>JAVIWB010000138.1:0-1408285 GCA_031893035.1 Dermolepida albohirtum | reverse complement strand
AAGCTCCGTGAGATTGCTGAGATGACACAGATATCATATGGAAGTGTATTTACTATCCTTCATGAAAAATTGAGCATAAAACGATTGCTTTCGATGGAACAAAAACAGCAACGAGTCGATGATTCAGAAAGCTGTTTATCGCTATTTACTCGCAACAAAAAAGATTTCTTGCGTCGTTACGTGACCATGGACGAAACATGGATACATCACTACACTCCAGAGTCGAAGCGGCAGTCATCCGAGTGGCGCACAGCTGGCGAAAGCCGTCCGAAACGTCCGAAAACGCAGCAGTCAGCTGGCAAAGTCCTGGCGTCAGTTTTTTGGGATACACATGGCGTGATTTTCATTGACTACCTCGAAAAAGGTAAATCGATCAACAGTGATTATTATATTGACTTACTGGTGCTTTTGAAGGAGGAAATCGCAAAAAAACGACGCACATGCAGAGAAAAAAAATCCTTTTTCACCAAGACAATGCACCCTGCCACAAGTTGATGAAAACAATGGCAAAATTGAACGAAGTGGGTTTTGATCTGCTTCCCCACCCCCCCATATTCGCCAGATTTAGCCCCCAGTGACTACTGGCTCTTTGCTGATCTTAAAAAAATGCTCCAGGGAAAAAGATTTGGCTCAAATGAGGAGGTCATCGCTGAAACTGAAGCTTATTTTGAAGGGAAAGATAAATTTTTTTATAAACATGGTATTGAAAAATTGGAAAAGCGTTGGAACCATTGTATCACCCTAAAAGGTGATTATGTTGATGAATAAAAAAAAATTTTGCAAAAAAAATGTTGTTTTCATTGTTAGTCTCGGGACTTATTTATCCATGTGTTAAGGTGACGACTCCAGAAATGGTAAAGAAAATCCACAAAGCGGTACTGGGTAATCGTCTACTGTAAGGGCACGAGCTAACAGGCATAGTAGGCATTTCAAAAAGTGCGGTATATCGCATATTATCTGAAAATTTGTACAAGAAAAAGCTGTGTGCACGATGGGTGCCGCGTTTGCACACACTCGAATAAAAACAGTGTCGTGAAGATATTTCAATTGAGCGAAGTTTGGCGAAGTTTCACAGCAACAAAGCAGAATTTTAGCGCCGTTTCATAACCATGGATAAAACATGGGTCCATCACTTCACACCCGAGACAAAAGAACAATCAAAACAATGGACTCAAAATAGAGAACCGGCTCCAAAGAAGGCATCTGTAGGCAAGATCATGGCATCGGTTTTTTGGGATGCGCGTGGAACGATTTTCATTGACTATCTTTAAAAAAGAAAAGCTGTAAACAGCGACTATTATGAGAACTTATTGCAACGTTTGAGCTAAGAAGTCCTGCAAAAACAGCCGCATTTGGCTAAGAAGAAGGTATTGTTTCATAAAACAATGTACCAGCTCACAAATCCGTTATTACAATGGCCAAAATTAATGAATTAAAGTTTCAATTGCTACTTCATGCACCCTATTGCCGGATTTAGCTCCCTCGGATTATTTTCTGCTCCCAAACTTGAAAAGATGGCTCAGTGGTTAAAGATTTTCAAACGTTGATGATGTCTGCAGTTAATATGGTTATTTTGAGGAGCAAGACAGTTCTTATTATAAAAAGGGTATCGGACTTATTGAATATCGCTGGGAAAAGTGTATAGAGCTGAAAGGAGATTATGTTGAAAAATAAGTATATTTCTTTCCATAATTTTAGTGTTTTCTTTGTTGGGTCGGGTACTTCTGGGACCGCTTTCACAACTTTTTTTTATAAGCACCGTATTTGATTAGGAGATCACTACAAAGAATTATTTTTTGTAATTTCACCCATGTATAACATGTTGACGAAAGTTTCCGAAAATGAAGCTTATAGTCACAGAGGTCGTGGAATATCAGTTTAAGTACTTCAACAATGGAAAATTCATTAGTTTATAAAAATGTTGTACATCAGCGAATAAAAATGAAATATGTTAAGTTTTCTATTCAACAAAATCTTAAATACAATAATAGCAAATACAAACATATCCAGAACAACAGCCACATCATACCATTTTTCTAGATCTTGGTCGCGAATGGATTTATTAAGCGACGTAGTTTTTGTGTTAACAGAACTTTGAATAACAAAGAATTTATTGTTATTAAAGAATATTGCAGTAAATGAAATTGACAATACTAGTAATAGTAAGTGAAAATAAAACAATAGACTAAAGTTTTCAGTAAATGTTCAAATAACGAGCCGTTTTTATTAATGCGCAGTTTTGTACGAAATGCAGTATTTTAAACCTTTTTACCTGTTTTTCCGATTCCATCGAAAGCATCAAGCTATTATTCGAGTTTTATACTACATTGCTGGTACGCAAACTCTTAATATTACGTACATATATCTACACTACAGGCCATAAGTAAGGGATCACTTATCATAAATAACAAAACACTTGTATTTTAGACACATCCCTTAGACTTTTACCTGTTTTGGTGAGAATAATTGAAATAACAGTTGTAAATGTAATTCTGAGAACGATTATTCGGATTATTATTAAAAATTAGATAAATATATTTTTTTCTGAAAAATATTGTAAATCCTTTTAATAGTTTTATGGCATCTATTTAATAGAAATATTTTATATACCCCAATAAATTTAATAGGGTTTACAACGCAATATTATTATAATGGTATTAAGAATTCATAGTAAACTATTTAGCAATTTAAAAATTAGTTTTCGTGCAGCATTTGTCCGGGTAAGTTGCAATACGAGTATTTGAGAACAGACGTAAAAGTAACTTATAAAAATGCCGAAAAGAAAGGAACTTAGCGCAGAAGCTCGTAGTTCTATAATAACGCTACATGGCGAAAAATTTTCACTGCGGCAAATAGCCCAAAAGTTAAATTTATCTTATCACGCGATGCAAGGAACAGTGAAACGATATTCACAAAGTGGATCATTACAACCAATAAAACGTTGCGGAATGCCAAGGGTAACTAACTACCAGATAATAGGATTTGCGCCTAAAAATACTATCAAAACGAAATAGGCGCCTCACAGTTCCTCAGCTTCGAGCAGAGCTGAATGAAAGCCGTCGAAAGCCGGTGTCACTGACTACTGTAAAATGACGTTCGATAAAGGCGGGACTACATGGGCGTATTGCAGCTCGAAAACCATTATTGAATCCACGAAATCGTAAAAAATAGTTACAATGGGCCCAGGACCATCAACACTGGGACATGGAAATGTAGAAGCAGGCGTTATGGACAGATGAGTCAAAGTAATCGACGAGTTTTCGTTCGAAGACAAGTGGGCGAAAGGATGTTACCTGAATGTGTAGTGCCAACTTTTAAACACGGGAGAGGTTCTGTGCTTGTTTGGGGATCCTTTTCCTTTGATGGTGTCGAAGATTTGTACCGCATTAAAGGCATTTTAAAAAAAGAGGGGTACCTGAAGATTTTGGAGGAACATGCAATTCCGTCTGGATTAAGGTGAAGGTTTTCAGCTACAACAAGATAATTATCCCAAGCACACTTCCCAACTTTGTAAAAACTATGTGAATCAAAAAGGGGAGGGAGGGATGCTGATAAATATGATTTGGCCAACACAATCACCCGATCTCAACCCTATCGAATTACTGTGGGATGAATTAGATAGAAACGTGAGAGAAAGCTGTCCACAATCGCAGAAACAGCTTTGGGAGCAACTTACAAGTGTGTGGAATAATTTACCAATGGATACGCTCCAGAAACTTGTATCGCGGTTGCCTAATATTTGTAAAGAAATCATTAAGCGCATAGGTGGATACTTCGACGAAAGTCGAATATGATAAAAAATTCTACAGAATATGTTGACATTATTTTATTTTATAAGGAAAACTGTTCATTTGTCTCGTAGATATAGTTTTGTAGAAATATTCGTTTTGTTTCATCTACTGATCCCTCACTTATGGCCTGTAGTGTATATAAATTGATTTGAAAAATACAAGAATTTAAATGTACCGTTACTCTTCGCATATATGTACATACATATAATAATTTTTTATATCGTTTTTAAATTAATTTATTTTAATTTAAATACAATTCGATTTTGGACTCGTAAATTATTATTATTTGACATTCTTTATGATATATATTCAGATGCAAAATCTTTTGTTTTGGCCACGTATGGTCAAGCTGTAATAAAACAAACCGTCGTCATTTTCTAGGGAGCAAGTACCTAGAATTTTTCGTACCTTTTCATGGAATAGTCTTAGTAACTTTCCACTGACTTACATTTAATATTCATTCCACTTTTATTCATTTCTAAATGCAATTAGAGATTCGAATATTAATCCTTCTTTTTTTCACACAGAATACACGTCTATTATTCCGTCTAAATATCTATCTGCATGGTACTTATACCTATATTGATACCACGCTTTTAATTTACGCTAATTTTTTAGCGCGCCTAATTTCTAGCGTGCCTATTCTCTCGTGTCATTGGTTAGTTCAAGCGTGACGAGCATCCTACCCTTCAGCTTACTGATTCCTTTCTTAAAAGCTCCAGCCTGTAAGAAAAAAAGAGACTTCTACCCTAGCCATGACCAAGGCTACACGCATTCCTTCTACGAGTTTCTAAAGTTATGTTTTACCCACGCATGTAGTGTTCACGTGTTTTGCGACCGCAAAATATACATAGCATCCTGGCCCAAGATATACAAACACAAACAAGCAAGTACCTTACGTATCGTCCGATATATATTTTAATCTAATCCTTTTCGTACTTTATTTAACAGCTTTATATCTCTAGATTTACTTTTATTTCAGTTTTGCCATTAGGTTAACCTTGTTTTATCTGCTGCTCTCGATCTTATTAATTATATTTAATGAATATACTCAAGTTTAAAGAATTAAATTAAATTAGTGAATAAAATCTTAAGGGCAATCCAGTTGTTTTATTTCTACTAATATCTTTCTTTCAGCTTGGCATACGTCTTGGACTTTTGGTGCTCAATGTAAGCTCACTAATTATTAACTCCTGCAATTACCTATTTTTTATTTGCATTTATTACAGCGCTTCAGCTAGCCGGATACGCGTTCGTAATAAATTTACTAAGCACCACGTGCCAATAAATAGTTTATATTAAATAATATTTCGTTTATTATTTATTTGTATTAATTAAGGGGACATTTAACCCATTAACATACACTACATGCCGACCAAGGAGGTAATAGATCCATTTTTTAATCTTGTTTGAATTACTTGTTAAAAACGATTTTGAGAACATAGATTACCTAAGAGAATGCATAATGTGCCAAAATAAATTACGAGACGTCTGATTAATGTTTTTGTACACGAGCAAAAGTCTCTTTTGGGACATTTTATTGTCCGAAGCCATTGTCATTAATTAGACGTAATGTTACGATACAATATTTATACGAATGTACATATGGCTGTGTGTTTTGAAATGAGCATGAATGTGAATACAGTGAAACCCGTTTATTAGAAATCCTCTTAATAGAATATATGGGTTATAGGAATTAAAATCTCAAGAACAAAATTATTCAGTTATAAGAATATATTTTAATAGAATATATTGGGTAAAGGAATGGCTTTTCTAAGAACATTAATGCGAGTTTGTCTTCATAAAAGAATAAAGTTCTCTACCTTTAACTAAAGATGGATGTAAACCAAAAGTTACTATGAATGTTTACTTTACTTTTAGAAAGCTGTTATGTACATAATTACAGATAATCTTCGGATAATTACGTATTGCAATAAAATCTTGTACCTAAGTGATTTTAAACAGTATTTAGGTAATGGTTAATTCTGTGCTAATTACATACACCCAATAAAAATTTTTTCGGAGGTTTTAAAAGCAGGAAATTTCTATGTTTCTGGTCAGTTTGTTATTTGACATTGCAATCGAAAGTGAGTGAAAGTGAGTGAAAAATGGCTTCTTCGACAAACTTGAAAAACAAGGACCTTTCTCTGAAGGAAAAGTAAAATTGCTTGAGTTTTTAGAAGAAACAACTTGCAGTCAGTCGGATGTTGCCAAAAAATTTGGTGTGTCTCAAGCACAAGTGAGTAAATTGTTAAAAAGAAAAGACAGTATTTTAAGTGATTGGTGTGATAATTTTAAATCTACTCAAAAACGAAGACGCAACGGGAAGAATGCTGACGTAGAAAATGCTTTAAATCATTGGTTTATGGAAAAAAGAGCGCGTAAAGTTCCACCTAGCGGACCCATTTTGAAGGAAAAAGCCGAAGAGATTGCACAAAGTCTGGGTAGCGTAAATTTTCAAGCAACAAATGGGTGGTTTACCAAATGGAAAAGTCGTTCCAAAATTTCTTTAAAAAAATTGTAGGTGAAGCAAGTGATGCAGATGTAGTTGCTGCAAATACGTGGATAAGTGAGGCTTTACCGTCTTTATTAAAAGACTATAAGCCAGACTGCATTTATAACTGCGATAAAACCGCTTTATATTATCCCGCTATTCCTGGCGGATCCTTCTGTTTTCACGGAGAAAAGGCTGTAGGAGGTAAAACTGCAATAGACCGAATTACCCTTTTGATGTGCGCTAATTCTGACGGAAGTCATAAGTTGCCGCTCTTTGTCATTTTCAAGTCAAAAAGCCCAAGGAGTTTTAAAGGGGTAAAATCTTTGCCTGTGAAATATACTTCAAACAAAAATGCTTGGATGACAGCAGCACCGTTTAAAGATTGGCTTTTAAACTTCGATAAGGTAATGAAATAATCAAATAAGAAAGTTTTACTGTTCATGGACAACTGCTCTGCTCACAAGCCAGATCTACAACTACATTATTTGGCAGCAAATACAACATCTATAAGTCAACCCTTGGATCAAGGAGTTATCTCTCTTTTTAAGAGCAATTATAGAGAGGAAATAATAAGGAAAATTATTTCTACAACTAATTTTTATAAGCCGTCATCTACTGAAGGTGCAATTGGCCTATCTCGAAAACTAACAACTTTATCTGCTGTTCACATGATGAATAAAGCGTGGGATAAAATTCAGTCAAACTCTATTTTAAATTGTTTCGTAAAATGTCAGTTTATTAAAGGACAGGAACAAGAAATTGTCAACATTGAAGTACCACTTCCGGATGCCATGACAGAAGAAAATTTTTCCATTTTCGTTTCTTTTGATGACAGTTTACCTGTTTTTGAAGAGTCAGACGAAAATTGTGCAAACAAGGTGATGTAACAGAAGTAGGAAGAAGTAGCAGAAGAAAATACATATTCAAAGGATACTCCGTCAACCTCGCCTTCATCTCAAAAAGTGACATTAGCATGTGACACTATACGTCGTTTTTTAGAATCAAAAACTGATTGTAATTTTGCACATTTTTATGCATTAGATAACCAAATCACTGACATTTTGTGTAAAGAAAGAAAACAAAATAAAATTACAGATTCTTTTGTTAAGGATGTGTAGAGTTTGAAATAAAAAAAATAGTATTAATTAAAAAATATGTATTACGCTGAAATGTGTTTTATTCCTTTTGTACGTATTCTTAAATACATTTTATGAAAATCGCAACATAAATTTACAGTATCATACTGAAGTCAATTTTATAGTTATAAAATCGCAGATATGAAGATTACGAAGTACGAGGGAGCGTTTTTATATTCGCGGAATGAGCGGGTTGTAGAGGGGCGAGTAGGCGCATTGGGGGCGTGGCCTGTGCAGCGACTCATGATTAGTATAAATACGAAGTTTCATTGTTATTAGACAGTTAGTCTTTAAGCTATCGTCAACCAAGTAACATAATCAGGAGTGAAAAGTGAAATATGGAAAAAATCGAATATCGTGCCGTTATAAAGTTCCTTACCAGGCAAGGAAAATCAGTCGCGACCATAATGAATGAGATGTCATTGGTTTACGGCGACTCTTGTCCAGGAAAAACCATGGTATACAAGTGGCATAGTTTATTTAAACAAGGAAGGGAATCCCTTGAAGACGACTCGAGGCCGGGCAGGAGCATTGAGGTGACCACGCCAGCACTTATCCAAAAAGTTGAACAAATTGTATTCGAAGATGCTCGACTAAAGAAGAAACAACTCGCAGAAATGGTTAGAGTATCCGATACAACAATTTTTAAAATCCTACACGATCATCTCGGCATGTCTAAGGTCAGCGCAAGATGGGTGCCGAGTATGCTCACGCCGCCGCAAAAACAACAGCGCGTAGAGTGTTCGCGTGCATTTTTTGACCTCTGTAATGAAGACGAGGATGGTGTATTGAGTGGAATTCTTACTGTAGACGAAACATCATTATGAACCTGAGTCCAAACGAGACTCCATGCAGTGGCATAAAAAGGGAACAGCACCTTCCAAGAAATTTAAAGTGTCACAATCAGCTGGAAAACTCATGCCAACGGTATTTTGGGACTCGGAAGGAATATTGTTGATTGATTATAAAGATAAAGGTGTTTCTATAACCGGAGAATATTACGCTTCAATATTAGACTGACTAAAAGAAGCCATTAAAGAGAAAAGACGGGGAAAATTGACAAAAGGCGTTCTGCTTTTGCAAGACAACGCGCCCGTCCACAAGAGCCGCGTTGCCTTAGCTGCCCTGCATAAGGTGGTCTTCGAAATTGTGAATCACCCACCCTACAGCCCAGACCTGGCCCCGAGTGATTATTACCTGTTTCCGAAAATGAAAAAAGAGCTGCGGGTAAAAAATTTACTGCCGATGATGAAGTCAAGGAGGCAGTTTCGGCGTATTTTGCAGATAAAGAGAAATCATTTTTTTATGAGGGTATAAATAAATTAATTGAAAGGTGTGAAAAATGTATCCGTCTTGCAGGTGAATATATTGAAAAAGAAAAATAATTTGTTTTTTTTATTTCCACCCCTTGTCCCCCATTCCGCGAATATAAAAACGCTCCCTCGTATGTATGTATATACATACATTCTTAACTTACTAATAATAAGAAAAAGTAAGTTAAAAACGAATAAAGGAATATTTCGCATATGGGAATAATTTTGGCGGACGATATGAGTATTCCAATAAGCGGGTTTCACTGTATAAACATGCATTATGTTAAGATGTTTAAATGTGCATATTATGTGGTACGATATCAAAATAAAACATAATGTATTTATATCTTATAATTATTATATAAAAGATTTACAGTTCTTAATAGAGACATTCCATTTATGCGTGTACAGATGTATATTACATTGTAGAAAAGTTAAGTGGATTTCTTAAAGGATATGTATTAATGTATCAATTAATTTTTGCATCAGATACATTTAATATAGTGAGATGTACTTATATACTTTGAAAACTATTAATCTTTCTTTTGTTGTGAGATTTAAATTCGACAACCCTAATAAAGGATGAATGTTGATTTAAATACTGTTATTATATATATAGTTGCCAGAGTTTTGGATATGCAATAGATATAATCCAAATCTTGTTATTCCGAGCTCGGCTTAATCCGAGGTAGCTAAAAGACACACATACAAAGCGGAGTACAATAGAAACATTATTGTATGTACCTCTTTGGGAATGTGATAGTGTCCGACAAGTGTATTATTCCAGTTCGAGAACTCATAGACGTAGAGACGATAAGTTTGTGGGGAGAATGAGTGGGAAAAGGAAACACGCGTCTGTTTCGTTAGATGTTAAAAGATGAATATTAAAGCAGTTAGATGCGCAAGAAAGTATACAAAAATCGCAAAGCATTTAAGTGCCGGGGAAGTAACAGTAGGTAATTGGGGAAGGCATTGTGCAAAAATTGAAAATGACGTGCTGGAGATCCAAAGAAGTTCTTTTTTTCTCAACAAAAGTCGAAGGGTATGCCGATAGCTGGTCCGATGTTGCAGGAAAAAGCCATATATTTTTGCCAAAAAACGAAAGAAGCCGAAAATTTTTCCGCTAGCTCCGGGTAATTAAACAGATGTAAAAAAGTTGGAGTTCTCCTGATGACTATTTGCGGAGAGAAATTTTCAGTGGACTTTGAGGATGCAAATCAGTTACGTACTGAATGCAGCAATTTAATAGTAAAAGAAAATTTCACAGAAGAGCAGTCGTACAATTGTTATGAAACAGGGTTGAACTTTAAACGAATTCTTACTAAATCCTTAGTTTCCAGATGTGAACAATCTGCTCCTGGCATTAAACAAAGCAAAGAAACATTAACTGTGATGTGTTGATCCAACGTGTGGCACAAATTACTGGTGATTGGAAAATCGAAAAAGCCACATGATTTTAAAAAATATTGCTACTAAAAGTCCTACCTGTTTCTTATACGAACCGAAAAAACTCTTGGATAAATGAAGATATTTTTAAACAATGGTTCTTAGATGAATTTGTATCAAAGTAAAAGTAAAAAGAGTTATAACAAAGGAAGCTTTCTCGTCAAGCATTTTTCTTGATAGATAATGCCCTGTCACATCCTGAAGAAGAAGATTTAAAAAGTGGAAATATTAAAGCCATGTTTTTACCGGCGAATGTTACTAACCTTATTCAGCCTATGGACTAGGGGGTTATCATTGATCTTAAATTGAAATACCGAAAAAAATATGCTCATAAACGCATTGGAAGAAGACACTGCATCTTTGATTCAACAAATCAAAGAAATTATTATAATATCATAAATGTTATATATTGACTTGTTGAATTATGAGAAAAAATTAAACTGGAGACAGTAAAGAACATCTAACATAATATCCTGACAACTAAAAACCTCACAGACAGTAATAAAAAGAAAAGAATAGAAGCAAGAGCATTTAGAAATTAAAAATACAGTTTTGAAACTACCCGCCTATGAGAAGTTAACAGAAAATTGAGTCGAAGAAAGCCTCTACGGTGATAAGGAAGATGAAATTACAGATGATACAATAATTCGCATGATTACCGAAGAAGAAATTTGCGAAACTGAAGGTTTAAACGATGAAAATGAGGAGATCGTTTCGCATTATTATTATTAATATTATTATTGTTAGTATTATTATTATAAAATTTGGCTGCCTCCAACTTAATATTTAATACGATTCAAATACCAAATTACACACTCAAATAGGGTCTTCCAATAGGTTGATAGGGGCCATATTGTTGAAGCTATATCTGTCGAATTGGCTGTAATTTATTCAGTCTATTTAGCCAGATCACCATGGACGGATATATAATGATAAAATTGTTCTATTAAAATGGGTTTTCTGTTAGGGCAACGTTCCGTGCGCATCGACTATTTTACGGTCGCTATATTCGTCCTACCGAGAAAACTATTCGCAGTGAGGTGGATAAATTTGAGTCCACTGGTTCAGTAAACAATGAACCAAAACCCGTACGACGATGAAACGTAAGATCTACCGAAAATATCGCCGCCATCCGCGAGAGTGTGCAGGAAAATCCGAGGCAGTCGATTTCGCATCGCTCACAATAACTCGGCCTTTTGCAGGCGAATTTTGCGAGATAATTTTGAGATCCAAGTGCGTCCAATACAGTCACTGTTTGATATGGATTTTGGGCTGGCGGCGTCATCGGTCCATATTCCTTTGAGAATGACGTTGGCCAGGCCATGACCTTCAACGGCGAGCGCTATAGATCGATAATTCCCAACTTCTTTTGACCTGAATTGGATGATATGGCCAACAAAGACATGTGGTTTCAACAGGGCGGCTCTGCGTGCCACACACCTCATGCCACGTTGGACATTCTGCACGAGCGACTTGAGGGCGTGGTCATCTCACGTGGAGATGATGTGAACTGGTCACCGAGATCTTGCGATTTCACCCCGTTAGGCATTTTCTTGTGGGGTTTTTTAAGTCTGCGATAATAAGCCACAAACTACAGCGACTCCCAAAGCCAACATAACTCATGCCATGGGTCAAATCCAGCCTGATTTATGCGTCAGAGTCATGGAAAATTGGACATTTCGGATGTGCACGATCTTATATTCCATACATAATGGCATCGATAGGCTTGTCAAACGAATAAAAAATTTCGATGATATCTCATACACACTTTGTTTTATTTCAATTTAAAGATAGGAAGGGCTTAATGAAACACCCGTTATATCATAAGTTTTCATCATATCCGAGATTGCAAGGTCGACATTTTATTATTTTTACATTTCTTCAATAAAGTTCATACGGTTTCGAATTTATTCTCCTTTCCAAATCAAGTTTTGTATTTTTTAAACCAAAAATCTTTCTTAAGAAACGTTAACGTTTTTTTTCTCCCAAGATTCAAAATTTCTATTTGTTTTTGCAGTTCATGATCCAAGTCCCGCTATTTAAGTTCAGTCGGTCGTGGTTCTGACTTGTATAATTTTAGTATAATTCACCTTCACAGTTTCTTTGATATGAAAATCTTGTTTAACCCTTCTGCAAAGCCGTTATATTTTTTTATTCGTAAGTTTATCAATCTTCTTCATCAGATCTTCTATCTAGCTTTTGAATTTTTTAAATTATAATATTATGCTGTTTTGCGCATAAATTTAATATAAGGTTTGCTATTCGTTACACATAATGTACAGGGTGTTTCAAAAAAAATATACGTATTTCGAATGCATATATTTATTAAACTTTAAGACATACTTATATGAAACTTTACATAGATATTTACGAAACTCTCAAGTTCAGATTACAGATGTCCAATATGTTCTCCATCAGCGACACGAACAATATCACATCAATGCTCAAATTCTTCCCATACTCGGGCAAGCATGTGGTTCGTCACTGATGTTATGGCAGTACGTATCCGGTTCTTCAACTCTTCCAGATTCTGTGGGAGTGGTGGTACATAAACGCTGTCTTTAACGAAACCCCAAAGGAAGAAGTCACAGGGTGTCAAATCCGGTGACCGTGGAGTCCAGCTGAGACATACTGAGTCGCCAGCTCCTTGACGACCAATCCAACGGTTCGGCAGAGTTTCATTCAGAAATTCACACTCCACTTGTTAAAAAATAAAGTTGTCTTCATGCAGCCTCGGAAACAACCAGTTTTGTAACATAGCAAGATACTGCTGACCGTGTTTCCATCAAAGAAGAATCGGCCGTAAACAGACGATCGGGATATCGCGCAAAACAAATTGATTTTAGGCGAATCTCGTACATGTTCAATGGCTGCATGTGGGTTCTGTAGACCCCAAATTCGAACATTGTGTTTGTTTACCAGACTACTAACATGGAAAGTCGCTTCATCACTGAACACGATGCATTGTGCGAAAGTGTTATCATTGTCAATAGCATCATGAATCTCGTTACAAAATGCCACACGTTTCCGTTTGTCATCAAGACGCAGAGCTTGTAACAACTGTAACTTGTACCGCTTCATAACCAACCGACGTCTCAAAACACGCCAAATTTTTGTTGAAGGCAGTTGTAACTCCCGACTGGCACGACGAGTTGAATTTGAAGGAAAGCAGTTTGAATTCTTGCAACATTTTCTTCAAAAACACTAGGGTGGCCAGGACTCTTTTTTTTACATACACGTCCTGTATTTACAAACTGTGGATACCATCTGCAAATGTTCCACCCATTCGGATGATCAATTTGGTAGCTCAACCTGAAACGTTTTTGCACTGTAATCACGGAATTGCACTTCGCAAACTCGAGAACACAAAATGACGGTTACCAAGAAAATCAGAAGACAGCTGACGTCTGGCGGCTATTAAATAAGCTAGACTATGTATTCGTTTCTCCAATAACCGAGCCGAGGCGTAGCGATCTATAGTTTTGACAAAATAATACTTTGTAATACTTTGTAGTACGTATATTCTTTTTGAAACACGCTGTGTATACCAATTTAAATACGCTCAATTTAACACCTCAATGTTTTCCAGAACTAACCACAAAAACGCTAAAAGCACCAATAGTGCTTTTCGTAGTTACAGATTTATACAAAAAAGTTCTCTGTTTTCTTTTATTTAAAAATAAGAACAGGTGTTCGGTGCACAAATGTAGAAACAGAATTCACGAAATGCAAAACCAACTTTCTCAATAATTTATTTAAATTTTAAAGCACTAGTCGTTCTAAGTCCGTCAGGAATGTTATACATATCATTCAAATTCATAATTACCTTGTTAAATAATGTAACATCCATTCTAAAAATAAAGGCGCTTAATGAGTAATTTGAAATGAATATTTGATGCTCTTCAGTTCTTTATCTTCCAAATAAATTCTTGGTGATTCGCGACTAATAAAAATAATGGATTCGTGGGAAACTCAAAATCGCTGATTTATCATTGCAACTAATAATATATTAAATAAGTCGATAATTACTAACTAAATATGCAGAAGTAGAAAGAAAATAATAAAAAAAGGACATAAATTAATTCACCCTCCTTGAAATAGATTTTTCAAATTTTCAGAAAAATTGTTTCTCATATAACTTAACTGTAGCGTGACGTGAAAGCTCCCATTATATAACTTTGGTAATTTTTCTTCTGCTAAAATTATCACCCATGTTAAAGGCTGAACCTCCATTATGTATAGCAGTTAAAATATCGTACGTCACAGTAATACAGTGAAAATAATTATAATGCGACAAATTAGTTAAAAATACGTGTCACGGAATTCGAAGGCAAACGTTCCATTTTATCACAGCAGGACCGCATAATGACAGGATTGGAAGGATATCCACGCGACTTCAAAACGGATTACAATGATTAAATCTCACGTTATTCTGCAATAGACATCAATAATAATTAAGACCGAAAAAAAATAAAAAATTAAAAAATGGCATACCGGTTTTTTATATTTCTTGTGTATGCAGTAATATACAAACAATCTGCAATTAATTTGTTTTAATTTGCAAATTCTAGAAATACGAGGATGGGTCATTAACTAGTGAATCTAGACAAGAAAATACAAAAGTTTTGGTAAACAACTATTTTATTTTTCAACTGATTCTGCCTATTACATTAAATTTAGTCCACTGGTATCTAAGGCTTTTCATTTCTTCAGAAAGATAAACTTTATCAATCCGTTCAAAGCTTACGTTAGTTTCAGTGATTATCTTCTCATTTGAACCAAATCACTTGCTACGGCACCAAGCTTTCAAGTGACGAAAAAGAAAAGAGCTGAGAATGCTAAATTTTGTAAATGAGCTATATGCAGAAGCGGATCTAAATATAGTTCATTGATTTTTGCCATTGAAACAATCGAAGTGTGCATTATATTAAAGACAAAGCACACGTTTGTTCATTAAGTGACGACTTTTGCATTATATTGCATCGTGCAGTTGATCTGAAAGAGAGAGAAAGATAAATTAATAATAATAAATAATTAATAATAAATAAATTATTATTTAGATTAACTGCACGATGCAACACAATACAAAACGTTTAATCTTTTTAAGATAATCATTAAGAAGTTTCAACTGCAGTCCCAAAAAGCAGTAGCCATAACCTTTCCGGCCCATGCTGCCTTTGCAATCTGTGGAGCACCTGCGCCATAGTTTCGATTGTTGCTTTATTTCGAGTGTCTTCACTGTTATCTGTTGGCCGCCAAAAGTCTTTCGACTTATGTTTTAATTTTGCTAAATTGAAGGCTGTAATGCGTTCTCGTTGGCGTTTATGTTTCACAGTTAACAAGTGCGACATCTATCTTGCACATAATTTTTTTATGCTCAATTTATTATGCAAAATTGAAACTTCTAATCCACATGAAACTTGTGGAACCTACGTAGCGTAACTTTATTTGACGGTCGTCTATTAATATATTATGTACTTTTTTAAACATTTAAGGAGTACACATGCTTTTTGGGCGTTTACTGTGTTCATCGAATATATTAGTCCAGTCTCGTACAATTTCAGATGACCATCGTTTTATGGTTGCAATCGAAGGAGATTGTTCCCCTTAAATAGATTCCAGCTTTGATTTTATCGTTTGTTTTCCTGAAAGACATCTATTTTTATTTTTATATTGCTTCACTAGTATGTTGAGACAAGTTAGTGGTGAATGAATAAACACTGCCTCCTTCTCTCGTACAACACAAGAATCTATTGAAGGACAAAGCGAGAACACGCTTATCTCGCTGTTCGTGAACAAAGTTCCCAGAGCGTGCAATAGACGCTTGGTACCACGGCGATTTGCCGAATCAATGAGTATTAATAACATAAGTCTACCTGACGATGAGTGAATTTCTAAAACATATGTATTAGGCAGGGTATTAACATTTGAATGATACCTTTCAACATTCATTTATTCGACAAATTGCCGTGGTAGCAAGTGTCTGTCTATTCTCTGGGAACTTTGTTATCGAACAGTGAAATAGACGTGTTCTCGCTTTGTCGTTCAATACAACCTTGTGTTGGACGAGAGAGAGGGCCAACGTTTATTCATTATTTTTCTTTATCGAAAAGATACGATAAACTCTATGAAGGAATCGTTCGTTAATAACAAGTCTACCTGACGATGAGTGAATCTCTGAAACATATGTAGTAGACAGAGTGTTATTAACATTTGAATGATTACTTTTAACATTAATTAGTGGCGAATGTCTATTTTGTGTGTTTTAAACTGAAACGAAAAAGTAGTAGCAAAGTCAGTTGCTCATTAATTCAAATGTGTCACAGATTAGATATCTCTTTTAATTTCACAATTGTAAAACAAAGTTTGTTGAATTTTTTTTAAAGCTCACATAATTTTTTCGCAAACGTATACAAATGTTTTGATAGACATGTGTAATTTTTACAGTTAATTTTTATAAATATCTTTATGTCACAATTTTTTTTAAATGCACATGTTTGTCAAAATTACATATTTTTCATTTTAGAAAATTAAATAAATTGAATCTCTTTGCTTTGCTTCTTGCTATCACTACTAGTTTCAAAGAACTCTCATGTTAATCTATGTCTGTTGTATTAGACCATAATTGTTGCAATTTGAAGCAGTATTCATGGTTTAAAATTACCGTAATCACTTCTAAATAGATTTGCAGACACAGCTTTAAATATCGTGTAAAAGAGCGTAAGAGAATTAATTAAATCATCTAGTAAAGTCACTGACCTTCAATAAATTCATAAAAACGTAAACGATGAATTATATTTGGATAATACGTACATGGTCAATTAAAAAAATACACTAATTGTATTTACCATATATAGCCGAACAGTAATTACATTGTACTTTATTAAAAAAACAATAAAATAGTTACATTATTTTAAAAAATAGATCATTTTCTATGTTAAAAAACTATTTTATAAACTTTACGCTTAAAACTATTTTTTCATGTACAGCAAAATAATCAAAGTGATTTTTTAGCTTCTAAGGTATAGTAACTATTGTACTTTCGGAGCTGACAATTATGACGAATTTGTATATAAAGGTAATATAATGGACAATGTACGTATATATTCGAAAACAATCCTAGACTTACTCAAGGAATAAATAAAAGAAATACCACCCATTGGTTAAGTCAAAAAAATCGTATTTAAAATACAAAGTTGAAACTTATTATACGTCACTTTATTTAAAGAAAATGAAAAAGCGATAAACTAGTAATCTATTAAAAAAGTATTTTATAAATCAAAGTATACAATGAAAACGACCCTTCGATGTATAGAGAAACAGTAAATAAACCATATTATTACATTATGCTTGCGAAATATAATATATCCATATCGTGTCTTCATGTTTCTCGAATATCTTTATCAAAAATTTAAAAGGTTAGTGTGTAATATAACAAAGCAAATATAACAGAAATGTCTAACAAAAATTATTAATTAGCGTGCAAATAATAGTTTTGAATGGAGCAAAAGTTTTTGATTTATACTTTATGCAGTAAGAAAAAATACACATCACCTAACTTATGATACTACGTAGATGCATTTGACTATCTCTTAAATTAGTTTACTTATCGAGCCATTGCAATTGCCTACACTTCGTTGTCATCTTGAAAACTATTTATTTAAGCTATAAATGGAAAATACTTTCAATCACATCTGAAATGAGACAGGAAGATCTAATTTTTGTAAACAACTGTCACCAATTTCATCTTGAGCAAACGTTGTTTGAGCAGACGTTAGTCATGCAATAATCGAATCTTTTTTGCTTCTCCTGATGTTAAAGACTTAATGTTAAAATTAAAATATTTGACTTTTATTTGGAATATATATTATGTATTTTTTTATTATTATGTGTTTCATGAATATTATTATTTTGTTTAATGTATTTTATATAGTAATTATATTTATCTTTTTATACGCAAAATTAACGCACATGCACTGATAGACAACAACTTTTGTCGATTTGTACTCATTGTAAATCAGGGGATTGAGATCGGCCTCCCTGACCGGCCACGTTATTGTTACCGGGTAGTTGCATGACTCTTTCCTAATAGGTGCAAGGTCGACAGTGTCGAACATTTCCACTCAATTGGGTGTGCAAGGGACCACGATGCGTTGAATGCAAGCGAAGTATTTTGATCTGTTTCGTTGCGTACGTACTTGAACGTATATTTGTGCGCATAGAACGATTTGAACAGCTTTTTTATTTAGTATTTGAACCGATAGTTATACCTGTAGAATCTAATGCATCTCCACATACCGAACACTTTGCTGTTCAAAATAAAATTGTATAAAATATTTATGTGTTTTATTTCAATTGCATAGGGCTCTCAATCCAGGGAGTATCTTAACACCTGATTATGCTACCTCCATATTTTACATTGCTGTATGTATTTCTTTTCAAAGCACTATTCAAATTTCTTGACAATTTTAAAAATCGAGCTTGACGTTCTTTCTAGTTAGGAGGAGATACTTTAATGTTTCTTGAATGAAACCCACTACTAAAGTCGCCACTAGTTCCGAATCTTTCTCCTTGATAGTGGCATCTGGTAAGGAAGTTAACTTTTTTAATACATTGTATTTAGCTATTTATAATTTAATTTGGAATGGGGCATTAACTTTAACCATTTTCCTTAAAATACCGTGTTTCTTTAGAATCATATAGTGTGTACAGGATTCCTAGCTTGCGTTTCGTCAATATATACACTATATTGACGAAACAATGCGGTGTATCGACACTTGTTTTTCAGAACATGAGCGTTGTGCTAGGCTGCTGTGCGTAGTTGGTTCTGCAATTACTGAATGTAAAGGGTTTTCTAATAGGGACTTGACAACTTTTAATTCAATTTGTGAACGCACCCTTTCACTAATCATCGAACTGTCACTGTCAATTTATTCAGTGAACTTAACATTTTCATCATGGTAAAGTACACGAACGAACAACGTCTGCAAATTATAAAAATTTACTACAGAAATTCGGAGTCGGTGACCACTACTTTAAGAGGGTTAACTCCGATTTTCGATCGTAATTCTCACCATAGTAGACAGGCAGTAACAAGTTTAGTGCAAAAATTTCAGTCTACATATTCGTTGTGTGATGTTGCCGTGCCAGTGAGACAACGGGTTGGTCGAAGTGTCGAAAATATCGCTGCCGTTGAAACGTCCGTAGCAAATGATCCAAATCAGTCAATTCCACGGCGTTCTCAAGAGTTGGGCATCGCCCAGACCACTTTATGGCGAATTTTGCGTAAGGATCTTGGTTTACACCCATACAAGATCAAGCTGACTCAAGAATTGAAGCCGATGGACCATTTGAAGCGACGTACGTTCTCCGATTGGGCTCTGGAAAAGATGCGCCAAGATTTTTTCATCGCAAAATCATTTTCAGTGACCAAGCTCATTTTTTGGCTCAATGGGTTCGTCAGTAAGCAAAATATGCGTTATTGGTCGGGTGAAAATCGACATGTACTTCAAGAAACGATTGGCTACCTCGTTCGTGCGATTTAACGCCTCTAGACTTTTTTCTTTGGGGCTACAACAAGCCGACAACGTTGGAAGAGCTCAGAGCCAACATTGAACGCGAAATAGCAGCCGTTTCGGCCGAATTGTGTGGCCGAGTCATCGAAAATGGGGTCCAACGAATCGACCGCTGCAAACGTGCCCGCGGTGGCCATATGAACGAAGTCGAGTTCCATTCATAAATGTTTTGATTGTACTTCAACCTGATAATAAAGTTTTTGAAATATCTCAAATGGTCTGCATTTTATTTTGAAAAAAAGTTGTCAAGTCCTTATTGGAAAACCTTAAAGGTTCGAAACTGGACATATTTCCAGTTTGTTTCAACAAAAATTCTGTCTGATGCTAGTCATTACTATGACCGAGAAATTAGCGGAATCTATAGGGATATCTAAACACTCCAAAAACCTATACCGTAATGATGGTTATCCCTTACACAATGCCCGGCAATCCTGTATCTCCAAACGCCACAACCGTAACCGTAACGCTCCATTGATCCGTGACCAATATCTCTGTATAAACTCATCCACCCTAGACTTGCATCAGTCGCAACACGACTGTAAGCCCTGAAGATATTCTATACAAGCAGCGACGAAACGTCAATACCAGAATTGAAGTCGCGTCTTCAGCTCGAAAGCCAATATGAAACAGTATTAAAGCTTATAGATTATATGTATTCTAAATTCTTTATATTTACTTCATTCAATTTTTATATAACTGCACAAATTATAACATTATTATCTTTACCTATATTTACATTATGCGTACATATTAATGTATATCTTTCAGCTAAACAGTCCCTAGTGTTTGCGTAGTGCGATAATTTGCATCGCTACATACGTATTTTCGTCGATTATTGGTTTATATAATGCATGCGTTCAAAGTATTCAGACTGTTGAAAATTCACACGTTTCACGATCTGCGTTTTGTTTGCACACTGTATACAATGTCAAACAGTTGCACATCTATAAGGCGGTTGCAGTGTGGAGTCGTAAGCAGGGCACGACACATAACGACACCGATTTAAAACGATATAGGGTCATTTGTGTATAGTTGTATTGCAGTATTTACGACAGTGGTTGTGTTTATTTAACTGCATTCCCTTAAACTTGACATAGATGCTCCAATATAAAAATACGTCTTAAAATACCTGTATATTAATGACACAGAAATTTTATTTAGTAATTCAAGTATACCTTTACAATACAAAAAAAGTAGTATTTTATTTATGTTCACAATTAATGAATTACTATGATATTATTCTTCTGAACCTATTAGCGCAAAAGTTATTCAAACTAGAATAATGTAACACTGCTTATTATTCCTGCCCGATTAGATGAAGTTTTGGTACACATGTAGTGCCAATTTAGTTTATGTCTAGATACACATTTAGTACGCGATAAATGGTCCCAGAAACTAGACTTGGTTGACAACAATTTTCCTTTTAATTGTTGGTGGTATAGAATCTGGTCTTAAATAAAAGATTCGGGTACGATTACGTCAAATGGTAAACTGAAAACGCCAATATGCTCCACCATTTTAACATTATTCACATGTTAATGTTACGTCAAGTCCGAACTTTGCTCCACTCTGATGACATACGAGATATAACAATTAAATAACGAGATCGTGCTCTCTCCATCGCACAGCCGTGTCAGGCGAGGATATAATTGAAATGTCAGTGATCTTGATACTTCCCAAGCGACAACCCATTTTCGTCTCTCTGTCTGCCTTAGTTTACTTTCGAGCTTCAATTGTAGAGGGCACTGTTACTTTGTAGTTCGGTGATAATGGTCGACATAAAAATCGAGCAGCCAACTAACCTGAAATTCTTTGTCAAATAAAAAATCGCCAAATATTCAGTAAATTAATGAAATTGTGCGGACGTCTGAGCATTTAGATGATTGCTGATATAATAAATATTAACAAAGAAACAGTAAGACACATTGTGCATGATGAAACATGAAAAATCTTTGTGCAAGCTCAGGAACACAAAGACAGTCGGGTGAACATTTGCTCTGACAGCATCGAACGACACACAGAAGGGCTAGACTTGTTCACAAAAATCATCACATTTGATGAAACTTGGATTTTTCAGTATGGCGCGGAAACACAGCGTCAAAGGCCGCTGGATCGCCAGAATTATTCAAATCATTTAAATTTAAAATTAATCAGATGTATTACAAAAAAGTCCTAATCAAGCCGAGGGAAAGAGTAAGGAAGAGAAGACCGACTTTGTGGAAGAACGACTCATGGATTCTGCACCAGGACAACGCAACAGCTCGCAATGCTCTATCTGCGAAGCAGTTTTCAGAGAGCAAGCGCATTGCAGTGCTTGACTATCCTCCGTATTCGCCAGATCTCGCACCATGTGCCCTCTACCTGTTCCCAAAAGTGAAAAATGCATTAAAGGGAACATATTTTCAGTCCGTTGTACATATCAAAGCAAAACTGTCGTTGTTGAGGAGGCTGACAATTGATGAACTACAGCATTGTTTTGAGAAATGGAAGACATGTATACAGCGGTGTATAAATAGGGGAGAAGAGTATGTTGAAGGGGATAAAATTTAAATATAAGTTTCTTTGCAATAAATAACATTTCTCACATCAGTCTCGTTATTTAATGGCTACACTTCGCTTTACACACTATGGAGCAATGGTACAATTTTATTCAAGCTTAATAAACCACATTAAGCCGATAATTTATAACGAATACTGTTTAGCCACATCTATTTTTCAATATAGTAGTTCAATATGTTAAACATGATATACTTTGCAAAAGCTATTCATACTGTAGTTTTCGTTAAACACAATCTTATGTACGTATGTGAAGAAAATTAATTAATACATTACATAAATGAAACCAATAAAAACACCCAAAATTATTTAAAATTTAAATATTATTGCTTCTTCGACAAAAGGCTAAATAACCATTAAATAACCATTTTTCTATTGAGACTTAGTAAATTTTATTATTTTCAAAAGTATGAAGTATTAATTTTATATTGTTTTCGCATAATAGCACGACAGTAAATTTTATTATTTTCATTGAAATGTCGATCCAGATTAATATTATGAATAGATATCATGAACCCTTTTTTGGAAAACAAACTTAGTATATATAATACAAAATTACAAGATCAAATCCTTATTTTACGGCATTTTGATGAAAAAAATCTGATACCAACTAAATAAGTCAGCGTATTTTCGAATAACGAACACTCAAAGTTTACATACCTAGATCTCTTAATAACAAGAAATTTTTTAATTTTGTGTTACTTAAAATTATGCTGTTATATTAGTATGAGAACACTACTTATTTTCAGAAAGTATTCTAACAGCACTGTATATGTATGATTATTCAGTAATATACACATGTGTGTATTACTAAATTAACTTGGAAATAATTTCTTACATTTAAAGGTTTTATCAAATAAAATGGTATGTGCATTTTGTTAAATTCCACAAACAAATTCCTTTTATTTTATTTTCGTACTGGTTTGCTTGTGATTCAATTGAGTAACATCTATTAATACGTGCGACCATTAGCGAAGCGAGCGTATGTATGTAATAACAACCTGTCTATCTAAAGATGTTTGCGATAGGATGTCTCTAGTGTTGTTATCTTTAATTGTAGATGTGACTTATAAAACACATTTACGTGTGTGTTATGTTACATGAACATCAAACAAACAAATTATTATGTCTAAGCACTACATGGCTTTTCGATTTAGAATAAGAATAAAAAAAGACCCATCCATGTATACAAACCATTGCATAAGTATAGTCTCTGACATCTTAATGATATCAAGGATGTACTGGAAGGTATATTTGAGAATATGCATAAGAATATTGTAAATAATAGTAGAACCTTTTTTGCACTAAAATTATTGCTTTAGCTAAAAAAAAACTTAAAGATGTTAAGTATCAAATATATTGACAGCAAAGACGAATAAAACTCCTGGGAAAGGAGCAATAACTGGCTTGCCCAAAGTGGTTTTTGCAAGTAAATTTCAGTTTAAGTGTATACGTCATTGAGACTGTTCGTATATTTTTTTAAATAAGAAAAAAGCAATTCTTCAGTCAAGTTTAAGTGATTCCTAACTAGTTCAAGCTTTGCATTCTTTTTGATCTTGCAATTTTTTTTTAGTTTGCATGTTTTTATATACATAAACTTTTTTATTGCTCATTAGACAGTAATAACAGTGTACAGTGAAATGCAAAGGGTACTAGGAAAGTTTTGCAATACAGCTTTGTTTATACCACTTAGCCGTGACCATCTTCTGTGTGTCCAAAACGACGCGTTCCACAATTCTACTCGATTTGAAAAATACAGCTATCATTTTCTTCTTTACAGATCGGGATTTTCTGCTACGGGTGTGTCCTCTTCGTCAAAAACCCAAACTTTGTTTTGAGCTTTGGTTGCAACATCGTAATAGTACAGCCAAGTCTCGTCACCTGTCACGATGTTGTTCATATACCGAGATTGTCCCTCATTAAACTTTTTTAGCATCTCCCGGCACCAAGCCACACATCGTGTCATCTGTTCTTCAGTTAGTCGGTGCGGCACCCAGAGAGAATAAAGTTTCTTCACGTGCAAATGATCATGCAGAATCGAACGAATTGCTAATGCATTTAGGTCTGAAGTACCCTCTATCTGTTGGTAGGTCACTCGCCTGTTCTCGCCAAGCATTTTCCTCACAGTAGTAACGTTTTCCTTCGTAACTGACGTTCGTGGCCTGCCCAGCCTGTCAGTATCCTCCACAGTTAAATTTCCCCCTTGGAATTCTCTATACCACTTGAATATCGTTGTGCGATGTGGACAAACATCACCTAGTGCAAGAGTCATTTCTTCGAAGTACTGGTTTATGTTTAAACCACGCACGAAATTATAACGCAAAACTGCCCTTATCTCATTTCATGACCACGGTACCATCGCAAGCACTTTACACTCTCACTGCTAATGAATAACTGCGCCCATCGACATAACGCGGCGGCTACTATGCACGTATGAACATGTTTCAACATGCAGCAACAAGCAGATTCCTACGATTCATTGTTACGTTACACTATATATTCGATATGGTATTCGAAGCATTTATCCTATCTAAATTTTGAACTTCCATCTTCTGGATTTTATAGAAAATATTGGGTATATGAAGTCTTTTCTTAGACTATATTTTTAAACTGAAAATTGTACGTAATAAGTGTTGACTACAATATTTTTAAATAATCAGCTGCAAATTAATGAAGATACTCCAGTTTTGTCGCAGTAAGAACGTAAAATAGTTACAGCAACGTATGTCCTCAATTCGTGTCTTGAAATTCCATCTGAGATATCATTTCCTTGAAAAAGCGATATAATTTTTCAATACCCTTAAAACCATTTTGTTAGAGATTTTGTAAATTTGTAGATCTTGAAACTATCAACCATGTATTTTGCTATTGCTTTTGCGTAGCTTCTAGAATATTTAGTTACATGCAGTATGATTTGACTGACAGTGAGGCTAGAAATGAAACAAACGCGTTAAGGTTTCATTTTGTTTCTAATTATTCTTTTGTTGTAGTTCTACTTAAGTACTTTAAAATTAACAGTGCTGAAATGTCATTATGTTATTCTTAACTGTTTAGCCTGTTGCATGATAGTATTACATTCGAATCCAAAAAATCGTGGTCTTTGCCTTAGTCACCGATAGAAATGTCTTTACTTTCTTTGGACGAAGATTACAATGTTGAAGTTGCAATTTGGATACAGGAACATAGTGGTGAAGCTAGATGTTTCTAATCGTAACAAATCTTCGCAAAAATCATCTTGTTAAATAGTTGCAATTTATCCCTTGAAATACGGAGATGTTCTTTTGCATTTTTGACCACCTACCTAGCTGTGGATATATGTTTCTTATTCTACATGCAAAATGTGATGTGCATACTCTATAGTCTATCTCTTTTGTATCCATTCTTTGGTCGTTCGATAAATATTACTTTTATTGATCATATTTAGAGTTGTTGCAGTTTTTGATGCCCCTGATAGCAAATTCTTCTTGACGCTCTGTAGTTGGCACGTTCCAATTGTGTAACTCAGAGATAATTGTGGTTTTCAAAGGAGCATTGTCATTTAAAGTTTGTTTTATATCAGCCAAGATTTCTTGTTTCCGTTCCCTTGATTTGTATTTCTTACTACTACCGAGTATTATTTTAATTGAACTTTACTCTTCATATTAAAAAATATATTTTAAGAATGGACTTTATTCTTCTTGCTATTTCAAATATACTAATATATTGTTTTTATATTTGATATTAGTATTATCTATTGCGTCCGTCTCTATATTCTAATTTAAACCTAACGAATTTCTTTTTATACATTGAGAATTTCCAATTATACTCAAATAATAAAATAAAGCGTTATCCAACATTAATATGTCTTATCTATTGTTTCAGGTAAAAATATAATCTCTTCGTTACTATCAATACCAGTGGTGCAACCTTTTTTATCGCTTAGGGTATGTATAAAATAAGATACTTTCGCAAGTAATTAACCAATAAAATTTTAAAAAGAAGTAGGCAGAAATTGTATAATTTGCTAGTAAGTATAAAATTTAAATATTATTTCGTAATTATTTTTGTATTTTGTATTTTGGAGATGTATTTCTCAAAATAAAAGTTGTTGGTCCTGATTTATTTATCAATTAATTATGGTAGACTAAGTATAAACAATTTTAATAAAGAAGAATTTAAAGTATATTTTAGACCTATACGGGAATATATCAGTAACTTATGCAACGCTTTAATAATTCATTTTTAGAGACCAAAACTAGATGTCGATTTAGTGGTATGGAAGGAACGTTGCCGAGAGGACTTGTTACGCAAACCATTTTGCGAAATTAGTCGTCCATAACGCAGGACCTATGGTACTTCAAATAAGATGGCGACATCGAAAATCTATTGGCTTTTATAAACGTAATAGCAAGACAATATCTAGACCATTTATGAACTAAGAAAAATACTATTCTTGATGTAAAAATACGAACACCAAACACTAGAGTTCCAGTTTATTTAAATTCCCAGCACAGCCTGAGGCGTGCAAAATTCTGCAAAATCGGAGCTCTGCATAAGTGTTGTACCTCTTATAGTATATAGTTACATTTATACGTGTATATGGAAGTTGCATGCGAAACAAACAAAGGATGACAAATGTATAGCACAAAGATCTTGAACGTAGTACATAAGTTGCACTAGAATGATAATCGGGCTTAAATTTGCTCCCTCGCTCTGCCATTCGTGCTCTACTACGCGTTAAATTAGCCAAGCGAAAGTATAGTATTTGAGATTAAACAGAGTTGATCCTCATCTAAATTGAGCGTATGCGTAGGTAGTATACTACTTACACAAATTGAAATTCATGTAGTCCAGTAAAACTAGTTTGTGAATAAACCGTCTCCTACTATAACCGAACTTGTGTACGAAATGTACATGAAGCACAATAACACAATAAAGCATCCTCTCGGGACCAAAATATTCATAACTCTAAGCGTGCAGAGTAAACGCCCCTTAACAAAAAACATACATATATACATTTAGCGGCAAAAGCAGATTTCTATTAAGAATATATATATATATATATATATATATATATATGTGGGGTTGCATATCCATTACGTAGGCGGTATTGGTATCTATTTATTCTGTATCTATCCATGAACATATATGTGTAGTCCACATCACTGTTATTAAATCCAAGAACCATTGACTAACATTTAAATTTTAAGTTATCCAAGAACCTTTAACTATTTTATATGCAAATATTTTTATTTTAATAAATGTATTAAAGGTTTACAAAGTTTTTATTTAAAAATACAAGTATATCTTTTACAAAGCGAATAAAAAAAATGTACGCTGTGTACATTTTGGTTCTCAACGGTGCGGATCGCATACGGAGTTTGTTTTCGTACAGGTATTTTTCGCCGTGGTTTACCAGGTGCGACACTTTGCAATTATCTGCTGATGATGATAACTTAGTTGTCGCAATGCGTATACAGAATTACAAAAGTTAATGTGGAAAGGGGTTATATATTAACCTTAGTGATTAAGTAATCCTTCAAAATCAACTCGTCGTGCTGGTCGGGAGTTACAACTGCCTACAACAACAATTTGGCGTGTTTTGAGACGTCGGTTGGTTATGAAGCCGTACAAGTTATAGTTGTTACAAGCTTTCCATGATAGTAGTCTGGTAAACAAACACAATGTTCGAATTTGGGGTGTACAGAACCCACATGCAGCTGTTGACCATGTACGAGATTCGCCTAAAGTCAATGTGTTTTGTGCGATATCCCGATCATCTGTTTACGCCCCATTCTTCTTTGATGGAAACACGGTTAACGGTCTGCAGTATCTCGCTATAATACAAAACTGGCTGTTTCCGAGGCTGCACGAAGACAACTTCATTTTTCAACAAGACGTGGCAGCCCGTCACTGGAGTCGCCTAGTGCGTGAATATCTGAATGAAACTCTACCGAACCGTTGGTTTGGTCGTCAATGAGCTGGCGACTTAGCATGTCCCGACTGGGCTCCACGATCACCGGATTTGATACCCTGTGACTTATTTCTGTGGGGTTTGGTTAAAGACAGCGTTTATGTACTACCACTCCCACAGAACCTGGAAGAGTTGAAGAACAGAATCCCTACTGCCATTGGTTGCGAAGGACGTGCTTGCCCGAATATGGGAGGAATTTCAGTGTCGCTGATGGAGGACATATTGAATATCTGTAATCAGAACTTGGGAGGTTCGTAAATATGTGTGTAAAGTTTCATATTCGTATGTCTTAGAGTTTAATAAATATATGGATTCGAAATACGTATATTCTTTTTGAAATACCCTGTACAATCTGCCATTCTATTATTATAATTTTCGAGTAGGTTATACCTTAGAACTTCTCGTAAAAGAAATAAATCATCCTATACAGAAAATTACTCATATTTCTTGCCGATATCTCTATATTTGACGTTTATCTACTTGACTCGTACAATCCAAACGAAAAGTCGTCCAACGTTTTTAAAATAACGTTAAGTTAACAACAAAATGTTTTGTTGCCTAGCAACTATTGCATAACGTACGTTAACTTTCATATTATGTCTTATACAAACAATATATTTTCTGTCAATGACAATGCCGTATCTTTAAAAAGAATAAAATACATGGAATTTTAAAATGGAATATGTGATGGTATTCAGAGACGATTATGTACCTACATTAAGTTATTTATAGAAATGTCCATTTAATTTTACTTATTTTGTATATTTACGAATGGATACAAAGTTAAACTTATATTTAGATACGTTTTGTCATTATCATATATTCTTTTAATTGATCAAGGTTGTATCTCAGCTTGAATTTAAAGAGTGAATTTTAATGTCTTCTTTAATTCTGAATTACAAGCTTAATGAAAGCAAGCGAGAAATCCAATAAAATAATCTTGCTGCGCGATAATAGTTTTGCATCGTCTCTTGGTAATTAATTTTTTCATTTATGTTTATCTACAAAATATTTCTTCTCATTCCACCATAATTACCTTTCATGACAATTTCGCTTTCTAATCGACAATAAGGTAATGGAAAATTTTGCAACGTTTTGTTTTCCAGAATTTATACCAAAAGTAGTAAAGTATTTTTACTATCGTTATCATTACAATTAATAAGATTTCGATAATTTTGTCGATTCTAATAAAATCTAATCTAATCTACTGATTTCTAGCTGCTTTTTCTTATGAAAGAAGACAATATCAATGAACTTTAGTAATTCTCTAAAAACTGCTTTTTGTCTATGCTATTTAACCTTTTAGTGCATGAAAAGTGACCCCACGATTGACCTGTCATCGTCCCTTTTCGCCCAACGTTTCTTATTCCTCTTTACAGTCTTCGTAAGAGGTCATTTTTTATCTGAACACATATCATCGAAAGTAATTTCAGTTTCTACATATATTAATTTTCTTTTCAAGAATCGGTTTTGATATCAGTTAAATTATATCTCGTTATATATGTTTACATTTTGTTCACGGAAACAGTCTATAATAGCTGACTTTTTCTTTATTTATGGAGATAGAAAAATGGTTAAATGGAGAGCTTATATAATTGTACTTTTTAATCTACATCCTACGTAATAAACCAAAAAATAAAAGGACTTTGCTAGGTTACAGTTAAAATATTTTTTTAATAGAATACTCTGTATTTTCATATTTTTAGGTTGTTCTCATCATTTGATACAATTAATTATAAAATCGATTTTTCTCTAAAGTTAAAATTAAGAGGATTATAAACAAAAGTTGACTCTCTTCATTATCAATATTCACGGTACACTCCAAAAGCCAACGTTTTAATTTACAAGGATAAAGAGATGGCTAATAAAGAAAATAATACTGGATTCATGATCTTTACTTAACGAAAATTGACTAAATCAATAAATACAAAGACTTTTACAATTTTCAATGCATCTATATTTAATTAATGTTCATGACACCAACCAGTGGCTTCTTCAAATGTTTAAAGTAGATTAAATTCTAATGTACAGTATTAGTTTCTCCACTGTACGTTAGAATTGAGCTAAATGACTCTCTGTTATTAAATCCATTTAGAGAACAGACTTTAATAACCCAGTAGAACGCGCTTTTACCAATATTTCTATCTTATTTTCATTTCAGCTTTATTCGTATATATATATATATATATATATATATATATATATATATATAGATATATAACTCCTTTAACATTTCTGCATTGTGCATTAAAATTTAGTCTACTTGAACTTACTTTAATATATGAAAAAGCTACTATGTGGTAAAACGATTTTATTATAAAGGGTTTTCTCTGACTTTTAATACAAACGCACCCTTAAACGTTTTTCGTGATCTGTCACCGTCAAAACGTCAGTCAAAATCAACATTCTTATCATGGTGAAATTTACGAACGACAGCTTTTTGAAATGATCGAAAACTACTACCTTAATTCTGAGTCGGTGGTCGCAATTTTCAGAACGCTTACTACTGCTATAGTTGATAAATTCGAGTCTAAATTCACTATTAAATGCTCCTGTGCCAGCGAGACAACGCACCAGTCGAAGTACCGAAAACATTGCAGCCGTAAGTGCTTCTGTTCAAAATGAGCCAAATCGATTTCACTCAATTCATAGGCATTGTGAATCTCTCAAGCAACATTGTCGTGAATTTTGCGCAAAGATCTTGGTTTACATTCTTACAAGATCAAACTATCTTAAGAACTGAAGCCTCTTGATCATTTGAAGCGCCGAAACAACTCCGATTGAGCTCTGATAAAGTTTGAAGAAAATCCCAAATTTCATTAAAAAAATAATTTTCAGTTTGTTTTTGGCTTAACGGCTTCGTTAATAAATAAAATATGCATTATTGGACAGCAACAAGCACACATGTGCATCAAGAAACTCCATTATAACTACAAAAAGTGACCGTATGATGTGGATTTTATGCCGGAGGTGTGATTGAAGCATATTTTTTCGTCGATGAAAATGATTGCCATATTACGGTCAATGGAGGTGTTATGATGCTATGTTGGAAGACTATTTTTGGTCAGAATTGGATGAAATTGATAGTAGTGATATGTGGTTCCAGCGAGATGGTGCCACCTGCCACGCAGCCGGTCAAACAACTGATTTATTAAAGGGGAAGTTCGGTAACCGTGTAATCTCCAGAAATGATCCGGTCGGGTGACCACCTCGCTCATATATTTAAAGCCGCTGGATTTCTTTTATGGGGTTACGTTAAGTCTTTGGTTTATGCCAACAAGCCAACAACGTTAGAGGAGCTGAGGGACAATACCAGACGCGAAATAGCCAACGTTCCGGCCGATATGTGTGAAAGAGTGATGGAAAATTGGCTCCAAAGAATCGATGGCTGCACACGTGGTCGCAGTGGTCATATGAACGAGATCGAACTCCATAGTTAAAAGTAACATGTGTACTGCACCTGGAATAAATTTCAGCCAAATATCTCAATTATTTATACTGTATATGTTTATCAATATGGAAGCATCGTATTTGATTCTAGAAAATGGTTTTTCACGTACTGCAAGTTTTATTGTACTCGGTTTCTTGTTTCTGCATTGTAAATGTTTTTTCCTAAATAACTCGTTGCTAATAGGATTTTTTAAAATTCTTTATCGATGACGTAGATGCAGTATAATTTTAAATATTGAATGCATACGAGCACATCTAGGCTATATTGATATGTGTAACTACGCTTTGATTACAATAAACAAACGCACTATCTGCTTGCTTCACTTCAAAGAAGGCTCCCGAAAAAACTATTGATTCAATCGTCATCACGGAATTACATTATCCGAAATGCCAAATTTATTTATTGCAGCTTATGAGCTGCGCGTAATATTCCTCACCCCTATTCATGGTCATCAGATTTGGAAGAATACGGTTTCCTTTATATTTGCAAAAAATGCACATTTATAATTAGACTTTTACAAAAATGATGGAAATGGGAAGGTTTTGTACTGTCGATGAATCCATGTAAAACTGGTTCCATTTAAGATATATTTAAGTTGCTGCATCACATGAAAATATGAGATATTTATAAATTGTAAAGTCAGAAAATATTCCCAAACGTTAAGCATCAGTTTGAAAACTGGTCTTAACCATTACGAAAATATTGAATAGAATCCACACGCCAGAGTATGTTGATCTCAATCGTCTTAGCTATCTTGTAGTTCTTGTCCCTGTATGATTTCCATATGTTCGGAGCATTAAAAAGGCTCAAATGGTGGCAGTTTAATTATTATTCAATTTAAGTTTCCAGTTAGAAAATAGTTTCGCAAACAGCCGCGGAAAAACTGTAATACGATTACGTATTAAAATTTATTTCAACTGATATTGTTATTGCTAGTTTTTAAAAATTCGTATCAAGTTATTTTTTGCGATTAATTTTAAAATGCATTTTCTTTTACGTATATATCTAATTTACAAATTATGGAAGCAAACTGCTTCACCAACTAATTCCTGGGATTATCCATACCATTATTGAGAAAATTACATGTAATGTTTAAAGTTCGTGGTGGATCTTATTCCTGCGTGTACTCGCTAATCGTTTTTGTGGCTCCGAGTTATTAAAACTTCAACTGTTTCACGATTACTAAACGTTTTCTCTTCGATTTAATTTCAAATGGGGAAAGTTTCAGGTATTCTTGAAATTCTAAAATTAATTTTCTTGATAGAGGATCAATTCAACATAACAGGTGTTATGAGCAGGATATAAAATTTCATAAAACTTGCGAATACGTTCGTAAAACAACTTTTGGCATACGAGGAGCTTTTGTTAATATTAAGTAGTGGTTTCAAACGATATGCGATATTTTTTTAGTTCTTTTGAGTAGTTTTAGGATATCTCTAAAGAATTAAAATTTACACATCCACATTTATGGTAGTGATTAATTATATAGTATACGATGTTATTCATTACACCATCTACACAAAAAGTTGTAAGAATTTTTAATTTAAAATTAGCTTGTACTTCGAACTTTTAATTTGGTTTTTCTCTCATGTTGACACACGCGTCAGCGACATTTATCTTAAATTTCAGCCATATTGGACGCGAAATTAACGTATTGTAGTATAAAGAATAAGACATCCACACACGGCGATTATCGTAGTGGACAATAAACTTGCAAACGAAATAAATTCCCTGCTAATGTCGGAAAGAAAACCTATTCAGACAATTGTTTGGCGCAGGCAAGTATATATGATTGGCACAAAGTGTTCGGTGGCGGTCGTGAGGACGTCAAAGGTATATTAGGTAGAAAACTTTTCTTGTTCCCCTCGCACTATATACTGTCGATCGTTATTTGGTGTTGACTTTGGTCGACCTTGCCTTTGCCTTTATCGAGCACCTCTAGTTTTTAAAAAGTGATTCACTCCAAACGGTTAAGCAACACTTTATGTTCTTCCACTTACCAATTAACCTCCAAGCCTCCATTTCTGATAGATCGTGATGTGTTTCCATCTAAGATGAAGTTCAAAATTGCAAATTTTGAACAATGGATAAATTTTGAATAATGGCCAATAACTACATTTAGCTACCATAATAAGTTAAGAAAATTATATTTACCAAAAACATCCAGGTTAGTATCACAAATAAGTCCTTCGTCTTTATGAAAATCACTAGTTTATAAGACAAATTCCAACCTGTCCTCCACAAGTGTAACTTCTTTTTTGAGCTAGACTATCATCCATATAGTCCGGATTTGGCTACGTCCGACATTTTTCTATTTAGAAGTTTGAGAAAACACCTCGAAGGACATCATTTTGCCGGCAATAACCAATTTAAAGAGGAGATTTTGAGGCCTATTTTGAAGACCAACAGAAAGATTTTTTTCTGATGGAGTACAATCATTCATAACAGATAAAATATAATAAAATGATCAAAAAAGTCGTAGTCATTTGTTTCATTGTTGACAAACTTTTCTGGTTCGCCTCGTATTATTAAGCATCATCACAAACCGAACTCCAAAAAACTATCGAGTTTAATATTATTTTGTGGCACCCTAGTGAAGAAATTTTAAAAAATTGCATTAAAAATTGAAGGAAGGTAAATATTATAAATAGAACTCCATTTCATGAAGCGATTTTAAATCTATATTTTATTTAGCTTACTTTTGAACAAACATTAATCTTAATAGAACATACAATAAAATAAAACTAATGTGTACGTGAAGTTTATGTGCTTACAAAAATGATGAATAAATCAAATATATTTTTCTACGACACATATCTTATTTAAAACTCGCCCTGTTCATAAAAAATGAATCCGAAACTCTAAACACACCCGTTATTTATGTATTTGCTAATCCTGTAAGGATCGAAAATTAGACACAAAATATTAAATAAATTCCAGTTGTTGAATTTATGACCCTATGGTGTTGGAAATTTAACGCAGGAAATCGGCTATTGGTATGGGGTAGGCTATTAATACACTCCGAAATGACAGCAGTTTCGACAAGATATCGATAGAATTGGTATACCGTAAAACGTCCTTTATGTTAACTGTTTTATTCTTTTTATATGGAGTTTATGTCCTTTCGTTTGGTTTTACTGTCGAAAATTTATGACAAGAGGCATCTCGTATCTATCGAGACATTAATAATGTACATCAAAAAACAAAAAGTACTTATTTATTGAAACATAAATCGAAGTTTAGATATTTTAAACATTATTTCCAGTATTTCGACGTAGTACGTTTTTTATCTCTTATATAATTATCACAGTTTTGAAGATATATATGTATCAATTTCATTATTTTATTTTACCTATGTACCTCAGTCTCATCTATTAAAAATGCTATTTGTAAATACTTTAATTAGTATCGAGAAAGCAAGCAATATATGTGCGATAAATTTTTCTTCTCTTTCTGCTCGTATTAACAAATATAATTTGAAACAGTTCTTACGGTCAATTGTAAACTATTCTAAAGTGGAATTCTAACAACAAAATCAAAGTCACTGAAAAGTTTGGTCAAAGGGTGGAGACTGTTCACTCTTTCAAAAGGGAAAAAGTGAAACATCAGTATATGCCATCTATTATTATTTCACGTGAAGATAAATATTGTTGTAGATTGCGGTTAATTGAATTAATAAAATAAACTTTTACCGCATCGAAATTCGTGCACTGTATACGTTTTTCGACAACCAAGTTGTCATTCTCAGCAGATTATTCATCACAGTGTTGCACCTGGGTTCGCGGTAATGCTTATACAGAAAAAATTCCGCACGCTCATTCTGCCAAAACCAAAACACACTGACGTTCACAAGACATCTATAAGCCAATATTTCTTAGTCTTACAAACTAACACTTATACTAATGTGCGAATCCACAATCACTTACGGACCTTCTAGGAACTGTGTCGCATTAACCACATGGTTTTTATTTTTCACAATAAAGATGCTCTCGTAAATGTCTAATTCACAATAATTGTTTATATTTTTAAATAAATGTTGATAATCCGCGGTGATTATTATCATGTTTCGCTAAACTGGATCTTTTAGTCCGATTAAATTTATGTTCTTTATATCGTTTAGTATTTAGTATTAGTTTAGCATGTATTTTTTATCAGAATCCCAACAACTTGTTTCATATATCTCAGACTTCTGAGAAAACGGCCCAGAAACGCTAAGATGTCTTCTAGGAAACGCAATAGATAAAATCGAGTTTAACCAGATATCTGGGACACATGAAATAAATTGTCGGGTTTATGATACAAAATACGTCGGTCAAACTAAACGATCAATAGGAATTCGGTATAAACATATCTCCTACACTAAATTTAATCGGCTAGAGAAATCCAGTTTAGCAAAACATGTGTTATAAAATAATCACAGTGTAACCGCAGATTGTTTACATTTCATTAAAAATATAAACAATTTACGTGAACTAGTCAGTTACGGGAGCACCTTTATTGTAAAGAATAAAAGTTATGTTCTCAATGCGGTCCGATACTATATTCTGGCGTCTGTAAGTTCCTAGAAGACATGGCCGTTAAAAAGTGTCTATAGGTGATGATTACGGGGATGTACATTAGTACAAGTCTTAGTTTTTAAAGAGAAGAAATATTAAGTTATAGATGTTTTGTGAGCGTCAGTGTGTTTTGATTTAGGCGGGGTGAGTGTGCCCAATTTTTTCTGTGTAAGCATTACCGAGAATCCAGGTGCAACACTGTGATTAATATTCTTCTGATAATGACAACTTAGCTAGTATGAATAATGACAACTTAGTACGAACATTGATGTGGTAAGGGTTTTTTTTGTCTTTTTCATTAATTACTACACGTTATTAAGTTGGTAAATTCCATATCGAAGATTCGTACCACTGCTGAAGCGGGCTATTTAAATAATCTCTGTAAACTGAATAACTAAAATTTATAATAAACCATAAATTTTATTAGCTGTTGCATTCAGTTTTCCATACAAAAATCATTTTAACAAATGGCGTTTTATCTACCTCAAGTAAGGATAATCTACTTACAATTCTGTATTTTACAAAAGAAAAATAAATACTTGAATATTGATTCTGAAGTTCATAATGTATGTATATAATATACTCCAATATGAATTAATATTCAAATATATATATATATATATATATGATGCATATATATATATATATATATATATATATATATATATATATATATATATATATACTACATATATAACAAAGTAATAAATAAAACGCAAATCAGAGATTTAACAAATAACATGAATCACGTGCTACAAAATAAACGCAGACAGGACGGTAGTAAAATAATATGGCGAGATTACGCTGCCAACAAATAGTAGTGAAGTAACTATAAATTAATTTAGTACAAATATAACTAACCAACAATGTAGTCTTGTGCAATCATACTAAAAGACAAAAAAGACAAATATAATCTTATATATTTAACTTTCTCTACCAATGACTTCGACTTGTTTGAATGGTATGCAGAGCATGGAATACCCTTACTATCCATCGTATTTCCAACACAATTCCATAAATGTTGCCATCAAATGTCAATTGCACAGTTTACTTTTCGAGTAATCTCCACAAATAATCGTCAACCGATGATCATTTCATGGTGCGTAGGTATTATGATAATTTTAATATTTTCGATTGCACTGGATACTGCAAAAGATTTAAATCCTAATAGATGTCAAGGTTAAAGCTTAGACAGTAAATCGTTATTATGAAAATTACAAAAAAGCTAACAGCAATATGAAAAAAAAATTGAAATTTATACTTATACGTGATGACGACAAGTAATATTTAATATTATTTCAGATCTTATGGCCCATATGTCTCTTGGCTTTTTTGCATACATATATGTTGAAATTGACCTTGATTGCTGTTCTTTTAGCTTCTATGTAATCTTTCCAGTTTAGCTTTAAAAATTCCAGATCACCTAGCCGGTCGAATCTCCTCGTCGAATATCGGATCCATTTCTTTCTTCTAAGGTGTTGACAGCTATACATTTCTTTATCTGTGTAGATGATGTAATTCATCAGTAGTCTCATAAGATGTAAATTGATGGAATTGACGGCAGACGAATTATATGGGTTACACCAGAACTCGTAACTACATTTAAAACGTGTACTTAAACTCCTAAAACAACAACTACAGAAAAAAATATAAAACTTGTGAAACGTGTTCAAGGTGAAGATGGATATAAATATGTATATCTTCAATTTGAAGAGCCCAAAATGAACTATTTTTAAGCCTTTTTATCCAGAAAAACTTCTAATTACCACGCTTAAAATCCAATTTTAATAATTAATAATCAGTACATAAGTGTACTACATAGTAATGATTATACATGGCCTTCTGTTCAAAAAACACACCTATGTTCAGAAACTTTTCGGAATATGTACGACATGGTAAATTACGTCAAATTAAAAAAGCAAGAAATGCGCAACTGTATGCTAGACTTAGTAGAACACGCGTTCTGAAACCAATCGGTGCGAGAAACACATAAAGCTCAATTCAACAAAGAAAAGCGCAGAATAACGCTACTAAATTCACAAAAGAAGGGACTAAACAAACGAAATTCAAAACTAATTGATAAACAACCCAAAAGCGAAGCGCTAGCTAGATAATATGTTCACGAAGGCAACAATAAAACAGGATTTAACAATATGCGAGAACGCACTTGATATCGACATATAAGCCTCAAAATAATCACCATAATATGTGATTGGAAAAGAAAAATTGTTAGGCTTAACAACAAGTAGAAGGTGGTAAACTCATAAAACATAAATTCCAGTATTATAAATTAACATAACTATAGAAATACGAGAAACGCGGTTATAACTTAGTAAACAACACAAACATTTATGGGAAAGCATTAAATAAAAATGCATTTACGAGAATAAATAGACGTAAGAAACGTAACTTGATATAGAGAAAGCCTTTAATACACAAGGTGATTGATTTTCAAGTACTACAGTAAAATAATTAATATTAAATTCTTCATAGCAAACAGTTAATTCTAGGTTACATTACACATTACACAAATGAACACACATATGTATATATTATATATATATGTGTGTGTCAATATATATATATATATATACAGAGCAGCGAAAGGAAGTAAAATTAATAGGGTAATAATTGTGGGACCAATAGATACATGGATAACATATTAATTTAGCACGAATAAGTGAAAAGCGTTGAATAAAATTGTGATAAATTAAAGGAAGAAATTATTAAATATACAGGAACTTATTTTACACCAGCTAATTACTTTTCGCCACAGTAATCACAATATTTATCATATTGTATCTGTTTGGAAAACAAAAACGTAACAAAGATTGATGTAAATTAAAGGAAAACCATTACTTAAAAATATAACCAAAAAGTTCTAACATTACTTACAAGTAATAGCGTAATTTAGAGAAGTTGAAAGCATATAATACTGAAGTACTAATCACCAAAGACAATTCTAATGTATACCACACCATATCATTCTTTTTCAAAATATAATTTTCCAGCTTTCAAAATGCAGACAGTCAAGAGGCAGATACAAAGTTACAAAAATTAAAACTTTTTAAAAGTAAAATGAAAATATATTGGGTTGGCAACTAAGTACTTTCGGTTTTTACTGATAGAGAGCGTTGCTTTATTTTTTGTATAACGTATGTTAGTGCTGTACTTTACCGTTTGTCGCGTGATACTAGTCACATTGGCGTAACTTCAGAAGCAAGTAGTGCGTGATTTTTATTAATGCTATTAGTAGTGGATTAATTTTAAATGGAAACGAACATTTTCGACATATTTTACTATTTTATTTCCGTAAAGGAAAGAAAGCTGCTACTTCTCACAAAAAGATATGTGAAGTTTATGGTGCTAATTACTTAACAGAGCGCACGTGTCAGAATTGGTATAAAAAATTCCGTTCTGGAGATTTTTCCCTCAAAGGTGAGCAACGTTCTGGCCGGCCTACTGAAGTTGATGATGACCAAATCAAAGTCATAATTGAAGAGGATCGTCATATAACTGTTCGAGAGGTTGCGGAGAGATGTATCGCATACAACAATTGAAAAACATTTAAAATGTCTTGGGCTAGTGAAGAAGCTTGATATTTGGGTATCTCACGAATTGAAAGAAATTCATTTAACACAAAGAATCAACTTTTGCAATATGCACCGTAGACGAAATGAAACCGACCCTTTCTTAAATAGAATCATCACTGGTGATGAAAAATGGGTCCTGTACAGTAACATAGTTCGAAAACGATCATGGAGCAAACACGATAAATCAGCTCAAACCACATCGAAAACTGAATTGCATCCAAAAAAGATCATGCTGTCAGTTTGGTGGGATTGCAAAGGTGTTGTGTTTTTTGAGCTGCTTCCAAGAAACCAAACGATCAATTCTGATGTTTACTGTCAACAATTAATAAAACTGGATGAAGCAATCAAAGAAAGACGGCCAGAATTGTCAAATCGGAAAGGTGTAGTTTTCCACCAAGATAATGCAAGGCCTCACACATCTTTGGCAACTCGTGGGAAACTATTGGAGCTTGGCTGGAAAGTGATGCCATATCTCCCATACAGCCCTGATCTAGCACCATCTGATTACCATTTATTTCGAAGTTTGCAGAATTCTTTGAATGGTAAAACTTTCACAAATGACGATGACCTTCACTCGCACCTGGTTCAGTTTTTTGCTGATAAGAACCAGAAATTTTATGAGCGCGGAATCACGCAGCTGAAAGAAAGATGGCAAAAGGTCATTGAGCAAAATGGAAAATATATAATTGATTAAAAACTATTCTTTGTTTAAAAAAAAGTGTTTTATTTTATACTACAAAACCGAAAGTACTTAGTTGCCAATCCAATATATTGTATATGACACTAACGATTCCAGTTCATTTTGTTGAAAAAAAACACAGCAACTCAGTTACAAAAATAAAACTTTTTAAAAATAATTTGAAAATATACAATAATAGATTGTGAAAATTTGTGATATACTAAAAATTTAAGTGAAATTTGTAAAAAAACTCAATAATCTTACCCACGAAGCTCTTTTTCTGTCTTACTCTATGCAAACAATAGCGATATAATGTGATGTGTATTTATTTATTTTTAGTTTCCATTTTATATATATTAATAGAATTGTGAGAGTAAAGTTGAATAAAATTTAGTAAGTGCCAGAATCACATTGAAAACTTTTTTAAGTAAAACATAACTGCTTTAAGTGTAAATGTCTATTGTTACGCCTACTGTTTCCGCTAGTTCTTTTTTTTGCTTTATAGTCTGTTTTCTCCAGTTGACATACCAACTAAATGTGTAAGTGCTTATAGAAATGGAAGAAGGAGAAGGTCGTTGATGTCAGTAGGTTGTTTTGCACTTGATGTTGATGCACTTTGGTTATCGCATTTGCTAATTACTAATAAAGATGCAGCCGTTGCTTGTATAGATATCGTAATGACGAATTATGGATGTTTTATGATATTTGACCTAAAAAAGCTAGTTATGAAATTCAAGTTTATGTCAGTGTAGAAGTTTACGTTTCATTTCTGAGTATGCTAGTTCATACAATTATGAAGATTTTTCACACGGTGTTGTTTAAGTAATTCGTTCACCTCAACATTTTTTGTATTTTGGTTTAGATTGTAAGTGATTTTAGATTCGTCTAAGAAGCATGTGATTTCATAAATAGATTTGCAAGACGAAAAGAAAGAACCGATTTGATAAAGAACTAAAAACAAATCGCTGTTGCTTCCACAACTACCAGAATTTGTTTTCCAATCATCTAAACCGCTAACTGAAATACTTAGATGGTAATATAAACAAATAATCGCGCTTCAAGTAATGTTCTTTAAAGAAATTGTCTGCCTAGTTTTGCAACTTAGGGTTGATGGGATTTGTTATCATTTTATTTAAGAAATATTTTAGCACACTACTAGAAATATTAGTCTTACTACTGGTGTCGCAGGTAATAGGCTACCTTCTAACAAATCGGAAGCGTTCTACTTCTGATAGGTTCGCACATATTTTGGCATATTTTAAGCGTTAAAAGGATACATCAAAGCAGCACAAAAGAATATACTTAATGAAAAATTTTTTTAGAATATATTTAAAGAAAGGTAAAGATTTTAGTAGTTGTGCTTGATGTAGAAGAATGAAATTTAAACACAAATTACTAAGAGAACGTCGGTACAGCTTTCGCAATTATAGTATTTATTTATCTAATCATCTTTAACAAAGGTATGTTTACATTCTTTGATTTAAAGAAACTTCTTACATAAATTACCGTATATAAACCATTTCGTTAATTCAACTATGAAAGTTTGATTATTATTCAGAATAAGGCATTCAATGCATCTTAGTTCACAATTAGTGCGAACCGAACATAAACCAATTTGTCTCCTAAAGCCTTCTTGTAGGAAAGGGTTGGTTGTAGTGCAAAGTACAAATAAGGGTCGGCATTCGAGAACTTTGACTTATGGCACGTGTTGAATATATACAGAAAGCAAAACAAAATTCAATTCAATTACACCCGATTTTTTTTTCGAAAACATCAATTGCTAATAAATTATAATATCATAAATTAAATAAAAAGTTAATTTATGATTTATTGGCTTCAGTGTGTTTGAAGTATGTCAACATATTGTATTATAACTTGTTTCGATAAGTTTTAGTGTTGGGAGAGTGTTGGTAAAATACAACGTTCAGTTTTACAGATTTTATTGCAATAATTCTTACAAAAAAAATCGAGATTAATAAAGTATGTGATCTCCACGAACATCTAAAAACGTTTGATATCTTAATGGGGCTAGATCAATATGTTGAACACCTCTAGGATAATCGTATCATATTCCTCCCTGATAGCAATTTATGATGTCTAAGCCGTTCTTGATGGCATATTTTATGCAGTAATACATTTCCGCATAACATAGCAAGCGTGTTTTATTAGATTATTTTATACGGAATTGATTGATTGCTCTACTCTATATATAAACTTCATCAATTCAGTTGTTCACGATGCTTGGTCGATGGAAACAATTATTATAGTCAATAAAAATGAATTCTTCAATTTCAATGAAATAACGACGGGTGTAGTCTCCAGTGCTACCAGCCCATACGATTGCGCCACCGCCCTCATATTGAGGCCTTTCCCGAGTAAATTGTGGCTTATGGCGTGTGCTGGGTTCACGTTCAAAACTGACTTACTAACTGGCTGCAGGGTATATCTTGATTCTTCACTGCATAATACTCGCACCCATTGATTATGGCCCCAATTGATTTGTCCATATTCTGCGGACTCGTTTATGCTCCACAGTAAGAAGAATACTAATCAACAGTCTTTTGACATATAAGCCAAACGTATGATGATACCTTTTCAGCCCCAGCAAGAAACTCATTTCAAATTTGAGAAGAGCGCGATGTCTAAGTGTCATTTGTGACGTATCGATTGTCTGGTGTTGCTGATATTGATTGACATTCCCCTTGCCTTTTTTGAGTACCTTCAGTTTCCAAAGAGCAATTTCGGAGTATAGAAATTACGCTTTGTCTCACTTCATACACTTCAGCAACACCTACTTTTTTCAATTCATCGCCAAACCGTTATTTCTGAAAGATTGTGGTGCGCTTCCATCTCAATTGAAACTCAAAATTGCCAACCCTTACTACTAAGCACAGTGGTGAAGTTTTAGACACTAATCGCGAAACGCTTTCAAACACGCTTTTATACACTTCAACTATGATCGCTTCAACACACGTAAATATGTTGAAACACGATTTTTTTTCGTCTTTTTGCTTAAAAGGGGTGAAACTGATTTATAGAAATATACGTAGGGGTTATATTAATTCATATTACTTTTAATTGTTATTTGTATAGAACAACCGTTAATTCTCTTGAGCAATGTAATATATTTCTATAATTTATGTCATAGTACGTACACACGTCTAAATACCTCTTTCTTAGTTTTTAGAATCAGATACAGAGAGGGTAACAAGTTCGGGAGCCTTGTAAGATATTGTTTATATTCATACGGGTATGAGGATTACTGTTTGCGCCCATTTTACTACTTGTTGTTATAGGTATGAATATCACATGCCTTCTTTGCTTTCTGGGCAGTCCTCGTATATTATGTTTCCATTTTGTAAATGTTAAACACTTTCGAATGTACCAATAGTAAATGCAGATTGTGTGAAAGCGATGATAAGCTTAAACTTTTTGATTCACGCTTTAGATAATTAAGCACAATTTAAGTCACCTTCCATTATCTAATTATTCCACACAGTGAGCAGAATTTTATTACTTTAGACTAACTGCTTACAAATTTCATTCATTCGCAATTGTAAATCATTTCTTTTGTCACTTCTACTGTTCTGCTGACAGTAGTTAGTTTTCAAATTTACAATAACAAACGTTGTTTAAGTTTACCTTATTAAGGTCGTCTACAACATTTTTTTTTTGTGAATTTAATTGTACACCTAGAGAGAGTATTCTTTCTGCAATATTTTCGCCGAATCAGAAGGAAATAGGTTAATAACGCATTATTCTAAACGAATTGGACAATAATTTTACTTTGATCAACTAACAAAAGCAACAGCTTTAAATAAGCTGCTGTAAAATTCTATGTGACAATTCATTACATTGATAGAGAAATGATTCATGCTCTTTTTGTTTATTGGGCAGAATATATGGGTGTCATCATTAATTTATTAAAACTAAATATTACAGCTTTTATTTTACCATGAGTTGAGGCTAAGTATGAAACAAAATACCTGGCAAATGACCATCTCCACTCAGTTAAATTATTATTGATATGTTAACAGATATGCTTGTTGAGTTGTTCACCAATGATTCGTCGAATCTTGTTCGAGTTTCAGAACAGTTCGTTGTTACTTCCATAAATGTGCAATTAAATAAAGCCTCAGACAAAGAAGCCCCATGGCGTATAATCGCATGGCCCGGACGATTGCCATTGATCGCTATGGAGGGAATAAGAGTTGACCTAAGAAACCAAAATCCTCGATTATCTCTATTATCTAAAGAAACCCAAAGAGAATCATAAAAAATGGTTCGGTAAGACTCTGTTCAGTTCATTCGCATCTTTAAGTAGGCATCGGCCTACGACCTGACTAGTCCAAAAACTATACCAAGTAATGATTCACTGTGGGTACATTTTAGAGGTATGTTATTTTTCTCTGTTTCTTTGGAAAAGTTAAACAATTAATACTTAAACCATCGTACAGTTTATTTGCTATTAAGGCAGGCATAATTTACCGGAGATTTGTATTTTTAGAAATTAAAGTTAGAGACAACAGTTTCTTCTTTTCATCAGGATCGTCACCTTCAGCGCTACTTACACCTATCGTACTTAGAAGTTATAATTTTTATAATTTCTACTAAATACTTTGATTTATATCTATACATACATGCACGTATATGTATATACACTCGTCTTAATGCTACAATGCGCACTATAAGACACTCTAAAACATTGTATATACTCGCGTATATTCGGAGACACGGTCGAGAAGGAGAAGTCGGGCGTCTCCATTTGTGTAAATAACGCTCTTGATATGCAGAAAGCATTAATTTTATAAACTTGTTAGTAAGCTGTTTGTGTGAATAAATATCTACATAATAAATGCAAGTCTCCTTTTACTAAAATAGGAAATTTCTAGTCCTTCGGAAAAACAAACAAATAACTAGTGTAGAGTGGTACTTAATCAGTTCACGAAATCAAACATTCGCTTCACACATCGCCAAGCAAGTTGGTACAAAACAATTGGTTTTCACGTCGCTTAAATTTATACGTCTCTATTATGAAAATAGCAGAAAAAGTGATCAATTACAACTAATTTCTAATTTCAATGAGAAGATATTATAGAAATAATAAAAAAATATCGCCAACACAATTTAAAAATGGCGTTGTTCTTGAGACATCTTCACTTTAATTAATATCCTCCTATCCTTCCTATTTTTTGATTGAATACTGATGATATCGATGTTGAAAATATTGATTCTGGAGATTCTTATTATTCTTTTTATGTCAAGCTATACAACCTATTGTATGTTTGTAACGCTATATATTTCTACTTCAGAAATGTAAGCAAATTTAATCTTTAACTTGTATATATCCTTTACTATATATAAATGGTAATGCATTTATACGTTAAAACAAAACGTAAGTGTCCTAAAACATTTGCCTAGCGAAATGCTACGAAGTGTGTAAATATTTTTCTTCTGTTACTGCTGCATTTTCGACCGAAACGAAACTATTTTAAAATTATTACAATTTATATGGACAATTAACACATGTGATCTTCGTAGTACGAGCTTGAGTCCTATCGTGTGACATGTTGTTATCAGTACATTTTGTCTACTAATACTCTTTAATTATATATAATGTAATATGATATGACGATCAGTCTCTATTATTTTAGGAATGGCCGGATAGTGATTTCCCATACTTGCAATCAAATTTTCAATCTAATTTCCCATTTGAACGTTATATCTTCTTTATTACGACATAATTGGGAAATTTTATATACACGCACCTCACGAGGTGCCTCTTTTACAACAGAAATTTTTTGCTAGTCTTACTCTTTGTTTCCCGTTTTAAATATGTAATAAACATTCATAAAGTAGCTGAATCCTGCGCGTTAAAGCAACCATAGATATGATCCTCCACAGGGTATTTCTTTACCCATTAATCATACCTTCCTTCCAAATAATTAGACCCAGAAACATTCATTTGTAAACACAACCTCGGACCAATCTCCGCTGGAATTTTTTTGTGCCCTTAAAAAGCAACGGTTTAATAGTTGTGCATCGATAGAAGATATCGTATTCGCATAATCAGCTTCTGATTGTCATTCAACTAAATGTATGTTGTTCTTGGCTGCTAGGATTGTCCTTCAATAAACTATAATACCATGCTGCATTGTTGTACTGCGGCTTTTCTCGCGACCTGGAAGATCATTTACACTTTGGCTTTGCTGGTAGCACCTTATCCATCATCTAATAAAGGTTTTCGACTTGTGCCTAGCTGTTGCGCAATGTCATTTTGTACCCTTTAAAGTGCTCTCACAAAAACATTGCTTCGAAGCGTTTTACATACACTGCAGTCATTTCAACTGCTATCTGCATTAACTTCAACGGATAGCTGAACTAAAACTGAATAGGTGCATTAGCGGGGAGATATTCCCATCTACATTCCCTCAGTTTAACCCTCCCATTAACTTTCTCTTAATGGAATATTAGTCTGCCTGTTTTATTGTACAAACTGTACGTAACACTAATTACTTCATAACTTTGGAATTATTTTAATCCTATGATGCATAAAAGTAATGTAAAAAGCATATACTTTCGAATGGATTATTTTGAAATAATCATTTCATAGTCCATTCGTTAGTTTCCGTTTGAAACTCTGCATTAGTATATACATATTAATAGCTAAATATCAATTAGTTGTACTGTCGGCTTTTGGTGAAAGGTTTCTAAATATTAAATTTTAAAGAAACGCATTTTGTATATGTGAAATTACATCAAGCGTGTATTTATTTTAAATTTAAATGTAATAATTTTCTACGCTTTAATATATTGTACGTTGTTGTACAGCTTAGAGTTTAGCGTAAATGAATAGGTTTCAAATATTTAAAAGAAAATGGAATATTGCTTATTCTGTGCACGTAGTTTAACGTGTAAAATCGAAGAAATAAAGTACACATTAAGAATATATTTGATTTATTATTTATGGAAACGTGCATATCCTTTTATTAGTTAATATTTAATAACCCACTTCGTGTCTTTGAATCATTAGATTTAAAGATCGTGCAAGCTCATAATACTGAAATTACTTTACATAATGTATGCGTACTCCGATTATCTAACACATTCGTATATCAGATAACATACTCTGGTACATTTACACAAATTAGTCATTAAATTTTAATTTATATAATTAAATGTTTACGCTTTTATCTAATTTGTGAACGTCCTCGAAATTCTCCCTTTCTTATGTGTCTAACTATGCCGTAATCATAGAAACGTGCATTATTGGCCAATAAAAGTGTAACAACTCGAAAGCAAATCTTACGCCCGAAAGTGTCTGTGAACCAGGCGAGGGCGTAACGCATGCGCCTTCTGTATGGACGTGCGACAACCCCGGCATACTGGGGGTGACTACCCCTAGAGAATTCACGGGGCCATGACCGTACGTTCCTTTCGCGTTTCCTTTTATCGTCGTAGTCTAGCCGAAGTTATGGCCACAGAGGGGCCAGGTCGAACAAAGATAGAAAATGTGGACCTTCGGGTGGTAAGGTGGCACATATATTAACTCACAAATCGCTGTCTAGTTACCTTCTCTTTTTTTAAGACACGCATACCTGTGTTTTATTTTCATATTAAAAAGAAACCGAACTAAACTTCTTTAAGAAAGTTCAAATTGGGAAACGGTTTCTGAGAAATTGACCTAACGATATTAAAACTTTAAATCATTCCCGCTATAGACAATATATATACTGTACATACTGATTTAAATATTTAAAACAAATCGTAAAGACTGTCTCTTAAGATAAAAAATAGGGTAAATGTACCAGTAATTGCCACATTAAGGATATACTTTTACGCCAGTTTCTCTTTCTGCGTCCATTTTTATATTCAATTTTTTCTCATATGCTTAATTAAATTGAAAGTTTTAGAAATCGTTCTATGATTTCAAACTACATCAAACGCATATATTGTCTACAATTATGTCAGCTTTATTATGGACAAACAAATATTCATTAAATTTCACTGAGGAATAAATAAAACACTTTGTGTTGCTGTGTGTGGCTAATGTCCTAACATACGAAATTAGTCGCAGTAAATATGATATTTGGATTTAACTAAAAGACAATCCCTGATAGTACTTCCAAAAGTACTAGTTGTTTTTATTGTCCAGAGAGTGATATTTGTCGAACTAGCTAGACAACTGGTCAAGATAACTATCCTCAAAAGGAACACTTAAACTGTCCTTAATCACTTAAAATTACACTGTATACTCCCGAAAAAACTAATTTAATTTGAAAATTCTTTTTGGTCATCGCCACAAAATGTAATAATTCATGAATGCATTGGGTTTATTAAGTTATAATTATAAAATCTACACGCCGTAATGCAGATATGCTTCTAATTTACATTCTATATAATTAATGTTTTCTTTTTTGATAAATTGTTCTTTTTATTCTAAATACAATCTTTACTATTTTTTATTGGGAATTTCAACCATTATTACATATTTTAAACGAATCCATTATCTAATAGTCCAGAGCTAGTTAATCATAAAGAGTAGTATTTCATCAAAACATTAATCCAACACACGTTTGATCGCCCGTCAAAAATTTATTGGATTTTGAATGGAATATACCTCACACTCATCATACTCGGACTTTGCGACCTCAGACTTGACTTAAAACCACTTGTTTCGTTCTCTTATAAACTCATCACGTTGTGTAATGATCGACTCAGAAGAATCTGTAAATTTGCACCTCCTAAAGCTTTTCGCCGAACATTAATCCAACACAAGTTTGATCGTCCGTCAAAAATTTATTGGATTTTGAATGGAATATACCTCACACTCATCATACTCGGACTTTGCGTCCTCAGACTTGACTTCAAACCACTTGTTTCGTTCTCTTAAAAACTCATCACGTTGTGTAATGATCGACTCAGAAGAATCTGTAAATTAGCACCTCGTAACGCTTTTCGCCGGTAAAGATAAGTCCGTCTATGAACAAGGAATTTATTAAACTCGCCCAGAGATCACAAGAGATTATCGAAAAGAACGATTAAAATAGCTAAATAGCTGTAGATATGAACATTTATTCACAAATACTACGAGTTTTGATAGCCAGAGACAACAGCAATTGCTTTTCAGATCAACTCGGTTTTTATGTAATGCAAGATACAATGTAAAAAATGAAAGCAGCTTTTGGCCTGCATCCGAACTCATTACAATTTTTTTCTCAATGACTAAAATGCCCTCAATCGATAATCAATCAAAAGACAATGAAACTACAAGTAAAATATTATAAAACAGATCCAGACAGAAAGAGGGATATATTTTTTGCTATTGCAGCAGTCAGCGTGTTAACCTTAAAAAAATAACGCTAGAAATATCAATGAAAAATTTTTCGCTACGTTTGGCAGTAAAAACACTGAGAAGTTGTAAAATAAGAGACAATGTTTCAAATTGACACTTATGATGAAGTGGAAACATTAAGTTTTAAAAAATCTTCTATTCTATTGCCAAACGAAAAAGATGAATAAACTAATAGAGAAACTGAAAATATTTCAATTTTTTATTTTGTAAGTAAAATAATTGCGAAGAAAATTAAGGCAAACTTAATAAACTAACTAAAGAAACTCTAGTTAAAGCGAACACTTAATATTATATCAGTACATTATAATAAATGGGGTCCAGAACGGTTGACGTATTTGAGCTAATTACGTTTACAATACCTTTTATCATTGCTGACAACGCGAGCTTAATTTTCTACGATCCATTAATCATAAAAAATAAATAAAGACACAACGGGATAACTAAAACGCATAGATAGTATAGGAGATGTATTATGATTTATAAATATAGACATTGGTAGCGAGACGATAGTGGCTAGAAATAACATTGTTCTGTTAAAAGCATGTAGCGCCATCATGATCTAAGGAAACATGTCTTTCCTACTGCGTCTGATGAAAAATTTATTTAAAGAATAAAAAGCTGTGTTGCGTTAGAGGAGCATAAATCAAGATCAAAGAAATAAATTATGGCTGTTAATGGACTCTGAAAAAAAAATTATTGCGTAAATCGTTCAAATCAAGGTTCAACAAGTTTAACTGTAAAAAACTTGATAAAACATTCATGTGTTTCTATAATCATTAACTTTAAAAAATTATCTACTTTACTAATTATCTAATTATCTAAAAGCAAACATAACTTATGAGTGAAACTATAGGACAAAAGAATAGATCCAGTATCGATAACCCGAGATTCACATATCCTTATTTATTAACTTTCAATAAATCCGGTAATAATATTAGTATCTCTGATTGTCAAGCAGGTACAAATACTGCATTACAAGATTATAATATACAATACAACATAGGTACTATAGATTTTCGAAAAGTCAAAACATATAAAATAAATAAAACGTAATTTGATTCATGTAAGGTGTACTGGAAAGTCGTTACCGGTTTCTCTAACAGATGTCGCTAGGCTTAAGTATGCATGTTATAAAGCTTCAAACTATACATGCTATATTTTGCGAAAGTAACACTGTCACAGATTTACACCTCTTTGAAACTGTCGAATTTCGTGCTCGAAAAAGTGCATTACTTTTTTTATTTAATCAAAAGAAAAAAGCCGTTGGCAGTCATTGCTGGCAGAAACTTACGGTGAGCATGCTCCAACTATTAAATATGTGTGGCGTGGTTCCGACAATTCAAAAGTGATGATTTCGATATGCAAGACAAAGAACGTTCTGGTAGACTGAAAAAGTTTGAAGATGCTAAACTGCAGGACTTATTGAATTAAGACCCAGTCCAAACTCAAAAACAATTGGTAGAAGTGCTAAATGTGGCCTAAGAAACGATTAGCGACAGATTACGAGCAATGGGAAAAATCCAAAGGATGGGAAAATGGGTGCCACATCAATTAAATGCAAATGGAAAATCGAAAAATTCTCTATGAAATACTGCGTCAAAGACATGATCGGAAGTCATTTCTGCATGGAACAGTGGTGGGTCATGAAAAATGGATTTATTTCAAAAACCCTAAGCGCAAAAATCATGGTTATCACCTGACGAAGACGGCCCATCGACTGCAAGGCGAAATCGTTTTAGTCGCAAGACAATGCCCTTTGTTTGGGGGGACCAGAATGGCGTAGTCTATTACGAACTGTTGAAACCTGGTGAAACAGTTAATACTGATCGCTACCGATAACAAATTATCAATTTGAACAATGCATTGATAGAAAGACATTGAGAATGAGCTCGAAGACACGGTAAAATTATTTTACAGGACGATAACGCGTCGTCTTATACAGCAAAACCGGTCAAGGAAGCGTCGAAAGTACTTGGATAGGACATAATATCGCACCCGCCGTACACGCCAAAGCTTGTACCATCCGAGCACTTCGCATCAATTGGACACGCGCTTGCAGAGCAGCACTTCGCCAATTTCGAAGAAATTGATTAAAGGAAAGATAGTTTTTTTGGAATGGCATCCATAAATTGCCTGAAAGATGGGCAAGATATGTAGAATCAAATGGCCAATACTTTGAGTAAATAAATTTTTCCATTTTCTTGAAGATTGTTTAGTTTCTTTATGGAAAAAACGGCAATGATTTTCCGGTACACTTGAAATCCTGCGCACAACAAAGTTTGTTTACAACAAACACTAAAACTACAAAAATTATAAAATTCAAATATGTCATACAGAAGCAAATTAGTAACTCAACACATTGTAGAGTACGAAGAGCGTTGCAAAATCTTGGTCTTATTGACTTGCTTTTGTTAAGTAGCAGGAACTAGTTGACGTAAACCAAAACAAATATGGACAATCATTTGCAACCATACATATTGTTATAAAGAAGAGTGATGCGAGTAGGTTTTATGTAAATTATATACTTACTTTATTAACTAGTTCAGATATTAATAAAGGTGGTTTTCGGATTAAACCACAAAGTAAGTATAACAATGACTTTTGTACATACATATGTGTATTTAGTTTGAAATCAATCCTTATTTATTCAGTTATTATACCCATTTATATATATATATATATATATATATATATATATATATATATATATATATATATATATATATATATATATATATATATATATCATTATGTGCAAGTATATCTGGTAAACAATAAAATTTCTTATAAGCATTCATTAATTCAATGAACTTTAACTAAATGAATTAAACAAATTTACTTTAATTATCTAATCCCCCTTCATTATTTAAATTTCTTTATTCTTAATTATTATTGTAATTCAGAAGGCTAATATCTACTTTAAATAAAATTCTTTCATACCTTAAACAAAATAAATATATTGACTTTTAGTAAAATAAACAAATATATAATATTAAAATGAATTAACAAAATTTCTATTACTAAACATGATTTATGCAACACTTATTAATTTAAATACAGCGTGTTTAAAAAAGAACGTACGTATTACGAAGTATTATTTTGTCCAAACTATCAATCGCTGCGCCTCGGTTCAGCTATTGGAGAAACAAATACATAGTCTAGTTTATTTAATAGCCTAGATGTCAGTTGTCTTCTATTTCTCTTGGTAACCGTCATATGCTTAAAATGGCTACTCCGCAGCAGAAATCATTTTAGGTTCTCGAGTTTGCGAAGTGCAATTCCGTGATTACAGTGCAAAGACGTTTCAGGTTGAGCTACCAAATTGATCCTCCGAATGGGTGGAACATTCGCAGACGGTATCGAAAGTTTGTACACAGGATGTGTATGCAAAGGAAAAAGTTCTGGCCGCCCTCGTATTTCTGAAGAAAATGTTGCACGAATTCAAACTGCTTTCCAGCGTAATCCTTCAAAATCAACTCGTGCCAGTCGGGAGTTACAACTGCTTACAACTGCTTATGAAGCCGTACAAAATACAGTTGTTACAAGCTCTGCGTCCTGATGACAAACGGAAACGTGTGGCATTCAGGAGATTCATGATGCTATTGACACTTTCGCACAACGCATTGTGTTCAGTGATGAAGCGACTTTCTGTGTTAGTAGTCTGGTAAACAAAACACAATGTTCTAATTTGGGGTCTACAGAACCCACATTCAGCCAAGGAACATGTACGAGAAAATCAATGTGTTTCGTGCGATATCCCGATCATCTGTTTACGGCCCATTCTTGTTTGATGGAAACACGGTTAACGGTTAGCAGTATCTCGCTATATTACAAAACTGGTTGTTTCCGAGGCTGCACGAAGACAACTTAATTTTTCAACAAGACGGGGCACCCCCTCACTGGAGTCGCCAAGTGCGGGGGAGATCTGCATGAAACTCTACCGAACCGTTGGATTGGTCGTTAAGGAGCTGACGACTTTGCATGTCTCAGCTAGGCTCCACGGTCACCGGATTTGACACCCTGTGACTTCTTCTTGTGAGGTTTCGTTAAAGACAACGTTTACGTACCACCACCCCCACAGAACCTGGAAGAGTTGAAGAACAGGATCCGTACTGCCATAACATCAGTGATGAAGGACATGCTTGCTCGAGTATGGAAACAATTTGAGTATCGATGTAATACTGTTCGTGTCGCTGATGGAGGACATATTAAACATTTGTAATCTAAACTTGGAGGTTCGTAAATATGTGTGAGTGACGAAGGACATGCTTGCCCGAGTATGGAAGGAATTTGAGTATCGATGTTATATGGTTCGTAAATATGTGTGTAAGTTTCATATTCGTATGCCTTAAAGTTTAATAAATATATGCATTCGAAATACGTATATTCTTTTTGAAACACCCTGTACTTTCAAAAATTACTTAGTATTATGGAATGTATTCTTTTTATTTAATACTAGTGTTTTTTTCGATTGATTTTCATTAGGCCTTTAATATCAAAACATAAATTATACTAACTATTCTTTTATATTCTAATATTGACAAGTACAAAAACAAATTACATTAAAGAACAATTTTTCTACATACTAAATGACCCATCTTTATCTTTCATTCTTTCCTTTCCTGTCATTGTTCCTTGTCCGTTGTTCGTCCCTTACCGATACATATGTAAATCCTTCATTTCCGTTATTACCTTCGGTTATTCATTTCACCAATATTTAAGAGTTTATTGTATTATTTTAATTTAGTTTGTATTGTTCACTTCAGAAGTACTGTTCATACACAGTCTGTCGCACAGAAAACCGAACTTTTTTAAAATAGTAATTCTTAGTGGCCCCATCTATTATGTATCGGTAAGGTAGATCTTTCACCAATGTTATGTCAAAATTTTATGGCATTTGCATCATCAGAAGCAGAGAAGTTGCGCTAGCGTATTTAATTTTGTTGAGAGCACTAATGTAATATAGACATTTAAAAGGTTGACCAAGAACACGATATATTGGGTTGGCAACTAAGTACTTTCGGTTTTGTAGTATAAAATAAAACACTTTTTTTTAAACAAAGAATAGTTTTTAATCAATTATATATTTTCCATTTTGCTCAATGACCTTTTGCCATCTTTCTTTCAGCTGCATGATTCCGCGCTCATAAAATTTCTGGTCCTTATCAGAACAAAACTGAACCAGGTGCGTGTGAAGGTCATCGTCATTTGAGAAAGTTTTACCATTCAAAGAATTCTGCAAACTTCGAAATAAATGGTAATCAGATGGTGCTAGATCAGGGCTGTATGGGGGATGTGTCATCACTTCCCGGCCAAGCTCCAATAGTTTTCCACTGTACTTCTGAGATAATATACATAACAGGCATTAAGTGTACATACATAAAAGAACTATGAACTGTAAAATTCTTAAAATTAGATATCCAATATAAAAAAAAAATGGAAAAATCTATAATATAAAGAACACAAATATAAATGCATTCCAACTATACAATGCAATTCTATCTTTTATACAATATAATTAGAACTTTTCTGAGAACTTTAATGATTAAATAATGAAAAATACATAAATTATATAAATACCACAATGTATTTATATTAAGACGTCTGAGAATTAGTACAATATATTTACATTTGGAAATACCAATTAAGGAGCAGTTTTATGTATTTCAACGAAATTAAAAGTAAGAATAAATACAGAAAATAAAATTATATTTAATAAGAAAAAGCATTACCTTTTTATATAAAGTATATATATATATATATATATATATATATATATATATATATATACACACACACACACGCACACGCACACGCACAGTTGCCAAAGATGTGTGAGGCCTTGCATTATCATGGTGGAAAACTACACCTTTCCAATTTGACAATTCTGGCCGTTTTTCTTTGATTGCTTCATCCAGTTTTATTAATTATTGATAGTAAACATCAGAATTGATCGTTTGGTTCCTTGAAAGCATCTCAAAAAACACAACACCTTTGTAATCCCACCAAACTGACAGCATGATCTTTTTTGGATGCAATTCAGCTTTCGATGTTCAATTTTTCATCACCAGTGATGATTCCTTTTAAGAAAGGGTCGGTTTCATTTCGTCTAAGGTGCATATCGCAAAAGTTGATTCTTTGTGTTAAATGAATTTCTTTCAATTCGTGAGGTACCCAAATATCAAGCTTCTTAACTAGCCCAAGACATTTTAAATGTTTTTCAATTGTTGTGTGCGATACATGTAGCCTCTCCGCAACCTCTCGAATAGTTATATGACGATCGTCTTCAATTATGACTTTGATTTGGTCATCATCAACTTCAGTAGGCCGACCAGAACGTTGCTCATCTTTGAGGGAAAAATCTCCAGAACGGAATTTTTTATACCAATTCTGACACGTGCGCTCTGTTAAGCAATTAGCACCATAAACTTCACATATCTTTTTGTGAGCCGCAGCAGCTTTCTTTCCTTTACGGAAATAAAATAGTAAAATATGTAGAAAATGTTCGTTTCTGCACTCCGTTTAAAATTAACCCACAACTAATAGCTTTAATAAAAATCACGCACTACTTGCTTCTGATGTTACGTCAATGTGACTAGTATCACGCGACAAACGGTAGAGTACAGCACTAACATACGTTATACAAAAAATAAAGCAACGCTCTCTATCAGTAAAAACCGAAAGTACTTAGTTGCCAACCCAATATATACATGCTTCATAAAGGTGGGTTTTTAACTCCGATTTGCGTAAATTAATATCGTTCGTTTTCCTACTTTAGAATTAGATATTTTATTTATTTTATTTACAATCTCACCTATCCAGCCTACCCAGCGAGATTGTACGTTACTGCGAACCCGGAGGTTAGTTCAAATTAATTATCAGAAATGTGATATCTTGAGAATTGTAATACTTCATCTCTAAAATTAGAAAAAAATAAGTATTCATTAATTACTTGACTATTTTTGCAATAACTTTCAATCTTTAATTATTTAATTACTGAAGTTTTCCAATTCAGTAAATATTCAACATTTTAAATGAAAGTATGTTAAGGTTAACCTTTCAACTTATTGCAGGTACAAATTTCTGTTTTAAAGGTCATCAATATTTCTCTCAGTGTTATAGATCAATATTAACTTTTTCATGTGAACTCTAGCATAAATCAGCTACATTAAATAAAGTTTTAAAGGCAACGAATGAGTGCATTTTTATCTATTATATAATATTATATATTTTCACACTGTCCATTAAATGCGGAAATTTTTTTCTAAACGTTTTATTGATGACTGGAATTAATCTATTAAAATATGAACAGCACTTTCTCCTCTACAGGTGCAATTTTTAGAGGTTAAATAATTTCGTATATTATGAACACATTCTTCCCAATATTCTAGTCTTGACCTTAACAAAGTTCACAAATATTGGTGTGCAATATTGGTATTGAATTTGTAATAAAGAACTTGTATATGGAAGGATTATGTACTTGAGAAAGTTAATCTATAGCTTTTATTACTACATACATTTGTTTTTACATATATGTACGCGGTATGGCAATTAAATAACGAGCAGCCGCATGGGGCGAGGCGCAGTTTCGTCTCTCTGTTTACTTTAGTTTACTTTCAAGCTTCACTTGTAGAGGACACTGTAGTGCTGTGGTCATGGTTGACATAAAAATTAACCTGGAATTCCTTGCAAATTAAAAAAAATCGCTTACAAATATTAAAGGAGGTGTTTGGTGATAATTTTGCACCACATGCAAAAGTTTTTGAATGGCACAAACGGTTTTCTGAAGATTGGGAAGAAGTCGAAGATGATAAAGGTCCTGGTCGAACTCTGACTGGAAGAACTAAAGGGAACGTTCAGAAAGTTAATGAAATTGTACGAAAAGACCAACGTCTGAGCATTCGGATAATTGCCGATATGATAAACATTAACAAAGAAACAGTAAAACACATTTTACATGATGAATTAAGCATGACAATAGTTTGTCCAAAAATGGTGCCGAAAAACCTCACTCAGGAATAAAAGACAATCGCATGACCATTTGCTCTAATATCACGGTATGATTTACAGAAGCATCAGACTTGCCATAAAAATCATCATGTGTGATGAAACTTAGTTTTTCCAGTGTGAACTGGAAATAAAGGGTCAATCGATGCACTGGAGGGTCGCTGAATTGCCAAGACGGCAAAAAGCATGAATGAGCAAGTCGAAATTGAAAGCAGTCTTGATTGACTGGATGCCTGATAGTCAAACTGTTAATCCGAAACCTTACAAAGAAGTCCTAATCAAGATCGGGGGGAAAGAGTAGGGAAGAAAAGACCAGATTTGTGGAAGAACGACTTATGGATTCTCCACCAGGACAAAGCACCAGCTTGCAATGCCCTATCCGCAAAGCAATTTTTATCGGATAAGCCAGATCTTGCACCACGTGACTTCTACCTGTTCCCAAAAGTGAAAAGTTCATTAAGGGGAAAACATTTTTAGTCTGTTGGACATGTAAAAGCAAATAACGGCAGTATTTAGTTGTCACACCTCGTATATATATGACGTTTCGGCGAAGTAACATTCATCATTTTCCCGATTTTTCCACTGACAACGGTGGCAACTGGTCGCCTAATTAGATGTGGCGGGAGACCAATTCTGGCACGACCACAGGTGATTCGGACGCTTATTGCTGGCAGCGCATGTGACGTCTTCACTATTATTACATTATTTCTACACTCGGTTAATATGTGCTGCGTACCATTCCTGCCTGTTACAGGATCGTTCTCGATATGCGTTGCTCTGCTGACGTTATTTTGTGCGGAAGTTGTTCGGCATCGTTTATTCACATTATTTGGCGACTTCCATTGTTTTAATTAGCTTCTCGTATAACTCAGATCTTAAAATTTTCACTTTTAACTGCGGCTTTTTTTTGTTGTCGAAGTCTATCTTATAACCAGTCTGGAGATGGTACTGTATTTACGATGATGTTGGGCCTAATTGAGGGACTGCGTGTTTATGTTCTAACACAATCTTCAGAACTGTAGTTGGTAATAGTAAAGCCATCTTAAGAAGAGTTATGAGACTCCACCAGCCTCTTCGAATTCTAAACCGATTCTCTTCATGTAATTCTTTCACCTATATGAGCTAATGTTATACGAATTGTTCTCCCAAATGACAACTATGTGTGGATTGAAGTTCTCATAAGTATATTGTACTTTCTTAGTTCTTTTACTACACGTGCGCTAGTTTCTCCACATTTTGTTGTCCTGTTGAATGAATGTAGCCGTTCCGATATTGACAACGTAGACAAAAAATTCCTTCATTCTTAATTTATTGCAATTTAGTTTCTGAAAAATGTTATTAAAGTTATGTCGTAGTTGTACCAAATCCTACTAACATCAAATTCCTTGGATGCGTTTGTTTCGACTCGTTAGTTTGCTTTATTATTTTTGGTGCCCTCGTAAGTTTTTCAGTGTCACGATACTTACACCGCATACGAAAAAAAGTCTTTTCATATACGGTGGTCTTATGAGTTTATTCAAAAATGTAGATTTTTTCCCTCCTTCTCCATTTCCAAAGTGAACTTAATCAGTTGGAATTGACCTGACCGGCAGCTTATTGTAATTTATATACAAACCTTATAGAACCATAAATTTGTCGGCAAGCCATGTATTTTCCTGGGATTTTGAATATAGAAAATTTTAATGGCCTACAAAAAAATCACATAAAGGCGCCTCAGTTTTGCATTTTTTAGTTGGTATTTTTTCATTTATTTTGGAAGTTTTTTAAATTATACGATTTGCTAAATAAGAAGCAGTTTTCAAGATATTCGTAACAAATACTAATCACCTCTGCCTTCACGTCCTGACAGCTTAACGCCAATTACATGGAACTTTGAGTCATTGTTATTGCCAATGCTCGTGGCGTGGTTTAAAGTCTTGTCTGCCAACATATTCTTTAACAAGAAAGGAAAACCATGAAAAATAGCGTGCTGTCAGGGTCTATACCGAGTAACGTCGAAAATAGTATCTTCGAAAACTTATTTTTAAGTAAAATATTTGGATGTCCATTCGGAATTATAATTTTGATAGTAGCATGATGGTTGTATGCCAAGATATTAACTAAACTAAAAACTTCTAAACTCCTGAAGTATTATAAAATGTTTACAGTTGTCATCATTATACATTAGATGTACTTCCTCAGATTTGAATTAATTTCATTACCTAACTTAATTTTATTAAACTTGTATTATTCAAATAAAGGAGATGTATCGATCAATTTGTAAAAAATATATATCAAAACCTTCCCTCATTTTTAATTGTATATTATTTCATTCCATGTAACATAGACCTTTGCCAATTTGACATTGAATTTAAACGAAGATTTAAAAAAACGCAGTGACTGGGACATTGCATTTCCAGTAGTTTTATTACAACATTTGCTTCCGAAGTAATAATATTCTTTAGTACCACGAACAGCATACAAAGTAGGTCGATCAATTGGGACGTATAAATATCCAATAAAACCGAAACAAAGCTGCCATGTCTAAATGAAGCGGACATTGTGGATTAAAATAAATGCGTTTTCTGAGACCTGCCAGACACCAAAACGAAGATATGTTGACTATATTATTTCGAGAGATGTGAAGTACTCTTGGCATGTGTTGAACTTCGGTAATTAGACGGTATGCACGTCCGTATCTACCGGCTCTTAATAAAAATTCAGATCACGTGACAAGTTGCCTGTGAAAGTAATTATGTAGTTTATTAGATTATTGTCGATTTTTCCCTACCTTTCAAGCTTGCCACTTTTGGAATTTATTGCAATAATATCAATCAATACTATAAAACTAAATTTGCAACTACATAATCTTACATAGGAAGTGAAAAGTGATATACATTTTAAATATAAACATTAGCACAATGTAACTTTCTCTATAGATATTAAAGTATTTCTTCCGTCCTGTCTTGTTCACTAATAGTATCTTAAAAACACAAACGTTCAGTCATTTATTACATCTAATACTCGACATCATACTACTTTTGCTTAAAGTTCCGTTGCATTATAATTTCTTGACACCAAATGCACATTCTCTAGAGTTTCTAAATTGCGGGGTAATAATGGGGCTTACTTCGCTTTACTTTTAAGTAATTTATGTAAAACTTCTGTTTAATTTAGCATTTAATTGAATCATATATATACAGGGTGTTTCAAAAAGAATATACATATTTCGAATACATATATTTATTAAACTTTAAGACATACGAATATGAAATTTTACACACATATTTACGAACTTTCCAAATTCAGATTACAGATGTTCAATATGTCCTCCATCAACTACACGAACAATATCACATCGATACTCGAATTACTCCCATACTCGGGCAAGTATGTCCTTCGTCACTGATGTTAGGGCAGTACTGATCCGGGATCTTCAACTCTTCCAGGTTCTGTGGGAGTGGTGGTACATAAACGTTGTCTTTAACGAAACTCCACAGGAAGAAGTCACAGAGTGTTAAATAAATTGACAGTGGAGAAAATTTGAGACATGCTAAGTCGCCAGCTCCTCGGCGACCAATCCGACGGTTTAGTAGAGTTTCAGTCAGATATTCACGCGACTCCAGTGAGGGGGTGCCCTGTCTTGTTGAAAAATTAAGTTGTCTTCGTGCAACCAATTTTGTAACTTAGCGAGATACTGCTGACCGTTAACCGTTAACCGTTAAAACATATTGATTTTAGGCGAATCTCGTACATGTTCAATGGCTGCATGTGGATTTTCTAGACCTCAAATTCGAACATTGTGTTTGTTTAATAGATTACTGACATGGAAAGTCGCTTCATCACCGAACACGATGCGTTGTGCGAAAGTGTTATCATTATCAATAGCATTATGAATCTCGTTACAAAATACCACATATTTCCGTTTGTCATCAGGACGCAGAGCTTTAAAGAACTGTAATGGCTTCACAACCAACCGATGTCTCAGAATAAGCCAAATTGTTATTGTAGGCAGTTGTAACGCCCGACTAGCAGGACGAGTTGATTTTGAAAGATTACGTTGGAAAGCAGTTTGAATTCGTGCAACATTTTCTTCAGAAACACGAGGGCGGCTAGGACTCTTTCCTTTACGTACACATCCTGTATCTACAAACTGTCGATAATATCTGCGAATGTTCCACCCATTCGGAGAATCAATTTGGTAGCTCAACCTGAAACATCTTTGCACTGTAATTACGGAATTGCACTTCGCAAACTCGAGAACACAAAATGAGTTTTAGTGCGGCGTAGTCATTTTATACATATGACGAATACCAAGAAAAACAGAAGACAACTGACATTTAGCGGCTATTAAATGAACTAGACTATGTATATATTTCTCCAATCGCCGAGCCGAGGCGCAGCGATCGATAGTTTGGACAAAATAATACTTTGTAATACGTACATTCTTTTTGAAACACGCTGTATATACATATTGTTACGACCAATTTATTTATTTTAATTAAAATGAAATGAAACTACTTACCTCGATCAAATAAAATATAATTCAATAAACATTGCATGGACTGTACACATATATTTACATTATAAATAATACCAATATCGTATAACTATGATTTGCAACTCCGCGTATATATATATATATATATATATATATATATATATGTGTACATATGAATCTTTAACAGAAGTCTGCTTATAATTATACTACCTATTTGCACTAAATATTTTCACTCCATGTTCGTATGCACTTCATGTACAAGCTCGATCATTATAAAATGGTGTTTATCAAAAATCTAGTCTTACGAGACTATATCAATATACGTAGTGGGTACATATGTATCTGCCTCTAACGTATACGATTAGCGAGGACCTGTTTCCGATTAATACCCGGATATTGGATCCCCTTTGCATAATTTAGTTTGAGAGTTCAAATATTAGGGCGAAGGACTGCAGCAAAGCCCGATCAACATTGCAATACGACTTACCGGGGGCCCATGGCGTTCTAGATCTTTGTGCTATTACATACATATATGGCTATTTATTTCTAAACTTTTATTTTTTGCTTCTGCTACAGCATCCATATATAGGGGGAATTGCACACCATCGCGTATTGTGCTTCCGTACTGCAAGGAGAGGAAGAAAGACGATGTTTGTGGCTTGAAGGTGTCACATGGTAGCGCTCGCGCCATTTTTGACTGAATAACAGCGATTAGCATTGCACGTTTACTTCAATAAAATATGTACTGACGGACACACGCACGGTAAAGTTGCAAACTGCGGCCTTACGCAGAGACGGTCTTGTTCTGTTGAATATATCGTTGAATTTATATGTAAATTGTAAACAATTATAAATCAATAAAATAAACATAAGAAAATATGCATATGTGAAATTAATTAATAAAATATAAATTATGAAGAAATACATGAAGTTCTTAACAGCAAATTTAAATTTCAAAATTAATATAAAATTCCAACTTTACATGATATAAAAATGGATTTGGAAAGTACAAAATCAATACAAATTAAAAAGAGAAAGTAAAATTAATAATTTTTGTATGTGAAATAAAATAAAATATAAACCAAAACTTGAATAATATAAATAGAAAATGCAGTTTTGCATGCGTAGGCAATGCTTCCACATTTGTCTCGGTCAACAATGTTTACTGTGATGTCAAAATGGTTTTGAGACCGTTCGACATGCGCTAATGTAAGACACAGATAATTAAAACAATTTTTATAAATAGATAACGCATCTATAGCAGCAGCATCACAAATTCGTATTAATCTGGTAAAATCAAACACTTTGTAATACTCTTGACGTTTTTAAAACATCTTTTATGTTACTTATAGCACATAGCAGTGGGTGTACATCGTTTACTATCTTCACTAACTTTACTAACGCCAACACAGTATTTTGCAACTTTTTTGTGTATAATTGTTCTGTTTGTAATAGTTTTTAAATATGTTTCAACGAAAGTATCTTGAAATGTATCTGACTTTTCTTAATAGCCGCAGCTTCGTAAGGATTGAATTGTAGAATCATAGATTTAATTAGTTTGAAATTCTCAGACTAATAAAAAGCCCTTCAGCCTTATTCCACAACGTTTAGAATAGACTGTGGTGGTTCGAGAACACGAGATGTGAAATTTTCAAATCCCTTTAGTATTTGCTATTCATGCATCCACATCTGTATGTGTACATCGTTCACTATTTGCAGTAACTCTACCAACGACAACACAGTATTTTGCATTTTTTCTGTTTATAATTTTTGTAAATAGTTTTTGAATCTGTTTCGACGCAAGTATCTTGAAATGTATCTGACTTTTCTTAATAGCCGCAGCTTCGTAAGGATTGAATTGTAGAATCATAGATTTAATTAGTTTGAAATTCTCAGACTAATAAAAAGCCCTTCAGCCTTATTCCACAACGTTTAGAATAGGCTGTGGTGGTTCGAGAACACGAGATGTGAAATTCTCAAATCCCTTTAGTATTTGCTATTCATGCATCCACATCTGTATGTGTACATCGTTCACTATTTGCAGTAACTCTACCAACGACAACACAGTATTTTGCATTTTTTCTGTTTATAATTTTTGTAAATAGTTTTTGAATCTGTTTCGACGCAAGTATCTTGAAATTTATCTGACTTTTCTTAATAGCCGCAGCTTCGTAAGGATTGAATTGTATAATCACAGATTTAATTAGTTTGAAATACTCAGAATAATAAAAAGTCGCTTCAACCATGTTCCACAACGTTTTAGTATAGGCTGTAGTGGTTTGAGAATACGGAATGTGAAATTTTCAAATCTAGTTAGTATTTGTTATTAATGCATTCATATGTGGAGAACATGTTCGAAAAGTTTGTGCCGTAAGATGTAAAGCATGATCTTTACACGTCACATGTAAAAACCTCTGACAGTCTTCTTCTAGAGATCAACCGACAGAACACATTGTCACGGCAAGATCACTCATAAACGTCTGCATTTAATTGGTTGAAAGCTCAAATTTTTGGGGCGTATACAGCACTACCCTCGTAATTACTTCACCTGTACATTTGTCTTACATTTGTGTTATTAGCCAATAAAATTATAAATATCAGCTCGATGGGTTTCAGTACATGCAGTATAATTACAATAGAATTCGTTTACAATCTTTCGTCTCGTCAACTCATAACCACGACTGTTTCTTTTTTACATCTTCGATTCTATTTTCGATTTCTTCGCGAAGATATAGCAGGTGGTTATATAACGCTGTCCGGGATGGTAGCTTATAGTTGGAATTGTATTTATGCGAGAAAGATCAAAACCGCTCTTTATTCAGTAACGCTTAGCGGTAAACCACATATTTTGATCATTAAAAGTAAATCTAGGATAAATTTAGCGGTTGGTGGCCCGCCATTTCCTTTGATTTCTGTAGTTTTTACTGTTAATACGTTCTCTACAGTTGTGTTTGTCCCTATACATCAGCGTAGTAGAACCAATATAAAATAAATCAGGAAATTCATTGATATACTTCTTGACCGTGTCAACTAATGGTCACTTGTTTCCATTTCCCACGTTCAACATATTTAATTATATATTTATATAAAACGTAAAACAAATGCAAGTAATAAAACCGAAATGTTACGAAATACAGCTAGTATTGCGTGAACTCATAACTCACCTAGCAAACCAACATAAACGATAAACAAAAGTAACTAATATTCAGAAATTCGCTATAATCGTCAAGCGAAGTACCAATGTTAACCAATAGCACAATGGTATATATACGCATTGCTCCGTACGATCAACAATTGACGGATATATTCAATTCACTGGTTCAGATTTGCTTGTGTGAGTAGGCAGATGTGCACATACATATTTCATAAAGAGGATTCTGATCTGTTACGCCGAGACACAAGCCTAGTAATACCATAGAAAAATTGGAGCTTCATAGACGAAGCTATTGCGAGGATTTCTTTATGAAATACGGTCAAAAATAGGCAAAAATTTAAACAAGGAACTCGAAATGAATGCACTAAAAGATTTATAATTTACCTATTGTAACTGGTTTAATAAAATATATAATTTTATAAAGATCAGAATAGATACATATATTAGGAAATGAAAATATAAATAATATAAACGTACAAAAAAAGAAAGAAAAACAAATAGAAATAAAGTAACTTTCAAAATAAAACAAATGAAGTGTGCATCTTAATATGAATACCTAGAAATAATATTTAGAGTACATGAAAAAGCAAAAGGCATATATCAAAGAATAATATGGATTATTCAAAAGAATTCTAAAAAGTTTTTAAAAAATAGTGACTTGATACTATACGTTACTTGTAAAAGGAAAAACTCAGTATAGATTGAAGTCTAAATTATATTAAATGTAAATTATATCTACATACATATAAATTGCTACTACAATGTGAATAAAAAAATTGCAGGAAAGAAAACTGGTCACAATGGATTCAAAAAATATGAACAACGTTAAAATTCCAAATAAAATTTTCTAATACGCGTTTTGAAATAAAAAGAAAAGCAATGGAAACTTATGCGTATTGTATTTCATATTTTTTATCGAAGTTCTTACACACACATCTATATATATGTATATATATATATATATATATATATATATATATATATATATATATATATATATATATATATATATGTATATAGTTCTTTTGTTCAGCTAGACATTCAAAATTTCATATTACATTAATTCAAAGCTTGTGTTTATTTGCGGTGTTACTTTCTATAAAAGAATGACGCAAGTTTGTGACTATAGTTTCGGTTTTTATATATTGTCAGCCTTTTTTTTTTATTTCATCAATTAATTCAATATACTAATTGACTTTCATGTAAACACACAAAGAAAATATAAATTGTAGGTTAAAGAAAGGAAAATTGCCGCATGTATAAGCCGTCTTTCTTCTTTTAATGAACAAATTTCTACGAAACGGACGGTTCGCGTGATAATCGGCTAGCCAGAATACGCCAAACACACAAACAGATAATAAAATAACGTACCTATTGTGCAAAAGTTCGACTCCACAAGGATAACGTACTACGCGCTATACGACGCGCAGGCCATAATAAATACAGGAATCCTGCAGGAGGCAAAAGTTCCTGCCACGCATGGCGCTCAACATAACAGTTAGTAGCAGCCCGGTTGAGTCTTGTACGCGCGACAGAGCTTCAGTCGTTCTCCGTTAACGGATAGAATTCGTTCGTAAGTGGAGCGCGGGGCTTTGGCGATACGCGCACGACATATACAACACACACACCAAGGACTTTACATAATACACCTGTGCGTTTATTTAGTTATAAACGCCGGTCTGATATCTTCGCACATATATCGTTATAAATGACACAAATACATGTGCGCCAGAACAGACAAAATATCCAATGAACATAAAATGGAAAGCATTTAAATTATAGAGATTACGTTTATGTAAAAGGGGTGTTGCACATTATATTCGGTGTTAACTTAATAGTGGATTTCCGGATCGAATTGTGAACTTAACGTTGGTGTAGTGAGCAAATTTATAACGCTTTATATCCTGTGATTTTTTTCCTATGTAAAATTCAAATTGTAGTTATTGTTTTTACGAATAGAATGAATACTTCTGAGCTACTTCCAGTAAGCTATTCACTATTAAAAGCAAAAGCCACCGTCGGTTCTTGAATCAAATAGTATAATAATTTTAATCAAAGAATTATTACACGAATTTATTAAAATGTTTAAGAGATTTTAAAAAATAAAGAGAAACAGAAAAATATATAGAAACATATGTTTTATACTTTATTAATTCGAAATTGTAGGTGTACATATACCCATTATACTAAATCGTATTTTTGAACGCACAAAACTGGAAGAAATAAACTTTTAAAGTGCTATAAAATTTGCATTACTTGTTAACGGTTTTCGAAATATTTACCTGGTTTTAAAGCGGTTAAGGGGTGCAAAGTGGTTAATTCTTCAATCGTAAAATAATATCGATCGCTAAGTTTTGGAAATTAAATTAATACAAATGCAGCACCATCCTGGTACGTGGTACCTGCCATGGGGAGTACCGTTGCAAAAAATGGTAGCGGTCCCCATACATCCTGCAGGACCGTTACATTTGCAACCACCGGCGGCGGTCCACGTGCAACCAATGTTGACGGGTCTTCCTGCGCCATTAGCCACGCTGAGAACTTTTGTGCCTCAACCGTCCATTAGGCAGCCACAAAGAAAGGTATTTAGAGAAAATTTTATAAAATATTTATTACCGGAAGTATTGTTTACTACAACGATAGGAAATTTGCGATTAAAACAATATAACTTCTTAACACTAGTAAAAAATTACCTTTAAATTTTATACATAACTTTTGTATTTTATTTTCAAAAATTAATATGTTATAGTTATTTATTAATCTTTGAAACCGTTAGTTTTGAAAAAAATTTAAACAATACGTTTGATTTTGCTAAAATAATTATAATGTTGGCGTTTATTCTAATATTAGTTTTCAAGAAAACAACCCTGAATAATTATTTAAACTATTTCCAAAAAACAATTCTAATAATATTTTATCATCAATGATTTCATGTCTTTAGTTTGAAAACAACTTTGATAAAAACTTCTATTAATATAATACACAAATATTTATTATTTTAAAAAAGTTATTCTTATCGTATTAGAAGTATTTGAGAAATTTTATATTAGAATGAAGCCTCCAGTATGGTTCGCAAGTAGATCACATACGGATCTGTGTTGGATTCTCCTCCACATAAATGATATATGACACTAATACAACTGCTGGTAATTTGGATAAAACAAAAGTAAATGCTAGGGGCGCCTTAAAAATTGAATAGACTAGAGATAAAAAAATCTAACCGTACATTACTAAAAGCAAATAAACTTGTGTTCACTTAGTACTTCACAATTAAATATCAATTCTTGTGTTAATTTCAGCTAAATTATAGATAAAATGCCAGCTCTGACTCACATATACTTACAAAATCAGAAACAACTAGTCTTAAGTAAATTAAACCTCTTTCCATGCAATATCAAAGTATTGGGGATAGAATGATTAAACTTTTCTAGAATATTCGCACTCCAAAATAGGGCTGTACATATTGCTACAAATTCAAAAATTAGGGAGTTTGCTGAAGCTTATCGTGAATTAAAAAATCCATCTCCGCCTCATATTTATGAATTAAAATATTTTGAAGTTGAATACGAATATAACTTCACAACTAACGTAATAAACCACAATTATTATGGCAAAAATTAAGAATTTTTTAGTGGACAACAGCATTGCATAAAAGATTATATATTTTAACGCATTTTATTGATATAATAAAATCAAAATTGCAGCTACAGTTCTTAAAACAAAATCAAGAGATATCCTGTTAAAAAATACTTCCACACCACTTAACACTTCGTAGTATTATTTTTAAAATTGGTCAATATTATTAATTTATATGTATGTTTGCTTATTTAATTTAACAATTAATTATAATCATAAGGAAATATAAAAGTTTTATAATGTCAAATGGTATAGGTGTAACAACAAAATAGCATTCAATTTAAAAAAGAGAAAAGAAAAAAAGTGACAAAGAGAAATAAAAAGAATGAAAGCAAGTACTATCTATAGAAATGAAAGCAAAAGGAATAGATCTATGCAATCAAAAATTCATCTATGGTGTAAAAAATCTTTTTTATGTCTGCTATATACACATACATACATCTACGTATATATAGTTGTAATAAACAATAGTGACATATTTATTTAATGGAATGTGTAGCTTAAGGTATTGTTAAAAATGCTTCAATTAATTTACTTTTATCAATAACTACTAACATGTTTCATTAAAATATGTATGTGGCGAAAATGTATATTGTTTAAATATCGCATATTTTTACACGGTAACTAAAATGAAAAGAAATTTAATTGACGCGACGCTTATTTTTAAATTTACTTTTCTAGTTCTCTTTTTCTAATTTCAGAAAACTGCTAAAAATCTTAGGAAAAGGTTATGTAGTTAACTGATGTGTCTAATTGTTTATATTTTAGAATTGGCGTGGAATTCATTACAATCAGTTTCGATGAAATTTAATGACAAGTTTTATTTCTTGCGGGTAATGTGTATATTAATAACGATAAAACAAAAAAATTACATATGCATATATCATGTATGTGTTATTGCAATCGCTTTTATGGAGGAACAGAAAAGTAACTGCGTCATATTTTTTCTTTATTAAACACCTGTTTGTTTAGAATATTACAACCTGATCGTATGATCCATTAGCAACTCAGTTCTACCCTTCTTATCTGTAGGATAAGTATTCTTCATGTTCTTGGAACTTAAAGCACTAACTCCATTATGTACATTATTTCACTTGCACTTTTGCTTTTTTCATTAATATGTATACACAAATCCAGAGGTTTAGTTCTTGTCGGTCTCTTTTTTTGACAAATGTCATCTATACATAAAAAGGCTCAACATTTACATAATTATGGGGTCTTTTTTATTGTTTCATGCAAATATTTTAATATCGTTGTTGACAAATTCTAATTCCAAGCTGCTATGGAGATCTTTGTTCCATATGTACTAAGGAGTATCTATGATGTTCCTCAGGACTTTGAAAGCCATGAATTATGTCGATATTACTTTGTTTGTGGCAAAATTTTATTGTGTACCTATAGATTGTTTTTTTTTTCTACAAACCAATACATCTTATATTTAAGACAAAGTTTTACCTTTTTTTTCTTTACATGTGTATTTTAGCGTAGTTTTTGTATCCAACGCCTTGCTAAAGTATTTGGTTATATTTTCACGCCGTACTCTTCTTAATATGCACCGCTTTATTCTTGATTTTTTTAATAGTGAATTCAATCTAAATAGAATTTGTTGCATTTAACTTTATTTGACACTTTTTGTAATTACTTATTTCCTGAATGGCTCTATGTTGTTTTCTTACTGATTTTTCATTATTGTTTTGATATCACTATTGTTTCATGTTCAAATAGGACAGCGGTAATAGTACTTGACATCAAACTAGTTATCTAGTGAAATCGACAGTTGCATTCCTCTTCGGGCTGGTACGGTTTTTAAATCGTTTTTCGTCTTGGAGGTGATCGGTACCTCTCCAGGTACCCTTCAGTGTTGAAAAGTAGTATTCAACACTATTTCTTCTTTTAGTAAAAAAGCTATAGAATACTTTTAACATAATACACACACGCTCTTAGTTCCGTGGTTGTGACAAATCGAAAAGACGTAAAAGCTGGTTGGTCACTCACTGAAAAAAATACTGCCATGTGCAGGATCGCTTGGGAATGTAGCGATTGTATTATTTTTTTAATTACAGTAGGTAAATCACGTGGAAATAATAGATAGATCACCACATCTAATAGACTACTAATAATACGCCGGTTTAATTTCTTTTGGACGAGAATGTTATGTTTTATTCTAAAATGTTTATCAGATATATACGATTGTAATATTTCGGAATATTCATATTATGCATCATTCATATTCATAATTCAAAACAGAATCAAAAGCTTTAGCCGCATCTATAAATCTAACAGAACAGACTTCAGAATAGTCTTTTTTCATTAGCATCAAAAATTCTATTTAACTATCGCTCGCTTTTGATTCCAAATTGATGCACCGGAAATGAATAGTTAATTAGAAATATTATTTTTGGACACTACATACAGAATAGATATAGCTCTGTTTACTTAATATAAGGTTATATTTTAAATTTCAAAGAGTATATAAATATTTATTAGCATTGAGATAACAAGATTTTAATTTTAAAACAATTTATTTTACAAACACTTGAAATTCACGATAAAATGAATTGCTAATATACAGCTATATGTGCTTAAGTATTTATGTATGCGCGAATTATTCTCGGTACCTAATTGAACGTCATCGTTTCTGATCATTTCTGGTTTTATTATTTCTATTAATATATCTTATTAATATTTCATTGCTGTGCATTTTCTTATATTAAATCTTCGAAATTCATTGTACATGCACAATTTCGTTTTATGCGACTTACATATTTTCAATACAACAGAAGCATCTTGTTTTCGCTATCTTCATGCTAGTGCATTCATAATTAGACCTGAACTTGTTTCGAATATCAATAAACATTTCCAACAATTTAATTTATTTCAAAGCTTGGAAGGTTAAATTTTCACAATACATTCGATGTATTCAGTTTATAATGTTATGTAAATAAATAAATACTTTAATTTAAATTCCGGTCATTCCTAATATATGTAATGACATTTGATTTGCATCAAGTAGTCGTTGAATACAGATGTTTTTAACAAAATAGAACGGGAAAATAAATAGACAAGGCGGCGTTACTGCTAGAAAAAAGATGTAAATATTTGTTCGTAGAATGAAATGTAATCAATTTCAAAACTAATTCTAAATTGAGAGAATGCAAATATTGATATTTCGTCAATAGCAAAATTATGATGCAATATATACCCATACATGCAAGAGCAAACTAAGCAAATAACTAACCTAAAGAAATAATAATGCCTCGTTCTATAAAGTGAGTAATGGATAAAGACTACAAAGTATTAGTAACAGAAGAATTGTGGAAATCTATCAATAAAATTCCGCTTTAGATTAAATTGTTGATGACCTCATAAATCGTCGCATTCTAAAATATTTTCAATCTTGCATTCTTGCCACTGTTAAATTAAGAAAGCAGAGATAGGTTTTATATACTTGCGAATTATTTGGGGAATTTGAAATCACTTCAAATGTTATTATTTTTACTAAAAATTCTCTGATCATTAGTTTATAATTTCTTCACTGAAGTTTCCTACTGGGTATCCTTCCGCATCGCTTCTACTTCCTTTAGCATGTTACAAAAAAATCCTATCATTTTCCAAAGACCTGTATGATATGAATACACGCTATGCATTCTACTTGTCGTCTTAAATATCCATGCTGATTAGTCTCTCTGGTATATGCGTTTCCACTTTTTTACCACGGTTTGATTCCCTTATTTATTCTCCAAGTATCTCCAATATCGAAACAAAATATTCTGATTTTAGAGTTATTCGTCTTATTTCGATAAACTTGGGTGAGCTTTTTCAAATTTTTCTAATTCCGTCTTTTTATCTGTAGTACTTACTCTGTGTATATTTAATGCACCTATTTCCTTAGCATTTGTATTCGTATATTGGTTTGATTTGGTCCTTGTCACGACTAAATAAATGCACATACATTGATCTTAATTAATGTACACGACATAGTGGCTACTACATTAAACACTTGATGAAGCTACTGCGTGGTGAAAAAATAAAATTAGTGAAACTATAACACCTTTTCTTTCCTTATTTTTCTTTTATCAAATTGCGCCTTAATTAACTTGTGTTTTTTTCATTCCATATCTACGTGAGTTGTCTTTGAAGTTTTGCATGTAAAACAGCAGATAGCTTGCGAAGACTTCATTGTTTTTCGAAGTAATCTCTACGAAGATTAATGCACTCTCGCATGCGCTTGAATTAATTCTAGAAGCAGTTGTCCCACTCGTTTGTTGGTACAGTCAAAATTGCGTTCTTGAAAGTTTCGACTGCCCCTTCTGGAACCTTTGACCACGCAGTTCGCTCTTGATTTTCGGAAAGGTAAGAAATCGTTGGGACTTAGGTCCAGACTGTAGGGAGAATGGTTCAGCAATTCGACTTTTTGTTGTGTTAAAAATTGTCTTGCGTGCTGTGTGCAAACTTGCTTTGTTTTGATGGAGGATGACTCGTCGTTTGGGGTTGGTTTTTGGAAGCTCAGAGACAACTTGCGGCAAATAAATGGTTGCATACCAATCTCTAGTAACAGTTCTCTGATCTTGTAGAGGAATTGTTGCTACATGACCTGCTGTCGCGACTATCCTTTTGGAGACACTTCGAAAACAGATGGCTTTTGTTGGCTTTTCTTCGCCTTGAAACACTAAAACAGACGACTGGCGTTTATTTTTTGGTTCGTATGAGTAAATCGAAGATTCATCACCACTGACAATGGTGTGCAAGTTTTTCCGGCGTTAAAGTGATCTAGAGTTTTGTGACATCAATACACTCTAGCTGCTTTGCATTCTTCGGTCAAGAGATGCGGTATCTAATGGCAAAATAATTTTTTTACATACCATTATTCATGCAAAATTTTTTGAATTGAGGTATTTGAAATCTCCAATAATGCTTCGATCTGGCGATATGTCACATGTCGATATTCCTTGTTGATCTTCTTGACTATCGTTTTTGGTGAACCTGCTTTTGGATTGTCGCTAAGACTAATCCGTCCACGCTCATTACTAAATGTAATGAGAAACTGTTGACTGATATGGTGCTTCATTGCGAAAACAGAGACCAACTCGACGAAGCATTCTTGTTGAGATAATTGTCTTCTAAATTTATAAAAAATTAATCCGCGAAAATGATCTCGATTTAAATCCATTTTTCACTTGTCAACTTTGATATTTCGTTGTAGTTACAACACTTCATGTATCGCACTGAAACTTTTGATTTAGGTTAACTAAAGATGGAGATTAATTTTTAGTGCTGACATTTGATTAGTGGCGTTCCCTATATCCCACTATGCAAAACTTAAGAGACATTCCACGTATTTATGGTTAGTAATGATTATTTTTATATATCCTAACTGCTACTTTTCTCAAGTAACGCTCTTTTTACCACCTTTTCCTGTTATTTATTAATTCACTAATCTATGCACACAATTTTGTCTTTCCATTTAATAGTAATAGTAACAGTAATAATATCCACCAAAGACTTAACAACAAATAAAGGGGATATTACTATTATGCCGCGCTCATGTTGTGATTTAAAAACTTTGGCGATCAATATTTACTTAAATTGAAGACCATCGGATTCGATGCCGAAACCCCCAGTATCATTGACTAATAGCTTACCACAGAGCAGGCGTTTTTTCAACCTATTTTCATTTTCAAGTAGTTTCAATTTACCTAGCAAAGAATCCCTTTTAGCTTCTTTTTGATCAAGATGGGCATTTCATCTTTTTGATTTTTTTAAAATTTTTCGTGTGAACTAATATACTTGTTACTATTACATTATTTTTTATTTCTTCTCTTTTATGGAATTTCTTTACTTTCCGTTTTATCGTTTCATTTTCACATTTCATTTCCTCGAAATAATCGTGTTATCCATCTGTCCTTCTCTTATGTCTTGAATTGAAGTTCCACTCTTTATAATTATTCCATACTGTATCTTTTCTATGCGCCGCCCATGGTTGTGTTCATCCGTGTGTTCGACCTTGCTCTCGGTATTGTAGCACTCCGGTAAAAGTGCAATGGTAGAAGAGGATGGACTATTCATATATGTATGTATATCTAGTCAAAATTTAAAAGATCATTAGAATTTCCTTTTAGATTTCGCTACGATGGAGCGTTGAAACTTATATATGAAAACTATGTGATTAAACAATGTTTAAAATTTAATTGAATGGCGGCAAACATTTATTTACAGAAAATTCCAAATAGGTGCCGCTCGTGTTTTATAGTCGAATCAACACGTCACTGTTTGATCAACTTGATAATTTGTTGCTCTTCACAGAATTTGCTAAAATGTTTTAGTTAGCGAAATGAACATAAACAAGTAAAAAATAGAAAAGCAAGAGTATTTCCTGGTATTTCTCTATTCATTAATCTAAGCTTTTACTAAGCTGTACCATTTATTACTTAATTTATTACAGACGAACAAATCTTTACCGTTAAAATGTTATTGATCTATTCAAATATAAAATAAAAAGTGATTACTATTCTTTTGCTATGTTATTATTGTAGTACGAACTATTTAATGTTATGTTGCAATTTAGTATATCGGAATTTGTATAACTTCGGAAATTATTCTAAATATAAAATGTTGAGAAATTCCTGGAATTTCGAAAACGATTTTCACTAATTCTTGCGTTAATTTCTTTCCATTAAATTGTCTTGTTTTTACCACGGATGAATAATACTTCCCCGCGAGTAGTCCATTTTCGCTCTTTTCAAAATAATTAATGACGTTATTATAATCGGTGGCACATTAATATTTATAGGTTAATATATCTTAAAAAGGTCGTTTTTAAATATTCCTGCATTAATTTTTTTTGTTATTAAAAGTTTTGGGTTGGCAACTAAGTACTTTCGGTTTTGTAGTATAAAATAAAACACTTTTTTTTTAAACAAAGAATAGTTTTTAATCAATTATATATTTTCCATTTTGCTCAATGACCTTTTGCCATCTTTCTTTCAGCTGCAAGATTCCGCGCTCATAAAATTTCTGGTCCTTATCAGCAAAAAAGTGAGCCAGGTGCGAGTGAAGGTCATCGTCATTTGTGAAAGTTTTACCATTCAAAGAATTCTGCAAACTTCGAAATAAATGGTAATTAGATGGTGCTAGATCAGGGCTGTATGGGGGATGTGGCATCACTTCGCAGCCAAGCTCTAATAGTTTCCCACGAGTTGCCAAAGATGTGTGAGGCCTCGCATTATCTTGGTGGAAAACTACACCTTTCCGATTTGACAATTCTGGAAGTTTTTCTTTGATTGCTTCATCCAGTTTTATTAATTGTTGACAGTAAACATCAGAATTGATCGTTTGGTTCCTTGGAAGCAGCTCAAAAAACACAACACCTTTGTAATCCCACCAAACTGACAGAATGATCTTTTTTGGATGCAATTCGGCTTTCGATGTGGTTTGAGCTGGTTTATCGTGTTTGCTCCATGATCGTTTTCGAACTATGTTACTGTGCAGGACCCATTTTTTATCACCAGTTATAATTCTTTTTAAGAAAGGGTCGGTTTCATTTCGTCTAAGGTGCATATCGCAAAAGTTGATTCTTTGTGTTAAATGAATTTCTTTCAATTCGTGAGGTACCCAAATATCAAGCTTCTTAACTAGCCCAAGACATTTTAAATGTTTTTCAATTGTTGTGTGCGATACATATAGCCTCTCCGCAACCTCTCGAACAGCTATATGACGATCCTCTTCAATTATGACTTTGATTTGGTCATCATCAACTTCAGTAGGCCGACCAGAACGTTGCTCATCTTTGAGGGAAGAATCTCCAGAACGGAATTTTTTATACCAATTCTGATACGTGAGCTCTGTTAAGCAATTAGCACCATAAACTTCACATATCTTTTTGTGAGCCGCAGCAGCTTTCTTTCCTTTACGGAAATAAAATAGTAAAATATGTCGAAAATGTTCGTTTCTGCACTCTATTTAAAATTAACCCACAACTAATAGCTTTAATAAAAATCACGCACTACTTGCTTCTGAATTTACGTCAATGTGACTAGTATCACGCGACAAACGGTAAAGTACAGCACTAACATACGTTATACAAAAAAATGAAGCAACGCTCTCTATCAGTAAAACCCGAAAGTACTTAGTTGCCAACCCAATAGTATCTTTGTATCAAATAGCGAATTGACTGAGTTATTTATTATGGAATTTTTAATAAGTTAATTACAGTCAATATCAAGAATCATGTAGAAAATGAAATATACATATTCTGTCCCAAAAATAAACGAAAAGACTTTTAAAAAAAGCAAAAATAGTCGATGTGTTGTAATAAAAATTTTAGTTATTCGAAATACTTCCATTCAACAGAAATGCAATAACTTGCAAGTTCAAATAAATTTAAATAATTGGTTATGATGGTGTTGTGCGAAACATTGAAAATCTGTATTTGGTGTAAAACGTTCTCCTTTCATTGTCAAATGCTGCTTAGGGAATAGTAATTGACGAATATCAGATCGATGGAATATGAGGAATATGAATGCAAGAAATAAAAAAAAAATTTTTGATAAAGTAATTAGTGACAATTGACACACAATGAGAAGGCGTATTGTTTTGCAATAATCGCCATGTGCCTATTTGTCGATATTTAGAGTATACATGATGAATGTCAAGTAATCGTTGTACAAGTTGAAATAAGTTTTTCATGAATAATCTCACTGGAATCGAAAAAAGTAGTGAGCGTTGTATTGATTCTTGATTTCCGACATTCATTATTTTGATTCTTAGTTTCTGGATGGTATTGAAAATACTACATTTCATCATCAGTTACAACCATTTCGAAGTTTTCATCTCTAACGTTGCCTTTATACTGCCAAATTTGGTACGATTTCTAGTTCCTTAACAATAAATGTGAACAAAGTTTGAGTTTAGCTTCTGAAGATCAAGTTGTTCGGTTAAAATGTGATCAGTTCTTATCTTAGGTGTTTCATATTCCATTTCCACTCAAACTAAAAATTTTTTCCCAAATTTTCACATACATACGTTTTCTATGCTTTCTTCATTCATCGTTTCGTTTGCTCGACCTGAAGGTTTATCATCATCAACGTCATCTCCCCCTTCTCTATATCGTTGACGCTACTTAAAACTTAATGCTTGTGATAAAAAATTATCTGCATAGACGATTTAAACAATTTAAGCTATTCAGTTACACCGAAACCGCAGATATAAATAAAATCATAGTTTTTGTTTCGAGATAGAAGATATTTTTTAAATAAGTTCGATTTGTGAATAAGAGTGCGCGAGCGGGTCTGCTCCCGGCATGCTTTACGCGCCTTAAGACGCCGTTTGCAACCACATCTTCTGTGTGTGCTGAGCTGTAGAAGTTTATAATGTGTAAGAAAATTGAGAGTGAGATACGATTTGTAATTCGATTCTTGAATGTAAGAAACTTGGCAACAGTGAAAAATTCACCGTCAGGTTTGTGAAGTGTATGGTAATAGTGCTATAAGGTTAGAAAGTGGGTGACAATTTTAAGGGATGGGCGGATTAATGTGTATGATGAGCAACGCCCAGGCAGAAAAGGTCAGAGAAGGTCTCTGATTTCTGAAAATTTGTTTCGTGATGTGGATAATAAAATTCGAGAGAACCGATGATTCACGATTTCGAAGTTATAAATTGATTTTCCATATCAGTTTTCTACATCATTACTCCGGAGAAGCTAATATCAAAAATTGTATTGACGGTGGATTCCAAAACTGCTTTCTGACGATCGCAAAACAAAAAGATCGGGCTGTGCTTTATCGTTTTTGACTCTATAGGATCAATAAAGAGCAAAGAGATTAAATTTTTGTACGACATCATTACAGGAGATGAGACTTGGGTGTTTCAAATGAGTCTTAAATCCAATCGGTAGTCAATGGAATGGTGTCACACACATCGTAGCCAACCAGAGAGAAAGTCAAGCAGACAATTTCAGCCTGAAAGATCATGGCAACTGTCTTTTGGGAGGGGAAAAGGATTTCGAGGAAAACCTTTGAGGAAAAATAGTCAATACGGATGCGTATCGCGTGGACATAAGGAAACTCCCGCGTGACATGTAAAAGAAGCGACGTGGCCTACTGTTTTTCGGTGATCAGGTCTCATCAGGTCTTTTGCGCAGAAACAACCGGATCATCCACGTTACAGTCCAGGCCTTGCATCTAATGATTTTTACTGATTTACTACTTCGAGGAATTCCTTGGTAGCCAACGGTTCAACAACGATGAAGAATTTAAAAAAACAAATTTTATTTAAAAAGTAACACTCGCATGTTTTTGTACATTTTGCTTCACCCACATAGAACTTTAGTTCATAATGTATATTTCCAAAAGTTATCTTGTATATAAATATTATTATTACATATAAATTATTGTTTATGAAATAGTATATTAAGAAGAGTGTGTTATATAGGTATCGAGGAGAGCCCTAAAGACTGAGTATGAAATATCTTATGACACCATTTATTAATTTTTTCTTCTAATGTGCCTCTTTTATAACCCTCCCCCCCCAATAGAAATAAATATTTAAAATTTGAGAATTTTAATAGTAATTGACTGTGTTGTCAATTCCTTTTGAATATTCTGTATTTATTATTAATTAGTAATATTGTTATTGTATTGTAAATAATTTACTTTTCATTAAATATCGTTTTCATTATGAATAGCAGTTTATGAAATTTAAAAAATTTTGCAAAGAAAATAAGCAAGTTGTATTGGAAAATATTTTCTCTACATATTTTCAAAATCACTTCGACTTTACATTGTTTAGCGTTTGGATTTGATGTGAAATTTTAATTGACGACTCTTGAAAAACTAAGTTGAACTAGAGTAAAACACCTGGTTTGTAATTTATAAACGCACCGTTTTCGTTCCTTTAATGACGTTGTTATAGAAACAAATTAGAAAAGTTCTTTTCAATATGTATTAATAATTTCAAAATTAGCTATATTAGATGTTTTAGAAGGTTTGCTACTGGCTTTTTTCCGGGAAAAATATCATAGATCATTTTTGAATATATAAATAATCTTTTATTTGTAAATAATAGCAGATCGTTTACCAACTTTCACCTTTTGTATATATATTTAAAATACATGTAGTCACAAAGTTTAGACTGGAAGATAAGGCACGTTACCAACCAACAAAAAAGCCTGTAATATATATAGGTATGTGGCTTATCAGATGCTGGCAGACCTAATACATGTCACGAAGCAAACACATTAAAGTAAGTAAGCAAAGTATCAAAATTAAGCTTCAGGATAAATTTATTAAGCCAGTTAAAATTATCAGAACGGCATGAAAAAGAAACTTATTTGTTTTGTTTTATTTAAACAATGATTATATCAAAAAAAAATTTAATAAAAAAAGCAATTTGATATTTGATATGGGGTGCATTTTATATAAAATATATAGCTTTTTAAATTACCAAGAATTTATTTTTTGTTCTACAGCAATAGTAATACAATGAATGTTTTAATATTCAGTCTAATCAGTACGCGGAAATTTATTAATACAAATATCATGGTGACATTTTCTTTTCTCCTTTAGTGAATTTAACAAAATAGTTGGTAACGTTTTAAAACTAATATTTTGTTAAATTGTAAAAGTCATTAAAAATTATGAGATTTAGTTACAAACTTTTTCAAGTGGCAATCTCTTAATTTCAAGCGTGAGGCAAGCCAGTGAGAATATGTCTATGAAGTGAAGGTATCTTATGGTGAGCTATATTGTGTAACTACTAGAAAACGTTGCAAAAATCAATTTGGTTTCGGCTACAAATCTCTAAAGGATCAACATTATATGAGATCTCCGGAAACAGCTGATCCATATGTTTCCATCCACCTGATTCAAGAAACTCCTGGCCTCTGCATTTTTTTTGTCATTTAAATATATTGAAGTTATGTCCTAGCAAAATTTACCATAACCGACCTTCAGTTAAGAAAGTTGGGTCTTCTTATTTGACGCAATACGATACTCATCCGAATTTTAACGTAGCAATAGTCATTTAAAAATGGAAAATGGTCATCAACTTCTATAGTTAGTCTCGACATCTATCCAAAGCTCTACAAGATATCTACCGTAATCGATTTGGCGGAAAGTGAAACCCAACTACTAACACTATTATTTTTAAAGCACTAAATGTATCTGGCGGCTATGCAACAAATTTGAAGAGTATAATTTGGCGTTCAACATGATGATCATCTAAGATGGTGAGCAACGTTATATTTAGAATTTAGCGTGTCTTAGCTGTCAGAAAGATTGGGTGATGTGAATTTTGAATTGTGATTGAAAACGTAAAAAAATGCAAATGGCGATAATTTAAAACGTTTCAAGATGAACTGAGCTAATTTTTTGCGATAATTTAATGCAGTAGATAGAAACTGGTTTTACCGCAATGCTACTAATTGTAAATGGTAATCCCAGCACTGGATACATCATGATAACGCTCTCTCAAAAGAAAGCCAATATCTTTCTTTCCGTTAACAAGTAAAGTAATGGCTACAATTTTTCATTGACTATTTTGCAAAGAGATATTCTTTCCTTCATGACGAGATAATTTTCATTGACTATTTTGCAAAGAAATATCCTTTCCTTCATGACGGGATATTCTGTCCTTCTTCAAACGGAAAATAGCGCTTCCGAGAAACCTGAGTTAAACCCAGACCTAGGTGTACGGTAACGTGCCGTAGTTGGGTTGGCTACAGGAAAGTGCAGAAATTAAAGTTCCACTCGGGGCACCTGGTGCAATCCCCTTTTATCTAGCTTTAGTCGATCAAACGGAGTTCTTATTGTTGGGACTGTAATTTGCCTAATTTGGAAAAGAACAAAGTAAATTAAAAGAAGTGGAAAAGAATATGTGAGAGGGTTTCAAGTTTCTCCATGGGAAAAATAAGCCATGGAGGTAAGGAAGAACCATTGTCGTAGATAAATAAATATAAAGTGGTGAGAGTCAATACTGTGAACCAAGTGGATTTCACGTCTAATGCTGAAATACAAAGACTGGTGGAATAAGGTCAGGATAATACAGAAGTCAAAACAGCGGTAACCAAGCCCAACTTTAACAGTAAATGCAAAGAAATGCAGAAATTACGGACGAAATATGAGGACCACAAAAGATCTGAAAAAGTCGCAATGGAACAGACTTTATAACTACCTCAGGTAATCTTAAATACTAAAGGGCTATTCTTTTCCAAGTGGCTTTCATTTATTACCAAAATCAAAATTTGTAGGGAAAAAGTTTCAGTCCGATGAGAAATTTGTTCCAAATGCGTTAAAGTTGAGTATTTCGAGGTAGTAACTCATTTGTTTTATTTCTATTCTTGCTTTCCTCTAAATCATCGTAGCGCCACTAGAACTAGAAACTATTATAAATGAGTAAAATTGAATTACTAACTCGTTTATCATTTATTACCGATCTAGTATTAAACAATTTCATTTCTTTATCACATGTTGAATGTACTCGTACATAAGTTACAACTTCGACCAATAAATTGGTATATTTTTCGAAATACAGAAAGAGTTCAAAGCTGTCTTTCTTGAATGCAAAAGTATGCTGGATATTGTCATAAATATTTTAGAATAAATAACATTCTTAGGATAAAATGTGTGTATTTTTATTAATTTTAAAGTTATGAGAACTTCCGTGATGCTAATACTATTGCAATAACTGTTATTATAAAGTTACATTTATTCTATTGTCCTTTGCTAAGCAATGCAAAGCTTTTCTCTAACTACACCTACATAGTAAGGTAATTATTAAATAAGTTTAATTAATAGATAAAATTGTTGTTGGTATATAATCGTCATCAATTTCATTGTTGCTAAAATGAGTCTCCCATACTCGATGTCTCCAGTAAAAGAACATTTAATTAATTCTAGTTGCGTAACACTTATATTACAATCAACAACTGGTTTTCGTTTTCAGCCAAAGCTGACCCATTGTCTCACTTTATCTGATTAGTAAATTCCTATTGATGGTACAACAATGCCGTCGTCGGGTCCGACAAAAGCAAGACTGAGATATTGCTATTTTAAATCAGGCGATACAGAATTTGAAATGATAAAGAAAGGATTTACTGTCGGCCGAGTTTCGAATAAGAAATCCTCTTAGTATTTGCTTTTATTTGACGTTCATTCCAGAACAGCCTTGTCTTAAATATGCTTGATCAATTCATCGAAATTTTTATATTCATATTTTAAAATGTTTTCCTTAAGAAGCAAATTTTCAAAGAAAATGTTTAATATTTTTTCTATAGTAGTACATAATGTATATATGGAAACATATGCCTAAGTAATATGATACGTTAGCACATACATACATGTGATTATTAGAGATCAGGGCTAAAAAGCAATTTTGCAGTGGCATAGACATGCAAATGTGTGCATCTGTGTCCGTTTATTTTTTTCAGTCAGTTTATTTTTATTAATGTATTTGCATTTTGTTTATACATGTTGCTGTGTATTTTAAACTAGGCATTTATGTAAACCTATACGGGCATAACGATACCCAAATGTAGAAAATATGGTGCTATAACAAAATCATATGTAATACACTTATAAAAATTCACTATGTAAAAAGCTTAAAAAATGTGTCATCTTTGCCTATAAAGATGTACATTATATTATAGAAAAGTTTAGTTTGAGTTTTAAAAAATAAAAATATTCTACCGACTAATTTGCGTCGGATACCTTTAGTACAGTGACGTGTTTTCATATATCTTGTAAACTGTATGATTTTCCCTCTTGTCTGAGACTTATATTGCACAACCTCAGAAAGGCTAAAACATTGACTGAAGCATTTTCATTGTACACCAGGTGTACCGGAATGTCATTACCTGTTTTTCTAACAGATGTCGCTAGGCTTAAGTATGTAACGTTAAAATTTGACACATATGTCATTTTATTCTGCTGACATCAAGCTTCGAAGCATACATGTTATATTTTGCGAAAGCAACACCGTCATAGATTTATACCTCTTTGAAAATGCAGAGTTTCGTGCCTGAAAAAGTGCATATGCGGCATGCATTACTTTTCTTATTTAATCAAAGGAAAAATGTCGCCGAAAGTCATTGTTTGCTGGTAGAAACTTACGGTGAGCATGCTCCAAACATAAAAACATGTGAGGCGTGGTTTCGACAATACAAAAGTGGTGATTTCAGTGTGCAAGATAAAGAACGTTCAGGTAGACCGAAAAAGTTTGAAGATGTGAAACTGCAGGAATTATTAAATAAAGACCTAATCCAAATTCAAAAACAATTGGCAGAAGCTTTAAATGTGTCTCAAGAAATGATTGACGACCAATTACGAGCAATGGGAAACGTCCAAAAGATGGAAAAATGGGTGCCGCGTCAACTGAATGACTGGCAAATGGAAAATCGAAAAATCGTCTATGAAATGCTGATTCAAAGGTATGATTGGAAGTCATTTCTTCATCAAATATTGACGGATCATGAAAAATGGATTTATTTCAAAAATCCTAAGCGCAAAAAGTTATCGTTATCACCGGACGAAGCTGGCCTATCGACTCTAAGGCCAAACCATTTTGGTCGCAAGACTGCTCTGTGTTTGGTGGGACCAGAGCGGCGTGGTGTATTACGAATTGTTGAAATCTGGTGAAACAGTTAATACTGATCGCTACCGATAACAAATTATCAATTTGAACCACGCATTGATAGAAGAAGGTCCAGAATGGACCAGAAGACACGGTAAAGTGATTTTACAGCAGGATAACGCGCCGCCTCATACAGCAAAACTGGTCAAGGAAGCATTGAAAGCACTTGGATGGGACATAATTATAGAGTTTGGGTACAATTTTTTGTGGTACTAGAAATATATAGATTGAAAATAAAATTGATTTAATATATGGTATATCAATGCAATTTCAGCGATTCATAACAATTTTATTAGAATTTGTATCCCTTAGAACCAGTTTCAGTATGTTTCACAAACAATTTAAAATTAAATATATATCCAAAAACATAATATTGTGAAAGATATTGACAAAATAGCAAAAGAATATGGTGTACACAAATAATGTCGTGAAACAATAAATGGAAATACAAACTCATCAGTATACAATTTCTGTGTTATTTTGTAAATAATTAGTTTTTTTTGTGAATATAATATGAACTATAAGTGGAAGTTATGAGACCTGGGTTCACTCTCACCAACAAGAAACAAAAAGGTCAAGCAAAGAATGGCGCCATAAATCATCGCCGAAACAAAAAAATTCCCCACTTAGCCATCTGCTGGAAAAGTAATGTTCACTTTCCTCTCGAATGCAAAGGGAGTAATTTTGGAATGTGGCAGGCAGGGTAGTGACTGTAACCAGTATTTCTTATTCAATATTTAAAAATCAACTTCGCCTTCCAATCAGGAGTACACGATTAGGAGTTCTGGCTTCAAGTCTATTGTTAAAGCATGACATCGTCCGGCAGTTTACACTATCCAAGACGTTAAACTTGAATGTCTCAGACATTCTTTTTCTTCAACCGACCCTGCTTCTAGCGACTTTCATGTGATCACTCAAAGAAGTAATGAGAGGCAGACATTTTAGAAGTAATGAAGAGGTAAAACAGGTGCACTAACGTCTGTAGTAATAACGAAAAGGATTTTCTGAACAAGATATCTATGTACTTCCGAAGTGGTGGAACATTAACACTCAACGTCAAGGAGACTACGCCGAAAAATGTTACGTATGAATTATCTTATTTGTGACAGTACAAAATTTATAGCAATTTTAAGATTTTGACTTGTATACTTACAATGGTTTTCTACCATTAAGTTAATGTGCTGTCTTCTTCATGAATTTATGCAAAAATGTGAAATATTTAACTCCACAGTCCTGGTCTCTAGTAATCTACTAAATGTATGGATCTGAGATTAGATAGAACGTCCCAACAATAAATATTTGTTCGCTTGATTGATGATGGTATATATAATTAATAAAAAAACAATCGCTATAGCACTCTTAGTATGTTAGCAGATTCAACTCGAATATTATTACACTACTGGAACATAATGTGATTCTAATGTTTATATATTGAAACACTTTATTTATACTATAATTCATTTAACATTGTCTCATAATACCACCCTTCAGCGTTAGTTACAAGTAAAGGCTCTAGTAAAGTATGGTCATCTTTTATTGTTTCATGCGATACATAATTAATAATCTTCTGTCAACATAGGTAAAAACATTCATTAATTATTTCATTATATATGAATATACGTGTAAATTCATAAACTAAAATAACTGTTTACATTTTGTCTTTGCAAATTATTGTATAAGTAAAGTTTAATTACTAATAACTACAATACTTAAATTTAAAATTGAAGAAATTCTTGCTTCTAGCTTTATTTAAAACGGAAGCAAAGTAAATCGATTTGTAGAAATCATTATTCTTCGTAATTACTGTTGTGAAGAAATTATTGTTTCAGTCTCTTACGATAGAAAGATAACTAAATAGAACCACGAAATATTACACGTTAGTTTATATTTCAACATTTCTTCTTTTATATAACCCTTGCATCAATGTAGAGTATCTAGCTAAGCTTGTTCATATCGTAAACACTTCGTATAAACAAATGTACTAACAAACTCATAATTAAATCATATTATGTAATGAGACAAGTACCAAAATAATGATTACCATGATCGTTTCGCTTAATCCAGAGCTCATTAGGTAATCTCGATTTCGTTCAGCATTTATACTTATCTGGCGTATTATTATCGAAACGCAAAGCAATGAGAGACAACTTTACGTCCATCTCTCGAACGGAAATAAAACTTCTACAGATAGAATAGGACGCACTTATATCACTTTGTCCGGACTAAATAGAACATCTGTGGAACCTCGCAAACACCGACGTGCGCAAATAAATGACAATTGCCAAATATAACATAATAAAATAAGTACTGTCGAATAAAGTAATTATGGGGGGGTATTATTATTAAAACAATAATGTAAGTAAAGTAATGAGAGAGACCTATACCTCTATATCTCAAGTAGAAATATGTCACTTCAATGGATAAAATAGAAAGCACTTATGTCACTTTGTCCAGATTGGACAGAACATTTGTTGAATCTCGTTTGCTTCTTTACATTGTATGCTATGTATAGATATAGATGCTCTGTTCAATGTAGACAAATTGATATAAGTGTTTCTATTTCTATCTATAAAAGTTTCATCTCTGTTCGGAAGATGGATGGATTATTATTTTTATATACCAACATCTAAAGATGTCAAGATACCTCAAAGAGACATGAGGTTCACAATAAATCTGGAAAGATTGGAATGGAATAGACTTTTGACAACCGCAAGTAATTTACCTAGTTTTTTTTGGCCTCTTTGTACATGTCGCCTATGTAGTGTATATACCTCCTCCTCTACTTTTTCATAATTTCATAGGTTTGCCTATACATTTGCAAAATCTATTAAAAGCTTTTAAAAGGAATTATTTTTCTTTATGCTGGATGGCTTGTCTTTATTAAATGCACATCTTTCATTCGTGTTCTCTTTTTGATCGTTTTGAGATGTTACGTTCTTGGAAAATTTGTTTTGAATTTGAAAAATGCAAAAGCAATTAAATTTATTTTTATTTTTCAATATAGTTTCCCATAACCTCAATATATTTATTACATCTCGAAATTAACCTGCAAAAGAATAACTTTCATTTACTCCATATTCTTTCTTTAATTGTTCTGCTTAAATTAGGCAAAGTGTTTACAATTAGATTGAATACTTGATTCTTTACCACAGAGCTCTAAAAATTCTCTACAGCTTTTGACTCGTACTTGTTAAGGCGCAACGAACATTCCCGGCACGCATCTTGCACTTTTGTAAGGGTAAGCAGGTCATGAAGAATAGTGTGATTGGTGTCAATGGATAAGTTAGTCATTTTTGCTAACACTCTAATCTTTATTCAGGGATCTCCCAGTACAAGTTTCTCTATATTTTTCATAGGGCCATCCTAGTACTTTTGAACTGTAGATAACGAAGATACAGAATCTTTGTAAATGGCCACCATACCCGCGTGAATAATTTTTTGAATTCTTTTGTGTTGTAAAGGATTTAATCACAGCATGATGCTCGATATTCTTCAACATTGTCGCGCCCGCTATTTTGATCTTCTTCAGGATTACTAGCGAATAAATGATCAAAACTATATGAAATTTTATATTTATACTCTCAGATAGTGTCATTTTCTAATAAATTAGTCAAATAACCACATCATTAGTAAATTACCCTAATACCGAAAATATATTGAACACCCTTCGTATATATAATTCGCAACCAAACTAGTTGCGAGTTATTAAAAAAATGTTTTGAATAATTTTTATTACCGGCTGTAATACTTGAATTCTTACTCTGGTTATCATTTGTCATACAATATTATAGAGCCATGGACAGTATTAAATACTTTTTGAACATACAAACATATAGAAAAATAATTTTTGAAAACCACTCATGAAAACGTGATATACATATTTTCCAGCTATTCAATGGATCTACATTTGCTTTAGTACAGATCGATTCAGGTGTTATTCCAAAATGAAATATAATTTTATTGATTATCGCAAATTATTCGGCACTTAACTTTGTCGTCTTTTTTTTTAGACAAATTTGTCGTAACTGCTCGCCTGTTTACATTGTTTACATTATAATAGATGTTATTATGTCATTGTACTGGTGTTTTTATAATTTGTGTTTTTAATCGTTGACCCACTTTTCCTAATGTCAGCAGCGAATCAGACTCGTATAAATAAAGAAGCAGTGTCTTATTGATTCATGTCACCGTGACACATAGTTTCGAATCTGGAGGCAAAAGTTCCGCACTAAAATATATGTATGTATGTATTTTATATTTCGCAAACTTTTGCTTATGAAACCATTTTTCATCTTAAATCAGTTTAACGTATCTGTAAATGACATCAAAATTTTTGATGTGTGTTCGAAATCGTTATAAATAACATATTGTGCTTTGTTTCATTAATATTGCGATATCTAGATTAAAATAATACATCACATTAGAACACTTTGAAATGTTTAAATACTAGAAAGTGCAGCAAACTGTACCGCGCAATAAGAAATACGATTGTGAAGAAAAGAGAAGTAACCAGAAAAACAAAAGTGTGTGTTTTTGGATCTATCTACATTATTTTCTGATATGAAAGTTGAACGCTGAGCAATGGACATAAAAGTAAAATCCAGAGTCTTGAGATGAAATGCCTAAGGGAATAATACTTAGGAGTAACAAGGTTAGATAGAAAAACAATACTGTGAGATAAGAACATTAAGTCGGGCCGAGAAATGAGCTGAGATTACAGGGACACATCTTGAGAATGGATAAAAATGGCTCGGTTAAACAAGTATGGGAAGCAGAAGTACAAGAGAAGGAGACAAAAATGAAATCTAACAAGAAATTGAGATAACAGAATTCAAATTATTCTACATAAGAAAGGGATGGCAACGATGATTGTGAAGAGACTGGCGCCAAATAGGAAGCAGTGGAGAGTGTATAAATTGACAAAAGTTAAACTAGTATAATATATATAGGAGCTGTAAAACAGAAACCTTACACCTTTGTGTATTATACGGGTCACTATATACATATATCTTAAACGCAACTATTATCAGGTGTATCGGTCTACTGAATAAAGACTCAAACAATTTTAGTTTTCAATACTCTATATTTCGCTGCCAAACCTTTGCAGCTTCCTCAGGAGTGCTACAAATGGACACCAACAGTAATGGAAATTACAATTCAATTATTAATACTTACAAACTAAAAGGAGTCATACACTGGCTGGTTCGAAGTAATTACATAACTTTCAATTTTAATTTTAAAATACATTGCAAAATAAAATAATACTCAACTCAGCAAAATTAGTTTAACCTATTTTGTCTGTCTGTAAAACTGTACAGAACAGCACGGCACTGCATCGATGACTCACATACGTTTGACTTTGAAGGAGCTAAGATTCTGGAAAGCGAAAACAATTATAGGAAGAAACTATTTTTGGAGATGTATCACATTAACAAGCACAGAGAATGTGTCAATTACAAGCCAGATGACAGATTACACGTAATTTACTGCAACATATTAAGGTTACTATACCAATAATGATGGAATCAAGGTTTTTATTTTGTGATTGATTTTTGATTAACCCCGGTATAATTTTGGTGTTTTTTCTAGTGGTGGTGTTTGCGTGTTATTGCCTTTGGTTGTCTTATATTTCATGCATACGTTTTTAGTTCACCTTCCGTTTTTTGTATCATTCCCGCTTCTTATAATTCTGTACAGTTTTACGGACAGACAAAATAGGTTAAACTAATTTTGCCGGGCTGAGTTTTAAAATTGAGAATTAAAATTGAGAGTTATTTATACAATTATTTCGAATCAGCCAGTGTATTAATAATTGAATTGTAATTACCACTACTGTTGGTGTCCATTTGTAGCACACTCTTGAGGAAGCTGCAAAGGTTTGGCAGCGAAATATAGAGTATAGAAAATTAAAAATTCTTTGAGTCTTTATTCAACAGACCGATACACCCGATAATAGTTGCGTTTAAGATATTAAGAGTACGGTCGATTATACAGTCCTTATATATATATATACACATATGATGCGAAGGGGCAAAAAGCTATAACTCAGATAATATAAAATAGTTTGCGGCTTTAGGTCATTATAATTAGGTTACACAATATGAATATTCACGCGGAATATTATTAATTTAATTTAAATTGAGAGTTATTTATACAATTATTTGAAATCAGCCAGTGTATTAATAATTGAATTGTAATTACCACTACTGTTGGTGTCCATTTGTAGCGCACTCCTGAGGAAGCTGCAAAGGTTTGACAGTGAAATATAGAGTATAGAAAATTAAAAATTGTTTGAGTCTTTATTGAAGAGACCGATACACCTGATAATAGTTGCGTTTAATATATATATATATATATATATATATATATATATATATATATATATATGGTGCGAATGGGCAAAAAAAGCTATAACTCAGATAATGTAAAATCGTTTTCTGCTTTAGGTCATTATAATTAGGTTACACAATATGAATATTCACGCGGAATATTATTAAATTTGCATCTTACATGTCTATATCCTTGCTATAATACTGTTTTTGTTTCCATAACTGATTTCTACAACTAAGTTGATATCGTCAGCAAGATGTAAAAAGTATCTTAATTTGATGTATCTAGCAAACGCGCCATAGCACTGAAAGCACTTTAACTGTCTAATCGTATTATAAATTGAGAAGTGCTTTGCATGTTCCAAAGAGCTTTATACTGAACAAGAGTTTTATAACACAATTAAATAGTTATTTCCTTGATATAAAGCACTTTCCGATAATCCTATTAAAACAATTTACTTCCGGATTGGTGCATAAGAAGTGTTTTAATAAAATTTTAAACTTTTTAAATTTTGGTCGTGGACTAATAAAGAGATAAATACCATTAAAAGAATTCAATGTATGAACCAGATGAGAACGTTATTTTCATTTTAGCAAGCGTCCAGATATTTATTATGACAGATCATAATCTAAATTATAGCTGAAATTGTTAAGTTAACAATATCGATATCGTGTCTTCCTTCCATTTAGTATAATTTATTTAATATTTTAAGCTTCAAAATAATTATATACGATATATGCAGTGCAATAGAAAAAAATCCTATTGGTTTTCTCAGGCGTGGATACTGAATTTTCAACTTGTCATACATATTGATATTTCACTACTGGCTAAATAATAGTAATACAAGTAATAAAATAATATTAATAATAATAATCATCCACGCTTTCATATCCGCCAACAGATTAACGTCAATTACAGGAAATATTGGCAGGCCATGAGTTATTATTAAGTCTGCGTTCGTGGTGCGACTTAACATCTTTTATTGTCAGCATTCGCATAAACGGGCAAAAGGAAACACGAAAAACCTTTTCGCATAATAAGCCGCCAAATTCGATCCCGACCCGGTCTTATAATCAATTATAAAGCCTACATTTCGCAAAGTCGTTACCGAAATTTTCTGTGGATATCGTCCCGCATTTATTTATATTTATTGACATGTCAGCCGCTATATCATAAAAAGTAAATAAGGTTGCTGATTGCTTCCCATCAAATCCGAAGAAAATGCTCTTTATCCATTTATAGTAATTTTAATTTTACTGATATGAATATGCCGTAGTACTGTAAGCTGTAAAAAATAAAGTCATTTAATCTGTCTACAGCTTTCTCTTGAAATTCTACTTAAATTTGTACAATTTTTAATTCATAATTCATCTATCGTCACCGCCTTCTTCTAAATTTAAATTCATATCTTATATTATTCATATTTAACTAAATTTATTCTACGTTATTTAAAAGAATTGTGAGATTTTTGAAGGAAATATTTGCTATCCTCATCGAATACAAAGAGCACTATAAAAGTTTTGCGATGTGATATAATTCAGTGTACGTGAATTTAGTGTAAACAACATGCTGTCATCTTGGTTAAAAACATAGTACTGTAGTTTTATCCGTGAAGATCATTGTCCACATCGTACTCGTATGTTCCCAGACAAAATTTCAATTCGAGAAACGCTTCTAGGTTGGTTTGTGATATTCTACCGCGTCCGCTGCCAAACATAACCTTACTGCTGTCGCGCGTTGTGTTTGGAAACTGAGCAAAGTATGACCAGGGAATGTCTGCTTAAAGTTATTAAAGCACTTGAAAACATTCGTCCTCGTTCGAGACCAGGCATTAGGCTTTTCTACCACGATAACAGTTTGGATCATCGCTACGATGCCTATAGCCAGTGTTTAATAAGAATACAATTGAAAGTGTTGGAATATCTACTCTACAGACCAGATCGCTCTCCCTGCAACTGTGTAAAGAACAGGTTGAAATGAAGGAAGTTTTCTAATTACGAGAACCTTGCTAGGGCGTAAGATGAGAGTGTCCAGATTTCAGAAGAAATGTCGACGACAGTTGATTTTATAAGTGATTTGGACGAACGGGAAAGTGTAGTGGAAATTATTTTGCAAAATTGGGAAAATTGAAGCTACATTGCGAAACTTTTGTAGCTTAATTTATATAAAGGCTAAATAAGTCATTCGCATTTAGAATTTCTCGCTTCACCACAAATATCGTACAATATTACGCATTGTTTTGTATGAAACACGGACATCAATATTTCGTATGTATCGAACTAATATTTTCTATTGCAAATGATAAATTATTTGTTGAATTCCGTATATAGGATATTGAACTACATCTAGGTACCTTAAAAACAGTATTTAAATTTGTATCTACTTTTTTGAAACACCATGAATCAGTTTTATTTGCAAATCCATGCCTACTTTAATTTAATGAATTTAGTTTTATATTTGAAATTTTTATAAGAACCATTCATTTATAAAGCTGAATTCTACCTATAACAATTTTAGTGAAACATAGGAATAGCATTTCTGAATATTTATGATAAGAATAGGCCCATATTCAGGAAGCAAACCATCGAAAATTACTATCTGTAAACGGACAACCCAAGCAAACCAAATACATGCGTAGATTAATGCAAATAATTGATAATTAATTATGTAAGTAAATAAATTAATTGAATTTCAATTGATTTTGTAATTATTTTATGTTATTTATGTTAATTAATTTAAATGCTCGTACTGACCATGAATTTATTCCGCCGCACTAATAAAACATTAATTAACAATTAGACTCGATAAAAATTTTATTAATATTTGATTTATAGATATTTGCATTATTAATATAAGTATGTAGAATGAAAAATAATTTGCGGTGGTATCTGTTTTCCACTCAATATATAGTTGTACGACGTAATAATATAAACGCATAAAATTCAAAATGTGGATATTTCCAATATTATTCGGTATACGTTTTAAACTAATTAAATTGAAAACGTTATCCATTGATGAAAAATATGTATATTGACAACTTTCTGTGATGGGTGAAGCAAATATTATAACGCAAGATTCTTTAATCCACACATTAATGAAATAAAACGCGAAGGTATTAGTTAGTTAGCTTTTTCCTTCATTATTGGTATTAAATTTGATTAGTTCAACCATAGAACGTTATAAGTTATAGCATTTAGTCATTGCAATTAGAAAATCTAATAAATTGACTACCGCATTATCTCCTTTCACTATCCCTTTTCACAATTTTACATTGTAAAAGCTGTTTCAAATTACGCGGTTTTTTTAAGAATAACTAAATATATATATATTTGTCTGGGTATGCGGGCATTTAAAAAGTGTGATGTATGACATTCATAAAAATGGCTTCGTACACGGTACAACAACGCGTTCAAATTGTTGAATTATTTTATGAAAATCAGCGTTCCGTGAAAAGAGTTTTTAGAAAATTACGTGAATTGTATGGTTTACATAATCGTCCATCTTGGTTCGGTTCGTGAAAGTGTTGCTGAAGATCCTGAAATGTCCATTAGACGACGTTCACAACAACTTGGACTTAGTGGATCAATAACATGGCGTATTTTACACAAGAATTTAGCTCTGTAGGCATATAAGGCTCAAATAACACAGGAACTGAAGTTACTAGATAATTTAAAACGTCGTTCATTTGTCAATTTCATCAATTAACAACCAGCAGAGTTTTCTCAAAAAATAATGTTTTCCGATGATGCACATTTTAAACTTGGTGGCTATGTTAATAAACAAAGGTTCCGTGTCTGGGGTAAGGAAAATCCACGAATTATCCATGAGAAACCCATGCATCCTAAACGAGTTACTGTTTGGTGTGCATTATGGTCAGGTGATGTAATTGGACCTTACCTCTTTGAAAATGCTGCTGGCGAAGCTGTAACTGTCAATGGTGATCGATATCGTCGGATGATAACCGAATTTTTGTGGCCTGAATTAATGCATATTGATCTAGAGGATATGTGGTTTCAACAGGATGGCGCTACCCCTCACTTAGTACACGAATCAATTGATTTATTAAGAGAAAAATTTCCTGGACTTACAATTTCAAGAAACGGTGATCTAAATTGGCCACCAATATCATGCGATTTGACACCATTAGTGTATTTTCAGGTTTCAGGTTTATAAAAACAATCCGCAATCAGTTCCTGCTTTGTAAGATGAAATTATTCGTGTCATTGGTGAGATAGACCCTCAATTATGTCAAAATGTCATTGAAAATTTTAACAAAAGAATGGACGTCTGTGGAGCTGCAAGAGGAGGTCATTTGGCATATATTACTTTTCTAATATAAATGTCCTAACTGAAACTTCAATTGCCAATAAAATGTTTTTGAAAGTGAATGCAAATTGTGTTTTATTTATTCTTTAAAAAAAACCGTAAAATTTGAAACACCGTTTATATTCACAATAATAACACCAGTAGAGAATGGAGCATTTCTAGTGATATGCAAAAGAATGCGGAGGAAAACAGCATCGTAAATTTCAACACTAATACAACAACAATTTAATGTTGCTATATCTAAGTGGCGCTTCTACAAGGTTAATTTTCACGAAAGAATTGCTATGCGAAAATCGTTATTATACCAACAAAATATAGTCAAGCGATTAGTCTGACTAAGACACTACAAATACTGAAGTGGATGTTGGAAAAATAAAAGGAAGTTCATTGGAGCAGCGAATTTAATCTAAGAGTATTTTGTTCAAAAAGCAGAACTTTCGTACCAAGATCGCCGAGGAAACAATCATCCACCCGCACTCACAATTTAATATGGAGTTGGTGATTTGAGATTACTAAGACATCTGCAAGGGATTTAGTGAAAATAGAAATAATAAGGGAAGGCGACAAGGAATTTTTGAGATGTATGCCGTTTCATTTGATATATGAATAAATGGAGAAACGGTAATGACCTAGAACACGATATTGAAAGGCTATATCATCAAGTCCAAAACAGAATCACTAACATTGTCAAATCTATTAGAAAAGATACTGAAATTATATGGGATTGTCACCAAAAGGTGAAGGTGGAAATATTTATATTTTAGATAAACTTATATTAATATCTGTAAACAAGTAAGAATAGTAATTTTTATAATAAGAGTACCTAGTATGATTACAGAATAAAGTTTTAGTTCTCCAATTGGTATTTCACTTATTTTTGTGTTATTCTGTAGATAGGTAAACACTTAAAAGTGGTAGCATATGCACATACACAACATATTAGATTGCAACCTATGAAATGTTAGATTTCATTAGCAAAATTATAAATTTCGAAATCGTTGTTTTATTTCATAATAGATGGACTATGACGTTTCAGGATTTAAGGAATTGCAAACAGTAGCTCTCTGTATAAACCAACGTACAACAAAATATATTAGAACTGGCATTCATTGTTATTACTTGTAATTTATCTATAGTATCACGTACATAAACTTATTTTATAAGCGATTAGACCTAAAACATTTAAAAAATCTTGATTCTGAATACGCAGTGAACAGTTGATAATTTGAAGTTTTCGAAGATTATGGCAACCTCTTGTGCCACGAATCGGAAACTAACTAATAATATAGACACATTTTGAGAAGAAATAGGTTAAGGAAATCGAATCAATAGGAGACACAAAAAATCTAATCAGTACGAATAACAAAAGAGTATTTTATAAAATACAGAATACACATCTGGGAGGAAAAAGATAAAGAGGAAGATAAAATACACAGTGTAGAAGAAGTACTTAAAGAGTTTACAGATACAGTACGGCTACAGGGATCAAAAAGAAAAAAACTATTGTGAAATATTGTGAAATATATATAAAATATAAATTAATCATTCGTAGTTCGTTTTGGGTACTCTAATTGTTCACAATCATTTTACGAAGTAAGATTATACTCATAAGGTATATCGTTAAAGTAATAATTTCAGTATAGGAAGAGATTTCTATATAATCTGCAAAGCCACGACAACAACCATTTTTGAATATTCAGCAGTGTATATAAGTATTTTGACCAGTTGGTCTTGAAATAGAAAGATTTTTGTAGTTCTGGTAGTAGTTGGATTTAATATTTGAACTCAAAAGCGTTACAAAGTTTTTGAACAAAAAGAGATATGGCCGAAAGTGGCCCATAAGTGAAAGATTGCTGTCTATGAAAAGACTGCATCACATTACCAAGTAAAATTACAGTCGAAGTACTTTCACTGGGATCGGAAATCCATTGAAGATGATCCAAATCTGATACACCCGTTGCCAGAAGAGCAGACGAACATGGGGAACAATAAAGAATATCGAAGGTTAGCTGTCGACAGATCATAGAAGTAAAGTTTCGATTGTTAGAAATTCAGATGTCATAGACAATAGAGTCGAAAACTTGACATGGAGATTTGAAGATGAACAAACTACTTGCGAGACTTCATTCTAGAGCAGGCTAAAAAATTTGGATAGGACCCAAAAATTTCAATAAACTGTCGAGAATTACGGTTTTCAAGAATTGAAACATCCACCTTATAGTCTGGATTTAGCCCCAAACGATTACTGATTTTTCAACAAATTAAAAGAACAATTACGAGAGCCAAGATTTTCTACAGATGATGGCTTTAATGTTGCTAATAATTTTGAGGAGTTTTTTAGAGAGACGGTACTGCAGAAATATTGTTGTTCCCTCGTATAATACGAACAAAAAAGCAAGCTATTATCAATAAATACTGACTACTTAATCAATTAGATAGGAATAGTTTAAAAATGAAACTCAAACTTGTTCTATAAGCTTGTCAAACTTGTTACTCGAACGAAGTCTTTAATCAACATGCTCGTGAATCTATTACTATTGTTGTAACTTTAGTAACATCATAACAAGTAATAATTTACTATTTTATATTTTTGGTAACCAACAACAGGATACGAAAAATTAATAACTATGACCACAAGAAATAAAATCTGATAAATAACAAAAATCTATAGAAAAGCAAATTTATAAAGGAAAATTTGGGAATGTCAGCACATATTTTGGCTTTAAATACCAACCCACCTACAGTTCCTATAAGTTGCCAAAGTAACTCACTGTTTAAATTATTCTATGAGTAAAGAGTGATCAATGCACTAATGTATATTGGACATCAAATAAGACGCCCATACTATGTTTTGCATATAATAAAGGAGAAGTACAACTGCTTTCAAATATCAGTATTTGTGGATTACTGAGCAATCTAACAGTAAATTTCAATACACTGATTCACGTAGTGACTCAACATGGTTATTAAGTTAAGTTTATCTCTGTAACTTTCTCCTTTTATAATAGTTACTAGTGAAATTTTATTATAAAATTTCTTCCTTGAAAGAAACTCAAGCTAACAATTTGTGAGTTTCTAGATAAAGGTGCCAATCATCACATTATAAAACCAATAAACTTGCCTTTCATTAGACGTTCTAAATTACGTTGGAAAACAGTCGAGAGAATAAAGATTATGAATTATCATTATTTTTGTGTATTGAATATGAAAAGAAAATTGCAATAAACCCGAAGTTCATAATATTATTTTTTAAACTTTAGTTAATGAACGATCAATGCACCAAAAATGCCCAAGTAAGTTACTACAAAAAGTGTTCAAATATAAAACAAATGGTGACTGTCTTTCCCATTCCAATAGTTCAAATTTAACGTAATTACAGAAAAAGCTGCTCGTATGGTCATTTCGCTCATTTCCCAGAGCAGGTAGCCTGGCTTTGTTCGGCAGTTCTACGAACCCAGTAGGTGTTATCAAAACCATAATACAAAGAAGTGCGAGAAATTTACACATATAGATGTTTATCATTATACTGTATTGAGAAGATGTTTACTTACTTAATCTGCATAATATTAGACGATGATAATATTTATAACTTATAGTGTACTGACAAGACATATCTTTCAAGTCTAGATACACATACTTTCATTACGTATTCTTTCCTTAATTACGAGTAGATTCTATGATTTATATAACAAATATAGAAGCACGTAATTACACTAGTGAAAGTTTAATTACTAATTCTTTAAAGTGACTTTAGGTTTCACTATTCATTTATCGACTCACACGATCGAAATTGCAAGCTGTATGTAAGATCTGTGCGATCATCGTTTTTATTATAGACAATTGTTTATTAGCAGTTAACATTCTTTTTTGTATGAACATGTTTAGCCTAATCTATTTATGTTTGATTTGAATTTAACGCTCCAGTTTTTCGTTTGATTTACCATTTTATGTGTTGACATGACATATAATTTTGCCGGAGTTACTAAAATGACTTATATTCTTAAGGAAGTTCTACGATGTTATTTGTTATTAATACATTAAAATTACGAATTTATTCTTGTAATAAATAATTTCTCAGTTGTTATTTTTTATAATAAACAAGATTAGTAGGCCGGATCAGTAATTAATTGGTGAGTCCAGACAAGAAAATGCAAACTTTTTGGCAAAAAGTTATTTTATTCTTTAACGAGTTCTAGGTTTTACTCATTACATTTGATCCACCGATATTGATTCTTTTTATTCCTTCAAAAAACTTTTAGTAAACTGTTCGAAGTATGAGTTTGTTTTAATGATAATTTCCACATTCAGCTCAAATCTCTTGCTATTGAGTTTAGTTTTCTAGTTGGGAAAAAGGAAACAGATTGAAGAGACCATATCTGTCGAATAAGTTGTGTGCGGCAACAAAAATGTAGTTTTTGCTGTTGAAACGATCGAATTGTAAACAATGGCATTGTTCTGAAAAAAAAACAATCATTTCTTCTTTAAATAAGATTTTTCAACTGTGCTGTTGATCTAAAAAGTATATATAATATTCGCCTGTTGTTCTTAACCTTTTTAAAAAAATCCTTAGGGATTCTTCTTATGGATTTCCTCAAAAGAATAAAACAATAGGTGAATATTATATGAGGTGTACCGGAAAGTTCTACCCGTTCCGGTTACATGTTTCAACAATTATGCCCATATTCATTTCACGCATATTTGACTCTCTTTTTATCACTGAATGTATACATACTGACCTAGCAAATGAACTAAAACGAATATGATCCATGTTAGTATTGATTAAAACGCCATCGTGTACCCATGGCTGCTGATAAAGTTCATTTATGCTATTGTATTTTGTACGAATTCTAACAAGGAAGAAATGCTACAGAAGTCTGTCGAAATTTAAAGAAAGTGTACGGTGAAGGTACAGTTTCTGATAGAACATACAGAAGATGGCTGGAAAAATTTTACACAGGTGATTCCAACCTTTATTTCACACATTGCCACATAAAGTAAGTGAGAAGAATTTGAATGATTGAGTCATCATATGCACATCTCTGCTTGTACGGAACAAAATCGAACCTTTCTTGTACCGGATGAAAACCGGATTACCTATGACAACATCGTAAGTAAAAGGGCATATTATGAATCCGTGAAACCTGTCCCCTTCACCTCTCAACAAAAAGTTGAGCCTGAGTAAGAGAATGTTGTGTTTATGGTGGGACATTCCAGGACCAATACATTTTGAGTGTTCAAACCGAACGAAAAGCTAAATTCAGAGAGGTACTTTCAGCAATTGAATAATTGAAAAACAGGACCATAAGAAAAGAGGCCGGTGATGTTCAATAGGAGGGACACATACTGTTTTGTTTTTAAGACCATACTCCCTGGACCTAGCACCCTCCGATTATCACTTGTTTCTGTCCTTACAATATTTTTTAAATATACTGATCTGGCTACGTTTAAACTCATATGTTCATTGTTTTATGGTTATAATTGACGGAAATTGGTTCTTCTAAGCAAATTTTAGCTCGGCTTTGATTTCATTATTTGTTTTATTCTTTAGAAATAAGACTTTTGTCACTGACCAGTATTTCACTTTTTCAATGTAAAAAGCTTAAGACAGTTGACTCTCTATTCAAACAAAATCAACCTTAAAATCTAAATGAATGCAGATTTTGACAGATATCTGAAGGATTTTTAAGTTGAAAATCAAGATTTTGTTAGTACTGCCCTCTTTAGTCAAGCTCGTTAATTACTGATCTGTCCTGGATATATGTATCTATCTAATTTGTTAACTTCTTGTTTTGCAATCAGATCAACAAATACTAGAGTGCAGTGATTTTTATAAACTATTAAGGAGAAAGAAATTTATGTTGAAAAAAAAACAGGCATCTCGATGGATAGACGAAAATTTGCAACCATGCGATTCGAAATTATTAAAATATGTCATAAAAATAAACTCGTTTTTCGTCGTAATTTCCATGCATGAGATAGAATTTATGTACAACACAATCAACTAATTGAAGCTTCGATTTTTCCATTTTTTGCAATACAATATGTTTGCAATAACTGATTTTATTATCGATTGGTTAAATTCAGCTAACTAAAGCCAATAGACCATTTCCAGTATCGACACCAGGTTAGGGTTTGGAAAAGTAAAGGTTTTGCAGCGAAATATTGTTTTAGGTAAATTATTTCATTAATAAAACTCGTGAGGAATCTGAGATGTCTATTGAACTTAAAAAATTACTGCGTGGTGTGGATTTCGATTTAGTAATACTATTAGCTCCTTTTAGCCGAAAATGAATAAAGCGATTTTAAATTATTCAAAGGAGATTGACATCCAACGACAATATGAGATTTTTTCTGCTCACTTGGTTCATACGTTGCTTAGCATATTTTTCCAAGAAGAAAGATTCCCATGTTCAATAAACTAGCTAAAGGTATAAAAGTAGAAGTCGCTGAGAGTGTCACATAATATCTCTAAATTTTTTCTTAAGCGGTTACATTGAATCTCTCATTTGCCCTAATACAATTAGAACAATTAGAGATTTCAATTAGAACGTTCCTTGGTTAAATAAAGCCGTAATTATGACAAGAAAGAAACCGTGGTAACTTTCTAAAAGATATGTTTTAAATAACACTGAGTGTATTTAAAAGCCAGTTACAAGCCTCGAGTACAATTTACAACTTAACTCTAAACGTCCATCGTGGCTTTTGTAAAGCCGTATACCTATGAAACCTTTTAATTAAATAATTGACGAAGTGAAATTAGGATATTTTCTAATTTATTAATTTCAAAACAATATTATCATAAAAAAATATGATAATTATATAAAAATACGTAAAAATTAATGAATTTAAGTGAAATTTTTTCTTGAAAATTTCATGATTACATTACGTGTTTATCAGTAAATGAAATCAATTCATTCCCAAATAAATTGATGTGTTGAATACGCTCTTATTCGACGACTGTTGAATACGTAGATGTTGAGGAAAAACATCGAAATATGAGACTATACATAAAAGAAACAGGTTTGGGAGGGGTCCTATATAGAAAAGAATTTTTACTCATAGTATGAGGTCAGCGGAAATTAAATATCAAAATTGATATTATATTTAATATTGTATAAAAAAGTTGTTTATAATAATTATAAATGATGTTGAGTAGATTTTTAAAAAAAAAAAATTAAAAAGGAAGAAAAAAAGGACGACATAGTAAATGAAATCCTAGAATTACAACAATCTGAATTAATAATGTACGAGGGGAATTAGAAAGGTTTACTTGACTGTGAAACGAAAGACATAATTGTTTTATTTATTTTATTTTTCAACGCAATCTTCCTTGGCTTGTCTTATCGTTTTTCAAAGTCTTTATCCCATCAGACAAAAATGATTTCTATTAGTCTTGAATATAAACATCAGTCTTCTCTTTCAATTGCTTATCATTTGCAAAATGACGTCCTCTCAATTGTTCCTTTTTTTGAATTGATAAACAAAAAGATATCGGACTGAATCAAATATGAGTGATCCATTTAAAAGAAATTACACTCACGGAGGATGGGTTGAAATTCCGCTTCCTTATGAACTGACGTATTATCAAGGAAAAGGAAGATTTCTTCATCAAGCAAACTTGAACTTTTTGGTCAATAATTGTACGCAATTTTGTTACAGGGATTATGGCATGTATTTGACAAGAATAACTTGTGTTTGATTCTAAAACTCTGTGAATCATCTTCGATGGACTCACGTCTCTACTAAAACTGTTTTGACTAATATTTCACTTTAAAATATGATGGAGCTTTGTTCCCATAAACTGCAATTATTCACTCGTGAATAGTTTTAGGAAAATTTTTTCCCTTGTTAAAACTATGATGACACTGCGATGTTCTAATATCACAAGGCTGTGCTTTTTTTTGTGAACCACTTTATAAAGAAGAAAATAATTTACAAAAGTCAAGTTTGGCACATAAGTGGAAAAACGTTGTCACTATTGAACGTGATCAACTGCTGCACAATCAATTGTTTATATTATGGGTAGTTAGATTTTTTTTAGTTCTTATGGTAATTGATCCAAAATGTATCAAGTGAATTATAAATTAAAATTACCAATACAAATTGTAACGAGTGAGCAACAATTATTGACCTGATCTTTTATTACTTTCCGCACGCCCCATATCAGTACTTACTTCCTTTTTTCTATCTGAAGTTAGCAGTTTAGTAATTTCTAGTGAGTTTTCCTACTCTGTGTTTATGTCATTAACCTTTCATTGACGTGCAGTGTACAGAATTTTGGTCCAGAAAGTACGGTGAGCACTTTCACCAAAACATTTTGCGAATGGGAAAATATTTTGTCACATTTCAAAATGTAAGAATATGAAATACACATTATACATATGCTATAAACAGAAAAATATTTTCAGTAAAATCCAAACGACATTAAAGCAAGTTGACCCCTTCTACCTTTTATTAAAATAAATATTTCAATGTTTTCTGTTAGAATTAATGTGCGTTACTTGATGGCAAAATCAAAAGTAGAAATTTGTTGGCCTGTGTTACTAGAAATGGGGTACGATACTTTATAAACTTCGCTGCCTGAGCAGTAGGGAGACTTTTTATAGGTGCTCTAGTACACGCAAAAATTGCTACTGGTACCACAGTGGTAATAACAGTGTGCGTTATATACATTCGAGCTCAAAATATTAACAACAATCTTCGAAAACTTAAACTCCATAAAGTAGGGTTAACAGGTTACATAAGTTTCAAGTTTCATTCAAACTAAGAATTTGAATTCGAAAACATAGCCAAATAATATATCTATATATATATATATATATATATATAATGGGTGTTTTTAAGCTTCATGAGAACTATCGATATCGATAACTATGGTTTGACAGCTGATAATATCAAACTGTGTTTACATTTCTGTTCAGTAAAGTTTGTCAAGTCATCATGAATCGTTTAACGTCACAACAACGTTTCCAAATTGTGGAAATTTACTTAGAAAGAAATAAATGTTCGCGAAAATCATAGAGCACTTCGTCCATGTTACGGTCAACATAATCGGACTAGTGAGCAAGCAATTCGTGCAGTTATTGCTCGTTTTCGTACTAATTTTACCCTTCTCGATTCAAAACCATCAACGAGACAAAGAAATGTCCGTACCGAAGAGAATATTGCTGCTGTAGCGCGAAGTATTGAATAACACACCGAAATGTCGATTTGTCATCGTTCTCAACTTGTTGGCCTTTGTCCTTCGACTACGTGGAAAATGTTATGTAAGGATCTTGGCTTACATGCCTATATAATATAGCTCGTGCAAGAATTGAAGCCAAACGACTTTCGTTGGCGTCAAATTTTTGCTGAATGGGCTCATTTGAAACTGGCCGAAGATGACCATATTTATCAAAGAATTGTGTTTAGTGATGAAGCTCATTTCTGGTTAAATGGCTACGTCAATAGTCATTAAGCAAAATTGCCGTATTTGGAGCGAAGACAATCCACAGGCCGTTAACGAATCACCATTACATCCATTAAAATGGCGGCATCGTCGGCCCTTATTTCTTTCGAAATGAGGAAGAAGCTGCCGTTTCGGTGAATGGCGAGCGCTATCGATTTAATCGATTTATTGCAAAGTCAGTTTGGTGAAAACTTTATTTCCAGAAGTGGTCCTGTTCACTGGCCACCTCGTTCGTGCGATTTAACGCTTCTGGATTACTTTTTATGGGGCTATGTTAAGTCATTGGTTTATGCCGACAAAACCAGTAACTCTTGAAGCATTGCAGCCAATATTCAAGCCACCATTGACGCCATACGGCCAGATTTATTGGAGAAGGTAGTCAAAAATTGGACTGATCGAATGGACTATGTAATTCTTAGCCGGGGCGGACATATGCCGGAAATTATATTTAAAAAATAAATGCCATGAAATTATCTACCAGATTATAATAAAAGAAATTTAATTCCAACAATATTGTATTCTTGTATTATCATTTTAAGTTCTCAAGCTCTTAAAAACACACCCTGTATATATATAGGTGTGTTTTTTTAAGAGCTTACATATATATATATATATATATATATAATATATATATATATATATAATGAAATTACAACTGAATATGTAGTGTGTATATATATATATATATATATATATATATATATATATATGTATAGATACATATATACTATACATTTAATTGAAATTTCCTTTATGAAATTGAGACTGTTGACTAGAGGTCCTTATGTTTTTTACGAACTCCTCTGGAGAAATCTTCCGTGCAATAATAAGCGGCAAAAGCTTAATGCTGGGCACCTTAATTAAGCTGAGGCTAAATGTCCGTGATCTCTAAATATTGAAACCGTAAATTGAATTATGTCACATAAAAAGCCCTGTTTGTATTATTGTCCATTATCGCGCTTACTATTCGCTACGTTATGTGTATCTAGCAAATGAATATCATATGGCGTTCCATCTGTTGACTATGGCATAACAAATTTTTTTTTTCGCATTAAAACGTACACTATATCGTGACTAGTTATTTACGTATTTTAAATAATTAAATAAAATGTGGATTTTCGTTGATGTTGCTGAGAAATTCTATTGATGATTAGCAAATATATTTTATGAAAGAAACGTAAGTATCTTTATCGTGCTTCGTTTCTTAGTTGTTTTGCAGAATAATTAGTTAAAGTTGTTTTCTATACTCCTTAATTTGAATACTTTATTTAATCGAGTTCTTAATATCGTAACATGTATTTATTGTGTTAAAGAAGAAAGTTGCTTTTGATTATTGTAATAAAATTATCATATTAGAAACACAAGTTTTTTTAGTAAGTACTAGCTGAAGAATGTGACGATGAATTTAAAAAAGTGTATGGAAAAACTATAGCTTGACCAGAAATATTTAAACATAGTTTAAATGTTTGCTTCTAAAATGAAACCAATTATTATACAAATGCCATATCACATCTACTGTCGCTGCAATAAATTTCTTATTTAGAGTAGCCCAGGATTTTAATTTAAACTTGGCGACATTGAAAAATACTAATGATATTTTTGAGGTAAAATTTTAACAGTTGTTACCATAAAGTAATGTCATTAAAAGTTTTTTTTTCAGACAGAATATTTATTTTATTGTTGAAAGTTATTTTCGAGCTGCGGGATTAGAAAATGGTCGGTAAGTTTAAGCAATTGCTGAATGTATGCAAGATTTTCACTAGTATGAATCAATTATGATAATAATGAATTGAATGGTAATGGACATTTTAAGGTGTAAAAGTAGGGGAAAGTTAGTAAAAACGTATTAAAGATATTACAGAAATAAGATATCATGTAAAATATGTCTGGTCGAAGTAGTATTTTTACATCTTATTGAATACAGAGTCTGTATTACGATAGAAGTCTACTTAATCAAACTTATTAGATTTAGCTTGCTGCACTTTTATGAGTTCCTTTTAATTCGTAAAATTTTTAACTAATATACCATCTTGTTTACTCATATCTTTTAAAAACAAGTTATTCTTTAATTTTAAATGTATTAATTTTGTTACGCTTCGCATATATAATAATTTTTACATCATGTTTTTAAATTAAATTATTTTAATTTAAAAACAATTCGATTTTGGATTCATAAATTATTATTTATTAGTCATTCTTTGTTCTATCCAGATGCGAAATCTTTTTGTTTTCGTCACGTACGGTCAGGCTGTAATAAAACAAACTGTTGTCGTTTTCTAGGAAGCCAAATAAATAATTTGAGTTACTTTCCATTAACACATTCAATATCAATTCTATTTTATTGATTTCTAAATGGAATTAGAGATTCAAATATTAATCGTTTTCTCACACAGAATACACATCTGTTATTCTAGATATCTATCTGCTTGATATATATATATATATATATATATATATATATATATATATATTGATATTGATATCACTCTTTTAATTTATGCTAATTTTTTGTCGTGCCTAATTTTTAGCGTACCCATTCTCTCGTCTCATTGGTTAGTTCAAACATGACCAGCATCATACCCTCCAGCTTACCACTTCTTTTCTTAAAAGCACCAGCTTGTAAGAACTACACTTCTATGCTAGCCATGAACAAGGCAACACACTATCTACGAGCTTGTGCAGTTTAGTTTTACCCGAAAATGCAGTGTACACGTGTTTATTTTGCTAGCGCAAGATATACAAGCATCCTGGTCCAGGATATATATATATATATATATATATATATATATATATATATACACACACACACACAACACACGCAAGTACCTCACGTACCGTTCGATACATATTTTAATTTAATCCTTTTAATATTTTATTCCACAGATTGTATCACTCAAATTACCTTTATTACACCATAGCAGCTACGTACGTATGTTTTGTTTTGTCTGTTGCTCTCAATCTTATTAATTATTTTATTTACATATACTCAAGCTCTAAGAATTATTTTAAATTACTGAATAAATGGGCAATCTCCTTGCTTTATTTCTATTAATAATCTTTCTTTCAGCGAGACACACGTCCTGGACTTTTGATGCTCATTGTAAATATTTACTAATTATTAACTCCAGCAACTTATTTTCTTATTTGCATTTATTGCAGCGCTTCAGCTAGTCGTACACGCGCTCGTAATAAATTTACTAACCACTATGTGCAAATAAATATTTTCTATTAAAGAATATTATCAATATTATTTATTTAGATTAATTAAGGGAACATTTAACCCCTTAACATACTTCATATCAAGCTATGAGGTAATAATCTATACATAAAATCTTAAAGATATTATTATTTGGATTTCACAGTGGAAGAACATGAGCTGTGATAGTATGAAAATATGTGTATTTAGAAATATAAAAGCAGAATCGAAACAAGGCTACTCATAAACGTGAAGCCAGATTTCTTTCTTGAAAAAATGTTAACATTGTGTAATGAAATGCCCATTTAAATTTATATTTATTGGTAGAATAATAATTATATTAGAATAGCTAAAACTTGGGCACGATGATCTGGCAAATTATACTCTGTGGATATAGCTGCATTCTCAATCTCCCGTAACAATTATGGATATCCATAAATCGATCGGGTACATAAACATTTTCTAATAATATAAGTGTGTTAAAAACAATGTAAAAATTGAATTTATTGATTTTAACATTGAAAAATTTTAAGTAACTTGGGATCATGTATAACGAAATGTGTTTAAAAATCATTTGAGTAAAAATTTATGAAAAGTAAATAAGAAAAACAACTACTGCCGAACAAGATAATAACTACGACTGTTTTCCTTAATCTATTTATAAAACTAGCGTCGAAGGCAGACTCGAAATAAACAAGTATAAAGTTTGTAGAATACTACAAAATAAGTATTTCTAATAAGTATTCGAATGTAGCTAGTTCGTTCGATGCGCTTACCGTTTGATACATCGGGGCAGCACAATTTGAATCGTTAACATAAATAAGCCGAACGTTACTTAATTGGGGTAGTATTAATTATTGAAAATATAATGCTCCGGTAAAATACCATTTTCGGAAGCGCCTGTACACAAAAAATTATTTCCAATAAAATTAACACGAAATTAGAAACCTTTTAGTTCTTTTGTCTTTTTCTTAAGCAAAAATACATCTTGACATTGTAACTATACAGAGCGTAATGCAGACGTTGCAACAGCGGTAATTACTATACTTTAATAATTATTTTTTATCGCTCAGATATACATATATACATAGGAGGGTAGCCGTTTATATTTCGGGAACTCAATACTGTTAGTGTTGCTTCCGATCTGATGATTGCATCGTGAAGTTTGTCATTTTTGACAATATATTTTCCTTGACAGTTTTATTATCTCGTCACTATTTCTATTGTTGACAGCAACTTTTTATGTCAGCGAAAAAATGGAATTAATTCGCGAACATTTTTGTGTAATTATTTTTCATAACTTTCGGCGTGGATTATCTCAACAAGAATGCATCGACGAACTGAAATCTTTAAATGGTGATGAAGCACCATCGAAAACTACAGTATATCGTTGCTATAGTGAATTCAAACTTGGACGGCGTTCTTTGACCGATGAATTTCGTGAAGGTCGCCCCACAAATGTTGTTGTGTCGGAAAACATTAATGCAATGTCTGAATTGATAATGCCGATAAGACCGTCATATGACATACCGTGAGATCGAGGCATCTCTAGGTATTAGTAACACCAGCGGGCATAATATCCTGCATGAACATGTAGCTGTTAAGCCGTTACGTTTGGTACCACATAATTTGACAACCGCTCAAAAAAGGTCTCGCGTCGATTGATGCCAAGAAATGCACAAAAAATACAATGGCGGTGCATCAAGGAACATTTATAAAGTCGTCACAGGTGATGAATCTTGGATCTATACGTATGCGCGATAGTAAACAGCAGTCGACTGTGTGGGTATTCCAAGACGAGCCAAAACCAACAAAAGTTGTTCGTGCTCGAAGCACATCGAAACAAATGATCGCCTGTTTTTTCGGAAAAACCGGTCACGTTGCAACCGTGCCTTTAGAGATTTGCAGAACGGTCAATTCCGAATGGTACCCAACTATTTGTTTGCCAAAATTTTTGAAGAAATAAGGAAAACACTGAAAACGACATATCACTCTCCACCATGACAATACGAGCTCTCTCACAGATCGGTTCAAACAATTGAATACTTGACCGGGCAAAACATTGACTTTTTTTGTTTGCTGTTCCCGAAATATAAACAGCTACCCTCGTACATATATTTGTATCTTACAAAGGTTAAAATTTTGAAAGAAACAAATGATTTCTGTTACTTTCCTAATGTGTTCTTCTGTTATGTTTATAATGTGTTCGCTTAATTACACACTCGCCAACGTATTGTAGGTCTTTTCTAGTAAGTGGTCATTCATTATGATATTGTGTCCCATTTGGAAATACCTTTAGAATCTATGATGAGCGTGCGAAAATCTTATCTTATACGTGTTGTATTGTAGTTGTATGCAAAATAATTCGACCAATCAGTTTTTCTAAAATCTTCGATTAAAAAAGAATAAAAAATTAAACAAAATGTGACGGTATAAATTCTTTTAGCCGTTCTTTTAGAAAATGTAGTTTTCGGATTCACGGTACCTAGTAACAATAATTTTTAACAATAATAATATCAAATCAGTAATCAAAAATATTTGGCCAACATTACAAACGTAATTTGGAGCTATAATTTGCTATCATTTGCTTACATTTTAATTCAAGCATGAAAAGTAAATATTAATGGTTGGCCACTTAAGGCTGATACGTAACCCCTTTAAACATTAATTTTCGTAGTCTGTATACGTTGTTATCATCAGCAGATAAGTAAGCAGGGTCGCACCTGGAAAACTGCAACAAAACCCACATTCAGTGTGTGTTTTGGCCTTCGACTATACAGATGGTGTACGGAATTTGTTTCGTGCAGAGGTTTTGCCTAGGAAGGTATCATTATTAACTAAAAGTCAGATCCAAAGTAGATTATCGTTTGCTCATGAACACCTACAAAGTGGCGTAATGTACTGTGGTACGATGAACAATACGTACGAAGTCCACCATTGATAGCATTTTTATCCCAGTTCTCCAAAAGGATGGTAAAATTCTGAGGCTCACATATCATGCTGTTGGGGTGTTTTTCGTGATATGGCGTAGGCCCTTTATACAACATAGAAGGAATAATGAATGCTGATGTCTATGTGAAAATGTTAGAAACTGTGCTTCTACCTTGCGCAGAGGCAGAAATGATGGTTGTATATGCAGGACAACGATCCGAAGTATATTTCTCGTAAAGTGAAAACATGGTTTCGTGATAATAACGTTCGCGTTTTGAGTTGGCCGGTACAATCGCCAGACTTAAACCCTATGGAAAATTTATGGGTGGAGTTGAAAAAGACTGTATCTCCTGTTAAGCCGCAAATTATTGACGAACTGTGGCGAATGTGCTAAGCCGAATCAAAGTGAATTTCAGCAGAAACATGTAGGTAACTGGTGAACTCATTGTTTGACAGGTGTCAAGAGGTGATAAACAATAAATGTCAAGTAGCAATTGTGTGGTTCAATCTAATTAATTAACTAAAAATTGCAATTGGTTAGTATTTTGACACGACAGCTATTTTAATGCACAATTATTTTGTTTGTCCTAGAATATAAACAGTTTTATTTTCTCTTTGGTGTTAAGAAACTTATTTATTTATGGTTATAGTTATGTAATATGTTGAAATAAAGAGCTCAATAAATTTGAATTTTTTTATTTAACCTATAAATTGATATTTTAGCAACTTTAAGACCACTGCTATTTTCGTGCACTTGACTGTGTATGTACATATGTGCGTGTGTGTGTGTGCGTTTCTTCGGATGTTCTCGCGGGTATAGCCAATGATTTAAAAATCGTTAACAGAGGCTAGCACACAAGCAATCATGACGCTACAAGAAATCGTTTACATAGGTATTGAATGAAGAGGGGCACAAATATGAATCATGGGAACTCCTGAGAAAATATCAAAAAGATTAGATGGGAAACTATTATCATGAACGTAGCCAGAACGATTTTGCAGGTACGAAGAAAACTGATTAACAATATTAGTAGCAAAGCCAACAGATGTCTCTTAGATATCCAAATGGCAGTATCGAAAGTTTTGCTGACGTCCGTATATAACATCAATTTGTTGACGTTTACACATTGACTAATTGAGTGATCTAAACCAGTTTAATTAATAAAAGAAACTTAACGGAGCTAAACAGTTTAACATAGGAAACAAGTTCAAATAGTTTGGCAAGATTTAACAAGATACAATTGATTTTGTAATTATATAGTTTTCGCCCAATATATACATGTTTAATTATTTTTCTATTAATTCTTAGGTGTACAATTTGTTAGTATACAGTACTAATAAAAGCCCTCTAACTCTCCCAAATATACTGTCTAGTTTTAGCCCTAGAATTAGCTAAGAATTTTATATGGTAAGCAATACGGGCTTTAGTGATTTATAATCTACCATAGAAGAGTAAGGCGTTAACATGCTTTAAAGACAACCTGAAATTGAAATAAATTATATTCAAATAATTTAAAAAGAACCTAAGAACTTTACAGGGAGAATTTATTAACTTTCTGGAATGGCCAAAATTTCTCTTCAAGTAACTTAAAATATATAAATTTTTTTCTTAAAAGATGAATAACATTAGTATGTACAAGTTCAAGTTAATTAATCAACGATAATGAGTTTATATTACATTACATTCATTAATTTTGGATTAAAGCTGTAGCTTCGTAAAATCTCTGAAAGAGACGAACTCAGTATTGTCTTTCAAGCAGTGGTACAATGTGTTTTTGTTAATATCCTAACTAAATAAGACACTCATATAAATTTAATTTACAATCGTGAGTGTGAGTGCGCCATTAAAATTAAGTTCCGAGAATTAACACAATAGTTTCGGAGATGCTGCTTAAGAGCTAGAAACAATAAAAACGGCTCATATTTCATGTCGCTTCTTCTGCGCTAAATCGTGATATACGATTTCTGAAACTCTAACTTGAGCTCGTTAAAGGAAAAGATGTGAGAATCTCATACTATCGTGATAACCGACATGAAATTTAACGTAAAGTATTTTTTCAAGCAGACTGCCTTGTTATATGACTGAAAGCAACTTTTAATGTAGTGCAGGAATTATATCGTCGAGATATATTTTAAAGCATATCTTAACTTTTGATATAAAAATATTCTTTAATAAATTACAAACTAATAGCTTTAGTAACGGAATTATTGATTTTATTTTATTTATATATTTACTAAATTTAAGTAATTTCTAAAATTTGATTAAGCAATGCATATAAAGTATCTAAATGGAAAATAATACGCAAACCAGAACAATTCAAAAATTTCGGAAATAATTGATGAAATTAATCATAGCGTTTTGAACGATCCAAGAATTAGAGTCAAGAAAATAGCTCCATCATTGTGAGTATACCAACCTAATGCGTACTTCACATTCTACAAGTATAATTGGTTATGTCCAAACTTTCAGAAAAGTGAATACCACGAATCTTGAATAACTAATCAAAAACCTGAAAGAATGCGAACGTCAGACGGATAATACTTGTGAAGGTTTGTTGAGATTGGTGAAACTTGATTGCACCATTTTGTACCTAAATCCAAACGACATTTTCGATAGTGATAACCCTCCATCAAAGAAAACCAAAACATTTCCATAACGAATCAGATTAATGGCTGTGATTTTTTCAGGATCCTAGGAGGACAGTTTTGATAGACTGTCTTGCAAAGTGCTGAACCATTGTCTGTGTTTTATCAGGCAAATGAAGAACTCAATTTGTAAGAAATAATCTCTAATAACCCATAAAAAGTTCTTCTGACTCCGTGAAAAATTGGATTAAAGATTGAGATTTCAGGTTGTACCTCACTTATCTTTTTTGCCAGATTTAGTTCTAAGTGACTTCTACTTATTTCCCAAATTCAAACTTTTCATTACGGAGGGAATTGTCGATTGAATGAAGCACTTGTTGCGGTAAGGAAGCAAGATTTTAAGAATCTTTAGGTCTATAGAAAAATGATTTAACAACAATCCAACATTTTAGGCGCAAGTTTGTAGAATTTGTAATAAAAAACAAACTCAATGTCCTCAAAATGAGTCCTATTTCTAGTTAAACCATTGTTATATTATTCTGAATATAACTGACAAAACTGTACATTAAATACATTAATTTTTATTGGAAATTATTAATCTCGTGATATTTTAATCGTTCAATATTAATATCTCAGGTATCTAAAACAGAATCTTAATCAACTTTAAAATTGGTTAAAAAGTGGAAATTGAAACCAACGTATTTAAATCTTCCCAAGTAACATTCTCTTTAAGAAATGAATTTTGTATAGTAAAAAATCTATACTAGAAATATTTAGATATGCAACTCGATCTAAAATCAGCAAATGTATTGAATATCGAAAAGAAGCTGATAATACGTAAATTAATTTGAAGTTTTTATGTACTTGTTCGGATAGGGCTATGAGTAAACACGTAAGCTAAACCACCTCATTTAAGAAAGTTTAGGCAAACCTTTTGTAAAAACACTTAGTTATTGTTGGATACATTGTATAGTTCCAAAAATGTTTTCTAAGAAAGATTACACATATCTTTGGTCCTAAAATATTTAATGAGGTATATATACTCAATGACATTAGAAGTGTTACACCGAGAAGGAATAGTTTCCTGAACGTGATTTTTTGGTAATGTGATAAGCTTAAGTCAAGAATGAAACGATCAGATTTCCAAGAAATTTTATTAACATTAATTTGAAAAAAAATCAATAATGTGTTTGGCGACCCCGTAGCTGTAGACACTCCTGTACACGTCTAGGCATCGACAAAATAAGTTGGTCGATGTCTGCTTGTGGCACCTCGTTCCAAGCAATTTGAACTTGGTGGATTAACTGTGCCAGAGTTTGTGGAGGATGGTTCAAATTGGTCAGTCTTCTCCCCATTATGTCCCACACATGTTCGATGGGATTTAAATCCGGTGAACGGGGTGGCCACGGCAAAACATTAACGCCAGCTTCTCGTAGAAGGTCCATAGTACGACGAGCAATATGTGGACGCGCGTTGTCTTGCTGAAAAAGGACGTGTGGACGGCCATCTAGATAAGGCAATAAAGTGGTTTGTAGAACGTCATCAACATAACGCGCAGCTGTCATACTGCCCCGAATAAACAGAAGAGGTGATCGGCTTCCATATGCAATAGCCCCCCAAACCATTACTCCAACAGTCCTGTGCACATGCCTCTCAACAGCAAATCCAATATCACGTCGCTCTCCACGACAGCGTCTTACCCTCTGACGGCCATCATGCATGCCTAGGCAGAATCGCGATTCGTCGCTGAATACGAACACATTATTGATTTTTTTTCAAATTAATGTTAATAAAATTTCTTGGAAATCTGATCGTTTCATTCTTGACTTAAGCTTATCACATTACCAAAAAATCACGTCCAGGAAACTATTCCTTCTAGGTGTAACACTTCTAATGTCATTGAGTATATTTAATGTTGTCATTACAGAGTGCATGTATTTCATTTATTGAGCAAGAAGATATAATTTTAAGTAACTGTAGCTTCTTATGCTAAATAAGAAATTTCTACGCCACATAAAAAAATGAAGTGAAAACAAATTTAGTTTAAAAACTATGTTTAGGTTGTCTAAATATTAGAAATGAAATGTAAGTATACATACGATGAAACAAGAGTACAATTTTAGGGCGTGGCGTTGCAAATAGGAAAAGTATTTCCGTGGTAATTGGTGAAAGTGTAAGCTTTAGGTAAAGAATCTATAATTAGTGAATAAATATCAATTTTTAAAGAATTATGAACAGAGAGACGCATATTTTATTTTTAATGAAATAAAAATGCAATGTAAAAAATTTAATCCTTTATACGTTCGAAAGCAGATATTACACAACATTATCTACACACATGTTAATAGTAATACAAAGTAATAATAATTTACGCCAATTACAGGGAACTTTGGCAGACCATAAATTATTATTACATCCGCACGAAAAACTTTGACGGACAGCAGTCTACGCGAACCCGAGACTCCAACGTGATAAGCCAGTGACTTACCACTGAGCTATCGGTCGGCTAAATCAAAGTTACCAGATTCCTTCTTGATCGATCAACGACAACTCATTTAGTCTGCCTTATATAGTAAATAAGTTTCGCAGTAGTCAAATAAATATGATTTATATAGATTTTGTGTGTGACCTTGTACTGATTAACACTTTTTATTGAAGAAACTCTGTAACTTTGAATTTAATGCTATTCGAATTATGTACAATACGAGTATAGCTATAATATACGATTTCATTGACATGCTCCACACTTATATATATATGACTTGAAGATCTTCCATCGTATTAATAACATTCATGATACGTATGTATATTCTACAAAAAATGTGTTTTTTTTTCAGATGTACTACAAGAAACGAGGCACATAATTTTGATTACGCAATTAATGGCCAATTATTTCCAACATGTTTTCAAGAATTTGGAGTGCTTTTTGATTGTCAATTATCGTTGGGTTAGGTTTGCAAATCTCCTTCAAGCACAGTTGATTTTATTTTATGCAGTCCCAAGTATTTTTATGATTTTTTATATTGCTCTTTGGAACACAATGTACTAGAATATGAATCTATTATATAGTATTTAATCTACACTTGCTATAAACGCAAATTGGAAAATATTCAGCGAAGCTTAAGCTTCAAGGCCGTTAACTTTAACCCCGATAAGAACTATGATCACCCCATTCTACTGCAAGATCGTGATTTGACGGTGCTTCATACTTGCCAGAAAGTGAAAAATGTGCACAAATTTCATATACATGGAAACGACAACAAAGTCGACTGCTGGCAATAATTTTATTCAACATTCTTTGTATGTCCTAGTAGAACTAGTAGTTCTTGTGAATTGCATGCCGAGAAGTTTAGAAGTCTACTCTACTAGATATGCAAAAATGCCAATACTTTCTTTAATATTTTTTTTTGAATAAATACGTAAAAAAATCTCATGCGAGACTAACTTGTTCTTTATGTTTCACTGTAAATTCATACAACTTTGTTTAAATTTTATTTTTTATGCGCACCACTTATATTTTTGTATGCCTACTTTTGGTTTTACACTGTTTGGTATGATACAGATATTATTGTAGTGTAGATCCCTTTCGCACTTCCTCAACTTAACTCCGAGAGACTTTTCACTCAACCTAATATATCTATAGAATTGACTCAGAGTGTACACGGCTGATACTGTGGTACTATTGAACATCATCAAACGGTAAATTAATGCAAGCTCTATGATACTTTATATTGAAGTTTAATGGTGTGATTTTGTTGTCTGGTTCTATTGTTTTATGAAAGATATTGTTCCACATGAAAAGAAAATCTGTTCTGAAGGTAATTAGCAATTACTCTAGTAGTAGAAATTTTAATTGGTATAATTTCGGCCTACTTCTAATGCTATAATAGATGCTGTCCCTCTTCTGCAAGAAAGATACATTTATTGCATTTCTCTGTATGCTTTTTGCTGAAGGTTATAGATGTCAAATTCAGAAACATCAGTTAACTTTGTCTCTTTAGTATTTTCATGAGTTACTGTAATGCCGGGTCTGTTGTGTATTACTGTGTGATCCATGAGAATGTTTCTGTTTTAGCATAATTTAACTTTATTATTATTATCATTATCATTATTATTAAAGTTTTCGCACAATTCTCTTTTCAAATATTAAATAAATTTACCAAATAAAAACATTCTTTTATATCAAAAGTATTACTTCCTTAATAATTAATAAATTAAAAATTTTAATGTGCAACATAAAGTAACAAAATTCCTATAATTGCTAGCGTAATACGAGGATCGATCCAGAAATAAGGTTCCCAAAGAACTCCAGCCGCACGGGCAGGTGTAAGACGAAATCCGGCAACACCGCTGTGTAGGTATGTTTCCCTACTCCGGATTCCCACCTGCCGCGCTTCGCTACGCCGCTCAGTCTTGGCTCAGTAGCCGTCCGTGATGGAGGTGCCCATTGCTGATCCCGCCGTGTGCGAGATTCGTTCCGTAATTAGGTTCTTGCACGCGAAAAAGACACCACCCGTGGATATTCATCGACAGTTGACAGAGGTGTATGGCGGCAAGTGTATGACCATTCAACACGTGCGTAAGTGGTGCAGGGCGTTTAGTGCTGGTCGGAAGGAAGTCCACGATGAAGAAAGGAGTGGAAGACCTTCAATTTCGGAGGCGCTGATCGAGATGGTCCTACGCAAAGTGCTTGAAAACAGGAGGATCACCGTCCGTGAACTTGTTGCTCGGATTCCTGGAAGTTCTTACGGTACAGTTCAAAGACCTTTGACTGAAAAATTGGGGTATCGCAAGTGTTGTGCTCGATGGGTACCGCGTATGCTGACAGTCGAACACAAAGAGAAACGCATTGACTGTGCTCGCCAGTTTCTGCAGAAGTGTCAAGAAGATAGGGAAGGATTGTTGGACTCCATTGTTACGGGAGACGAAACGTGGGTGTTTCATTTCACGCCCGAAACGAAAGAAAAGTCCAAACAATGGCGTCGCTCAGGGTCACCAGTCGCAAAGAAGTTTAAACAAAGTCCTTCTGCTGGCAAAGTCATGGCCACTGTTTTTTGGGATGGCAAGGGGATACTGCTGATCGAGTTCATGGAACCTGGGACAACAATCGACTCAGACAGTTATTGTGCAACACTAAGAAAACTCAGGCGAGCTATCCAGAACCGCCGGCGAGGACGACTGACAAAAGGTGTAACGCTGCTTCACGACAACGCCCGCCCTCATGTCTCCCGTCAAACCAAGGAACTTTTGACCAACTTTGAATGGACTGTCATGCCCCACCCGCCTTACAGCCCGGACCTCGCACCTAGTGATTATCACTTGTTCCCCAAGTTAAAGGAACACTTGAGTGGGCAACGCTTCCAGAACGACGATGGAGTCAAAGAAGAGGTGAAACGTTATCTGAACGGGCTGGCGGCAACGTTCTACGACACGGGGATACAAAAATTGGAACACCGTCTACAAAAATGCTTAGAAAGAGATGGCGATTATGTAGAAAAATAGAGCTAAGTGTCCTCTATCCAACTATGTAAATTTTGATGAGAATAAACGATCTTGTATTATTGTAAAAATTATGAGAACCTTATTTCTGGATCGATCCTCGTATATGTCCCATTATAAATGCACGAATTCATATTTTACTGTTCTGATTACAATATTACATTGAGCAATTTTGAAAGCGAAATGCTTTTTTTCTGCCAATGACACGTAAATAACGCACACTTATGTACTAACAATTGAAGAGAACGTTGGCATATCGTCTCGTACACCTATTTTAAAATAACACTAACAACGCAGTTCCGGAGTAACGATCTCTTCATCAGATATTACATATCAATAGAGAAGAAATTTCTATATTTTGAATTGTTATTATATATTTTGTCATGAGCGATAATCAAATTATCGTCGACAATAATAAAGATGATGAATTGTTGGAAATACTTGTCGTTCAATGGTTCAACTTGTGATACAGCATAAATATAAAATAAACAGACAAGTTTTGCGTCCAGATGTAAATCAGAGATGAATGGTTGTTGAATTTAGTTATAGCTTTCATATATCATGAACATTATTGTCGAAAACATGTACCGTAACACGTTACCCAATGTATATTAGAGAAGTAAATAAATGAAACTTTATGTGAACAACTACATACGTATATATTTATGAGGAAGCCATCCTTTTGATTATTGTTATGTTTTTTTTATTATAAGTATTTACGTACATTTGTTAATTAAGTTATCTATAAAATTTGTTATAGTATATTTGTCGGATGTAAATTGTTGTTAAACTAAGTTTTTACATAGTTCTTGGCCATTAAGCTAAAATTATCTACGAAAATGTGTTTTATGCGATCTATTCTTTTAATGTAATTTTGGGATCCTGGAAAAGTTGAAAAAGTTCATTTAATTATATAGTCTTTTTCCATTTTCCGGTGAGCTTCATAATTCCTTGTTCATAGAAGGATCTTTTTTACCAGGTACTATTATAATTTACAGCTTCATATGAATCGAACGTTACATATCGCAAGGAGTTTTGAGGAAAATGAAATAAGCGGAAGTCTGGATACGTAAAATCTGGCTAATGTGGTGGGTATGGCAACATATCTCACCCAAGATCCAATTCGTGTATGGTCTCGCGTTGTCATGATGGAATACAACTTGTTTACATTTCTGGATGATGGATTCTTTCAAACTATCCAGTTTCCAAGAGCACGCACTTGAATTGTCTCTTTCCTTAGTAGAAGCTTGAAAATCGCACCATCATAACTGTTCTGTAATGAATGTTCGCTTTCGTTAATGTGTTTGGGGCGAATTTTCAGAAGAAGATCGTCTTCACATCACATTGTTGTAAACAATGCACTACTCATGACTAGTTGTTAATCATTTCGAAAAAGGATAATTTTCTAATTTCTTGTTTAGAAAGCATATCGCAAATATATGTAGAAGTTGTTAAGTAGATTTCTTTCAGATGTAGATACCCAAATATTGTACTTGCTGATGTATACTATCGGATAGCATTGGAAAAAATGCAAAAGCTTATTCTAAATAATTTAAACTAAAAGAACTAGTGCGATAGCTACCTACTATTTCGATCTTCGCACTGATTCCAATGTCTCACTAGAAAGGTATTGTATTAATTCTTTAACCGCGATAAGTGGTCAAGCTTGCTCTACGTTTCTTATTAAATCGGTTAAACAATACCATTGACACCCCAGTTCTTTGTTGTCGAGTTGATCAAAGAACATACGTCTGGCTCCTACACCTAGCTCTCATGTTTTGAATGGCGTATGATGACAAATGTTAACGTTTTTAACCTAACATGGTTATTTGATTTTGTTCGAAACATCTTTTAGTTAATTGGATTTGCATTAGAAATTAGTGGTAAGAGATTGTGATATTCTTTGTTTCAAAAATTCTAAGGAATTTTACAAAGAAACTTTAACTAATTTTATCTTAAAAATGAACTTTAACCAACTTTAACTTACAAAGATACTTTAATAAACAAGAATTATCAAGATTTCATTCAAGTAATTTTAAATATTTGAAGCTTTTTTCAAAGCATTTTATATTTTAGTCGGATTATCTGCTAATTATCTCTACACATTTGGGTAAATTCTGTTTTTAGCTTTCTATTGTCTGAATAAAGATAAATTCTCGTAGATGGGACTAGTATGAAATAGAGGATAAAAAAGCCTATACTTTAAGCTTTGCTAGAAGAGAATATATACACAAGGCAATATAATTGGGGGAAAACATTTCTAATCTAAACGCAATGCGAATTTCTAATCTAAATTAACAAACGCGTCATTGGTATACTATGTCAACTGTAGTGTGCCCAGCTGGGCCGTCTTTTCGACTTGGTCATGACTTGATCAATAAGGTTGATATATAACCCCTTTCCACATTAACTTTTGTAAATTCTGTATACGCATTTCGACAACCAAGTTGTCATCATCAGCAGATAATTTCAAAGTGTCGCACCTGGTAAAACACGGCGAAAAACAACTGTACGAAAATCAAACTCCGTACGCGATCCACACCGCTCAAAACCAAGATGTACACTGTGTTTGTTTCACAAGATTTCTTAAAAAATTACTCTTACTCAAACTAACATGCACTACATTGAAAAAGGTTATTACGGTCAAGACAAGTGCCTGCCTGTGATTTATGATATTGTTCCTCCTCTGACATTCAGTAGAGAGAAAAGGGACGATTGTAAGGGGCCGGCGTCATTATAGTTCAACACATGGTTTAAATTCTTTAAGATGTGCATGCTTTCATACGTGTCTAGTTCGCGATAATTATACACGTTTTTTATCAAATGTAAACAATAAAGAACACCTTTCGCACATAAAATTCAACCGACCGGAAAAATCGGGTATAGCGAGACATGTATTAGAAAATAACCACAGTGTTAACATGGATTGTTTACATTTGATAAAAAACGTGTATAATTATCGCGAACTAGACACGTATGAAAGCATGCACATCTTAAAGAATTTAAACCATGTGGCGAACTATAATGACGCCGGCCCCTTACAATCGTCCCTTTTCTCTCTACTGAATGTCAGAGGAGGAACAATATCATAAATCACAGGCAGTCACTTGTCTTGACCGTAATAACCTTTTTCAATGTAGTGCATGTTAGTTTGAGTAAGAGTAATTTTTTAAGAAATCTTGTGAAACAAACACAGTGTACATCTTGGTTTTGAGCGGTGTGGATCGCGTACGGAGTTTGATTTTCGTACAGTTGTTTTTCGCCGTGTTTTACCAGGTGCGACACTTTGAAATTATCTGCTGATGATGACAACTTGGTTGTCGAAATGCGTATACAGAATTTACAAAAGTTAATGTGGAAAGGGGTTATATATCAACCTTATTGATCAAGTCAATCAACCACAGGCTCCATCAAATTCAACTTGGTCATGACCATAAGAGCGAGAGTATGTACATACATATGTGGTGTGTCTAAAGTGTCCTATAGCTGTGTTAATAACCCCATTACCTTAAGAGGAGAAGCAGTATTGATTATTTCTCCTCAACACTGAAAGACGTTGGGAGAGATGTCGACCAGCCAAAGTGGTTCCAGGCTTCAACGTCTTCAGATAACATGTTCGAAGTCAAGTGTCCTTACTACCAGCTATCACGGTATTTCTGGTATTGATCGTCATATTGTTAAAATAGTAATTATGAATTGTTACCCATTTCGCCAAAGGTCATCAAATTCTATCTGAAAGACAAATAACTGTATTAAATAAAATACTTAGAAAACGATTATATGAAACCTGTTTAAAATATAAGTAAAAACTTTAAATTTACTGCAAGGAGGAGGAACATTCGCTAAAGCTGCGTTAAAGAGTATTAATGTCATATAATAGACGATTAAAGTAACGCAATATTATCATTTACATATTTTATTAAATCAAATTGTTTCCAAAACCCAATGAAATGTGTGGCTTTTCTATTTTTATGTACTTCATCTAGTGATGTAGAAATTTTTCTGTTGCTCTACAGAATTAACAGCTAAGTATTTCGATTTATAATGCTGGTATTCTATGTTTGTTCTTCGTAAGAGTTATTTTCTAATAAAATTCGGAAATTTAAGAGAATTTTGTTCTAGAATTTTTCCACATAAATTTATTTTGTTGATATAAGGCTCACATAGTTTCTATGTTCAAGCGCAGTATATACACACGAAAGTATTATCTACAATACTTTCTTGTTTTAGGTTCTTAATTACTTTGATTGCTTATATGTATATCTTAACTCTTGATCGACGTGTTGCAATAATGAAACCTTTTCGTTGGAAATTTTATTTTGACCCTGGTTTAAGAGAAATAAGATAAGAGATAAATTTAACTTTGTTATAATTAACGTATGTATGTATTATATTATTATTTTAAATTAATGTTGCATACATTTACTTATTTAATTCTGACTAACCCGTATCGCATATTAAAATGTACATGTGTATGTTACCCAATAGATCTTTGTAATCACTGAAGGTTGATATATAACGCCTTGAATTTTCGAATTCTGTATACGTATTTCGACAACTAAGTTGTCATCATCAGCAGATAATTAAAAAGTGTCTTACAGTGTACATTTTGGTAGTTTACCAGGTGCGGCACTTTTTAATTATCTACTGATGATGACAACTTAGTTGTCGAAATACGTATACAGAATTCGAAAATTAATGTGGCAAAGGGTTGTATATCAACCCTCAGTGATTAAGTGAATCAACCACAGGCTCCATCAAAATTACTAACAGATCTTTGTAATTTTAGAATTGTAGAAGCACCACCTTGTATCATAGCCTTAATATTTCGATTGGAATTTCTTTTTAAACAGAAGCGTTAGAAAAACAATGTGTTGTAAGATATGACATTTTGAAGGCGATAAATAATATTATTTGACTAAACGAAAAATTCCACTTACAAAAATTAATTTGCATAATGTAAGGGGATATTAAAAAATATTATGGTAATGCACGAGCAATTTGCGTGGGTGGAAACAAACGTTGTATAATATTTGGACGTAATGCGTATGGAGAATCACTCCCTCTATATCCTGGTGGAGCTTTATTTAGCATGCAGGCGATGCTGAATACTTTAACTTGTGATATGAGCATTTGGTGGAAAATATATTTTTAAAAGCTTATCTTAAAATGAAAAAAGCCATTATCAAAATATGTAAATGTACAAATCCGTATTTTTTTTGCGATAAACGTAATGGAGGGTATGAAATGAGTTTTCGACTTAATAAACAAATTTCTTTATGGGTCACGAACATATGGTTACACACTGTTATAGAATTAAAAAAGGGCGACATCTACACACACACATACACATACATACATACATATATATATATATATATATATATATATATATATATATATATATATATATATATATACAACTTTGGTGATCCAAAGCATTGTCTTGTAATTTGAAGCTAAGTTTATTAAACAACGTATTGATATGTAAGTGAATAGCTATTCATTTTCTATTAGATCAACAGATAATTAAACACTGTCGCACCTGGAAAACTACGGCAAAATACCCGTACGAAACAAATTCCGCACACGATCTGTACCGTTGAAAGCCAAAACGCGGTTTTTTTGCCGTAGTATTTCAGGTGCGACACTGTTTAATTATCTGCTGATGATGACAACTTAGTTTTCGAAATACGTATACAGAATACGAAAATTAATGTAGAAAGGGGTTATATATCAACCTCCAGTGATTAAGTTAATCAACCATGTAATAAAAAATTTGTTGTTAGACATCAGTCAGAAGTTACTTTTTTAATACTAATATTTTGAATATACTCTACAGAATATAAGCATTTACCGATATATTTTGATATTGTTGAAACAAAAAATATATTCTTACGAAACGTACGTGGATGATTTGATGGTAGGGTAAATTTTCAATGAAAGACTTATTAAGGTAAAAATTGTATTCTATTTTTCAACACAATTCCCATCCAATTTTGTACACTTAGATCAGCAACTTTGCAATTTTTTTAAGCCGTCTATAAAGTAATTTCTTGGAAGTTCATCAGAACGGGCATTATGTTACTTAGGCTATCACCTCATTATTTGGCCGGAATTTGTTTCCATCAATCCATCTTCAAGTTTGGGAACAAGGAGAAATTACTCGGAGTCAGAGTTGATGAATAAAGTAACAAATTTGAGACTTGCCATGACAGATAAATAAGAGGGCACGTTATTCTGGTAGAAAAAACCTTTTTTTTTTAAATAAAAGTTTTTTTTTTCTTCAGTTCAACGTCGAAACGTGTACGTAGGTGACTCAGCGTAATATTGGACAGATTGTGCTCCTCTGTAAATACTCAAAAAAGACTACGCCTTTAGAATCCCAAAAAATCTTACCAGCCGAAAAAATAGTTTATGTATTCTTCGGAGCACATTCATCACAAGAAATTTATTGTTTTGACTGTGTCTTTGTCTCAGATCTATTCTACGGTAATACACCGACGGAAAAAATCCTTTTAAATTTCGTTTGAACTTATCCATACAGTCATTTGAAATTGTAACACAAGTTCATATTCGTTTAATATTAAACAAACACAGTGTCGCATTAGTTTTTTTACATTTAAATGTTAATGCAAAATATTCGGTACTTATTAAAACACTGTATTCGATGGCCGCTCTTTACAGTAGTATAGACTTTATAATCGTTTCTGGAGAAGATACTGCAAATGAAGGGTCTGGATGTTCAATATTTTTTATGATCATATCGAGCTCTTTTAAAAGCTGTAAACGACTCACAAATTATTCCATATGATAAACCGAAGTTATAATATTTATGTAATTTTTCTTAAGTTTGTAATGGGTTTTCCACATAATATCTAACTAACACAGTAAATTTGTTTTTCTCCACATTAGCACAAAAACAATAAACAGTTTTAACTTTAAACGATTGTAGAAGCTTATCTATTTGAGAGATTTGGGAGACATTTTGCAGTAGGCCTCTGAAACATGACTGAAGTCAGCAGATACTCATCATGGCGAAAGTGTTAGCAGCTTTTGAAAAGTGATTCTTCCGTTAAATCACTCTAGTATGTAGTATTATTATGTGTTGTAAAAGTAATTTATTGGAAATAATCATTACGAAGCTCAAGTAAAGAGATTAGATAAGGAGCAGCTCTTTTTCTTCGAGACTTTTATTACAATTACTATGAAATATAGATATAAATAACAAGTATATTCTATTCTTCTCTCTTCTAGAAGGAAATAGGGAAGGAAATAAAACAAAATAACTTGACTAAGTCTTTCAAATCCTGATTATTGCGCCAAGTATCTTCAATATTTTGTTTTAAGACACCTAAATTCGGAGTTTTAAACTATTCCAGGTAGTAAATTTTTAAATCGAGAAGGAATTAAATGCCTGCCTCTATAATTTCTACACTATCAATGAAAGAAACAGAAAAATAGCAAAGTTAAATAGTTCATTCTGTCAAGGCATTACTTGGTTTTCGTGTAAAATGTTTCGTAATTTGTTCTGTGTAGTTTTACTGCGGGTTCATATATGACACTGTACTTAATTGCCGCTGATATTGACAACTTAGTTGACGAAATGCATCCAAAATACAAATATTAATGACAAAGTTCTTTTTGCCTTTCTAATACGTACATATGTAGTAAAAGCAATGAATAGAAGATAACGTTTAACCTCCCATATAGGAATTGCTTTCTTAAAAAGTATACACGCATTAGGAAGCAAAAATCTGTTATTGGAAGTCTAAATATATATATTCTTTTTTGTATTAATTTCTGAATTTAAAAATCCGTATAATTAAATAAAACATTATTAATATTTAGAGTATGACTAAAACAACAATGGAATAGTATAATTTCTTACTGTGTTGTTGTTAATTAGCTGTAAGATCATTATAAATTAAATAATTATATCAGATAAATTAAGAGTGAATTTTCCATATAGGAGCATCTAAAAAGGTTAAAATAATATAAGAATTCAGTAATGTAGCAGCATAATTTAAATTAGTTTGTTTTTATAAGTTTAAATGAAGGGTGATGAAACATATTGTTCCAACGTGTAATAGGAATGTGCTTTATGAAGGTATGTCTGTTAAAACCTACAGTACCGTGCAATAAAATTAGGGCCTTTATATAAATTCAACTTTTTGGTTTTACTTTTATAGTAAATAAAACAAAATAACTTGACTAAGTCTTTCAAATCCTGATTATTGCGCCAAGTATCTTCAATATTTTGTTTTAAAACACCTAAATTCGGAGTTTTAAACTATTCCATGCATTAGCAATCGGGTTTAGGTCTGCAGAATTGCATAGCTATGGCAAAACCTGCAAATTGCTGTCAGAAAACAAATCTTTCTTGATTTTGCTCTTTAACATAGTGCACCATCTTGCATAGATTTGTAAATAACAAATTCCAGAACTTAAGGAATCAATGTATGGAATTAATATTGACTCTCTTACGGATTTGTAGCGTACTTGGTTTATTGTACCCGTGACGTAAAACAGGGGCCCTAACTTCTTTTCTGATATGCAGGACCAAATCATAATAACAGGAGGATGCTTAGCTGTTCTAATCACTGCAGCTTTATTTAAACACTGGTGTACTATCTGCTTCTGGGTTTCCGGGCTGGAACCGCGTCACTATTATATCTGCCGACGTTTCGTACCCATTTGTATGGGACATCTTCAGGGCTGAACTACTGCACTGAAACTGGTGTACTGTTTTCCTCATCTAAAGCTATTCCCTATGTAAGCTCGATTCATCACTGAACACGAAAAATATTCATACGAATTTATTAAGAATGTGTAAAATTTTATGAACATTGAATAATTACGCATATCTTCTCCCAATCTTCAACCGTGAGGCTTTTATGATGTTTGGCTCATTGTCATTCTATTTTCTTCATCCTCTCGCCCAATATTGGTTATTCCCTGGCCCACAACTATAAATTTTATCCTCCTGTAATCGTCATTGCTAAGTTCGTCTCGGTATTTTAATGTTGTGTTTCTAAGATGCGCAGCAGCTCTTTAATAGGTCCTGTCGATTCTCTAATGATCTCTTAATAACTAATCTGCTTTCACGATCTGTTGTCTTTCTTCTAGAATGAGTGCGGTCGCTTGAAGTAGTATTTCTCGATGAGAATAGTCCCCAGTTTTTAACAAAGCCTTTGGCGACACTACATTAAAAAATAACAACATAAAAAAACAAAAAAAATTAAAACTAACTTTTCATCATCTGCAACAAAACCTTTATTTTACGCATGCAATGCTGCATTCATAATTACAAAAAGCTGCTAAAGGTAGCTTTCTATATTTGTGTTTAATCGAGATAAGAATATTTACTGGTGGTTAAAGTAATACTGAGAAATTTATAGTTGTTGTAAGGGATTATCGCCAATACTGTAAAAGAAAATGTTTTTACAACAGAAAATATGATATTCTCTCTACATACTGAATAGCTCTAAATATTTCTAAGAAATGCGAGTGGCTCTATTTCAATTGTACGGTACTTTAAAACTAGTGGAAAAAGTAACATTTGGTGTAAATGTAATTATACACTCTTCAAAACAATTAGTGGATATTTGAAAAAATAATAATAAAATAAATAAATAAATAATGTAAGATACGCAAATATTTTTATATTGCAACTATAACGCTTTTAAAGAAGAAGTGAAATGCATTGAGAGGTTTCAACTTGTACACCGCTTCGGTGCAGTGCCTGCGCGAACCGCCATTGCTTGAGAGTATAAAAAAAAACTTTTATCGTTAGATTTCACCATTTTCTATATCATAGCTAATTTTTTGACTGTAATTAGGGGTAATAATGGAAAGGCAACACGCTTTGACTCATGCACAGGCTTGGATAGCCATAGATCAATTGGAAGGTGGACGGAGACAGCAAACTGTTGCTAAAGTTTTTGCAAAATGTGGTTTCGCGTTTGTGGAATCGGTTTTTAGAAACTGGATATGATCTATACCTAACAGTATTTACACGTGGAAACCGCACTCATAACGCAACGCAGCTTAGAAGATAGCTTGCTGCTGCTACTAGTACTATCAAATCAAACGTTAAGAAATTGTCTTCATAACGTTATCATGTATTCTCGAAGAGCCCTAGTATGCGTTCCACTAACTGCTCTTCATAAGAGGTCGCGAAGAATATGGTCTTAGCAGCATAGAAATTGGAATCATGATGACTGGGCACAAGTAGTGCTTTATGACGAATCCTGATTTTGAGAATCATTGTTCTTCCGTACACTGGTTCTATGGAAGAAAGATTATTTTTAATGGATGACAATATTCGTCCACATCGAGCAAACAACGTGAACAACTGGATTAAACAATTGGGAATCAGTAGAATGACCTGACCAGCAAATTCTTCTGATGGTAATCCTATCAAATGTACTTGGGATGCCTTAGGAAGACGTGTTGCAGCAAGAAATATGCTACCGCGTACAATTCAGGAACAAATTGCTCTGATAGAGAAATAGAATAATATTCCACAAGAATTTTTCGATGTCCTGATTCAATCAGTGCCGATGAGATGTCAAACCTTTCGTCATTTTATCAATAGAAGTCTCATAATTGTGTATTCATTTAATGATATTTATGCACTTTGGCGTCATAGTAGCTTTATGATCTGCACAAACAAGTTCAAACGTGTCAATGCCTGCGGTTTCTTATTTAAAAACGTTGTAGTTAAATATAAAAGTATTTTATTTATTTATTCTATTACAATTTTTCCAAATATGCCCTAACTGTTTTGAGCAGTGTATTAATAGATTTATTTAATACATGGAAGATTTTAACATAAAATTACTAAATTAAATTGGAAATTTTATAACATTAAATTTATAAAGACACTAGAGTGCATAAATTTAATATTTCAATTGAAATATCACAAAATCTGCAAGAACATTATTTTATTTTGGCAAATTTAGGTTATAGTAATAATTTTTTTATATAAATAATTAAAATACAAATTTTCTACGTACGTACTAACTTCATAATCATATCACAAAAATTTCCTAATTCACAGTACAGTTTTTTCAGATTCAAAATTTATTTTTATTTTAGAATCATTGTCCTCTCCACTTTCATTGCGTATTAGGAATTCGCGATACCCATAGGTAATTCCCATGCTATGAGATATACATATTTAATAAAAATAGTACCGTTATTCAAAAAAGAAAGAAAAAAAACTCAGACAGTTTAAAAGAACAATTACTCATTTTGTAAACGCATTTGCACATCTAGTGAAGTGTAGGCGAGAACTAAACTGGCTGTTATAAAAGATGTAGTAAGTAAAAACAATTTTTTTAGTATAAATAGATAACATTATTTTGAGTTTTTTAGATAGTCGTGAGTCTACAGCACTTTACACCTCTATTTAAAATTAATTCAGCACCATCTGGCTCGTAGACTTTCGTGGTCGTTGTCCATATTTTCTTCATCCAAGCCTCCTGACTGGAACCCTGTTTTCGATAATTCTGCTGTCGATGTTTCGATAATAGTGGTGACGAAACGTCGGCAGCAGAATTACCGAAGACGCAGTTCCAGTAAGGAAGCTAAAATTAATTCAATATAATTTATAATAAACCATCAACATGGATACAACATGGATATTAAATAAATTAATTAGAAACGCAATCATTACCGATATTATACATTGAGTCTTCGTTTACACGGAAACGTAATTCCTAGGAGACAACACAAAATTAAGATGAAACAACACCTGCATTTACAAAGAGGAAATTTAGTAAGCGCGAAAGTTTTGCGAGAAAAGATAAAATTTACAAGGAAATACAGTGCCTGGGAGTGAATTTTCTTAATTGAAAACAGGAAGTTCTTGTAATGTAAAAGTTAGATATCTGTCCAGTTATACTCATACAGGTCCGGAAACTGCTTGAAATTCATTTGCCTGTTAATTGGACTTTATGACAGAGATAATGTAGGTAAGATCTTGCAATGAATTTTGCTCATATATTATGTGTATACCAAAATAAATCTCTCTTCTAATGATATTTAACATTTCAAGCTTTATGTTCTGATGAACATTTGTTCTGTAAAATAATCTGATCCTAAGCTTATACAAGGTGGTGCACCAATTGTGCTATAATAAGAAATCCAAATAACTTTGTTTTTAATCAATGTATTTCATTTATTTTTTTTATTGTATAGAAAATTCAATTTAATTTTGTGTAACTAATTGTTTGTGAAGATGATAGACCGCAAATGACCTCCATGCTTATCCGCGCATATGCGACAGCAGATCAGAAAATTATTCATTGCGGCCTGAAAGGTTGAAGTCGGGATCGCCTCAATTATTGTTTTAATGTACTGCTTCAATTCAGTCAAATTCTTTGGTTTCGTTTTGTACACCTCTAGCTTGACATAGTCCTATAAAAAAGCTGATGCAGTCAAGTCGGGTGATATTGGGGGCTAGCGGAAAGTGGAGTTTCTGGACATTAATTTGTTTGGGAATTTTCGTTGGAGCTCCGCCATAACCGGTCTAGCTATGTGTGCAGTTGCTCCATCTTACTGGAACAAAATGCTGTTGAAACGGATACATCGTCAGCACAGTTCTGGGTAAAAAAAACTCCTTCAACATTTTTAAATAACGATTCCCATTGACAGTCACTGTTACACCGTTTTCTTCAAAGAAGTATGGCCTCACAGTGCACCTTGACGAAACTGCGCACCACACAGTGACTCGTTTTGGATGCAGTTAAGTCTCATGGAGTATTTTTGGACTAGATTCACTCCATATATAGCTATTTTGCTGGTTTACATTGTTGTTTACATCAAAATGGGCCTTGTCAGACATAAACAAGCAATTTATCAATCTGTTGTCTTCTTCGGCCATTTAAGGAGGAGAATAGGCAAATCCAGAGGGTTTAACTTGCTTGTAATTTGGACTTTGTACAGAAACAAGTTAAAGTCATCATGAATTATCCGTTGTAATGACCGTCTGACTGAATTGACGAGGCTACAGCCGTGAATATGTCTTGAACCCTACATAAGGATCTCGATGATACGGTCTTCGTGTGATGCTTCCAGATTCGGAAAATATGTTTACTAGCCTCATAATGGTCCATTTACTAGGGGGAGTGGTGCCAAACTCCCGCCTAAATTCCCTTTGGATGGAAATGAAGGACTGCCAAGCATGGTACCGCTGCAATATCCAAATCCTCTTTTCAGTATCCCAAGCGTTCATTTTGATAAATCTAAATAGTAACCTGCCAAATAAAAAAAAATAAGCCGATTACTCACACAGAAAAAAAGTTATTACGGTTTGTTTTCGTAGCACGATTCGCGCGCCACTCTGTATTAAAAGTACAATCTCGATGTAATTCTTAATTTTTTAATTGAATTTATTTCAAGTCTTTAGCTTTGCTAATTAATATACATATCCTGAGCCAGGACGAAGTATTTCAAAATAATTACAACAAATTTAGGGTAGTTCTTAAACTAATTGTTGAAGGAAACGAAAAAAAAGTTATATGATATAATAATAATAATAATATAATAAAAAACAAAAATAATGTTTAAGAAGTCGATCCTTAAGTACTTATTAGTTGCTTGTTGATAACGAAGTAAAGATAATTTCAACAATAAAGAGTAAATAACTACCCAAATCTTGTCTCCTACATCAATAGCTGTGGTTTTTGAATGAAATGAATATAAATCATCTGTGGTAATTGCCGGATATTACAAATCACCCGATCGTCTATTGATCGGTCCTGGATATGTTCAGTCAGAGACAAATCGACTGAACACGTAGGCCACGTAGTACAACAATGTTATCCTAGTCTTGCACGGGCAGGAATTACCTTCTTGTAAAATTGGATTATGTTGTCTTCCTCGACAAAGTGGAGTAATATGTTTCAACAAGTCGTTTATATAACCAAGGGCATTCAAAGTATATACACGGGGCGAGTTCATGTATTATGTATGTGTCTCGGTAGAATCGTAGTCGTCCTTAGCAAACAAAGGAAAAGAAAAGTTTCTCTAGATATTCACTTATAGACCTCATTGTACTCAAAGTTTCAATGTCTTAAAATTGGATGAAAGTGAAATAAGAGCTGTCATTAAATAATTTTGCAAAAAAGCTTATTATTTCAAGAAATACATAATGATATAACCGATACGCTAGACGATTCTTTAAATTTGAGGATTTCGTATAATATTTTTTAATGTAGTTCTAGGTTGTTATTTCCAATATGCTACCATAGAAAATAATATTTTATACTATAACTTTTACAATGAAGATGCGTATTCAGGAATGGAATTTAAAGGATCACGTTGTCTATTAAATCTCAGTCAATCTTATTGCTAAAAATAATTTAACGCTAGTCCATGTTCTAGTCTATTCCTGCATCAAATACGATATTGTTGCCGGATTCACAAGTGAATAACGAAATACGTTTGAAAAAGTTTCAAAGTTCTTATCTGATGACATATCGTTGGGAAGGTTATAAATAACCCTCTTTTAAAGAGTTGTTTCTAGCACGATCAGAAATTAATCAGGTGCTAAAAGGTCGTTTTCGGCTTCAGCCTAGTCTGGACCAATTTTAATTTACGAGATTAGGGATTTTTCAGATTATATGTTAAAAATAACTCGTAGGAATACTTGCTTTATGAAGACAATGCAATGGCAAGTAATACTCGAAATAGAACAAACTAGTTAGGGCATTAGATCTCTTATTATTTCTTTTTCCTTTCAATTTCACAAGCATTTGGATCAATGCTGAAACGTCATTATACCACTTTAATTATGATATTTATCAAGCTGCTCACAATATTGCTCTACTATTGCAATAAATCTTTCATCCGATCGAAGTTTCTTTCCAGCAAGAAAAAGTTTGTGTCTAGGGAATAAATAGAAATCACTATGGCTTAGATCTTGTAAATAAGGCGGATAAGGCACTTGAATCGTAACGAAAGATAACTTTTTTATACGCCATTTTGGATATTTTTTAGAAATTGATGCCTTTAATTTATGGAACAAAAGAGATAAGGTAAGATACTCTGAAAAGTCTTACCTTTGAATTTTAGAGAATCGTCACTACCTTATCGACCGATGGAAATGTTTCAGCTTTTGTTGAGGATATAGTCACTGTTGAGGTTGCCGTTTATATTCATACACATAGTGGCTAAATCGGGTTTCATCAAAGTAATTAACTTTTGCAAAAAACAGCTGGTTCTTGTTAAACCACTTCAAATTATCTCTTGACATTCACATTATTTCAGGATTTTTTACCGCGATTCGGAATTAGTGTTGATAACACTAATGAAAGTTTCTACATGTTAAATGTGATGTATGCGGCTAGTCGATACGCTGATATGTCTCCTTAATATCAATTCTTCGGTCTTTCAAAACAATATCGTAAATTTTATTGACGTTTTTCGGAGTTTTGGCAGTTTCTGACGGTTTTGGTTGTACACCACCTTTGATACTCATGTTCTCACGTTTAAATTGCCCAACTAGCGACAGAATACAGCTTTCGAACGATAATTTTCACTCAAAGTTTCTTGCATATTTAGCAAAATTTCAGATGTGTTTAGTCTTCTAAAAATAAATATTAGGTTGCACCACGAACGGTTTATAAGATTTTCAATTTATTGAAATAAGTCACTGCAAAGAACAAACCAATGCCGTCATTTCACCAAATTTCAGAGATATTTAGATAGTTTGACTTTGTCTGCAACTCTAGACGAAGTCAGATTAACAAACGGGTTCTGGAATTGATCGAAACGATCGTCTTAGTCATTGTTTTGTTCTGCAGTGAATTACTTCAATAATTGTTTCCTTGGCCTTTTATATGCAAAGCATAATTTTTTTACACATCCAGCAGTTGTCTGTTATATGCTTTAAAAGTGACATTGAATACTTTCATTTATATCCAAGAGATATATTTCGCTGCTTTGTCTTTCCATTTAATCAGTTTATTTACACCGCTTCTAAGTCAGATACCAAACTAGATTGCGTCTGTGACCATAAAAAATTGGTGGGATTAGTTTTAGTTTTTCCGTAAGATACTCCATATAATTCCAGTCTCACTTCCCATCAAATTATTTTCGTACATACAATGTAACAGTCAAACAGCAAACTAATAAAGAAACTCCAGTCAAAATAATTAACAATCGTTTGAAATGGTAGGCAGTAGAATACGAGGGTAGCCGTTTATATTTCGGGAATAGCAAACAAAAAAACAATTTTTTGTTTTCGAAAATAATTTTATTGCTTTTCAAAATATCTTGAAAGCACTTTTGCATTCGTTTAAACCAATCCGAAAAGCATTGCTACCACTGTGAGGGCGGTATCTCCAAAATATGAGTTTTGAATGCCTCAACTGCCTCTTCTGGCGTAGAAAACCGTTGACCACGAAGTTTATTCTTCACGTGTGGCAAGAAAAAGAAATCACAGGGTGCTAGATCAGGGCTGTACGGATGGCTCATCAATTCAATGTTGTTTCATTGTCATGGTGGAGAATGATCTGTCGTTTTCGGTTTGTTTTCCTTATTTCTTCAAAAACATTTGCCAAACAAATAATTGTGTATCATTCGGAATTGACTATTCTACAATTCTCTAAAGGTACGGTTGCAATGTGACCGGTTGTTCCGGAAAAACAGGCCACCATTTGTTTTGATGTGCTTCGAGCGCGAACATCTTTTGTTGGTTTTGGTTCATCTTGGAATACCCACACAGTCGACTGTTGTTTACTATCGGGCTCATACGTATAGATCCGAGATTTATTACCTGTGACGACTTTATAAATGTTCTTTGAAACACCGCCATTGTATTTTTTGTGCATTTCTTGGCAACAATCGACGCGAGTCCTTTTTTGAGCGGTTGTCAAATTATGCGGTACCCAACCTGAACATAGCTTCTTGACAGCTAAATGTTCATGCAGTATCTTATGCACGCTGGTGTTACTAATATCTAGAGATGCCTCGATCTCACGGTATGTCACATGGCGGTCTTACATTATCAATTCAGACACTGCATTAGTGTTTTCAGATACAATAACATTTGTGGGACGACCTTCACGAAATTGATCGTCCAAAGAACGCCGTCCATGTTTGAATTCACTATACCAGCGATATACTGTAGTTTTCGATGGTGCTTCATCACCATGTAAAGAATCCAGCTCGTTGATGCATTCTTGTTGAGATCATCCACGCCGAAAGTTATGAAAAATAATAAATAAATTTTTTCGATTATATAAAATATTCAAGTTACTGTCAACAATAGAAATAGCGACTGGATAATAAAACTGTCGAGGTAAATATATTGCCAAAAATGACAAATTTCATGATGCAATCATCAGATCGGAGGCAACACTAACAGTGTTGCTAGTTCCCGAAATATAAACGACTACCCTCGTATTAAAACTAGAATACAATTTAAGTTTTATAGTCCCCAAATTGTCGGACACACTATTACTTAAAAATTCTAAAAATTAATTTATGCTGCTACTTGATGTGTTATTTAGATGACATATAGATACATATGTATAAAAATAACATATTCAGTTTTTTTTTTTGAATGAAATATTTGATTTCAATTTAGTCGATAACCAATAATATAAATAACTTTAACTGCCAAAACATCAGTAAATATCATTTAAGGAAACCGTAACTTATGAAATTAGGGTATATAAATTAGCAATCTCATATATACCTACATAGATACATACATACATATAATATTTCTGTAGCCAACTTTGATGCATAATTTTATTAACCCATTTTATTTACAGAAACTATTTATAAGGACCTGAATTTTTTATTAATAATATAAAATAACTTGCCGATACTTGACTTTAGTTCTTAACGCTCATATTGAAAATGTTAAAACGATTATTAAACTGTTTGGTACTTGCGAGATGGGAAGTTTTATTTCATCCAGAGAGTAGTATTTTATATTTAACGTAGGTATTGATTGCCCTTGTAATTTGATTGGACAACTTGTTATCGAGAAAATCTGAAACCTGTCATGGCGGATGTTTGATCTAATCAATTCGCTGGGCTCAATTTACGGAGAAAAACGATACTTCAGACTACAGAATGCAAGTTTTATGCCGTTTCGATGATATATGTTGAGTACTTACAGCTTTCAGAAACAATGTCAATTGTGTAAATATGAATCTCTCTTTTAACTAGTGTCAATACATTTTTAAATAAATATTTTTTCAATACAATACATGAATTATGTATGGAGTTGTCGAATATTCAAAACTAGAAAGGAACTTCTACATTCTCTGAATTTAAATTATTTCTATTTTCGTCTATTTGGTCCCCATATTTGTGGAATAGTTTCACTTATTTCAATTATTTTTCTGGCCTAGTTTTAAGCGTAGAAGTTAAATTCAATCTGTGAGTGTTTACTACATCTCCCTTTTGAGGATCCTTATACAAAAGCAAATTATAACCAGACACAATAATTTGAGTCACTTATTAACATCGACTTTTTGTAGTGAATGCATTCATAAATTTGACTACCCAAATCGGCCATCAGTCAAATTTACGTACGCTATAATGTGGGGCATTTATTTATTTTCAGTTCTCTAATAAAAATATACATTTCATTTCATGTAGACACATAGATTATTTTGTAATTCTTAAATTGATTTTGTTGTTGTTCTCATTATTTTAGTGGTTGATTAGGTATTGTTAAAGAAGATGTTTTTAGTTTATCTTTATACTGTTTATTATTTGTTTTCCGATTATTTCATTTTTTGAGGGAGAGACATTTACATTTTAGAATTGAATTAATCGTTTCCACATAATCTCTTAAAAAAATATAGTGGCGAATTTAAAGAACTTCTATGTATATTAGAAATTTTCTTGGATAGTTCTGACTTGAATGAAAAATATTTTGAATGACGTATTTATTATAGAAGTACATAACTTGTTATTTACATGATATATATGTATATACGAGGGAGCGTTTTTATATTCGCGGAATGGGGGACAAGGGGTGGAAATAAAAAAACCAAATTATTTTTCTTTTTCAATATATTCACCTGCAAGACGGATACATTTTTCACATCTTTCAATTAATTTATTTATATCCTCATAAAAAAATGATTTCTCTTTATCTGCAAAATACGCCGAAACTGCCTCCTTGACTTCATCATCGGCAGTAAATTTTTTACCCCGCAGCTCTTTTTTCATTTTCGGAAACAGGTAATAATCACTCGGGGCCAGGTCTGGGCTGTAGGGTGGGTGATTCACAATTTCGAAGCCCACCTTATGCAGGGCAGCTAACGCAACGTGGCTCTTGTGGACGGGCGCGTTCTCGTGCAAAAGCAGAACACCTTTTGTCAATTTTCCCCGTCTTTTCTCTTTAATGGCTTCTTTTAGTCGCTCTAATATTGAAGCGTAATATTCTCCGGTTATAGAAACACCTTTATCTTTATAATCAATCAACAATATTCCTTCCGAGTCCCAAAATACCGTTGTCATGAGTTTCCCAGCTGATTGTGACACTTTAAATTTCTTGGGAGGTGCTGTGCCCTTTTTATGCCACTGCATCGAGTCTTGTTTGGACTCAGGTTCATAATGATGAACCCAAGTTTCGTCTCCAGTAACAATTCCACTCAATACACCACCCTTGTCTTCATTACAGAGGTCCAAAAATGCACGCGAACACTCTACGCGCTGTTGTTTTTGCGGCGGCGTGAGCATTCTCGGCACCCATCTTGCGCTGACCTTAGACATGCCGAGATGATCGTGTAGGATTTTAAAAATTGTTGTATCGGATACTCCAACCATTTCTGCGAGTTGTTTCTTCTTTAGTCGAGCATCTTCGAGTACAATTTGTTCAACTTTTTGGATAAGTGCTGGCGTGGTCACCTCAATGCTCCTGCCCGGCCTCGGGTCGTCTTCAAGGGATTCCCTTCCTTGTTTAAATAAACTATGCCACTTGTACACCATGGTTTTTCCTGGACAAGAGTCGCCGTAAACCAATGACATCTCATTCATTATGGTCGCAACTGATTTTCCTTGCCTGGTAAGGAACTTTATAACGGCACGTTATGCGATTTTTTCCATATTTCACTTTTCACTCCTGATTATGTTACTTGGTTGACGATAGCTCAAATACTAACTGTCTAATAACAATGAAACTTCGTATTTATACTAATCATGAGTCGCTGCACAGGCCACGCCCCCAATGCGCCTACTCACCCCTCTACAACCAGCTCATTCCGCGAATATAAAAACGCTCCCTCGTACATACGTAATATCGGTATTAGTAGGGTTATTTAAAAGTACAAGTGCTTGTAGTTCAGTTGCGATAGCGTTTTGGTCATATATTCATTAGGTATTTTTGACCTTTAACTAACAGTAATACATCCGTAAGCTGTGTAAATCATGTCATGGAACACCCAGTATATATGCATCTTTACACTCGGTGTATTAAACGTTGAGGTTCTCATTTCTTCTAACTAATTGGACATAATTGATATCTTTGATTCCGATTAATTCCAATGCAACAATCATTCCAAAGTTTAATAATTTTCAAGTAAATTGAATTAAGTTGAATAAACAAATTCGAACGACTGTATAGACGAATTAGATAGGAAAAAACATTGTTTGTCAAGTTCCCCTTTTTACTTTAAAGCAAAAAAATCTCATCAGGAACAACAATACAAAGAGCAATTGAAGGGCATATGAATACGAAAACGTCATATAACATAGCATGCCGTCAATATAATAACAACATATGAGATGGAACGATGGTAACAAAAGAATAGTTTAGGCTGAAATTAAGGAAAGAAGGAACCTATTTTACTTTACTGTTACTTTAAAAATATTGTCAATATAATATTAAAGTCATAGGCCGCTCCAAATAATAATTTATTCGGAGGCAAAGTATATAATATACGGCAGTCAACATAAACCAATAACTCAAGACCATTCAGCTTCGTTTCTCGGCACAAACTTCTGAAACATAACACAATTTAGCACTATCAGACTTCTTCTCTATTAAAAACCGTAACCATTTAAAAACTTGTGGTGTTTATAGAGTCGAGTGCTCGCGTGCCATGTGTTTATTGGTGATATTTTATTCGCAACGCCTGACAAACTCTTCTACTAAAGCCATTCCACCATAAACTACCAGTGACACAAAGAAGCTCTCAAATAACTCCACATCGACCTGACAGATCTTCAGTGGTAGTACTGCAACATTAGCATTAAGCACGTCCCTTGCAAGAGTGGATAAAATGTCAGTGAGGTGTCGTTCAAAGTTAAAAGCCGATTGTGTATAAAAAGCGATTGGCAAGACTTACTGGTTTTCATCATTAACTGCTCTGTAGCCTCTATATTGCCTACAGTTAATTGTTGTCTGCCTTCGCAAGAGAAAAATGAATGCTATAATGACAAATCCCGCCTCTGTTAAATTTGACCAGTCATTAGATTTCTAAACGCGAAAGGATATAATGTTGCTGAAATTCGCCTTCAATTGTTTGAAACATATGGACCTGCCGCAATCAGTGAAGGTGAGGCAATGATGTGAGTTTAAGGAACGCCATTCAAGTTTTTATGATAAGTAGAGAAGTGACAGGTCTAGAATTCGGACTGAAGCGTGTGAGTGCGGAAACAAAATAAAGTCCTCGTTTGACGATAAGCAAAGGTTCACAGAATAGTATCTGTACTGCCTTTTTCAAATCGCCTTGTATATGAGGAAAACTGATTTTGTTCCCATATCGTCACTGGTATTTGAAACTTGGATTTCGTACATCAATGCTAAGGCAAAACGACAATCCATGCAATGGCATCATTCCGCTTCAGCTAACCAAAAAAAATTCACGCAGTTCCAGTTTCTACGGAAAACAATAACAACTGTATTCTGGGACCAAAAGGGTGTTCTTTTGATTAATTTTATGAATTCTTGAACAACCATTGCAACACAAGTCTGTTGTGAAACATTTTCTTAACTACACCACCTCATTAAATCAAACGAGAATGAATGCTGAGCTTAGGAATGTTTCTCCTGCAAGACAATGCACGTCCGCACACGGCTCCCTGTATAACGGAAACGATTTAAAAGTTTGGACGGGAGATTTTGTCGTCGATAGTCCTGTTTTAACACCTAGTTACCAATATCTCTTTCGATATTTAAAAAACTGACTTGCGTCAGCACGTTTCAAAGAAAGTGATGAATTGAAAATTTTACTGCAAAATTGTCTAATATCCCTGGCAGCGAAATTTTATGCAGAATGTTTGAAGAAGTTTACTTCATGATACCAAAAGTGTTTAAAACGACATGATGACTATGCAGAAGAATGAAGTAAATATGTAAATGTTTGAAATCATTGGTAAATTTGCCGTTTTCTCAATTATTTTCATTTTATTAAAAACCGACCTTTAATTTCGAATTGCGTCTCGTTGTCAGCGACGCGAGCCTGTAAACCTAGAACAAACTTTAAAGACTACCATGCCAAGTTCGCCAGCTTGATTATTGTAATTTTGACTACTAGATTTTATACGGAAATAATGCAAAGTACTGACATTCTTTTTTGAAATTTGAACGAGATATTTCAAGCCTAACTTTGAAGGATGAGTGAGAATTGTGATGAGCTTTAAATATTTATAACGGTTTGGCATTATTGATGCTCAAAACTACTTTATAAAATTAAGTGTATTGACGGATGTGGCGGATTCAGGTATTATTTTACACATTTTCGATGCTATTAGCTGTTAGACCCACTGTATATTTATTGTATATCGAATTCTAAAACGGTCAACAAAACTCGATTGTAACGCGCAAACTCAGTGTAAATTTTTTTACCTATTGGAAACACATGTGTTATGGCTATTCAAAAAACTAGTTTGCACTATTATTAGATGTGTCTAGTCGCCCATAATGCGCTTTGGCTCCGCATTCGCTACGACTATGTAATTGAAAAAGCCAACTTGAAAGAAACAATTAACTTTGTCGGCTTGTCTATAGTTTCGCGTTCGTTCTGTTGTCTATTATTGACATTTAGTCGGACGACCAAGCGTCTCATCTATTTTCGTACTACCTCCTTGTGCACACATGTTAGACAACTGTTGATGTGAACTCACGTAATCTTTGTTACAGCGAATTTATTTGTTTATTATTTTAACAGTTTTGAGATTCATTTATGCGTGTCATGTTCTAAACTGTTTTTGCAGTTAATGTATTAATTAAGTTCATAATGTAAATCCTCGAAACGCAGGCGTTAAAAAATAAATATAGTTCATTATTATTGCAATTTTGACTAAAGTGTATATGACCTAAAGTATATTTAAATATCTATAATTTTCTTTCGAAATTCATTCTAGACTGTTGTTACCACCTTTAAATTTAAATTTAGATGCACATTCGAGTGTGTTTTCCGGGAAATTGATTATATTAAAATTAAATAAAGCAGAACCAGCACTTAGTCCTCGTTAAAATGTAAGCAAAAATATTGATACCGCCTTTGAATTTCTTGAAGTACAGTTATCAGGATCTTTGAAACATAATAACAAATTTCTCAAATGAAAGTCGGGACGAACACTCCTTATTTGAGGATTAGGGCATGGATAATATTACTTACACGCTATTGTATAATATATGGATTCTAACAAGTAGAAGAGGAAATCGCGGTAAATGTACTACGCCTAAGGCAAATTGGCAAGAACGCGATTTTTATAAATGGGAGATGATTAGCCTGAAGCTCCGAAACTCTTCATAGAAAAACCATTCCAGATACTGCAAGATTTAATTAAAGGAACGAAGGTAAAAACATACTCTAGCGAGGTAGGAGGACCGTAATTGATCTGGAAACGTCACCATAATATATTTATCTAAGGATAATATTGGGGAACGCAATATAATCATTACTTCAAGCAGTTTTTCTATCTTATTTAATTTTGCCATTGTTGTAGGTTGCAATGTTTTCATCCACCATACCAGCTATGCATCACTGAAGATTGCTTTCACCAACATACTAAAGAGCTAGTTTCCTATAAGATCACCTAATGACCATAAGAATAGTCTTCACCTTTAATGTTATTTCAATAACAAATTGATTCCAGGTAAGTTTCGAGTCTAAAGTTATTTCAAGATCTCCTCCATCTTCTCTAAGATTTTCAACTCTATGCCTTGGTCTCTAAGAAGTCCTAACAGCTTTTTTCCGGTGTGTGAAAAGAACTGTGGTCGTTTTATGTAGCTTTATATTTAAGTATTCATTTCTCACCAAGTCCCAAGTAACGACACGAGTCTACTAAGACACTCTTTTGAAACATTAGTGTAGCAGCTCACTGCCTTCAGTTACACGTTCATGAATAACTATCGATTACTTCACCTTTGGTTTATTGTTTATATTGGTGCAGTCCATTATTACGTTTTTCCTCGTCACTTTTTCTAAATTTCACTTTCTATAGCTGGGTTCCTATCTTTCCTGTAATATTAGCTATATGATCTTAGGCAGGGTTTCATTGTGCTATTTATATCATTTAATTATTGTTTGTATGGCTTACCACATCTCTATGTTCGTGCATTTAATATTGTAATTGTATTTTTATTATTTATTATTTATTTATTTATTTTATTATTTAAGTTTTTCAGATTTTCGTCATCTTTGTTGACTAGCCTCTTTTGTTGAGTTGAGTTGTTGAGTTGATTAGCCGCGAGTTTAGAATTTAGCTTATGCACTATATCTTTTTGCTATGCATAAAGTGAAAAATCTGTAAACTAAGAAGACTTTTCTCTAACCTTGTCCATGATCTTCGCGCTATATAGTACTTATACTTAATACATAATTATTTAAACTTTGAAATTGAAATTTCTCGAATGTTGAGTATTTAGTTTCAATTGAAATTCCGTTGCATTAATAAGCTGACTTAACGCATTTTTTTAATCGCTTAATAGGCTTTAGTGTTAGTTGAAGTAATAAAGCTAAGTTAAACTTAATATACTTAAACACCAAGAGAGCGCAGTGGTAAGAGCACTAAATTTCGAACCAATTCTCTACAGAAATCAACAGCTCAAACACGTCTGGGGTGATATGATTTTTTTACTCGTTTCTTATTTCGGGAGTGACCGCTATTGCTTCCAGTACTTTTCAGTGTTGAGGACAAATAATCAGCACTGCTTGCTCTCTCATGACGAAGAGGAGTTAGTAACAATGCCGCAGAACATTTTACACACACTCTAATGCATAATTTCTTTCTCGTGAGGAGTAAAAATTTCTAAAATCCAATTGGGTCACACCACAAAAAAATAAGCGAAAAAATTGTTATAAGAAACAGTTAATGCCCTTAAACCACCAAACAATTACAAGCAATTCATGAGGTGTGTACATGACTTCATAGCAGCAAGAGAAAAGTCAACTATCTGCCGGTTGTATCGAGAAGAGATATCAAGCCCATAAAAATAAAGATGCAATTTTGTGGATTTAGAACGTATAACTAAGACTATTATTATTGCTTCCTTGTTGTTACTTTTGTGCAAAATAATTTTGCACGAATTTCTGAAAATACACAAATGTGTTATAAAGCTTCTTAAATTAAATTATCTTCCATTATATTCCTCCCCTCCATCATAGAATATCTAAAATTATTCAACCAATAATACATAATCTGGTCTGATTGCACATGCTGAGTTTTGTTATCCTAGTTTCACCACCCATATGAATTTATTAAAATAGCGTGGCATTCTGCCAAATAATTACAAGATTTTCCGAAATGGTGTAGCTTCTAATTAACTTCTTTTTTAAGATCCTTCACTTAGGATGAATTGTTCCAAATTATTTTGCTCACATTCACTGCTAAGTAAGAAAAAAATGTTAATTTTTCTTTCTATCTAGACGTGCTATTCGCTTGGCGGATAAATAAAAAATTTTGGCACGTCGTGTGTCGTCTGGTTTTTGAATTTCGTAAATGTACATCGACCGAAGACAACCTTTTTGTTCTGCCAACTAAATAAATTTAGATTAGTGATAAGTTTTTAATATGAGAAAAATACTGTTTTGGATATGACCCAAATATCCTTGGGAGTAAATACTATATTATAATAGTTTTGTTGAGTTTCATAATTGTGTATTAAAATTGCGATTCAGGAAACATTTGGTATGAAGGTTACGTTTTTTGTTGTAGTAAAAATAATTGTTATAAGAATCATCCTGCTATCGAATTGATACTGTTAGATATATTTTATTTTGGAATTTTAAAATATAATGAAACTAACGAATTATTGAAAAATATTAATTATGAGAGAATTATTTTTTAAAATTAAAATAAAGTAATTTCATTCTTCTAATAATTAATAACATTAAATATATAATTAAATAATGTAAATAAATTAAAAAAGCAAAATATGTAAATGTTTCGCATGAAAATGTCTTTTGTTCCCCTAGAATTCTTGCACGCAAATCGTCATGATAGTTAGTTATTATTATTGTTTTCCTTGATAAACCATATATATATATATATATATATATATATATATATATATATATATGTAAGAGAAGAACGTCTGTGGTTTTTGGAAGCAATATTTTAGTTCATAAAAGAATGGAGTTGGATACTTGTGATATATATTATTTAAGAGAGGTGATGGATCTAGATCACTGCAATGGTTAAACATGCGTCAATAGAAGGTGAAGGATTAAATTCAGCAGACGAAATGAATATTTAGTCAGAAGCAAGCATATAATTTAATCAAAGAAAACATTAGCTTGAGGAAAAATCAACGAAGCAGAATAAGGATATTCTGACGAGGAATGAAAGAAAAAGTAAGAATTTACAATAATCTGGAAGAACAATCTAAGAGATTAAGTAGAATTTTTTTTGAAAGCAATGCTCAAAGTACGAGATTGGTTTTGGGGTAAGACTTGGCTATTAGCACCATGTTACGGAAAAGCTTATATATTAATTATGATATATTCTGATGGTTACAGGTGAAATTTTGTTAATTTCTAATATTTCATTTGAAAGTTACAAGAGTTCGAGTAAAGTGCCTAAATGACAAATCCTAAAGCGCATAGAATCACAACTCGTGGCGTAGTCTAATATTAATTTTTCGAAAGACTTAACATATCTGAATTTTAGTTGATATGCAAAAATCTTTGAGTGCTAATGCTCCTTTGGAAGCCATAATTTGTCGCAGGGTTACGCAATTCAAACACAGTTATACGACCGTTGAAAATGGAATGATGCTGTTTTGGATGGCTAGAGAATTACGTCTTCATATCGACAAAACGTGTATATTACATTTTACACATATAATTGGGTATATTGAAGCTGTCAACAAGGCGAATGCCGCTAATTGATTTGTGGTTTAAAAATCTGGAAAAATGCAAACATCTAACGACAATTTGACGCTGGTTAAGACGTACCAAGTTAGGTTTTTGCCAAAATTTGCTAAAAGTTGATACGATTCTAGTCTAAATGTGAATATTAACAGTTAACACAACACGTTACACCTCCTCCAAAGAAAGCCATAACATTACGATCAACGAGTGAGGTAATAATTACGATTTCTTGGAAGAATTGAGACTTGAAATGAAACAAACGGATTAAGGCTTATTTGATTAATTTATAACATATCCTTTATATACCGATGTTAGTAACCTGGAATAAGTCTTTAGCCGGGCAGAAACTTCTTTCGATCAAGGAAAAGCCTGAGATTGGTTAAAATATTGTGAGTGGAGCATAATCTTAAACATTAATTGACTCAATGTTTTGTTTAACCGCACATTTCTTGTTTGGAGGAGGTGTACCATAATGTGTTCACCCTTAATTTTGTTGATTGGAATTACAAGTTGCAAAAACTCAAATTGGTTCTCCTTAAACAGCTTTAAATCTGACCACAACCTACAATATGACAGCTTAAACATACCCTGTTTTGGGTATGAAGTGTTTTATATACATATATGTATATAATATAAAATGTTTTGTAAAATTGGGTAGTGTTTTATGTAGTTTCTAGTAGTTTTTAATATGTGAGACTATATCATAAATTAATTAGAAATTATTTCATAGCTACTAAAGATGCTATAAATGGTAAAATATTAAGCGTTTGAAAGAGGAAGCCTTTTTACAGGCATAATAAATCGATAATTTGTCATTTTGTTATTTCAACTCATTTTTTAATCATTCTTCCCACGATAGAACTATCACATATTTCTATTAACGGATGTGTATAACTTGGTTTATAACAGTGCGAAAATTTTTGGAGATCAGAAAATTTCAGTGATTGAAAACAATGAATTGGAGGCTGAAAATATTTACACATTTATTCTATTGTCGAAAAAGATTGTACTTTATATAAAAATTTTTAAAGAAGTATATCCATTTAAGAGTAGAGAGAGTCATGTAGATAGTTGTTACGAGGAATAAACCTCACTGGTGCCTGGAATAATGCATTACGTCACGTTGAGTATTACTGACATCGCGTCCGTATTTATTTTGCTCTTGCCATTCATTTAGAGGAAATATTTTTCACAAGCATCAATGGAGGAGAAGAATATACAATTTGCGGAACATATTCGTTAAAATAGACATAATATTATTGTTGGTTTATTTGAATCCAACGATGAGTGTATAACAGATCAAACTACTTAGTAAAATACTACCAAATCTATCAATTCGAAGAAAAATGTGTAATAGTCAATTTATTGGTGAAGAATATAGCTGCCTTCTTGCAAATTGAAGTTTATACTATTTATTTTTTATTAGGCGCTTTCTTTCATGTTATTAAATACCAAGCTCGTCCTCCTTAAACGAGCAGTGATTGCCTATAATGCATATAAAATGGAATTTACGAAGGTACTGTTGCATGATGTGACAACTACTGCAACATCTAGGCCCCAATGGGCCTGTCTGACCATATACTATAGCCAACAGTTTAGTTACTTTGTGTCACTTGTTCCCAGACTATGACAATGCAAACAACTGGCTGTTACAGAAAGAAAAAGCAGAGAACCGGGAAATTTTACGAAGACGATTGTACGAAGAGAACTTCTGGTCTGGAAGATGCTTAGAAGTCACGGCGTCCCGCTTTGTAAGTTAACGGAGAGGGCGGAGACATTAAGATACTGCCAGGGAATTTCCTATTAGGAATTTTTGAAATACTAAGAAAGTAATTCTCATCCTCGTTGCTGTGATTAGAGACCAGGCGTCTTGTTATTTCACCACAATGTAGATCTGGTACATTATTCAAACGTGCGTACTGAGTAATTAGTAAGAACCGGATAAAAGTTGCTGAAACATTAACCTTACAGCACAGATCTTGCTCCGTGCGATATCTTTTCGTATGAAGAACAAGTTGAAAGTTAGGAAATTCTCCAACTATGAAGACCTTTATAGAACGTGAAATGACGAGTGCGCCAAACTTTCAGGAGAAACGTGGAAGAGTTGGTTTGATGATGAATGGCCAAGTGCATGGAACAGAGAAATTATTTTAAAAATCTTGAAAATAAAATTTGTAATTCTCTTTCTACAATACATATTTAGTTCACCATCAATTACTTTTGAAAAAAATATATGTATAAGTATTACAATATGCAAAATAAGGAAGAATATCGCTATTACCTAAAATATTGGGTTGGCAACTAAGTACTTTCGGCTTTTACTGATAGAGAACGTTGCTTTATTTTTTGTATAACGTATGGTAGTGCTGTACTTTACCGTTTGTCGCGTGATACTAGCCACATTGACGTAACTTCAGAAGCAAGTAGTGAGTGATTTTTATTAAAGCTATTATTTGTGGGTTAATTTTAAATGGAGTGCAGAAACGAACATTTTCGACATATTTTACTATTTTATTTCCGTATTGGAAAGAAAGCTGCTGCGGCTCACAAAAAGATATGTGAAGTTTATGGTGCTAATTGCCTAACAGAGCGCACGTGTCAGAATTGGTATAAAAAATTCCGCTCTGGAGATTTTTCCCTCAAAGATGAGCAACGTTCTGGTCGGCCTACTGAAGTAGATGATGACCAAATCAAAGTCATAATTGAAGATTATCGTCATATAACTGTTCGAGAGGCTGCGGAGAGGCTACATGTATCGCACACAACAATTAAAAAACATTTAAAATATCTTGGGCTAGTTAAAAAGCTTGATATTTGGGTACCACACGAATTGAAAGAAATTCATTTAACACAAGGAATCAACTTTTTCGATATGCACCTTAGACGAAATGAAACCAACCCTTTCTTAGAAAGAATCATCACTGGTGATGAAAAAATGGGTCATGTACAGTAACACAGTTCGAAACCGATCATGGAGCAAACACGATAAACCAGCTCAAACCACATCGAAAGCTGAATTGCATCCAAAAAAAATCATGCTGTCAGTTTGGTGGGATTACAAAGGTGTTGTGTTTTTTGAGCTGCTTCCAAGGAACCAAACGATCAATTCTGATGTTTACTGTCAGAAATTAATAAAACTGGATGAAGCAATCAAAGAAAAACGGCCAGAATTGTCCAATCGGAAAGGTGTAGTTTTCCACCAAGATAATGCAAGGCGTCACACATTTTTGGCAACTCGTGAGTAACTATTGGAGCTTGGCTGGGAAGTGATGCCACATCCCCCATACAGCCCTGATCTAGCACCATCTGATTACCATTTATTTCGAAGTTTGCAGAATTCTTTGAATGGTAAAACTTTCACAAATGACGATGACCTTCACTCGCACCTGGTTCAGTTTTTGGTGATAAGGACCAGAAATTTTATGAGCGCGGAATCATGCAGCTGAAAGAAAAATGGCAAAAGGTCATTGAGCAAAATGGAAAATATATAATTGATTAAAAACTATTCTTTGTTTAAAAAAAAAGTGTTAGGACTGAAATGCTTTCAAATTCAACGCAAAAAGGCGCAGTATTTTATTGTGAAATATAAACATCAAACACACAGTTTTTAATTCATCGCGCCTATATTAAGAACTTATATTGTCAGTCTTACTGAAACGTAAGCCTTTCTTACCACTCGGTGCAAGGCAGAGATAGAAATAATATCAGAAATTATGACAGATACTATAAGTGAAAAGTTGAATGGGTTACTAGAGGAAGTAACGAAAATTATAACAAAATAGAAGAAATGAAGTCAACAGATCCAACTATTGCCGAACTGATGAAAGGAATTGAGGATAAGAATTTAGCATCAAAATATAAAACAGCATAACAAAAATAGATACATAATGAAGTTAATGATTTATTAGAAAAAACAGCAAAGAATTTTATTAAAGATGAATTCCAAGTTGAGATAGAGATGAGGAATCAGAAGAGTAGAGGATAGAATTGAAAAATATAACTAAGAATATGGAAGTAATCAAGGACAAACATCAATTAGAAAATAGTACCGAACATGTAAATAAGAATTTAACTGGAGGAAGAAACAAATAGAAGAATTAGAAATATAGAAGTTGAGAAGGTGAAAAAAGGAATAGTACAAAAACAGGCTATAAGACACTTTTCTTTCAATTTTTATCTTAGGTTGTTTTTTAAAAATCGTCATATTCTTCCTGTATACGTGTATTTTTCAATTATACATATGATGAAATTGTGGATAGAACTACGTAGTTAAATCAGTCTTTTGCAGTGCCACAAAAGTACAATTAAAATTGTTGGTAGTACCGGCACTTAGTCCTGACGTTTTAAATTTTCCACGATTAAAGACTTTATATTAAACACATTACGTATTTTAGTGACAGGAAAACTATGAAAATTATTTTGGAAGAATCGTGCAACATATGAAGTTTTTGGCAACGAATATTCCTTTATGCAAATGCATTTGGAAGCCAATAATTTCATTCACTGTACAGCGATCTTTCGCAGAAGCAATAATTTAACGGCAATTGAAACTACTTGGGTACACGCGTTGCAGATGTCTGTGTGTGAGTTTTGTAGCCAACTGAACTTTGACTAACGTAAAAACGTGATTATGCCATACTGTTTATTTTCTTTTTCCCAAATTCTTTCGTTTTTCTCTTTTATTTGAAATAATGTTTACATAAAATTATATTCTATTAATTAGACCTAAATTTCAGTATTGATTTATTGTCGTATATTTCCGATAAAACGTTTTATTTTCACAAGTGTAAATCATTATGATCGTAAAAGATATTATTTGGGGCTTAACAATTTACTTCGTCGAGCTTTCAGAAACATTTCGATGCAAGTCAGTCATAAATTTTATTCATTAGTTAGTTACTTCAATTCTATTTTAGTGTCAAGGATTTATTTTTGGTCAAATATAATACGGATGCACTATAAATATGTCCTTGCACGTTTTACGAATATGTGAAGGTTATATTTTATATGCAATGAAAGAAGAATTTAAAAATAATGTAGGCATCACCTAAACTTTGTTTTAAAATATTGTCCGTTAACCTAGTATGTTATTACTGTTACTGCAACAGATATTAAATTATAGTATTTAACGATAAAATTACTATTGAATAATTATCAAAAGAAAAAGTTTTTGAAACATATATACAGAGTATTACAAATATTTATTCAAATCTGAGGAATATGCGAGGGAATCCAATAAGTAAGTGCCCCTGTCTTGTTAAAATAAAAACGCAACTGAAGTTTGTGGGCTAAGGAACTTTTAAAATCTATCATTAAGTATGCCAGGCGTTTGCGATGTTCTGCTGAGCACCGTGACATCAGTATTTTGTTTGATCGTACTAAAGGGCAAATGAACTATTTCAAGAAAGTAAAGGTAGAATCAGGTGCTAAAATTTCTAAGTGTGAAACCGGTTTAACGGTTAAACATAAGAATGGTATTCCTGTGATTAAATTTTTAAACTAACACAGCCCAACGGTAATTTACAAATATACATATTTCCAAAACATCCGTGGGCTTCATCCACAAACTAGTGAAATTCTATGCACGTTAGTGATAGTGATTTCGATGTTATTTGTCTTGCTGAAACTTGATTATCTGATGTACATGGCAGTGAATTGTTTGCTCCTGAATACCTCGCCGCGAAATGTGATCGAAATTTCATTGACGTTAGGAGAAAAGCGGTGCTTAAGTAGCATACAAATCTATATTTAGTAAGTAGAATACAAATCTATATTTAGTATATCTCCTGTGGACCTCGACTCAATTTCAGATATTTTGCCTATGGCAGATATTGTTGGACACTTGCTAAAACATAATTCTCTCCGATTACTTATATATGCCATTTATACCTCGCCGGATATTTCTCGTCAGGACTATGAAGTTATCTTTCTTCTTCTCGCAGAACACACCACATGGCATTCAAACAGTACTTTAATATTAGGCGACTTTATTATTTCACACTTCAATAACCCTGTTTTCTATGATAGCAAACTTCACACTTTTAATGCAAGCAATATTCTTGGTCTTGTAATTAGATTATAAATCTGTTGGACAAATAAATGTTATTATTAAATAATCAAAATTAATGAACCATTCTTCACTATTACAGCGTCAGCTGTTAGATTACTGGTTCTGTCCACATGCACCTAATTTATTACTTTATATCCTTTTGTTCCCAAACATAAAAAATAATACTTAGTGATCAGTTTTCGTCGTTTCATGGAGCTGTGAAAGACTACGAACACTGGTTTCCAAAGTATCAGCAGACGGAAAATTGTTTCAAGTGTATGCAAAAGTTTGTTGATGTTTTTTTGAAAAATAATAAAGTCGTTTACTAAATTCTATATCGGGTTGTTCGAAAAGTCTACCCAAAATTTTAATACATTGCTTGTATCAGTAAGTGGCATAAACTATTTAAATTATATATTTTCTGAATAAGTACACATTCGCCTACATTTGTTTGTATTTTGTAATTGTAATGTTCTGCAAAAATGGAGAAGTAGCAAGTGTATTTTCGGAATTTAATGGTTTTTTTACTACCACAAGGGCAAAAATGCAGTTCAAGCCGCGAAAAAGATAGGTAGAGTATACGGTGACAATGCTGTAAGTGAAGGAACAGTGCGCGAATGGTTTGTGAAATTTAGATGGTGTTAGTTTAATCTTGAAGACGGCAACCATATTAAAGTATCGAATTCAGCTATTTACGACCGCTTGATGCGGCGTGCCTTTATTAATCGCTTTGGTATTTGGGTATCTTACAAATTCAGCGAACGCAATTTGTTGGACCGTATTTTCATGTGCAAATTATTGTTTAACGTAACGAAAAATAGCCTTTTTGAAAAGTATGATCATGAGGCATGAGAAATGGATTGTTTACAATAACATACAACGAAAACAATCACAGAGTTATTCCAGTGAACCGCCATCAACCACCCAAAAAACCAATACTCATGCACAGAAAGTTATGCTCTGTTGGTTGATTGGATTGGAAGGGAGTTGTTTACTATGAGCAAGCAAACAATCAATTATGAAAAACATTGTAATCAGCTGGATAATTTGAAGGAAACATTTTAACAGAGACGTCCAGAATTAACCAAGCGTAAAGGAGCTTTCCATCAGAATAGCGCTAGACCACACGTATTTTTAGTCAAACGACAAAAGTTATTGGAGCTTGGTTGACATATTTTGCCCCATCCACCGTATCGTCCGGACTTGTCGTCAGAATACAATCTACTTCGTTCTTTAGAAAATTCTTTGAATGGAAAATCATTAACTTCTATAGAAGACAGCACCTGGTTAAGTATTTTAGTTCTAAACTAGGAACTTTCTATCGAAGTGGATTAATGACGCTTCCAGAAAGATGTCGAACCGTTTTTGAACAAAATGGAGAGTATATTGTTTAATAAACAGAATTTTTAATATAGAAATTTTATTTTTAATCGCCTATAAAGATCGACGAAGTCTTTCCAAACAACCCGATATGTGATTTTTACATGATTTATAGAAATATTTCTAGCAGACCTCTTAGACCATTACGAATTTAATAACTGAAGTCCGATCTTGCACTTATTATTAAAATAAATTGTACGAGGATAGTTTGACAAGTAGTGAGAATGACACATAGGTGACGCTCTAATTGGTAAAAAAATGCACTGTAATTTAGGTTGCCTATTGATATGTTCACATTCCGATATTTAGATAAATCGGTTGATTAGTTTATTTTTGACAGCTGATTGAAAAAGAAGCAACACGTCGTTTTTTAAAATGGAAAAAGCAGAGTATCGTGCGGTGATTAAATACTTCGTAATTAAGGGTATGAAAGCTACCGAAATAAAAGACGAGTTACGGGAAACATTAGGTGAATCTTCTCCATCATCCGCCACAATAAGTAGATGGGTAAATAAATTTATACGTGGTAGAACAAGCTGTGTTGATGAAGCGCGCTCTGGAGCACTCAAAATCGTGACTTCTAAGGAAATGATTATAAAAATCCATAATATTATTACGCAAGATCGACGACTCAAAGTGAGAGAGATAGCAGACATGGTAAACATTTTAATTTTCAATTTTGCGATGAAACTTGGATACACTACAGTACACCCGAAACTAAACAACAGTCGAAACAATGTTTAGAACGTGGTTCTGCACCTCCGAAGAAAGCGAAAACCACTTTATCGGCAAACAAGGTGATGGCATCAATTTCTTGGGATTCAAAGTGCATTTTTCTCATTGACTACCTTCAGAAAGGTGCCACAATAAACGGACAATATTATGCAGAAATTAAATGTTGAGATTCGTGCTAAACGACCAGGAATGGCAAAGAAAAAGATTCCGTTTCACCAAGACAACTCTCTCGCATACCAGCACAGTTGTGATGTCCAAAATCCACGAGTTGCATTTTCAATTAGTACCGCATGCGCCTTATTCGCCGGATCTAGCCCCTTCCAACTTGCATCTTGGAAAGAAATTTTCGTCTAACGACGAGCTTATCATCTTTGTAAATGAGTATTTTACAAGCCTTCCGGAATCGCATTTTTGAGATGGCATAAGGGCACTGGAGCACCGTTGGAATAAAGGTATTGCTCTTTTAGGAGAATATATTGAAAAATGAAAATTTTTTTGTATTTAAAAAATTCGTTTTTCTTTTCCATTCTCACTACTTGTCAAACTACCCTCGTATATAGAACTTATTTCAATATTTTGTAAATATCTGGTTACAGAAAGTATTCGTAGTTGAAGATCTATAATCTTGTCGATCTTGATGTTGCGTAATCAACGGAATCATTATACACATCTACGCATTGTTAACTCTCTCTTCATAGGTATTACTTTATCTATTTATCTTGCGCAAAATGTTTGCTTTTTGGTTTATTAGAAAGTGGTGTTCGTCTTTTTATAAGTGATTAAAGATTATTGAGACACGGTTTTGTATGTATGTCTGTACATATATATATATATATATATATATATATATATACTTCCTTTAAAAGCGTACTTAACACACATATCTATGAAACGTGAAACGAATTCTCTTTATGCAATACCCGGTAAATATTCCGTTATTAAAAATGCAATATATGATTTGTATACTTTCTATTCCATGTTCATTTTTCGAGTGCCAATCTTTGCGTAAACAATGGCTTTTGCCGTTGAAATAGGTTCGAGTCGATTCGGATGGATGTCTACGTCGGTAGAGTACAATTGAAGGAAACAATTGGCATCTTTTCTTTCACAAGCAGAATTGATGTACATATATAAGCATGTATTTATGTACGTTATTCATTAGGAACGCTAAAAATTGTAAACTAGTAGTTGATATAATCCTTAGTGTGTGATATATCGCAATTACATTTTTGTCTTCGGCAACCTTATGAAATAGAAATATGTAGAAGAGACATTCCTGTCGTGTACCCTTGTATTATTTCTACGAATATGAAAGTAATGAAAAGCAAAATATCACACTGATTGTTTTAGCGTAATTTTGATTAACTTAAATGTTGGATGCTGCGATTTGACTCACGTAGAAAAATGACGAAAGTAGAACAGATATATTTGAAGAGAGTTACAATAATACATTGTTTCCAAATTGCGATTCTGTGCTTGTTTCCGTTTTTTCATATTGCATTAATATACATAGTCTGTCAGAGAGAAAACCGAACTTTTTTAAAATAACAATTTTTAGTGGCGCCATCTATTAAAAAAATATGCGTCGAGATCTTCCACCAATGTTATGTGAAAACATCATGACATTATAATCATTAGAAGCAGGAAAATTGCTCATAAAGTAACAGTGTATTTAGCATTCGCTAAAAACGAATTTTTAACAAAGCAAATATCAAGTTCTGGTAAATTGTTTACTGAAACTTTTAATTTGATAAAACAAGTGCATGGTGATGCATGTTTATCACGTACGAGTGTGTATGTGTGGTATAAACTATTTAAAGACGGTTTTACGGACATAAATGACGAGGTACACCCTGGTGCAAAATATGTGTGGTTGCGGAAAGTAACACTGAACTTGTACGTGAATTTATCAGAAATGAGCCAAAATACACACTGCGATACGTGGGAATGGAATTAAATATTTCCAAAGATTCAATTCATCGCATTTTGGACTGAGAAATATTTGTGCAAAGTTTGTACTACACGAGATAACTAAATTCAACATTGTACAGACTTGATTAAACTGGCGATGAGACGTGGTGTTTTTGATGTGATCCAGAGAAAAAGCGTCAAAGCTCTGAATGGAAGCATCTAGGCGAAGAAAGACCACAAAAAAGACGGTTGGAGAAAGCAAAAGTGAAGACAATGTTGATTTGTTTCTATGATTCGAAAGGCATAGTACTAGCCAAACTGTCAATACTTTGTATTATATTGGTGTTATGAAGCATCCTTTGGTGCGTATTCGTTATTTGCGCCCTCAATATCATGAAAATGGTAGCTGGCATTTGTTACGTGATAATGTACCACCTCATCGCTCGACGCTTATCACTGATTTGCTAACTACAAATGGCATTTCAACCATCAACCATTCATCGTATTCACGGGATTTGGTCCCATGTAATTTCTATCTATTCTCCAAACTACATTTGCCGACGAAAAGACAGCATTATTGCTTCTTGAAGGACATCTCTGAAAGTGAACTTAAAAATTCATTCGACATATTAATTTGCCCATGCAAAATAAAAAAAATTAGATGGAAGCCGAAGGCGACTACTTTGACTAAAATTGATGAATTTTACCAAAATAGTAAGCTTTTGTTCATATTTTAAAATACTTCGCTTTTCTCTGCGATAGATTGTGTATGTTTCCCGTTTAGTATTTGTATTTGTAATTCTCTAAGTTCCAGAAACATCTACAATGTTATATAGAAACTAATCTGATGACTTTTTTGATCACTTTAATTGTATAGATATAGAGAAAGTAAAGAAATCCAAATCTGTATTGTCTCAATTCTTTGGCAATGAATTTCTTATTCTTATAGCTCTTGCTCTCGTTTTCTTGTATACCGAGAAATCTAGTTCATTTTATCTATTAATAATAATACGTGTAGAAAAAACGGGAGTAATTCATTCAATTCATTAGACAGTGGGAAGGAGGGCAATTAGGAGAACGCAAGCATGCTATTTTCGATTTATAGTACCTAGCTGCCACAGGTTATTTCTTCTTTTTCCCTTTCTATTCATAGAAATCTTCAACTTTTATTAAGTATAAAACTACATTGAAAGAAACGTGTGAATACAAGTAAAATGGCGATTTATAAAATTGAAGGTATGTCCCAATAATTCGGAGAATATCCGTGAATGTAGCATGCGATTCGAATTTCATTTTCAGTAAATTTACTGGCGGTATTCGTATCAGCTATGCTGTTGGATTTTTGGATTTTTAGATCTTGCCTGATTTTGCTTGCTTCATGTTTACTGATTTTTATCTCGACATTGTGATAACGTGATTTGCAACTTGATTGGCCGTGACTTTAGGTTTACTTCGCGGTTTGTGAAATGTTCCGCTTAGCTTCTTGATACCGCTCCAGGTCTTTCTACTCGAATGTTTGAAATTTAGGTTCCATTCTATTTGGCTCTTCTCGCTTCATCCAGATTATGTAGGAAGTTCATCAGCCACATCAGCTCATCCATTCTCCAGAAAGTCATCGTACAGCAATTCACTTGTTTCAGCCAGGTCTTCTCACACCTCGCGAGGTATGTTTTTGGCAGTAGCTACGACTATCTTCACAAATCTCCCGTAGTTCTGTACAATAGGTGGCATCGACCTGAAGTTCCTGTCCAGTTTCCTAGAGAATTTCTTCCATTTAGCTCTGGTGAAGTTCCACCTTGCTAGCGGAGATGATTTTATGATTGATATTCGAATTCCAATTTCTAGGATAACTACACGATTGCTAGGAAGAGGTGTTCCATGTTGATTTTTGGAGACGAAAGACAAATCTGGGTTCATCTCGGTATTTCATCCTGTATGTATTGATGCCTTTTGGATTAAATACTTGATGCAAGTTTTGTAAATCTGCCCGCTCAGCCAGTTTAGTGCCGTTTTGGTCATTCGCGTGATATCTCCGTTGTGAGTGGTGACTATTAAAATCATCCGGATATATTGCTGGGTGATTTTTTGTTGAGAGTACGTGTTCTGGCCACTCCATATTAGTAAGCTTATGGATATTCGCGATTATTAGATTTCCTATCCTTGTGGTTATCGTGAAGATGTTTACCTCACAGGATGTGGAAATTCAGTGTGTGTCTTGCAGTCTCGCATGAGCATACTAGCTGTACCGTAATTGTAATGGTGTGCAGCTCTGATTAGTACAAAGCCATGGATGAAACCTCATGATCTGGGCTGCCTAAATACTCGCCTTAGCCTTATAGATTCCTTAAACATTTAGGTGGCAGATTCGGACTGAGAGTCCAAGAATTTTTGTATAGGAGTTTTCCTATCAAAATTGTTTGATCTAGGTATCATCATTGATATATACTCTGTACTTTTCACGAAGTCCTTTAATAGGAGTGTCTGGATTTCCTATGTTTCTAACCCATTAACGTTACACACTGTGCACTACTTGTGTCATAAAAAATTTAAGAAAACCACAATCAAGGGTTAATAGAAATAGTTAATAAATGCAAAATTTATTAAAAAAATATACGTAAAAGAAACAGAAGGTTGAACTCAAGGGTCTGCATGTTAATTTGCGGGAATCTTGGAAAGAAGATATAGGTAGGAAAAACGGAGAGAACCTTTGAAATTAAGTAAATAAATACAAAAAGCGTTATAGAGAAAATAAGAAGAATTTATTCATAAAAATTATTAATGTTTATGCAATAAAAGCAAAAAACTGAACGTGTCAAAAAATTTATAAATAAAAAATATTATAACGTAGCCATGAAAACGACCACAAATATATTCAAGATCAAAAAGCAATAGACATAAAAATGGATATTCGTAAGTATTTGTTTTCTGGTGTCAGAACATTTAAAATTAAATCGAAATATCATTTGAAAAAATGTTTTATTTAGTAAACAAAAGATTTCATTCCGGTACGTTGGTAAGTGAATTATTATTCTCATATTCTAATTGTAACCTTTACAGCAGCTTTTATGCTCACTTCCTGAATAAAGATTAGCGCTGAACATAAAAACGAATATATACAATAGTGAAACAGAATTTCATTATCACTTTTAATCGTAATGGAAAGTAACTATCACGATGAAGGCAATCTTCTGCAGTCAAGTGGTTTAGAACTAACCGAGTGACCTTTACGTCTGCGTGAGTGAAGTAATCGGTTCTGCTGTGTAGAAGCCGCTGTAGCATCAATAAACTTGTTTTCAGTGAAAGTGAATTTTTAGTATTCGTTTCGGCGCTGCACGACGATCTGGTAGTTATATGTTAATGTATCCTAGATTTGCGCAGCATAGATCTTATCTTCTATTTGTGCTCTTTTCTTAAACTACGTACATATAAGTTTAATGTTGTTTTATAATTGTTATTTTACGGATGCAGTTTGAATGAATGGCCCGGTTATGTATGTAAATTAGAAAGATGACGTGTGAATTTTCATTTTATGTGTGAATGAAAAAATTTTCGATATTGTATGAATTGTAATAGGACTTTCTTTTCTTTGTTTATATTTTTTAGAGGTCTCTCATGATTAATTCCGTTTTCTAGTTATTTTTACTGTTTATTAAATGGAATTTATTTGATGATGTATTGTTTTACTTCACCTAATTCTATGTCTATTGTTTTTGAAATAAGGTGGTTTTTTATTAAATTTGTTTCTAGTCCTCCATTTGTTCACGTTCGAATGACTTGGCGATTGTCACATTAGAGTCTGAATTTACAAAATTATGGAATACTTTATTAACATGAAATTGTACACTAATACCTCCTAATTCCCATAATAAAACGTACAAGCGAGAGTAATTTGACGGTAGGTAAGACTCAAAACGAAACTCTTAAATTATGACTAGGTTTTTTTTAAAACTTTTGCAAACATATTCCCCTTCACCATTAACACACTTGAACTAGCGGTGCTGAAGTGCCATTATACGAGTTTTAAAATCAAGCATCAAGGTTGTTAAAATACTGCTTTACTTCTGCAATAACTTCCTTATCTATCTTGAATTTCCTTCCGGTGAGAAACAGCTTGAGTTTTGGAAATAACAGAAGGTCCGAAGGGGCTAAATCCGATCAATAAAGTGGTTGAGGCACAACATTGAATCGTAATTCAACCAGTTTTTCCCGAACAATGCAACTCATGTGTGACAAAGCATTGTCATGAAGGAATAGCACTTTCTTTCTAGTCATTGCGAGTCTTTTGTCGGTAATGGCAACTTTCGCTTTGACCAAAAGGGCAGCGTAGTATACGGCCTTGATAGTTCGATTGTCGTCCCAAAATATCGTGGCCATTATCTTTCCAGCTGAAGGAAACCCTTTGGCCTTCTTTATCGGAGGACTGCCAGGACTGTTTCAATTTTGGTATATAGAAACGGAGCTAACCATAACGAAGCGGCGCAAAAAATCTATTGGATAGGTGCTCTCACTTTTCGTCAAATCATCCTCGCGTAACACAAAAAATAAGATTTAGAAACACAGTATTTTGTTTCACATATTCCAGACTACTACTTTATAAAATATGAGAATATAATAAATACTGAACCCAAAGATAGTATGCGATAGAATAACAAACGAAGAAGTGCGAACAAAGTGTGAAAGAATGTCAGTATATAATAATCTAATAAAAATATAGAACGATTGGATAATAATAGGCTGAAAATGCAAATAATAATACACCTACTAAAATTTAAAAAAATCTGAATTTTATAAAATAATTGAAAAGCTGTTTAACGTACATATGTACATGATGTATTTAATAAATTTTTTGATATACTGGAATGTAGACGTTTATATCATTCAATTTTCTTTTATTTTCATATTTTTATATGAGATCTCCATCAGATTAGGAAAACACTGCATCAATGGTTTCTTATAACTTCAGTCAGACTTATGTTGACGACCTTAAGATTTCATCAGCAAGGGACTGTGAACTGTTGCAGAGGGATTCAATTTAAACTTCCTAGAATAGTGATAATAAAATATATTTAAGCATCTCCTAATTTAGAAGCATTACACTAGCACGTATGGACAGCATTCAATTTGTAAACTGATTTTTATTGATCAGATTAATTCTTCGATTAGTAGAATCATGAAGCTATTAGGCTTTATTAAAGGAATTAGTTTTTCCAATGCTTTTGTAAATTTGAATCTATCTGTAATTTATTTAACAACTTAAACATTGCGAAATAATGAGAGCAAAGAAGTGTTTTTGACGGACCGCATTTTCAAAAATTTTATGTTCGGAAAGGGTTTCGTGATTTCAAGAAATGTTTTACATATTTCTGTGCAAGAGTAGGCGGCTCATCTTGCGCTGTCTTTACTCTGTGATACGGTCTTCTGAGATGTGTTTTATAATGTGTATTGTAAGTATGTACATCCACATTCTCTTTGAAAATATTCTGACTTTTGTGTATACACATGGCAATAGTAAATATATATGTACACATGTTAAATTACGACCATTAATTAATAAATAGTTGCATGTCTCATCGTTTTTAAAGTTACGCAAGAACCGCACAGCAAGCTTTTGTAAATTAGAGATAAGACCAACTTCCGACGGCATCTCCCTGAACGGAATGTCCTATATAGAAATACTGAAAATTTGCCAAAAATGTCAGTTTTGCAGTTTGATGAGTGGATGTTGTTTTTATTCTTCACACACTGCAGACTACTATTATCGACAGAAAAACCCAATATTTTTGAAGTGATGATTCCATCTTGTTGAGAGAAAAATCCAGGAGTTGTATTTTATCTGAACTACGTTGGAATATATTAGAAATAAATTATTCTTCCTTCTGTTTCTGTTCTTAGAAAATCCGTAGAAAATCCCTTCTTTATTAACGACATATCGTCTGCATATAGGCAAAACGCGTTTGCTAACACATATTCTAGTTCGTTTGTTTATATTTTAAATAAAAGATAGCCAGAAATTGCATCTTGCGGAATACCGCGATTTATAGTCTTTATTTTGGATTTCTTGGAACTTATTTCAGGCCATCGATGCCTATTTGAGAAATAGGAAATTGGTAAATCGTAACTGTTTCCACGTATTCCGTTGTAAAATAATATGTCTAGTTTATGATCTACAGCGTCAAACGCTCGGTGTAAGTTGCAGCAAGTTAATCAGACTGTTCTTCGTAATTCAATGCCTCCGGTATCGCGGTCATTGTCTCTCCTGGACTTGTTGCAGTAGATTTGTCTTTACGAAATCCATACTGAACACTGGTAATGGAATTATTTTTGTCTAGTAAGTTTATTAGTGTTTTCGTAATGACTATTTCAAATATTTTTGAAAACACTGGCAGTATAAATATTAGCTTGTAGTTTCCTAGATAGATAATATAATTATAATAAATTGTCGATTTTAAGCACATTAAGAGAAACCTCTTCAATAATAAAACCCCTTTAAGAATGTAACAAGTGGATTAGTAACACTGAGAACTATTGCTTTTAGCAATTTGGTGGAAACCCATAATAATCTTGATTTTTTTTACATTTATGTGCATCTGTTGTTTCTTCAATCAAGCATTTAACAAAGTTAAATGGCTTCCTGGATGGATAAATATGCTACCAAACAGTTCCGTTTATGTTTTTTAGAATTTTATCACAAAAGAATGTTCAAATTATAAATTTGTTATGTAACGTATTTCTATAATTTCATTTCTAATGTAACATTTTTTTGGGTCCTTTTGACTAAAAACGTTATCGTGATGTGCAAACTCACATTGATCGCCCCTAAAAATATTGGTAACATCAAAGCAACATGTATAAAATAATCAAAGACAAGATATTTTATTATAAATTTAAAAAAGCATCTGAAGATTTCCCATTCCTTATCTTTTTCACGAACCTATATAAGAATGTATATATCATAGTATCAAATAAAATAAATTACCTCAGTAAATATTTCATCAGATGAATATACGAAATGTATTTATGTGTATCGAAAATGAAAAAAAAAGGGCAGAGAAAAAAATTGCAGCAAACTTTGGAAACCTACATTGGTAAAACTCTCAAAGGTGAAATATGACGAAAGTTATGACAAAATAGATGTCTACATTGGAGTTCAGAATTATAAGAAAACCGAAAATTTTACTCGTAGCCCAGGGGAAATACATCGGCCGAATGCGACGAAAAAGTATCGGTAATGAAACACGAAGAGAAGAAAATGACATAAGGTACAGCATGAAATCGAGAAAGGGATTTCTAAATTCAATAAATTCAAGTTGAAGTTTCATTTATTTGCATACATTGTACCAGAAAGAACTTATCTGATACTGTATCTAAACGAAATAAAGGAAGTGAACTGAATTATTTTAAAAACACATGCGAATTGATGTTGAAACAATATATTAATGGAATTCGGCGAAAGTTAGGAAACAATTTAAGATCGCGGTGTATGTAATTACTAAATAATTAAAACGCTTAACATATTCCAAATCGATTAAGAATATTAAAATTCATGTTCAACTTTATTATCGCACTACGTTGTTTGTTTAAAATTAATTATACGCGTAACATCATTTTTAATAATAAACTAAATTCAAGTTGTTATCCAACTATACATTTAATATATAGTAATAACAATAATAATACGAGGGTGGGCTGAAAAATCCATCTAATGGAAATAAAAATGAGAATTTAGAGACTTGAATTTGTCTTTATTTCTCAACAGAATCCCGCGCCACCTCTATTTGGTCTAATTATGATCCAAACTCTTTAAAATTCAAAACTCTTTAATTCATTAAAAGCAGTTTTAGCATCATTGTTCATTGAAAATGTTTGATTAGTAGGGTATTTTTTAACGCATGGAATGACGCGTTCATTGGCTGTACTAAATTCGGCTACTAAGGTCGATGCGACAACAAATTGAAATCTAATTCGTTGATTTTTACCACAGCAACATTTGTGTGAGGTCGTACATTGTCTTGGTAGAAAATGATCTAGTTTCTATCTAGACTAGTGAAGAAAATATGAACCTCTGATGTCTTGGTGTTTTGGAAGGTAATCAACAAAAAAGAAAATCCTTTGCATCCATTACCTTTCTTGCAGATGGAATATCTATTGCATTTTTTTGGGTAGATGAATCAGTGTGGCGCCATTATTTAGATTATTGTTTTATCTAGGGGGTGTAACGATGAACACAAATATCATCTATAGTACTCCAAATGCTGCAAACACGACAAATTTACATTCGCACTCGCGGATAGCTTCTTCATAGCCAACACTTCATTCGAAATGTATCTTGGGCATTCTTATGGTATGTACTCTTTCATAGTGGTTTTCTTTCCTTATTATTTTTATAAACCATATATCAATCAAAAACTCGAAATTTATTAGTTGAATTTTATTTGTTTTTCTTAACCGTATAACGGTATGGATGATTTGCTAACGTTCTAGATGCTTTGCAATAATAATTGAATTTATTGTATTGGAATAATTCGTTTGTGTTTAAGGCATTGTTCATATGGCGCAGTCACTTTTATTCATGTGTCATAAACTGCCTCATATCTATTGTCGTATCTTTCTCATAAGAATATCTATTACGAAATCGAACAATAAATATTGAAAGAACTATTTTATGTAAGATCCTTTTTTTTCTTTCGTGTGTCCATTATTTTTCTGTTCTTACAGTTATTTATTGCGCAAAATGTTTCACTAAAACTTTTGCTGTACTCACTAATCTTAGTCGAATATAGATGCTTTTTCAATCCAAATGTCGAGCAGATGAAGAGTTAGCAGCGATTTTCGTTATATACAAATGTATGCAAACTTAGCATTCAATTTGAAACAACTTTATCCAAAAATTCCTCCTCAATGAAGGTAAATTTTGTTGGAGATTGTGAGTAATTAAATTAATTAAAAAAGGCAAAAGCTCGATTAATGATCTGCTGGCAATTAGTTGTCAAAAAACCTATACAGAATATGAACATTGATGTTAGTGCTTTTTGCTCTTTTGATTTCTTTTGTTTCTGTTGTTCATATTCAAGCTTGTTAAGTTGGAAGTGATTTATTAATAATTTTCGTCTAGCAGTGCGACAAATTTGATTTGAAACCTGAAAAAGATTGACTTGTAGACTTTTGCGATCGTTTTTTTTTATAGCTTCTCCTGGGCTTCTAAACTGGAGCCTTGCCTAAAGATCATGACGAACCGTGTAATGGTTCATTAAGACATTCCGTTTATCGCGAACTTACACGCACGAGAGTATACTTAGTACTCCCGTGCGTGTGAATTCCCGATCACTCATTCTCAGTATCAGCCAACGCAAAAGCCTAGTATAAATCCATAATCCACAATGCCTTCCCTGTATCTGAACCTAATTCACTACCCTAAGAACTAAGCCACGTATCTACAATCTTAGTCAACATTAAATATTCCAGGCAAGATATCCATAGCTCCATAGACCAATATCTCAAGCTAAGACTGTTCAGTTCCGTTTCTTAACTTCTTCTATGTCCAACGCCCATTTATCTTATATCCAATATTTCACTGACATTATTAGTGGAGTACTTTTAAACACCATATAAAAATCACTTACAAACTTTCACGCAAAAGTAACCACGGAGAAGTTATTTATTGAATTATAAAAATTGCGCATTATTGAAAAAAGCCCGGAATGGTACAACATTTACGACATTCTTAAACTTACACGTCATTTAAAGCTATGTACTTAATGCTGTTCTGTTACTTCTTTCTAGTAGAACATGTACCTTAGCAAAAAAGAGAAAATGAATTTTTGAATTATTCCTAATTTTCAAATCTAGGTAATATTTCCTTCTACTTATTTAAGTAGTATATTTTGTAGATGCTTTGAATAGGACAGCCAAACATAAAAGCGAGACTAGCTTAGGTCGTTGGTTTGAAACTGTTTCATGGAATGTATTAAAGTCTGAAGTCTAATGGAGAAATATCGCTTAGCTAACACATGCAAAACAAGTCTTTACAGAAAAGTTATTCAGATTTGCAACTATTAGCCTACATATTAGGCAAATACTTTATGTGGTTTTCCTTTTGGAAGCTCTGGTAGATTATGGTTTTTACAACCATGAGACCAGTGAGACTGGATGACTTATTAGAAATGTCTTTCTGCTACAAAAAAGGAATCATTTCAATGGGAAATCATACACTTGTGTTGCTTGTTTTTTTTGTTATCAACTTCGCCAAATATTTTTAAATTTTATTTTTCACCTTATTGAAGACGAATTGTTTAAAATCGTATTTTACAAAAGGAGACTTCATGTACATGAAAAGCTCTGCTGTTACATACAAGGCAACAATTTCCAATTCATTATATATATATATACACATATATATCTCACATCTAACCTATTTATATTTCCTTCGGTCGTAATGTGACATCTAAGCGTTAGTGAATGTGTCCATTGTAAATTGTATGAGAAATATTACTCGTTTATTGCTGCTACATCATAAACATTAGCACTTAATGATCAGATTTATGGTCTAATTGGTAGTACGGCCGTAATGTAATTGCTTGGCATGATCTTTAATGCCAGTAATTTTGTTTTGAATGTCGACACGAATTGCTCGCAGATCAAATTTATTTCAGCTAGTGTTGATGAAAAATATTTTCTCAACAACAGCATTACTTTATTGTTAAGATAATTTAATTTTTTTTAACGAAAAAAAAAATGAAACATTCGAAACATTAGAATGGGAGATGCTTTTGATGTAACATTTTAAGATTTAATGAAAATAGTAATCTCAGAGATTTTTAAAAATAATTTGCTGAGACATATGACATCAAAATTCGATCATTTAGGTTGACACATGTGTTTTGGAGCTATCCTCCGTTTATATTTACAGGCATAAATCGTACAGAAGTTCAATATACATTTAAAATATGATAAGATCGATAATACGTACGTAAAAGTTAGTAAATTGAAACTTATTAATGTGTATTGGTCGATACACGAAGTCTATGGGTTGAAATTAATTTTTTCACTTTTGTATCTCTCATATGCTTCCTCACATTTCCTCTTATACTCTTAAGACGAACTATAATATTATTTAAAAACTATTGGAACATGAAAAATAGGTTTTGAATTTTCTGTTATATTTTTTCATAAGCACAAAGTACACTGATCGAAATAATTAATGGATATTTCATAAGAATGATAAAAAATGTGAGTATATAGTAGATTGCGAATTTTTTTGAAACTCAGCTGTATACTTATGTTAGAAACGAAGTTCGAACAGTTTTAACAGTTTTCAATGAAATTGCTTAAATATGCTCTTCCTAATTTCCATAATCCTTCCTTTTAGATTGTGGGAGATCCGACGAAGAAAGTCTTTTTTACCTTCAAGTGTTTGTATGATATTATATGTATTTGCAGTCAATCTCATGATATGTCAATTTACTATTAGCATTTCACAGCAACGAATTATTGTCTTTGACATTGCTTTATTGTTAAAAACCGCGTATTTCTTGGAATTTCGTAAAACATATTGTTTAGAAAGTTACACTGCCTGGAAGTGACCAACAACATTTTAGCACGAAAATAACTCCATAAAATTCACATTTGCAAATTAGCCCGAAGTTGCCCGATTGTTGTAAAATATCTCTTTAGCAAGAGCAAACCAGCATAGAATGTTTGATATAACGCGAATACCAGGCTTAATAAAAGAGATCTAAAGCTAGTTTTTGAACTCAAAATCAATTTTAACATAATATAATAGATGATTTATTATTGTATAATGTTCTATTTTCACTAGCGATTTTTTATGACAGATAAAGCGTGAGTTGTGTCAGACTTTCACGCTATTTTAGTTAATTGCATGACATTTTATTATGGGAAGACAGCCCGGCACAGCGTCTACAAATTATTCACCTGTATTACGAAAATCGGCGTTCCACGAGAAATGTGTTTCGTGCGTTTAGAGCAGTTTATCGTCTATGTAATTGCTATACCGTCGAAAAATTTGAAACGCAATTGTCATTATTAGGTACGACGTGACCAAATAGACCAGGACGTAGTGAAGAAAATATAGCGATGATAGGTGAGAGTGTGTGCGACGACCGTGAGGAATCGCTTCGATGTAGATCTCAAGAGTTTGGCTTATCGTATGCCACAACTTAACGTATTTTACGTAAGGATTTTGGTTTAAAAATATAAAACTTCAACTCGTTCAAGAATTGAAAGCAGCCAACCTTTCGAATCGTCACTGATTCAGTCTTTGGGTTCTTGAAAAGCTTGAAGAAGATTTACTGTTGTCAACCAAAATTTTCAAAGAGGTTCAAGAGCAGCCATTACATCCAGACAAAACCATGATTTGGTGTGGTTTATGAGCAAGTGGAAGCATCGATCCATATTTTCATATATCTAACGTAACTGTGTATGGTACCCGTTATCTGCCATAATAACGAACTATTTGCTACCTTAAATTGAAGCCCGTGATCTCGACGACATTTACTTTCAATAAGACGGCGATGCTTGCCACACAGCCCGTGAAAGCATGGCTTTATTGCGAGAACAATTTGATGAACATCTTATTTCACGTATATAGACTTGTGCAATGGTCACCTAGATCATGTGATACCATACCTATAGATTTTTTCTTTGGGGCTGCGTAAAGTCCGAAATCTACATAGATATGCCAGCTACGATTGAGCAATTGGAAGCCAACATTACTCGCGATATTTACCAAATACTATTTGAAATGCTAGAACGCGTCATCAAAAATTGGAACCTCACTCAACTCCATGTTAGGCGCGGTTATGGCCAACATTTGAATGAAATAATTTAAAAAAAATAAATGTCAAGAATGGTTGTTTTGTATGATAAGAAAGAATACCCGATAAATTGAATTTTTTATTTTTTGTAGATATGCGAAAGATATACGTCGTCTTAGTCAACGAAATAACTTACTGCTTCGGCAGATACCGAAAATTAAAAAAAATCATATCAGAAAAAGTGTTATCTCAATAGATTTCTTCAAATTGATTTTCAATTTTAACATGCTAAAAATAAAAAAATCAGCGGGTTCGTATTCTGTCGCGCCGTCTAAATTAAAAATATCAAGTGATGCAGACATTTCAGGAATACATATATCTTTATTCAAGTATTCCTTTAAAGAAGCAATGAATGCGACCGACTGACAGAAAAGTATATAATGCAAAATAATATATTTTTACACGAAGCTACTTAACTAATTACTTCACTCATTCTTTATTGTTTTTTTATATTATATTTTGTTGTATGTGTTAAATTCGTATCACAGAAGAAACTGAAAAAATATACACATTTTCTTCTATATACTTACAATAAATCAAATATGTATGTCCGACTTATAAATATTTCTGCATGTATCATATGGAATTAATGACGTCATGCTGCTGTGATTTATACATACTTCTGATCATACAGATGAATCGCTTCAATATGTATAAACACATTTATTCTCAGAAAAAAAAAGCGAAAGTAAAGACCGGATAAATAAAAAAATGTTTCAATATGGTTCGAAAACCGCGTAATTTTGTTTTTAATATTAACCAAAGCCTTCATTGACCAGAAACATCAAATAAAATAATTTCGTTCGTTCTTTGAACCGTATAATGTTTGGGTATTATGCCAAAATCGTTTTTTTGCTTCTTCCTTAATTTGTATTTTGATGGATATTCTTTCACACCGCAGGTAGTTATTTCGTTTCTGTTTATCGACATCATAATGATATATTGGAATGATTTAATAGCGGACGTATGCGGAATCGTTCGACCTCTTAATAATTATAAAAAAAGTTCAAGAAATTGTATTGGTCGCCTTGAATTTTAGTTGTTTATCCTACAGTCGATTATAAAAACGCGAGATTATTGAGCACATTATTCTACGCTTTTTTTTCATGGTGCCATAGTAATCATATGATTCATTTGAAATAAGTAAGTACAGTTAATTGCGTAATAAATACATTATATATAAATACGTTTTTTATATTATTTAAAATTCTTATATATATATAAGTTTAAATGTGAATACAAAGAATAGTGAATCTAGATACAAAGTATGACATTCGAAATAGACGAAATTAGATAAAAACACAAATATATAAGTCAAATACTTCAGAATTTGATATAGTAATGTTCTTCACGCTTCATTGTTCCAGGTAACATATATATCACACTTTGCACCAGAATTGAAGAAATTCTAATTTTTAATTTGCATGAAAAAAGAAAACCTTCCTTCAAATTAATATATCCTCTCATAAATAATTAAGCCAATGGCAATGAATAACCAATAAAACAAAAGTGCATCAATTACATCAAATCTGCATGCTGTCTTCTGTTTCAACATCTGGACTTTCTTCATTTTACGCAGCTTCTAGAGTGCGATTATTAGAAGATTTCTTTTAAAGTGAAATTCTAAAAGACTCCAGTGATTTTTCTTTTTTTTTCAATCAGAGTCTTAATGTGAATTTAAGAAACTTCAAATACTTTTAATTTCGACTTCATAAAGCAATCTGGGTTTGTTATTACTAGTTTCCTTTTTATTGCTCTTTCAGTAATACTGAACACTTTAATAGAAAGCATGAGGTACCCCACAATTGAAAAAATTATCTCCAATTACCTTATATGACTTGTAGAATGACAGCCAATTGTATAACATTTCTATAAATATTGTAGCCTTGTTTTAGCTTTCAGAACTATAACAAAATAAATGAATAGTACTAATCTGATCACTAATTTCATATACACTTAATAGGTGATATAAAAATATATATATATATTATAAAAATTTCTAGATTTAAGCTCAATTTTTTAGCGTAAAATAATCAGAGTGATGTAGAAATTTATTTGCGTAACGAAGCAAGCCTATTGCTAAGCTTTCTTCTGGTAGGCCACAAAAGCTTTCGCTTTTAATTTATTTATTTTGTTTTCCATAAACTATTTTAGTTTGAGCGGGTTTTCGACAGATGCTTTAATTTTCTATTTGAACTGAATATTTGTGGGATATACCTGTTTGAATACCACAAAAACTTATGTTGCAGTTTTTGTAAAAATAATTTTAGATATAACTTTCTTTCATTTAAAATCGTTATTAACTGTACTATTATCTATTTTCATAGTTTAATAATATCTAGATCACAAGAGACAGAGAGATCAAGATTTGCTATGCCAGTAACGACTTTAATCTTATTGAATCCCAACAGATTTTGACTTGATTGTTAACACTGTAAATACAAGATTGGTTTTATAGAAATCAGAAAAGTATTCTGTGTAATTTTTGCCTTGTTGGTATAGAAGATTACATCAAATTTTTGAATATATCTCATTATCAAACGCAATGCATATCGATACCGATTGTAAAGCTTGTTACGCCCAGAAAAATTCTGTAACGATTATGGTGAATACCAAAAGGACTTTTGCTTGGTCCTTTTATTCTCGTTTTGGTCTTTGATTTAGTTTTGTTTCCAGACTATTGTTAAATCAACTTCGTAAATCAACCCCTATTATTAGCCAATTTAATACGAACTGATTTACACAAAACACCACTGTGAATGAGCTCTAACAGACGAAGATAACCAACAACTTGGCTTTGGTGGACTTATTGCACTTTGCATAAATTTTTTACGCGGACATATTAACCTTTGAAGTTCAAGTTGGTCTTTAAACGTCAATTACCACGTTATATGCTGTAATTTGAAGTTGAAATACGTAAAAGAACCCACATTCATTCCTATAAAACTTCGTGTTGTCGCACTTTACATTTATACATCTCATTCGTCCGATATGGCCATTTATCCACAGCTTAAGTTCTTGTGGTGTGTAATCCGATACGAATAATCGGGCGTGCCCTTTGTCAAGGAAATATATATTTAACAAATTCGAAAGAAGAAGTTATGCGATGAGGGTGCTGATCTAGATGGAATGACAAAAATGGGTAAAGAATTTAGGACAAATTCCGATTTTGAGAAACATTAGGATAAGTGGCGATTACAAGTCGAAAGTGGAGTAAAGGAACAGTTAATCTTCACAGACTAAAATAATCCTATAAGTTGAATGTGGAAACTTTTTGCAAACATGAAGGATTTGTAGGTCCAATCTAAATTTAATTTTTTACCTTAAGTATAAAGCTAATATTACTTTTGTTTTATGCTTTACATCTCTTTCCGCATTTTAAGTACAGCTGGAAGGACTGAGATTTTCGGCAGTACGTCAATAATTCTAAGCAACTTATCACAAAATTAAGTTTGTTGTTTCATAATGAAAGAACAAAATAAAAGCTTAAAACTCTAATTGCCTTCGTTTAACTTGAAGATTTTGTTTCTGACTATACGTGTACATATATATCCTTCTGCGAAAAGTGACCTTGACAGACCAAACATAGCCTGAAACGCCTAATTAAATTAGCACTGTTTTATGACAGTGTATTTCTTTCGTTCGTGCCGATTCGTTGCCGTTTCTTTTGGCCGCTTCAAATTTAATCATCACTTGATTCGGGCCAATTAACTTTAATGCGTGCCGGGGTTTTTTTTGTTCCTTTTTCTTCCTTCATAATAAGTTATTTTACGACCAATTGCCGGACAATTCTTACGATAATTTGTCGGAATTGACAATTGATATTTATATTTTTGTTCGTTTTAGCGATCCTAATGGAGTCTGGTACATAGGAATGCGGTTCGGTTATTTTGTATTTTTTGTATAATCGGTACACGAATTAAATAATAATTAATGAAATTAGCGACCTCGGTATTGATTAAAGTTTGTCTTTCAGGAATGGTAAATGTTATTGTTTTTAATCATGGGGATGTTAAGGGCTTTTTGTCAAAGTTGTATAGATATTGATTCACCCAAAAACTGTAGTTCTGGGTGTCATATTCATTCGCAACAAATTCTGTCCTGGAAATTCCAAAATACTGAAATTACAGGAATCGAAACATTCTTTTAAAAATTTTAAATAACACTAGTTTGTTTAGTACGTCTTATATTTTAATATTACATACATATTTGTTCATAAGATTCTTTGTAATACAAACTATTCTGAAGACAGTTGTTTATTTTATTACTTTTTAAAAGAGAATTTGCGGCTTAGTTGCCTTTATTGTACAGCTATCAAAAATATCATATAAAATGCGTTAACATAACACATTATATGTACACTACCAGTAGACTGGATGGAAAGGAGTACGAATATGCCTAAAGCATTTTCTTTTAATCAAGCTACACACAAGTTTCAAAATTGCATTGTATACACTAAACATGTAGGTGATTAAAAAATACTAAATGGTTTTATGTTTTTGTAACCCAAATTCGCTCAGAAGGTCACAGCTAATGTTCAGAACGGGAACTAGCATTTCCGAGGAACCAGCTAAACTCATACTAAACTATAAGGTAACCGGCTGATAGTTAAATGATCGCAGCCAAATGTCGGGGTTAACTTTCCTAAGTTCTCGCTGGTTTTTTGATGAAAATGTAACTTTATTGTGAAAAAATGTTTACAAATGAATCATTCAAAATATTGCCCATCGCTAGCGACAACTTTTTTTCATCTTTCTAGCAGAGCTCGAATACCGTCACGGTAGAAGTGTTCGTCTTTTGAAGCTATCCACGAATCAAGCCATTTTGAGATGTTTTCACATGAGCGGAACTGCTGATTAGCCAGAGCATGAGCCATCGAACGTAACAAGTAATAATCGGACAGCGCAATATCTCGGAAATATGGCGTAAGTAGGTTTTAATGGGTTTGGTAACGTGAGGCCGAGCGTTGTTATGCTGTAGAATCACTTTTTCGTGCCTCTGCTCGTATTGTGGCCGCTTTTCGCGCAGTGCTCGGCTCAATCGCATCAATTGAGTTCGATACCGTTCCCCCACTGATGGTTTCGTTTGGTTTCAACAGCTCATAATGAATAACACCGCCCTGGACCCACCAAATACACAGCAAAACCTTCGCAGCGTGAATATTCGGCCGAACCGACGACGTAGAAGCATGACCGGGCAGTCCCCATGATTTTGTTCTCTTTGGGTTGCTGTAATGAATCCATTTTTCACCACCAGTAACGATGCGATGAAGAAAACCCTTCCTTTCTTGCCACTGGAGCAGTTGTTCACAGCCGAAAAAACGCCGCTCAACGTCTCTTGGCTTCAAATCATAGGGAATCCAAGTTCCTTGTTTTTGAATCATTCATCACTGGGAAATGGCTTGGCGGGTAACTCCTAATGCTGGAGCAAGTTCTGTTTGCGTCTGGCACGGATCCTCATCGAGCAATGCCTCCAATTCAGCGTCTTCGAAGGTTTTTGGTCTTCCTTCACGCAAACGGTCAACATCGAAATCACCGTCTTTGAAGCGACGGAACCAATCACGGCACGTTGTTTCACTTAGAGCAGCATATCCGTAAACTTTTTGGAGTTCTCGATGTACTTCAGCCGCCGTTTTCTTCGAATGAAAGAAGAAAAGCAACACTTCCCGCAAATGGCGATTATTTGGCACAAAATCAGAGTTTCACACAACCAAAAGTATATGACGCAAAAACAAAATCACTAATATGTCAAAGCGGTTTGTCTACCATATGTCTATGTCTAAGCTTGGTTCATGATGTTTTGGTTATGTCACAATCGACCGGCACTTACTACTGGAGCAACCTCTTGAAAAACAGCGAGAACTTAGTTGCGCACCTAATATGTAACCGTACCTAGTTAAGCGAGGCATTAATCAGGCGGTTTAATATTTCTCTCATTACTCGTGGGACATGATCTGTAGCGTTGAAAGCCAAAACGCACACTGTATACTCGTTTCACATAATTCTTAAAAGATTGTGTTCTGCTCTGAAACTAAGAAAAAAGATAAGAAAAGAAAAGGGGGAAAGGAAAGACAAATACGTACATGCGGTTTATTGCGCTTTCCGTTGAGTTATTGTTGGGCCCCAGGTCAGTGTTCAACACGTTGTTTTTTCAAAATATACATGCTTTCTTACGAATCTAATTCGCGATAATTAATTCTTTATCAAATGCAAAGAATCGGCACTGATACTGTAATTACTTTCCAACACATGTTTTGCTAAACTGGATTTTTCTGGCCGATTGTATTTTATGTGCGCAACATGTTCTTTATACCGGGTTTTTATCGATCGTTTTGTTTGGCCGATGTATTGTTTACTGCAATCTAGACAATTCATTCCGTAAATTCCCGATTCTTTGTTGTCCTCGGCTTTGTCTTTTGCATTTCCTAAAAGGGGTTTGATGGAGTTAGTGGACTTGAGGACTGCGCTCCTTAAAAGCCCTACTTAAATTTTTCGTCAAACGGTGAAACGGTAAACATACAAACTGCCTTTAACGATTGCTTTGAGGTGACAGGCATGTGGTATCCCGGATTGTCTTTCTAATGTTAGCCCTCCTAATTAATCCATTGATTATTTCCGAATCAAAACCATTGTATCTCGCGATATTCTTAATAAGGTTCAATTCTTTTTCGTATATCCTATTGTTAATAGCAAATTAAGCAAACGATTGATAAGAAAACTGAATGAAGACGTGTTTTATTGCATGCTATGATTTGAGATCGCCGTGATGAATCTATTGACATTGGTTTCTTTTCGTAAAATATCAATTTCTATTTTAAGATTATTCCTAATAACTAGGGTAGCCAAAAAGACAACGCGTTATTGTTATTTTTTTTATTGTAAATTTAATCGTCGGAAATTTTGAATTTAATTGCTTGACGAAATCTTCCAAATTGTATTTATGTGTATTTAAAATGGCGAAAATATCATCTACATACCTAATCCAAATTCTTGGAAAATATTTTTTTATTTATTTATGTAGCTGAATATTTTGACAAAGTTTAATATTTCAAACACTAAAATAATTTTTTTCTAAGTTGTCCGTTAATAAATTCGGATAACTATCCATTTATTATACAACGTCACTTCAATTCACCGTCAGTTTATCTCGAAGACGTTTAAATAACATTTTCACCTTTAGTTCTTCGCACAACGGCCATTATCTTGAACCATCTGTCTGTTCGTGTTACGAGGATCGGCTCTGTTTGCTTTATTAATAGCATTTTCGACTTAATTGTGAATTCCATGGGTCAGCACACGTTAACCGTAATGGATTTAATGGTCTCGTAATTTATTTACTTTCTATTTTGCTTTTGTTTTTCACTGGTGAAACGTAGTATACGTAAGTTAAAACTCCGTCATGTATTTTTCTTGCTTTTAAAGTTTGTACTATCGCCGTATAGCCAGCAAGGTTTGCGAAATTGTAAATCACGATTAAACGAAGTTCATTACGACGCTCTAATATAATGAAGATCCATCGTCAATTATGGGAAGTCCTAGCAAGTAAAGTTGAATAGTGTTATATAACCGTGGTTTATTGAGGATGTACATACATATGTACGTAGGACTGTTTTAATGAATAAGCGAAATGAACTTGGATATTTTTAAGAAGATATATTTCAAACGATGTAATTAGTTTAATAAAAGAAGACTTATGTTCCATTAATACATGACCATCATTTATATACATATGTATATATTCAATTTCAAAATACATTTAAGAGATAAAATATCTTTTGCATATGTACATTGTGTACTTAGTTTTTATGTAAAATTATATTATTTACATCGACCTGTAAATGAATCGACTCATTTAGTATTTTTTTACACTCAAAGAGGGTCGAGAGGTTCGATTTGAATAAAATACGATCAGAGCATTTTCTAATAAATGACTAAAGACCTTGGCCTGCAAAATATTTGTGCCCCCTATTTTTCCTTCATGTAATTTTGGCTTAAATAAAATGTATTCTGTTAATTACCAACTTAAGCAATAAAGAAAAAATGCCACATAGACAGATCATGTGAAGACTGATATATCCAAGTTTCAGAATTTTTTAAAATATAGTCATTTCATCTCTTGATTTTCTTTTGACCTCAATACGTCTCACTTTACCATAAACTGTAAATTTTAAAAGTCGTCTTCGCTGCGCTTTAGTGTATGGTTACAAGAATAGAAACTTGCTTGCCATAAATAATTTATTTTTCGCACACACATAAGACATTTTGAATGAATGACAACTATTAGTTTGCGGAATTTGCAGCGCTGTTTAAAGAATTTTTTTAAATTCATTTGTCGAACAACTAATTATAGCTATTATTATAACCGCAACCCATTTCTCTGGTATATCCATGAACTTCTCTTCAGAAAATTCACCTGGTTTCTCTGCAAAAAACGCATCTTTCGAATTATGCAAGCCTTTATCGTTCCAAGTGTTATAAGATCATCGAAATACGTGATAATCCTAAGCGATAAAATCTAAAAAATACGGTTACTGACACTAAGCGCCCCATTCAAGCTGTTCTAATAAGAAAAGAAGAAGATAGAGACAAGAAAATAGACGAAATATAGTTATCTCCTTGTGAGCCTGATCACACTTTCGATGATTCAACGAACATACGAGGGAGCGTTTTTATATTCGCGGAATGGGGGACAAGGGGTGGAAATAAAAAAACCAAATTATTTTTCTTTTTCAATATAAGACGGATTCATTTTTCACATCTTTCAATTAATTTATTTATACCCTCATAAAAAAATGATTTCTCTTTATCTGCAAAATACGCCGAAACTGCCTCCTTGACTTCATCATCGGCAGTAAATTTTTTACCCCGCAGCTCTTTTTTCATTTTCGGAAACAGGTAATAATCACTCGGGGCCAGGTCTGGGCTGTAGGGTGGGTGATTCACAATTTCGAAGCCCACCTTATGCAGGGCAGCTAACGCAACGCGACTCTTGTGGACGGGCGCGTTGTCGTGCAAAAGCAGAACACCTTTTGTCAATTTTCCCCGTCTTTTCTCTTTAATGGCTTCTTTTAGTCGCTCTAATATTGAAGCGTAATATTCTCCGGTTATAGAAACACCTTTATCTTTATAATCAATCAACAATATTCCTTCCGAGTCCCAAAATACCGTTGCCATGAGTTTTCCAGCTGATTGTGACACTTTAAATTTCTTGGGAGGTGCTGTGCCCTTTTTATGCCACTGCATGGAGTCTTGTTTGGACTCAGGTTCATAATGATGAACCCAAGTTTCGTCTCCAGTAACAATTCCACTCCATACACCATCCTTGTCTTCATTACAGAGGTCCAAAAATGCACGCGAACACTCTACGCGCTGTTGTTTTTGCGGCGGCGTGAGCATTCTCGGCACCCATCTTGCGCTGACATTAGACATGCCGAGATGATCGTGTAGGATTTTAAAAATTGTTGTATCGGATACTCCAACCATTTCTGCGAGTTGTTTCTTCTTTAGTCGAGCATCTTCGAGTACAATTTGTTCAACTTTTTGGATAAGTGCTGGCGTGGTCACCTCAATGCTCCTGCCCGGCCTCGGGTCGTCTTCAAGGGATTCCCTTCCTTGTTTAAATAAACTATGCCACTTGTACACCATGGTTTTTCCTGGACAAGAGTCGCCGTAAACCAATGACATCTCATTCATTATGGTCGCGACGGATTTTCCTTGCCTGGTAAGGAACTTTATAACGGCACGATATTCGATATTTTCCATATTTCACTTTTCACTCCTGATTATGTTACTTGGTTGACGATAGCTCAAAGACTAACTGTCTAATAACAATGAAACTTCGTATTTATACTAATCATGAGTCACTGTACAGGCCACGCCCCCAATGCGCCTACTCACCCCTCTACAACCCGCTCATTCCGCGAATATAAAAACGCTCTCTCGTAGATATGTCAGAGAATTCCAGTAGTAATAACAAAAAAAATTGCCTCTAAATGAGAGGAGAACAATTATTAATGAAGTAGATTTTATTGTTGTTAGATATTGTGCCGAAGTAACAACATAAACAAGGAAACGTCCGGAAACTCTTCAGTCTATCAAAAAGGATGTAATTTTCCACTATAGATAAATCGGTTGATAAGTTCAAATATAGTCCACGAAGTGTTTGCCTTGACTGCTCAACGATGACCCAAAATTGGTCCGAATGCGAATTTATCATGTTTACAGCGTCTTCAGAAAAAGATAGACTTTATGATTCGATTTATCACCATAAATGAGACTTGGCTTCATTATTATACGCCCGAAACAAAACAATAATCTAAATAGTGGTAGCACAGTGGTTCTCCTACTATAAAGAACGTGATGACTGTTCAATCTGTAGGTAAGGTAATGGTTTTCTGGATACGATATTATTTGTACCTATTAATTGTTTGATTGTCAGGTAAAAATTTTTCGTAAACTATCTCTTATCAATCACACTAACCTATCAACATAACTTTTTTAGGTGTAGATTTCCAAATTTTCTTTTACACCGTATTTTAACACTAAATATTTAACATTGAAGGAAACTATTAAACAATGAAAGTAATTAGTCTTAAATACGGGTCCCAAAATTTAATATATATTGTTGACAAGAGTAAGTTTACTTATTATATTCGTTAAAAAAATATTGCTGGCGTTACTATGCTAACATATTTCATATTTATGTATTTATTTATGAAGACGATTGTACATCCGCAGAAAAGGAAGGAAGTAACTAAGAATAACTATGAATCGTGGACACATTGACACGCGATATAGTAATTGTAGACAAAGTTTTAGCGCAAATTAAATGCAGAATGCTTGACGCAAATTAAACTGCATTAAATATAACTGCGACGATGCTGTTCAACTGAAATAAACTGAAATTGAAATGCAGTCAAAAATTCCACTTTAATCGACGTGTCCTTTCAGACATTATTGCATGTTCAAATTCATAAATTTAAATTTTCTTCCAGACATAGTAAATTTCAGATTTCTGTACATTTAAACTATGTATTAAATATAAAACAATCCATTGAATTTCTGTAATATATGAGTCCCTGAAATGCGGTTGCGTTATACACGACATCATTGCTGCAAACAGGTTATGTGATATTGTTCTTTTGTGTTTTGCTGGGGTAATATTTCTGGAAATACAGGAAACTTGATTATTTCATCGATCGATTTAAAACAAATGAGCGTCAGGCCTCTTATAACGTGATATTTTCCACAGTGATATGCGGCAAAATTGTTTCTTATTACTCTGCGTCATGATATGCAGATATATAGAATGACAGTAACTCGAAGCAGTGTTATTGATTCTTACCTGTATGTATAATGTGAAATCGAATATAGTAGTAGTAAAGAAATCACCATTTTTGAAAAGAAATAGAACTTTTATATGTGCTCTATTGATTTAATATCTTTTACCTTTTAATCTATTTTTCAATAATGACGAAGTTAATAATTCAGTAATCAATGAGAATTTCACCATCTTTTAACACCTATAATTATTTTTAAATTATGAAGCATACATAACGTTCCTATTACAATTGCGTAATTACTATACCTGGCTTCTACATGATTCTTAAGGTCGAACTTGGTTCTTCATCTCTTCGTCTTCTTTCTTCTTACCACTTTCTCTTCGCCATTACATACACTCACAATTCTACAGCTACTCTAAATTGTAAGGCATGCATTATTTACAATGCTAGATATAAGTACATCGCAAATCACCCTAAGAAATTATGTGTCTTATAATATAATAAATATATCACTCTTATTAACATATTGAATACATATTATTAAAATATACAAGTATTTTAAATGCCAATTATTCATAAATTAACAACTTACGCTACTTAAGCCGGTCTGGGGTTTGATGTCAGATATCAACGGGTTAACATGGGATTGAAGGTTGCTGTAATATTTTTTGGATGTTTCTAGGATAAATTCGGGTATCGTGGGTACCTGTAGGTCACTATGAATAACGGAGTTCCTCGTAAACTAAGGAGCACCAGCAATTAATCTAAGAATTTAATTTGTACTACCGGTACCTTCGTAATATAGACCTTCGCCGCGTTATCCCAGATCTAGTATACCATGATCTTGAACTTCAGGTTCAGCTTGTCAGTGGACGGTCTACGATGTCAACTAGGTCATCTTCTCCTCGCCTACTCCTCATTTAGCTGCAACTTTTGCGGCCCGGTGGCTTTACTAAAACAGATAGCAGCGCTTTTAGTATCGTTGATCGCAATGTTATACCAAAAAGGACTTCTAATGTCGGTAAAATTGTGGTTTCAAAATAGTAGTGTATATTGCATCCGACAGGAAGACAACGATCCAAACTTCAAAGTAAATTGTTTAAAGTTTAAAAGGCTGTCAATGGTATCGCATCAGTAGATCGGTCTCCGCGCTCCTCTGACACCAGCCTAATTAAGAATGTTTGGGCTCTTATGAAGCAGAAACTTTGCGAGAAACATATATGTAGAACTAAATTGAAAAAATTGCCTTTTTCTTTATATGAGGGCATCGTAAATAGACATTTTGTTTATTAATATAAATATTTCTTATATATATTTTGTTAATGTACTTCATTAGACATGTCTATAGACGAATACCCTGTTTACTATAATTTGTGGAACAATCTATGTACCATATATAAATTCTAAAGATTCGTGTTTAGAAATAAGTTACTTGTGAACAACTTTCATTTTCTCTATTTTGCGAAGTATCAAAATTGTTTAATAGAAAAAATAGTAGTAGTTTGATGCATTAGTGCATACATAATATTTTCCTAATCTAGTAATTTTGTATCTCTCAGATGCTAAATATTTGAATAAAAACACATCATTTATTAGAGATAAAGAATTTTTGTTTTAATTTTAGAAATACAATTTTCACTCACATTTTATGCATTTTAAATATAAGTTCGTGTAGAACCAATACGATATTATTTATTCCCACGTACATGCCAATAGAATATTTAAGTCACAAGAAAGCAGACATATAAATATAGTCTCGTTAGGTTAAAAATACTCGACTCTGCTGCTAATGAGTTAATAATCATTGGGAAAAGTTTTTATTTTTAGAACCTAGGTGCTAGTAAATATATCTGGAAATTGTTTCTCTTCTTCGAAGATTTGTTCTGTAAATATTTAGACATTAATTTAAGGGCACTAGGATTGATATTTTGATTATTTTGTTTACAGCTCATACATCACGTAAACGTATGTAAATACCAACTGTGTAAAGTACGAGTAAAATGTGTTAGAATATAAGGTTAGAGCATAAGTTAGAAGTTTCATAAACAATGCATTGGGTATAATTTTTCGTAAAAGTACAAAGTATATACATTGAAAATCGATCAGGATTGGATTTATTAATACTACGTACATTACGCAAGTTACAGATCCGTAACTTAAAAACTTTAAAATAGTTTTTCCAAAATCATTCTAGTGTTGCTTCTACTGCACTCAAAGCAGTGTTTGAATACACTTCCTCCTTGCTTTCTTGCATCTTTTCAGCATTTAGAACTAACTGTTACGCTAAACCGTTTTCTTTAAATTTTTTCTTATCCATAACGCATGATATATTTCAAGAAATTGTGTAACTCTCAATACCAAAATAGACATATTATTACTAAATATTTAATTTAGTAGTTAATTTTTATAAACGTTATAGTTAATATTACCTTAATTTTCGCGGAATTTTACTTTATGGAATGTTTCAACTACTTTTATCTTTAATTATTCCCACAGCCTCACTTCAGAAGCCACTGTTAGCAGTTGCTTCAGGGGCAAAATCCTAGATTCCAAATGCTCTTCGCTCTGCGTCTTCTTTTTCTTCTTCTTTCTAAAACTGCCTTACATATATGTATCTCTTTTCCCATTTCTATTCTGTCTAGACTATTTGTTCATCTAATTCTGATCTTTTTATTTACTTTTTTTGTTCGAAAGCGCTTTATTCTTGAATGGAGTAATCTGTTCTCTTTCTTTTCTAACCTGTATTCCACACTTCCTCTTTCTCATGCTTTACCTTGTCTAGTCTAGTAATTGCTTCTATTTTGCTTAAAATTCTGCTTGACATTGTAGTAGTTTCGACATGGTTTGCACTTACAAAGTTGTGTCCAACTCGAATAATTCTCTCTTTAGATTTAGATATTTTGTAGCATCAACTTTTTGCATAAAGCAGATAAACTTTCATTGATTAGTTTTGTCTAATATGCTTCGCACCTATGTAAGTAAGAAGCTACCTTAAATAATCCAGGTTGATTGGGGTACCCAAACATTTGGCCTGTGTTATTCGCATCCTAGGTATGACTACCAAATCGCTTTAATTTTAATTATTCCCTTAAAATATTTAATCTTTATAACAATATTCTTACCCTTTTCTCAAATAAAAAAATGAATCGTTAGTAATATCGATTACAATCGATGAAAAAGAACAAAACACTAATACAAGAATGATGAAATACATTTAAGAATGAACTTTTATCGTTGTAAATTTTTATTACTTTTTGTTTTGACTCAATACCTTGAGACTCGAAATTGCCATAGATGTTTGAATATAGAGTATTATTCCTAAATCTTTAGACCCAGGTATTTTCATATAATCTCTACTGGGTTAAGAGCATAGTAACAAAACAGTAATTATATACACATCAATAACTCGATATTCTTAGTTAATCCGTTACAAAAAACTTTCCTATTTGGGCTATATATCGTTAGAAAATTTTATCAACACGTCATAATGTACTGTTTCCATAAAAATACTGTTTCAATATTCTTTAAATTTTTATATTATCTACTTCAAATAGGCAAAAAGTATGTCCAGACTGTTATAGTACCATCACCATGTCTTAATTAAGGCTCTTTATACTGTAGTGGTATGCCGTCCGCAGCAGATTTTCTAGCAAAAAAATTTCTGTTTAAATCTACAAAACTTTTCACCAATCTTCTAATGTTCATTTCAATATGCGTGGCATACTGAATTATTATATGAAGGCAGAAAAGTTTTCCCTGACAATATATTGTGTTGATGTTGTATATAATTAACGAATATTTCTGTGCACAATTTCAAGATCAATACACATCGCTACTTCAAATTAAATCTGGAGCACCGCAAATTCAATTTTAGTTATTTAGTTCCTATGAAATTGAATACAATAGTTACATTTGCAAATTATGAGCAATCTACACTACTGAGTAATCTACAAATGTCCGGAATTAGTAACAAAATATCCGTAAGTTCGTAATAAAGTTCTGTATTTCCATAGATTTTCATTTTACAATTTGTCTAAAATCAAACTATCCAATATCATTCGAAGTTTGTCTTCTTGATTTGATTTTGTTTTTATATTTATAATTTAAAACTAATCTGAATTTAGTTATAAGTAGTGAGATGTAATAATAAACATTAATAAAGTGAGAGTTAATCTGACTTCACGTCAATCGCACACATTATCAAATTAAAATTCATACCCTAGACATGGATTTGTTAATATACGCCCTGAATTTCTAACAAATTGTGGAGAAAATGTATGTGGCTTACTACATTTTACTCGGATATACTCTGAACGCGAACTTATCACGTGAATATAAACGTACAAAAATTCCTACCATCTTGAAGCCAGGTAAAGTAGGAGACCCACTGCTTTATTCAGCTGCTCTTACAGTGTCCTGAAACGACTCTCGTACAAACGTTTCCTGTCATTTTAGAAAATAAGAAAAAAGTGGAATTGTTGGATTTAGTAAAACAACATAAATCAACTATGGCAAGTACGCAGTAAATGAGCTAGCTTCATCCAAAAATAAAACAGTTTTAGAACTTCTTACATATTACTATGAGCTCAATCCTATAGAGGTAATTAGGGCCCAAGCAAAAGGAGAAGTAGCTGTAAATAATACCACATTTAAATTAAACCATGTTCAAAATTTACTTTGTGCTGCCACTCATAATGTTACTAAACAAAATTGGATAACGACAAATGATCATGTAAAAGGTATTGTAACAAAAATGTGACAAAATATGGACAGAATAAGAGAAAATTTCGAAGAATTTGGCATAAATGTAGGAAATTTAAGTACCACCGATGACTGTTCTAATGAATAGATATTTATTTATTAATATTTTACATTATGATTGTGTAGTGGTTATTGAACTAATATATAATAGTAAATTTAGTTTTGGAATGAAAATTATAGATGTATGTACATGTATTAATTTAGAAGTAAAAAAATATTGCAACTTTAGAAATTAAATTTGAAAGTATTAATTTAATAACTTATTTTATATATGAAATTGAAAAAAAATAATTTAATATACATTTTGTTAACAAGAGTATTTCAAAATTATCTGTATTCATTTTCAACATTTAACATAAAGTACAACTAAACTTTCACTATTATTGTTACTATAACAAACATTTTTGAGGCTAATTTTTTTGACTACGGGTAAATAAATATTACTTACAATAATAGTGAATATGTAAATTAGACTTTCGTAGCTGATATTTTGTAATGTCAAAAATATTCATTTGATTTGATCGTGATTAGTCTATCTGTTCGTGGTATAGAGTACAAGTATCAGTGCCTCGTCCAAGTTTAATAAGTAGGTCCTCACAGGATTAAACGTTATAATATTAATGAACTGGGAAATGGATTCTAGCTGTAGCTAATTAAATAAGTGGCATTAGCAACATTATATATTGCAGCGAAAGGGAGATGCCACTGATCATCGTCTTTCATTTTAAATTGTCATTCTAAATGTCGTCATTGGGAGGACATATTGCGGTAATAAATAATTTATAAAAATATTTATTTGGTTTAATTTTTTATAATAGATAAGAAATATTTTTGCCTAATTATACGAGGGTAGCCGTTTATATTTCGGGGACTGGCAACACTGTTAGTGTTGCCCCCGATATAGTGATTGCATCGTGAAGTTTGTCATTTTGTTGACAGTAACTTGAAAATCTTATGTCAGCGAAAAAATGGAATTAACTCGCGAACATTTTCGTGCAATTATTTTTAATAATTTTCGGCGTGCATTATCTCAACAAGAATGCATCGACGAGCTAAGTTCTTTATATGGTAATGAAGCGCCATCGTAAACTACAGTATATCTTTCGTATAGTGAATTCAAACTTGGACGACGTTCTTTGGACGATGGATTTCGCGAAGGTCATCTCACAAATGTTGTTGTGTGGGAAAACATTAATGCAGTGTCTGAATTGATAACGCAAGACCGTCATGTGATATACCGTGAGATCAAAGCATCTCTAGGTATTAGTGCCACCAGCGTGCATAAGATCCTGCATGAGCATTTAGCCGTTAAGAGGCTATGTTCACGTTGGGTACCACATAATTTGACAACCGCTCAAAAAATGACTCACGTCGATTGATGACAAGAAATGCACAAAAAATACAATGGCGGTGCTTCAAAGAACAATTTAAAGTCGATATAGGTGGTGAATCTTGGATCTATACGTAGCAAATAGCAGTCGAATGTGTTGGTATTCCAAGGTGAGCCAAAACCAACAAAAGTTGTTCGCGCTTGAAACGCATCAAAGCAAATGGTCGCCTGTTTTTTCGGAAAAACCGGCCACGTTGCAACCGTGCCTTTAGAGAGTTGTAGAATGGTCAATTCCGATTGGTACACAACTATTTATTTGCCAATTGTTTTTGAAGAAATAAGGAAAACAAACCGAAAATGACAGATCATTCTCCACCATGACAATGCAAGCTGTCACAGGTCGGTTAAAACAATTGAATATTTGACCGGGCAAAATATTTAATCCATGAGCCATTCGCTGCACAACCCGGCTCTAGCACCCTGTGATTTCTTTTTGTTCCCACAAGTGAAGAATAAACTTCGTGGTCGACAGTTTTCGATGCCGGAAGAGGCAGTTGAGGCATTCGAAACTCATATTTTGCATATATCGCCTTCACAGTGGCAGCAATGCTTTTCGGATTGGTTTGAACGAATATAAAAGTGCATTGATTTTCAAGGAGAATATTTTGAAAAGCAATAAAACTATTTCCGATAATAAATTTTTTTTTTGTTTACTATTCCCGCAATATGAACGGCTGCCCTCGTATACATACTTACCATATGTATCAAATAACACAGTGTAACCCACCAAAAATTGAATGATTATGAATTTATTTATTATGGTGATTGGAAACATAAACTTTGCAAGAAACATACATGTGTACATTTATTCACATACATTATTTATGTGTTGACGCAAAACTCTAACAAGTTAAGTAGTTTATTGATACAAACTAATGTCAATTGACAGCCATGAGTAGGACTTAATTAATAGGCAATTTCAAAACACATTGCAAGCCATAGTTGAACATTGCAGTGTCAAATAAATTGAAACTATTTAGAAAACGCAATATAAAACGACTCAATAGATAAGTATTTTATCGAGGCATAGTTTAAGTAATGTAAAACAATCTGTCTACTTGATAGTAAACAAGGAATTAGTCCCGTCTTGATATAAAATATATGTCTTTGTATGTTAATTGCTAACATTCCTTTATGTCTCGTCAACGTACTTGTTAAATATTCGATTGGGAAGTATACGTGTACACAAAGCGACTTTGCTTTCGTAAATGATAGGAGCCATAATGTATTTTGAAGGGCACTATAATATAAACACGAAATTCCTTGGGTCGCGCTCGAGGTGATTATTCAAGTGTAAACTACTTAAGTCAATAAAATTAATTTATACAGCATTTATTAATACTAATTTAGTGTTAGGCGAAAGTAATTTGCGTTAAATAGCGTGAATTGTGCCAAATATTTAGGATGTTTAATTATAGCAAATATATTGTATTACGTACGTAATGTTTAAATTAATAAAGTTATCAAAAGAAAAATGCATTCTTGCAATCTTACAATTTTAAAAGTTTCTGTCCGATTCTACTTGCGTGCGTAGAGAATATTAAAAATGTTCTTATTTTGCATTGCCTTGGTCTTCTTTTCAGAAAAGTGAAACATTAGGTTTCATTAAAACAGTAAACGTAACGCATGAAGTGTGTAGCCCATTATGCAATTATATAATTGTAATAATACGTAGAATGTATAGGAATAGAATAATTAAAGTGTTATGTAATCGAATATCAACGACGCGTGCCTAATGTTATATTCTTTTGTCATTATTTTTATATGCTTCGCTTGTATTTATACTGGAGAATTCGCTTTCTTATTTTCTACAAGTTATCTGAGGACATTTTGTTCTGTGCAATGTGTTAAACTCCGTAAATCGTTTACCGAAACATTTAATTTGATGCAGCAAGTGTATGGTGATACGTGTTCATCACGTACGAGTGTGTATGAGTGGTATAAACGATATAAAGACAGTCGTATGGACATAAATGACAACATCCTGGTACAAACAAATCTGTGGTTACGGAAAGTAACATAGAACTTGTGCGTGAATTTATCTGAAATGAGCCGTGGGAATGAAATTAAACATTTTTAAATATTCAATTCATCACATTTTGATACAGCAATTGGGCCTGAGAAAGATTTGCACTAGGATTGTACCACACAAGCTAACCGATGATCAAATATTGCTCCGAATTCAACGGAGATTATTAACATAAAGAATAAAATATTTTTAAGTATTATCGAGAATTGTAAATAATAAGTTTAATATCAACATACATTTATTTCGTTGATTAGGAAAAGCTGTCATGTATATATTATTAGTATAGTACGAAATTTCGATGGACGTTTCATTAGGCGTACGCCGAGAATGTATAAGGGGTTTCGTTTCTGATATACAGTACTGTGCAAAAGAGAGAAGCACCTAACAATATTTTCCAAAACTTATTTACTAAAACGTTTTTACTAATAATTATTGGGTTAATTTAATTTATAATACTTAATACATCTTTCCAAGAACGATTCACTTATTGGTAGAAATACAATCACTGGAAATTTCCAAGTTTATAACATCATACTTCCGCGTAGGTGTAAGATCGATCTCCTGATAAGAGGATTAAAGTAATAAATTTTATTGCAGAGCATTGTGGTGCATTGTGGTGATTTTATTGCACCACAATACTCTGCAATAAAATTTCAAGGGAGAGTTATTTATCTATGAGATTTTGTTTGTAATTCAGTGGTGGGAACGATACAGAGCAGTTCCACAATAGAATTTATTTAGATTCTTAAAAAACGCGTCTATGAGTGAAATTTTCATTTTCAGAAAAAATTGTGAGCTGTAAATTGTTATACGAGGGAGCGTTTTTATATTCGCGGAATAAGCGCGTTGTAGAGGGGTGAGTAGGCGCATTGGGGGCGTGGCCTGTGCACCGACTCATGATTAGTATAAATACGAAGTTTCATTGTTATTAGACAGTTAGTCTTTGAGCTATCGTCAACCAAGTAACATAATCAGGAGTGAAAAGTGAAATATGGAAAAAATCGAATATCGTGCCGTTATAAAGTTCCTTACCAGGCAAGGAAAATCAGTCGCGACCATAATGAATGAGATGTCATTGGTTTACGGCGACTCTTGTCCAGGAAAAACCATGGTGTACAAGTGGCATAGTTTATTTAAACAAGGAAGGGAATCCCTTGAAGACGACCCGAGGCCGGGCAGGAGCATTGAGGTGACCACGCCAGCACTTATCCAAAAAGGTGAACAAATTGTACTCGAAGATGCTCGACTAAAGAAGAAACAACTCGCAGAAATGGTTGGAGTATCCGATACAACAATTTTTAAAATCCTACAAGATCATCTCGGCATGTCTAAGGTCAGCGCAAGATGGGTGCCGAGAATGCTCACGCCGCCGCAAAAACAACAGCGCGTAGAGTGTTCACGTGCATTTTTGGACCCCTGTAATGAAGACAAGGATGGTGTATTGAGCGGAATTGTTACTGGAGACGAAACTTTGGTTCATCATTATGAACCTGAGTCCAAACAAGACTCCATGCAGTGGCATAAAAAGGGCACAGCACCTCCCAAGAAATTTAAAGTGTCACAATCAGCTGGGAAACTCATGGCAACGGTATTTTGGGACTCGGAAGGAATATTGTTGATTGATTATAAAGATAAAGGTGTTTCTATAACCGGAGAATATTACGCTTCAATATTAGAGCGACTAAAAGAAGCCATTAAAGACGCGCCGGTCCACAAGAGCCGCGTTGCGTTAGCTGCCCTGCATAAGGTGGGCTTCGAAATTGTGAATCACCCACCCTACAGCCCAGACCTGACCCCGAGTGATTATTACCTGTTTCCGAAAATGAAAAAAAGCTGTGGGGTAAAAAATTTACTGCCGATGATGAAGTCAAGGAGGCAGTTTCGGCGTATTTTGCAGATAAAGAGAAATCATTTTTTTATGAGGGTATAAATAAATTAATTGAAAGATGTGAAAAATGTATCCGTCTTGCAGGTGAATATATTGAAAAAGAAAAATAATTTGGTTTTTTTATTTCCACCCCTTGTCCCCCATTCCGCGAATATAAAAACGCTCCCTCGTAGTAGATAGAAAATGCCTAGAATAGTATTACTAGACAGAAATAAAATTATTATTTTACAGCAAGAGGGTTATAGTCAAGTGAAAATATCAAAGATAGTGAAATGGTCCCGGTATGCCGTGCAACAGACAATAAAAAAATAACTGAAACCGGCAGTGTAAGTGATAGACCAAAGAGTGGAAGTCCAAAAAACCTCAGTAAAGCTGATGCGCAGTTTTTAAAAGATAGTTCCTTAAGAAATCCTGAGGAAGTTAATGCAGAACTAGCTCAAGATCTTACGCGAACATGTGGCACTTCGGTACATGCTTCAACGGTAAGGCGATACCTGCTCAAATCAGGCTCGAGGGGATGTGTGGCCTTGAAGAAACCCTTACTGCGACGCAGTAATAGAGGGAAACTAGTAAAATATGCCAGAGACCACGAAACTTGGGGATATATCCCAGTATGCCATGCAACAAACGATAAAGTGAATGACTGAAATGGGCAGTGTAAGTGATAAACCTAAGAGTGGATGTCCAGAAAAGCTCAGTAAATCTGAAGTTTTTAGAAGTTAGTTCCTTAAGAAATCGTAAGAAAGTTATCGCAGAACTGGCTTAAGATCTTGCGCGAACATCTGGTACTTAGGTACATGCTTCAACAGTAAGGCGATAGTTGCTCAGATCAGGCTTGAGGGGACGCGTCCGTGAGGAAACCCTTACTGCGACGAAGTAATAGAGGGAAACGATTAAAATATGCCAGAGACCACGACACTTGTACTATGGACTGACGACGCGTTGGTGAATCGTTATTGGAATCATGTTTACACACTACCATAAAGCATGAAGGAGGCAATATCCAAGTTTGGGGTTGCAGCAGCTGTGGGTGAAAATTGTAAAATTAGAGAGTAAATTAACTGGCGAGAAATACAGAACACTATTAGAAGAACATACCATACTATCAGGGCAGCGACTTATTGGCTATAATTTCATTCTACAGCAAAATAATGATCCCAAGCATGCTTCAAAACTTAGTTTTTATACATTAAAAAAAATTTTAACTTATGTAAGATTATTATTTATCCTTTTATAATAGTTTCTTGTAAAATTCAAGAAGGTGCTTCTTTCTTTTGCACAGTACTGTATGTATATAAGTATGTATATATTTAGGGCAGTGTGCGTATTGTTCGGAGGTGTTTACTTATATTACGGAGCTTTGCACGTTGTATAGAATTATGTCGCGATCACAAAGATATAAAGAACGACGATTTTCTGATAGTAAATAAGTTTATTTGTAAATTTGATGGAAAAAACCGGCGGTGTGCAATTTACTGTTTCGTTAATTAGATAACGGATCATTTTACTCATTCAGGAATAAATACGCGAACTGTAAATTACCTAGTTCGACAACATTTCGAAATATGGACCATCTGCTCGCGAACGTACTGAAAATAGAACTGATTTGACATTCTCGTCTATAATTTTCAACTGTCCCTATTATTAGCAGTTGATTCTAGTTTTCTGGTTCATCTGAATCTTCGTAACCAGTGGAAAATGCTTCTGCTAATTGAAGTAAAAAATCCTTTCTGTTAATATTTGTTCCCGAGACTTCTTTGTGTAAAATCCAAGCTATTATTACAGCTCCATCAAAAATATTAAAAAGTCCATCTCCGAGATCCCGACGCTATATTTTTTAGCCGTTTGACCCATTAGATCAAATTTGTTTCTGTTATAAAATGAGAGTTTCAGGCAGCTTTTTCTGGTCTCGTTTAATTTTTACAGAATTATGCTTAAAACTGAGTGTAAGCACTTTCGTAGTTGGTTGAGATTTATATATTGTTAGAGTGCAATTATTAGATTTATAAATTAAACTTGAAAACTTATTTTTTCCGCTTCGCAACATTCGGAAATTGCTTTTCGTTTGAACGAATAGTACCTACCAAATTCATGCTCTTTTTTAATAATTATAAAGCCAGTGATTTATTCGTAAAAAAAATTGCCCGTTATCACATTTCTACCGCAAAGTATTATATAATCAAATGGCTCAAGTAGTTTGAGAACAACATACTCGCCAGAAGATGTCGACATTGGTCCATTTTAATTTCTGCCTAATTATAGAAAATTATTTGCGATATATTTATTAGTCATAAGAATCAAGATTTAAATATAAACTCAGTGGATTTGTTAGGTATATACTTGGTAAATTTGCGCCTTAATTTAGTTGAAAATAATTGCTCATCAATAGTAAAATTTTGTTCTGCTACATAGCAGTTTTAACAATTCTCAACGAAAGCTTGGCAAACGTTTAAGGTGAAGTTAAATTCATTGCTTTTCAACCATTGATTTCATTTATATAAGGTCTAGTAAAAAGAAATCCATTATTTTTGCATTAAATTGAAGGTTTTATTTAGCATAGTTAGAATGATCCGACTTAGGTCAAATATGTACCGTTTTGTTCGATAACTTGTTGCCATTTTGAAGGTAATTTCATAATGCCTCTCTCATAGAAACCCTCGTCCCTATTGGCAAAAACTGGGACAGTCGATTATCACAAGCTTCTCTTGAGGCGAATTTTTCACCAGCAAAATCATTCGCCATAGACAGGAACAGGTAGTAATCACTTGGTGCTAGGTCCGCACTATAAGGTGGATGCATAAGAACCTCCCAACCAAACTCCCGGAGCTTCTGGCGAGTCACTATCGATGTGTGTGGCCTGGAGTTGTCCTGATGGAACACAATTCCTCTCCTATTGGCCAAAGCTGGCCGCTTCTGGGCGATTGCTTCCTTCAGACTGTCCAATTGTTGACAGTACAGGTCCGAATTAAGAGTTTAGCCGTAGGGAAGCAGCTCATAGTAGATAATTCCTTGCCAATCCCACCAAACACACAGCAAAACCTTCCTGACCGTCAAGCCTGGCTTGGCCACCGTTTGCGCCGGCTTACTACGATTCGACCACGACCGTTTTCGCTTGACGTTGTCGTAAGTGATCCACTTTTCATCACCATCCGCTTCAGAAACGGATCGATTTTGTTGAGATTCAGCAGCGATTCGCAGATGTAAATTCGGTCCATGAGGTTCTTTTGCGTTAACTCGTGTGGCACCCATACATCAAGCTTCTTTTTGTATCCAACCTTATTTAAATGATTCCAAACGGTTTTTTGTGCAATGTTTTGCTCCTGGGCAATCGAAATAGTGCTTACATGACGGTCGGACTCGACGATTTCCATTATTTTATCGATATTTTCGACAATTGGCCTTCCAGAGCGTGGTGTATTTTTGACATCAAGATTACCGGAACGGAATCGACGAAACCAAAATTGCGCATGATTGACTGTTACAGTATCAGGACCATAAACACTATTCACATTTTTAGCCGCCTGGCTTGCGTTTTCGCCTTTATCGAAGAAAAACTGTAAAATATGGCGTATTTTAACTTTGCTGGTGTCCATCTTTGACGCACGCTCAAACAATATTAAGTCAAGTAATCACAAAACTGTCTGAGAAGTTCGTTTAGTACGAAATCTTATCTTTCGAACGCCATCTAGCAGAACGCGATCGCACTTATACAACGCGAGGTACAGATTACTAAAGCCATCTATTGGAAAAATAATGGATTTCTTTTTACTAGACCTTATATTTTCATGTCGAAGCTTATAAATTCCAAATAGCCGTGAAAAAGTTGAGTAGGAACTTTTCTACCCATCTTTTTCTAAAAAATTGAGGTCCCCATTTTTTAAACTATTAATAAAACAATTTTTTCGCTTCATTTGCACCACGTCCATATAAAATCGGGAAAAATGTGTTCAATTTTTCTTGTGGTAGAATCAATTTCTTTAGAAGTCTTAAATTCTGTATACTTTTGGGCATAGTTATATACTTCTATTTATTATCAAAAAAAAGCACTGATGACTTTATCTTCGATTATATTTGATTTTACATATGATATGGTTCAATGGTACTTCGCTGTGACTTTCTTTGAGTCGATCTACGTTTTTTTTGTTCCCACATAATTCCACCGCCAGCAGTTTCAACATCTTGATCACTATCATCAGAATATGATCACAATATAATTATTTTCTTCCACTTTAGTATACTGGAAATAATCTACATTTTGCTGTCGATATCTGAGGACGAAGTTAAAAATTTTCTTTTGAGACTAGCCGCCTAAATATATGTATGAATGTCCATCTTTATAGTCAAAATTACTCATCATCAGGGTAGCCTTTATTTATGTTATTTATATATTACAATTGTTTAAGCTTTTTCGAATGGCTCACAAGATTTGTATAAAACCTTATGTCTAGAAAAAAAAAATAGAAAAATGTATAGCTTATATTATCATAATATTTACTATTTTCTTGCCACGGATCCAAGAACAGTATGAATTTATAAAAAAAAGCTCTTTTCACAAAATAAAACGCTGCTGTTCATCTCAATAACTCACAATTAAATTGATTGGTAATAAAAGCTGTAAAATTGGTGATTATCCACAAATATATAATATATATTCAGTAAAACTTTCAACATAGAAACCAGCCAACGTTAGCAAGACAGCCCATAAGAAATGCATGCAAAAAATAATATGAACGCACAAATAATCTTTCGCCTCATTTCTGTGTCTATAGAAAAATACAAAGTAAATTCTAATACCTAGAATAACGTAAAATGATAAGAATAAGGTCTTATCCGAAACGACAGTGAAGAGTATATAAAAAATTATTTGAAAATATTCCTAATAGTCCTTAAAATGAAAAACATTAGCACTCAAAATGACCGATTACTTATGACTGGTGGAATAACATACTTTATCCCCTGTTTTTGTATTTACCAATACATTTAATCGTTTTAAAATTATTTGAGTATGTTTTTTGTTTTATTTATGGAAAATTCTCTTAGTCAAAATAAGTATTACTATTCTTCTTATATATTCACTAGAAACGCACTTTTTTGTCATTTATTCTACGCGGATCTATGTTGACTGACGTTCTTAGCTTCTATTATGTTACTAGTGAAGCTCGTTTTACGTACAGCGGAAGTCGCAGGTCGCGACTGGTATTGTCAGTTGATTTCTATGCGCTTTCTATATATTGTACTAATTCACAGGCTCAACTTGTAGATACACGCTGTCTTTATTCATCGATTCTTGGTACCCGCTAACTAATGTTCTGGAGCACTTAGCCATCAACTGGTTACATAATAATTACAGATTCATGTTCCACAAACTCTATAATGCTATTATGCGTTTACCATATCCGCAATAATGCTTTGGAATAACCACAGTTATTATATTATACAGGTTGTTTCAAAATGCGCGATTTTTTTTAAGAATAAATAAAATATAGATGGCGCACTGAATTTGTCTGGGTATGTGGGCATTTAAAAAGTGTGATGTATGACAATTATGAAAATGGCTTCCTATACGGTACAACAACGCGTTCAAATTGTTGAATTATTTTATGAAAATCAGCGTTCTGTGAAAAGAGTCTTTAGAAAATTACGTGAATTTTATGGTTTACATAATCGTCCATCTGAAAGCACTATTGGTCGAATTATTAAAATATTTCAGGAGACCGGTTCCGTGGAAGATCAAAAAAGTGAAAAATACAGTCGTAGTGGTCGTTCACAGGAAAATATTGGTTTGGTTCGTGAAAGTGTTGCTGAATGAAATGTCCATTAAACGACGTTCACAACTTCGACTTAGTGGATTAACAATATGGCGTATTTTACGCAAGGATTTAGCTCTGAAGGCATATAAGGTTCAAATAGCACAGGAACTGAAGCCATTAAATCATTTCAAGAATTTGTTCGTTTGTCAATTTCATCAATGAACAACCAGCTGATTTTTCTCAAAAAATAATGTTTTCCGATGAATATTGATCTAGAGGATATGTGGTTTCAACAGGATGGCGCTACACCTCACTTTGCACACGAATCAATTGATTTATTGAGAGAAAATTTTCCTGGACGTGTAATCTCGAGAAACGGTGATGTTAATTGGCCACCAAGATCATGTGATTTGACACCGTTAGACTATTTTCTTTGGGGTTATGTGCACAATCATGTTTATAAAACAATCCACAATCAATTCCTGCTTTGAAAGATGAAATTATTCGTGTCATTGGTGAGATAGAGCCTCAATTATGTCAAAATATCATTGAAAATTTTAACAAAAGAGTGGACGTCTGTGGAGCTGATAGAGGAGGCCATTTGGCAGATATTATTTTTCGCATATAAATGTCATAACTGATACTTCAATATAAAGTTTTTGAAAGTGAATGCAAATTATGTGTTTTATTTATTCTTTAAAAGACCGCGAAATTTGAAACAGCCTTTATATTTGCAATGTGTTTGCAATGCCCTTGTATAATGTGGATTTTTATAAAGATGGTCGAATGGAATCGACTAGAATTTGTGAATTACTTAGCATTTTTAGTAGTCATTGTTTTAGTGTGTCCTTAATAAAAATATAGAAAAATACAATTTTGTCATATTTATGCTGTTAGATCATTTGATGGTATATTAGTGATGTTTTGTGTTCTCGTGCAGCATTAAACGCCAAGAATAATTTTTATCTGTTTAAGTGATGTTGAAATTGTGTTTTGATGTTTTTGAAAATTCTACATTTTCATGTCAAAAGTAATTTTATTATTAATTTTGTTTTTATGTTCGTTATCTTTCTATTTTCAAAATGTTTCTACTAAATAATAAAATAACTTTCTGCTCGATGTGAAACCTTTAACAAAAGAATGGTGCTTAACCAAATAAAATATTTATTTCCTTTTTAATTTGCTACTACAACAGGAAACGTTATTAAGGCTCCAAAAATAGTGCATTTAAAGTTTATAAACGTGCTGTTTTAACCTAGTACTAGTTCTGCAAGGGTGGTCAATAGAAATTTCATATCAAATCTGAACGTCAAAAACCTGTGAAATTGAACTCTCGAAATTCTCTTTCATTTTATATTAAATTCAAGAAGTATAAGATGTTTAATAGTAATTGACAAGCTAAAATGTTAGACTGGCAAATATCATGTACTATTACAAAAATACCCAGTATTGAAATTTATTATTATTTGCCTAGAAAACGGAAAAGGTGAGGTAAAATTAAGAAAATGACATAAAAAACTTGTATACTAAGACACTTAACGCATGTTCGTTTCGTTCGTCGTGCCCTAAACTCATGCAATAAGACCTGTCTTATGACACTCATTTTTTAATCACATTACATCATAATCGTTCGTAATATATCAACATTGTTTTCATTAAATAATACAGTATTCTCCTACGCAAAGGGCTGTGAAAATTAGACTTTCTTAAATATACACACCACAATGATTTTACAACCTAAAGTTTTTTAATCGTGTTTGCAAAAATAGATACATGCATTCTTTTAAAGTAGATTATACTTTTTCGTGAAATTCGTCAATAGATGTCAATGGATTCTTTCGAAATACCAGTTTTTTTAGCGTTACCCAAACTTAAGCATCATACGGAGCGGGATCTGACGAATAAGCAGGATCTGTAACGATGATGTTGATGGAAAATTACGCGGTCCCAAAAATGTTCATAAAGCATAATAAAAGAATTCCGTTATATTGCATGTGACATCATATAGAAACCATTAGGCACCAAGTGGAAAATTTTTAGGGTAAGAAAATCTTCAAGAATGTATTAGTAATCTGTTCTATATATCGCAACTAATCCACAATAATTATATTTCTATTGTCGTCTTTCACAAAATATACTGTTAGAAGGCACTGTATACCAAGAATATTAGATGGTGGTATATCATTGCTAAGAAGGAAGCATAATACAATACTCGCGAAAACTTTTCCGCATTATCTAAATGTGTATTTTATAGAAGAAATCACTTATTTTTTATAATTATTTTTTTAGTAGACATTTGTCTAAAATTCGTCCAAACGCGTTCACTATAGACTTCTTTGCGGGGATTGTCTGTTGTGTTAGGACGCTTCCTGTGCGTCTATATTTTTCAACGACTATTAACAAGCCATTGTAGGTTGCCTACAGCTTCTGTTACAAAGACAATACCCTCTAGCTTCGCGTTCTGCTCTAATTAATAAAGTAGTAATAATAAAAAAAAATTATAAAAAATTAGCAAGGAATTAATTTATAAGTACAATGATTTACTTACCATAGACATATAAATTAATATACATTTCGGCAATCGTCGACTCTATCTCTGATGTTATATAAGATTAAGGATTGCTTGAATTGATATATACCAGGGTAGCCGTCTATATTTCGGGAACAGGCAACACTGTTAGTGTTGCCCCCGATCTGATGATTGCATCGTGAAGTTTGTCATTTTTAACAATATATTTACCTTGGCAGTTTTATTATCTGAGCACTATTTCTATTGTTGACAGTAAGTCAGATAGTCAGCGAAAAATGGATTTAACTTCTGAACATTTTCGTGCAATTAGTTTTCATAAATTTCGGCGTGGATTATCTCAACAAGAATGCATCGACGAGCTGGATTCTTTGCATGGTGATGAAGCACTATCGAAAATTACAGTATATCGTTGGTATAGTGAATTCAAACTTGGACTCTTTGGACGATGAATTTCGTGAAGGTTGTCCCACAAATGTTGTTGTGTCGGAAACCATTAATGCAGTGCCTGAATTGATAATGCAAGACCATCATGTGACATACCTTGAGATCGAGGCATCTCTAGGTACTAGTAATACCAGCGTGCATTAGATCCTACATGAACATTTAGCCCTTAAGAAGCTATGTTCACGTTAAGTACCACATAATTTGACAACCGCTCAAAAAAGGACTCGCGTCGATTGGTGCCAAGAAGTGCACAAAAATACAATGGCGGTGCTTCAATGAACACTTATAAAGTCGTCAGAGGTGGCGAATCCTGGATCTTTGCGTATGAGCCCGATAGTAAACAGCAGTCGACTGTGTGGATATTCCAAGGTGAGCCAAAACCAACAAAAGTTGTTCGCGCTCGAAGCACATCAAAACAAATGGTCACCTGTTTTTTCGGAAAAACCGGTCGTTGATTTTCAAAGAAAATATTTTGAAAAGCATCAGAACTATTTTAGACAACAAATTTTTTTTTGTTTGCTATATACAATATATATATATATATATATATATATATATATATATATATATATATATATGCTAAATGGGTTCTTTAAATGCATCAAACTGATCCGGAATTTCATCGAAAAATCATCATGAGGCCCATTTTCGCTTCGCAAGTTACGTTAACAAGCCGAATTGTCGCAATTGGGGCTCGGAAAACCCAAGAATTATTGTTGAAAAACCTGTCGATCCTCAACGTGTGACTGTTCGGTATGGTTTTTGATCTGTCGGGGTCATTGGACCCTACAATGAAGCTGAAGCAACTGTTACGGTCAATGGATTGCGCTATCGAACGATAATTAATGATTTTGTATGTACGGAATTGAAAGATATTGATGTGAACGACGTTTATTTTCAACAAGACGGCGCTACGTGCCATACAAGTAACGATACCATCGCTCTTTTGCGTAAAAAGTTTCCCGACCTTGCGATTTCTCGAAGAGGCGATCATAATTGACCACCGAGATCTTGTGATTTAACACCTTTAGGCTTTTATCTTTGAGGTTACGTGAAAGATAAGGTCTATGCCAATGGCCCTCAATCGATTCAAGACCTCAAAGATGAAATTCGTGAAGTTATCGAGGACATACAACCGCAAATGTGCGAATTGGTGGTGGACAATTTCATGAAGAGAATATGGTGCTGCAGGCGTAACCATGGCGGCCACTTGGCTGATTTCGTTTTCCATTATTAATGGCATACCTCGTTACAATTAAATAAACATCCGATGATTTCGCTTAAAAATACTCGTTTTTTTACGTATCAAAATGAAACCTATTGTTGGAAGACCTTTTAGATATATATTCTTATATAATTTTTTAATTTAATATATTACCTCAGAGGGATAGTAAATTACAATACCGGAATTTGTAAAAATTACAAAAGCGAAAAGGACCAACTTTTATATATACCGTGAATATATTTTATAATGCAACATGCACATACATACATAACGTAATAATGAAATGACAGCAATGTATTTTAGCGTGTATTTTATTTTGCAACATAGGATGTGAAATACAGTAGTTGAACAAAATTTAAAAACTAATTTAACAAATTTTCAAAAATGCCACCATTGACGGCCAGACAGTATCCTAAGCGATTGTAGAATTCATTTATTGTATTTTGTATCTGCTCTGGAGTTATTTCTCTTGCAGCAACTCGTATTCTATTTTTTAATCGGTCAATATTGTTTAGAGGTTCTCCATGAAAAACTTTATTTCTGATACATGACCAAAGAAAGAAATCGTTTGGAGACAGGTCTGGTGACCTTGCGGACCATTCTACTTCTCCTCCACGGCCTATCCAACGGTTTGGAAAAATGTTCTAACCATATGAGAATTATGTGCCGGCGCGCCATCATGCTGGTACCAAATCTCACCATCAATATTTAAAGCGTGGAGGGCTGGCATAACTCTGTACTCAAGCAATTCTAAATATTTTTCTCCTGTAAGAGTACCCTCAATAAAAAACGGTCCTACAATATGGTGTCCAATCAACCCAGTCCAAACATTGATTTTCTGTGGCCGCTGAGTCCTTGTGATATGATATCTATGCAAATTTTGTCTACTCCAGTAGCGGCAGTTCTGTGAATTTACTTCACCATTTACATAAAATGTTGCTTCATCTGTAAAGCAAATTCTGTGTAGTAAAGTATCATCATTATGAAGCTTATCCAACATGATTTCACAAAAGTTACTTCTTCTTTCTGCATCATTCGCAATTAGTTCCTGATGGTTTTGAAAATGATACGACTTAAAATGTTCTCGTTTTAGTAGTTTATGCACGGACGATTTGCTTACATTTGTAGTTCGTGCTAAAGCTCTTGTGGAGAGCATATTATTATTTTCGATTGTTTGTAGAATTTCATCTCTTTTGGCGTCAGTAATAACATATCTTGGCCTATTCTTTTTTTTATGATTAGGAACGATGCATCCATTATTTTTATACTTCTGTACTAACCTACTTATTGTAGTTGGACTCGGTCTTGGACGGTCAGGATATGTAATTTGAAACAAGTCTGCTACTCTCCTCAAACTCATATTCGAGTCATACCAGTTCACTAATAACAGTTTTTCTTCTACACTATACATACCTCAAAAATAGAGTAACTTATTTTCACATCCTATGTTGCAAAATAAAATACACGCTAAAATACATTGCTGTCATTTCATTATTACGTTACTCTAGCAACTAGTGTATGTATGTGCATGTTGCATTATAAAATATATTCACGGTATATATATTTGTATGGTAGTAAATCACTGCAGTTAAAATAATATCGAAATATAGATAAGTAACAATTAAAACTATAAATCACAATATTAAATCTCGTTATAGCTCCTTTCATTTTACTAGACATCATTAATTTGAAGAACAATTACGGATTTTCATTTAATCTGAAAATGTAGTCCAAATTTTTACATATAAAATGAAGCTTCTTATTGGAAGACCGTTTAATAAAATATTTATGTTTAAAATTGTCCGGTACTCTATATATATATATATATATATATATATATATATATAGAGTACCGGACAATTTCGTAAACAAAAAATATATAATTTGTAATATATACAGTAACTTGAATATGTATGGTCATCCTAAGAGTCTTAAAATAATTTTAACTTTTTCCCGACAAGTAAACGATATTAATCAAATTTGATACTTAAGTTTTCATTTTATTACTATTTTAAACATTTGTTTCTTATTTCTGTCGCTTTATAATTATAGTGCTACCAACCGAATTTTATGAGATATATTTCCATTTATTTCTGAGAACAGTTGTAAACATTAATAACTCATACATTTATTTTACTAGCTGCATTAAAAGCAAATGTATAATTTGTAAATAAGAATGACATTTTAATTATCTATAAATTTTCTCAGGCGTATCTTCGATCATCTTGATCTTTTAAATACAATTAGGTATTTATAGCCTACATTCTTAAATAATCTTTACGTTTAAACGTTTAATTATTTCTGTAAGCCTTCCCCTTTTATTTTCATTATATTTTTCCAGTATGGTAGAAGAATGTTTTTAGAAAATAATGTAATCCACGTGACTAATGCAATTTTGGTTGCATACATAATATGTCGGCAACAAATTAAATATATAAGGGTACCTACTTTACATGACAGTAGGGACAATTGATAAGTACTCCTTTCCTACCTACATCTTTTGCTAAATTTTGTTATTGTCGCTTTATCTGTGTTGTTTGAAATTTCTTTTGAAAACAAATGAAAAATTATTTTCTATTCTTTGAGAATTTGTTGGTATTTAAAGTACAAAAAATTCCTTATTTATGAAATTTTAAGTTATTGTAGACGAGTTTACTTCAGAGGACGACGCTTTTATTTTAAAATGTACAGTATGAAAGATGCTAATATAATGATAATTCGAAAATTTCCTGAGTATTACACCGTTTTAATTTAGCCCGAAATTAATGAAAAAATCATGCCTTCGGAGAGGAATCGAATCCCGGTCCACAGCTTACCGGGCAGGTGCTCCTACCATTGAGTACCAAGAACCGTAAGATTCCATTTCTCAAACACGTCATCAATTTCATTATGTAATCAGATCTTTAATTAAAATCTGCAGTAGGTTTTATTATTAACAAATGCGTCTGCACTTGCATATATACGCTCGTGTATATACACAACTACGTGTATTTCACGATGTAAAATAATGAAACTTCGAAATTTCGATTCCTCTCATTAATTTCTGCCTTAATTAAAACGATGTAATAAGCAAAATGTTTAGAGAAGATACGTATTTTGAGATATTCTCAAAATGCAAAGTCGTATCCTATACTAAGAAAAAGAATCCAATGAATTTTAACTATGTTCTAAAGAATACTAAACATAGTCGTTGACTAAACGTCAAAGACCTTGAAGTTAGCTTTGACTATAGGTTTACCTTCGTTGGATATATTAATTTTATGATTACCATGGTCTATGGAATTGATTGTTTTATGTACATAGGAACTGTCGAGACTTAAAAAATTTGACTTTACGACACTATGATAAAAGCAAAAGCACAATATATTACCCTAATTTTGGTAATCTATTTTATCAGGTACACATTGAGAATGTACAGCAACGTTTTGCAAGTTTATTGTGTATTTATGCGACGGTGTTTATCCAAAGCGAAATTCTAACTGTACTTGTGTATTATCATGATTTGGAATAATAAAATTACGCAAAAAGGAAATTATTTTAAATTTAAACTATTTAGTTGGTTCTTTAAAGAGCGCAGTCCTGCATGGCCTGCATAGACTTTCAAGAACAAAGTTCAGTAGACAGAATCAAATAATGTTATTGTGATACATTAAAGCCAATGTTTTACTTAAAGCGCCGGTTACAATAATGCTAAGAAATTACAGAAACATTTCACACTTATGTGTTATTCATTTCCACCCTTTAATATGACAGCTGCCATCCTTTCTTTGGTATAGAACTGCGTGCATTCTGTTTAGTTTGTTTCATTTTCTGTATTTGGGTTTACACTCGTTTTAGATAAAAATTGTTTATAAGTATAGCTTATTGGTAAATGTTCGTTAATTTTATTTTACGTTTTAATGGAGACTCTACTTAATTTAATTAATTAGTTATTCTGTGCGGATCCAGGTGCAATACTGATTAATTATCTGCCGATGATGACAACTTTGTTATCGAAACACGAACATGTACCTGTTTTGAGTAATTTTATTTTGTTTTAACACGTTCCTTACTTGATATATTAAAATAGAAGTGAGTGGGAATATATTGGTTCATACTATTGATTTTTCCATTCATATTAATAGTAATTCAACTAGCACATGTACTGAGCTAACGTATTTATTGTTTATGTTACCATTAATTTTGTTATAGTCATGTATATATAAATGGATTATAGTTTTTCCGAGCTCAATGTTCATAAACCGAAACGATATTTATTGAATATTAAAAAAATCTGTCGTTCATGTAATTTAGAAAAGAAAAAAATTTGAGCACGTGTCGTCATGTCAAAAGTAAATGATTGACCTGAAGAAGCTGGTTTATCCAACCTTGCTTGGCAGATAGCCACAATCGTTTATTGTTTTGTATGTAACATCGCTACGTTGAAAGCACGTGTAGAACTTACGCTTACGTAAAAATACCAGAAAAAAAACGACCAAAATAAACCGACGCAATGAATGAAATGGCAGCTGTGCAACAGACACCGTGTTACGTGTTACTATTTTATACGATACATACAGATGCGTATAATTTATGTTTCATTTGTACCAACTATTAAATTTGAGTTCTACAAACGGTGCAATTGTAAAGTGACAGCAAATGAAATATCTGAGGCAATCAAACTATCCGTAACGGTAAAAATGCAGAAAATTTCATCGAGTATGCTTCTTTCGTATTGCAAAACGACAATTGTCTCGAAATATATATTTGAGTTTGACAGAGTGCGGAAGTTTGACGTTATTATCGCGCCTCTAAAAATCATGATGGATGTAATGAATGATGAAAGATATGTGATCAAATTTTATGTTCATCTGAAATTAACCGCGGCAGAAATTTTTTCCGTGGTTAAGATGGCATTCAGTGAAACGATTCGCTTGTGTTCGATGTTATAGAAATGGTCCAGGTTTATCAAGCTGCAATTATCCGCGCCAATTTACGAAGGTATTATACCTGGAATATTATCTTGCGACTTTCAAATATTCGTAAAAGTATTTATGTACAAACACTTAAACGTGTCTAAACTTTAGTCTGCCTAGACTTAGTGTTTGCTAAAATCGAATCGAAAAGCAAATAGTGCAGTGATTTGTTCGCGTTGAAAGGAGAGTTATCAGAAAGAAGATGTAATAGGATAGTGGATAAAAGTTAGGTGTATTGTTATTATCAAGAGTTGAAGTAACAGCACCTATCTACGAGGGTGGTCCCAGAAGTACCCGACCTAGCAAAGAAAACACAAAAATTTTGGAAAGAAATATATCTATTTTTCAACGTAATCTCCTTTCAGCTCTATACACATTTCCCAGCGATGTTCAATAAGTTTGATACCCTTTTTATAATAAGAACTGTTTTGCTCCTCAAAATGGCCATTAACTGCCAATGTCACTTCTTCATCGTCGGAAAATCTTTGACCACTGAGCTATTTTTTCAAGTTTGACAACAGAAAATAATCCGAGGTGGCTAACTCTGGCGAATAAGATGCATGAGGTAGCAATTCGAACTTTAAATCATTAATTTTGGCCATTGCAAAAACGTATTTGTGAGCTAGTGCATTGTTTTGCTGAAACAACACTTTCTTCTTAGCTAAATGCGACCGTTTCTGCTTGATTTCTTCGCTCAAACGTTACAATATGTTCGCGAAATACTCGCCGTTGATAATTTTTCCTTTTTCAAGATAGGCCATCAAAATTATTCCACGCGCATCCAAAAAAACCGATGCCATGACCTTGCCTGCAGATGAAACGGTCTTCGCTTCCTTTGGAGCCAGTTCTCCCTTTTGTGTCCATTATTTTGATTGTTCTTTTGTCTCGAATGTGAAATGATGGAACCATGTTTCATCCATGGTTATGAAACGGCGCAAAAATTCTGCTTTGTTGCTATAAAACTTCACTAAACACTAAAATGAAGCATGTTCGTGACACTGTTTTTGCTCGAGTTTGAGCAAACGCGGCACTCATCTTGCACACACCTTTCTCATGTCCAAATTTTCAGATCATGTGGGATGTACCACACTTCTTGAAATGCCTACTATGTATGATAGTTAGCGCACTTTAAGTCGATGATCATCCAGTACCGCTTTGTGGATCTTCTTCACCATTTCTGGAGTCGTCACCTCATTTGGTCGACCACTGCGATGCTCGTCTTGGCAGCTCGTACGGCCTCGTTTGAACACTGCTACCCAATTTTTCACTGTTGTAAACGAAGGAACAGACTCACCCAGAGTAGAATTCAGTTCAGTTTTTATATCGGTTGGACTGAGGCCTTTCAAATAAAAGTATTCTATCACGCAACGATGAGCAATTTTCTAAATTTTTACAAATTCAAAAAACGTTCACTATTGATGGCTGTCAAACAAATACTAAATAACGTGGCGTCTTTAAACTTGAAACGTATGCTTTATAGATCGTGTGCTTTCTAGTACAGTGATATTTTTCAAACAAATACCCCCATTTCTAGATCAGTCGGCTTCTTATGGGACCACCCTCGAAGAAATCTAAACTAAACTAAAACTATCACATTTTGTTATTGTAAAGGATTCCCTCAATTATTATAGGGAAGTAATAATGTTAGTAATCTATGATCACATCGCTGAGAGTGACCAAAACTTGTGGGGAAGTAGAAACTTTAGTATGCTTATTCTTGTAGAAGAATTTTTGGCACTATTAAAAAGTAGCTTCCTTCAGATCTTTGAATTATGGTGGCGCAGTTAGGATACCATTATTGCACAATAGGAGCATTTTAAGTATATACGTGAAAAATGTAATGGTGTTTAAGTTTAATAAAGAAAGTTTTGATAGCAACACTAGTCTGAATCTTTCTTTACTTCCGTACTAATAAAATCCTCTTTTGGCTATGGAAAAATTGCTATAATTTGGTTTCCACTTTAAAAGTGAAAAAAATTTAAAAATTGGCGTGAAAGTGACTTTAGTATATATTAAGAACATTACTTTAAATAGTGCTAAAATTTCTCGAAATCTATATCTGTAAAAAGAAGCGAATGAAGAACAAGTTTATTTATAAAAACCTTTAATAAATTATTTAAGTTTTACATTTTTCAATTTCACCTTGATAACAGAATTTTCCTAATTCTTTTTTAATATTGCATAGTCTAGTATTTTTTCAATAGATATAGATTTCCTTCCGTTGCAAAGTTGTCATTCTATTTTTTGCTACCTTTTCTGTAAACATTTCGTTTTATTTTATTTCATTTTCTTTGAAAAAGTTTTTAAGGTGTTCATGCTAGTGTGTCACTTTCTTGTTTAGCTTCTAATATAATTAAGAAATTCGCTGTGCGTTTTCTTTATATGTTCAGAAATCCTTAAAAGAATTTTCAATCTACCTTATTGACGTTTTGTCGAAAGTTCAGGACTTTTTTTGCTTTATGTATAAATTAAAAAAATGTTTTCGTTAAATATTTTTCCAGACATTTTCTTTCGTTTAGTCTCCTCTGAGTCTTATTTTGACACACTAGGAAACAGTATAAGTCTAAATATGCATCAATGGTCAAACATAAAATTTTTGCTTAGCGAGTGCGAGAATTTCTTAAAATCTTAGGTAAGCTAATTATTTTTCCCAGTTTCTCAGAAATATTTGCATCTGCCAGTCTAAGCTTAAACTAGAATTTATTAGAATTTTAATAAATTTATATTTTTTTCTTAAATAATTGATATTTTATTGTAATCTCGTGAAATTTGAACTACGTTTTTCCTACTGTATTAATGCTTAAACAATTTTACTTAAATTTAATCATAAAATAAAAGTGTAAACTTCAAATTACGTCAAATTCCACTTTATATAACATTGTTTGAACAGATTTTTACAATTTGAAACTGATTAAAGGCGAAAACTTTAGCGGTACATGTAATCAATATCTGTCCGCAACTGTCTCATATAATACAGAAATTTCTATAAATCTTTTTGATTTTATTTATCAATATACCGTTTAGTTGAAAATGTTGTTTTCAAAAATGCCAATTCTGTACCACGCAAAACAAATTAATTCATCTGATTATCTATGAACGGAGTGTAGCAGGTACTTTACTTCCAGACTCATTTGTACGTCAACAGCTGATTTATTGATTTGTAACCTAATGTATTTGAGTTGCTGGCGAAATGGAAAACGCGACTTGTTTACTTGTAAACTTCTGCTTCGGTTTGAACGTTTTTCAATTGATAGATAACCTAATCTCGTACACATAAAACAAAAAAAGCAATATGTTGGTAATTTTTCCTTTCACACTAATTTGGAAATTTTGTTTCAGGTAAATATTAGTACAAGCTTTCCAAGCGTAGGTGTTCCTGAGCAAATAGACGTGGGACGAAGATCAATGAGTGATGGGGGCACCTAAGCGATCCTCTTCCATGTTAAATTAAGCGTGATGTATAACAATTAACGTGGAATCTGTTTATTGATATATACTTTTACAACTGGGGGTCTAAATCGATATATCAAAATATTAAAAGTCATTTTAAATGTTTTAAATTGCATATTCTTTTTTAATGAATTTGAGTTTTCGTTATGTTAATTGTAAGAATAATACAGTTCTTTTCATTCCATCAAGGTTGTTGATTGTCGTCAATATACCATGTTTTTAACCTGCTGCTTTGCTTTACACCAAATACACAAGGAACGAATCATCCAGTAGAAATATATATTATTAAACTAAATTTTGTACAATATATTTACTGTGTTAAGAATAATAAATAAATAAAGTTTAATTAAAACATTCATACCACATCACTGAGGAAACTTAATGGTGAATACTTCACATAAAGGAATACATTCTGCTATTCGCCCGGATATACTTCCATTAAGGTGTTTTAGGGGCTCCTGTGCAAGGTCATTCCAAGCGACTTGTAAACCATCACCTAGCTGTGGCAAATTCATTGAAGGGTTGAAAAGCATGTTAGCACTTCAACCTATCATATGTCAGATGTGTTCTATGGGCAATAGGTCTGGCGATCGCATAGGTCAATTGAGAGTATTGATGTTGGCCTCTTGTAGAAATCTTAGTGTAGCAGTTGTAATATGTGGACAAGCATCGTATTTCTGAAATGTGGTATTATTTAGTCTTCGGATGTTTGGTAAAGCGAATTGTTCCAGAACGTAAATGTATCTTTGAGTAATTAAACGTCCTTGAAAGAGTACTAAAGGTTTCCTACTGACTGTGCTAATTCCACTCCAAATCATCAATTCTCTAATCAGCGCAGTCTCAAAACGAGACAGTGTGAGAAAACGATGTTGTTCCACTATTCCATTGTTCCATTTTTCATCCCAATTTGTCCAGATAATCTACAATCTAAGGACACCATTGGTTTGATAGCAAATCATCAAAGATTAATGCTGTCTAGTCTTGGATGAAGTGAAATTAAACCAAACTAACGGCAATATGTGGAACGTTCTGTTATTCTATAACCTACCTCTGTTGAAAAAATATTTCCCAGAGAACTTGAGGTACTTGAGGCCGATCCCAATAGACGAGTAATCTTAGTCTCCTACCTTCCCGTTGAGTTTTCACGAAATCAATACCACCTCATGTAGTTAACGGTACGACTTCTATTATTAAACCACTCTTGGGAGTTTTAATTTTAATTAATTTAGAATTTTAATAGATCTTGAAAAAGTAATTTTTTTCGTTAGCAATTCTAGCCTTTTTTCTATGAATACTAGAATTTCAATTCTACTTTGATTCCGCTGTACAATAGTTGGCCTATACTTTATTCATACATATTTGTATACATGTGTTCTGTTTGAAAGTATGGTACTCATCACAAGGTTTTTGATTTACAATTCTTCATACAAAATATAAGCTACACGTTATTTGATATAACTATTGTATTAACACTATTATTCACATTAACTTATATATTATCTAATATTACATGTACTTACTCAGGAGTTTCGGCTTTGTTTGCGCTTTTTGAATGTCTCTCTTGAGGATTATTTATGAGGCTTGCTTTGAGGATGTTAGAGCTCAGTAGTTTCTGTGTTAAAAATTAAGAACAAAATAGCAATCTAAGCAGTGACGGAACAGTTCTTCTCCTTCCCAAAAGAAGGCGATTTCTGTTCTGTCTGCAGCAAAGTTAATAAATTTCTTACCTTGGGATGCAAGAAGTACCTTTCTTGTTGATTACTTTATAATAAGTCAAGTTATCACATATTGTGAGTTTTTTTTGGACAAATTAAAGCAAAAAATTAATAAAAAGCGTCTCGTCTTAGTCAAGAAAATAATCGTTTCCGCCAAGATAATACCCGGCACTACAGGAGTACTGTTATGGCAAAATTATCGAATTAAGCTTCTACTTGTTGTCGAGCTCGCCCTATTCACCATATTTAGTATTATTGAATTATCACCTTCGCATTATAAAAATAGCCTGCAGGTCAGAAATTTTGAACAGGCAACGATGTTAAAATTGTTGTGGAAACTTATTTTAACGAATGTGATAGTTCCAGGTATAAAGACTTTGGATCATCTTTGGTTCAAATGTATTGGCGTAGTACGAGATATACGGCACAAGTAAACACAATTTAAAATCGAAAAGATCTTTCATTACACAAACTTTTCAGCCCAACCTCGTACGGTATGAATACTGGTTGCTTGACCCATATTTAGTACCTAAACAGGTATGCCACAATTATGGAAAATACTTTGCGTTTTATACAGAGGGCTGTTCGCGCCAGCTGTAAATTATTAATACTCTACGAACTGCAGTTTATAATATATCTTTTATGCTGTTACTCTTTCTTCGTTTTTCTTTAGAAGAATAAGTACCTCGTGTTTTAGTTATATTCCAGAATATTTTGTTTCAATTGCTTTTTATCTTTTTAAATGCTTTTATTAACAATGCTAACTTTTTTAATTTCGAACCAAATGATGAATGAAATCTTGCATTCTTTCCTTTATATAATATTTACAATTTTATAATATAATAAAGTAAAATATTAAATACAAATTATGCAATTGCAATATCTTATAATATTATTATCAAACAGATCCCTTTCTAATATTAAATAAAATGTGTCCCAATTAATTATAGGAAAATAAGCTTTAATAGGAATTTTGTTTTAATATCAAACGTAATTTAAAATTAGGATACTATTTAAGTTAAAACCAATTGTAAAAGATAGAAGAAAATGAATATTATTGTGCATAGAGTATTATATATTACTAAATAATAGTATTTCTATGAATCATAGTTATTGTTGTAATAATAATCTACTCTTTATGAACAAATGTAAGCATAGAAATATATAATATTGAATATCAAAGGTGTTTCAAATTTCGCAGTTTTTTTAAAGACTAAATAAAACACATAATTTGCATTTACTTTCAAAAGCTTTTATTGGTAATTGAAGTATCAATTATGACACTTATATGCGAAAAATAATATCTGCCAAATGGTTTCCTCTTGCAGCTCCACAGACGTCCACTCTTTTGTTAAAATTTTCAATAACATTTTGACATAATTGAGGCTGTATCTCACCAATGATACGAATAATTTCATCTTTCAAAGCAGGAATTGATTATGGATTGTTTTTATAAACCTAACTTTTCACATAACCCCAGAGAAAATAGTCTAACGGTGTTAAATCACATGATCTTGGTGGGCAATTAACATCACCGTTTTTTTGAGATTACACGTCCAGGAATTTTGTCTCTCAATAAATCAATTGATTCGTGTGCAAAGTGAGGTGTAGCGCCATCCCGTTGAAACCACATATCCTCTAGATCAATATTCATTAGTTCAGTCCACAAAAATTCGGTTATCATCCGACGATATCGATCACCATTGACAGTTACAGCTTCACCAGCAGTATTTTCAAAGAAGTAAGGTCCAATGACACCACCTGACCATAATGCACACCAAACAGTAACTCGTTTAGGATGCACAAGTTTCTCATGAATTTTCGTGGATTTTCCTCACTCCAGGTACGGCAATTTTATTTATTAACATAGCCACGAAGTTCAAAATGTGATCATCGGAAAACATTATTTTTTGAGAGAAATCAGCTTGTTCATTGATGAAATTGACAAATGAACGATGTTTTAAATGATCTAATGGCTGCAGTTTCTGTGTTATTTGAACCTGATATGCCTTCAGATCTAAATCCTTGTATAAAATACGCCCTGTTGTTGATCCACTAAGTCCAAGTTGTTCCGAACATCGTCTAATGGACATTTCAGGATGTTCACGGACCAAACCAATATTTTCTTGTGAACGACCACTGCGACTGTATTTTTCACTTTTATGATCTTCCACGGAACCGGTCTCTTGAAGTTTTTTAATAATTCGACCAATAGTGCTTTCAGATGGACGATTATGTAAACCATAAAATTCACGTAATTTTCTAAAAACTCTTTTCACAGAACGCTGATTTTCATAAAATAATTCAACAATTTGAACGCGTTGTTGTACCGTGTACGAAGCCATTTTTATAAATGTCATACATCACACTTTTTAGATGCCCACATACCCAGACAAATTCAGTGCGCCATCTATATTTTATTTATTCTTAAAAAAACCGCGCAATTTAAAACATCCTTTAGATTAGAGATATGCATGTGTGGATTTTTGACCTTGCAATACATTTTTACCTATTGAGCTTTTTCAAGTTTCTTATGTTAAAGTAAACAATTTCTCATATGTATATTATTACAAATTAAATATTGTAAGCTTTTGCCAATTGCCTAGTGTTAATCCTTATTAGTAATGGGGTGATATTTAGGCACCATGCATAAGCACGACGAGAAAGTAGTACGAATGTCCCCGGTTCTGACGTAGGCCTGGAGTATTCTGGAATATAATTAGTTTAGGTACGTATGGGTTTTTCCTGTAACCAATATTTGAGATTGCATTGTGGCGTAGCTATGAATAACGGAATAATAACAAGCTGCTGTGCGTGGATAGTGAAAATAAATTTATCGAACAATTCCCAGACATAAAATACGATGGTGCTAAAGTAATTTGTTTAGTGTGTCATAGATCGTGTCTCTATCTGAAGAAAAGAAACTACTTTAGATACGTACCTATAGAAAATGTCGTTTGACATTTTAGAAGGACTTTGTGTTATACACAATTTATCTGTTATAGCCTTCGAATCTACCACTTAGGATAGTGGAGAAGGAACCATTCTTGTAGCTTTGGAATACATATGTATATACAATGCCGATTACGTATTGACAAGCGCTCGAACTTAAAGAAACTATTTACCTTCTGCGCGTGGAAAAATGGAAAACAGTATTAAATCTGCTCTAAAAAATAAGAACCTGTGGATAAGCTTTGAGGCTACAGATTGTTAAAAAGATTTTACTCTGAATATCATTGTGCGTACACATGAACCTCTTCAATAGTCATCTTAATATTTCTTAACTAGTAAAAATCAAAGGGTATCGGCGAACCTATTTACAGTGTGCTGCTAAATACACTACAAAATTTTGAACAGATAACAGACCAAGTAGTTATATTTATTATAGATGCCGGTTCATCAATAATTTTTGCGAGACATTTCCTTAAACATAAGTGTCTCGCTTCACTAGATATAATGTGCCTGTTACATGCAATACATCCCATCAGAAACTATTCGAAAAAAATTACCTAGTTGTAATTTTAATAAGCAGCACCAAAGAAACTTTTCTGAAATCTCCGAAACGAGTACGTCAATTTCACAAATACTGTCTTGTTATAAGAAAACCACCGCTTTTGACATCTTAACGTCCGATAAACGTAGGTAACGCCCTGAACTGTCGGAGACGCCAGCGCTCGTACATGGTATTTAAATATGCCCGCTTTACTGATAAGTTATAGGTATGCTAGTTGTCCAAAGTAAAGGGTTATACGGTAGCATACATGCATTGTGAAACTCTCCGAACGATATTACTTTAACAAAGTTAGTGGCGCCCTCTATTTATGGTAAATCGATTTATAGTGTCAACTAACCATAATAATTTATAAAAATTTCATTAAAAGTGACAATAGTTTATATCCCTCTTTTGAAAAGTAAACAAAGAAATTGTATTTGTGTTAACAAGCATAAAACCGCCCTTCCTCGTACTTACGAAGCTTCTGAGCAATGTTGGCGACTCAGAGAAGGCAGAGATGATGTGACTGATGACAAAATATTCACAGACGATTTAGAGGGGAGTTATAGATGATGTATGATCCTTGATTTCATAGAAATTTTGAGAATCCTTCACTGAGATTCATAAAAATTGAACGTATAATACCTAGGACATTTCATTCATGGTATTTTTTTCAAATAGCAGTTTTCGAAAGCTAAATTCAAAGTTGTATTATGTCGATTGACGGATAACTGAAAAATGATATGGGTCGTTAAAAAAATCATTAACAGAACAGACGAGGACTTCCTAAAAACGATTATAATTCATGAGAATATGATCCAAGTGCCAAAATTCCGAATGACGGTCATTATATAAAGAAAATCCAAAAAGAGTTTGTTTGGAGAAGTCAATAATCAAAACAATGTTCAATGCTTTTTACGATTCCAGGAGTTTATAAAGAATCTCTTCAATGTGGTACAGTGATTAATATTAAGAATTATCTTCTAATATTGAAAAAATTGGGAGGCCGTATATGCCCTGTTCGTTCTGAAAGTCTTAAATCAGACAGTAAGCGACTGTTATATGAAGGTAGCCGTTTATATTTCGGGTACTGGCAACACTGTTAGTGTTGCCTCCGATCTGATGATTGCATCATGAACTTTGTCATTTTTGGTAATATATTTATCTTGACAGTTTTATTATCTGGTCGCTATTTTTATTGTTGATAGTAACTTGAAAATTTTGTGTCAGCGGAGAAAAAATGGAATTAACTCGCGAACATTTTCGTGCAATTGTTTTTCATAACTTTCGGCGTGGATTATCTCAATAAGAATGCATCGACGAGCTGAATTCTTTATATGGTGATGAAGCACCATCGACAGCAACAGTATATCGTTGGTATAGTGAATTAAAACGTGGACGGCGTTTTTTGGACGATGGATTTCGCGGAGGTCATCCCACACATATTGTTGTGTTGTTCATGGTGGGAAATGCACAAAAAATACAATGGCGGTACTTCATAGAACATTTATAAAGTCGTCGTAGATGATGAATCTTGGATCTATACGTATGAGCTCGATAGCAAATAGCAGTCGACCGTGTGGGTATTCCAAAATAAGCCAAAACCAACAAAAGTTGTCCGCGCTTGAAGCACATCAAAACAAATGGTCGCCTGTTTTCTCGGAAAAACCGGTCACGTTGCAACCGTGCTTTGAGAGAGTTGTAGAACGGTCAATTCCGAATGGTACACAACTATTTGTTTGCCAAAAGTTTTTGAAGAAATAAGTAAAACAAATCAAAAACGACAGATCATTTTCTACAATGTGAGCCCTCACATGTCGGTTTAAACAATTGAATATTTGACCGGGCAAATCATTGAATCCATGAGCCATCCGCCGTACAGCCCTGATCTAGCACCATGTGATTTCTTTTTGTCTCCATACGTAAAGAATAAACTCCGTGGTCAACGGTTTTCTACGCCGGAAGAGGATGTTGAGGCATTCAAAACTCATATTTTGGAGACACCGCCTTCACAGTGGCAGCAATGCTCTTCGGATTGGTTTAAGCAAATGCAAAAGTGCATTGATTTTCAAGGAGAATATTTTGAAAAGCAATAAAACTCTTTTCGATAATAAAAAAAAATTTTTTGTTTCTAATTTCGAAATATAAACGGCTACCCTCGTACCGTAATGTATTTTCTCATCGGCAGTTTTCTAATGATATATTTTGAGAAAATGAACTTATTTATCTGATTATGATTTTTTTCGATATTCTAATCTGTGATAAAAGCAAACAATTTTGTAATAATCGAAAACTTTGTCAGTGGTTAACGACGAATAGTCTCAACCCTGTTACATCTAGCGACATATAAAAGTTATTCGATTCCTTTCTTGAACGTTAAAATCGCTGTATTTCTGCTGAAGGAGAACATTTCAAATAAATAAAATGTTTTTTCAAGACCGTTTAGCTTTTTGTATTTTTAAAGCCATTTTAGTTATTTTTGGAATAGTGGGAGTATTGTTGGACATGAATTATAATTGACCTAACCTTAAATTTTTGCTTGGTATATTTTTCGAATATAATAGAGGTATAATACGCGGAGGTCTGACCGTATTAGGGGATGAAAATTTCCCTTATTCTCAAACGGATATTATTATATTTCCTTTGGAAAATGGAAGCGACATTGGAAGAAAATCTTGGATATTTATAATACTCTCGTTTCGTAAGTGATTTCTTAAGAAAAACTTGACTTTATTAATTGTTTAAAATATGTTGTTATTATTAAAGAACCTTCGTTTTTTTTGTAATAAAATATAGTAAATATACTATTTATGAACAGATGTGCATAAGTAAAGAAATCTAATACAAGGGTTGTTCTATTTTCTCAGAGTTTATGTATGGTCTAGTCAAAAAATATTTCAGTGCTGAATAAAATATTATAATTCATGTTACAAAGTTACGATAAATACATGTAATTGAAAACTACAGCAAATAAGCTTTCAAACAATGTATAATTTGTTGTTTTTGTCTTCTGTGATCGAACAAAGGTGCAAATAACCGCGCCGTTTGCCTCCACACTGTTTCAGGCAATATTTTTGTTGAAGTTTCAATAGTGCTTCTTTTTAAAGAATGCAAATTTAGATGACGTTTCATTCAAGCTTCAGTATACAATACACTGCAAGCTTCATATGTATTCGAGAACATCTCATTGTAGACAGTTGAGAAAGTTCAGATCAGGACCACCAGATGGCCAATCTAAAGTCTTTATAATGTCATAAACAATGTTTTTCCGTAATTTTTAGGTCATTTTTACTTTGCGAATGGATATCGTATCCTGTTGAAACACTCATTTTTTTCCACTAAAGGAGGAGTCTAGTCTATTAGTGATTTTATTACGCTCAGGTTGATGAAAAATGAATAAGAAAAAACGCATAATGTTGAAAACGCGTCACTAAACTATTGCTAAAACGGGACGGTAACTACACTGAACCTGTGTCATGATCTTTTAGGGAACTTAGAAAATACGTCTTATTTATTAGTCCAATTAGTTAAGTTTTGTTTCATTAGTAAAGACTTTCAGATTTTACTGTAATAATTTCTCTATTTCGGTTCTTATGACATTCGAGACTGGCGTTATAAGGTGGTGTTTGCTCCTTCTGTTTTCTTGAAACCTTTCCCAACAATGTTAGAAATTGTTCCGGATGTACATTTTACCAAGGTTGTTTGATTCCACAGAAGACTTCTGGCGATCCTTGCATGAACAAGAACCATAATGTTTTATGCAGATACGTACAGTGCATGGATGACCAGGGCGAGGGTAATTAATTACATCATCATGGTTTCGACAACGAGCAGTGGTATGATATATGAAACACTCTTTAATATTAAGGGGCGAAAGGAGAGGTAAAATCTATTGCGTGCTCTGTTCCGCATTGCACTATGTAATGACTAAGGTTGAACTATCTTTCGGGTAACCAGTGGCAGAAACGGATGAGGGGCGAAAGCGTGAAGACACTACCGATGTTTGCATCATGTCACAGGGGCGAAAATGTTTCGCACAAGGGAATTCTTATCTTCTAAGTTGTTTTCCTACTTTAGGATATACCGGGGCTATACTATTACTTATTTTATTTATAATCGAAGTTATCCAGCCTTCCAGACGAGGCTGTATGCTAATGCGAACCCAGAGATTTGTTTAATATTAATAATGACAACGAACAGTTATAACATTCGGACTACTCCATAGTATATGGGTGGTGTTTATTGAGCGGCTATTTTCTTAAATACGCTATTCTAAATAATAGTAATTATTCTCTAAGAGGTCTAGTTCTTAATATTCTGTTTAATGAAGGCTTACAGTCAACACAGCACTAGCTTCTACCTGTTTCGTTCATTGATAACGCGTCAGGTAGCCTTCGCTTTGTTGACTGTTTGTAACTCATCTAGTCGGTGATAAATTGAAAACGATAAAACGAGAAAATGAGGAAAGTATATACTTCCATCTTTCAGATCGTAACCTTGCATTAATTACTATGTTACCCTAAGCAATGTCCGTATTATGGCGAACAACACATATTGAATCTTGAATTATGCATTAAAGTTATCGAGGTCAGTGCAAAAAGTTTACCTCAACGAGAGTTGTATACATAAAAATGAGATAAAATACAATATCAAAAAATTTTATTAAATAACTGTAATTTTAAATAAAAATGAACAAGCAATGTGAATAAGAACTTGAAACAAAGTGTTTTTCAGCGTAATAAAGATGTTAATAAATTGATTTTTGCAAGGTTTCAAAGAACGTGTTCTAAAGGATTGTTTATAAGTGATCCAATTTTGCAAAATAAAGCCAAAAATTTTGCAAAAAGGCAAACACAATTTTACCGAAAATTAACAAGCCTTTTGGTTAGAAATAATATTGCACTTTGGCTTATATGAGATGAGAAAGTTAGTGCAAATAATAATGATGTTATTGATTGTATTGGCCGTGTGTCTGATAGTTTAAAAGATTTCCGTTCCAAGGACATTTACAATGCTTGCTTTTACTATGATTCCAGAAAAATTCGAGTCAGAGGATATAAATAGGTGGCCGGTAAAAGGCAGAACAAAAGGAGAACAATTTTGTGTGCTGAGTGTGACACTAATATAAAGGCTAGGATGACGCAGTTTATGTTCCTGGGCTGGTCAAATAAACTTAACGATAAAACGAAAAAAGTGAAACGAAATATAGCCTTCTTTATAGACAATTCCCAGTATATTCCTTCCGACATTCATCTATCAAACGAAAAATTAAACTTTCTTCTGGCTAGTACTTCTAATCAGCCTCAATCCTTAGGTATTATAGTCTTTCAAGCTATATTATCCTAAATACGTTTTTTCAGTATTAGCAGGAAGAATCAGGATGCTTCCAAATATTTAAGTATTAGCAAAACTAATTAATCTATCATATGAGATGCATTAGATTCAGTCTGAAACAATTATTAAATGTTTCATTGTTTGCGGAATACGCGCCAGTGTTAGTAGCGAAGGCGTTAAAAATATAAGTGGGTTAAAAAAGTCAAAAAGTTAGTATACAACTTGGATCTTTCCGTATTGTAGAACGTAAAAGAAAGAAGCACATATTTGGATACGTTTTTTTTGTCAATAGACTGATAAACTTTCAGAAGAACTGGGGACCTATAAATTATTAAATTTGTTATATGAAATTAGATCTAAATTTAAAAAATTAATTTTATGGAAAAAATTGAAACATAGAAAACGGTGGTATTTGAATCTACTAACATGCCATAAATTGCCTTATGGCGATAGATATTAAATGAAACTCAGTAGACTTTATAATTGCATATGATTATGTGCTTTTTGGTTTTTTATTTGGTTTTTTATTTTGCATATTTCGTTGCAGAATTTTTTTGAAAAAAGTTCCTATTCTCCAGTGAAACTACAAATCACGACCTCATGTTTATCGGCTACGTGTTTTACCATGCGACAGAGAATAGTGATATTCAAGTCTACTAATGTGCTATAAATTTCATTATGAAAATAGATATTACATGAAATTCTCGGTAGATTTTTCAGTTGCATATAATTATGCGCATTTACAATGCGAAACTGATGAATTTGATTTTTGGAAAAAATTTCCTGACTTCCGTTGAAACTCGAAGTCACGATTTTATACTTACCAGGCATGTGTCTTACTATTCTACCACAGAGAATGGTGACACTCGAGTCTACTAATATGCCACAAATCATATTATGGAAAGAGATATTGAATGAATTGTAGGCTGTTAATTGCATATGATTATGCGCCTTGCTATGCAAAATTTTACCGATTTTTACATAGCCTTTATATTGCAGAAATTGTTTGAAAAAGTGTCCTGCGCTCTACTGAAACTACAACTTACGATTTTATACTTACCAGCTATGTGTCTTATTATTCGACCATAGAGAATATTTCGAGACTATTAACGTGCGATAAGTTACATTATGGAAGCAAGTATTAAGTAAAACCCACGACAGGTTTTTGATTGCATGGAACTACTCACTCTGGAAATAAATATTTTCGTTATTAAACGTTACTATTAAAATAATAGGAAATAAGAAAAAGCGGTTACTGTGATATCTTTATTCAATGATAAATCAGTTTAACATTTTGAAAAATTTAATATATAAAATTTTATATGTATTCTGGTGATGAAATGTCGCCAGTGTCGTTGCATGTTACCGATAAAAGTAACAGGAAACATTTATTTTTATTGATTTCTACTTAAGGTGGGCAGCAATTAAACGGGTAAATGCACGATTCTCCTACTTAATTCCCGGCATTACCACAATACCTGGATTCACCATTTAGAGAATATACGCACCAGCTTCTTTTATAACTTCCAAGAAATATCGTCTATATGTGTAGAGCTTTGCAGGAACTCACGCAACTCTTGTCAACATCAAAAAGATCGCTACCCGACTTTACGACTTTTTCATCTTATATTTTATTGTATAATCACTTCTTTGTTTTCTCTGTGAATGCCATAAACAAAAGAGTTTATTATTTTTATTCTTGTGTTAAACAATGCTCGGACTTCACTTCAGTGACAGGATATAATTATACACACGGGTCAGAGTTTTCATGCCACCGTTGGCGACGAAGTCTGTATTCATTAATGGCACCCGTCCGACTTAAATGATACCCGAGTTATTATTGTATTATAAAAGTTGCACAGAAGGGACTTAAGTTATTGCTTTTAATTGCAGATGATAGTGTGGTGTCGAACGCAAAATCTAAGTAAATTTATCCGATTGTTTAGTGCCTGGATAACTGACTTTTATCGTACTTAGAAATCCTCAGACAAGATTTTAAATTAAATTGTTAACATTGTCCATTACGTAACTATTACACTATTAAATACTATAAAGAATGAAGTAAGAAGATGCAAATGTAAAGCAATAAGAATGTTTGTACAAAGATTCTTTTAGATATGTACTTACACGAGGATAACTAGTTTTCTGCCTGGCAATGAAACAAAAGATCTACGACTTCTTCATAATTTTATTTTTAAGCGCAATCGCCTCTAACTCCAACGCATTTGCACCATGTGTCTTGCAGCGACTTTATTCAACAGAATAAAATGATTTCCACTGGTCTTCAATCTCCTCTTTCAATTGATTATCAACTATAAAATGGCGCCGTCTGAGGTGCTTTTTTAAGTTGAGTAAAATGTGGTGGGTAGTTTAGCTCAAAGAAATTACACACCCTTTTCAAAAAATTGGATACTGCGATTTCTTAAATTATAAAACCCATTTTTTGTTGCCAAACACTATAAATTACAAAATCATGAAGAAATTGTAGTCAAATTCAAAACATAAATAGAAAAATGCGTTCAATCACTATTGAATATTACTAGGCAGCGCAATTGATTGTGCATAGATTTTCTCCAGTTCTTCTCTTATTTAGAAGTTTTCGAAACATGCATGATAACTAATAATTCCAGCTGTCAAAAAAGTGAATCTGCTTATGCCTTCCCACTAAGAAAACGAACGCGGCTGCATTAAAAATTATGAAATGCAATGAAAATTAATATTAGCATTTACTTTAGGAATAATTGTTGTTGAGAGCATTAATTGTTATTTTGTGTTGTTGGCTTTCTTCTATCATCCTTTCAGCTGGGCTCAGTAGTACCTTTAGTTATTCTTTTAGTTATTTTAATTTATGATCACTTCTTTTGATTTTGATACTGTTACGCTCCATTATATAGTATTATTCTGGATTTATTATAGACTGGGAGATGGCCTAGGCACACAGATTTAATTAAAAAGGGGAATGGATAAGATTTTGTATGTTAAGACATGGTTATCTTAGTGGTAGGAAATGGAAAACAGCCAAAACTTGTTCAAACAAGATTGCTTCTCTAGAGTAGATTTATCTTTGCTAGGATCATAAAGAGTGTTTACCGATTAGTTGTTATATGGTTCATTAATCAATAGAAATTATGATAAATAAATATTGATGAAATTAATACGCTAATAAGAGAATATTTTGAAGCATTTGTTGCAATTATGTATAATATGTTAATGATCTTGTCGAATAAAGATGTATATATTATAATAAAAACCAATGCTTGTATCGAAAATTAAGAAAAAAATAATAGTCCGAATTTTAGTACATAATTATTTATACAGACGAAACATTGATTAATACACATAATATCCTCGCCTTACTGGAGTAAAATGATGCCTTTTCCGTATACGTGTGGCTTAACATTTTTGGTATGAAAACATTGGAACATGTTTTTATAACAACTTGAAAGGAGAATGATATTTACACTTTTTACCTAACCAACTGGAAGATATGCTAGACGAATTACCATTAAATTTAATTCATAATCATAGATACCATCGACATGACAATGCACCTGCTCATTTTCGAAACGTGTCTATTTATCTTTCAGAATGTTTTCTTAACTGGAGAGGTAATGCAAGCGCCGGTCTCTGGTCGGCAAGATCACCAGATATTACGCCGCAAAAAATAATGTATGTATGTAAAAAACCCAACAACGTTGAAGAGCTAAAATTGAATATTAAGACAGCCATAAGAAGCATCTGCCCTCAGATTCGGCGAAGATTCTTTCCGAAATGGTGAGAAGGTACGAAATGTTTATACGGAGTAATTTACTGAAATAACTTTAACTACGATCTGCTTATTCATTTGTTTGCTTCGTTTTCAAATATTTTTTTAAATTTTGCAGTTTCACTACTGTTTATAGTCATTTCTCTTGATTTCTCTTTTATTTTTTCAGCATTAAAATAGTCTTTCGAAACCTACTTATCCCCTATTTTCTCAATTAGTAATAGTAATTGAATTATTTTCGTTATAATAAAAAATTTAAAAAAAATAACCATACTAAACCTATATTTATGAAATTTGAAAAAAAGTAAGCATTTTAATGAAATGGCCATTTAAAAAACCATGGGCTTGCGTTATATCTTGAAAACTAAATGCACCATAAATTTTTAACTGAGATTATTAAATTTTACGAAAAGATTCAATCAGAAGCTATTTTTAGTTTTTTTCTGTCTTCTGTGGCTGCGAAGATATAAAGGGTGCTTCAAATTTCGCGGCTTTTTTTTAAAGAATAACTAAAACACAGAATTTTCATTCAATTTCAAAAACTTTTTATTAGTAATTGAAGTATCAGTTATGACATTTATATGCGAAAAATAATATCTGCCAAATGGCCTCCTCTTGCAGCTCCTCAGACGTGCACTCTTTTGTTAAAATTTTCAATGACATTTTGACATAATTGAAGCTCTATCTCTCCAATAACACGAATAATTTCATCTTTTAAAGCAGAAATTGATTGTTGAAACCACATACCGTGTACGAAGCCATTTTTATAAATGTCATACATTTTTTAATGCATACAATTTTTAAATGCCCACATACCTAAACAAATTTAGTGCGTCATTTATATTTCATTTATCCTTAAAAAAACGCGCTATTTGAAACAGCCTTTATAATACTGAAGATTTCAAATATTCCTCGAACTACTGAGCAACTTGTTAATTTTAACTATCTTGTAACTTTAATATATATATTAAAGTTACAGTATATAGTAATAATAATAATTTCAAACGTCAATAAAAGCAGTAATAAAAATTGTAAGGACGGGTGTACAATCTGTAATATAATGTAAAATATAGGCTACTGACAACACTAATTGCTCCAATAACATATTTTGACACAAGTTAGATTAATTGAAGTTCATAAAAGGGAATTTATAGTCAAAACTTCAACAATATTGGCCCTAACTTTATCATGCCTTTATATTTGTCTTGTAGCGCTGACACGTAATGAAGTAATTATAAACTATCATCCAACGTTATTCTACTGTGTACATAGGTACTTATTTTAAAGTTATTAATTTATATTGAAAGCGTAGAGATGTAAAGTTATTTATAGTTTCAACGTCAATTTTAATAGAACGAGTTTTGTATTAAATTGATTAATGTATCAAAACGTTTTACATTATTGGATATCAGCTGATGTTAATGAATATACTTTCGAGGAAAATGTTACGTGAAAATGAATACTTAGATAATACATTAAATTACATAATAATGATGTAACTTGATAACCTTGAAACAAAACTATTAAGTAACTAGACCAAGTTGAAAGTATATACATACGTACATGATTCGCTGATGTAAAAAGTAGATGTTCATTAAAATTTGAATTAGCAATAATAAGGCAAAACAAGTAAATAAAACGTTATAGTCCAAAACGAAAATAATTTGCATGTTTGCTATATATTGTATTTTACAATGTATCTTGTGTATCAGCAAATTTTGACTACGCGATAGTTGATACGAGTTCACAGGGTTTTTAGTTTCTGGGATGAGTGCCTTGAAAAGAATTATTTGACAATGTTCTTTTAATATCGTATTACTAATTAATTGAATAGTTTTCAAATTTAGGCGAAGGAAAGTAGAATAAACAAACATTTCTGACATATCCTTTTGCTTGAGTTCATCAGAACAGCTTATGCTTCGGAAACTGATAGAACTATTTAAGCCGTTTATGGCAGAAAACGTGGTAGTACAGAACAGAAATGGTTTTCTCAATTTAGAAAGGGCCATTTTGGAAGAAAAGGTTCCCAATAATCAGGAATGCTTTGATGAAGATCGTCTGAATATTCTAATTCATGATCCATGCGATATAGCTCGGGAATTGTCTGCTATAATGAATTATAATCAATCAACCATACGACATTCGTATTCCATATGTAAAATAAAAACGCTGCAAAATTCTGCACCAATAAATTTAATCTAGTCAAAAGCATATATGAAATAAATTGTGCTTTAAAAGTAAACTGAACTATACAGCTAATATAAAAAAGCTGCATTCTAAATCTAAGATCAGCATTTCCGACAACTACAAGAGTCTTATAGTACAACGGGAATTTACATACTAAAATTTCTTGAATTCAAAGGAAAAGTTTCCCAGGTTCTGATATTGAGCATCAGTTATTAGAAGAGATGAATGAGGATAATAAAATTTTCGGTCCTGAAAATTTTAAAGTTACGCTTTAAAGTTTAGTTCATCAGTCGATGAACTTTTCTCACATTTTCTTTCTCCATTTACCATAAATATAAAGTGGAAATACAGCAACTTCAAAATCCACAAGGTAATGAAGTTTATGAAGCAGATACGGACCTTAATTATCTGTATGTTGTATCTAAACCAATTTTTTGAGGCCATGACCTTTTACACTTATAAACAAGATGTAGAATTTAATGAAAGGTCTCTTGAAAATACTGGTGAAGAATTATGTATGCTTTTTGGATGCAGCATGTTCATTTGAATTTACAATTTACTAAAATTAGAAATGCTTTGAGCTTTAGAAGCAAGAGTGTCTATTGTATTTGACAATATAGTTCGAAACCATTTTCTTTTCTTTCGAAACAGACTGAAGTTTATAGACGATAATGTTGTCTTTTTTTTAGGAGGTTGACGACCGTTAGTCAGAACACAATTTTCATTTCGACAAAGTAAGAGAATCAAGATGGATGAGCATTTATAATGTTTCATAAAAATATATCAATGAGACAATATGTGCGTGGAAAAGTAGTTTTTATAATGATATCATAAAAAGAATTTCTGTTGATTCTTATATGTACGAAGAAAGAGAATGTACTGTTAAATCAGTTCTAATGGAAGGACTAGAATGGATGTAAGTGGTAAAGTAGTTCTAAAGCTTGTCGACAATATAAACTCTGATTGTTCCATTTCCACAAACAAATTTTTCATATTACCCTTAATATATTCGCCCTTCGATTCCACTATATAATGACTAATACAGAAAAGCCGAACTTAGAAATGATAGTAAACGGTAGCGGTTCGTACGATTTAGTTGTCAGGCAAGACATTATAATAAATCTAAGTAAGTGATTCGATTCTCGCTCTACTCATTTTGCATAATATTTGTTTGAAGTTGAACCAGTCAGATTGTGTAAACGCTGGACCAAAGCGGAATATATTTTTCAGATGGAGTAATAATAATTATTCTATGAAAATAGAGCTAGTAAATGGAGCTGTTTATTTAATGGACTTTTATTGTCACTTGTTGGTTACAGTATCGTGAAGAAACTATGACAGATAATATTTAAAAAATATATATTGTTGTCTTGATTTTATTTAACTGACTCTGAAATTGCTGTTGTGTTATGGAAGAGATAACGGTAAAACAAATAGATACCGACAAGCGTGAAGTAGAAATTGAATAAACAACCAAAAACTGAATTCCTGACAAATGTTTGAGAAAAACGAAACACTTACCTGAATTTATGAAGACTGAACAAAAGTGTAGATCAAAATGTCGTTTCTCTAAATTATGTTAAAGCATAAATATGGATGAAAGTGACTTTAGCATTTGTAATAATAGACAAACGCCAACTATTACAAAAACGCGCAATAACTTTCTCTACAATTCAACATACAGTCATGTGCACGAAAATAGCAGTGGTATTAAGTTTGCTGAAATATCAATATATACGTTAAATAAAAAAAAAGTTCATTCAATTCTTTGTTCCAACATGATACATAGCTATAACAATAAATAAATAGAAAATATCACTGTTTATATTCTAGGACAAACAAAATAATTGTGCATTAAAATAGCAGTCATGCCAAAATACTAACCAAATGTAATGTTTACATAGTTAATTGGATTGAAACACTTAATATTTTGTTGCTTGACCTTTATTGTTTGTTACCTATTGACACCTGTGGAGCAACGAGTCCATCAGTTGCCTACATGTCTCTATTGAAATTGATTGCCATTCGGCTTGGCATGTTCTCCACAGTTCGTCAATATTTTGCGGCATACCAGCAGATACAGTCTTTTTCAACTCCACCCATAAATTTTTAATGAGGGTTTAAGTCTGGCGACTATGGCAGGCATCTCAAAACGCGAACGTTATTCTCTCGAAACCATGTTTTCACTTTACGAGAAACATGCTCCGGATTATTATCCTGCATATACAACCATCTTAGTAGCATTTCTTCCTCTTCATATGGTAGTAGCACAGTTTGTACTATGTTCACATAGACATCGGCATTCAGTATGCCTTCTATCTTGTGTAAAGAGCGTACGCCATTCCACGAAAAACTCCTCCGAATTTTACCGTCTTTTTGGTGTACTGGGGTTGAAATGCTATCAATAGTGGTCTCTGTACGTGTTGTTGGTATGCACCGGAACTGAATAAAAGTATTTTCGTTTCATCTGACCACAGTATATTACACCACTTTTTTTCGTCCCGTTGTAGTTGGTCATGAGCAAACGACAATCTACTTTGTATTTGCCTTATATTTAATAATGGTTCCTTCCTAGGCTTTCTTGCACGCAACTTTCCTAGAATCAATCTTCATCTAATAGTAGAGGTGCTTATATAAAAGTGTAACTCACTTTTAATTGTAATTGAACTTATGAACGGTGACTTCTTTGCACAAGTTCTAATGTTTCTGCCTTCTCTAGGGCTAGTTTTGCTTTTTCCACCACGATTTTCTTTCACTTTTCTCCAGTTTTTAATCATTTTGATTTGCAATCATTTTTGAAGAACATGAGAGCGTATTTTGTATAAACTTGTAGCTTTTGTTTCTACTAAGTAGATCGAGTATAATTACTCTTTTTTCCGATGAACAATGTTTTGCTCGGTCCATACTACAACAGAAACGGATGATTAAAAAATTGTTGAATTATTCTGCATCAGATGAAACTTTAAACGTGTGCGTTTAGTGTCGCCAGCTATGGTACTGCTAATTTAATGCATATGCAAATAACAGCGCATGACTAGAAAGCTCAGTAATTCCCCCACATATTCGGTACTTAAACCAGAAATCATATATGTATATACAGGGATTTTAAATAATTTCAGTGTAACTGCATCAGAATTGTCCGTTGTAAATAGAAGTCTATATATATATATATATATATATATATATATACAGTATATAAAAGTATTAATTTAGGACTGCTGTTTTCGTGCTCATGACTGTATATCGAATGGTACTATTTTCTTGTTATCTCGTATCAAGTTATTGACTAAAAAATATTGTGAAACTGTTAATGCCTCCATATTTATTCATTAAATTCTCTTTGTCCTTAAACTAATTTTGAGCGTATATAATTATTTCTTTGGTCAACTATCTTTAATACAAATTAGGATCTTCATTTTATTGGTGATTGACGTGTACGTATTAATACATTAATTATATGTGATTTTATAAATTTTCATCCTTTAAGTACTTTTTCGATTTCTTAAAAGACTGTTATATCATATTCTCCAGTTCTGTTTATTCTTTTAATAGTCTCGCGTGGAAGAATCCTTCAATAAAACTAATTAATCATAATTGTTAATTATTAATAATATGGTTTGCGTATTATTTAAATTAATACGCAAATCTTACTCGTCATCTTACGTCAATGCTTGATTCGCGGCTATTGCGTGTCATATTACCTTTTGCAACTGTAATATAATCTTTGTCTTCAACTTTTTGCAGTTGTAAATGGATTACCTAGAGATAGACATAAGATCAACATCATCCTATCGATACTCTAAGGCATTGCAATTATTATTTTCATTATAATTAATATCATTATTATACTAAAAAAAACCTCGAAGAGGTATATTTATTACAATTATTTAAATGGTTAATAACTCGAATAAAAAAAAGTTAAAAAAGTTGTATTATTATAAATAGTGCTTAGTATTTTAGAAGTAACAGGACTTATAAGAAAATATAATTTATGTTTGTTCAAACTTTTTGCCACCTTATTTGTTTTTACAAACATTAGAATCTTAATTTATCGAGTTACTGTATTAAATTGCATGAGTGAGCATGTACTTTTTTCATCTATAATGAACATTATTGCGTTTTTTGTATTACAAATAATGTGTTGCACAAAAATAATGTACGTATCCATATAATATCAGACCTTGTTACAAGGCAAGTTTTCTTCTTGTATTTAAATATAATAAATTTAAATACAAGAAAGAAACTTCAATTATAGGAGGTTGCAATTATCAATTAGAATTGGAAGTAAAGAATAAAAAATAATTTTTATAAACTTCGTTAACAGTATTTCCATGATTTTAACAAGTTCGCTCTTGTAACAGGCACACTTTGCCAAACAGGAAATATTTAAACATCAATTTTTCTATGTACTCATACTTCAGAAGGCAAGTAACGGACAAGCATAATTCATCATAAAAATATTTTAAAGTAGCTGAAGAATGATTTCATTGTCTACGTTTTGATATTGCGTTTTATAATATTGCTGTCTTACTTTTATTACAAGTACAAGTAATAATAGTATTTCTATTGGTTATAATCTAGCATTATAAGTAGATTGCGAAAATTCAGTCGACGCTTCATTAGGCGAGCGTTGAAAACATAGAAAGGGTTTCATCGCTGATATGTATCTATGTAATGCGGTGTGCGCCTTCGTCCGGAGATGTTCACTTATTTTACTGACTTTTGTACGTTATATAGAACTATGTCGCGCTTACGAAGGTGGAAAGGACGATTATCACCTGACACAGTAAATAAGTTTATTTATGAATTTCCGGATTTAATGCACAATATTGCAAAAGCTTGGCTTAGTTTGCAGTAGACCGCTCATGTGCTGAATAAAATATGACTGCAAATCATATTCGGATAGTGCCTACAGAGAAACTGGCATATGATCGAATGCACAATTTCCCTTTGATATATGTTCAACATTGATGGCGTGCAATTTACAGTTTCTTTTATTAAACAACGAATTATTTTGCTCATTCTGGAATAAATACGCGAAATATATTTCAAAAAACTAACTCTTAATATTCATGACTGATGATGACGCAACTATGCGATCTGTAGGTCACTTTCTTAAAGACGTTATACACAGGTTATAAATAGGAGCGCATGCAAAGTGCACTAATCTCCGTGGAGAATATTTCGAAAAATAACGATGTCTTTAAAAACTATCTACTGCTTTATTCCAGTTTTATATGCAAAACTTAAGAGACAACCAACGTATAATAATAAAATTTGTATATAAAATTAATCATTGACTTTGTTTTTTACGCGTATATACATATATGAACAATATAACTAATTTTACTCAGGACATTCAAATTTTTTCTTGGATTTGTGGTAACATTGGAATTTCAGTTATTGTAAATAAGAAATTTGATAGTGTTTTATTTTAAATACTTGATATTTATATATTTTTTCTATGTTGATATGATTTCGAATAGTTTGCCAGAACACAATAGTTCATTGTATTTCACAGCTAATATTAGTTAATAATAGTCAAATTCATTTCGAAAATTGCGTAATTGTGTATTTACTGCCATCAGAAATTAATGGTTGAAAATATTTCTTAATATATATAAAAATTAAAAGAAATACAGTTGTCTCCAAAAATTGTATTTGTAAAGCAATTTGTAGCGACAATATTGAATCATAAGTACAACCCTTGGAATCCCATCTGTCGCTTACGTATGATTCAAATATTGGAAAATAATCAAGAGATGTTCTTTTTTTAAATTTTATACATCGACCCATGCCAAAGCTTGTTAAGGACCTGTAAGATATCCGATAAGGATGCGGAGCAGAATCTGTGAAGGTAAATGGAAAATTTTACCTGACAAAAGAGAAACAAACAGTAATTCCAATAATGCACAATCTGCACGAATGCTGTTTTGACTACTCTCACTGTATCATCAAAAATAGGAGAGCCGTGTGTAGGCAGTTTACACTAAGATTTTCTTCTTGGATAGACAAGGCGTCTTAATAATCTTAATAATTCAATTCATAAAATCAAATGTATCTGCCTTCACAATTATCTGGAGCATACTTACACTAAATCTATGTCAAGAGACCCCTATTAATTCCGGTTGTTTGTGTATAGTAATTATGGATATTAAGGGGTTTTCAACAAATCTTGTAGAAGGCGAGCCATTACGCGACCACATTTTCAAGTTTATTGATCTAATGACCGTCTGACAGGGGCTTAATGCAGTTGCGGACTATTATATATCATAATTACGTGTTTGTGCGACCCTTGGCCTCATAAAGTAGTTTAAATTATTGTGAGTATTGTAGAGGGTATGAGCTATACCGTGCTAAAATATGATACTTATTCAATATCCAACTTTATTTATAGTTACTTCCGGTTTTCGGGTGCGTGATTTAATATTCATAATACTCATAAATTGTACGTCTACCTTACATTGTTTATGGGAATTTGTTATTCTTTTTTTAATAATCTAACGCTTTGCTTCAAGTATACTAATGTTTTGACTTGTGCCGGATAAAATACAAAAGGAACTAGAAAACAAACCTACTTAACTACATTAAAAACAACTATTTATGTGTTGCCTAGAATCATGCAATAATGACAACATTTATGTACTTGTGTGTTAAATTTGACTTCAATTCGTTGGTCTTTTACAACCAAAAATTAATGAATTAACATTGCCTCCCTCTCTCGTTCATCACAGAAATGTATTGAACGGCAAAACGAGAACGCATCTGTCTCGCATGTCAGCAACAAAGTTCTCAGAGCGTATATAGACAAACGCTTGCCACCACGGCGATTTGCCGAATAAATAAATGTTAAAAGGAATCATTCAAATGTTAATAACACCCTGTCTACTACATATGTTTCCGAGAATTCACTCATCTTCAGATAGACTTGTGTTATTAACGTTAATAACAGGCAGACTTGTGTTATTAACGTTATACGCTCTGGAAACTTCGTTGCCGACATGCCAGATAGACGCGTTCTCGCTTTGTCATTCAATACATTTTTGTGTTGGACGAGAGAGGGAGGCAATGTTAATTGATTATTTTTCTGTATCGAAAAGATACGATAAACTCTACGAAGGAATCGTTCGTTAATAACACAAGTCTGCCTGATGATGAGTGAATTCTCGGAAACATGTGTAGTAGACAAGGTGTTATTAACATTTGAATAATTCCTTTTAACATTCAACCAAAAATTAGTTTCATGGAATTAGATCATCACAGTGTCATTTCAAATTTTTATCACAGGAATAAAACTATTCATGAATGAAAGATTGTAGAATGTGTGGGCAGGTTTTGTCGTATTTTAAAATAAAATTTATTAATAATTAATTGAGAGAAGATATTGATGTTTATTTTGAAGACCAAAAATATTTTTTTTTCTGATGGAATAAAGTCGTTTGACAAAACAGAAGAAATCTTTCGTGCCATCGGTAGAAAGAATTTCTAGTTATATTTTATAAACAAAATATTTTCAAGAAAAAATATTTTGTTTATATCGCAAGAACTGTAGACGCACATACATATATGCAAAAACACAATTACTGTGAAGAACTTACATGTTTAAAGGCTGGGATGTAAGAATCTGCCTTAGAAGATAGAATTGATATTTAACCGCGGAAATGGGAACATTACTTTTTCTACAGACTGTACGGAAAATGTAATAGTAGGAAAGGAAAACTTTTGGTAGATTTAAGAAAGAATAAATATATATAGTGGAGGTAAGGACCTTCAAATTTTTTTTCGAATAATTAAAGTCCAACTGGCAGCAGCTGTACTGACTACAGTAATTAAGAAAATTAATCTTAAATGAATTACGAAGCATTCATGCTTCAATATAACAGAAATGATCTTTTAATAATTACTGTATTAGAACATAAATAACTATTATATTACATTAAAATCTTCGGAATCTTCATTATTCGACATACACCCAATCAAAATATTTCTCTTAGTATCCTTAAAGTAATTAAGAAATTGTATATTTCATGTAAATGTAAATAACATTGAATATACTTCCATTTCAACACTGCAATAGAAGAAAATTTTATACAACTAAAGAATGTACAAATAATAATAATTATTTTTCTGGGGATTGTTGTTTAATTACGTATATTTCATTGCCTTTATATTGTAATTTCCTTCAAACTTATTCTTCGGTAGAAAATAAAACAGGTTTCAAAAGTTTGATAAATAATTTACTCGGTGGATTGCTATTTAGCAGTTTATAGTAAAGATGAAAAGAAATATTCTTTTTTGTTTTACATTGAAATATATAAGTAAATATCTTTTTTATAGATATGTTCAATGTCAATTTCGCTCGTATGCTTCCGTGGTCGTTGTCCATATTTTCTTCATTTCAGCTTCCGGGCTGGAACCACGTTTTCGACAATACTGACACCGATGTTTCGTCACCACTTATATGAGACATCTTTAGGACTTAACAAAGAGAAAGAGAGAGAAGATGAAGAAAGTATGGACAACGACCGCGGAAGTCTACGAACCAGATTGATATTGAATATGTCTATAAAAAAAAATTACTTAGATGTTTCAATGTAAAACTAAATACATTTCTTGGCATCTGTACTACAAATTGCAAAAATTGCAAACGACCGAATAAATTATTTACTTCTGAAACTTGCTTTATTTTGATGCCTTCTGCCTACCAAACAACATATTTGCAGGAAATTTCAATATACACTCCGCGCAACATGAATTGGACCACCCGACTTGTTGCAAGCTTTCGGTGGTTTGAAAAACAATTCATTTACTAAAAATACAATGCAAGTTTGTAATGGTATGATATGGCAAATAATACGCATTATTGCGCAATAGTGCCTAACGTTATGCATTGGGTGACGTAAGTACCACATACATATAAAATGCACCGCGCCGGTTGGATACGACCAGTATTTAATAGTAAGCTACCGGATGAGTGTCGAGTTACAACGTGTATCCGGATAAACAAACATCTGTAATTAAGGGTATTGTGCAACGATGGGACGACAGAAGTGCTTAAGTATGGAAGAAATTGGAAAAATTAAAGCGTTCCATCAAGAAGGGTATTCCTCAAGGGCTACTGCAAAGAAAATAAGTCGATCACACCAGGTTGTGAACAATTTTATTAGGGATCCCGAGAATTATGGAAAACGTTTTAAAGGGCGAACAACATCCGTTACAACTAAGAGAGAACGTCGAGCCATATTATGCGAAGCATCGAATTCGGCATTAACGGCAAGACAAATCGCGAATAACGTTGGAACGAATACATCGGTAAGAACTGTACAGAAGTTACTGAAGACCTGTCCGCATTTAAAACGTTTGAAAATTAAATGACAGCCTCCTTTAAGGGAATTTCAGCGCACTGCACGTCTTCAGTTTGCTCAAGCAAAAATGGGGTGGACAAGAGAATGGCAAACTGTTATTTTCAGTGACGAGAAGAAGTTTAATTTAGATGGCCCGGATGGGTTTTCTTATTATTTCCACGATTTACGTAAAGATGAAGTGATTCGTCACGAAGGCGAGCCGATGTTGGTTCAGTCATGGTATGGGGAGCTGTTTCCTATAACGGACCTGTTGATTTAGTAATAGTGAAGGGCAGACAGAATTCGGAAAAGTACGTCCAGCTGCTGCAACAGGTGAAAGAAAAATTTTCCAACGTTATGGCAGGTGGGCCATTTATTTTCCAACAGGATAATGCCAGTATTCACACCGCGCGCATTGTTCGACGCTGGTTTCAAGAACAAGGCATGGAGGTTCTCGATTGGCCATCGCTCTCCGCCGACCTGAACATCATAGAAAATGTTTGGGGATGGTTGTCGCGTAAATTGTACTCCAGCCCTCAGGCGCTGAAACGAAGTTGGGCGGAACTTCCCGTTGACTACTTGAGAACCCTGTATAATTCCATTCCATCCCGACTATTTGAGGTTATAAGAAATGATGGCAAAAGTACTCATTATTGAAGAATAAAGTATTTTGTTATTGCAAACGAATCTTTTATTTTGTATATTGGTCGTATTCAAGTGGCGTTTAATTACTCTACTTATTGTCATTAGTAACGTACATTTGCACTGACTTTTACAAAAATTATATTTGGTACCTACATACATCTTTTTATCAACCCTCTTATTTTCGAAAATAACAATTCCAGCGCGCTACCATGTTTATACCAACTACAAATGTCATATATGCAGTTGGTCCTATTCATGTTGCGCGGAGTGTAAAAGTAACGAAATACACGTGATTGAACAACAAATTCAGAGAAAAATAACAATACTATTTCTTCGATATTATAGTTAGTTGTATAGAATTTCTTTCTACTGAGTGATCAAGATATGGAAAACGCGTGGAAGTGATTTTAAGTATATGTATATATACAAAGATTATAAGTGAAATTACAATATAGATATAAGACATTACCGTAAAGCGAGACGAGAAATAAAAGTGTAGGGGCATTAAATTTGTTTATTTTTCAACATATTTCCCTTCATCTTCAACGCACTTAGACCAACGATGCTGAAAAGCCTTTATCATTTTTGTAATGATGTTTCTTAAGGTCTTCAAAGTACTGTTCCGTTGCTGCAATGAGTTCTTCGTTCTTCGGAAACTTTCTGGCAACGATAAATTCATGTTTGGGTGTATGGAAAGCGTTTTAAGTAATTTTTCAGAAATTGCTACCAGCAGTGTTTCTAGTAGAGCAGTAATTCCTTGCGAGAGAGTTAATTAAAATTATCTAGCTCAATTCCCAAAGAATTTTTTAGCCCTACCTGCTGATGGAAATGACTTGACTTTCTTTTCTGGAGGATGACCACGACGTGACCTTCATCGGTATTTCTGTTTGCATTCAACTAATAGTGGTGAATGCGCACAAGGTCAGCTAGGCTCTTATACAGGTTCAAGTTTTCGTTTGATTTTGTTTTCCTTCATGTTTTTGATCACAATTCGAGATTCATGGTACTCACTTAGACGACAGCTTATAGATACCCAACTTAGTGGATGAAAACTATATCATTGATGTTCATTCTTCTGCTATTCAAAACAATATCATTAATTTTATTGAACATCTGAGGAGCTGTTGAAGTTTTCTATGGTTCAGGTCGCACCACAGCTTCGATACTCGTATCATTACGTTTAAATTTCGCAACTCAGCGACAAATTGTAGCCTTCGAAAGAGCACTATCGCCTAAAGATTGGTGCATAGTAGCACTAGCCAAAAATTTGAATATGTTTCGTCGTGACAGGAGTAGTATGTAATCTTTTTCCAAAGATGGTACTAATAATCGAGTGTCACTTCTCGTAGATTCAGTACTCACATATGTTTATAGTATTCTAAGATATATTCTTAACAGGCGGCGCAAAAGTAATATCATAATTTGAATTGGCTGCCATTTTTGCAGATGGCGCCAAATGTGCTGTCAACAAGCCATGGAGCGATACACACCTCAAGAACGTGTAATTATTGTTACAGCTTATTTGACAAATTTTCAGTCTGTTATTTTAGCACAGCGTGAATTTCGTCGTCGTGTTCCATGTGCTCGAACAATTAAGCGTTTGGTTGAACGCCTTGTGCAAACTGGATCCACTACAGATATTGCAACAAGTGGCCGGCCTCGTATTGCTCGTTCGACCAGCAACATCGCTGCTGTTGCCGACGACGTCAGAGAGAATCCACAAACATCAACGAGACGACGATGCACACAATTAGCCATCAGCAGAAGTTCGTTGCAAAGAATTTTGGTGAAAGATTTGAAAATGTTTCCCTACAAAGTGCAAACTGTTCACGAATTGCTGCGTGCTGACCGTCGGATAAGGTTAACTTACTACCATACTCTGTTAAACTTGGTGCAAGAAGAGGATGATTTCCTATCAACAATCATAATCAGCGATGAAGCCCATTTCCACCTAAGTGGTTATGTTAACAAACAAAATTCGCCTTTTTGAGGCACAGAGAATTCACATGAAATGCATGAAGAGCCTTTGTATCCCCTCAAAGTGACTGTTTGGCGCGGTATTTACCGTGAAAAAATGATTGGCCCTTATTTTTTTGAAGACGTTGATGGCACCACCGCAATCGTAAACGGTGAGCGTTACAGGCAGATGCTAAACGAGTCTTTTTGCCGCAAGTTGCTGCATTGGGTTTCGATCATTGTTGGTTTCAACAGGATGGAGTAACCACTCACACAGCTTGGGCAACGATGGAGATTTTAAGACACCAATTTCCAGGTCGAGTGATCTCACGTTTTGGAGATTCGAACTGGCCGTCCAGATCATCAGATCTAACAGCACTAGACTTCTTCCTTTGGGGCTTTTTAAAATCTCTCGTTTATCACAACAAACCACGAACCTTGCAAGTCTTGAAAGCTATCATTGAAGAAGGAATTGCCAATTTGGAGCCAGATGTTTTGCGAGCAATAATTCAAAATGCTGTAAAACGAGCGCAGTTATGCATCAACTCGGGAGGTGTCCATTTGAGCGACATAATTTTTTCCAATTAATGTCATCAATTTTACACTTTCAAAAAAATATTTTATGAAAACAGAGCTTTTTTATTTATATTTATAACAAAATGGCAGCCAGTTCAAATTATGGCATTACTTTTGCGCCACCCGTTATATATTATATTAGTCACTAACAATATTATTCTTATTGACCTCTGCTATAAACGTTCGCTTAAAAGCTTTACTATTCGAATTGTTAAAAGAACTTGCATATATCATCTATAACCATGATTAAATGCAATTCCTAAAATAATGGTGGTAATTGTAATGTTTGAGGTAATTTTTTTCAGATATTTTGTATAGTTAAGTGAAAAGTTAGAACTCTCGTACACATAATGACTTTCTGGAAAATAAACTTTCCATAACAAATGCGGCCTTTATTGCACAATGTAATCGGGAGCTCGGGGATGACTATATGCACCTTGCGAAAATTTTTACGTTTTAAATAAAACTTTAACTTTCGAAACTAAGCTTATTTAATCTTCTACTATCTTTTAGCTAGCGAGCTCCATTATGGATTTGGCATAATAATTTCTCAAAATCTTGACAATATTAAAATATATTATATATTATATTAAAATACAACTGATCATTTTACAATCGAAATTCACTTATGGTTTTCTTCCAGGTTAACCATATTTCGTGAATACTTAATTTTAATTTATTTACTAACATTTGTAAATACTCTTGATACATTTCCTTTTTCTTATTTCTTTGATTCTACATAAATTGAGTAATTATGCACGGTTAACAAGTTATTTATACAGTGAAACCCGCTTATTGCAATACCCATATTGGCCGCCAAAATTATTCCTATATGCGGATTATTCCATTATCCGTTTTTAACTTATTTTTTCTTCTTACTAGTAAGTTAAGTATGCTAATTTCACGTCTTGATGGCGCGGTTGATGGAGTATCCTTTGAATATGTATTTTCACCTACAATTTTTTTGAAAGAAATTTGGGAACGACTTTTCCATCTGGTAAACCACCCATTTGTTGCTTGAAAATTTACACTATCTAGATTTTTGCAATCTTTTCGGCTTTTTCCTTCAAAATGGGTCCGTGGAACTTTACGCGCTCTTTTTTCCATAAACCAATCTTAAACCAATCATAAACCATTCTTCCCTTTACGTCTTCGTTTTGAGTAGATTTAAAATTATCACGCCAATCACTTAAAATACTGTCTTTTCTTTTTAACAATTTACTCACTTATGCACCAACTTTTTTGGCAACATCCGACTAATTGCAAGTTGTTTCTTCTAAAAACTCAAGCAATTTTACTTTTTCCTTCAGAGCAAGGTCTTTTCTTTTCAAATTTGTCGAAGAAGCCATTTTTCACTCACTTTCACCCACTTTCGATTGCAGTGTCAAATAACGAACTGACCCGAAATATAGAAATTTCCTGCTTTTAAAACCTCCGAAAATTTTTTTATTGTATGTATGTAATTCGCACAGAATTAACCATTATCTAAATACTGTTTAAAATCACTTCCGTACAAGATTTTATCGCAATACGTAATTATCCGAAGATTATCTGTAATTATGTACATAATAGTTTTCTAAAAGTAAAGTAAACATTCATAGTAACTTTCGGTTTACATCCACCTTTAGTTAAGCCGGTAGAGAAATCTATTCTTTTATGAAGACAAAATCGCATTAATGTTCTTAGAAAAACCATTCCTTTACCCAATATATTCTATTAAAAGATATTCTTATAACCGAATAATTTTGTTAATACTTAAAAGGAAATGGTTTTGTTCTTGAGATTTTAATTCCTTTAACCGATATAATCTATTAAGAGGGTTTCCAATAGACGGGTTTTACTGTATTAATATGTTTTTTGTATTTACAATACTCCGTCATTAGTCTTTTATAAACTGCGGGAAATGAAAGAACACATAAATAATCAATAGCAATAACAAGAAAGAAAATTATATCCCTTGGAGATTACACAGTAATAATAAAGGCAAATATATAGATAAAATCAGAAAAAAAGAAAATATACACTCCTAAAAATGGAACTTTGATTGACCTGGAAATAGAAAACGTACACATTATACCTTTCATTATATCAGTTAATGGAATCACATTCTATGAGTTCTCAAATGTCGTGATATCCTATCGCTACCCACCGATGTCTAGGAGTTACAACAAGAATCTTCATATAAATTGTTTTTATTTGTTTACTAATAAAATAGATAATATAGGTTTCAACAAAAGGTTTACGTAACTAACGCGCAAATTTTATTTCTCTACCGCGTACTTTTCTTCATTTTTCTGCCATTCGTCGTTTAAAAAAAAATTAGACAACTAAATAAATCTTGGTTTGTCAGTAACATTAACTAACATGATAAATATGTTGTGAAAAATACATGCATATATCAATAACTTATCTTGAAAGTTGATTTAAATTGTGAGCAATATACAATTAAAAATAAATCCAATGTTTAGGAAAACTAAATAAATAGAAGTAAAAGTGACTTCCATCATCATAGATAAAAGATGGCAGTCCTACTCTATTATTCCAGTAGACGTTCTACTTTTCTCTCTCCTATTGATATTCTACAGAACTGTCTTCGTTACTTCTGCTGCTTCATATCAAGTGATGAAATCGACCATACTAATATTCCATTGACCATTCTGTTAATGGTTTGGAGTTCTACAAAGTTTTTAAGATTGTTCTTCTGTAAGCTTTTTGGATAGTAAACTTCGGAGGAGTATAAATTACTAAATTGGAAAATATTAATTTTGGCACAGTGTTTGAAGTTTTAGTTATTGAAGAGGTAGATAAATAACTGATAAAACCATGTTCTAACTTTTCAATTATGTCATAGTATTCTAATTCAATTCGGCTTTCACAAAATATTATTTAACAATAAAGCAAATTCATTAAGTAGGTGAATGAAAAAATTCAAGATGCCTTTTATTGAAAATATTATTCCGCGGCGGCTTTCTGTACCTAGTTATGCCATAAATACTGTCAATTAACAATTTCATCAAAAATAAATTGAAAGTAATATCAAAAAAGTTTTATATACATTTAATTTCTGTCTTAATACAATAATAAAATATACATGTACTGTTCAGATCCCAAATAATAATTTAGCGGATTTAAATCTGGACTTCCGGAGACCAATCTGTTGCTTCAATTAACTCTGGTACATGTTTTAACTATTGTAGTGTTGTTTTCACATTTTACAATGTCTCAGTCAGAGGCTTTACAACAAGCTCAAGTAAGATGTCTGATATACTTTGGTTGAGGTTTGACGCCTTGCTCACAAAAATTAAGTTGAGTCACACCTGGAAACACTTCAGTAAACCATTGCGGAAGGTAGATGGTGACCTCTCTGATGTATGCTTACCACTTTAATCGCTTCTTGGGAACTCCGAACTCGGCAATTTTGTTTGCTACATCGATCGTAAAAACTTTTCCTTAGCAAACAGGATATTTTGATTGATTGCTATTTTTTGTGTGCCTTTGAAGTATCCTTTGCGTTCTTATTCGTCTTATCTTTTTCAGCGCTTCTGTAAGTGTTGTCCAGCCATTCATCGAAAGGTACTCATGACTTCGTTTTGAAATATTTACTTTAATGGATATTTTGGAATTATCTCTCGCACAGCCTTAGTTGCAGCATAACTGCGAACTCTTCAACCCGTTTGCTCTCCGTTAGATATTCTATTATCTTTTTTTAGCAATTTTATTAAATTAAATAATTCACTCACCTTGTCTTATTCGTGTAACATTACTTCTGAAATATGGTTCTTTTTGACACCTCACTTATCTTTCTCTTTCCAAAGACAAAATTCTACTATTGCCCCTTTTGCTATTGTTGATGTGTTCTTTCTGGCAAAGCATCACATTTCTCTGGCATTCATCGTAGTTGGTCTGTCTGATAACGGTTTTGCATAAACAGAATTTGTTTCTCTAGATATTCCATGCGATTTTATTTTTCAGTTTAGTGCCCCAGTACATCGGTTCTTTATTATCCTGGTTTTCATTTTCTTTTTCTTCTTTTCCTTGTTTAGTGATAACTACAGTTAAACATATATATCTTACGATTTTTTCAAATGTCTTGTTTTTTATTACTTTTAAATTTATAACTAGATCTTCGTGTTTCTCGTGATAATATGGATTCCATGCACTTCGATTTATTTTCAGTTGTAATTAGGTTCATTGCTTCCGCTGTTATCACAAATTTCTGGTGTATTTGTGCTGGCTCGTGTTACTTTTATACCCAGTGTTTTTTATTACCATATTTTCTTATTTCCTGTTAACAGTAGGTTATCTTCTTCTAAACCTAAGCTCGTTAGGAAATTTCTTGAAATTTTTGTTTATTAGTTTGTTAGTTCTATATTAGCTTCACTAATTTATTTGGGATTTCAAGTTATTTTACCAGTCTGATGTATAAAAACTTTAAACTTCGGTTACATTTTATATACACGTATATTCATTAGACTACTACCACCCTTTTCGTACAACCTTAACTTAAGAACTTCAATTGCATAGCTTCTGCCAATATATTGTGCACTGTAAAGCAATTCCTCCGTAATTTCGACATGCCAATTTTTCCCATTTTCTATGTTGATATTAATTATCTCTCTCTATTCTATATGTCTTATATTAAATAGTGTATTCTTTGAACTAGAAAATTTATTGTATATTTTATTAGTCTTGCTTCTGTATTATTTTCTCTAGGGTTTTGTCGTTCTTAAATGCTTGTATGATTTTCTAGGATTCTACAAGAATCTTTTATTTGAACTTTTATTTAAAATATCTCAGGCCAACCGATATAAAAGCTACATTGGATTCTACTCTGGGTGAGTCTGCTCCTTCGTTTATAATAGTAAAATATTGGGTAGCAGAGTTTAAACGAGGACGTAAGCGTTGCCAAGATTAGTCGTCCAAATGAGGTGACAACTCCAGAAATGCTTAAGAAAATCCACAAAGCGGTACTAGATGATCGTCGACTGAAAGTGCGCCAACCAGCAGACATAGTAGACATTAGACATGAGAAAGCTGTGTGCAAGATGGGTGCCACGTTTGCTCACACTCGAGCAAAAACAGTGTCGTAAAGATGTTTCAATTCAGTGTTTAGGAAGTTTCACAGCAGCAAAGCAGAATTTATGTGCCGTTTCATAGCCATGGATGAAATATGGATCCATCATTTCACGCTCGAGACAAAAGAACAATCAAACCAATTGACTCAAAACGGAGAACCGGCTCCAAAGAAGCCGAAGACCGTTTCATCTGCACGCAAGGTCATGGGTTCGTTTTTTTTTTTTTTGGATGCGCGTAGAATAATTTGCGTTGACTATCTTGAAAAGGGAAAAACTATCAATGGCGAGTATTATGAGAATTTATTTCAACGTTTGAGCATAGAAATCAAGCAAAAACGACCGCATTTGGCTAAGAAAAAAGTGCTGTTTCAGCAAGACAATATATCAGCTCACAAATCCGTTATTACAATGGCAAAAATTAATGAATTTAAGTTTTAATTGCTACCTTATGCACCCTATTCGCCAGATTTGGCTCCCTTGGATTATTTTCTGTTCCCAAACTTGAAAAAATGGCTCAGTGGTCAAAGATTTTCCAACGGTCAAGAAGTGATGTCGGCAGTTAATGGCTATTTTGAGGAGCAAGACAGTTCCTATTATAAAAAGACTATCGAACTTATTGAACATCACTGGGAAAAGTGTATAGAGCTGAAAGGAGATTATGTCGAAAAATAAATATATTTCTTTCTAAAATGTTTGTGTTTTCTTTGTGGGGTCGGGTACTTCTGGGACCGCCCTCGTATAGTTTACTTTTAAGAAGACATTACGTGCAGTCCCTTCAAGATCATTGACAAATTTATTGAGCAAGATTTTTATAGAAATTTATTTACGGTGTTATTGAATCCCCACATTTATTAATAATTGTACCCTGCTTTTCCTTTCGTCTTCTCTCTCCTGACCTACCTTTAACTTGTCATTTCTCAGAACTAATTTTCTTGTCCATTGTTTCTCCTCTCACCTCAATCTTCAATCTACTGTAATGCGGATACGCTTTATAAATACTCTTTTTTACTTATTAATTAATGCGATGGGTCATTTTTTAGTTATTCCTTTTTCATGTTTTTAAATTTTTTTCAACTACTATCGTTTCTATATAAGTTCTATTTCATTCATATCAGTTGAAAATACGATAGATATTTAGATTTTATTCTATTTGTCCAGTAACTGTATACTGTTGGGCAATAATTGTTATGATTTTTATTGTTATTATTAGTAATTACATGCTAAAATTAACTGCTTTATCAAAAAAGAATTAAAAATAGCTATTATAAATTAGCTTAGGCATTAACCCTATTGAATTAACGAAAATCTTGTGGACTGCATAATATTTTATCTCTAGAATAATATTTATGACCATATGCTAATATAATTTCCAGAACTACCAAAGATTCCTAAAATATCTCGTCATTCATATGCTAAAATAATTTTGTATTACTGGATTTTTAAAGACAAGTCCATTATTTATAAGCTATTTCGTTTGGAATTAATTACGTTTTTTGAAATATGAATAAGTTTTTGCTTAGTAATAAAGTAGGTACATCAGATCACTACAGTCCACTGCAATGTAAATGTATTTATCACGTCCGCTCTTAGTAATTTGTCTCTAGAAAAAAAATATATAAAAAGCATGATTTAAGGGAATTTTTTATATTATGCCGAAAATAGTTATAAAATTCTCAAATACTAATTTTTATCAGAGTTTAAAGATCTATGTAAATGAACGTATTATTCATTAATGCTTATAAATTGTGCTTACATCACGGGAAGGTGGTAATCATTTATTATTCGGTGTGTTTTTTATGGGATTCGTTAAGTGCCAAGTCAATTTTTTTTTAGCTTAATTTATACGTACATACATAATTATGCAGATTACAAGAAGATTGTGCAAAAGAACAAATGTCTTTATAATGTAAAAAAGCACGTTTTTTTTTAAATATTAAACAATGAAATCGTCGATGTTATCGTGTATAAGTTCAATTCGAAAATTAACCTTTACTGAATATAATCCGAGAGTGTGCTACATGTATTTTATATGTATGTATGTACTTATTCACAATAGACTTGGGTACTTCTAATTCTTTATGTTTTACTTAATTAGATTTCATCTCAGTAATGATGATTCGACTCATTTCTTATAAATCAGATAATCAATTTCAGCTGAGAGTGAAATAAAAGACTTCGTATATAATTGATTTGTTCCAATTATTGTTGCATATATAAGACAAGTAGTTAAGTTTTACGAACTGGAATGTCTTATATCAGCTTTATCAACCCCGACACTTAAATTGTTAGAGTTGGTTAATTGGCACAATATGAAATATTAGCGAAAATTGTTTACTAATATCTGAATATTAGTAAACAATTTTCTTCAACTGGGTATCTATCTTCAATGGAGAAACTTAATATATTCGATATAGAGGAATAAGATATCAGACGTTAGGTTTGAATGTTTCAGATATTCTAAAAAAAGCTAAAACTTTTATTTAACTTTCCTTTTTAATAGTTATAGCAGAGACTAGCTGAATATATATATCCAAGTCTGTCCGCTATATTCTTAAGCTTGTTTAGTTGGCTTCAAAATATTCTTAACATAAATTAATTAAATTTCTTCCCTAATGGAAATAAGAATTACTAGAGTATAAGTAGTTATCTTCGGTTGACTTGGCGGTATAGGACCCTACTATTGTTAGAAGCCTCGAAAATTTTTTTTTCATTCTATTAATTTATTCGGCGCTTAGTTAGATTTAACTTTTTTTAACTAGGTATCAACAATGAAGAAACGCGATACATTCGACATAGAGGAACAAGATACGATGGTAGTCGTTTATATTTCGCGAACTGGCAACACTGTTAATGTTGCCTCCGATCTGATGATTGCATCGTGAAATTTTTCATTTTTGACAATATATTGTATTTACCTTGACAGTTTTATTATCACGTCGCTATTTCTATTGTTGACAGCAACTTGAAAATTTTACGTTAGTGAAAAAATGGAATTAAATCGCGAACATTTTCGTGCAATTATTTTACATGAATTTCAGCGCGGATTATCTCAACAAGATTGCATCGACGAGCTGAATTCTTTATATGGTGATGAAGCACCATCAAAAACTATAGTATATCGTTGGTATAACGAATTCAAATTAGGACGGCGTTCATTGGACGATGAATTTCGTGAAGGTCGTCCCACAAATGTTGTTGTGTCGGGAAACAATAATGCATTTTCTGAATTAATAATGCAAGGCCGTCATGTGCCATACTGTGAAATCGAGGCATCTCTAGGTATTAGAAGCACCAGCGTGCATAAGCTCCTGCATGAACATTTAGCCGTTAAGAGTCTATGTTCACGTTGCGTACCACATAATTGAGCAACCGCTCAAAAAAGGACTCGCGTCGATTCGTGTCAAGAAATGCACAAAAAATACAATGGCGGTGCTTCAAAGAATATTTATAAAGTCGTTACAGGTGACGAATCTTGGATCTATACGTATCAGCCCGATAGTAAACAGCAGTCGACTGCGTGAGTATTTCAAAATAAGCGAAAACCCACAAAAGTTGTTCGCGCACTTAGCACATCAAAACAAATGGTCGCCTGTTTTTTCGGTCACACTGCAACCGTGCCTTTAGAGAGTTGTAGAACGGTCAATTCCGAATGGTACACAACTATTTGTTTGGCAAAAGTTTTTGAAGATATAAGGAAAACAAACCATGACAATGCGAGCTCTCACAGGTCGGTTTAAACAATTGAATATTTGGCCGAGAAAAATATTGAATTGATGAACCATCCACCGTACAGCCCTGATTTAGCACCCTGTGATATCTTTTTGTTCCCACACGTGAAGAATAAACTTCGTGGTCAACGGTTTTCTACACCAGAAGAGGCAGTTGAGGCATTCAAAACTCATATTTTGGAGATACCTCCTTCACAGTGGCAGCAATGCTTTTCGGATTGGTTGAAACGAATGCAAAACTGCATTGATTTTCAAGGAGAATATTTTGAAAAGCAATAAAGCTATTTTCGATAATAAAAAATTTCTTTTGTTTGCTATTCCCGAAATGTAAACGGCTACCCTCGTATTAATCGTTTACTTTACTGCCATTATGACTTCTATGTTTTTGTTTTTAGTTTTTTCCTTGATACTTACTTAAAAGTTTTAATGAAACGTGAATATATTTGAATGTTCAAAAGGCCTTCGATTAGATTGATCACTATGTTATTTGATTGAGATAAGTATTAGTGTGAAATACAGTTATATGTATAGTGTATTTCCTGGTCGTTTAAATCGATATCAGAAATACCATGGGCTTTCAACTCGGGTCCTGTATTGTTTTTTCATTTTCATTAATGACATTTGGGGTGTTATGGATATTAGGCAACGGGTGCGGATGATCGAAAACTATTTTCAGATATAAATTCTATACAGAATTATTCAGTCTTACAGTACAGTCTGAGAAAGATGCCCGACTGGTGAGACGTGAATAGATTAAATTTGAACATTGTACAAGCAAAGTAGTGCCTTTTATTATTGTACTTTTGATCAAAATTCACTATTCGCGGCATCCACTTCGCCGACAATTTGGACATGGTCAAGTATAGGAATAAAATACTACGTACGCGTTGAGTAGATATTCTCGTTGTTGCTTTCGAAGGAGCAGTTTAAAATTTCAGATATCTTTGTTTTTTTAAAAAATTAATTTTGGATTGCGTATTATATTGCGAGTTTATGTGTTCTAAGATTTATTGCATTTAAATACTTAATCACAATGCTGTAAAATTAAAATTAAATATCAGGAATTTCACCTGTTACCAGTATGTTTGTCCAGAAAATTGTACTAGTTATGGAATCTTATTTATCGCCAAGTCGTCGTAGTATTATATCCTAGAACTGCTCTTGTATGTTCTTACAGTTTTTAGCCCACATAAAAATTTAGTTTAGAACAGATTTCACGAACAATCAATTTGGAAAACGTTACAAGCGCATTTGCGCCGGTCCAATTTGCATTTTATTTGTCTACATCTGTGAAGTTTCAGAGTTCTTAGAATGTATTAGGAACGGTTCGATGTTATTTGAGTACAGTCTGTTTACACGCATTTAATTGGCATCCGGATAGTTTCATATATAAAATGAATCGCTATAATATTAACACATAGAAAAACCTTTTATATCGTTACAAATATTCTTGTGTGAAGGAATAAAATTCGAATTACGAAGAATGTTGTTTCTTTACCACAAGTTCAAATAAATTCTAGTGAAATATCCTATTATCTCTTTCGTCAATACATCTTAATAGAACATAATTATAATTTCGTTAATTTGCACGCTGTAATGGCTTCTAATGGTTTTGTTGACCTCAAACAAAATTTCAAAACATTATCTAACCATGAACGTTTTTACACGTATTAATTATAATAACGCATTTTTAATTGATAATAGAAAAAATCACGATGTTAAATAGTTTTTAATAACACGTGATACTGTGTATATTTTTATGTAATACACGTCACAATTCATTAAAGGTAATAACGTCTCGATGATTGTTTAGTATTTTTTATTGTCTAGTAATACCGGACCTATCAAAATATTCTTTAAACATGTTGCTTCTTTTTTTAGAGAAATAATCAAAATAATTAATTATATACATTAAATATGACTAACTAAATTGCGAAAGTAATTAAAAAGTCTTTAGCAATGAAAATGTATTCGATAAAAAGTCTCATTTAATAAGTTACGAAGGTTGTTTTGTTTGTTATTAGGTTCATCATAAAAAAATAACTCTTCTGTGAAAAGAAAACTGTTTTCATTATACTGTAAACAGATGAAGTCTGCAAAGTTATCCAACTTCTTAGACATGCGTTCTAAGTAATCTTACAAGCGTTAGATTCTGGTTGTAAAATTCTTAAGAACGTGTCTAATTTCGATGACTTTGCAGACTTCAATTGTTTACAGTCTAATGAAAAGTTTTCTTAAATACTTATATTGGATGTCTATTATCGATCGAAGCTGACAGCATGTATCTCTATTTTTATATATATCATTTTGATCGTAATAATTAACAGATAATGTGTTGGTAAAAATATATTAATGCTTTCGATAGAAGAGTAAGTAGCCATAACTGTGGAATGTTCCACGAAGCTTATGTAGAAAACAAATGATGCCAGTTATGCTTGATATATGTCCACACGTTCTCAATTGGAATTGCTAATAAAGTGTAACAGTGCCAGACTACGCTTTCCGCTCGGTGCGTTGCTTGGGATCCTGTTTTTCTTGTTGAACTAACGTTCGGCATCCGGTAACAGACATTTCTTATAATTTTCGAGCATTTTCTGAGCATTTAAGTTGTATGTAAACAGATGCAAAACTGGAAAACCCAGATTTGAGAAGCAATCCCAAAGATGCACTTGTACTGTGTATTTAACGATCCGCTGTATCAACCTGTTGATAGAGGTTGATCAGGCTTATAGGACGACAAAATATCTCCAAACAAAAACGTCGTCCGCAAAAATTACATTGCTCCAATATACAATAGAACGATATTATAATTCGACCAAGCGAGTCGCTTCGTAATGTGATTTTTACTTAACAAAGGTTTCTTCACTGAACTGCGCCTTTCGATGTTATGAGCAAGGAGATGCATTCGGATAACTATATTCGATATATATATATCCCTTTCTGTTTGAATTTTACTGGTCCTTGGCGCTATGATAAGCCAGGGTTCCACGAAAATAGGTTCTCGATAGTATGGGACATTTTTCCTATCTAATCACGTTCCGGTAAGTCATCGTCATCTTTTGTCTCATTATATCGCTGCATCTACTTACTAACGAATGACTACAGCCGCTACATGAAAGATTTTTTCCACCGTTCGGGTGAGTTCAGTAGAACGCGACGCGAACGCGGCACTTATGGCACCTGATGTGTTTCTCTTTCAAGAATTTAATACCAACTGAATCTTTCATGCATCAAGGATAAAAGGTTCGACTCACGGAAGAATTAGGGCGATACCTTTTACCAACTGCCAATTGTACCGAACACGCTCTTAGATAAATGACTCTAGCAGAATGATAAACACTTTCTTTCTTCAAAACGAAATAAAGTATTGAAATAAAACTATTTGTTGTCCTAACATGCTTCACAAGGTCGTTAATTTTTTGCAACTAACTAAATATTCAGTGTTTTCTTAATTTTAAACCAACGGCGTACGTTATCTTTCTAAAAAAATATTTATTAAAATAACTAATAGAAAGTGTAACTACAGAATGAGTAAACTGTGATCAGATGTCTGTAATTAAAACAAATAAAATAATGTTAGTAATACACAGCTGTAAGTGTACGTTTATTGGATATTTTGAAATAATAATTTTACAAAATGCAGACAGATTTATTTCTAAACTTGAATGCTCTGAGTAATATATTACTTTCAGGATATTAGTTGACTTTAGATTTAAAATTTAATCCTTCCTCCCTTATCTTATCAAGACTACTTTTAGTCTTTCTCTTAAAATGTTTACATTCATTGATATATAAATAACATTATTCCTTTAAAATGAAAACAGATGGTTCTAACAAAAATTCTACGCATTAGCGCTGATCCATGTCAGATTCTCTACACAGTTAAGATAAATAACATTTACGTTTATTTCTTTTATGGTTCAGAAAAAAATGTCGTTCAGAGGCGCGGTTGTTTTTTCTTGTTATTAGAACCGAAGGCGCTGCATTCATAATTAAAGTACGAAATAGACATGGAATATTGACTCAATAAATTAGATGATGCGTCGTTAGGCGACTGTTCAGAAAGGTTCAAGGCAAACCACCTAAACGAACAAAAGCCATTGGACAGCCAAAAATATCAGCCCGTGTATTTACAACCACCTTTCCGTCTGGCTCAGAAACTATCGCTTGTAATTCGCCATTTACTGATGATGTATGATGTATGTAAATGAAATATTTATACACCGTTTGCATAAATAAATCAACTTACTTCGAGAATATATGTATAATTTGTCATTTTCACGTGCTGAAAGTTTCTAGTTAGATAATATTTTATACGAATTTGTGATGTATGCGATCGTTAACTGTCTGACAGATATTTTGGGAATGTATTTATGTAATTAGGAATAAGTGATTATTTATCCATCTCCATCCATCTCTCTATCGTAATAATTCTTTATTTAGATTCAAATTTACTTGTTAATTTTTAGATGTATATATGTATGTATTATCGTACCATATTTATCAAAAAAATAATAACAATTAGTTCCAGTAATATAACGCCCACAAATATTACTATAAACTATTACAATTTTTTTAAAACAGAAAATGAATACGCAGATGTATTTTAAAATAGTTATGCATGCGACTAACCCAGAAATAGTCTTGGCGAAGCATAGGTGATTTGAATTTTGAAAAAATAAAACAAAGTGCTGATAGTGTGTTTGGAGTGAGCTAAAGTGTAATTTCCAAATTTACAATCGATTTTTAGAAAATGGAGCTGTTCGGCGAAGACAAAGGCAAGGTCGGCTAGCATCAACAACACCAAGAGACGATCGATACTTGTCGCAATTGGCATGTAGAAATTGAGTTAAAAGTCAATTTAGTGCCGCTACTGATAGGCTACAGTTGCTATCAGTTAATAGGTGTATTCTAATATGGCGTGAACCCGGCACAATTTTTCCGGGAAGAGCTTCAAGATATGGGTGGCGGCATAGCGGTATGTAGCGAGAACAGTACGGAAACACATACACATAGACAAGCTGTCACTGCCAAGTGATATCTAAATGATATATGCACTTTTATGGACGATAATGCTAGAGCACATCGAGTAAATATCGTGAGCAACTAGATTGATGAAGTTGGTATAGATAAAATGAAGTGGCCAACCCAATTCCTGAGATGGTTATCCAATAGAACGTACTTGACATCTAGTCGGATGACGTATTGTTGCACGAAATATGCCACCAAGAATAATGCGTTTTCGGTGGTATATTAAAGGGTATTATTAACACCGTTGGGTCCTCTTACTGCAGAACATAAACCAACTGAAACCATAATGAATGGAGGCGAATACTACTCGATGTCGAACTTATAACACATGGATCAATAAGTCCCGAGACTAACCCATAGATGGCGCTCGTAGTAAACCAGTAACCACGTCCTTCTAGAGTACTAACCTTTGCTTGAAACGTGTCAAAATTTTAAGTCGATCGGACCAGAAACAGCTGAGTTATCGAGGTTGGAGTAAAGTCGTTTTGTAGTTTGTTTAAACAATGGAAAAAACCGAGTTTCGTGTTCTGATAAAACATTGTTTTTTAATGGGTAAAAACACCACGCAAGCAAAACAATGGATTGAAAAATGTTACCCGGACTCTTGTCCATCAAAAGCAACGATTTGTCGGTGGTTTGCCGAGTTTAAACGTGGTCGTACCGACACAAATGACGCGGAACGCTCGGGTAGACCTGTGGAAGCCGTTACACCGGAAAATGTGAGTGAAGTGACAAAAATTATAATGAAAGATCGTAAAGCGAAGCTCCGTGAGATTGCTGAGATGACACAGATATCATATGGAAGTGTATTTACTATCCTTCATGAAAAATTGAGCATGAAAAAGGTTTTTTCCAAGTGGGTGCCGCGATTGCTTTCGATGGAACAAAAACAGCAACGAGTCGATGATTCAGAAAGCTGTTTATCGCTATTTACTCGCAACAAAAAAGATTTCTTGCGTCGTTACGTGACCATGGACGAAACATGGATAGATCACTACACTCCAGAGTCGAAGCGGCAGTCATCTGAGTGGCGCACAGCTGGCGAAAGCCGTCCGAAACGTCCGAAAACGCAGCAGTCAGCTGGCAAAGTCCTGGCGTCAGTTTTTTGGGATACGCATGGCGTGATTTTCATTGACTACCTCCAAAAAGGTAAATCGATCAACAGTGATTATTATATTGACTTACTGGTGCGTTTGAAGGAGGAAATCGCAAAAAAACTACCGCACATGCAGAGAAAAAAAATCCTTTTTCACCAAGACAATGCACCCTGCCACAAGTCGATGAAAACAATGGCAAAATTGAACGAATTGGGTTTTGATCTGCTTCTCCACCCCCCATATTCGCCAGATTTAGCCCCCAGTGACTACTGGCTCTTTGCTGATCTTAAAAAAATGCTCCAGGGAAAAAGATTTGGGTCAAATGAGGAGGTCATCGCTGAAACTGAAGCTTATTTTGAAGCGAAAGATAAATATTTTTATAAACATGGTATTGAAAAATTGGAAAAGCGTTGGAACCATTGTATCACCCTAAAAGGTGATTATGTTGATGAAAAAAAAAATTTTTGCAAAAAAAATGTTGTTTTCATTGTTAGTCTCGGGACTTATTGATCCATGTGTTATTTACGTTTATACCTAGATAATATGCGTATTCTGATTTGGCCTGAACCCGGTACATGCAATATCACCGATTTGTCCTGAAAAGATCTGAATATTAGGGTGGCAGTGTACTGGTCGACCACGATTATTCTCGTCTTCATTGAGCACAACATCGAGACTAATCGAATGAAGGAATTTGGAAATGTGCCACCAAGTATGCTTCAGATTACGATTTGCTGTCACTGAGGAATGGAATTTTCACCAAGAAATGTACGTCATTCTAATATGCTTCATGTCAGTAACATGTTTAGGTGTTCGTGGAGGGTTAATATGAAGTGTCAATTTTTGTATAAATTATTACAACAAAACTTCTGTAAAATTGTATATATAAATAATAATATTTATATGTAGAAACAAATTGAGTTAATTTATGGTTTCAGTATATTTGTAGACAAGTATTTGAACATATTATTGTATTTAAACTTGTTTTTGCAAGTTTTAATCTGATCCTGTTGAGTATTACATTTTTTAGTGTAAGAAAAAATAAGCTCGCACAAAAAAATGGAGGTTATTTTTGTGTGGATTCTTGCAATAAAAATTAATATCAAACTGTATATATATATATATATATATATATATATATATATATTTATGACAATATATTTACCTTGACAGTTTCATTATCCGGTCACTATTTCTATTGTTGGCAGTAACTTGAAAATTTTATGTCAGCGAAAAAATGGAATTAACTCACCGGTCAGTACTTCAAATCAGCCTCAAGCCTTAGGTCAAGGTATTATAAAATCTTTCAAGCTATATTATCGTAATAAGTTTCAACATTGGCAGTAAGAATCGAGATAGTTCCAAATATCCAAGTATTAATACAACTGATTAATCTATCAAATGAGATTCATTGAATTCAGCCTGAAACAATTATTTATTTGAGTTATTTGACTGTGTATGTATTCCAAGATGAGCCAAAACCAACAAAAGTTGTTCACGCTTGAAGCACATCAAAACAAATGATCGCCCGTTTTTTCGGAAAAACCGGTCACTTTGGAACTGTGCCACCATTGGTGAGGAAGCTTTCATATTTCTCAACAAAATATCTGGCGGCTTAATGACTCCCCCCCCCCCCCCCCTTACCCCAGCCTACGTACAAACAGCAACATGAATAAGAGTGTTTTCCCGTAAGAATTAAACAGATTTCTGAATTACCCTTGTTTTATATAGCAAATATTCACTGTACTTTTTAGTAGGTCTAAATGTCTAAATACTTATGAAATATAAGATAATAATAATTAGATCTACAGTGGTTGAAAGCAATGTCAATCGACTCTGAATAAAAAAAATTTACTGAAATTTTTAAAAAGCAGTATAAAAGCAATAGAGAAAGCAATGCAAAACATTATCAAAGATATACTAAGCCACAGTATTTGTGATAGGGTATCAAGATTATACATACCTTTAAAAACATCTATAATTATCCTGGCACTTGAGAAATAGCGTGATAATATGGTAATAAAGGAATCCATTGCAAGCTTTTTATAAATTAAAGTAGAATTTACACCTGGGGCATTGCTAAGTGCCATTAGTTACGTGTGATAAATGTCTGCTGGTGTGGATAAAGTTTAGAAGATGCTTTACTTTCAAAACTGAGTAAAACTAAAATAAATTTAGTGATTCTATTAGATATCAGTTCATATTTATGTAGGCAAAAAATAAACATCAATTTTTTATTTATTGTACTGGTAGTTCTGTTAAAATTATATTGAATTCATGGGCAAAATAAAGAACTTGCGAAGATCGTCTTTGTAAATTACATCCTTTCCGAAGTTTGGTAGAGAAGTGTTGAAGAGAATAACGAAATAAAATTGCTTATGGTAATGCCTACTTTAAATAAAATATTCATTATTTATAGGGAAGTTATTAATTTTTCTTTAAACTTTCGAAGCGGCATAATTTTCTCATTTCAGTACATTGCATTTAAATAACATTTTTCTAATATAATATGAATTACATAAAACTTTACCTGTTTATTACTAAAAAATGCAGTAAATTTGGTTCACGTATTTTCCTATCAGTTATTAAAAAAATGTTTATTGTAGTGCTATTAATATTCGATCACTTGCGTTTATTTACTTCGACATTGTTGGTAAACTAATAAAAAAAGTTTCTGTGCAATACTTATAAGCCATAAAATGTAGGCTATGTAACCTATGGGCAATACTAAAGACTATATAAACTTTTTACAGTATCTACGAATGCCTGCACATACACAGTAACCTATGTATGCGCATATAACTACAATGTCTTGAACGCAATTTAATTTTACGATAAATTTTACTTGACGTGACATTACAGTTTCATTTGTTTGGTCACAGTGGCGATCTTATCTCATTACTAGTTATTATTATTAATGTGAAAAGAGCATGTGATTTACGTTTAAGCTAATATTACAGAATTTCAACACTGCCATTCTCAAGCACGCATAGAAATATTCATTATCTAATTTCTTGAATATATTAGGCCTGAAAGCAGAAACTTTTGTCTTACATAATTTTGAAATTGTCTTAATTACTTTGAGTTTATTTTTGGGTAGAATTTTATTAACGGGTGATTTAACGAAAAATGAGGCGAAATAAAATAAATTAAAGAATTAAGCCTTTTATTATTTCTCAAAATATTCTCCTTCAAGATCAACATGCGTGGATAAACGAAGCTGAAGTGTTACTATGAAATTTTGTAATGATCTTGTTCCAATAAGCTCGCCGTTAAATTGAAATTTCTATCCAGAGGAAAGGCTTGAACCTAGGGAATAAGTATTTGAGACATTTGAGATTATATCTGGTGAACAGAGTGGGTGAAACACAACTTTAATTCTCAATTTATCTAATTTTTCGCGAATAACTTTATTGGTACGAGAATACGCGTTGTCGCGATGAAAGGGAACAATTTCAGGCTGTTTTTCAGAAATTGCTTTCTACAGATAATATGCATAAAAGCATATCGTTAATTATTTAGCCTTTTATAAACTTGTGTATAAAAATTCTCCTTCTCCAATCCTGAACAATTGTAGCCGTCATCCTACACGCGGATGTCTTTGGGGACGGGGTTCAGCATTCAAAATATTAGCTTTAAATTTTTAATAAGTTTCGGAGTTTTGTAGTTTTTGAAGATCCTGATCACATATGTTTGATATGTTGATATGTTCCTCATTCAAGGTTTGCTGAATATCTGTCGAAATTTCAGATATGTTAATATGTAGTTGTAATATAAATAACGGGTTGTATTAATATTTAACCTTTGGACACTTTATCACCCATCTTTGGCTTTCCAATTTGTTATAAGAAATTAACCAAAGTTTACCAATAGCGATAAAGATGTCAGAATTAAAACATAATGCTAATTTTTTTACGTTAAATGATGCTACTCGAATCTTGTTTTTCGCTAAATTATCATCGTACATATTACAAGAAGGCTTCATACTGTGCCATTGCTAAAATTGTTAACGATTTGCCAATTAATCTTAAATAATCAGAAAATTATAAAAATTTTAGAGTATATCTAACATATTACTTAGTAAATAATTTATTATATAGCATGGGATAATTTTTTCTGTACTCCTACAGTGCTTATAACCCAGTGTAGTTTTAACTAAAATAGCCTTTCTTCTATTGATCAAAATTCGTACTTTTTGGTGTAAGGCTTCCCTGAACTTGTCAAATTGATCACAATACCTATCAGCATTGATCATTTCACCGACAACATTGCATTACTTCGTTTTAGTGCAAATCAACTTTGGCAATAGTTATAGATGCTTCTCCTTTAGGTGACCAATGCCCTTTTCGAACCATATTATCATAGATAGTCCATTTTTATCACCCTCTACAAATCTGTCTACAAATGTTCATCTGTATTCATGATTGCATAGTAACCGGGAACGAGCATTATATCGGTTTTTTTCACTTGATTTTTGTGATACTTAAATTGTCTTGACAAATATAAATAGCATCCAAATATGAAAATTAATTATCTGAACATTTGGAGATTATATTTCATGTCAAAATAATAACTTATGCAAAGGTCTCATAATCTAAGATGTGTTATATTTTATTCACTTATGTATTTCAAAACTGTCAATTAAATATAAATATATTATTATTATTTTGAAATATTAAATATTTGATTTGATACTGATGCATCTTTAGTAGAAGTTCGCAAATCTCATGTGTAGAAACCCCCTTAAATGATTTATTTGCAATCAAAATTATATACGTTAGTATTATTATCGCTGTATAAGTAAAATTATGTTAATATTTCTCTGCCATATAGTGCTATTGAAGTTTTAGAAAAATTGAGTTTCTTCGTTCAGTCTTCATGTTACAAAATATATTTTGCGAGCTAAGTGCATAAGGACTGGTCCACACTTCTTCGCGCCTTTGCCCACCTTACCACGACTTCCTCTCTTAGGTTTCTATTAGATGAAATTTCTACCCCAATATAGTTTTATTACTCTCTCATTGAGAAGTTTGCTTCTCGTAACGTTCGTTATACAGGGTGCTGTCTAAGGACGTCTTAACCGCTTACAGGTATGTAAACTCGAGTTGTGTCACTACTAACTTTTCGACAGATGAGCTTGGTATAATCGAATTTGGTTACTTAATACGCCATTACGCGTGACGTTCACAATATGTGTTACCTTTTCCTAACATAAATTATCTTTATTTAATTAGATAAAACAAAAAAACACTTTTTACTGCTTAGCGAGTTAGCTCAAACATGTTGGCCGGGTTTAGAGGAATGGCTAAAAGCAAATATAAAAAGTAATTTTCGGAAGTGGTTTATTTCCAAGGCATTTGTTTTGTTTTTGTGCTTCCTTAGTGTACAAATTTTTGCGCGAATAGTTTGAACATATATAAGTAAACGATTTAATTGTTCGTAACGAAACATTTTATTACACATTGCATCAATTTGAGATCCGAACATTCAGCAAGTATCAAGACAATAATGTAACTAACTGATATTATAATTTCCATTAAGAACTCAAAACCCATTACAGTTTAAATAGGGGTAAATAGGGGTGTAATGTTCGCCATAACATGTGTGTGTTCTCGACACAAGTTTACTACGAATATATTATGAAATTGAACGTTATCATTATCAAATATTATGTGGCAAATGAATAACGAAGTAAAACTTGTATTCGAGAACAATCACAATACAAAAACTTCATAATTCGGTGTTGTAAAGGACAGAAAACATTCTTTCTGCTTAATATTAACTTTAACACGGGAAATCTGATTCTAACATGTGATTAGGGCATGCACTTTCGTGCTTGCTGATTTACAAGGAAATAAATCACTGCAAATTAAAACGGTCGCTGACCAGGTTTGCTTTTAGTATAATTTTGATAATCAAAAGAGGCAAGGGAAACAAATATGTGTGTCTATATAAACAGGCGGCAATTACTCATCCACAGTTAAACGGAATATACTTAATTTTTTATCGTGAGTTGCATGTGATGATGGCAATACGTGTACTTACTGCCGGCCAAGGGATAGTATGTTCTGCACATCCATTGGATCTCGTCAAAACGTACAGATAAAATACAAGACATAGCTAGAATAATATGTATATAATAAATAGAACGGGTATATACAATTGAAGTTCACTTACTAAGCGGAAATCTCAATTCTCCTTCTTTTCGAACACTTTTTTTTCAGTGATGCGGTTTACGCAGACGAAGAAAGACGAATTTGCAAGAAGAACGTAAACGTTTTATAGTCGTTGTTTGTAGACGATTTCTGTTGCATTTTGGATGACGGTCAGAGTATCCTTCATCGCACAACTGTAAGAAAATAGACCAAAATCGAACACTGCTTAGCGCTCAGATTATTGTCTACGACAGAAGTGCAAAAGGAGAGTATACTTTGGTTGCGGTCTCCATTTCTTGCCATACATCCCATGCCAGTTGAAATTTAATATTTTTGATAACACTGGTTTAATAGTCCTTAAGCGAGTTCATCTCAGCACAAGAACTCGCGCACATAAGTGGGGACTCAATCTGGCGGATGTTCAACTAATTCGAAGCCTGCTTGAGGTATTGCAGCTGTTGCAATTGTGGACCGAGACTGGGTGCGTTATTCTGACGCAAGAGAACACGTTTGCACAACTTCTCCCAACGTTTTTCTTTATCGCGTCACGTAATTTGGGTATTAATATATAGTATAATTTAATGATTAAGTACCTGTAATTGTGGCCCCCTTCTGCAGGAAATCTAAAATTACGCCTTCACCATTCCAAAATACGCAGAGCATGATATTCCCTGCTTAAGGTTCCATCATGAACTTTGTCGGCGGTGGTGAACCTCGACGTGTCCAGTCCTTTCTCTATATTTTGATGTATACATCCTAATGATGAATCCAGGACTTATCCATTGTTACAAATCTTGCAAGAAAATTTTCTTTGTCGTGTCTACACCGCGTCAAAAGACGACTGCAAATGTCTTTTCGAGTTTCCTTGTGTGTATCTGTTAACATTCATGGTTCTTATTTTGCACACAATTTCTTCATGTTTAATTCGGCAGTAATTATATTATAATACCACATGGTATAAGATACCAGTATCTTCAACTAGTTGTCTTTTAGTCACACGTCGATTTTGCAGCCCGAGATCATGGGCCATGGGTAGTGACATTTATGGCTTATACTTTTTAATTATATCATACGATACCACAGATTACCCTAGCGAAAACTTGATGAATTTGAGTTGGAGTCATATTTTTTAAACGTAAGTATTTTATCACAGCTCGTTGCTCGACACGATCTATTTTGATACTGACATGTGACTTTCTCGACCTCGAGCGTCTACTGTTGGCACAGTTTAATACGTTAAGACTTGTATGTTTGTAGCGTTAGGGACCAGCCCTCATATTAATGAAATTAATCATTTGAGTTTTAACATCTCTAACTTTAGACAGAGTTTTAGTTTGCGCCTTTGATATTATTATTTTACGTCTTTATAATAAAGCGGAGCCATTATTCGCACTTCATTTCCAATATATATGTAATTTTCACTAATTATAATGAATATAATATATCTATTCCAATCAAAATAAATTAAATATTTCAAATATTAAAACGTAGATAAAAACAAAAATGAAACAAAACCTATACGTATTTATTTGTCAAATCTCTATCAGCCAAACGTAAAGTATAACTTCGCATAACGTATCGAAGGCGATAAAAGAACCTTGGGGCTGATTGAATGATATGCCCGAAGGCATCGGCGCAAATCCAACCTTCTTCCTTCTTTTCGATATCGGGCCGTGGTTTGTCAGCGCAGAACTTAGCGTTGCGTGCAAATAAACATTTCACTTCGGTAATTACCAGTATTAAAGGAAATCATTGGGTGATCGTTATCGTAATTGGGTAACACGGAGAAACGAAATTAATCGGTGGTGTTTTTTCCGTGTACGTAAGTTAGTATACATGCGTATTAACCTACGTGTGCATGCACAAATTGCGCGAAAAAAGAATCTAACCTTGTCATTTCGCTTGCTCGTGGATGGTTAGCATGTGACATGGTATTATTAAAATTATTTTTTGCGCATCTTTGCACTGTAATTTCTATGTCAAAAAGATAGTACACAGTGAATTCAATTAAATAATTTCAGGACACTGACTAGCCTATATCCTTATAGTGCAATCACGTAAAACACTGCTATAGCAGTTTTATATCACGCACGTTAAAAGTAAGACAGAACCTCATTAATATCGTATGAAATATATTCTATACATTAGCTGTAATATTAAACGAAATGGGTCAAATAATATTGTACATATAATAATAAACTGTTACGAAGACACCATTATTAGAAATACATACATATAAACAAAGACCAATTTGTCTTCGAGTTTTGTTTCGGTAGTTTTCTTGAGATCAAAGGGCCAAATGCATATATTGCAAGTAATTACTCAAAAAGGTTCGGACACCGAAAATTAAAGAAATATCACCTCGTGGAGCAATACAAATAAAGAGATATTTGTGGGAAAAAAGATACACAAATTAGACGCCTTCTTACTATTGAAAATCAAAAGGAATAGAAAGTAATATATGAAATGGCAAGATTATATATTATTCTACAGTGATGTCAATAAAGGTGAAAAAAGCACATGCAGGAGAGAAAGAATGCTCGGGAAGAAATAGAAAGATTATCTGAAAACGCACATTTTTGTCAACGGAGAAAATTTTCATAAAAGCAGACCTCAATTCCAGAATAGGAAATAACGCCATCCTTTAGATGTTAATAATACCGGGGAGTTGCTTATACTTCTTTGCATCTAGAATGAACTACGCATCAACGATTCTTATTTCGACATAAATATCAGTACAAAATCACCTTCTTCAATGCAAGGAACCAGTATTCTATTATCAATTTTATCATAATTAACAAAACTGACATGCCTACTCAAATATTGGATACCAGAGTGCTCTCATCGACGAATATTGGATTACAACATGGCTTAGTTTTATGTAAATATCGCGCTATTACGAAGTTAGAAAAGAAAACGAACACATACGAATCATTAAAATACTTTACGAACAAAGGTTGGATGAGAGAAGAAGGAATAACCTTATAATACAAGAGGACAGCGGAAAATACAAAAATAAGAAATTAAAATTCAATATAAAGGCAAGTGCTGGAAGGCATAGGTATACGAACGGTTAGCAAAAGGGTTAGCAACAACAAAGGATGGTTATCAAAGAAAGTTAGGTTACCGGCTGAAAAAATAAAATATCGAAACAAGATATGAAACAGAACAACAAACTCTATAGGACAGCTAAAAAGGGAGTATGTTATGGGTTTATTTCACGCTTCGTACATTTGGCCATCCCTGTAAATTGTTGTGCAAAATTTTTTGTGAATACTAAAATTAAATTTCAAATTCTGGCTAGCTTTCGCCCTATCTTGGGTGACTTGCGACTGTTCATTTCATCGAATTTATTTTTACTTGGTCATAAGTCGTTATTTTTTTATATAGTGTTAATAAAATTTCTAACTGTCTTGTCATTATGTTGATGTTGGGGCCAATATTTATTCTTCTAAAAATATTCTCCTTGAAAATCAATGCAGAATATTCGTTTAAACCAATCCGAAAAGCATTGCTGCCACTGTGAAGGCGGGATCACCTTAATATGAGTTTTGAATGTCCATATGCCTCTTCCGGCGTAGAAAACTGTTGACCATTAAGTTTATTTTTCACGTGTGAGAACAAAAAGAAATCACAGGGTGCTAGATCAGGGTTGTACGGTGGATGGCTCATCAATGTTTTGCCCGGTCAAATATTCAATTGTTTGAACCGACCTGAGAGAGCTCACGTTGTCATGGTGGAGAATAATCTGTTGTTTTCGGTTTGTTTTCCTTATTTCTTCAAAAACTTTTGGCAAACAAATAGTTGTGAGCCATTCGGAATTGACCGTTCTACAACTCTCGGTTGTAACGTAAGCGGTTTTTCCGAAGAAACAGGATACTATTTGTTTTGATGTGCTTCGAGCACTAACAAATTTTGTTGGTTTTGGCTCATTTTGGAATACCCACACAGTCGACTGCTGTTTACTGTCGGGTTCATACGTATAGATCCAAGACACGTCACCTGTGACGACTTTATAAATGTTCTTTGAAGCACCGTCATTGTATTTTTTGTGCATTTCTTGGTACTAATCGACGCGTTCTTTTTTGAGCGGTTGTCAAATTATGTAGTACCCAACGTGATCATAAGCTTCTTAACGGCTAAATGTTCATGCAGGGTTTTATGCACGCTAATGTTACTAATGCCTACAGATGCCTCGAAATGACGGTGTGCCATATGATGGTTTTGCGTTATCAATTCAGACACTGCATTAATGTTTTCCGACACAACAACATTTGTGAGATGACGTTTACGAAATTCGTCATCCGAAGTACCCCGTCCAAGTTTGAATTCACTATACCAACGATATAATGTAATTTTCGATGATGCTTTATCACAATACAAAGAATTCAGCGCGTCGACGCATTCTTGTTGAGACAATCCACGCCGAAAGTTGTGAAAAATAATTGCACGAAAATGTTTGCGAGTTAATTTCATTTTTTCGTTGACATAAAATTTTCAAGTCACTGTCAACAATAGAAATAGCGACTGGATAATAAAACTGTTAAGGTAAATATATTGTCGAAAATGACAAATTTCACGATGCAATCGTCAGATCGGAGACAAAACTTACAGTGTTGCCAGTTCCCGAAATATAGACGACTACCCTCGTAAAATATTTAAATTAACAATTGCAGAGTGTTACAATTTTCACTAATTTTATTTTTAATTATTCATCAAAATTAGCTTCTTCAGATGTTCAACTAAATCGACTAAATTCTTATGTACAGTATATAAACTCTAAGGGAACAATATTTTTTTTACAATACATAATAAGACTAAAATGACAGTAAGTTAAGGAAAGCACGTTCATCTGTGCTATTAAACTTTTATTCTCTAAACAAGTTTAATAACGGAGAATTGTTTGTCTTAGTTTGGTGGGTTATTAAATTATTCGATTTTCTAAGTTTATTAATCTCCAAATATTCTAATCAATTTAATTTATGTTCTTCGGCTTCTAAATGCATTACTTTATAGTCAAAATTCAACCTATGATTATTAATTAAGTGATTAGCGAAAGAAGGGCCCGTTTTTTATTTATTAATAAATTACTATGTTATTGTGTTTTGATATACGTTTGTCGAAAGTTCTTCCTGTTTGACAGATATAAACGCCTGAGCATGTACCACATATTAACTCAGACTTCTGACTTACCATTCTGGGTTTGGTTTTTCTTATATCTGATAAGTTTTGCAGGCAAATTATTCTTATTGATCTGAAGAAATGTTTCCGATTTAATACTCCGGCCTCAAATGTCAGAAATTACTTTATATTTATTGTTAACGTCCTTCTTCGTTTTTGAATAATCCACTGAAATATTCTCGTCATGCATTCTTTTCAATTCCCTTTTTGAAATTTGACGTCGGTTCTTCAAATTTTCTCGGAAAATCTCGACTACTTAAACAATGGTTTTACAAATTAAATTCAATTATATATACATATATATATATATATAATATATATGTGTGTGTGTGTGTGTGAAATTTACTAAACCAGGTACTATTTTTGTAAACATACGCTAAGAGCATATTATATAGAATTTACTTATATGACAGCATTTATTATACGACGCTTTAATATTCAATTAATTATTGCCAGAAAAGTAATAAATGTGCTTGTCATTGCTCTGTAATATATTATACGAAAAAAAATAATAAAAAAAAGCAATCTAGTCTATTGTAATCTGAAACATATGACAGGAAAATTATTTTTGACATACATTCTATTCAAATAATCCAATGAAATATGTATTTACTGTTGCAGATGAAAGACACGAACACAATTATTTGCTTTCGATTTTTTGGATGTTAGAAATAAATTTTTATTGTACTAAGTTTATTATAACTTTTCATTCTTCTTTACTTATTCTTTGTTTTGTATCTGAACTAATTTCTTTTATCAGAACTAAATATAAACTTGGTTTGGAAGTTTATTTTTATATTACCTGTCCGGAATTGACCCAATTGCCAAACGGGTAAATTACCTTCCACCCCATTCACAACTTTTACTTTTCAAATCGAAAGCTTTTGTGCTCCTCGTGAAGCGCAAGATCGAGTTTTCGTATGATTTATGATATTAGGTCCCGTGTTATTATTATGTTTCAATACCTATATCTCGTAGATGTAATTAGTCATAAAAATATATTGTTGCTGACGTACGGAATATTGAAAAAATACTCCTTCGTTTGGCAGGCTTAAATTATAACGTTCAAGAGGACGGTAGGGGGATAGGGCCAAAAACTTGGGCGCTGTTTTTCTTGTAACTCTTGTTCGACCTTATTAAGTTTTACCAGTGCCGTTATTAACAGATTTATATGGAAGAACATGAATTTCCGTAGAGGTGCGTTAATTGTCTTTAGGGGATCGTTAGCGAAAATATGCATAATTTAATTTTGGCCAAGTATAAGGGAAAAAGGACCTAATTAAAGGAAGTCCTTTTTTTCTGGAAAAATAATTTTCGTCACAAATTGACTCGATTATAAAAATAGGTTCAGAGGGTCAAAAGATATTAATCAGAATGTTAATTAAAATTTCAAACAGGGACAACACAATTTGTTTTTTTTTATCGTAAGACATCCAATTAATCGATGGGTTATATATTCTAAGTAAATTATTAACCTGGGAATTATTTCGAATAATTTTTCATTTAGATTTAAATATACTCTACACTCTTATGTTTCAATAATATTTTCGCAATGAATTTGCTTGACCAGTTCGTGTAGATCCTTTACTGTGTTGACTTTTTAGTTATAAATAAAAGCTACCTAGTGATTTTTTTACAACTGGTTGACTTATATCGACGTTGTTGATTTCTTTTTCCAAATTTGCTCTTACAATGTGACTAATCGAATATTGTTACTTTGTCGCGAATATTGTTACTTTAGAGCGCGTATTTTCTATATCAGTTATATCCGATATGATATTTGTTGAGCCAGAAGAAGAATTTATTTAATTAAAAGATTGCCACGTCGTTTCTTGAAATAAATCGCACTCAACGCAAGGGTCAGCTGCGACTAGATATTTGCAAGCGGTGACGTGCCTTAAAATTTACCTCATTATTTTATTGTCTTTTGAATATTTCAGAAACTATTGAGCAGATTTTCAGCAAGTTATCATTGTGAGAAATCAATGATCCAACGTCCCCTATTTATAAAAAAAAAGTATACTTTTAAGCTATGCGTTTTCGTTTCTTTTACAACAAGATAAATATAATAATAGGTAAATGTAATCATAAAATTCAATAATATATACGGTGGAGTAAACAAACATTTATTTGGGTAACTTACTACGGCTTCTGATAATCCTCATTATCACTAGAAGTTTCACTATCAGAAGCTGTGGTAATCAAATCTTCTGTTAGTAAATTGAGTCGAGTGTCATTCTGTAAGTAATTGTCTGAAACTTGAACATATTGGTACCAATATGCTTCTGGGCTTCCGGGCTGGAACCGTGTCACATGTATATCTGCCGACGTTTCGTACCCATTTGTATGGGACATCTTCAGGACTGAACTACTGCACTGAAACCGGCATTAGTTTCAGTTTCAGTGCAGTAGTTTAGCCCTGAAGACGTCCCATACAAATGGGTACGAAACGTGGGCAGATATAAAGGATTTTCCAATAGGGACTTGACAACTTTTAATTCAATTTGTGAACGCACCCTTTCACTAATCATCGAACTATCACTGTCAATTTATTCAGTAAACCTAACATTTTCATCATGGTAAAGTAAACGAACGAACAACGTCTGCAAATTATAAAAATTTACTACAGAAATTCCGAGTCGGTGACCGCTACTACTAAGAGCGATAACTCCGATTTTCGGTCGTAATTTTCGCCCTAGTAGACAGGCAGTAATAAGTTTAGTGCAAAAATTTGAGTCTACATATTCGTTGTGTGATGTTGCCGTGCCAGTGAGACAACTGGTTGGTCGAAATGTCGAAAATATCGCTGCCGTTGAAACGTCCGTGGCAAATGATCCAAATCTATCAATTCCACGGCGTTCTCAAGAATTGGGCACCGCCCAGACCACTTTATGGCGAATTTGCGTAAGGATCTTGGTTTACACCCATGCAAGATCAAGCTGACTCAAGAATTGAAGCCGATGGACCATTTGAAGCGACGTACGTTCTCCGATTGGGCTCTGGGAAAGATGCGCCAAGATGATTAATTTCATCGCAAAATCATTTTCAGTGACGAAGCTTATTTTTGGCTCAATGGGTTCGTCAATAAGCAAAATATGCGTTATTGGTCGGGTGAAAATCCACATGTGCTTCATGAAACACCACTTCATCAACAAAAAATAACTGTTTGGTGCGGTTTGCATGCCGGCGGCGTCATAGGGCCATATTTTTTCGTCGACGATAATGATCGTCACGTTACTGTGAATGGTAATCGTTGTCGCGCCATGATTACCGATTATTTTTGGCCCGAATTGGAAGATATGGACTTGAACAACATGTGGTTTCAGCAGGACGGTGCCACAAGCCACACAGCACACGTTACAATCGATTTATCGAAGAGTAAGTTTAATGAGCGTGTTATCTCAAGAAATGGACCAGTCGATTGGCCGCCTCGTTCATGCGATTTAACGCCTCTAGGCTTTTTTCTTTGGGGCTACGTCAAGTCATTGGTCTATGCCAACAAGCCGATAACATTGGAAGAGCTCAGAGCCAAAATTGAACGCGAAATAGCAGCCGATTCGGCCGAATTGTGTGGCCGAGTTATCGGAAATTGGGTCCAACGAATCGACCGCTGCAAACATGCCCGCGGTGGCCATATGAATGAAGTCGAGTTTCATTCATAAATGTTTTGATTGTACTTCAACCCGATAATAAAGTTTTTGAAATATCTCAAATGGTCTGCATTTTATTTTGAAAAAAATTGTCAAGTCCTTATTGGAAAACCCTTTACAAGTGACGCGGTTCTAGCCCGAAAAACCAGAAGCAGATAGCATGGACTACGACCGCGGAAGTCTACGTACTAGATATTGGTAACATTTTATCCAGTCTTGAACAGTACCTGATGTTTTTATCAGTAATTATTCAAGAGGCAGTAGTAAGTTACCCAAATAAATGTTTGTGTATTCCACCGTATACATTATTGAAATGTATGATTACATTTACCTTTTCTTCTTCTTTTTCTGTTAGAGCCTATATATCGCTGCATCATATATAACATCCGTTATCTCCTTAAGATATTCATTCTTCAAATTGTGTAGTTAATCGTATCATATATTAAGCACCCAAGAGGACGTAATTTTACAAATGATAACCAGTTAAAAAAGATCGATGCTTATTTTGAAAATAAATAGTCATTTTGGTCTAATGAAATAAAATTGTTGTTTTCTTTATTAAATACAAAACTTGTCTGGCACCCCTCGTATTTTGGTCTATCATCAAGTCTTATTCGTTCGTGTTTTATTTCTAAGATTAATTATTATGTAAATGATTTTCTTTATCAATCACAAGATCAGTTTTCCTAGTTCCTTAACCTCAAACAGTTTCACTAGTTCTTTAATAGTTTCTTGTTAATAGTTCTGCTTAGGTAAAAAGTGTGCTAATTCTATCATTGCTTCAGCAGACCGAGAAGAATGCTAAGTTACTGGTTTATGATGCCAGATAATGTGGATAGCTGCTGTCTTAGACTTTTCGTAGTTTCTCTTTTCGTTTAAGGTTATATCCGCCTCCCTGTAGTAATAGCTCAAGACTTGATAATATAACCTATAGATGGTGTTAAGCTGTTGGAAGATGTGAAAGCATTAATATTATTATTATTATATTTCTTAGTTAACGCGACAAAATACCGACACGGTTCATATTATTCAATTAGAATCCACCAAAGAAGTTCACTAAATGAGTAATGCTTTTTCGGTTGGTATCATTATACCCTAGTATACCCTATTATACCCTATGAGATAGTTAACATACTATGTGAAGATTGGTATGTTTACATTTGATACAATCATTAGAAAATATAAGAACAAATAGTAATTACATAACTTTGGTGTAAAATATTCACTTTGAAAAAATATAAATTACAAATAAATATTTTATAATTTGTTCAATTGGGTTTTGTGGAATACCTTACTAGCAATTAATAAATTCTATTTTTCAGCGAAGTAATAATTATCACGGGGAAATTTAAATATTTTCAGGGTTAAGATTTGCCGTATCGGTTTCTAAAGTACGTTAACAAATTTAAATTTATTCGGTAGAGGGCTTATTTAACCAATTATAAGTTCGAAATTTTTTTACCTCGCTTAAATATCTTTTAAAATGAAGTAGTTTTTAGGTTATCTGTAATAACTTTGTGAATTAGTTAGCGGAGACTGTTTCGGAAATAACATTGTGAATCGATTATTTTTTTTTGGGTGACATCCAAATGTTCTCCCATAATTCAACCGTAAGGTGAATTACTGGTGCTCTTCTTTTGTTCTATACTATAATAAATGGTGTGATAAATAAATCTTTCTGCGAAAGTTGGTTTCTCGTGAATCTATCACAGATGATTCCGTTGGGGATTTCTTTTACTTATTCTCTTTTTAGATTACCGAACTTCGGTTTAGAACGAAGCGAGCCGCCCACGTACGGAAACTGGTGGTGTTAATTTGCTGCTTAATTTATCTTCAGTTTATAGCTGTACATTATAATTTTAATTACAAAATTCATAACAATAATAAATGTGCATGTTTATACGGAAAATACAGAGGAAATTTCTGTTTAAAGTAACATGTAATATAATAATTAAATAACATAAAGTACAGGGCAGTATTATATACTATAACGATAAAAATAAATTCTAAACTTTACGCATAAATAAAATAGTAATGCTATAACTAATCATAATTATAGACAGGAAACGAAAGTTACGAACAACTTATTAAAAATAGTAACAAAAATTTATACTTTTAAAAAGTAACGGCATTTTGTAGTGTTCCACACTACTGATTGCTAGAAGTATTCTAAATATATAACACAGAAGCACTAAAGCGAGTGTTTATGTGGATATTGAGCAGAGTGTTCAATACTGTGTTTATTTTCTACACAAAGATGACAATTTAGTTGTCGAAATACATATCTAGGGACGTAAGTGTCAATGTGATAAGAAGTTTTTAATCTTTTTAATAATATCTTTAGAATGGAAAATTCTTTGAATGTACCATATAAGTAAGATATTCATAATATTATCAATTCAGTTAGGTATTATAACATACATATCAATTTCTGAAAATAAATCATCTTCCTTTCCTTTTTACTTCTACGAGGAAGCTTTGACTGAACATGAAGGTCAAAATGAAACAAATTAGGACATCATTTCTCATCATATTTTCCTTCAACTTCAAATGGATCAACAATGCTGAAATACCACTATGCTATTTTTGTAATAGTCCTTGTCAGTATTCTTAAACTACTGCTCCATTTCTTCAATATGATTGAAACTTCTTTCTAGCAAGAAACTGTTTAAGCTTCGACTACATAAAAAAAATAGGGATGGGCTATCAATCAATTCAATTTTTCCTCAAAAACTTAACTCATGTGAGAAAACGCGTTGCTTTTATGAAAGAGGACACTCTTTTGGTGGCCAGTTCAGGTTATTTCTCAAAAACTTCCTTTCTTAATTTTTCTTGTAGAATAAGAACACGGTTCGTAAACGATTGGATGCTTTGTAAGATAATCTATGAAAATTATTCCTATTGAATCCCTAAAAACCATCGTTATTACCTATAAATAACGTATTGTATCTTTTCAGGGGAAAACTACCATAACATGAGGGTAGCCGTTTATATTTCGGTAGTAGCAAACAAAAAAAAATTTTGTTATCGAAAATATTGCTTTTCAAAATATTCTCCTTGAAAATCATTGCATTCGTTTAAACTAATCCGAAAAGCATTACTGCCACTATGAAGGCGATATCTCCAAAATATGAGTTTTGAATGTTTTAACTGCCTCTTTCGGCGTAGAAAACCATTGGCCACAGAGTTTATTCTTCACGTGTAGGAACAAAAATGACAAACTTCACTATGCAATCATCAGATCGGAGGCAACAATTGTTGCCAGTTCTCGAAATATATACGGCTACCCTCGTACACAACAGTAGTCTCTTAAGTTTCCATCTGTATACAAGAACATAGTTATGAAGTAAGGTATCATCAGTTATAATAGATGTGCAAAAAATCAACATGGTTCTTGTTAAACAACTTCAAATTATCGTTTGATATTGGCACACTTTCACGTTTTTATTACAATTCAAGATTTTTTTCAAACACTTTTCCGACAGCTTAATCATGACCAATTATACTTGAAAAATGTGATATATGGATCCACATAATACATTCACGATGCTATCTCGTGGTCGTCAATTCTTAATGCATTCAAGACAATATTAATTAAGAAGGTAATAAAAACCCCCTACCACAATGTTTGTACCTCAAATACGTATTTCGATAGCTAAGCTGTCATCTTCAGCTGACAAGTAATTTAAACACAGGGCATGATTTCGTACTACGAGTATAACTAGACATAAAAATCTAGAGATGCTCTAGTCGATGTCCGCACAAACACTAAAATTTCACAAATACCAAAAACATAAATAGGTCACCTTCCTCTTAAAAACTGACACTCACATTACTGAATTCCCTGCACTTATCCCCGCGTTCAACTTTGTATTTTTATTGGTCGTTCCTTCTTCCAGAAAATCGTATAAACATGAATATGGAATTTGTCCTCCGTCTCCATCGAATATATTATTTTTGTCTTTCACTATAAAGATACTCTTATAACTATCTAATTATCTTCAATTATTAGCATTTTTTTAGGCAATTCGCACTTATATTAAGAATGTTTTCAAAAACATGTCTGACTACTCTCGACTTCTCGGTTCTATTGAATTTAGTATGCTTTATATGTTCTTTAAAACGAATTACGCGTTTGGTTTGAGCAACATATTTCATATTACAGTCATAGCAATTAATTTTATGTATCTCTCTCTCTCTCTCTATATATATATATGTATATATATATATATATATATATATATATATATATATAGACGTTTGCGTTCCCTAAAAGAGACGTGATGGAACTTACTGACCAAAAAGTAATTTTAAGCTGCGTTTTTTAAAATCCGGTATATATGATATTATTATATCTGACTCTAATATGAAATACATTGGTCAAGCTAAATGCCCAATGGTAGAACATATACCGCATATTAGATCGAATGGACATTCTTTAGAAAAGAATCATAATAAACAACGGGTTGCCTAAAATTAATTAAAAATGTCAATAATTGAAGATAATTAGATAGTCGCGTGGGTATCTTTATAGTGAAAGACGAAAATAATGAATTTAACGGAGGTAAAGGATCGATTCCATATATGTGCTTGTATGGTTTTCTAGAACAAGGAACGACTTGTAAAAGCATCAAATGAAAAACGTGGGGATGACTGCAGGGAGCTTAGGAATGTTTTAGTTTTTAAAAGTAAATCAACTTACTTAGGTTTTTAATCTTTGTGAAATTTCATTGTTTGTGCGGACAAATGGTAGTGTATTTCGCGGCTTTCGTTGTAGTTTTACTACAAGCTCAGTTTAAAACATTCCTACTGAAGATAGCAGCTTAGATATCGATGTATATATTTAGAAAACAAACATTATTGTGGTAAGCAGTTCTTATGACCTTTTTGATTATTCATTTAGCCAGTCTCAAGAGAATATTATTAATTTTATTGATTTCTGAGGTTGTTGCCGTTCTTGATAGTTTTGGACGTACACTTCCTTCGATGGTCATATTATCATGTTTAGATTACGTAACCCAGAGGTAAGCTTTCTAAAAAAATCACTATTCAATGTTTGTTGCATGATAGTTCACATTTCAAACGCGTTTAATTTTTTAAAAGCTAAATATCGGATTACATCACGAATTGAGGGATTGGGATTTAGACACTATTCATACTACTATAGCTTGCAAACCAAATGTTAGAAATTAACCAAATTTTACCTGTCACCGTGAAACAGCTAGCAGAATTAATATATAATTCTTAATCTTTTTTCGTGTGGTATTAGTCGTTGAATCTTATTTTCAGATGAATCATCTTCGTATGTGAATAAATAGCTAAATACATATATCATATTACGTGTTCATAAATCTTGTTAGAATTTAGAATATGTCTGTTTTATTTGATAGACACATTACGATCATGCCATTTACTTTTTCTTGGGTAATGTGTTTATTATTAACGAAGTAATAACATGGCAATAAAACGCACTAAACTCTGCTCGCGAAGATATGTACAAATGTTTGAGCAAAAACAACTACGTTATTTCAAGACATTTTTCCGATGTGAAGCCATAGAATTCAGTGCAGAAAAAAGAGAACTAACTAATGAAACACATTCTGAAAGAAAAGTATACGCGTCGCTGCTTATTCGACTTACATAAGAAATAGTCGGTAACTTATTCCTATTTCAGCATCTTGATGGACACGACAACTGGATTTCACCATCTATTATTAATAGAATACTATTATATATCATGTTTCGTTTTTTTTAAAGATGTGAGTTAATTTTTTTGTTCTTTATTTTTGTCTTTTGTTCTTCGTATTGCATACACGCTAGATTGGTTTTTATTTTTGTATCTGAAATTAATTTTGCTACAGAAATATGCGCGTCTTCTGCTCGTTAGTTTCGTATTATAAATGTAGAATATTTTTCTAGACAATGCCGTTTTTAATACTAAGCGAAATGGTTTAACAATCTTTCTCCTTAATTTTTGCATATTATATTATTAAGTGACAAAACATACTTGCGAAATTGCATTTATCGGATCTATACAAGGAAGTAGTACCGGGAAATACCGAGTGGGTTTATTGGCAGTTGAAGCATATGTTTTAGGTGCCACATACGCCGGGTGCCCGTGAACTAGGCGATTTTGTGTATGGCGTATTGCTAATTAGATTATTACTACGCTATATTGGTGCTATCTTAAGCATATCATTATCAAATATAAATCCTACGCGCAATTTAAAATAAATGAAAACATCATGTGATCGAGATTACGAAGATTAAAATGGGCGCTAATAGGATAGTCCTTAAATACCTCTAAAATTGTCTGCGCTTCTAGGACTTTATAGAACAGTTGCAGAAAGGAAGTTATACTTAACAATAGTTAAATAAAATGTCTTGCGCAATCAACACGTTTAGCGAAATGTCACCCCGTATTTAGATATTCATTTTCTATCATTGAAGTACCTGTATCTGTATCAAATTATTAAATATGATACTGTCATATCACAATTGGAATATCAGTACAAATGAACGTCGACAAATAAACATTCTTCCTGCCGCTAAATAATGTCATGGCATAGTGAAGTAAGCTTTCTAATTGTCTGCGAAGGGAATATAAACTTCCAAAAATATCCTCGTTTGTCTTCGTTCGTTCAATCGAAACGAAAGATTAGATTTCCATATAAAATAGAAATCCCTAACACAAAGCACGATAACCAGCAGACTGTAAAAAAAGAAAGAAAAAAAATATGTTCTGCGTAATCCCCGTACAGTAATATTCCATAAAATAACGCGAGGTCACATACAAGAGATATTAATTGACAAAATACCAAAATACTGTTTCTACCATCCAACAGCACTCTTTTCTGTCAACCACTTGATTAGGATATTATGTGAATTGTCTTTCAAGTTCTGACTATAAAACTGGAATAAAACGGTAGATAGCTTTTAAAAACCTTTTTAATTTACATATATTTCTTTTTTTCAGGTGGGTAACAGTGTAAATAAACTCAAATCGGTAAGTAAGGTAAGTGTGCATAATTTAGGATATGCTTGGGTTGTCTTTTAAGTTTTGCATATAAAACTGAAATAAAACAGCAGATAGCTTTTAAAGACTTTATTGCTTTTCGAAGTATTCTCCGCGAAGATTAATGCACTTTTGTATGCTCTCAAACCAAATCTGCAAGCAGTTGTTCCACTTGTTTGTTGGTACAGTCAAAATTGTGTTTTCGAATTCATCGACTGCTCCTTCTGACGATTGGAACCTTTGACCAGGTAGTGCGTTTTTGATTTTCGGAAAGGCAAAGAAACCGTTGGGACTTAGGTCCGGACTATACGGAGAATGGTTCAAATTTTCGACGTTTTGTTGAGTAAAATTTCAATTGTCTTGCTTGCTGTGTGCGAACTTGCATTGTCTTGGTGGAGGATGATTCGTCATTTGAGGTTGGTTTTTCGAAGCTTAGCGATGACTTGCGGCAAACAAATGCTTGCATACCAATCGGCAGTAACAGCTCTTTGATCTTGTAGAGGAACTGTTGCTATATGATCTGCTTTCAAAACAAATATCTACACCATCTTTCTGGAGACACTTCGAGAACGGACGACTGTTGTCGGCTCTTCTTCACCTTGGAGCACTCAAATAGATGACTGGCGTTTATTTTCTGGCTCGTATGAATAAATCCAAGATTCATCACCATTGTCAAGGTATACACGTTTTTAGCGTTTCCGGTGTTAAAAGCAATCTAGAGTTTTTTGACGTCTAGTCACCCTAATCCTTCCATCAACAGATGCGATATCCAACGGGAAACTATTTGCTTTACATGTAGTTCTCTTTGCAAAATTTTTTTAATTGAGATCTTCGAAATTCACAATAATGCGTCAATGTGGCGATATATCATGTGTCGATCTTCGCTGGTGATCTTGCGCACAGCATCGACGTTTTCCTGAGTGCCTGCCGTTTTTGGTGAACATGATCATGGATCGATTTTTTTAATTATTAATTGTATTTGTTTTATTAAGTTTTATATTGTGTTTTGTTTTCATATTCTTTTTTGTTGTTAATCTGTTTTATTAAAGTATATTTAGAGGATATATCTTTTATAAATCTTCACAAAATATGTAATCTGTCCATATATGTAAGTGTCAATATAAAATTACAAAATATGGAAATAAAAACATTTGCAAATGTAAATTATTTTGTTAAGAAAGTATGAGATATAATTTCTACTGTGACTTTCATTATGACAATCTCAAAAAAGATCAAATAATGTCAATCGAAGAATCTGAACCACATCATGAATAATATACTATTATCAGGTTTCTGGCTAAAAGGTATAAGAAAATAGATTCAGTAAATCTTAGTGAACATAATATTGATTATTTTTTAATGCCGGCGATAATATAAGTGTTTAGAGTTTAGATTTAATTTCAGCTTATTCAATGTCCGACAACCTAAGTGATACACAAGACTTTTAACGACGAATAGTTTCAAATATTCTTAAAACTATATTATTAAAGCTATGACCGCTACTAGACACCTTACAGTATTTTTCCGAAGATCATGAAAATACCAAGGCATTTTAATTTCTCTCTAATGTGGAATTTTATTTGTGTGTTATAATTCTTAAACACGTACAATAAAATATGTTTTGATAGAATAAAAAATTATTTTCATTTTCGATTTACAAATTTTATTAAAACTTGTGTATTTGTGTTCAAAATATGTTTAGTATGGAAACCATAATTTAAGTTATTTCTAGCTTATAAGTTATTGTTGTCATTAATAAAGCTGGAGATAAATATGTTCAACTATTACAGTGTATTTCCGTTCGAATGATTCAGATGATCATCTGAACACTGCGGTCAAGGGATATTTTGCTTAGCTTTGACGTATTATCACAACTGAAAAAATACACATCAAACCATGACATCATAGATTTGGAAAACATTGTTTAGCGAATATCTATTTTATTCTACTTCTATTCTATGCGAGGGATAGCGCTACAGACATATAGAAGGAGCACCGATGAGTTCACCACTGTCGATGATCCCAGCCAATCTTATAATGGAATTTCTTGAAACGACAGTTCTAGGAAATGCTACAGACAAACCAAGTCTGGATACGTTGCATACATGATCTTTTCATTATTTGCTACACGGTGAAACAAAATTACAGAATGCAGTTCACAATGGAAATTGAAGAAGAAATTTGAAGAAGATCGTTGCCGTGTCTAGATGTCCTCATTTTACGAAACACAAATGGAGCATTAACCCACGCATTATACACCAAACAAACACACATGAAGCGATACTTAAATGCGAAGAAATCACATTTTGCCCAATTTAATGGAACAATAAGCATGCTAATAAACAGATCAACGAAGCTAGAAAACCAAGAACACCAAACATAACAACTCCACGAAGCACCAAGACAAAATGATTTCAGAGAAAAACAAATTCAAACAGCAGCGAATAGAAAACGCAAAGAAAGACAGGAAAATTAGATAATCTTGCGTTAAGGGAACTGCAGACAGAATAGAATACACGACGGAGAAATGTAAAAATTATACGGTATACAATAATAAAATAGTAAGGATAATACAATTTTGCCGTTTCTTAAGTATCTAAATGACAAACTTGACCTTGAAACACCGCGTGGCTCTTACAAAAACGGAGAATAAAAGAACGCGTTAACAGGAAGAAACTTATCTTCGCGGTGCTTGAATACGCACTACACATTAGCCATCACATCAGCATTGAGGGAGCAAAAACAATAACTGGTGTAGATAGTAGATAGTAAGAATAATCAGAGAAGCAATCTAAACAGAAAATACCAAACAGTTTGATTGAAAGGGATGACGGGCAGAAAGATCCCAATACATGGAAAAATGTTTTACCCAACAGACAAAAATATACACAACAACCGCGAATGTAACACTACGCCCACACTCAAGACAGCGATCCCTACTCCTTTCCGACACCAACTTACAAACACCAGCACCCAGGAGAAGAGCACGTAGTACCACTTGACGAACGAAAGAAACAGCAACAACGATTCGCCAATCGCGACGATATTGCCGAAAGCTCATCTAGAGAATAGTCCTTTTTAAGGTCCAACGATATCTACACAGCGCAACTCCCGAAAGAAGCTTTGGGTCTACTTAAAGACCTTAATAGTAAATATTCAAAATAATCTCTATTGCCATCAAAATAATAAAATAAACAAATAAATTTTCAATTTCGGCAGTTCATGAAGCTATTTAGTTAGTTTTTTAATTGATTATACAGAATTGGCAAATTATACTGTTGATGAGATATCTGACATGCATTCTAGCAGGAGTTAAGCAAGGAAACTTTACGCAGACAGCTTTCTATCGATTATTATTAAATCAGGGAGCCTTTTCTCCGTATTATTGGCAAAGAGTACAGTGATAATGACTTTTCACAACGAGTAATGAATAGCTGTTGGAAATATGTGCTTCTAATCATCTTTACAGAAGGTGTTTACTTTACAAGAACTAGCATTATTTCCATTTACATCGCCGGCAAAAAGGAAATCTTTGTGCCATTATTCAGTTCAGACATAAACAGCAGTTTTCAATTAATGCGTGGATAGAAATAATTTACGACTTCTTGATTGATTCTTTTGTACTACCCGGACGACTTTCTGGCCAGAATTATCAATATTTTTTAAATAACCTACCAGAAATACTGGAAACTGTACCACGAAATGTTAGAAGACGCATGTGATTCATACATGAAGGTACACCAGCCCACTTCAATCGGATAGAACAAGAATTTTTAAATGCCGTGTATTCTAAAAAATCGATTGATTGTACTGGATCTGTGGCACGGTCTCCTGATATTAATCCTTCAGATTATTATGTATGGCAACATCTAAAATCAATAGTGTATTCTCTCATAGTTTAAGAAATTATGGATTTTCGACAGAGAGTGGAAATCAGATACCAGCAAATTCGGAATATTACTGAAATTTTTAAGAGCGTGGTGCAGTCCATGATCGGGAGAACTCACATGTGTGTTGCTGCCCGCGGAGCTTATATCGAAAATTAATTGTGATTTCAATTTGGCAGATCCATTTTCTGTTATGTTTTTTGATAGAAAAGTTAAAACTATCAGTTTGAAGATTTATTATGAAAATTCCAAGGCAAGAGCTAAAAAGGTGTTTGATAAATTGGAGAGCACAGCAAGAACATATGGGTTGGTAGTGAACGAGAAAAAAAACGAAGTATATGGAGACGCGCCAAAACAGCGGAACAGAAATCCAAAAGCGAATGGCAAAAGGTAGCAGGGCAGTGGGTACTATCAACAATATATTCAATTCAAAAGAGATCTCGAGGGCTGCGAAATTGAGAATATATAAAACAATTGTCCGACCAACGGTAAGATATTCGAGCGAATTATGGACATTGACAAAACAGATGGAACTAATACTGGAGGTACGGGAGAGGAGAGTACTTTGTAAGATACTGGGAGGAGTGAAGATAGAGGAAGGCGAGTGGAGACGAAGAACGAACAAGTAAGTTCAGGAAATTTATGGTGACCCATCCGTAACGGCCTTCGTAAGAGCACAGAGAGTACGATGACTGGAGCACGTCAGCCGTATGCCGGCAGAAAGACACAGACGATGCTGGAGGAGGGTATTGGTGAGAAGAAGAGGAAGGGACGCCCAAAGAAGAGATAGCTGGATGCGTTCGTGAGTGATGTGGGTAAAGTGGGAATGAAAGGAAATTTATAAAAGAGTTAATGAAATGTAATAGATGTATAGGTTTTGAAATCTAATATGATATAAGCTAAGGGCCTGAGCTGAAATATATATATATATATATATATATATATATTACGAAAATCTTTGAGTATCTGTCATTCTTTGTGGAATCGTCTTTTGACATATGCTTATATAAATAATATAAGCCGTCTGTGTATAGTCGGCCTTCCATTTTTCTTATATCTATGTTCTGCTTGTCTTTACTTCGCATATCATGTAATTATGCATAAACAACAGCTTTATTGCCAACTCCTACAGAAGAATTTTAATTTTAACGACCACATAAATATGAAATATTTCTAACAGCTCTTCTCTCACAATTTAACTAATGATTACATTCGAAGTTGCTTTTTATTACTCAAAAACTCCATTGTTTAAAATAAAGTGTAATATATTACACGAACATTTAGTATCCATTAGTTTATTGTCCCGTCATGTTCAAAAGTTATTCTCTTCGAGAAAACAATGAGCAGGATATCGTTTTATCGTGTATATAGAGATGTGTACAGCGTACAGCTTTAAATATCTAATTTTATAGTTAATAGTCTGACAATTTATCAAGCGTCAGATATTATTGGACCTACCAGTTGTCGTAGAAATATTTAAAAATACATTTGTAATGAAGCGAGATCTTGCTCGGATGTGTTTGAAAAATGTGTTAATTATTTCTTTTTACTAATGAAATTTTCATATTAACGTCAGACCACACAAATAATAACGAACGTCATGCTAATGATCGCAAAACAAGTCGGCGAGTGCGAGTCATCATTTCCAAACTTCATTAGAGTTAGGAGAGCATTTCGTATAAAACCGAATCAGAAAATAATAATTAAAATAAGTCGGGTATTCTAAGATGAATATATGATTTCCAAAATGTCAGTGATCTGAAAAATACTTTATGGAAAACATAAATCCAGTTCCATATTTTCTCAATTATTTTTATCTACAGATTATATACATCATCAAGCTATTTATTATTTATATCCCTTTTTTAAATAATACACTTTTATTTGTTACAAAACCGTTTAGGTTGTGTGAAAACACCCAAATCTAGAAGCCTGTGAAATATAAACGAATAAAGTGGTATACATATGTATTAGTGGTTCGAATATCATTGAACAGAATCGAAATTGTGCATCAATCAATTTAGAGAGAAGTTGCAGGTGTCAGCACCAACTAACAAGGATTTGCTAAGAATTACCAAAACATATGAGTATAAAAGTGTACTAGCACAACGTAATCACGAAAGATTCTTCGAATAGGTCTTAAAGTTGTCAAACGGACCATGAAAATTAATTTTATCCAAATATCTGCCACAAGAATGTTCAAGAAAATAGGGGATTTCTCCTATAATATATCTGACAATGTTTGAATAATGTAGCTAAGCTTGGGAAAATTATGTGTTGTGATTCAATGTAAGCAACGGTTTGCGATAATTCAATATTCCTTTTGAATATATGGTTTTTTGATGAATACCATGTCTATCTGAATAGACTTTTCGGCAGAAAGCGATTAATTTTTTTTTATACGGACTGCCAGGTGTAATTGTAGAGAAACCAGTACAGTGTCTGTTATCGATTGGTTCTTATTCTATTAAAAACACTCTTATTCATGAAAATTTTAGAAACCACTAATTTCCCATAGTATCATATCCTGTTTATTCACTAGATCTCACTCTTCCTGATGCTTGGTTTTGAAGTATGCTAAAAACAATTGTTTTTTTTTTTCTAGAGAAACCGCTAAAAGCATCAACGTGAAAAGATTATAACCTTTGTCAGAAAAATACGGTCGCCTATTTTTAAAAACCCATTTAGCAAACTTCATACGCGTTATGAGTATTCTGTATAGAAGGCAGCAGCAAGCACATTGATCATGCTTTGTATCTTAGAACACTAAAACGGCATTTTATAAAGTGTTTATATACGAGATATTGAAGGCTACATCGTATTTTCTAAAGTACCTATAAACATTGCCGTGGCAAAGTTTACAAAATCGTCATCGTCTGCATGAATATCCTGACAGATTAATAAATAATTTATTAACTTAATTCAAATTTTAATTTAAAAAATCACTAAAGACAATAACAACATTGTGAAAACAAAACGAACCGTTTAGAAGAGTTTTTTAGTTTTAATATTTTCATATGCTTTGGTAATTTACTTTAGTTTACAACACAGTAGTTAACATCATTTTTAAACAATGGTACGGCGTCATGAGACAGAGAGATTCTTATAATGTGTTTCATATTGATACGTGTTGCCTAACAAAGGGAATTTTTATATATTTAGATGCACATATTTGATAGTGGTGTGTATTTTAATACAAAGGCACGCATGCCATTTTGTAATTTTCTTTTTTTTGTAGTGAGTGTCAATGATTCGAAAGTCTTTTAGACTTGTCACAACCTCGGGTACAAGAGTGTATAATTTAGTGTTTGTAAAGATTTCACGGATTTCTTATTAACGGCTCTTCGCCAGAGGAGAGGAAGGTGTGTTAATTATTTCTCTTCAACAGAATGCTGAAAGAATTATCGACCATCTCTGAGATGAGGAATAATATAAAAATCACACCGCTTCGGAAGTGGTTCGAACTGGCGATTTCTTTTGTCTTGCTAGATAACTAGCACAAAGTCAAGGGCTCTTGCCACTTCGATATCCCAGAGAAAAATATTTCGAAATTATAACATATTCATGATATAGCAATTTCTATTATACGTACATACATACATATACACGAGATATTGTAGACTACGTTGTATTTTTCAAAGCACTTACAAACAATACCGTCTCTAACTAGAGATAACTTGTAGACAAATAAGATAATTTGATTAGGATAAAGGTTCTTAACTTTCCGCTTAATTTTTTGTTTCTACCAATCTTCGATTTAGTTCTAAAGAAATTGTTAAAATAGTGAATCAGATCATTTTTTTGCACGTATGTGTATTACCGAAAGTGTTATATTTTAATTACTTTTACAGAAAAAGAGTATGTAATAGGGGACCATAATTGCGTAAAGTCTACTAAAGTAATTATCTACAATACAAACAATTGACTATATTTATACGAGGGAGTACCTAAAAATATTCGGAATGGCAACGCTCTTAGTGGGACTTGCCTAGCACGCATTCTTGCCGCTAGTTGCGCGTGACGCAACTTGTTCTGCGGTACAGTTTGTTCTTTCGCCAAATAAGGTTGTGTCTCGTTACAGTGAATTTTTTGTAAAAGTATTTTCGTTTGCTCCCGTTTCGAAAAAATTATGAAGAAACAGTTTTGTTGTTGATTGCCTAACAGCCTGTGACGAAAGAGGCCCGGTTTGTGGCAGACGGGGGAATTGCTTTTCCACCTGCACCTTAGTTAAAAACAGCATGAGTCCAGCTGGCAGTCATACAGAAAAACGAGTTCGAACAATGTTTCCAACAATGGAATCATCGATTAGACAAGTGTATCAAGTTAAATGAAGAGTATATTGAAGGTCGTTTTGAAAAACAAAATTAAGTACAAGTTTTTATAGAGAAATTAAGGTTACTTTTGGGTACTCCCTCGTATATAGCAATTTTAATATATTGTAACAGATGGATAGCAATCGATATATATATATTACAGTTTTGTTTAAAGACGACGAAAAAGAGAATTAAAAGAATGAATTGCAAGCGAACACAATGACCAGGAACTTTATGCTTAGTTTTTTTTTCTCATTAGATATAAGGACATTTAATTTGGTTATTTAAAAGAGTTAAGTCAGAATATTTAATTAGCTGAAGAAGCACATGGTTACTTGGCTAAGAGAAATACTATGGTGACTCTTTCTTGAGATAAACTATTAATCATTTTTCTATAACTACATGATATATTAATCTTAACAGTTGCTGTTTTGCTTTTATTAATTGTTACTTGTAGATTTTTAAATAGACGTATTTCATATACTATTATTTAAATTTTTTTCTGTAATTAGTGGATAACTGTTGCACAAAATAAAGTTATTATTGCTACAAAATAAAGGAAAACTCATTCTCAAGAAATTCTATTGCTACTAAAAAATTTAATGAATCTCCTACATTTTTATAAAATTTAATTTGCTTAAAAATAAGTAGTACATAATATGTAACATACCAAGGTTGCCTTAAAAATTTTGCTACTTCCCGTACGGTGACACTTTGTTGTATTCTCTGAAATCTTTTAGTCCGAATAGTATTTACAGATTGCTGGCATATGCTGTTGTCTCACACGACCAGAAAGTTCGCAAAAAATCAAGCGATTGTTTGACCATAAAGCAATATCCTTGGGGACTGTTGGATGATAGAACGGGTTCCAGCGTAGACGCGTTCCCCAGCAAACATCGACACCCTGTACAATGTGATAAAGACAGACAACCACTGCACATACGGAAATATTCGGGCATTATTGGGCATAGGTATGGCCTAAATTAGAACTATCCTGCATGATCATCTTGCCGTCAGAAAGCTTTGCGCTCGATAAATACCACACAATAAATCCAAAAAGGGCCTATATGCATTCACGCAAAAAAATGCTTCAAAAATTCAACCGAGGTCGAGCAAAGGCAGGGTACGACATCGTTACAGGTGATAAAAGTTAGATTTATTGTTACGAGCTAGAAAGCAAGCGACAATCGGCTCAATGCTTCTTCAAAAATGAGGAGAAACCCACGAAAGTGAGACACGGACGAAGCTCTGGTAAAAAGACGATGCCTTTTTTTTGGAAGCACCAGTCATCTTGCTACTATTGCGTTAGAGGATTGTTGCACAGTCAATGCTGAATTGTACACAACCAAAAAGTACACGAGAAACCAAGAGACAATTTTGCATCAAGAGAATGCACCATCACACAACGCATCTCAAACATCGGAGTTTTAAGCCGCTTCACAAACGGAATTGATGACTCATCCGGGTTATAGTGCCGACCTGGCACCTTTTTACTTCTTTTTAGTCCCACACATAAAAGACAAAATGCTTGAATTGAAATTTAATGTTCTGGAAGCAATTATGGAAGTCTTCGATAACAAATCTGAGGTGACTGAAGAACAATGATCATAATATTTTGAGAACTGGTTCCACCGAATTCACAAGTGCATAGATCATAGAGGCGAATATTTCGAAAAACAATAAATAAGAATTGGTGAAAATAATTGATTTTTTTCTGTATCATCCGCAAAATTGTTAAAGTAAAGTAAGCTACGTAAAATATTTGAACATTAGTATCTTTTTCAAAATAATCTTAAAAGTGGCATAGCCATTAATCCTCAAAACAAATTTTCGAAATATACTCCTTGCCTTTTCACTGTTATATAATTTTATTTTTTATAAAATGAAATATTTAGTACTACTTCGCAAATTTACAACACAGCTTTCGATTTTAAATACGCTTATAATATGATTATAATGGTTCTAAGAGATGGTATATATTTTTCATTAAAACAGAAAACAACTTTCAAATCCAGTTTATTTTTTTATCAACATGTTAACGGCAACAAGAAATAAATTGATTTTTTTACATAACAACTGTTCCTCTTCTGTTGAGTCATTAATGTACTACATAATTATCAAAATATTCCTCTTCTTGTCTGACTACGCTGCTTAATTACTAAATGTATCAACTACTTTTTCAAGTAATACAAAATGCGAAATCCGTAATATTTCTTTTAGAATTGAAAACAAAAAGAACTAATTACATATTTCAGTTTTAAGGTAATCTCTAGGCAAATACTCTATCGTTTGAGCAACAGTGTGAGATTCAGTGTCATCGGCTGTAAGGTGGAAATATGTGTATTAACCCCGAACAATCTGTTTTGGTTTTCTTACAAACAGTCTTTGTTAAATCCATTTTTTTTCGAAAGATCCAAACTGCTGATTGTTGCTTTTGTTCAAGATCATATATACAGTAGATTCAAGTGCCATCGCTGGTAATGATTTGGTCGTTAGATGAGACGATCCATTGCTAAAGCGATAAAAATACTACCATATTACACAGGCTCTTTTTGAGTTAAATTGTGGGCTATCAAATGGGAATAGATCTTATGTACTTTCAATTATTTCTATAAGATAGTGCTAATTACCTTCACACCAATCTTTTAGGGTTACTAGAATGTTCTTTATAGTAACGTACCAACCGTCATGAATCATGTTCGAAGCAGAAACAATATTCTTTTTAGTAGCAGCGGTGTTTTTGTTTTAGGAATTCGAAACGTGTCATTTAAGGAAAATCGAGCACGCTAACATCCATTGTATATTATGTTTATGATAGTTACAAACAAGAATTGTCACCAAATATCCGATTCATAGCCTCAAAACTTATCTTACGGCTTAAGCCATGTTAGAAAATTGTAAAAATTCAAAGCTCAACTATGCTCTTTGTTAAGTTCCATTTGCTGTTTAAAAATATTCAAATCTGTCTGTTAACTGTCACTATCACTTAAACTTATCAATAATTAAGATAAAATGTCAAACTACATTTATAGCAAAATATAATCTGTAAGAGAAAGCGAGAAGAGGATAACCTTCGTACAATGCATTAGCAACTCAATGAAATATAAAGAAATTTACTTACATTGACGTTTTGTCTATATTTTCTCATCGACGTATTTTTTCTTTAACAAAACCCAAAATAAAGGCCTCTTATGTTGATAAAAAAAATGAAAGCAACTGAATGTTAATGTATATAATCAATATATTTTATTTTTCTTACATTAATTACACACTCTTATCATGTAATTAAAGCAAAAAAGAAGGTAGATCATTAATTACTTATGCGTGATGAGAAGTAAATATTTTTTGTATGCGTACTTACGTAAAAGTGAACATAACGTGTATCATTATTGACAAATAACGAACCAAAGCTTGAATGGTCCTCCAACTAATAATTATGTCAAGGCGAATTAAATTTGAGACGTGTACTTACAAATGGATAATACGAATAAAATTATTTATTAATGGAACCCATTAACCACAAGCATCTGAAGAGAGGAAGTACAGCAAGAAAGGATGGAATAATGTAATGCTTGTGAATAATTGATGTACGACACCATTAAGAAAATGTTTGCTATACATTATTAGAACGGTTGAACGCAAGTTTCCAAACGAAAGAAAATTATAGATATGGTGTATATATGTATGTTTATGCGTACGTATATGTGTACACATGTATATAATTTCATTTCTTCTTTTGAGTAGAAGGCTTGAAGTAGAATTACCTATTGAATAAATATAGCACAATAAGAATTTCTGTAGCTACCAAGGAAAAAATAGGTTAATTTTTCGACTTCGCTATCAAAGAAAAAAACCCAGTAATAAAAAAGCAGTATGAGAAAGTATAAAATATCAACCTTACAACCAGATTAATTAATTAATTAAATTATGACGCAAATACTAAAGGGTGTTTCAAAATGCGCGGTTTTTTAAGAATAAATAAAATATAGATTGCGCACTGAATTTGTCTGGGTATGTGGGCATTTAAAAAGTGTGATGTATGACATTTATAAAAATGGCTTCGTACACGGTACAACAACCCGTTCAAATTGTTGAATTATTTGATGAAAATCAGCGTTCTGTGAAAGGAGTTTTTAGAAAATTACGTGAATTTTATGGTTTACATAATCGTCCGTCTGAAAGCAATATTGGTCGAATTATTAAAAAATTTCAAGAGGCCGGTTCCGTGAAATATCAAAAAGTGCAAAATACAGTCGTAGTGGTCGTTCACAAGAAAATATTGGTTTGGTTCGTGAAAGTGTTGCTGAAGATCCTGAAATGACCATTAGCCGACGTTCGCAACAACTTGGACTTAGTGGATCAACAACATGGCCTATTTTACACGAGAATTTATCTCTAAAGGCATATAAGGTTCAAATAACATAGGAACTGAAGACATTAGATCGTTTAAAACGTCGTTCATTTGTTAATTTCATCAATGAACAACCAGCTGATTTTTCTCAAAAAATAATGCTTTCCGATGAGGCACATTTTAAACTTGGTGACTATGTTAATAAACAAAATTGCCATATCTAGTGTGGGGAAAATCCACGAATTATTCATGAGAAACCTATGCACCCTAAACGAGTTACTGTTTGGTGTGCATTATGGTCAGGTGGTGTAATTGAATCTTACTCCTTTGAAAATGCTGCTGGTGAAGCTGTAGCTGTCAATGGTGATCGATATCGTCAGATAACCAAATTTTTGTGGCCTGAATTAATAAATATTGATCTAGAGGATATGTGGTTTCGACAGGATGGCACTACACTTCACTTTGCACACGAATCATTTATTGAGAGAAAAAGATCCTGAATGTGTAATCTCAAGAAACGGTGATGTTAATTGACCACTAAGATCATGTGATTTGACACCGTTAGACTATTTTCTTTGGTGCTATGTGAAAAGTCGGGTTTATAAAAACAATCCACAATCAATTTCTGCTTTGATAAATGAAATTATTCGTGTCATTGGTGAGATAGAGCTTCAATTACTTCAAAATGTCATTGAAAAGAGTGTAGGACTGTGGAGCTGCAAGAGGAGGCCATTTGGCAGATATTATTTTTCGCATATAATTGTCATAACTGGTACTTCAATTACCAATAAAAAGTTTTTGAAAGTGAATGCAAATTATTTTATTTATTCTTTAAAAAACCGCGAAATTTGAAGCACCCTTTATTATCCGAAAATTGTTAATTAGAATATTTATTAAATCAAATTTTGATAATGTTTAATTTAATTAAGCTGACAACGAAAAGATTTGAACTTCTAGCTTACTTATGTTTTCTCATTAATGTGAGATTATAATTTTAGAAATTTAGAATTTTGTAGAACATTTTCAGTTTCAATTCATAGGGGCAAGGTTTAGATAATTTCTCTCATAGATTAATATATAATTATAATAAAAGTGCATCGTATTCCCACGTTATCTACTGACAATTTTCTGAATAATATTCATTATCCGTGACTAGAAATTGTCTTGTAATTATTTATAACCTATATGTTTATACCAATTTCCCTGGCTAATTTTGTTTTTACTTTTATTTTCGTTGCCATATCTTTATTTAGCTCTACTATTGTATTTACATATTTATCTTTCTGCCTGGTAATAATTTTTAAGATGCCAGACATCTGTACTGTACATAAATACCAAGTTGTTCAATAAGTTTTATCGTTCGATAAGACATGGCGCTATTAGAGTCGTTTTATTTTTATAAAAATTGTTCTACTTTCTTAAGAATGCATGTGAAGTTTTGTCATTTTATATTTTCTGTTCACAGTATTTTTCTACAATGGAAAAAATTGAATATCAGTGATTCTTATTTTTGGAAGGTGTAGCACCAAAACAAGTTCATGACCGATTATTAAAAGTGTGTAAAGAATTTAATTATAGCAGTAGAAAGATGAGTTTCTGAATTTAAATATGGTCGTACAAGTTTTGAAGATGATCCACGTGAAAGGCGTCCAAAAGTGCATTAACACCAGAATCGTAGCAAAAGAGGAGGATATGGTCTTGGTAGTTCATCGATTAACCGAGAAAGATTTAGTAGAAACCCTAAGCATCTCATTACACAGTGTAAGGAATATTTTGGTTGAATTTTTGGGTTTCAGAAAACTGTGTGCGAAATTGTTCGTTAACAATGGGACAAAAACACGTTCGAATGAGACCTTGAATCGTTTTAGAAAGAATGAAAATGATTTTGTCCGTCGTTTCATCACCATGGATGAGACTTGGGTCTACCACCATAATCCTCAATCAAAACAAAAGGCTAAAGAGTAGTGTGAATACGGTACTTCGGCTAATCGAGGTAGGGGCCAGAAGTCGACCAAGAAGGTGTTAGCATGAGTTTTTTTAGATGCAAAACGAATTTTGTTCACGAACTTCCTCCAAACTGGTAAAACGATGAACTCGAGATTATTATTGTAACCTTTCGGATCACTTGGACGTAAAAATTCGTGGGAAAAGGCCTAGTTTACAGAAGAAAAAAAATCATTTCTCATCAAGACATGCAGCCTCTCACACAGCTCAAAAACCATCGCGAAAATCAGTCAATTTAAGTACGAGTTATTGCAACATCCACCCTCTTTACCAGATTTAGCTCCCTTTGACTTCTGGCTGTTCTCACATCTCAAAAGATTCATGCGTGGAAATGGATTTTCGTTGAACGAAGAGGTAATAACGGCCGTGGAAGCGTATTTCGTCAATCTTCCGGATCTCACTTCAGGAATGGAATCCATAAATTAGAATATCACTATAATAAGTGTATTGAAGTTCAATAAGGTTGTGTTGAATAATAAAATGTATTTTAAACCATAAAATCGTGTTTTTCTTATCGAACGACAAAATTTATTGGTATATGTTGGTACATTGCGTTCTAATGTTTCCTTGGCTATTTGACCAATCAAAAATATCGCATCTACTCTCTGCTTTTTCAAAAGTTATATTGCCCTTCTTTTATGTGGATGGTCTATTCGATCTATTTTGTTATTATCTTTGCGAATAATTTCCCTATTGTATTGAGTAGTGTTGTTCCTCTGTAATTGGCTGAGTCTGTTTTATTTCCTTTTTCGAATTTGTAAATATACATTTTCACTCTGCCGATATCGTTTACTTCCGTAAGATGTAATAATAGTTAAAAAGCTTCTTCAGGTCAATGGATAATATATAATCCTTGGTTACATTGTCTTTACTTAGCAATTTTCTTTTTTTTTGTGGGTGCTTCTACATCTGCTGGTGTTGTTATTCGTTCTTCTCTTGTTCGTTATCCGTTGTTTGTTAATCATATTGCTGGTTTAGTAACTTATTCGTTTTGTAATTGATTATCCACAAAGTATTCAAACCATTGTTCTGCGGGTATGCTGCTAATCTGCAATGTTTCACTTATCTTTAGTTTTTCAAATGTGTAAACAAAAGCAATAACTGACTCCTAGATCGAGAATTTCAATATATGCGAGCCTTATGCATTCTGCAATCGTAATGTAGCAATGCAATTTTCAGTAATATTGAGAGGTTTTCTTGTTCGGATGACAGCTTAAAATTTGTAATAATTTAATTTAGTTTTGTTATAAATATGCCGGTAATTATTGTTTACTTAATCAGCAGACTCCCACTGTAGTTCCAGAAAACTGTCGCCATCAGCTTTCCCGTTAAACACTACGTTTTTTACCTCCTCTGGTGACAGAACTGCTTTATGCATCCACTGCATTGATCCTTTTTGCATTTTAGTGTCCCAGTGACACATCCTATTTCATCGCTAGTGATAATTTTCCCTTGTAAACTTCTCGTCTGCAAGTTTCTATTCTAGTGTGAGAGATCTGGGAATACATCCCATTGACACTTTCCATCTATAATTCTTCACTTAAAATTTTCAGAACTGTTCTCTCCTATATTTGAGTTTCCCCTACAATTACTTAAAGTGGCCGTAAAGCCAATTCTTGCCACATTTACAGATCTATTGTGGCTCTTGTGTCTTTTCGACGTCTATTAACTTCTTTGCATATGGATGTCGAATTTGGCTTTGTTGATAAAAATTTCACCCTCCATGTAGTCTTAAACTTGTTCAACTAAGTTTTGCACTTAGAAATAATCTAGCTCGCCATCATACCATCATATCTCCATCGGACATCAAATTAGCTTCCTCTATCTTTCTATATGTAGTGCCCTGGTTATTCTTCGCTCTCCTGGCTTACTTTTCCCGTTACAGAATTCTTGCCTTGCTTCGTATTCCTTCTTTTTGAGATTTTGCTCCTTAACTTTCTAAACTTTTTTCTTCGATCGGAACCCCACTTGATCGTGTAAGACTAAATATAAGGGAAAGAAAGTTAATTATCACATTTCTCTGTGACTACGCAACTCTTGGTGTAGAACCTTACAGCTTAGTTTAAGTTTAATTCTAATTGAAAATTCAATTCTACTATCTATCAATGTCAAGTTTTCATTTTTTCGTCACAGGAACTTCCAGACCTGTTAATAGGTTTCCGACACCAGAGAAATTATTTTAGAATGTTACTTGATAATGTTATGGAACATTTCCTCCTGTAGTACCTCTCATTTGTGTATAAATATGTTATGGGCCATTTCTATCGTTTAATAGAAAATTTTATTCGCTTTTCATTATTCAAATTGCTACCGAAATAAAGAAAGTTTTCAATTTGAACAACACCTAGTTAGATTACTTATAAAAGCTGTCACTACTTGACGTTTAAGAGTAATTACCATTCTTCGTTGTTTTCATACCTAGATAGATAGCATAAAAATTTCTCCTCGTGTAATATTGTATAACTTCTTAATGCTGTTGAAATGTATTTATTTCAACAGTAAAATTAAAATTGTATATGTATTTTTAAAACAGAATAGTAGTTTCTCCCGAAAGTACGAACGATGTACTTCACCTAAATGAATGATGAGATCGCATGCTTTTTTTTCGATAAAACCGTCATTAAAAGCCTATCGGAATGTTCGCGATCTATCAGCGTAACTTTGATTGAAGTAAAAAAAAGTGCGTGACCGATTCAGTTAGGTAATTAGGGGGTAGTCCAATCGGTTGCAAAGAGTTATTCCTTTCTCTTTTGATGAATGCGTGAGTTTCTCGCGTGTTCTTTTTTTAGCATATTGTTTAGAAATTACTACTTGTGCTTTCCTGCTATTTAATTTCGGTCGCGTAAGGAGTCTTAAAGCTGTGGGTTACGTAAAATTGTTTCAGATCATCAAATCGTTTCTGACAGTCTAGTTATAGATAAAAGTTCCCAGGTGGTTATTTTCATTGAAAACAAGCAATTAAATTTTTTCGAGTTTTATAGCAGAGACTTGACGGAGTTTATTTTACGGACATACTGTAAGAATTAATCGTTTAATTATAATGTCTGAGTTAATTTTTGATTTACCGAAGTGAATTAAAACACAAAGATATAATTACAATTTCGGTAAAATGCTGTGGTTATATTTTAATAGAACTTTTTTGTCCTAATTTTCAATTTATTTTAGCAGAAAGCTAAGGTACAGATACTGAAGGATTGTATATTTCTCAATTTTAATGTAATGAAAAGAAATGTCACATAATAGACATCATGCTCACATTTGAATTTCGAAGTACACTTCTTCTCAGTGTTCTTTTATGAGGTTTTCTTTTGAAAGAAATTATAAGATACCGTACACATTTGTGTAAGAGGTAAGTGCTAAATTTCTGTCCCTATTTCGTCAGTCCATTGTAAATTTGGGCGACTGTTTTCTAAGGAACTATTTCACCAGTCTTCGATCTGTGGGTTTCTACTACCTTATTCAAGATCTATTTTCAGATAAGTTTCTCACAGCTTTTTTGATATTTGTTGTTGTAATGCCCCAAGGAAGCTCTGGTCCTCTCAAATCCATAGGCATGGCAAGTCGAGCAAGTTCATCCGCTTTTTCGTTAATTCTTGTATGCTTTGAAACCTAGATTATTATCACCTTTTTACCATAATAGAGTTCATTTAGAGCGTGCACACAATTCCGCATAAGTTTATAATTGTACGGAATGTAATACCTTTAGGCTTGGTTGTTTGCATTCTGGTTATTAATTTCGTTGATAAAATGATATAATATAGCAACTTGCACTTAAAATATCGAACTATCTGTATGAGTAAATTCACTTGAAGCATCGCAGTTTTTGTTCATAAATACAGTCTCTGATGCCTTGTTATTTTTTAGAACCATATCTGTACATAAAGCCATGTTCAATAAGTTCGATACCCTTTTCATAATAAGAACTGTCTTGCTCCTCAAAATAGCCGAAAACTGCCGACATCACTTCTTCATCGTTGGAAAATCTTTAACCACTGACCTATTTTATTAAGTTTGGGAACATAAAATAATCCGAGGGAGCTAAATCTGGCGAATAAGGTGCAAGAGGTAGCAACTCAAACAAACTTTTATTCATTAATTTTGGCCATTTTAATAACGGATTTGTGAGCTGGCAGCATTTTCTTGATGAAACAATACTTTCTTCTTAGCTAAATGCAGTCGTTTTTGCTTGATATCTTCGCTCATGACATTGCCTGCAGATGAAACGGTCTTCGCCTACTTTGGAGCTAATCTCCCTTTTGAGTCCATTGTTTTGATTGTTCTTTTCTCTCGGGTGTGAAATGATGGAGCTATGTTTCATCCATGGCTATGAAACGGAGCAACATTTCTGCTTTGTTGCTGTGAAAGTGCGCTAAACACTGAATTGAAACAACTTCACGACAGTGTTTTTGCTCGAGTGCGAGCAAACGCGGCATTGATCTTGCACACAGCTTTCTCATGTCCAAATTTTCAGATAATATGTGATGTACCGCACTTTTTGAAATGCCTATTATGTCCGCTAGCTTGCGCATTTTCAGTCGACGTTCATCTATTACCGCTTTGTGGATTTTCTTCACCATATCTGGAGTCGTCACCTCGTTTGGTCGACTACTGTGATGTTCGTTTTGGCAGCTCGTACGGCTTCGTTTAAACTCTGCTACCCAATATTTCGCTGTTGTAAACGAAGGAGCAAACTCACCCAGAGTAGAATTCAGTTCAGTTTATATCGGTTGGGCTGAGGCCTTTCAAATAAAAGTATTGTATCACGTAACGATGACCACTTTTCTCCATTTTTACCAATTCACTGAAAACGTTCACTATTGATGGTTGCCAAACAAATACTAAACAACGTGGCGTCTTCAAATTTGAAACATATGCTTTATAGATTGTGTACTTTCTAATACAGAGATATTTTTTATAAAACTACCGCCATCTCTAAGTAAGGCCGGGTACTTATGGGACCACCCTCGTGTAGGAGATAGATTCTGCTCTTCCTGCTTCTATGAGACTAAGACATGTAGACCTGTTATTTCGTTTTATGTATGTAATTTTTGGCATCATGTAACTGCTCTATATTATTTCGTTTATTAGGGGTTTTTAAATATGAAAACTTCCTTCACGTAGGCTTTGATCGAATAGTGCTAAAGACTGTGCTTATTTATCAACTATTTGTATATATAACTTCATCGCAATTAATTAACGACCTTACCTCTTCAATATTGTTAATTAGTAACACCTATTGGACATCCTTATTATCTAAAAACAATAGGTTTTTCGAAAGAAAATGTTTAAGTTTGTAAACTATTGAAATGATTCCATTTGTATTTCATATTGACTTATTTTAATTATTTCAATTAGAACAAATCTTTACTTCGAACTGTAACTTAAAATAAAGTTGAAGATGACATTGTGCGACAAAATAATTGTCCTCTGAAATTAATATTAAGTCGTTGAAAATCCACTTCGCATTTACATACTTAAGCTTATATAGGTTTTCGTATATTTCCTTTTGGCTTCAATATTCTGTCAATTTTGTACACTTTGATTAATGTCGTATTACAGTACTTGACCAAAATATTAGGAACACGGTCGAATTATGTATTTTTAATGAAATACATAAACTACTATTAAATTTATATGAAAATGTTATTTAATTCTTATTAATATGAATACATAGAAACATTACAAACACATTTAATTAAAATTTAGTACTTTCACTTCTCTTACATTTAATTTCTGCCACAATTTTTTCTTGCTTTGTGATTATGCAAGATTTAAACTTTTTTTCGCTCCATAATTCTTTAATATTTTCTATTATTTCAGCTCTGTTGGTATTTAGTTTTGAGTAAATTATTCCATTTAATTCATTCAATACATATTCTATTAGAGTTGAAACTGGTGAATATCTGGACAAAGGCAAAACTTTTAAATTTTGCCAAAGAATTTTTGTTTTCACCTTACAGGGTTCACCATTATGTATGTACATACATACATGTATGTATGTAAAGATTCCGTGTTGTACTTAGCCTATGATGTACGTCAATCGAATCTATTCTAACACATTTGATACGATTTTGAGAATTTCGTGGCACTTAAATTATAATTCTGTTTTAATATGTTGAGCTGTCGTCGTTATATATTTCTTTACTATACTTTTTTTACTAAAATATTTATTTTCTTTGATGTGACATTAATTGAGACTGAATTATGGCATTATTTATGACCATTTACTGTTTGCCATAACTAAAAATAAATAATACACAAGATTCACTAAATAGCTCTTCATTTTTAAGTCCATCATGATACTCTCCTTATTAATATATCCACCATCTAATCAAACTTCGCTAGTATGCAACGTTTGTGCTTCTTGGACCATGACAGTCCCATATAAGAAGTCTCTCCAAATGTTAATAAGTTTGAATTTGGATGTAGACTACTATTGAGAACTAGAAGGTAACTGTATTTAGACCACAGTTAGCTCAACTCCCTCTTCTTTCTGCTCATATTCTCTGCTGCAGTACATCCCATGTGCTGTAGACGTTTTCTTAGCTGTCAATGTCCAGTTAGAATACCTGTTGTTAAGCGTTAATCGTTTCTGTGTCACTTGAAGTACTACGTTTCGGTATTTGCGTTTAGATAGCTTACAGAGTCTTATGCAGCAATGTCACAATCTAATGAATTAGGGGACATGACGACAATGATATGGAGGGTAATATAGGGAAAAACTCGCTATAACTACGTATCATGTTGGAGCAAACCATAGCTATCACTAAAAATGCATTAAAAGATATTCCTAGGTTTGTTACCATCCCTTCTTCGAAATTTTGATGTTTTTGTCACGATGGCTTTTCAATTATCTTTTGAATATATTGTAATTCTCTCTCGTAGACCATACCTCATTTCTTCGAAATCAGTTTTCTTGTGCATTTCTTATGCAACTGTCGATTGCACAATCCTTTCTTTTCTCGTGTAAAATCTAATGTCTCTTTGTTCAAGCAAAACGTACTAAATTGTTGTAAGCTTAAGTATAAATACATATTAACATCAACATAAAAGCCTTTTAACCTCAACATGAAAGCCTTTAACAATAGAATTTTATAAATTGCACTGTAATTATATTGACCAGCGATTGAATGATATTTTATCAATGGGTTAATTTAGATTACGAAATATAAAGAACAAAATATAAATTTTATTTTAGTTCAATATCTGAGACACAGAGATTGATAAATATTTTATGTGACATTACATTAAAAAGTATTTCGTTTCGTTTCGAAAATTGTCTTCACACAAATACAAAATAAAATTGACAAGGGATTTGGAAAAGTATCTGATGGATATTTAATTTTTTCGCCTTCAGCGAAAAGCTGAAGAAAAATATATACATTTTTCCGTGTTTTATTTTTATTCGAAGATATGAAATTTCAAGAAATCGAATTTAGACTCGAGAGAATAAAATCGCGTTTGCATGGGAGGTAGTCTTATATTCGGACTTTTCTTATTTTCACGTAAGGCACATATTATTTGGGACAATATAAATCGTTTACTTTCACTGGTACTATATAGAGGAAAAGGAAAAAAGAGGAAGGTGACGTCAAGTATATGAAGAATAAAACCAGATATCTTTTGATGTTATTTTCAATGTGGTTTTCCTTTCGTTTGTTTCTCGATTAATTTCCGAAGGATACAAATATGTATTTCCAATAGTTTTTTTCTCTTTTATGGAAATATTTATTAAATTAGTAGAGACGGTTTATTTTATAAAATTTTATTATAGCCGTCCGTAGGTATCTACGGGTAGCTGAAATATATTGCTAGGTTTATTTATATTTAATTGTTGCATGTTCCAAAAAATTTAATCCTATAACATTTAATAAATTGGTTGACTAGCAAAGTAGCTGATATATCAGAAAACTGAAACTGGTGCAAGTATTTCATTCAAAAATCTTACTTTAAAGACCTAATAAAAACACCATAATAATCACTTATCAAGAGTAAATTTAACTATGCTTGTCCTACATGGATGGTACATGTTCTATTTAACTTACTATTTTAGTAAAATTCATTTACTTTATTCAAGGTAGTCGCCATCAGTTTCAATACGTTTTGCATGGTCAATTAACATGTCGAATGTATTTTTAAGTTCATCTTTGGAGATGTCCTTCAAGATCGCTGTCGACTCCTTTTTAGTGGCTTAAACGTCAGCATACCGCTGTTCATCGGCAAATGTAGTTTGGAGAATGGATAGAAAGGGGGTCAAATGCGGTGAATATGGTGAATGGTTGATGATAAGTGCCATTTGTAGTTAGAAAATCAGTGACAAGCGTCAAGCGATGAGATGGTGCATTATTATCATGCCAAACACCAGTTATCATTTTCGCGATATTGAGGGGACACACGACGAATACGCGCCAAAAGACACTTTATAACACCAAGATACTATACAATATTGACAGCTTGTCTAGTTTGTACAAACTCTTTGTGCACTATGCCTTTCGAATCATAAAAACAAGTCAATATTTTCTTCACTTTTGACTTCTCCAAACGGCTTTTTTTGGGTCTTCCTTCGGTTGGATGACTTCATTCAGAGCTTTGACGCTTGGTCTCTGGATCATATTGAAAACACCATGTTTCATCGCTATTTAAAATAGAATACCTAAAGTTTTCGTCTTCTTGAGTCTTCAATCAAGTCTGTTCAATGTCGAATTCAGTTAGCTTGTGTAGTACACACCTTTCACAAATCATTCCTAGTCACAGGTGCTGTGTCAAAATGCGACGGATTGAATCTTTGGAAATATTTAATTTCATTCCCACGTATCGCAATGAGGATTTCGGCTCATTTCCGATAAATTCACGCACAATATATACGTAAACATAAATTTCTTTGCACAAGGATGTTCGTTGTCATTTATGTCCGTACGACCGTCTTTAAATCATTTATACCACTCATACGTGATAAACACGCATTACTATACATTTGCTTCATCAAATCAAACGTTTCAGTAAACGATTTACTCAGTTTAAAACAGAACTTGGTATTTGCTTTTTGTTCAAAATTCATTTCTCGACCAATGCCGAATACACTGTTACTTTATGCGCAATTTCTCTACTTCTAATGACGCAAATGTGATGATATTTTGGCATAACATTGGTGAAAGATCTGCCTTACCGACACATATTTTTTGTAATAGATAGTGCCACTAAGAAGTACTATTTTAAAAAAGTTCCGTTTTCTCTACGAGTCTGATTATTATTATATATTATTATGAATCTATTATATGAATCAAGATTAAGTTAAATAATCATTAAATATTCATCCATAGCTTCTTGTCAGCCTTAGTATGATAACTTGAATAAATGGGTGCTTGACAAATTTAATGCAATAAAAAATAATTATTATTCATACATCGATTTTTACATAATTTTCTTCTTTACGTGAAACTTTACATTATGGACCTCTTCAAAAGAAAACTGCTTTGTTATACATTTTTTTTAATATTTTTTAAACAAGAGTATTCACAATTATGCAATATTTTTATACGTGTACTGTTCAATCCCAGTAATTTCTTTTCTATATTAGCTTATTCAAAAATCGTGGTAGCGAAATAAATTTTCATTCTCTTTGAATGAAATAATGGAACTTTCTTGAAGAAATTTCAATCTCCTTCAAGAAAACAAGTTCTAAAAAATAATGCATATAGATATAGTCGGAAAAGTACGAAAGTTAGAAAATTGATTCCGATGTAGTCTTGGTAAAATATGGTATTATCAAAAGTTTAGGTCAGGGAACATCTATGTGTAAATGTATGTGTATATGGTACATGTATGTATATATCTTATATTTTCTTTCAGCAATTGTATTTCGTACATTTAGAAACGCTAGCGGGGCTTTATGTCTCCTTATGTCTCTATGTTTTACAAGAGATGAAGTGATAACGTTTACTGATTAAGACCTGTAATATCTTCAAGAACGTTTATTTTAATTAAGGTGTCTCTTTATGCCTTTGTTGCTGTCATTTTCAAGAGAGTGAATTATCCCTTATGTTCTTAACTGTTTCTGCATTATTTCTGTAAATCGGATGAACGGACGTTATTTTTAATTGTTATGTAGAAGCAGTATAGTACTTTTACCACAAGTATATCGCCACGACAAGTCGATATTTTGTGTTGCTAAGTATTTTATTTATAAATTATTAGTTTTCTAATTAAATTTTTTATATATGTATGTACTGCATGCGAGTAGAAGGAGTTGCTTGATTTAGTTTTCATTTAATATGATCTGTTTTTTAAAAGGTTCCCAATCGAGCTAACATAATGAATTTTGTACTAAAAATTATAATATTTTAAAAGAGCTGAATTTCTTATAAAGAATTAGTATTAATGCTTGAAATTTAAATATGTTATATAAGGGAAATCTAACTTTCAGATTCTTAAAGAATATCTTAATTTAGAATTTTTATTCATTTAAATTATTAGAGTCAATATAATAATACAGATTATTGTTGATATATATATATATATATATATATATATATATATATATATATATATATATATACATATAAAAGATGTAAATAGATCTATAAATGTTAATAATATCCATATATATATATATATATATATATGTCAGAACAATCAATTTACATAACTGTAAGCAATCAGTTATAAATTTTTCATATAGTTTTACTTGTAAAACAAAGAAAGGGGACCAGTAAATAGATGTAGATTGCTAATATCAGTTAAGTAAAGTTATAATGTATATGGGAAACACAGGTTAGAGACAAACTATAGGAATTTTACTTACTAAAGCTAGATATGGTTCAAAAGTATTTTAATATTATTCAACAGGATGTACATACGAGGGTAGCCGTTTATATTGCGGGAACTTGCAACACTGTTAGTGTTGCTTCTGATCTGATGATTGCATCGTGAAGTTTGTCATTTCTGGCAATATATTTAACTTGACAGTTTTATTATCCGGTTGCTATTTCTATTGTTGACAGTAACTCCACGACATGGATTATCTCAACAATAACGCATCGACGAGCTGAATTCTTTATATGGTGATGAATCACAATCGAAAATTACAGTATATCGTTGGTATAGTGAATTCAAACTTGGACGGCGTTCTTTTGACGATGAATTTCCTGAAGGCCGTCCCACAAATGTTGTGTCGGAAAACATTAATGCAATGTTTGAATTGATAATGCAAAAGCGTCATGTGACATACCCTGAGATCGAACTATCTCTAAGTATTAGTAACACCAGCGTGCATAACATGGTGCATGAACATTTAGCCGTTAAAAAGCTGTGTCAAATTATGTGGTACCCCATAATACGACAACCGCTCAAAAAAGGTCTCGCGTCGACTGAAGCCAAGAAATACACAAGAAATACTTTCAAAGAACATTTATAAAGTCGCAACAGGTGATGAATCTTGGATCTATACGTATGAGCCCGATTGTAAACAGCAGTCAACTGTGCGCTTGAAGCACATCAAAACAAATGGTCGCCTTTTTTTTCGGAAAAACCGGTCATGTTGCAACCTTATTCTTGAGAATTGTAAAACGGTCAATTCCGAATGGTACACAACTATTTGCTTGCTAAAAGTGTTTGAAGAAATAAGGAAAACAAACCGAAAACGACAGATCATTCTCCACCATGACAATGCGAGCTCTCACATGTCGGTCCAAACAATTGAATATTTGACCTGGCAAAACATTGAATTGATGAGAGATCCGCCGTACAGCCCTGATCAAGCACCCTGTGATTTGTCTTTGTTCCCACACGTGAAGAATAAACTTCGTGGTCAACGGTCTTCTACACCGGAGAGGCAGTTGAGGCATTCAAAACTCATATTTTGGAGATACCGCTTTCACAGTAGCAGCAATGCTTTTCGGATTGAATTAAACGAATGCAAAAGTGCATTGATTTTCAAAGAGAATATTTTGAAAAGCAATAAAACTATTTTTGATAATAAAAACTTTTTTTTGTTTGCTATTCCCGAAATATAAACGGCTACCCTCGTATATGTACATACATATATACATACATATATTTAATTTTGTTTCATATCAACTTAATATATTCTTGGTGTAACCCTATTTTTTATATAAATTTTTCGTATAAACGATTCTTATTTATCTACATAACATAAATAAATTACATGTTCTCTTTTCTAACACACCTAAGTATATGATCTTAAACGTAAATTTTAATGGAGACCGTGATTGACTGTTGAATAAATTAATCGGTTAAGGTTAACCCCTTTCCACAATAATTTTCGTATACTGTATACGTATTTCAATAAATAACTTATCATCATCAGTGACAGTGACATACCTGGAACAACGGCAAAATCCGCACGAAGACAAAGTCCGTATTAAACTTACACAGTCGAAAACCAAACACACATGAGTTATTGATATTGTTTTCTTTTTCTACCGTATATTTAATCGTCCGAAATTTGTAATTTAATTGCTGGAGAAATCGTGTAAGTTACATTTATTTGTGTTAAAAATCGCGAAAATGTAACTTCGACGATTTCGTCAAATAATCAATTAAGTTCTAAATTCCCGACTATTAAGTTCACGGTAGAAAAAGAAAATAATGTCACTACCTTTTTCAGATAACTTAGTAATAAGAAATAATCATAAAACTGAAATTGATATTTTCTGAAAACAAATTAATGTTAATAGACTTATCTCGGCGGGTTCAAATCATAGCATGCAACAAAAGATATAACAATGATATTATTACCGAAATTATTTAAATAAATTCGGTATTTGCAGAAAGTTGAGCTTTACATATACAAAATATTTCCAAGTTTCCACATTTAAGGTAAGTTTGATGGAGCCTGCGGTTGATTCACTTAATCACTGAAGGTTGATATATAATCCCTTGCCACATTAATTTTCGTGTTCTGCATACGTATTTCGACAACTAAGTTGTCATCATCAGCAGATAATTAATAAGTGTCGCACCTGGTAAACTACGGCGAAAATTACCCGTACGGAGTTCGTTTTCGTACGGGTAATTTTCGCCGTAGTTTACCAGGTGCGACACTTTTTAATTAACTGCTGATGATGACAACTTAGTTGTCGAAATACGTATACAGAACACGAAAATTAATGTGGCAAGGGGTTATATATCAACTTTGAGTAATTAAGTTTTCACATTTATACACAGAGACAAATTTACCACTGCTTCAATATACAAAAAATAGGTTGGTATAGTATCGGTAATGCATACACAGTTTTCACAATAGTGATGCATAAACTTTTATTTAAAAAAACACGTATTTAAATAAAATACGTATTCCCACAGAGGAACATTGAAATTCGATTTGGAAAGTCTTGTATATACAAATTGCGAAACCCTTATATTTTTAATGCAGAACTCGAGAAATTGGGGTTGGCTCACCCTTATTCAAATTAAATTTAAGATATTCAAGGAGCTCTTCTCTCATTGATACCATTCTACGTCCGTACTTTATACACCTACTAAAACATCTGAGGTAAGTGTTTCTCATGCAAAATAGATTTTATTCCCTCAGATGCAATATAAGTTTCCACATAATCTGCTGTGTAGAATAATATATTCTTTCATTAATACTATTTCGTTTTGTATGTCTAACGTGGGAGTACTTTGGACAGTGAAGAGGGAATATTATAATATTATTCGTCTACTTTATATGTAATTATGTAAGTTAGTATTATCATTACTGGCGAATGGTTCTCTACGACGATGACTACCATATAAACTTTGACTTTGAGTTTAAAGTTCGAGAAAGTTTGTTCAATAAAGAAGAAATTCTCATAACATGTATTTTGTGTAAAAAAGTAACACTCATGAAGGGTACTACAGACATAAATTGTATATGTACATCCTACCTTTACAAACATTCTTAAATTCTTATTTCTTTTACCGTTTAATTATTTTAGTTTGAGATTTGGGTAGCTTCGGTTTTGAATTTATTTTATTGCATTATGTGACAAAAATTAGATCATTCAGAAAATATACAATATATATTTTTAAACCAAACTTTGTACAAATATTTGATGTATTGAGAATAATAAACGACAAAATTTTCAGTAACAATATTTCAAAACTGCTAAGTACATATCTGAATATATTTTCCCCAATTTACTTAGGAAGCTGATGTTGCTTGAAAACACCCAGAACGCGATAACGCGAGAATGTTTCCTAAAAGCCCCATCAGTTATGAGTATGAAAAAAGGGAAAAATATTAATATGCAAAAGCGGCCAAGAGGTATTTCTAGCGATAATATCCCGAATTTATTAAATATTAAAACGAAAAAGTTTATTTACAAATGAACTTAACTGATATTTTGATATATAACATTTATAAATAAAGTGACATCCATAAATACTAAAATGCAGAGATTGGTCAAGTATCAACTTCAATGTATATCCACGATATAGCATTCTAATTTGTCCAATTGTTAAAATTTTTTGAAAACTGTTGGTTTATTTATTGATGAAGGTTGCCCCTCCATTCGTCCGAGCATTTTTCTAATAAAATGTTCTATGGATCTCTGTGGAAGCACCTTCGTTGAATGATTCTGTAGTGTTTTGGCTGTTTGGTATCTTACTGCAGACATCAAATCTTGTGTGTCTGTCATTATATAACAAACAATTGTGATTAAAAGCCTTGTAAATAACCTACAGGTACTTACTCTGGTTCGCGTTGGTGCTTACCATTTCATCCTCTAGATAAATCAACTTAAAAATCACAAAAGGTCAAGACGTAGTAGAGTGTCTCTTCCAATTCCTTGTTTCGTAACATTGAAGCTGGTAAAATAAGCTTGGTGAATAAAGAGCTTCAGATCGGTTACAATGAACTATTTTTTGGTGGAGTTGACATGCCTCAGTAATTTTAGTTTTCTTCATATTATTTTAGAAATTGATTACCTTTCAGAAGATAGGTAATACATCAATATCAGAAGACATTGCTATATGTACATTCACAATTTAGTTAGATTCAGTATCTACAGAGAGATCAAAATCCACGATAATTACTTTTTCAAATACTAGCAATCTATGGAAAAATAAGACTGCTACAGGTAGAATTTTTGTAACTTTTTTTTTATAGTCACATTGTTTGAAGTAATGCACAAAATTAAAAAATATAAACAAATAGCTTCAGGTTGTTTGTTAACGAGCGGGTCATAGACGATATAAAATTCATTTATTCGACTGTCCAACCACATCGCTTTCGCCTCGAGCATTAGATAATAAAGCACCGTTCACTATACTTGGTTTGTGTAAAAGCATAGTCGACTTTAATAATATTGAATTTTATGACCGAAAAGTGCGTTCAAATTGTAAAATTGTTTCATAAAAGTAAATCTGCCGTAAAAGCTGGATCCATAAATACATGCAAAAGTAAAATTTCCAATTTTCTAAAGCAAAATAATAATATAGAAGCATTGCCTGATGCACAATGGATTCATTTTACCATCCCAAGAAAACAATGGTTTGCTAAAAAATATTGAATTAAGTGAAAACACAAATGAATTAGAATTACGTGTTTGTGCATTGATGGAATTTCAACCGTCACTACCATTATGCCAAATAGACGCCAAAGTAGATATCAGCCATGCGACTGTTTCTAATATATTCAAAAAAAAAATCGTTCATATAAATACACAGCATCCCCCCGCCCAAGGGCGGTCATTTTCGTAGAATGCAATTTTGTAAAATTTAACTATGGCTAAAAATTAGAGCAATCAATTTTCTAAGAAATAGTTTTTTTTAGCCACGAGACAACATTTTATTTGCATAGACATCATCATCATCATAATAAAAATATTGCGCTATATTGGTCTAAAGAAAACGAGGCACTTGAACCTTCCCCTGCACACACAATGTTGTAGCTGTTAGAATAATAGGTCTATTTTTATTCCTAGGAATTTAAATGATAACCAGTATTTGCACATGCTGAGAGATGTAATTATTCCTGCAGTTCAAACACATTTTGACATAAATATAATATGGTTTTGACTAGTTGAATATTCTGTTCGCAATAGTCATACTCTCCGTGGCTACTTAAACGACACTTGTCTAAAGTCGATGGATGGGAACATACGCTCCCATTTCTTGGCCTCCGTGTTACCCAGATTTGTCTCCCAATGACTTTTTTTTTGAGATATTTAAAAAATACTATTTATAGTGATATATGTATATAACTGACCAGGAAATGTAGAAGAAGTAAGCCACAGACTCGCAGAAATATATCAAGTCGATGCCCAAACTTTCGCGAATGTTAGGCTTTTTATGACAGATTAGCGTATTGTTTATTTGAACAAGGTGGTTTATTTGAGCACTTACTGTAAATACAAATTTTTAGAATACAGATTTTTTCGAATCGGTTTCGCGGAATGCTTTATGTGTATTTGAGTTATTTATTTTAGAATGAATTGTATATTTTACACGTTTATTTTTATAATAAGCGCACTTTTTGTTTCAATAAATAATTATTTTTGTCTGAATGAAAATCATTTTGTTATTAATTCCAGGAAATATTTCTGGATTTTTAAAATTTTTATGGAAACGTATTAATGATGGGATTTTATAAATTATTTAAATTCGTATTTATTTACACGAAATGTGATATTAATAAATAAGTAATAACTCGATTTTAATTATAGCTGCATGTATAAATGGTAATTATTCGGTTCTTGCACAAAGATGGCTGTCAATACAAAGAACGCTGATTTTACAGTTTATTTTATTATTAAAACAAAAGCAATAATTTGTAAATATAGGAGCCAGATAAATATTACAGTGCTAACTGTTGCTTTATCTCATTTTTTTCTCGTATATATATATATATATATATATATATATGAATTAAAAATCGATATGCTAGATCTAAATGGCTCATTTGACCCATCTTACTAGAATCCATCTTTACCAATATACGGGGCTGGTGAGTCGTATCCTTCGAGCGAATTGCCCGCTACTACTACAAACTGAGTTATTGTTACCTGATTTCATAATATTTGTACGAAGTATTTGTTTTAATTTTTGAGAATTTCATTGTTATATTGACGATGAATATTAATTACCGTCGCTAACACTTGATAAGCTCTGAATCATGTTGTACACAATAAAAGCGTGTAAGTAAATTCCTATTCTTCTCTCTATTGGGGATAATCCAACAATTGCCCTGTGGCTAATACTCGAAGCGGTCACTGTAGACGCAACGAAGTGTTTTAATCGGCCAAGTAAATATTTGATCGCCTATGACCCGCATGTTATCAAACGTAGGGTATAATCTCCAACAATACTCCGAACGACTAAGACAAATAATAAAATGACGTGGCGCAAATAAATTTACTAAAAAGCTCACTAAGCCAAAAGGTGAATAAGTTCTTGCCATAAATTGGTAGAAATTATTAATGGTGATGCTCGTAGAAACTAAAAGGTGTTCCAATAAGACATTTCATTTTCAACAGCCCGCCATTTTAACAATCTGTAACTACTTGACAGATGACAAGTAAAAACTATGCCATTAATAAAAATGGAACAATATACGTCTCAACAACGCATTGAAATATTAAAATTCACTACAAAAATGGTGAAAATTTCGCAGTCACACTCCGCAAAACCAAAGCATTTTTGGGACGTCGTGTAGCATCTTCTGGGCCAGCAATTGTGAAACTGATAGAAAAATTTGAGCTGTTGGGACAAGTTGGTGACGTGAAGAATCGGGCTCGTGAACGTCGTTCAAGAACAACTGAGAATATTGCTATTGTAGCCAATAGTGTTGAGGAAAACCTAGGTTTGTCCATTTCTCGTCGATCTTTGGAATTGGGCATTCCATAAACGACATTACGCCGTATTTTGCATAAAGACTTAGGTCTTCAGTCTTTTAAAATGCAGCTAATAGAAGAACTCACGCCTACCGACCGTCAACAACGTCGTGTATTTGCTGATTGGGTCATAGAAATCCATCAAACTGATCCGGAATTTCATCAAAACATCATCTTGAGTGATGATGCCGATTTTCACCTCGGAGACTACATTAACAAGCGGAATTGTCGCATTTGGGGCTCTGAAAGCCCAAAGTTATAGTCGAAAAGCCTCTCTATCCACAACGTGTAACTGTTTGGTGCGGTTTTTGGTCTGCGGGGTCATTGGATCTTACTTTTTCGAAAAGGAGGCTAGAGCAAATGTTATGGTGAATGGATTGCGCTATCGAAAGATGATTAATGATTTGGTATGGCCGGAATTGGAAGATATTGATGTGGACGACGTTTATTTTCAACAAGACGGCGCTACGTGCCACACAAGTAACGATACCACCTCTCTTTTGCGTGAAAAGTTTCTTGATCATGTGATTTCTCAAAGAGGCGATTACAATTGATCACGGAGATCTTGTGATTTAACACCTATAGACTTTTTTTTGGGACAACGTGAAAGATAAGGTCTATGCCAATGGTCCACAATCAATTCAAGACCTCAAGAATGGAATTAATGAAGTTATCGAAGACGTACAGCCGCAAATGTGCAAATTGGTGATGGAAAAATTTCATGAAAAGCATATGGTCCTGCAAGCGTAGCCATGGCGGCCATTTGGCTGATATTATTTGCCATTATTACTGACATACCCTCCTCTTTAATATTAAATAAACATGCGATGATTTCGCCTAAAAATACTCGTTTCTTTTATATATCAAAATGAAACTTCTTATTGGAAGACCCCTCAGATTATTTTTATGATTGTAGAATTTAATTTATCTGTATACGCGATGTATAAATTCGTCAGTTCATTGTTAATTTATCACCATTTTCTAACGAAATGGAAACTATTGTTAATTAATGCAAGCCTTTTTAATTATTTTGTGGGCTAAATGTTATAAACTGATTATTATAATTGTTATAACACCAACTAGAACAATTCTATACAATGGCTATTGGAATCAATACCGTACTGAAAGCCGTGGCAAGATTTACAAGCGAGAACATTATGATAATTCATGAAGTATATAGTTTCACGTTGATACGCATAAATTTTTTTCGTTGACAACCCGTATCGAATGATGAAGGGACGGTTGTGACTAGAATTGTTTATTATTTATTCTCGCCATTGGTTTTCAATTTGACGTTTTAAAATGGCAACCTGAAATACTACTTGACTGACTTCTCGTTTCGAAAGAAAAACCGAACCGCTTTTATCCATCAACGTAAAACAACGATTTGTACTTTTCTTTTACATTCGATTGAGTTTTTCTTTTTCACATGTATCAAAAACAAGTATATTTCCTTCGAGCGTTCAATGCTTTCAATTGTCTGAATTATTTTTTTTTTCAATGAAGTTGGTATATAATAAGATACAAGGACTAACTATTAATAAAAGTGCCATGTGTTCACGTTCTTTGCGTAAGAAAGGATTGTTTGTGTTTTTGTAAATGTAATAGTACTATACAGACTGCTTCTTTATCAATTACTTTGTATCCTTCAATTGCCGTTTGCAAAGTTTGACAAATGTCTTCGATACTAACAAAGTGATTGTAAATTGTTCACTTCTATCGGTAGCAGTTCCATTTCTGTCTGAGATCCGAATGTATGTTTTTTCATTATTTAGTATATGGTACATATATAGGTGTTTATCTTAGATAAACTGAAGGATAATCGTACATTAGTCTATACCAAGCCTTTCATAAATAAAAGGACATATTCTTCGTTCCGTAATCATTTAATTAACAATAGTTTTTACCAAATTATGAATAATAATAATTATAGTAATAGTAATTTCTTTCCGTGTAACAGATAGAGTCCAAATAAGACAAAATAATTTTACATTCTACATGATAACACAGAACTAGATAAATCAACAAATTAGTTCCATGGAAACACAAAAATTGATGAGTGATTAACCGATCCCTGCACAAGATGTTAGTTATTATATACCAGGCGTACCGGAAAGTGATTACCGCTCTTTCTAACAGATGTCGTTAGGCTTAAGTATGCGATGTTATGATTTGACACATGTCATTTTATTCTACTAACATCAAGCTTCAAAGCCATACATGTTATATTTTGTTGAAGAAACACTGTCATAGATTTATACCTCTTTGAAAATGTCGAGTTTCGTGCTTGAAAAAGTGCATTCGCGGCACGCATTACTTTTCTTATTTAATAAGAAAACCGCTGAAAGTCATCGTTTGTCGATAGAAACTTACGTTGAGCATGCTCCAACTATAAAAATATGTGAGGCGTGGTTTCGACAATTCGAAAGTGGTGATTCTGATGTGCAAGACAAGGAACGTTCTCGTAGACCGAAAAAGTTGAAGATGCGAAGCTGCTTAATGCAAGACCCAACCCAAACTCAAAAACAATTGGCAGAAGCGTTAAACGTGGTCTAAGATATGATTAGCGACCGATTACGAGCAATGGGAAATATCCAAAAAATGGGGGAACGGGTGTCGATGAAAGGCTTTGCTCAAAGAACAAACAGTTTTTTTGGGGTGGCATCCACAAATTGCCTGAAAGGTGGGTAAGATGTGTAGAATCAAATTACCAATACTTTGAATAAATAAATTTTTCCATTTTCGTGAAAATAATATAGTTTTTTTACGAAAAAACCGGTAATGACTTTCCGGTAAACCTAGTAAATTCATTCGAAATAATAACGACGCTGAATCGATTTTCTTATTTAAAAAGTTTGACCCTAGTAATGCGTTCTTCTTTTATCTTCACATGATTAGTGTTTTCGCACCATGGCTTAAAATTAAATCTTCATAATCTGTATTTCTTTCGGGATAGACATCGTGCAATTTACAACTCGTATTTCAAAAATACTCTAAATGTGGTGTATTTTGTGTACATATGTACATGCAACTCATAGATTGCGTGCCAAACCATAGTCGCATGTTCCAGCTTACTAACAGGATAACTGAAATAAAGAGATTTAACGGTGCTAGTATTTGTGAAATTCTGGAAAATTTTAATGATAAAATGTAAAGACTTAACTGCAGAATTAGTAATGTTTAATAAATGTTCATTTAAACTCAACTTGTTATCAAATGTAACACCAAGATTTTTGTACTTCACGACATCAATAAACTTCATTAGAAAAATCGTTAAGAATGTGAGATTATAAATAATTTGCAAGAAATCGATGCTGTAAGTGAAGGAAATGGATAAATAGAATATTATGGCAAATAAGAATAATATCGAAAACTGGGAATTTTGTTATGTTTATAGTGTAATGAATGTAGAGGAAAACATCGAGAGCAGAATTTGTCAAAAGCGCAAGCTGCCTTTAATATGATGAGACGCTTGTGTCATCTATATATACTATATCGACAAAATTGGATATATTTGGAAATAACATAAAAAATATACCACTATATGAGTGTGAAATCTGTAAGGAATCAAATTTTTTCTCGCTGTTCCTCAATTGACTCCTAAACTTGTCACTTAAACTCTATATCTATAAGTTTGAAGTCGGCAGATATTGTACGGTATTTACTACAAGTATATAATATTTTTTGCGCCCATTTGAAGGTGGTTGTCATAGTTGAGATTGTGTAGATCGAATGGCAGTTATTGATAAGTCGATAAGACCTTCTATTGCTGAATATGAAATTTTCCGGCTATTGCTGTTGGTTATATAGTACCGAGGAATTACATTAGGACCACTTAAATTTCCTAGAAATATTTAGAGCCATTTAATAAATATAGAGAATATATATGGTATTGACGACAATCTCTATATAACTCACTACAGGATAACCGACATAAAGAGATTTAAGGGTGCTAGTATTTGTGAAATTTTGGAAAGTTTTAATGATAAAATGTAAAGACTTAACTGCAGAATTAGTAATGTTTAATAAATGTTCATTTAAACTGAACTTGTTATCAAATGTAACACCATGATTTTTCGTAGAATTCCTTGCAAATGTTAGAACAGGATTTTGGATATATTCAAATTAAATATGTTAACGAGACACAAATTATGAGCAGTACGTACGATTTGTTCGATAATTTTATTTTTCAACATAATATCTTAACGCTCTTTCGCTAACTATCAGGCAGTGGTTTTCTACCATCAAAAGAAAGTTATTTCTTTAGATTTTCAAAAGATGTACCAATTTCTTCTTTCAACTGGCCTACAAATAACGTCCACTGAGATATTTTTACCAATTTCTTAGTAAAAGGAAATCGGATGGAGCAAAAGACTATACGGTGGGTGGTGCAGTTCAAAAAAGTTATGTCACTCGAGCTTCTGTCATAGACAGCTAGATTTTTTTTTTAGTTCTTCTCGTATTTATAATGTTTTACTAAAAGAGTTCATCAGCTGTTTTCTTAAGGTTGGGGTATACTTTAAGGTCATCTGCACCAGCGAATTCATTACAGTCAGGAAATGTTTGTAGATCATTAATAAATAAATAAGAGGACTAAGGTTGGAAACCAGCGGAATTCCAGATGCTGGATAGAAACAAATAAAGACAATAATAAAATATTGCACATTGAAAGCAAATAACCTAAATTTATTAAAATTCTTCGAAATTAATAAACTTAAAATGTCAAAAACCAAAGAGGGGTAAACAATTCATCCTTCCTTAAGAGCTGCGAACAACGTTTTCTATACAATTTTAACATATTATACAAGTAATAAGTTTATTACATATAGCGTGTTTCAAAAAGAATATACATATTGCAAAGTATTATTTTGTCCAAACTATCGATCACTGCGCCTCGGCCCGGCTACTGGAGACACGAACACATAGTCTAGTTTAATAGCCGCTAGATGTCAGTTGTCTTCTGTTTTCTTGGTAACCGTCATATGTTTAAAGTGGCTACTCCGCAGCAGAAATCATTGAAGTGCAATTCCGTGATTACGGTGAAAAGACGTTTCAAGTTGAACTACCAAATTGATCCTCCGAATGGGTGGAACGTTCACAGATGGCATCGACAGTTTGTAGATACAGGATGTGTATGTAAATGTGTGGCCGCCCTCGTGTTTCTGAAGAAAATGTTGCACGAATTCAAACTGCTTTCCAACGTAATCCTTCAAAATCAACTTGTCGTGCCAGTCGGGGGTTGCAACTGCCTACAATTTGGCGTGTTTTGAGACGTCGGTTGGTTATGAAGCCGTACAAGTTACAGTTGTTACAAGCTCTGCATCCTAATGACAAACGGAAACTTGTGGCATTCTCTAACGAGATTCATGATCCTATTGACAATGATAACACACTCGCACAACGCATCGTGTTCAGTGATGAAATGAAACGACTTTCCATGTTAGTAGTCTGGTAAACAAACATAATGTTCGAATTTGGGGTCTACAGAATCCACATGCAGCCATTGAATATGTACGAGATTCGCCTGAAATCAATGTGTTTTGTGCGATATCCCGATCTGTTTACGGCCCATTCTTTTTTGATGGAAACACGGTTAACGGTCAGCAGTATCTCGCTATGTTACAAAACTGGTTGTTTCCGAGGCTGCACGAAGACATCTTCAATTTCAACAAGATGAGGCACTCCCTCACTGGAGTCGCCAAGTGCGTGAATACTGAATGAAACTGTACCGAACCGTTGGATTGGTCGTCAAGGAGCTGGCGACTTAGCATGTCTCAACTGGGCTCCACGGTCACCGGATTTGACAACCTGTGACTTCTTCCTGTGGGGTTTCGTTAAAGACAACGTTTATGTACCACTACTCCCACAGAACCGGATCCGTACTGCCATAATATCAGTGACGAAGGACATGCTTGCCCCTAGTATGGGAGGAATTTGAGTATCGATGTGATATTGTTCGTGTCGCTGATGGAGGACATATTGAACATCTGTAATCTGAACTTGATAGATTCGTAGATATGTGTGTAAAGTTTCATATTCCTATGTCTTAAAGTTTAATAAATATATGCATTCGAAATACATATGTTCTCTTTGAAACACCCTGTATTATATAAAACATAACAACCTCCAGTCTTACAGTGTAAGTTAGAATTTAGTTTAATTTAAACATCTGAGGAAGCAACACAGTTATTACGTTCAACAATTAATAAATGAAACTATGAAAATTTGTGTACTTTTATTGCTATCATAATTATTTTCTTGTTTCATTTTCATTTATTTGGTTTCATATTATTTATTAAATAGAGAAAATACATGAAATATCAGTATCTGTATTGTTTACCTTTAAATGTAAATCATAAAAAAACTAAAATCATGCGTTTTGAAATTCCATTAATATTGTTTACAATTAAAAGTCTTTATAACGGAACACAATACACAAAAATCGAAACCAATTAAAATGTGAAATGCGTAAAAGCCTAAAATAGAACACCAAAATAAAAGGTGTTACCAAAAGCGTAAACGTGTAATTTAAAACTAACTGCAAATATTTATGTTTAGTTGAAATATCGTAATTCCATATTCCCGGCGTTCGCTCGTTGAATAGCTTTTTATGCTTTTACGTACTCCTCCATACTGGTAAATAACTTTGTAGTTTTTTCCTTGGGTGGTGTTGAAGTGCGAAGTTCAAAAGTTATTGCTGGCGGCTGTCGTACAAATAAACTGAATGTCATATTTTGTATAAGAGGATTTTTCTCGCAAACAGTCTGATAGAAAACACTTTTCTAAATAAGTTAAAAATATTTCAAAGGAACTGCAAATAAGTAAACGGAGTTCAGAAGGTAAATAGAATGAATGAGAATGAATGAATGAGATTCTACGTTATTATGTATGTACTACGTTATTATGTCACCTTATTAACGACATTATTGACTATAGTTTCTATTTATGTGATCATTATAGAAATACAAACACAAATTGGAAAGAAATAATTCTTTAGTTTTAATACGTTTACTAAATCGCATCGTTCCATTAATTACTTCCCGTATTGTGTTATTTACAAATAGAAATGTAATTAGTTATGAATAGTATTTTGTTAAGATTTTCGTCGGTTACACTTTAATTAACGTTCAGTATTAAGGAACTTAGCAATATGAATAGAATACGATGACTTACTCGATCCCAAACTAAATGTACAAAAAGGGAAACGAGACAGGGACGCTTACTGTCACCTATGCTATTGGCAATTGTTATAAATTACATAATGAAGAATACTATCGTGGCCATATGTTTTAGACACTCGATGTTTTACGGGGTTTTTGGGAAAGTATTGCAAATAAATAAATAAAAAGCATGTAAAAAGCTTTCAACGATAATTTATTAATACTTTCAATATTTTGTGGATCCATCACCTTCCTGTATTATAGCACAGACCCTGCGTGGCATGCTGGATACAAGATTGTGGCACAGTTGTGTTGGAATTTTCTCCCATTCTTCCAAAATTTTATCTTTTAGTTTTATTTTAGATACACATTTGTACCTGGACACCCTTTCCTTCAATACTTTCCATAAATGTTTAATGGGTGATAGGTCTGGAGATGCTTTTTGTCCTGGCCACTCTAATACGCGCACGTTATTTTCAGCGAACCAACTCATCACTTCGCGTTATTTGTGGCAGGGTGCGTTGTCCTGTTGAAAGTAGTATTCTGAATCATCTCCATCAAATAATTTTAATGCAGACGGTTCTAGAACTTCCTCCAACATGCTGAGGTATCGCTGATTATTTATAATGCCGTCGCACACAAACACCTCTCCAACGTTTGAGGCGAACATGGATCCCCATATCATCACACTGCCTTCACCAAATTTCGTGATTGATACAAGGGAATTAGGATGATAGGCTTCCGTTTTCCTGCGTCGTACGTACTTTGCAACAGATTGGCCGAAAACCTGTATTTAAAAACACCGAAGTTGTTTTCTTTTGTATTAAAGTATGACTTTAATATTAACATCCCTAATACAAACATCAACATTACTCATAACATATGTATTTGTTTATTGGATTCGTTGGACCACATCACCTTGGCTCAATCATCCATTGTCCAGAGGTCGTACCTTTTCGTCCATGATAAACGCTTCCTTTTATGCTCCTGAGAGAGGTACGATTTGTGTGGGAGCTTGCACCTGCTCATACCTAATTCTGCAAGACGTCTCCTTACTGTACGAACAGAAACAGTGACATTACGCTCCTGTAACATGTCACCTGAAGGCTGTTGCGAAGTTCTCTTGCTATTTACCAGGCACGTTCTTTCTAAGGCTCGATCATCCCTTGCCGTTGCCTGGCGTTTTCAGTCGCTCTTCGGTCTATTCTTGTATGAGCCGGTTTTCTATGACGTTTGACCGTAGTTCGGATGGCGCACCTCGAACATTTCATTTGTTTAGCAATTGCGGAGAGTGACATTCCTTGCGTTGTAAGCAGAATTATCTGACCACGTTCCGCTTCTGTTAATGCGCGCGTCTTATGCATTATTACCTATATCAGAATAATGGAAAAAAATCGCACCCTACAACCGCACCTTACTGCAGTAACTTGTGTAATAAATATAAAGAAGGCCATTCCTATAATCACACCACTATCTCCTAACAGAGACCAATACTGAATCATAAAAATATTGTTATTTTGGTCTTATCTACATTTAGTACCTGTCTCATTTCTCAGAAATACATCGGTTACAATAGATTTGGTTTTACCAAGAGTGTCTGATACATATGGCCACGATAGTCAGTACAGCAGATAATAAAACTAGTATCAGCTGGAAATATTCCACAAATTGGAAGATCTCAAGTTCACTGATGTTATACGCATCACGATATCTAATAAACTTCATTAGCAAAAATCGTTAAGAATGTGAGATTATAAACAATTTGCAAGAAATCGATGCTGTAAGTGAAGGAAATGGATAAATAGAATATTATGGCAAATAAGAATAATATCGAAAACTGGGAATTTTGTTATGTTTATAGTGTAATGAATGTAGAGGAAAACATCGAGAGCAGAATTTGTCAAAAGCGCAAACTGCCTTTAATATGATGAGACGCTTGTCATCTGTAGATACTATATCGACAAAATTGGATATATTTGGAAATAACATATACTATATGAGTGTGAAATCTGTAAGGAGTCAAACTCTTTCTCGCTACTCGTCAATTGATGCCAAAACTTGTCACTTAAACCCTATATCTATAAGTTTGAAGTCGGCTCATGTTGTACGGTATTTATTACAAGTATATAATGTTTTTTGCGCCCATTTAAAGATGGGTATCATAGTTGCGATTGCGTTGATTGAATGACGGTTATTGGTAGGTTGATAAAACCTTCTATTGCTGAATATGAAATTTTCCGGCTATTGCTGTTGGTTATATAATACCGCGGAATTACATTAGAACCTCTTAAGTTTCCTAGAAATATTTAGATCTATTTAATAAATAGAGAGAATATATTGTATTGACGACAATCTCTATATAACTCACTATACTTAGCCTACATGTATACCTAACTATAACTTTAAAATTCTCAGTATTTTAACCACCACTAAACACTCTTCTTGGGATTAAACACAATTACAGAGGATTATTTTTACCTACTTGTAGTCATTCTAAGTGCAGCAATGTAAAATTTTGTGAAATCTTAGTTTCTTTTAATATTCTTTTCTGTGTGTTGTGGAACGTCGTGATTTTTGAACAATAGGAAATGCAAAGACATTACCAAAAAAGGGTGGCAATAGGGATTTTAATAAAGGCTTGGTACTATTCTTATCGAGATATGCCAATACCAAAACGTGTTTCTTGTCAAGCATTCAATGGGGTGGAAAATTAAATTGCAGAAAATCTACCATCAAGCAGCCGCATTCATTGTGGAAGAAAGAGAAAGATAACACAACGGATCGTGGATATTAATTTTTAAAAGATCATTAGAAAATCGATCTATGGTATTAGAGAAACGCTACGCATCTTAGAAGTAGATAACATCAAAATATTGAGACGAACTTTGCATTTTCGCCTATACGAGGAGAAAATTTGTAGTTGTCGGTTAGCGAAAAAACCAAGATTGACCGAGACGGTGAAGACAATGAGACGACAATGTGCGAAATAGCATAAAAATCTCATGATTGAGGATTGTTTTATGTTCATAAAATTTTAAAGATTCTTAGTAAACTTAGAAATTTAATGAATATTTCGTGTTTTCAATGTTGTGTTCAGTTTTTCTTTCTTCGTAATGTGGTTATTATTTGATTTTTTTTCGATCAGTCTAAGATTATTACTATTATTTTATTATAATTATTTATTTGTATTTTCACATTTTATGGTTGACCAGCTCTTGAGGCATAATACAAATTCATTGCACTGTACATACAACGAATATAAGCCGTTTCTCTGTTTACGCATTCGATAAGGCAAAAAACGACACGAAATACAGCTTCTAAATATATAAATATACTAATAGGACTTGTTAACGAATGGATGCCATGTTATTTGGAAACAAATACAGTCGATGGTATTAGAATTTTGACAGAGGGAGGATAAACAAGTTTTACCAATTTTTATCCAAAAAATACAATTAACATTATGTCAAGAACAGATGAAATGGAGTAGACTCGTGTAAGTTTATTATATGAAAGCATACGTACCTATCTACACGTATGATTTCGAAAACTCTTACGACAAGAAATTCATATAAGTAAAAGAATGATTTGGGCAAATAGAGAATTATGATCGTCATTGCGACAATGCAATTTTTTATGGCGAAATTTTTTTTAGGTCAGGCAGTGTAATAAATCAAGTACTAAAATTATTTAGAAAACTGCTAAGCACTTAACAAAGTAACTTCTCCAAACAGGGATTCAGCAGTATTTACGGTGTACCAAGAATTTTGCCCCCAAGAAATGATAAAAATGTACGAAAAGGTATTACTATCATCGGCCTAAAATTATTTGAAGCAAATAAATAGCAGTGGATCTGAAAGTCTAATGATCCAAAGCATCGGCATCGGTTTTGTACACAGTGGAAAATTGAAAGTCCCATCGAACTTTTGGACAGGCTATCTCAATCTTCTACTGCGAATCTTGTAGAGGATTTTAGACATACATGAAGTATAATCTTCGAAGAAAGAAACTGGAGACAGTTAAGCAATTATCTCGCATGGCGAATTACATCGAATAAATACGTCGTAAATTTTGTTGAAAGCGAATCTTCAAAATATGACGAGACAATCGAAAGCAATGGCGCCTGGAAAGTCTACTGATACAAAGCTAGGTAATACTAATTCTTGATTTTTGTTTTCTGTAATAAATCAGTTATAATTAGGTTGGTCTTTTTTCGTTTGACAGATATTTATGAAAAAATAAACTCAGGGTTTCATAAATGTTTGTCACTATGACAAAGAGAAAATCTCCGAATTTTCAAATACATCTCATATTCATCGACATGACAAAGGTATACGACACGATGTCTTTGAAGAGATTAAAATATTAGTGAGTGGCGTATATATTTGGACAATTTTAAATTATATATATCAAACATGGAAAAGTGCTATTAAGGTAGAAAAGGGTACTTCGCAATATTGTCCGCTAACAGAAAGCCTTAAATAAATATGTCACTTATTATCTACTCTGTAATTAATTATGTTCGAGGGTCACAAATATACAACAGCAGGATCGAAAATTTGTTAGCGAAAGAAAAGGCAAAAAATACGAATTTACTTTTATCAATAGAATACCAACTCAGTAATTTTAATTCCTCAGTAAAATAAAGCTCTAAATAAATACGTTTTGTGACAAGATTATTTCATTCGTTCAGTTCACAAAAATCGGTATTCATATAAAACAAAGTGGAAAATAATTTTGTTTAATTTGATTCTTTATTTTGTTCCTTAACTTTTAAAGAAATAAGCAAACAACTCAATTCAAATTTTATAAAATTAAATTGTTCAAAAAAGGAAAATAAAATCTCTTTCAACAATAATGTTCGTATTCTGTACACGCATTTCGACAAATAAGTTGTCATTATCTGCACATAATTAATCGCAAATTACAATTTCAAACACTAAATATTTCTTTAAATTGATCAAATTAACTGTTATTATTCATCACTTTTCATTACACCATATGTTTAAACTTCCTTTTTCCAGTGACTGGAATAAATATCATTTAAGACTTAATAATACTTTCTTTTAAGGTAGATTTCCATCTAAACACTACTGATGACCACTTGAGAGTATAAACATATTTTTAAAATTTGCTGTTTTAATAAAAAAGAATTTTTACATGTGTTGCACTTGCTTGCTCATTGATAAAAGACTCTTTCGTTTTGAATCGCACTTGTATTTATACTCTTACTGTCCTAACAAATGAAAACCGAAACAATATTGCATCGATATTCTCTGTTACTTCTCATTATAAATAAAGAAAATTCACTTTTAAAACGTTAAACAAATACGATAATAAGAAATAAAAATAAATCATGTATGATAATCTGTAGATATATCAAACCAATGTTAAATATCCAGAGCTTTTAAGTATCCTTAAATCACAAAACCCTTTGATATTATTGTTACTAAAGGGTGTTTCAAATTGCGCGGTCTTTTTTTAAATAAATAAAATATAGATGGTGCACTGAATTTGTCTGGGTATGTGGCCATTTAAAAAGTGTGATGTATGACGTTTATAAAAATGGCTTTGTGCAACAACGCGTTCAAATTGTTGAATTATTTTATAAAAATCAGCGTGCTGTGAAAAGAGTTTTTAGAAAATTACATGAATTTTACGGACGATTATGTAAACAATCGTCCGTCTAAAAGCACTATTGGTCGAATGATTACAAAAAAATATTGGTTTGGTTCGTGAAAGTGTTGCTGAAAATCCTGAAATGTCCATTAGACGACGCTCACAACAACTTGGAATTGGTGGATCAACAACATGGCGTATTTTACACAAGGATTTAGCTCTGAAGGCATATAAGGTTCAAATAGCACAGGAACTGAAGCCATTAGATCATTTAAAGCGTCGTTCATTTGTCAATTTCATCAATGAACAACCAGCTGATTTTTCTCAAAAAATAATGTTTTCCGATGAGGCACATTTTGAACTTTGTGGCTATGTTAATAAACAAAATTGCCGTACCTGGGGTGAGGAAAATCCACGAATTATTCATGAGAAACCTATGCATCCTAAACGAGTTACTGTTGGGTGTGCATTATGGTCAGGTGGTCAGATTGGACCTTACTTCTTTGAAAATGCTGCTGTTGAAGCTGTAACCGTCAATGGTGATCTATATCGTCGAATTTTGTAACCTTAATTAATGAATATTGATCAAGAAACGGTGATGTTAATTGGCCACCAAGATCATGTGATTTGACACCGTTAGACTATTTTCTTTGGGGTTATGTGAAAAGTCAGGTTTATAAAAACATTCCACGATCAATTCCTGCTTTGAAAGATGAAATTATTCGTGTCATTGGTGAGATAGAGCCTCAATTATGTCAAAATGTCATTGAAAATTTTAACAGAGTGGACGTCTGTGGAGCTGCAAGAGCAGTCCATTTGGCAGATATTATTTTTCGCAGATAAATGTCATAATTGATACTTCAATTACCAATAAAAAGATTTTGAAAGTCAATGCAAATTATGTATTTTATTTACTCTTAAAAAAACGAAATTTGAAACAGCCTTTATCTTCTATACTCTTTCAATTAATGTAATATTTTTGTACACTTTTAAATGATTTCCACTATAATTATTAGCATCAAAACCTAACTGCGGATTATAATTATTAGACCTGTATCTATAATGTGATTTATGGCGAGAATTGTCTGATTGGTAAGACAGCTGTCTAGCAAACCGCAAATACAGGTTAGAGTCCTGCTGCAGCGCAGAAATTTTTAATTAAATTCTGCGATTGTAATTAACGATAGCGTAGCAGGAAATACTAATTTTCAATTTTCAATAGCTTTTACTACAATTGTATTAAGTTACTACACCTTTTTAAGAGAGCGATCCATACGTAATGTAGCTGGGGCGTTACTAGTTATTATTTTTAATATTGGGTCTATTGAGACCTGAAAGTTTGTCAATGTATTTAGCACCACCCTCAAAATTCGGCGGAATATTTCTCTGGTCTTTTATTAATTGTAAGTAGTAAACAATGACGCTAACGATTTAAAAGTCACTATAAGTATTTACGTCACTTTTTGCATATTTATATTGTGCACTTTTAATGTGTTTTACATGCAAATTTGTCCTGGGAAGATAAAAATTTATCGCAGACTATACATATTATTTTTACTTCATCGTACTTTAAATCTGGACATTCTTTTTTAAACTACCTTACATTAGTCTTTCTAGTAATTGCAGCACTAACACAACTTTCTGACATTAGTAAGCTCTACGCGAAAACAGCAACATAACAAATACCACAACAGTTTTCACCGAACTGACGCGATGTACTAATTTCGCCTTGAGAATTAACTAGTCGTATACATTCCGACTCCCGGCGACTCTGATGTGCCGCCAGTAATTATCAGCTCTAATAATTATTCTTATATTGGAAATTTTTGCCAACTCAAATTCTTTATTATTCTAAAGAAATAACCACATGGTGTAATTGCTTTTTCAAACGCTCTAACATTTGACGTCTTCTAAAGTTAATTAACATATTCTGCTATATGCATACGCAATACTATTTATAGAAATATAACAGGAAAAATATAGTACGAGTGTAGCCGTTTATATTTCGGAAATAGCAAACAAAAAAAAATTTTATTATCGAAAATAGTTTTATAGGTTTTCAAAATATTCTCCTTCAAAATCAATGCACTTTTGCATTCGTTTAAACCAATCCGAAAAGCATTGCTGCCCCTGTGAAGCGGTATCTCCAAAATATGAGCTTAGAATGCCTCCACTGCCTATTCTGGCGTAGAAAACCGTTGACCACGAAGTTTATTCTTCACGTGTGGGAACAAAATCAAATCACAGGGCGCTAGATCAGAGCTGTACGGCGGATGGCTCATTAATTCAAAGTTTTGTCCTGTTAAATATTCAATTGTTTGAACCGACCTGTAAGAGCTCGCATTGTCATGGTGGAGAATGATCTGTCGTTTTCGGCTTGTTTTCCTTATTTCTTCAAAAACTTTTGGCAAACAAATAGTTGTCTACCATTCGGAATTGACCGTTCTACAACTCTCTAAAGTCACGGTTGCAACGTGATCAGGTTTTCCGAAAAAACAAGCAACCATTTGTTTTGATGTGCTTCGAGCGCGAGCAACTTTTGTTGAATTTGGCTCATCTTGGAATACGCAGTCGCCTGCTGTTTACTATCGGGCTCATACGTATGGATCCAAGACTCATCACCTGTGGCGACTTCATAAATGTTCTTTGAAGCACCGCCATGGTATTTTTTGTGCATTTCTCGGCACCAATCGACGCGAGTCCCTTTTTGAGCGGTCGTCAAATTACGTGGTACACAACGTGAACATAGCTTCTTAACGGCTAAATGTTTATGCAGGATCCTACGCACGCTGGTGTTAATAATACTTAGAGATGTCTCGACCTCACGGTATGTCACTAACAATACAGACACTGCATTAATATTTTCCGACACAACAACATTTGCGGGATCATCGTCACGAAATTCATCGTCCAAAGAACGCCGTCCAAGTTTGAATTCACTATACCAACGATGTACTGTAGTTTTCGATGGTGCTTCATCACCATATAAAGAATTCAGCTCGTCGATGCATTCTTGTTGAGATAATCCACGTCGAAAGTTATGAAAAATAATTGCACGAAAATGTTCGCGAGTTAATTCACTGACAACAATAGAAATAGCGATCGGACAATAAAACTGTCAAGGTAAATATATTGTCAAAAATGACAAACTGCACGATGCAATCATCAGATCGGAGGCGACACTAACAGTGTTGCCAGTTCCCGAAATATAAACAGCTACCCTCCTAATAGTCTTTGCATTACAAAAAGTGTTAGAAACGCAAATATTTATCGATTTGTAGGCAACGAGATGGTAAATGTAAGGAATTTATTGGTAGTAGTTACATAGTTTTTTCGCCTTTTGTAGTTTTTGTTAAGCGTTTTTTTTTTGTTCGGGTTCGAAAATAACATTAACCTTCTAGGAACTACAACTAATAGGTCAAATACATTTTTGTTTGTGAATTTGTGTAATAGTAGTAAACAATCATTTATGCGGTTATTGTTTTTTTTATAATGTCTGAAATTAATTAGTCTTTTATAAAACTCTTCCAACTATGAAAAATTGACTAGGTTAGTAACAATTTTATACGTCATTCGTAAATTATTTAGAGTAATAATTGACAATGCCATACCGTTGAAAGGGAGAACTCAAATATAAAATAATTTCATATATTTCTTGGTTTAGCATATTGTTAAAGGTGGTAATTATATTGTATTAGTGTTAAATATGTAAGTAATATCAGCACATCTATTAAATATAAATGGTTTTACTTTGGCAATTTGGAGGAATTATCACATCTCTAGACTATGCACATTTAAATTCTCCATAATTCCCTATGCATTTACTATGAAATTAACTATACGAGGTTTGTTCAAAAGAAAAGGTGAATTTTGTATTTTCGCGCTCTGTGTACATTCGATTATCGAAATTTTGTTTTGTTATGTTGGTACACATGTGTTAGTCATATGTTGGCATTATCAGCCAATTTGGATTAGTAGTTTGTTGTTGACAACTGAAAAGCTTAGTCACGTTTGTGTGTGTTCTTCGATTTTTGACTTTTGAAAAAAATGGATCAAAGAATATGTATTAAATTTTGCGTTAAAAATGGAATAAAGGCACTTGAAATGTTGACTGTGGCATTCGGCGAGTCCATTTTGTCTCAAAAAAGTGTTTATAAGTGGTACAAGCGCTTTACAGAAGGCCGAGAAAATGCACGCCAAGTTCGATCAAATGTGAAGGTTTGCTCACTATTTTCTTCGATTATAATGGCGTGGTGCATCATGAGTTCTTGCCAACAGGTCGTACGGTTAATAAGGAATACTAAATACAAGGAAGTTATGCAACGTTTGCGTGAAGCAATACGACTCAAACGATCGGAATTGTGGAAAAACAATCATGAATTCTGCATCACGATAATGCACCAGCTCACACATCAATGCTTGTTCGTTATTTTTTTGGCCAAAAACAACACCCTAATTATGACTCAACCACCTTATTCACCAGATTTGGCTCCCTGCGACTTTTTCCTATTTCCAAAGGTGAAGAGACCAATGAAAGGAAAGCATTTTGCCACCATTGATGAGATAAAGTTAGAATCAAATAAGGAGCTGATGGCCATACCGAAAAGCGCATTTCAGAAGTGCTTCGAGGATTGGAAGAAGCGCTGGCATAAGTGCATTATATCTGAGGGGGATTGCTTTGAAGGGGTCAAAATGGATATTGATGAATAAATAAATACCTTTTCTTTTGAACAAACTTCGTATACCTATTATATTGCCCTTTTCATTCTCTTTATTTATTTCTTTATTATAAATTAAATAATAATTAATTAAACATACCTTCATCATTCAAATCTGAATAACCCAATTTAATTGTTTATCCCTTTATTTCATCTATTCTAATGACTCCCATATTTAATTGAAAACGTTTATTACTACCACACATGGAAAATTTTGCTTTCATTAAAAAATTTATTTATGGTACGTACATATATTTACTATACTATTGTACATTTAAAATACATTATTTGAATAAAGAACAATATACAAGACTTTTATACTACAAAATTGTATCAATTTTATATCAAATCATCTCAAATTAAAACTTGATGTTATCACAAAATGCTTGAGTTAAATGCTTAATGTCACTCAAATATATTTGCAAATTACTTATTAGATAACTTTTTTATAATTAGTTCCTTTTATAAGCCTAAATTATCTCATAACAGTATATTGGATGTATATATTAATGTCCATACCAAATGCACTTTGATGCCTACAAAATTTACGTGCCAAATAGAATGTTCCGTCTTTTATATACAATATGTATGTTACGGCGCATAAAATATCTACAGTTCATTAAATTTAAAATGACTAGTATAATATTCGTTTTAGATAACTTCTAAAGAATTATCAATTTTCTGCTACATTAGCGTATATAATTTGTTATTTGAAGTAAAAAAACTAGCATTAATTTTTCCTTAATATTGTGCAGCATAAAATCGTTTTGTCAAATTTGTTTTACAATGTTACAATAAGTGATCTATGGATATTTGCGCGTTGGTTTAAAATTTATTGTCCGGAACGTTGTCATTATTAATACTGAAGAACTGTTTTAATTGTTGTTTTTACTGTGGAATCTTTTTTGTTCTTAAACATTACAACTGCGAAATACCAGAAGAGCTAAATATGCCATGTACCAGTTGTTAATGGGAGTATATGAGTGTTTAACATTTTAAAATTATTATTATTTCATTTGCACGTACATATCTTCTGTTCCAAAAATAACTGCAGTGGCTTATTCTAATAAAACTAGGGCACCATCTGTTAGTGGTCAATTAATTTATGTAGTACTAACATTGCCAGCTTTACCTGGGTTAAGCCCCATTTAAACAAAATATACATTTTTGATAAACTTGTGTCAGCAAACACAACTGATTTAAACATTGAATTATAGTCATTTAAATTCATTCATATATTATTTATATCGAACTTTAAGCAGTTTAATTGAACTAGAAGAAAATGTGGAAGAAAAAAAAGATGAAAATGTCCTAGAAAAATTTGTGTCATTAAAAACGGATTTGAAAAGGTTAACAGTTCTTGGAATGAAATATTTAAATGGAGGTTGGTACAAAGTATGAACACAGGTTATGTTAGAGGAAGGCAAGAAGACGTAAATTCGTTAAATGCAAAAGAAGGTCTTTCAGTTGACAATTTAGATAACTTCATCAACATTGATGATAAAGATAAAGAAAATGAAAGCGAAGCTAAAGAAATTTCTGTCGTAAAAATGTTGACTACCAAATATTTAAAAAAGGTGTTTAAATGGCATTGAAATCGTTTTAATTTTAGGGGTGAAAAAGATTTAGGTCTAAGGTGTGTTGAAGTTAACCTCTATGTAATTTAAGTCTTGTTTCTTCAATTCTTGTGCTGCAATCCGCATTCTTGGCATGTTTTCTTGCCTGCAGGTCTGGAACCTTTCAGGTTTGTTCTTGTTTTTTTTTTTGTTTTATAACTCCTAAAGCTAATGCAGACTTTATACCTACTAGCATTAGTACTATTTCCACGAGTAGCAAGCAATATAATTGTCAGTCTGATAAGAGCCTCGCTTGATTAAGACCGAATGTAAGGGGGTTGCGCCTTGTAGCCTGAAGGGAAGTTAACTACCACACATCCTCACAGCCACACAACTTTCGGTATAAACCATAGATTATGTTTAGCTCGGATGCTAATTGCCGTACTCACAACAAACTGTGAACACCCAAAGGGATTTTCTTTACTTAGAAAGGTATCCCTATTCTGGCAATAATATTTTTACCTATGCAAAGAAAGCTCTACTGAACTAACTAATTCCGTGAAACTCATTCTATTCGTAATTGGAATATGACTATATTTGTCAAAAAATTATTACAGCCAATAGAAGTCTATATATAAATACTCAAAATGGTTTAACGAAAATCCGAATGTCATCAGCGATTCAGAAAAGACAGAAGGGAATGTGAATGACGACGTTGAGTTCAATTTAGAATAAATTTCAAAATAGAGCGTGATTTCATGAAAATCTCAAAACAAATCTTGAGTAGGATTAGCGAGAATGAAATTTGAAATATTAAATCGAAGAGCCTCTCTCTAGAAAGCGGTATACAAAACTTGTTCCACATCCAGTAAGGTATAAAATTGGTAGCTTGAAAATGCTAAAACAACGTTGTGACGGGACATAGTGTGTTCATCACGATCCAGAAACTTCAAAAGCTCAAGCCGCTAAACATAGGTTAATCTCGTTTGGAGAAAAACCGAAGCAATGCTTATTGCATTGTGCGATTCCGAAGGTATCATCTACAAAGAATTTGTTCGACGGGGTATAATAGCATATACTGAGTACTATCTCTCATCACATTCGCCATAAATATCAACAACAAAACAGATGTTAATGATCATTGTCATGTTTGTGAATTAAAACTGATTTTTTTACGTAAAATAATTTTTTTGCTTCCACATTCTTTGCATACACCCAATTTAGCTTCGCGTATTTTTTTTTCTATATATTAAATTGTACTTGGTGGTGACAGAAAACCGTGCTATATCAATTGAAAATAGTGGCGAGCTCTTGGCACCATTACTATCAGCAACGTAAAAAAGTCATATTATGCATTTCTGCGTGCATATTTATGTATATCTGCTGGTGAAGAATATGTTGAACAAATAAAATGATGTCTGATAACTATTTTTGTATTTTTATGCTATTCCGACTATTTTTGTTTGTCTACTTCTTACTTTACATCAGAAAATGTCTATATATATATGCCATTCTAGATACCCAACTAAATAATGGAAACCCTAAATTTGGCTGCCAACTTTGGTCTAAAAACAATCATGTCTGTTTTGAATAGTATGCTTCTCACCACAATTACTTAGACCGAATAACATTCTAACTTTAGATCAGAAAGTGCTTGAAGTTAATAATATACTTATGTACATATCTATTTCACTTTCTAATTAAAATCTAGAAGTATGTGTTGCAATCTTTGACTGAATTTTAGCAGTTGAGTTTTGATACAAACTTCGAACATATTTTTACTTCACTAGGGTACTAGTGCCGTTTAAATTATTAAAATATAGAAAAGTTTCAATCTTTATTACTTGCAACTTATTATTAAGGTTTAATAATCCTCCGGGCAATCAACGACAGAAATTGACGCAGCGCGAACATCTACAGGCATTGCCATAGCTTGTATCGTGTCAATGACGCGAAGATAGCTCGCAAGGGTGAGCGAATCGCTTTCTACGTTAGAATATACAAATGTGAAATACTACTTTATGAATTTGTGTTGGATTTAATTATTGTGTTAACTGCGTACAAAATTCCTCAATATGCGTGCAACATTCCTCGCGAACTTTCGTCCGTTTTGAACACATTCCATATTGGAAGTTTACCAACGAGGAAACAATTGCAGTATAACTTATAGTGACTGAAAGACACGATTACAGAACTAAGACGGAATTAAAAAATAAAAAATATTAGTCTCGATTGATAAAACTACAGATGCTAAAAAAATGGGTTGGGAATGCATTACTATGCACTTTAAAATGCGATATGACTTCATTGTTTCTTCTTTCATTCCGTAAAATATTACAAAAAACAAACATGTTACATAGTGCAAACTAAAAAAATATGCCTGTTATATGCTTTTATGATTCGAAACTGAAAAATTCTAATTTGAACCGCTTTTTACATCGCATATGTTAATTGTAAATCACTAACCCAACTTGCAATGTTGGTTACAGATAGCGGTTCAAACATGGTTAAAGCTGGTAAAATACTAATACAGAGTTTTTACTAAAGTGCTACACGTAACATGTTTACTCCATGCAATTCATAGGATAGCAGAGTATACTAGAAACAGCTATCCAAAGTTATATAAATTACTAGCTTCTACTAAACAAGTATTTATTAAATCTCCTGAACGCATTCGCAAAATTAAAAATTCTTGTTCAGGCCCTCCACTGCCACCACTGCCGGTATTAAAGAGATCGGTAATGTGGCTTTAAGTAGTAATATGATAAGAGAAACCGTTTTATATTGTTAAACCTTGTATTTTGTAATTAAATTCACAAGAAGCTCAAAGAATTCCATTAAGCCAACTACTTTTTACATATGTCGAAATACAAACACAACAAATTTCAGAAAATTACTCCATTGTTTTGGAAGCCGTCTTCCAATTAGAAAACAACAAGCTGTATTTAAGTGAAGCCCTGGGTACATCGTCTGAAACCTCGCTAAGAAATGATCTAACATATAATGTAGCTACTCGTACAACTGGCAGTTTTAAATAAAAATCAAAACTTTAAAATCATAGTACCTATAGAACAGTATTTAAGCGAAAACTAGGGTGAGAAAGTGATGTGAAAGATTTTTAAAATTTGCGACTATTACTTCATTAGACGTAGAACGCTCATTTTCCAAATACGCCAACATAAAGGATGTTTCAAATTTCGCGGTTTTTTAAAGAATAAATAAAACATAATTTGTATTCACTTTCAAAAACTTTTTATTGGTAATTGAAGTATCAGTTATGACATTTATACACGAAAAATAATATCTGCCAAATGGTCTCCTCTTGCAGCTCCACAGACGTCCACTCTTTTGTTAAAATTTTCAATGGCATTTTGATATAATTGAGGTTCTATCTCATCAATGACACAAATAATTTCATCTTTCAAAGCAGGAATTGATTGCGGAATGTTTTTATAAACCCGATTGTTCTCATAACCCCAGAGAAAATAGTCTAATGGTGTCAAATCACATGATCTTGGTGGCCAATTAACATCACCGTTTCTTGAGATTACACGTCCGGGAAATTTTTCTCTCAATAAATGAATTGATTCGTATGCAAAGTGAGTTGTAGCGCCATCCTGTTGAAACCACATATCCTGTAGATCAATATTCATTAATTCAGGCCACAAAAATTCGGTTATCATCCGACGATATTGATCACCATTGACAGTTACAGCTTCACCAGCAACATTTTCAACGAAGTAATTTCAAATTTCATCACCTGACAATAATGCACACCAAACAGTAACCCATATAGGATGCATAGGTTTCTCATGAATAATTCGTGGATTATCCTCACCCCAGGTACGGCAATTTTGTTTATTAACATAGCCACAAAGTTCAAAATATGCCTCATCGGAAAACATTATTTTTTGAGAAAAATCAGCTGGTTGTTCATTGATGAAATTGACAAATGAACGACGCTTTAAATGATCTAATGGCTTCAGTTCCTGTGCTAATTGAACCTTATATGCCTTCAGAGCTAAATCCTTGTGTAAAATACGCCATGTTGTTGATCCACTAACTCCAAGTTGTTGTGAACGTCGTCTAATGGACATTTCAGGATTTTCAGCAACACTTTCACGAACCAAACCAATATTTTCTTGTGAACGACCACTAGGACTGTATTTTTCACTTTTTTTATCTTCCACGGAACCGGTCTCTTGAAATTTTTTAATAATTCGACAAATAGTGCTTTCAGATGGACGATTATGTAAACCATAAAATTCACGTAATTTTCTAAAAACTCTTTTCACAGAACGCTGATTTTCATCGAATAATTCAACAATTTGAACGCGTTGTTATACCATGTAAGAAGCCGTTTTTATAAATGTCATATATCACACTTTTTAAATGCCCACATACCCAGACAAATTTAGTGCGCCATCTATATTTTATTTATTCTTAAAAAAAACCGCGCAATTTGAAACACCCTTTATTTTCACCCCGTCGTAGCTGTTTCACTAAAGCAACAATGACAAGATGCTACTCCGCATTTTCACGTCAAGGTACGTCAACAGGTAAAGAAATAAAGAGAGACCTAATTGCATACATTATTTATTCTATTCATATTGCACCTATCCAGCTTCTCCGGCGAAGCTGTACGCTAATGCCTATCCGGAGGTTTATTCAACATTACTTATTATGCTTCTGGTACATATTACTTTTTAATTGTGTATATTTTGATCCGAATGAAAGAAGAATGTATACTCTATGTCTGTTTATATTTTGTATACACGACAAATAGAAGTTTTTAAAATTTTTAAATCGCATTTAACATCTTTTCGCAAAGAAATTAGACTTTTGAATAAAATATAATCTACTATCAAATAGTAAAAGAAAAAGCGCGCGATTAGGAGAAACATCTTTTTGAATGAAAGTCCGAGTGATACACAAAAAGAGTCTATTGTTACTAAGCCCGCAGTGAACTAACACGTGCAGTGAACAATTGTCGCTTAGCACTAAAGGAGTTTAGTGCAAGCTTTGTTCGTCGCGTTTTCAATGTAGTTTCCGATTAGAGCGGAAGAAGCGTTCGATATCACGGAGACTGTCATATAATATTCTATTTTATCAGCGTATGAAGGTTCACCAGGCAGAAGCAACAGGGTTCCTTTACAAGATTGGTATTTGTGTGCAATTCAATGAATAAAAGTTATCGGTTCTGAATTTGTATTTTTAAAAACATGTTCATCATGCGGTTGAAAATGCGTTTGTAAAAATTTTTTCATCGTAAGTTAAAAAAAATAAGTAATTATTAAAAATTAATATTCTTAATTAATTCAAAAAAAGTTATTAATTTGGTCCATACGGTAAAATAATACTATTTAATGTGCATTATGTAATAGTGTACTAATGTATTATTATTTAGTGGTGTAGTACTTGTGTTATTATAACCATTACTATTATATTACAAAGAGTACTAGGAAAGTTTTGCAATACAGCTTTGTTTATTTAATTTGCTCAAAGTAATTTCCTATACACTCAATACACCTCTTCATCCTCCGAAACCAATTTTTAAACCAGTTCTGCCAAGTTTCACTAGGAAGTAAATCACACTCGTTGTCCCAAGCCCGCAGAAGGTCCTCATCATTGGAAAACCTCCTCCCTTTTAGCTTTATTTTCAAATGCGGGAACAGTTCAAAGTCGTAGGGAGCAAGATCTGGACTGTAGGGAGGGTGCTTGAGAAGCTTCAATGCTGTCGTGATCAAATATTCGGTGCAAGCATTCGGGTGGTGAGCTGAAGCATTATTGTGCTGGAGAAACCAGGTGTCCATTCTTGACTTTGGTCGCAGGTTCTTCATAGTTCCAATGACTTTAGGCAGGCACTGGTCAGTATACCACTTAGCTGTGACTGCCTTCTGTGTGTCCAAAATGACGCGTTCTACATTCATTTTCTTCCCTTTAGGTCGAGATTTTCTGACAACTACGGGTGTGTCCTCTTCACCAAGACCCAAACTTTGTTTTGAGCTTTGGTCGACACCTCGTAATAGTACAACCACCTGTCACGATGTTATTCACAGACCGAGATTGTCTCTTATTAAACTTTTTAGCATCTCCCGGCGCCAAGTCACACGTCGTTATCACGATGCCATCGCAAGCACTTTACACTCTCACTTCTAATGAATAACTGAGCCCATCGCATGGCGCAGTGGCTACTATGCACGTATGAACATGTCTTAACATGGAGCAACAAGCAGCTTCCTACGATTCAGTGTTACGTCATATTGCAAAACTTTCCTAATACCCTTTGTACTATTTGTTTCGAGTAGTGTTTCATTTGTTTGCTGTTTGCTCATTTGTTCCTTTACCTTTGACTTTCTTGTTTATTTTTGGTTAGAAGTTAAAATTTCGAATTATTGGTCCCTTTTCTCTCTCAAAAGAAAGAAGAAACAGACAAGATTCGTGTTAATATTAAAGCAAGTCTTGTTCTTTTCCTTAACACCCGATTTTTTTCCCTTATATGAGCATGGATATTAGAACATTCATAAATTTTTGTTATTTCTTTTTTATTCTTTTTTATTTCTATATAATGTATTACACATATATCGTTATAGTTTTATATAATTCTTTCATTGTTTTATTTTCCAAACTTGCATATAATTCTAAACCTTTTCTAACTTTCAGGTGTAAGGCTGATGAAATTAGGTTTCAAATTTTTGTCTCCATTGTTTTATATCTCCAGCTAGTTTTCGTATTCTAGCCGATGTCATTCCTTTTTCCTCTGCTTCTTCACTAATCTTATCGATCCATCTTGTTGTTGGTGTTCCCTCTTATTTCTCCCCGCCACTTGCGTTTCAAACGCAGTTCTCATAAGTCTATTCTCATCTTTCGACACATATGCCCAAACCAACTAAGTTGTCGTTCTATGATTTTCGCGTTAGTAGGTTCCATTTGTAGGTTTTGTCTGTATATTTCATTTCCTATTTTATCCTTCTTGCTTTTGCTTTCTACTCAGAAATCTTTCCATTGCGTTATTTCGATGCATTTGTCTCTTTCTTAGTGTCCATTACTCTCTACTTCATAAGATCATTAGCTTAACTACGTTTTTCACAGCTTCGGCTTTTACCTTTGTCGATATTTTTCTTTTTCTTAGAAATGTTGTCTTCCCAATATTGTACATATTCCCGCCCTTCCCAATCTCTTAATGATTGCTCTGTCCAACTTCCCATTTTCTTTAGTAATTGTTCCTGAATATTTGAAATGCGTTACTGTTTGATATGTTTTCCATCCAAGCTTATTTCATGTTTTTTTTCATTATGTTTAATAATTTTGTTTTCCTTATGTTAATTTTCATGTTTATCTTCTTCAATTTTTGTTCTAGTATTGCATTGCCGCTAACAAGGCTATGCCATGTGCGAACAGATGTTTCAATGTTAATTTCTTCATCTTGTTCTTGGCTTTTTTTATTGCCTCGCCCAATATCGGTGAGAATAGGAATGGTCTCAATACACGTCCCTGTTTCATGCCGTAGTTTTGTCCCTCTGTCTGCTTTAGTTTACTTTCGAGCTTTAGTTGTAGAGGACAGTGTTACCTAATAATGCCGTGATAATAGTTCACATAGAAACTGAACAGCGAATTAACCTGAAATTCCTTGTCAACTTAAAAAAAATCGCCAATAGATTGTTTACAAATTTTAAAGGAGGTGTTTGGCGATAATGTTATGTCACGTGCGCGAGTTATAGAATGGCACAAAAGCATGAATGAGCAAATCGAAATTGAATGCAATGCGGATCGTTTTTCTCGATATCAAGGGTGTTATCATGACTGACTGGACGCCTGAGGGTTAAACTGTTAACCAGAAATAATACACATCCTAATCGAGCTAAAGGAAAGAGTAAGGCAGAAAAGACCGGATCTGTGGAAGAACGACTTGTGGATTCTGCACCAGGACAACGCATTAGCTCACAATGCCCTATCTGTGAAGCAGTTTTTAGCGGACAAGCTCACTGCTGTGCCTGATCATCCTACGTATTCGCCAGGTCTAGTACCATGTGCCTTTTACCTATTCCCAAAAGTGAAAAGTGCATTAAAGGGAACACATTTGCAGTTTGTTAAACATGTAAAAGCAAAAACGGCAGAGTTGTTGAAGAGGCTGACGACTGTGAACAACATCATTGTTTTGAACAGTGGAAGACACGTATACAACAGTGTATAGATAGTGGAGGAGAGTACATTGAAGGGGATAAGTGTTAAATATAAGTTTACTTTCAATAAATAACACTTCTCACATCCGTCTCGTTCTTTAAATACTATACCTCGTATAAAGTGGCTGTTGAAATTTATTAAACAAATCCATGGTATTGCTATTAATATCTGTCATAGTTCAACTGTTGGAATATGTATTTTTATTTACAATAAACATTGTGTTAGATTTGTTTGATGAGGATAAAAGCGATTTCTGTGGTGCTGTTCTTTTTATGAAGAAATTATTTACAAAATCTTTCATAATTTTTTAAGTACTCGCAAAAATTGCACGTTGCCTACTCATTTCTCCTAAAAATAATAAATTATTTTTCATATTAACAACTGTACCACTAAAACATAGAGATTTAGTGGTATGCTTTATTCTATACCTCATACATGGAAAACAATATTTGGAAATGTAAGTTTAAGTTTCAAGAAACACCATAAAAATTTTGTTTGGATCGGAATATTCATAAACAGTAAACCATCTTTCTTTACTTAATCATTAGTAGATATTGATCCATATGGAATTTGTTTAGCATTAGTGAGTACACCATGTTGATTTGAATGATTAAAACCATTACATAAAGTATGTATTTGGATCTGTTAATGAAAAAGTATCTATACAAGTAATGGAAGTATTGGAACACGTGAAGGTGAATCTACCATAATTAATGTTATTGGATTTACAAATGTCAAGAATTTCATGTTTTAAATTAGTTTCAATTTAAATGGAAATATTAATATCACCATCTAAGATAATGATTTTATTCTCATTTTCTAAATAGGCAAAAATTGAATGCAACGTTTCTACAAATAAATTGCTCTTTAATGCAGGTACTCGTAGTTGGTTTACTATTACCAAACATGTAGTTGCTAGAAATTTAGGATTTATTCAATCTGAAAGTGGTGTTAAAAACAACTGTGCAAGAAATAGGCACTTATATAGTTCACGGTTTAGAATGGGAATATTCGCCATAGCATAATTCAATATATGTAATTATTATAGAATAACTAGTTAAACTTTAAATTTCACTTTATTGCCAAAAACTATTATAAACTATTGCAATCATATGACAACATGTGGTGCAAAACATCAATTTAGAATTATATAGAAAAAGAGTAAATCTAAATAATATCAATAATGCTTTTAATATTTCGTCTGGTGCAGAGCAGTAGAAGTACTAAATAAATGAACGAATCTAAATAGAATTAAAAATCATACACAAATCTTCTTGTGGGCTTCCGGGCTGGAACCGCGTCACTGGTATAACTGCCGACGTTTCGTACCCACTCGTATGGGACATCTTCAGGACTCAACACTGCTACTGTTTGTTGCACTGAAACTGGGTACGAAACGTCGGCAGCTATACCAGTGACGCGATTCCAGCCCGGAAGCCCAGAAGAAGATAGTATGGACCACGACAGCGGAAGTCTACGTACCAGATTATACACAAATGTTTAAATGAAAAGGAGATAGAGCTCATAAATCAGAAGATGAGACGCCTAGAAGTACTGCAGTAATAATGGAAGAAAACGAAGTGTAGAAAGCAATCGGCTAAAGTTGTAAGGTTGTACGATATGTTTCTCTAAATAATATTGCAATATTCAAATAGACAGTAAAGTTAAGAAAATGTTTTTAAAATGTGAAAGGGAATATTCACAACTGCAATTATTTTTAGCATTCCTGAATTAATTCTTTAATTACAACATCTACGGTATTATTTTCATCCATAATTGCTACTAAGAAAAGGAATATATCGAAATGTTAAGGTCAGACTTAAAGAACGTAAATGCAATAACAATAAAGTCATCTTACCAAATATTGTGTTGTCTGTTTGTGTGTTTGCGAATGTATGTATAAGCTACGTCCTAACAAATACACGTATGCATATACATTTGTGTGTTATAACTAGTTAAATACTAGATTCGTGCAGTATAGTATTCTATTTTTACTCATCATGTTTTTCAGTTCTTTGATATTTACTGTGTTAGTAAATTTAATGTTTCCTTATTAATATTTCATAGGCAACCTCGTGCAATGCCATTATACATTCATGAGATTTATATGTATGTATATGTACTTTTGACATTTTCACAGCTCTAACACGTCAGCAAATATACAGCTATACCCTCTGAAAACGCGGAATGTTTTTAATTTTGCAGTATCTAATACACACGGTGTGACTTTTTATTCAAATGTTTCGCGAATATTTTTTGTTTTGTTGTGTTCATGTAATAACTGGTTCATTACTTTCATTTTTTTTTACTAACATCAACCTTTGTCGCTCCAGATTCGATGATGTTTCGAAATTATGTGATCCAAATACCGAGTTTCAGAAACCTTGACTTTCTTTAAATAGTTTTAATTTTTCGAGTTTCGGTATAAATTCGTAGCATTATTTAGAATCTAGGTAGTCTATTGTGCTTGATTTTATTTTATTTTTTATTAATTAAATAATATAATTACATGTCCAGAATGAAATACAAAATTTATTTGAATGTTCCATGATTTTATTCCGGTTCTTTCTACAGGTGTTTACTAAATATGAAGTAAAGTTCAGGCGGTTATTTTGGTTTTTTTGTTCTCGAATTATTTTTGGAAAGACGCTTTATTTCAAAGAAACAGCGCGATAAAGATTTTTCGAAAGTAAAACAATACTATATTACATACTATTACGTGTAAAGATTCTTTATCTACAGAAAGTGATTACGGCAAGCTAGGGTGCATGTATCCAATCTTCCCCTCATTGATTGCCTAACTCTTTCCACGTTCGTATAGTGAATCATACTACTAGAGATTCAATAACAATGGGCAAATGGAAATACGAGACGAAATCAATTTTTTCAACTTTCGTTAAGAAAAAATGGCCACAGTGGAAACGTAGTCAATAACTTTCGGAATCTACTGATAAACAAATGATGTTTTAGATATTTTCACTAACTTTGTGTGACTGTAAATAATATTCTTTTCCATTTCCTATTTTCGATAGGTTCACTGCAGTACACCATATCTTTGCCTAATGCGCATTAATAATTTTGAAATATCAAAACCTTCGAAGCAAAACATTTCTCTGAAAGTCATTCGAGGACAAAAAAATCTTAAAATCGCTCAAGGTCAGTCTCTGAAATGTCTCCCGTATATTTAGTAAACTAATTGTAGGTATCATATTAAGAGGTTCTGCGAGGGACATCTTTAAATGATTTTTTTGTTAGATGTTATAAATTTATCTTCTTTTTTTATTTATATACTTTTTGTCAGCAATAAAAGCGTACCAGGTTTCAAAGATGACTTTATATTACCTGTCAACATAGTATATTATCATATCTTTACCATTATATTTATCAATCAACATTTATTGTTGCCTAAGAAGCATATTTCCCATATACAAATAAACAATGAGAGCGACTCTTCTTCAAAAGTCCTTGGTTTGGTAATTAATGAAAACCTTAAATGGTCTACACATATAGATGGAGTATGCAGAACACGTAAGCAGCTCCGCAGAACCTGTAATTTGAGTACTCTGCTTACTTTCTATCACGCTAGTTTTGTTTCTTGCATAAGAAATGGTGTGATACACTGGAGAGTGTCGCCGGAGATGGGCAGGATGTTCCTTGTGCAGAAACGGGCCCTCATAATTATGTTTGGGTTGGGTTATAGGGATTCCTGCAGGGAATACTTTAGAAATAAATCGACACTAACTCTTTATGACATTTATATATTAGATCTCCTATGCTTCTTTTTTAGGAACAAAAACGCTTTTTCGAGTGGCAATGTAATTCATAAATATGATACACGAACTGACAATTATTTATTAGCTGCTTCACATGCAAAATTTATGTTCCAAAAAAGAACATATTTTATGAGATGTAAATTACACAACTTACCACTTTCTATTAGAAACATTATAAACTCCTGTATTTTTAAAAGCAACTTTAAACGGTACCTGCTTCCAATAAATTGTTATTGTATACATGACTTTTTATGTCCAAATTTTTTGTTATAAATTTGGACATAGAAAGTCTTTTGTCCTTTTGAGACGTGTTTCTGGCATATGAATGTGCGTAATGTTTATTGATTGCTATTTTTATATGTACTTATATGTATTGTACTTTTATTTAGAATTAAAACTTATTGTTATTATTATTATTATTATTAATACAACATATACTATATATATATATATATATATATATATATATATATATATAGTATATGTGTGTATGTATACTATCAGGTGAATTTTCAGCTCTTTAAATTACAAACGTTCTAAATTACTAATTCACAAAATTATACAAAGTAGTCAGGCTTGTAGACTTCCACGGTCATTGTCTACAATCTCTTCGTCTTGGCTTCTGAGACGGAAGCGCGTCCCGGTCATCAGAAACACTGAAACAGGTGTAAGTGAGCATACACTGTTACGATGCTTAACTAAAAAATCCTAATTTTAACCGCTTTTTACATTGTATATGTAATGCAGAAATTTTTGAAAAGAATTTGGTTCTCCAACCCTCAATCTCATTCTCTCCGAAAATATGCCATCACCCTCACGGAGACTGTAAATTCGAACCCTTCTAATGTGCTACAAATTGAACTATGGAAACAATTATCAAACACAAATTCACAATGGGTTATTAATTGTATGCAATTATTCGCTTTCATGATGCTAGACTGCAAAATTTTAATTTTATCCGCATCGTATATGAAATGAAGGAATTTTTGAAAAATTTTTTGTTTTCTGCACGGGACCCAAGTTAAACCACGAACTTATTGTCTCCGTGGTCTAATGGTGATGACACATTCCCAGAGAGATTACATATACTATGCAGAAAGCGACTAAAATTTGAATTTTTCAGTTTAGCATCGTAAAGGCGCATAATTATATGCTATTAATTGATATAATTATGGACTTTTAGGACGCTAGATTGGAATGTGTAGAAGCTACGTACAGCAGTCTAGTACAACGCTTATGCTCTGAAACACTAATGCCAAACAGACTATTTTGTTTCGCCCATATACATACTGCCGCGCAAGCCAGAAATCCTGTACACATCAAGTGCTCTAGAGAATCATTGTCTTTTCAGTTTGAAAATTTCGAATGGGGTTTAAAGATGATTTTAAGGCTGCTTTTAAGGAGTATTCTACTAATGTGGTCAGTGATACCTTGTATATAGAATAGATGGGCCTTTAAGGGACGGGCTAATGTGTGCTGATTATTGGGTTTTGGAATTCTAGGGTTAAGATGTTGGACTATTGTCTGCTGAAAATTTTGTTTGGAAAAATCGTTGTTTATTAGAGCATTTGTGATATGATTTAATTCATGGGATACGGAATACTGGTCAAATGTGCTAAAAACTCTTTCAACTAAGGAGTTTGTGGACAGGATCAGATGGAAAAAAACGTTTAGATATCGGTCTATGTGTGTGGGTTTACTGTAAAGTGAATGCACTAGTGAACTATCCAGACGACGATTCACCCAGATGTCTAAGAAAATTCTGATTCAACCTCCATGGTGATACTTATGGAATATTGCTGGAAATTTAGGAAAATGGAGTAGTTATTCAAGGAACAATGCGGTCAAATAACGAAAATATCGCCTACGTATTTGAACTGACATTGCGGTTTTTAGATCCTCCAACCTAAAACCGCGGTTAAGCCCGGAGAGTGTCTAGTTAATGATTTCTTAGGCATTGATCACGATATCATCATTTCGAATTTCTGAACACCTTAATTTAATCCATCTTAAATATTCATCAAAGCAATAAGTAATCTTGAGTTTAATTTTTGATAGTAAAACATATTTTGAACAAGTTGTGTTTAAATACCTTTCGAGTGTTATTTAAATTGAGTTTCTGGTACCTACATAAGTGTATTGAGATCTTTTTGAAACATTTATTCCAGTCATTTATAATTTACTTCTTAAATTACTTCTCTGTATTTTCTGTCGTATTTATTTTACTAATATAAATCTCGTCTTTGCGTTGAAATTATTTAACATCCTATAAAACTTTTTCACAGAAATTTTTAATTTATAATTTGTACTTTTTACCGTATTTATGTAGCTAGGTAACTGTTAATAAACAGCTAAATATATTATGTTCTTATAAAAAGGCGCGAGAATATTATTATTTTTCATTAAACTGGCTAGGCAAGTAGGCAGGTGATGATAAAGACGTGAAGTATTTAAATATTTAATCCTGTTTCCGCCAGAGACAAACACTCAAATGTTGTTATTGAGCATGTGATGCATACTGGGATATCCGCACGTTCCTTGCAACATGCACGCTAACATCATACAACTTATGCATTAACGAGGTGTTCGCGAAAACAAACACTTGCTCAAGTGCATTTTTCTTGCAAACGTTAGTTTCTACCGGACGAGTCGAGTTGAAGAAGGAAAGTGCTAATAAACTTTCTTTGTTTAAGAACAAACAAATAGTTTTACTGCTTGTTGAGATTGCAATGATTTAAGGTATTTTTAACTGTAAGATTTTCCGTTTAAGAGTTACATAATGTCCTCTCTTTCATTGCTAATTATATACATAATAATACTGCTATTTTTACATCTGTATTTCCGAAATTGTGGAAACGTGCTAGAATTCTTCCTGTTTAATTTTGCTAAAGTGTATCAGCAATATTTATACAGCTACATATTTCATAATATTCTTTCTTATATTTCTTCGCGGTAGCATGTCTTTTCTGGATGATTTACTGTGACCAATCTACTAATTTTCACACATATATTAGTGACATTATGGATTGTGAGAACCAGGTTGACTGCATTTATTTTGATTTCTCCCATGCCTTTTATACTAACAATCATTTGGTGCTGTTAAATAAACTTTCTTGATTTGGTTTTTCTCCTTCCATTCTTAGTCCTACATGAACAAGAGGGTTAACTATGTTTTCTATAATGGCTACTTGTCCAATGTTTTATATCTACATCCGTGGTAGCCTAAGGTTCGAACCTTGGTCCTCTATTATTCTTACTTTTTACAAATGATTTATTTGCAAAACCTTCCAATACGTTAGGTTATGCTGATGATATTAAAATTTTCATGTGTTGTCGTCTAATATTGATGTCATGGACCTACAGGGGACTATTAATTTTATGACCGATTTGCCTGTTAATCGTTTGTCTTTGAATAGTGATAAATGTCTTGTTATGTCTTTTACTAGAAACTTAACACTTTTTCCTTCCTCTTGTTCTACAAATGAACATATACTTTTGAAAAACTAATTCAAAGATCTTGGAATATCATTTGACAACTGTTTGAGTTTCAATTTACATGTTTAATATATGTATCGCTGTTAAAACACGTAAGAATGTATATGAGTGGTATAAACCATTTAAAGGTGGTCGTACGGACATAAAAGACGACGAACATCCGGGTGCAAAAAAAATCTTTGTTTACGGAAAGTAACATCGAGCTTGTGCGTGAATTTATCATTCAAATCATCACATTTTGGCACAGCATTTAGGACTGAGAAAGATTTGTGCAAGGTTTGTACCACACACACTGAATTCAATATTGTACAAACTTGATTAAAGACTCAAAAAAGAGTAAAACTTCAGGCATTATATTGTAATTGGGAATGAAACGTGGTTTTCTCAATATGAGCCAGAGACAAAGCGTCAAAGCTCTGAATGTAAGCATCTAAGCGAAGAAGGACCGAAAAACAGCCGTTTTGAGAAGTCAAAAGTGAAGAAAATGTTGATTTGTTTCTATGATTCGAAAAGCATAGCGCGCAAAGAGTTTGTACCAACTAATCAAACAGTCAATGCTGTATATGTCTTGGTGTTATGTATTCGTTACGCATTCGTCGTGTGCGCCCTCAATATCGTGAAAATGGGAGCTGGCCTTTGTTACATGATAATGCACCATCTCATCGCTCGACGCTTGCCACTGATTTTCTAACTGCAAATGTCATTCTAACCATCAACCATTCACCGTATTCACCAGATTTAGTCTCCTGTGATTTGCATCTATTCTCCAAACTACATTTGCCGATGAAAGTACAGCGTTATGTCGACGTCGAAGCTATTAAAAAGGCATCGACAGCAATCTTGAAATGACTAGTTTGAATAAAATAAATGAATTTTACCAAAATAGTAAGCTTTTGTTTTTATTTTAAAAAAGTTCGGTTTTCTCTGGGACAGACTGTGTATGTGTCGTATGTAGCAACAATTATTATTAGAATACGTCTTGTTACTTTTAATCTATGTAATTGATTACTGCTGGGCGATGCTTGTGTACAATACTCTTATTGTCCTCATTTTTCTTTGCTCTAGAATGAGGAACATTTATCTTCTACGATTTATTTCTATAGCACTTGAATTTAGTTAGTAATCTAAAGTATTAAATTTTCTTTTATCAGAATTCCAATTAATTTATAATGTGCTGCCATCTATATAGCAATTATAATATTACATTATTGTGACAAGATTATAGCTTTCTTTTATTAGTGTATTTGAACCGAATAGATTTTAATTTAATTTTATAAGGAGGATTGACGTTTAAATGTTTATATGCATAGATAAACTTTTAACAACCATCAAACTAGTGGAGGGATTTATTGCCACTTATTGTTATCTTCTTGTATATTCTTATTAATATTTTCGTTTAAGGCACCTTTTATTTTACCATTTACTTGATTCACACGTATCCCTCTAATTATTTTGTTTTTAGATGTGTTTATTTTCATAATGGAAAGTGTATTGCATACAACTGCAATCCTTTTGGCATTGTATACCTAGCCATCTTTGTGCTGACGATTTTTAAAAACAATATATTCTTAAATTCTGCTGACGGTGATTACTGATACGTTTACATCCGAAATGGTTTTCACAAGAAATAAAACATGCTGCTGTGTATTTCAAACTAAACATTTGTGTGAAAATTATCATGCAACACTAACAACATTGAAATGTGCAGAAAATACGATACGAAAGTAAAATCACTCGTAATACACTTGAATATATATTAACTTACTATGTAAAATGTTTAAAGTCATAGTAAAAGCGTTACATCTATTATACAATGATGTATATTACGAGTACGCTACAGGAAAGGTAAATTGGATTTTAGAAAGGATATCTATAATCAATCATTAGTTGATTATCTTGTTTCGACCACAATCATTGCAATGTTTTCGTGTATTTCAAAATTCGTACGATTATTTTGATTATATGAGATTTGTATTCTGCAACCTCAATAAAGAATGAAACATTGACTTAAAAACTCTCACTGTCAACAATTTTTAAAGTTAGGGTGTAATTTCTTGGGATTCTGAGAATTCACATACCGCGATGTTAGTTGTATTGAAATAGATTATATCAATGCATTTATCAATTTCATTGTAGTTTTAATCTCTTAGAATCAATCCAAATATGTATCAAAAGCAGTTTAGAAATATAATAATCGCTAGGTAAGGCTGAGTCGACAATCCTAATACAGAAATGTATTCCCATTAGTTAAACCATACGAATTACTTAAAATAAGTGTAGATTTGGCGACATGGCATAACACTATAAATAAATCAATAGAATTGTATGACAAAATACGGGTTTTATTTCGTATCATGAAAATAACAATAATATTGATAATTAACACAAAGCTGCAGCCTTTGTGGAATTGAATTTATTAGGACGCGTTGTAACGTATTTGTTGATTGTATTGTGGCGTTAATTCTATTTATTATTCCCTGTTCATTGGCCCGTGGCTTCGCATAAACTTTTTCCTTCAAAAAAAACCCTACTTTTTATTAATGCGACCACTCTATATTCGCATAGTTGCGATATTTTCAAATTGCTTTAAGCAGCGTTGTATCTTTCCTTTAGAGAGAGATGTATCCATTTAAAATGGTGGTAAATTTAACTCTTGTTTATCTAAACATGTTAGTATTAATAATCCTTAATAGTTATTTAAAAGACATACATTATAGAATAGTTTACTATAAAACTTTGTTTACATTTGTTTGTTAACTCAGATGTGATCAAGAACATAATAAATGAAAAAAATAACATACTTATTTTATACTCGTATAATAAACTTCAAGATTTTCCGTCATTAAATTATGTTAACATACTTCTGGAAATTTTTAAATTGTTGTTTAAATAGTCAGCCTCTCATACAGCTTATATCTAGAAACAAATAATGAGACATCAAGCAATGAATCTACGTTGAATACCGAAACTTTTCGGAAAATTGCTTTAAGAAAATAAACAAAATTTTAAAGCAACTATTAAGTTTCTTTTTTTATGTTGTTAATCTCTTTTAATCTTCCCCTTATATTTAACAGATAGGAAACGAAATGCCTCTTCAAAAAAAAGTTAATTTAAAGCACACGTGTCAGTTTTGTTTCACTTCTAACACGTGGCTGTCTGTTTTCGTACCAACGGCCTCTTTTGATGCAAAGGCGTATTCTATATCCAGTGTACTATAAATAACACATTATCACATCATAAAGCTGGTGCTAGACAAGTAGACAATAGCAAAAATTCTTCTAGGAACTATCTATTTATGTCATCGCCGAGACACTGGGAATCAAAAAATATTATTAGACGGAGCGAAGCATGTACACATACAGACACTATCCTAGATTACCCCAGATAATAGCACAAGAATCTAAAACTGTACGTCTGTGTATATCTGTATTTTACGATTGTGAAAACTGTATCATAATAAGTCAAGAGCAGTGTAAGGTGCTATATTCTATTTTCGTTGAATAACTAACCAGGAGTGGCGCTCATTGTAATTTATTGTTCTAATTCTGTACCTAATCGTATAGCCGTGAGTGCAGCAGAGCATTTTAAGTCGAGTGGTTTAAAAAGCGACTGAATTAACTTCCTTCGTTGATATACGACTGTCGTAAAGATTGCCGAATGAAAATACGGAGCTTACGATTTCTTCGGTGAATGTATATTATTACCTTTGAGTCTTGTAATTCATAGGTCACGTAAGATCATGTTGACTCGACTTCGTATTTCCACGACTGAAAAAATTCATTTCAATTTATCAATCGATTGACTCTCTTGTTTTTTGACTAAATAACTTTGGCTTTTTTATATAATGGATCTGGAAATTTATATATGTAAATGAACATTAGTTAATACCATTGTTTATTTTAACCTTAATATTTGCACTACTTTGTTTTTTCCTTTCCTTTATTTATAAATAATTAATTTTTCTACTAATTGATAATGACTATATATTTTCAATTATTTATAAAATTGTTCAATAAAATTTCGCAGAAAACCGTACGCTGCCTTTATTTCAATAAAATAAAAACAAATAAATAATATAATAAAAAAAAATAAATTTTCCTATTCACTTTTGCTATGTACCTTCCATATTAAAATACAATATTTTTTCTAAAGTGATTGAGATATTATTTATGCCCTTAGATAGGTCACATGTACATATATACATATGTAATGTAATATGACAACATATGGTATACTGTAATATAGTATATATTATAATACAGTAACAACCTTGTAATCTTTGAATACTTCCTGAAAATATGTAAAAAAACATTTAGTTTTTTTTTATGTTTTGAAAAATAAATTAGTACATCCACGTTATTAGCAATAAGAAGGACGTCCAAAAACTGATCTACCAAAATACAATCACTTAAGTGTACAGAATACAACAACTAAATTGTCGAAATACGTATACAGAATACGAAATTAATGTGGAAAAGGGTTATATATCACACGATAACTTAGTTGTCGAAATACGTATACAGAATACGAAAATTAATGTGGGAAAGGGTTATATATCAACCTTAAGTGATTAAGTTAATCAACCATAGTCTCCATCAAATTTACCTGCCAAAATATACTGCTTTATTACAAGTTTTTGTATAAAAGTTTAATAAATTTGAAATTACATATATGCTATTAGATAAGCCACTCTGGTTTGGATAGAGGGCAATACAGAGCAATATACGGATACTGATTTTCGATTGGGCGACGAGTGACAATAAACTTTTCTAATTTGCTGCTATAACAACATCGAAAATATCGAAACCGGTGCGTTTGTAAGAAATGTTCTGAAATGATCGTGCTGTCACTTATGAAACGCATTTCTTTGCTTGAAATGTTATGAAATTTGCATAGGATGATAAATGACGTCATAAGCAAATTTCATAACATCGTAAAAAAATTTCGAAAAATGTCAATTTTCCAACAAAAAGCCTTCATGTCAGAAATTTATTTTCGTAACGGAACAGGATTACTGAGCGGAGAATGGCAATATTTCCGAACGCAGCACAGTTGAAGAGAAGTATTTCAAATTTTAGAGAAACAGCATCTACAGATAAAAAATATAGCACATGTCGATCAACTATTCGTAAACATCGTTAGTGATCTTGGCATACAGAAATTTCCGTCACCGTTACGTAAACTTAATCACTTAAGGTTAATATATAACCCTTTTCCACATTAATTTTCGTATTGTGTATACGTTTCCAAAACTAAGTTGCTATCACCAGCGGAAATTCCGCACACAACTTGTACCAAGGAAAGTCAAAACGAACGTTGCGTTTTGACGGGTGGCAATTTTTTCTGACTGTAAAGAAGCATGGTTTTCCACAATTTCAATTAATTTTAAATATTTTTTTGTCGCAAATTTTGAACATTTATGGTCTCGTGTATCTTAACAACTGACAATATAGCATTTTTGTATTAGTATTGTTGACTCGTAATTAATCATACAATCGTCCTATCTGACGATTATTCGTGAATTTCTGACTACCTGTTTTATAAAAATTTTGCAAGAATTGTGTCCTCTCTTCTTTTATTAGTGGGTAAAAATTCCTTTTAACAGTAATTATGAATCGTGGAGGTATTGTGCGATGATTTACTAGGATATTAAAGTAGCTTTAAGAAAAGAACATTATCTTGACCGCTTGCAATCTGCTTTTGGAAGAAAAGCACCATCTTGTATGACTATATTTTGGGGATATATAGAATTTGTCGCAATTTCCTGCAGAATGATTTCCATGAACGTAGAAGAGCTGTCATTTTTGAAAATATATCGGTTCTATAGTTTATGGTAAATAATAACTGCCATGTAATGTATTTTAAACAGACAAAACTTAGGTTTTGTATCCATCACCGTTCTCAGAATTTTACTTGACGAATTTCATATGAAAGCAATTGTTATCATTTAGGTACCATGTACGCTGAATAACTATCGAAAAAGTGAACATTTTCATATTTCTCGTGAAACACTTCTGAATGAAAATTATTATAATATCTAATGGCCCATCTTGAACAGGTATAGGCACGTGTTTAGCATTCGATTTTTCATATTCACTGTCTGTGTCTATATCTTCTTTATAATGTGAATAACTCCCAAGTTTTTGTGCCTAATAGAATATAAACATTTAAATATGTATATTAGAATTTAGAAACCTAGAATAATATGGTAGGATAAATGATTTGTTTAAACAATTTATTTATTACTACTCTTTCAATAGTTTCATATTTTATTTTGTAGTAATACTACTTCTAGAATACCTAATATTTTCATTTGTATTTCTCTATAATTTCTTCAAGATTTTTTGACGATATATTGAAACTTAGTTTCCTTTAACTAATTAATGTTAATTAGTTGGACTTTCCCATTATTAGTAACATTTAATTTAAGTTCATTATTTAATCAATGACATTTTAAGTACTATTTTTTCATTTAGCTACTTTATACTTCCCTTTGCTGTACATTTTAAAATTAGTTTTTCATATTTTTGTATTCTTGTTTCATATATTCATAAATTTTATTAATAAAATTTATTATTTTACTTCATTAATCATATTTTGTGTTTCAATCACAATTTATTTTTGCATTTTAACATATAATTCCATTTGTTTTAACTCACCTTTGATATTATTAACTTTATTACGCAACTTCTAATTCGATCATGCAGAAAAGAATGTTGCATTAAATTCTATCTTGCGATTCTTTAACCTGTCTGTGGCATACTTCCTTTGCATTATGCGTTTACGTATTCTTCGTCTAAGATTAGTGCATCTTGTGTGGGATGGTTCTCTGAAACTGGTGCCAAATTTAAATTTGCATAGTGAATATGTCTTAATAACTATATATCATTTTGTGTTAAAATTACAATACATAATTTAGGAAATTATTTTCGTATTTTTCTTCTGAAAATTTATATTCCGAATTATGACATTTTGACATTTCACAGCTAAACAATTCAAATTGTCTATTTCTAAAATTTCGTATAGTCAAAATGCAAGATTGGTTGAAATGACTCGTTAGAAGTATTGGAAGTACTGCTTTATTTTTGTTTTTCTGAAACTTTTAGGGTGAGCATGAGGACTCGTATTTTATTAAAAAAAATATTTTCGTGATGGCTACACTTCCGGCTAAACCGGAGGTTGTAATCAACTTCTTTATTTTGAACGGTAGAATGTACGTTTTATTGCATATTTGTATTTTAGAAGTTATGCCAAGAATTTTCTTTGTACTTAAATTCAGATATTTTAAAGGTATTTTTGGGAAATATTTTCTTCTCAAAAAAATTAAAATCGAATCATTATTATTATTCGTTGCAGCCATTTTGACACCGGAAATAATATTTATTTGCTCGGATGCCTTTATTTTTGACAAATCTTATATAGAGTGCTCATAAAACAGTTTCGAATAGGTTCACCAAACCTTTGTTTTAAAAACAATACCCCACAGTCTTTTTCGTATTTTCTAATGCTATTACATGTTGATATAGAAGTAACATTAATATGTAGGAGCATTCCATATATCTATCTGCAATTCCTTTCGTGTTACAAGAAGCTTTTTGTTGTATGACAGCAATGAGGTACTATCAAAAATAAAATAAACAATTTGTGTCTACAATTTCTGTTTCGTCGTTTACTCGTAGTACCCAAACGGAGAACGACAATTTCAAAAATATTTCAATTTGATCGTACTTTATATTCACAAAGAATATAAGATTGTTGATATGACTTATCGTATGTTATCGTATGAACAAGCGCTAATTTCGACGAATAAAACTTTATACGATATGGGAATGTGAAATCTATTAAGCCACGACCGAAATCTGTCGTAAATGAAGAAGTAGGTGAAAATAATGTCCTGGCATATTTAGGTCCTCATAGTTCAATGTGCAGGATCTAAATTTATCTTAGAATGTGGTACTGGAAACTTCGAGCATACATAAGACACACGTTTATTTATTCGCGATTGTATAAGAACTGTAATAAGTTTCACAGTACTGAGCCGTATCATGTTTGATTTAATTCGCTAAAATTTTTTGTAAGAATTTCATCCAACTATTTTTGGGCAGTAACAGTAATATAGACACACGCTCACACATATATATAAATATATGTGTGTGTGTTTATGTATGTATACACACACACACATATGTATATATATATATATATATATATAAAACAGTCAAGTTGTTCATAGTCTGAAAAAATCGATATTCATTAATGAATAATGTTTATTTCAACTCTACCTATAGCTTATATAGTCCTCAAAACTAATTTTAACCTTTTTAAACAAGAAAAGACGAATATACTGACGTGCCACAACAAAATACATCAGTTAGTATTCGAAAGTTCGCCTCTATGATTAGTAATGAAGTAATAACAGTCTGCAATTTTGAGAGTCGTCTGCGGAGACGTGCATCATGATCTGCTAGAGGTAAAGACTCAGAGAATTGTAGGTCAGTTGGAAAGTGGAAGAACATAACCAAGTGTTGGCTACAGTATGATTTATAGATTTTAGAATTGTTTATTGGCAACTAGGGTCAAAGAGACGATCAATTCCTGCTACAGTTGGCATGCAAAAATTGCGGTCTTAATGCAACTCAGATTCGAAGTGAGTTTGTTGCTGATACTGGAAAATTACTATCGAAGCAAACAATAAAGCATCGTTTGCACATTTCTGACTTACATACCTAAAGACCGTTTACGTCACTCCTATTACTACCGGACATAAAAGAAATCCGTAGAATATGGGCAAATGAGTATATTAATTGGGATTATAATGATTTGAGGCGATGTGTAGTGAATCCAGATTTACGTTGTGTTAAGATAACTGGCATAATAACTTGGGAAGAACTTCAATATGAGGATTGTCGGGAAAACTACTGAAGGCATATCGACATCTATGTCATAGAAAATCTAGCTCTTAGTGCCCAGAAATATTTGAATGAAATTTTTTCTGTACAACTGGACTGATAATATGCTAATTCCTCTGATGATGATCCATTAGAACGCGCTTGGGATGTCGTGACAAGAAGTGTTTCTACACTAAATGTGTCACCAAGGCCGCTGTAGGTATTACTAATTGCTGTCAGGGTGAAATGGTATAAGTTTTCTCGAGGAATGTTGGACATGCTAGATATGCCGATAACATTTTTATAGATGTTCATGAAAATCATACACATTATTTATCTCTATCTTTTCGTAAGAACTATTGTAATAAACTCTATATAAAATTAAATATTTCGCATTAAAACTTGTCCAGACATGTTAAAATACAATAATTTGTTCAGAAAGTTGTCCACCAAAATACTGGAATCAAGAAATCAATCTCTGTTCGTAAATTTAACCATATGTACAGTACAGTGCAAAAGAAAGAAGCACATTAACAGTATTTTCCAAAACTTATTTACTAAAACGTTTTTACTAATAATTATTGGGTAAATTTAATTTATAATACTTAATATATCTTTCCGAGAATGATACATTTATTGGTAGAAATATAGTCACTGGAAATTTACAAGTTTTAACATCATACCTCCGCGTAGGGTTGAGATCGACCGCCTGATAAGAGGATTAAAATAATAAATAAATTTTTAATTCAGTGGTAGAAACGATACAGAGCGGTTCCACAGTAAAATTTATTTAGATTCTTAAAAAATACGCCCACGAGTGAAATTTTCATTAAACAAAATTGTGACCTGTAAATTGTTATAGTAGATAGAAAATTACTAGAATAGCATTACTAGACAGAAATAAAATTATTGTTTTACACCGAGAGCGTTATAGTAAAGTGAAAATATCAAAGATAATGAAATCTTCCCGGTATGCCGTGCAACAAATAATAAAAAGAATAACTGAAACCGGCAGTGTAAGTAATAGACCAAAGAGTGGACGTCCAAAAAACTCAGTAAAGCTGATGCACAGTTTTTAAAAGTTAGTTCCTTAAGAAATCCTTGCGCGAACATCTGGTACTTCGGTTTATGCTTCAACAGTAAGGCGATATTTGCTCAGATGAGGCTTGAGAGGATGCGTGGCCGTGAGAAAACGCTTACTGCGACGAGGTAATAGAGGGAAACTGTTAATATATACCAGAGACCACGAAATTTGGTGATATAATGAATGGTGGCAAGTACTTTGGACTAACGAATCAATTATTTGGAACGAATAGACGTCAGTATGTTAGACGATGCCCTGGTGAATCGTTATTGAAACCATGTTTACATACTACCATAGAGCATGGGGGAGGCCAATATCCAATTACGGGGTTGTATTTCGGCAGCAGGAGTGGGTGAAATTATAAAAATAGAGGGTAAATTTACTGGTGAAAAATACAGAACACTATTGGAAGAACATACCATACTATCAAGGCAGCGACTTATTGACAATAATTTAATTCTACAGCAAGATAATGATCCTAAGCATACCTCAGGACTGGTAAAAACTTATTTAACACAGCAGGAAGCAAATCTCTAAGTCCTGACTTAAATATTATGGAGCATGTGTGGGATTATCTTGACTGGCATTAGTGTGAAAGGAGGCTGAAGAACAAAAATTAACTGTAGAGCACACTACAGGAAGAGTGGTATAATATTCCTGAAAATTTCATTAATTCGTTAATGGAAAGCCTACCAAGAAGAATAAAGGATACCATAAAAAATGAAGGTGGTCATACAAAATATTGAAAATTTTAGTTGTTTATGTTTGAATATCCATATATGATAGTTTTTATACATAAAAAAAAAATTTCAACTTGCGTAAGGTTATTATTTATTCTTTTATAATAGTTTCTTTTAAAATTCAAGAAGGTGCTTCTTTCTTTTACACAGAGTACTGTATCTACAATCTTTATGATAAAGATTATTTTAAGGTAACCATAGTAGCTGCCATAGCATAATGCTAGCATTTGAATTGCCTCTTTTGAATAATTTTTAAATGATGAAATTAATATGCATACTAAATCTTCCCGGGTTTACGATAGGCCCCTAATTATAAGAATTCCATTTTCTGATACACTGATAGCAACCACAGTAGTCGCTTTCATCAACATAGAGATACATTTTTTTTATTAAATTCGAACTTTGTGGTGTTTGCTTCAAGAGGTACATTGAAATATGTATTAATGGATTTCCTATTAGTGTAAACGAACGCATTACCATAGGTATGTATATATGAGACACGTTAATTTTACCAGGCACCTTTACGAATTAAAGATCGATAAAATGTTGATTAAGTATAAAACTTGTATACGTTTTATATTTATTTTATATTGAAATGAATGTACAAATTCGATAGGGGTCAGACATTAAAATCATGACCCTAATTGTTATTTAATGAACCATCATTTATCATGTAAAAGCTATATCCTAATTAGATATATTATCTTACAATATACTTTTGTCGTCCGTACATACAAGTTTCATAAAATAAACGCCTAATTACATTTTAATGATATATACTTCACGTAAAACATGTAACTTATTGTTAGTACGTTGATTAAAACTTAGTACAGCAGACCTATCATTTCAGGAATGTGCAGTTTTTGTCTATGATTAGCACGAGTCGATTTGAAACTTTACAAACGTAAACCGCAACTTAGTTTGTAAGCCGATTGTCCCAGGGAAAATATACACCTGCAAGACTGAAAATTGAATCCGAAAACACTTCGCAACTTTCACAATATGCTAAATACTGAAAATGCTGGAAAAAAGTTCAGGATTCGAAACGATTTTACGGGTGACTGTATCCTTTCGCCGACGATCCAAAAAAATTTGAAATTCGCCTGGAAAATGCGACTTAATGAAGTTGATTCTGAATGTGTAGAGATAGGCAGGTACTTAAAATTTAACGAGTTTTTACGAGATCGTTGGAGAGCTATTGTTTCGGCATTCGGGAGTTTAATTATTTTTTTTTACTGGTCGTCTTTTTAATATTCCGGACAAGAGAGTGGAAGGCTCGCTTTGAAATATATTTTATTTATGTGGATCAAAAATCATAAAATTTATATTAAATTAAAAGATATTGCGCGTGTAATTTTAGGATAATTTAAATAAATTTGCATTTCAGAATAAACATGTCTTTCTTACATAAGGGCTTAGAATAAGCTAAGTATCAGTACATGGTAAGTTTGAAAAATTTTAATATTTAATTTTAAGCGTTACATATTTATGGACTCTAGATCGATTTAATCTAGAACAAAAAAAAATTAAAAAAGTAGAAAAAATCACACTATATCACACACAGACAAGTACGAAGATAAAACACACATTAATTAAGGAAATAAATTTTTACATGAGTTTCCAAAATTGGAATACAACTCCCACCGATTTTTTTTATCGATACTGATCCGTCCATTTCAGCCATTTAGTGAATACAGACGTGTTTCGAAATGTTAATTTAGCTATTCTGGAAAACTGTAAGTTCTCAAAGAGTCGTTATTTTCTTTATACAGTGTGAAGGGTATTAAGATATTCAAATTATTCAACGACTATACGAAATACTTTGAGAGTGCAAAATTAAAAAGTATGTATTATTTACCTTGATTTAAAACTGCTAAATCATCTCCAAGAGATGTCCTAAACGACACTAGTATGTTACCGTGGAGAAACTGATGACAGCACTAACGTCAGGAATTCGTGAAATTAGTGTAAATATACAGATTGGCAGATAGCAGGTTCATAACATTTCGCATTATCTAGAAGAGAACAAAGTTTCAGCTTGTGCGGCACAGTTCTGATATTTGTTATCCATTTCAGGGGCTTTTATGATGTTATGGCGACTTATTTTGGCTGCGAATAATTGATAAAGCATAAAGTTTCTAATAACCTGAAAGCAAAAAGACAGTGTGAAGAGTGGTACAAGGTAGAAGAAATACCGCCGTTTAAATTAAGTTCAATTTCATCTGTTGGTAAGGTAGTGAATACTGTGTTTTAGGATTGCTATAGAATAATTTTGACGGATTATTTACCAATGGTAACCACAATCAATACAGAATATTAGTTGAATCTTCCACTGCGACAACGTTCACCGGAAACAACAGATAACAGACGCCCAAATTTTTTTCGAAGTTGGTCTACAATAGCTATTTTGTTGTGATAAGTGTATACAGTTAAATGGAAGTTAATTATAAAGTTAGAATATAGTATGGAAAATTAGTAAAATAAATGAATATAACACAATTACCGGAACTTTATGAACATTCCTCGTCTACATAGAATTGAGAATGTACTATATGTCTGTCTTATGACGTAAGGTCGACGATAGTTTGGAATGAATTTAGAATTAAGCAGAAAATTGTACTACGTGGCATGCTGATTAAATGTCTCGAGGCTCCCATCGTTCGTATAATTGCCGTCAAATTTTCGAACAGATTATATATAAACACACGCTATTATTATCGATTCAAATAAACAAGGTGCACATTTTCTTAATCATGAATAAAAATGATAAAACATTTCTTTTTGAAAAGCTTCAACCTTAAACAAATAAAAACTGAGTAAAGTTGATAGTGAGTTTGCTTTTTTAGGTTGCCGAATTTAAACGCAATAGAGCAAGTATAGAGTCTTGGCAGATTAATAACAGCTACTGATGAAGAAATAATTTAAAAGTATGAAATCGTGACGAATGGTTACCAATTAAGTTTGGGAGACATAGCAGAGAAAGTAGGCATTCAATCAACTACATATATTGAAAGTGTCTAAGAATGATCAGTTCGGCAGAAACGCCGAGACATGTTCAAATGAGTTTCTGCAACGGTTAATAAGCGTCAATGGAATGAGAAAGCATTACTATACTCCTGATACCAAAGACCATTTAAAGAAGGCCAAGACATATGCTGGAATGTGATGCCTACCGTCTTTTGCAATTTCCCAGGAATGATTTTTATTGATTACTTGCAACACGCCAATATTATGCATCGTTCTTAGGCAGATTTAAGAAAGAAACAAAAGCTAAAAGGCTTCAATTATTAAAAAATGTTTTGTACCATCAAGACAATATCCCGTACCACAAGTCGGTAATTGCAATGAGTAAACTGCACGAATTATGATTCCAATTAATTCAACATGAACCGTATTCATCAGACTAGTCTCCGTTGGATCTCTTCCTGATGGCAAACCCAAGAAAATTTTTTGGCGCAAGGAAATTCTCATTGGATACTGAAATCATCGTTTAGATAGTTCTTGGTTTTTTATAAGATTGAAAAGTTTTGACAAGTGCTGAATTAATTGCGTGAAGTTGAAGGAAGACTATGTAAAAAAATAAATACGATTTTCCCTAAAGGGATAGGATTCGAGTATCTATAATGTCGCCCTTCGTCATGCAAACACGCATATTGTAATTGATTATAATCAGCAGCAATTACTGTAGGCATTAAACTTCAATACTTATTATAAATGATTTTTTGGGGGTTGATTTCCCTTTCCTCATATCGAATTTTTTTTTATCTAATTAGCATTTTCAAGACTCTATTTTCTCATATTTTCAGCTGTTATATCGTATATTATCTGTCAAAATGATTGAATTCTGATTCAAAAGTTACCAAAAGAAATTAATGACGCCATCTATTGGATAATTTATTTACGAAGCTATCGCAAATAATCTGAAAAAAAAACATAACATTTCGGTAATTAGATGTAGGACAGTGTGTTGTATATTTCGGTGGAAAATGAATAAAAAACAAATAAATCACTATTAAGTTCTGTGTTAAAAACGGCAACATCCCTACAGAAGCGTTCTAAATGTTTACACTTACTGCTAAAACTAATTGCTTATCATAAATACACAAGTTTTTGAGTGACATCAACATGTTCCTCGCATTTTAAATAAAAAAATTGTGCTTTGGAAACTAGACTTAAGGAATGTTGTACATTGTTTTATAGATGAGTTGCTCTGAATTGAACTATGTGTAATAAATTCTGCAAAAATTGAATTGTTCAGAATCGGATACTGAAAAATCATCTTTAGAGATGCTCGAAAAGATAAGAACCTCTAAAAAAGTAGTGTAACTATTAGTAAGACGTGTTTTCATAGCGATCTAGAAACTAGGGATGAAAGTGCTCACAATAATGTAGACAAAATACTATAAAAAATCTTGTTTCACGAAGTCAGAAAGTAGAACAATGCCTATGGGTTTTTTAAGATTCCAAGAGGATTAGACATAGAGACATTTTTCAAAGTATAACAATGAATAATGTGTAGTATTATTTGCTGTATTGAAGTGTTTGTTTAGCCATTTTCGCCGCGTTCACCTTCAATATCGAGAAGTCGACAGTTGGGGATTATTGCATGACAATGTGCCTTGTTATCGTTATTTAATTTTCATTAATTTTTTTACCAAAGATCATGTCGTTTTACCTCAACATCCCTGTATTTATTCCATTTGGGCCCCTGCGATTATTTTTTTATTTCCTAAACGATATGATGATGGAAATAAATTCCCATCAATTAAAGACTTTCAACAGTTAACAATCAATCTTAACAATTTTTATATCAGCATTATAAATTGTTTTGTGCATTTCTTATAAGAGATAAAGCATTATATTTGTGGTAAAGGAGCACATTTCGAATACACAAAATTATAACTGTTAAAACTTCTTAACAATTTTTATGTTTTAAGCCACTCTTACTTATTTTAGGCTATATGGTATAGACTGGTAACAAATAAACAAAATTAATATAAAAGCTAATTTTAATACACTTAAATAGTTTGACTAAATTTTATTTAGATAATGAATTGCCCAACAGCTTGTTTGTAATATCCAAGTATTTTAAGTATGTATTGTATAAAGTCTTACCTGCTTAATATCTACTTTAGTCAACTCACTGTGCCCGTACATTTTCTTTTTTCAAGAAAAATTAATTTACAGACTTAAAGTAACATTCTATCATCCGATCAATAAAGTTGTTTGTAGTTATACACTTTTAGAACTATCTGTATCTACTTATAAAGAAGTTGTTTCTGATATGATACACTTACTAAGGTAAAGTTGAAATATAAGTTAGTACATAAAAGCTCTCGAAATGTAACAATAAATAAAATTGCAAAATATCAGGACTTTGTTCACCTCCTTCACCTTCAAAACAGGATATTTCGAAGGGCAAACACCTATCTCTCTACCTCGAAAGAAATGCATTCTGGAAGTCTTGAAATCTTAATGTGTTCAGCCCATATACAATTCATCTTTTGTCTCCTCAATCGTGTCAAATCTTCGCCCATTAACTTCACTTCCATTTTTGAAAATAGGAGCCAAGTCAGACGCATACGCTGTTCTTTCAGTTTTCTAAAGACCTATATCCGACATTGTTTTGTTCTTTGCAGTTATCTAGCAGTCGTGACACAAATTTTGCTTCTATCTTTCTCATATTCAAGTCTTCTCCGATAAAATCCGCCATGTGCCATGCTCTCACAATATTACAGATTCAGATACAGATGGTATATCTACGATCACTCACAATTGCATTTCATTGATAGTCGTCAGGTCCACATAGACTAATTATTGGCAATTTTTGAAAAGTTTAAACCAATTGTAAGTTTATGTTTGATCCAAAGGGTTACCTTCGAATGCTTCATTTAAAATTTTTAGTGTTTCTGCGACAGTCTTACCGAGTTGAAAACAGCACAGATACAAATACGTTGCTCTCTCGATTCGGTCATTGAAATATTACAAACAAAAGCAGATACAACAATGAAAAGCTGTTTGCAATGACGGCTAGGCGTAGTGAGTCATAAAATCGTCTCATGGCGCGCCTGATCGAAATCTCAGGAATATTTGTGTACCCTCTCTTAAGATTAAGAATTCCTAACTAAATTGAAAATTGTATGTCTTCTAACCAGGACAAATAAAAATTATAAAAACTAAAGAAAAAGTAAATTAAATAACGTTTGAATACTCGTTAAATAATATTACATTAATAAATTATCCTACCATTTTTGGGAATTTGGGAAAGTCGTTAGGTATTTTAATAGGCTGTTACCAAAACCCATTTATTATTTCAAGTACTAACAAGAAATTATGCTTTGTGTATGTAACATGACGAAATTGAATGGAACGAACCAAATCAAATAAGTACTTCCGTTAGAATGGTTTTGATATTGTTAATTGAGTTCTGCTCTTATACTCTTTGTTTCTTTTACACAGATATAATTGAAGATATCTTATCGTTAGACATATCCAACGGGAAACTAATTATATAAAGTAATTAATTAATTTTGAACAGAAGCCAGTTCGATACACGAAAATACGGAAAAAGTGATATCAATCATAATTGTACGTCTGAAACTAGAGAGACAGATTTTCGTTTCAGATGAGTTTTTCTGTCGTTTTCAACGTTCTAATTTAGAAACTCCGCAGAATGTTCAGTTCGTTGATATTTCCCAGTGGATTATCCGTCGCGAAAATAATTAATAATATCGTCTATGTCTATTAGTTTTCAAAATTTAATTAAAATCCTTTTGTTTCAGGTGAGTGGGTATTTATTTTTGCCGTTATCTGAAGACATAAAAAGGCTGCTGCAGTAGGTATTATGTTTTTTCCCATCTCCTGGTGTTACTCCATTAACGTAAGTGTTTCGTTACTTGTTCCAAGAGCCTATCATTGCAAACTTATTTTTGTCTGTATTGTCTTTCACCGAAGATATAACGTAATGTACCCTTCAATACTCAATTTCATGTCAATCTTTACGCAATAATGTTATTAAACTGTTTGTTTAATAAATATTGAAATTTTAAGAAGGCACAGAGTATTTTCGTTTTCTAAATTTTAGTTAAACAACATATTCTACTAATTTCTCAGTTTTGACTAATAATCCTGATCTATAGTTTTCGTAAATCTGCTTTTAATAATAAATAAAGCGAACTAAATTTTACCCTATATATGTGTATATCTTATTTTCGTTGACTTAGCTATTAATACTTATTCAAGAATTTAATTTTGTTGAAGCTATTGAAAAAATATTGATAATAATTCGAAGATAATTAATATTTATAATTAATATATAAACTAAGATTATGTATTATCAAATACCACCCTGCTGTACATATATCGAGAGCTGTTCTGAAAAGTCTTTTGAGATTAGAAAATGATACTATTGTGTTTCAAAATAATTCCGTTTAGTTAAAATACATTTGTTTACTGCTTGAATCCATTTCTCACAACAAACAAAAAACTGGGAGAGGAATAGAAATGTTTATGAAATTCAATAATAAACCACAGCATAGGTGGCAAAATATTTTACAACGCATTATAAAGGCTGTTTCAAATTTCGCGGTTTTTTTAAAGAATAAATAAAACACATAATTTGCATTCTCTTTCGAAAACTTTTTATTGGTAATTGAAGTATCTGTTCTGACATTTATATGCGAAAAATAATATCTGCCAAATGGCTTCCTCTTGCAGCTCCACAGACGTACACTCTTTTGTTAAAATTTTCAATGACTTTTTGACATAATTGAGGCTCTATCTCACCAATTTCACGAATAATTTCAACTTTCGAAGCAGAAATTGATTGTGAATTATTTTCATAAACCTAACTTTTCACATAATCCCAAAAAAAAAATAGTCTAACGGTGTCAAATCACATGATCTTGGTGGCCAATTAACATCACCGTTTCTTGAGATTACACGTCCAGGAAATTTTTCTCTCAATAAATCAATTGATTCGTGTGCAAAGTGAGGTGTAGCGCCATCCTGTTGAAACCACATATTCTCTAGATCAATATTCATTAATTCAGGTCACAAAAATTCGGTTATCATCCGACGATATCGAACACCTTTGATAGTTAAAGCTTCACCAGCAGCATTTTGAAGGAAGTAAGGTCCAATTACACCGCGTGACCATAATGCACACCAAACAGTAACTCGTTTAGGATGCATATGTTTCTGATGAATAATTCGTGGATTTTTCTCATCCCAGATACGACAATTTTGTTTATTAACATAGCCACCACGTTCAAAATGTGCCCCATCGGAAAACATTATTTTTTGAGAAAAATCAGCTGGTTGTTCATTGATGAAATTGACAAATGAACGACGTTTTAAATGATCTAATGGCTTCAGTTCCTGTGTTATTTGAACCTTATATGCCATCAGAGCTAAATTCTTGTGTAAAATACGCCATGTTGTTGATTCGCTAAGTCCAAGTTGTTGTGAACGTCGTCTAATGTAGATTTCAGGATCTTCAGCAACACTTTCACGAACCAAACCAATATTTACTTGTGAACGACCATTACGACTGTATTTTTCAATTTTCTGATTTTCCGCGGAACCGGTCTCTTGAAATTCTTTAATAGTTCGACCAATAGTGCTTTCAAATGGACGATTGTGTCAACCATAAAATTCACGTAATTTTCTAAAAACTCTTTTCGCAGAACGCTGATTTTCATAAAATAATTCAACAATTTAAATGCCTTGTTGTACCGTGTACGAAACTATTTTTATAAATGTCATACATTACACTTTTTAAATGCCCAGATACCCAGACAAATTCAGTGCGCTATCTATATTTTATTTATTCTTAAAAAAACCGTGCAATTTGAAACAGCCTTTACTTTTAATCCAAGAAAACATAGAAATGTACAGTTATACGGTCTTCATGGTCAATTAATTTAGTTAAACTATTTTATCTGGAAAAAAAACCCAAATAGCTGACTAGGGTTTTATAATAATTGTATATACAACATTTAAACAGCTGACTGCTGCTTTTTCTCGGAGTCACAATTACATATATATCTATGATTCATCACCTACAATGATATTAAATATCCCCCATTGTATTTTTCTAGCGTTTCAAACTCTAGTGAACAATTTTAGAATCATTAACTAATTCTTAAATTTATATATGGATAATATTTTCAGCACAAATAGTACAAGTCATCCATCTTATGACTCATCCTTTAATGTACATCTGCCACATACAAAATTCGCGAAATCAGTAACTAGCTCTGGCTAAGGAAGGGGAACATCAGGGTACATTAGAGTATTCGTGAAGATGCAAATGTGTCAATTCCTTGTCGATGTCAAACATTGGGCATTTCCAGCACCAGTTCGTATCAAATTTAACGAAAAGATCCTGGTTTACATAATTACAGGGTTGCGTTAACTCAAAAGCTCAAACCAAACGATCATTTATTGCATTGCAAATTCAGTACTTGAGCTTTAGAGAAAGTTAATGATCCCGAATTTGATAAAAAAATCATCATCGAAGTTTATGTTGGGCTTAATAGTATGACTACCATATCTGGTTCGAAAATCAGTCAAAATTATAAAATAAAGATGCATTTTATCCATGTAAAATGACCGTGTGGTATGCATTTCAATCTGTAGGACTTGTTGGGTCGCTAAGGATGCTGGTAACCCCTTTTTCGAACTCGCTATCGTTCAATATTAACCGAAAGTTTTTTGGCTGAGATTGTATGCTTGCGACTTGGACGACATGTTGTTTCAACAGTACTTGCTATATTACCGGTGAATCTATCATTTCCAGAATCGAGTATCTTCCACCTCATGCGATTTCATATACTTAGACTTCCTTCTGTGGGATTATATTAAATCGTCAGTTGACGCAAACAAACCAGCAACATTACACGACTTACGGATCAATATTGAGAGTGTTACTGCCGACAGTCGACCGAATTTGTGTGAAAAAGTCATGCACAATTGACTTCAACGAATTTATTCCTGCCAGCGTTATCATGGAGGACATTGGAATGATGTGTTCCATCAATAATGGTATTAACTGTATTTTACACTGAACTAAAAATGGTTTTAAATTTCTCACAATATCTGTGTTTTATTTTACAAGTAACGTGTGTCGCATTTAATGAAAAATCCTGTATAATAATATTTATCCCAAAAGATCAAATACACTCCAATTACATCTTAAAAATAAATAAAAATGAACGCAGCATAGTATAAATTTGTTTTACAAAATTTATACCAATAAATACGGACAATGTACACATGCAAAAAAATATTCCTAATTTCACTTTTCTCTATTCTACTTTCTTAAATTAAAAAAAGTTTCTCTAGAATGAGTCGAATGTATAACTGGTTGGTATTACTACATGCATATATGCAACAACGGAGCTTTGTTAGAGCTTTGTGCTCGTTCGAGGTACCTAGAACATATTCGATAGCCTAATAATACATAGTCTGCCGTAGAAAAAACGGAACTTTTGTAAAATAGCAATTTTTAGTCCGCCATCTATTTAAAAAATATGCTTCGATAAGGTAGATCTTTCACCACTGTTATGTCAGAATATCATTACATTAGAAGCAGAGAAATTGCCCATAAAGTAACAGTGTGTATTTGGCATTGGTCGAAAAATGAATTCTGAACAAAGAGCAAATATCAGGTTCTGTTTTGAACTCGGTAAATTGTTTACAGAAACGTTTAATTTGATGAAATAAGTGTATGATGATGCGTGTTTATCACGTACGAACTTGTGGGTGAATTTATCAGAAATATGCTGAAATCCTCATTGCGATACGTAGGAATGGAACTAAATATTTCCAAAGATTTAATTCATCGTATTTTGGCACAATGTTTGGAACTGAGAAAGATTTGTGCAAGGTTTGTGCCACACAAGTTAACTGAATTCAATATTGTACCGACTTGATTAAAGACTCAAAAAAGGACGAAAACTTCATCTATTCTATTGTAACTGGCGATAAGACGTGATGTTTTCAATATGATCCAGAGAACAAGCGTCAAAGCTCTGGATGGAAGCATCCGAGCGAAAAAAGACCGAAAAAAAGCCATTTCGGAAAATCAAAAGTGAAGACAGTGTTGGCTTGTTTTTATGATTCGAAAAGCATAGTGTACAAAGAGTTTGTACAAGTCAAACAGTCAACGCTATATACTATCTCCGCGTTATGAATCGTCTTTTGGCGCGTATTCGTCGCGTGCGCCCTCAATATCGTAAAAATGGTAGCTGTCGTTTACCACATGATAACGCACCATCACATCGCTCGACGCTTATCACTGATTTTCTAACTACAAATGGCATTTTAAGCATTAACCATTCACCGTATTCACCGGATTTGGCCCTCTATGATTTATATCTATTCTCCAAACTATATTTGCGTAACAATTTGCCTAACTATTCTGAAAGTATGCAATAAATACATAAGTGACGTATCGGATTGAATTCGGCAAGAGTATATGTTTACATGTGTATAATAAATTATTTATAGAACCAATTTACTGTCTTTGCTGTATTGACCCTTGTGCGTAACTCTGCTATATGAATCAAAATATAATAAAAATGACAAAGGAAATGATTGAGTTACGGGTAAATAAATAATAATAATAGCAAATTAACTAATTTATAACGAGCATTAAAAGTCGAGGACGTGTGAAAGGATTATTATTAAAAATAAAACTCCAAAGTTGTCCTCCAAATAAAGAAACCTTAGAACTTGGAGTGTATTAATAAAAATAATTAATTGGCGAGGGCAATAAATAAAATAAAAAATCTAATCAATTTCAAAATACTGTAATAAAATGTAAAGTAGGTAAAAGCTGTGGATTTACATATACAAGACTTAGAGATAAGAAGGTATAGAACGATACATGGTATACTTGTGTGTGGATATGTATTTCCTTGGAATGGGAGTTGTATTTCATGACGGTGAAATGCCCTATATGTCGGAGCTACCATAAAAATAATCATCCAGAAACGTGCACATGTTCTACATTTGAGAGATGTGCTGGGAGAGAATGTTGTTAGAAAAGAGATCGTGTTTCCAAAAGAGCGGTTCTTTTAAAAGAATCTGTTCGGCGAAGGACGAGTGCTCTGGTCAATTTGAAATGAACTAATCACGGTAGAGAAAGAGCACGCTAAAAATTAGAATTAATTAAAAGGCACGATGTATTGATTATAATTGCCATTCGTATAGATAGTTGGGCAGAATAATAAATACGTATTCTGTTACAAAAAGGGTTTAAAAGTTCTAATCGTAATTAGAAATTAGATACAATAAAGTTGCGCTTAATACGCAAGAGAACTATTATAGAGAATTTTCCAAGAAATATCTTACTTACTGGTTACAAAAGAGATCATGTTTCCATAACAACGGTTCTTTTAAAAGAATCGGTGCAACGAAAGGTGGGTGCACTGGTCAACTTGAAATGAACTAATCACGATAGAGAAGGGCACGCTAAAAATTAGAAATAATTAAGAGGCGCGATATGTTGATTATAATTAGCATTCGGATAGATAGTTGGGCAGAATAATAAATACGTATTCTGTGACAAAAAGGGTTTAAAAGTTCTAATCGTAATTAGAAATTAGATACAATAAAAGTGCGCTTAATACGCAAGAGAACTATTATACAGAATTTTCCAAGAAATAACTTACTTGTTACAAAAGAGATCGTGTTTCCATAAGAAGAGTTCTTTTAAAAGAATCGGTGCGACGAAGGGCGAGTGCACTGGTCAAGTTTCCAAGAAATAACTTGCGCATGAAAATAATTCGTTCCTGGAAAAAAGGACCATTGGTTTTATGATAGAGAGAGAGTGCGTGATTTTTTCCCATTCGAATATTCGTAATTTACAAACTTTAGCTTTCGATGATAATTTTTGTGTTTAAATCGCATCATACTCAAATTAAATAAAATAATTTAAAAATAATAAATGCGTTTCAGCAGATGTTCTATAACACTACAATTAAATACAAAACATTTTATAGAATTTAATTAAAGAATCATCGAATATTTAAAATTTATTAATACAATTGGATATAACATCCATACTTGACCGTATAAATACTATGATATAAAATAACTTTTTATGTATTGTCTGTGTTCATATAATCTTTCAAATAACTCTCTGGTAAGTTACTGCAGGTATTTATTATTGCAAAGGTTAATGTATGTATGCAAATATTTTTAGTCTGTAGAAAGCTATTTCATAATTACGAAATTACATTTTGACATACGTCGTACTTGAGCAAAAAATTACTCAGTTCTTCATCGACAAATTGTTCTACGAAACATAAATTTCAAAATCGCACGAGTGAGGTGTAAATACCAGCTACACTGTAGCAAATAATGCACTGCAATAATACGCGAAATATTTTACTATGCATACGTAAATTAAGTTGTCTAAACCACCAAATTATTACTAAACAAACAGGTAATTATGGCCAGAAATGTCCAATACACATTGCTCATACACTATTCTTTGCGTTGCTGCAATTCGTATTAATTAGCTGAATCGACAAGAAATAATGCACCATATAAGAAAAATTTCCATTTGCTTGATACGTATGTATAAAGATATCGATGATCGGATTATCGTCAGATTTATGTAGTGTTTAACATGAGCGCTGCCATCCAATATCGGAAAATCAATTACGAGCTCTCGCTTTTGAAATATAGATTGAGTTAATATTGGGAAACGCCACAACGTTTGAATAAATCTAATAGTCTGATTTATGTTCACATTTCGGCGCTAACCAAATAGTAATAATTGTAGAATTGTATGTGAACAATCGGCATCCGATCCGTTGATTCAAGTTGTATTTTTTGAATTGTTTTCAGTTTAATTAAAATTGGAGAGTTTAAATGCTAGAAATGCAAACCTTGACTTCTGTGAAAAGGTTGTTCATAACCTTATTTATTAGTCGTAATTTTGGAACATAATGAAAATTTAAAAAAGTTAATTTGTTGCATATTAGTTTATTCATCTTGGCAATATTTTGCGCTTTTTTGCGGACTGTTTTAAGAACATTTATTTGTTGTGCATATGAATGTGAAATATCGATTTTTGCGTTTGTATAATAATACTGCGCAATTATGCACAATTTGTAATAAAGTAAATCGATTAGTCTTTGTACTGTGGGAGCTTAACATATATTTTATACAAATACTTATATTTTTTTCATAGCGATGCGAGAAGGCAAAATGAACGGTTTACCAGAGGCGTGTGTTGTAGATAAATAAAATAAATAGTAATTTATAATTTATAAAACGTTATGAAACATATACTTTTTTAAGCAACGTTTTCAGCATTATTACATAGATGGATAAGATTGGTTAAATATTTGCAGCGTTAGGTATGTTTCCACAGTTGTCTCAGCAAACCATGTTCGCCGATAGGCGTCTTATAAATCACCGCGCACTTTTGTCTTCTCTACTTTTAATACAATGTACGACGACTAATCAACGTACCTTAATATTTTTCGTTAACATTCTTACAGTTGCATACAAAATATATAGTATTTTCCGATAGATGAGCATCAGATATGCTTTTACAACTGCATGTTTCTGAATTACGATAAATGCATGCAGCAACTGTTTAGGTTTTATTAAGTTTATTATTTACGCAAGCACATAGCAAGTGTACAATTCAATAACAGTAGATTTACAGAGGAAAAACATCAATCTGGACGGTTCTGATGATCCATCCTCCTAACGTCATGATGTTCAATAAAAACTTTAACCTTATCACGTCGACATAGCACTTTAGGAAATTCTGTAATTTCAGCTACTGTTTTCGACAATGATATAGACCTAATGATGGAACGTGGTTACCATAATTCTGGAATATATGTATATATGTTAGCAAAAGTTCTGCCTAAAATTACGGAAATTATGGCATTAAATGAATAATATAGTAAAATAAAAATATAGTGCAAATATACCTATTATACGAGTACGATGGGTAAAATGCTGTCTCCAAAACCACAATAGAAAATACTTAGTGCAGTGTTTGTACATCAATCGACAACAGTTCAGTAATTCAGAAGATTTAATAAATGCACTAAAGAGCACATGAACTAATAGTTTGGATTATTTAAGTAAATTATAAAACAGGCTAATAAAACGAATATTTTCAGTTATAGCAAAGGTGTACACACCTTAATAGAAATCAAAATGCTTATTCTTTTCTTTTTCATTTTACTAATTTTGTTATGTGAATATTGGCTGCACTGAATTATAGATCGTTTTCAAAGTCTTGGTCGATATTAGACGTTTTAGACTCATTAATGAAAAAAGATCCAAGTTAAACCTCAACAGAACTGAACAAATTAAACGTTTGCCCATTCTACATTACTACCTTGTCTTTATTTCATAGATAAATCTAAAAAATTGGATTTGAGGCTATGGCACGAACTTTCTTAATAACCCAAATAGATTCCAATTGTGTTTTCTGCATTTATTAAGAGGCAATTATGACTACATTAGGAAAATATCTTAATTGTTAGCGCGTTTCAAAGCTACCACCTCGTCCAAAAAAAGTCTGACAGTACAGTTTTTTATCTAATAATAAGGCAAATATATATTTTTTTACACGATAACGCAAGACGCCTTACATTGCAATAATAGTTTTGAACTTAATATTTTAAATTATGCAATCTTACAGCATTCACTATTTCTTATTTTCAACATATTATTTTTTCAACCATGAACGACTCTTTACAAGGAAAGGAAGAGTGCTGTCGAAACTTTATATGCTCCAGAGGCTAAGATTTTCTTAAAAATGGTAATTTATTTTTAATTAACTTCACTTATCCTTTTATATGCACCACTAATAATGTATATATGTGATCGTGATCGTATATTGATTCGTTATTCTTGAGTTTTTGCGCGCGTAAATTGAATAACTCGATATAGAGAAAGCCCTCGTTCCTTCTGATGTTTCGGTGACATTGCTCCCACCTTCTTCATTAGATGCTCATTATTGCAGCGATTTTAAGAGTCTTGTTAACAATATGATAACAATATAATATTTTTTGCAGCGGCTATAAAGCTCTTATAATTTCCAAGTGAACTATAAGCATTTTGATTTTATGAACATTTGTATTTGAAGGTTAGTTATTAGATATGTGTTAATAGTTAGACTTTAAGTAGGAGTAAGTAAACTTGATGCGTTTTGTGTTTATTGATTCTTTATTAGTTTTTATTAGAGAATCTGGTTGACACTTTTTAATTAACGGAGAAACATTCTTTAAATATGAAATTTTTTGCTCTTGGTTACAATTTTTAATATATAAAGTTCGATATATTTGATAAATAAATCATATAAATTTTGTTGTTTCAGGTAATACGACATAGTCGATTATGTATAGGTAAAGAAAAATCGTATGCTCTGTACTTGCTGTTCTTTTTATATCTGTATCTATATTCTCATAAGTTACATGTGGAGAATTCTAATTTATAAAGTTAAAATAAACTTTTGGCTGCTAACTTAAGCGACTGTCCTTTTAATCAATTAAGGTTTCTACAATAATTTTCTTATTCTGTATACGTATTTCTACAACTAAGTTGTTATCATCAGCAGATATCAGCACAAATAATATCTGCTAAAGATGACAACTTAGTTGTCGAAATATTATACACAATGCGAAAATAATCGTGAAAAGGGGTTAAGCTTAATTGATTAATTTAATCAACCAGTCTCCATTAAAATTTACCTAGTGTTCTTCTAATTGGTACGTCAAACTTGTCAACACTACTACTAAATTATAATCGTCCGTGTGCAAATTGTTCCTTGATTTCTTTTCTCTTCTAACTTACCCATTATAAGAGCCGGTAATTAGAAGTCTTTGTGCCAATATATAAAGTAATGCAACAGGAATACGAAATACCGTTTTCAACATACAAGACAGAAGGAAATGATGTTCATCAGGGATCGTTTCTGGCCATCTCCTTTTTCGTGATTAGTCAAAATGTAAATGACAGTAATGTTTAAATACAATAAGCGTCATCGAGTACAAAAAGGAAACAACACTTCTTTTTAAATATTTCTATCACCAATAAAGTTCTGTAAATTGTAAATGTTTTTCTTTTTAATATGAATTTACTTCGTATTACATTGAATATTGATTGAATATTTCTAAAATTGCTAACGTTTGTTAAAATATCGAATTTGCCATCATCTAAAAGGAACCAAGTTTCTGTTTATAAAAGTTAAATAAATTAAAAGATTTTAGTTGCATGTTACAAACTACAATATTTTCAAAAGGAATTACTCCTCAAATGTTGTTAGTGTAGAAGAGAAATACACGCGTTTTGGTCCCTCTTTCGTCATGAGATTTCCGCTGAAATTCCCTTCGTTGCAAGGGATTACGACTGAGTTTAGCTTCTGTATATACATATGAAATTATGTGCTCTCCTTTCAAAAATAAACATACATTTACAAGCGAAATGCATCGCCAGCATAAAATCTCTGATATAAAAATATTATTCTAGAACAGCAATAACATAAAACTTCGTTTTTCCAACAATATCCTCTCATACGGCGCAATTTTTTTCAACAATTTATCAATGGTGTTAAAGAACACATTCTTTCTTAGAAATTTCGAAAGTAAATTTATAAGAAAGACTAACGAATTGTCAAAATTTAACATACGACCATTTCTCCAACAATATCTCCTTTATATATATATATATATATATATATATATACATATATATGAAATAAATGAATGAATGAAATAAATTCTGTAACTTGTTTCGTAGAAATTCACTAGTTATATAAAAGAGGGAGAGAGACATATAATCAAGTGCTTAATATATATATATATATATTAATATATATATATATATATATATATATATATATATATATATATATATATATATATATATATTACTTGATTATCTCTATCTTTTTTATATAACTAGTGAATTTCTGGGAAACAAATTACACAATTTATTTCAAGACAACATTGATATATTGTTTGAGTAAAATCTGTGACATACATAAGTATATCTACATACAATCTGTTTCAGAGAAAACTTTTTTAAAATAAAAGCAAAAGCTTACTATTTTGGTAAAATTCATTTCTTCGGCTTCAATGCAACGTTTTGCACAGTCAATTAACATGTCGAATGAACTTCTAGGTTCATCTTTACAGATGATTTAGAGATGCGTAAATACGGTAACTGGTTGATGGTTAAAATACCATTCGTAATTAGAAAATCAGTGATAAGCGTCAGGCTTTGAGATGATGCGTTGTCATGTAATAAACGCCGGCTTCCATTTTCACGATATTGAGGGCGCACACGACGAATGCACACCAAAAGACGCCCTATAGCACCATGATAAAATGTAGCATTGACTGTTTTGAAAATACCACGTCCCATTGCTAGTTACAATAGAATGCCTAAAGTTTTCGTCCTTTTTTGAGTCTTTAATCAACTCTGTACAATGTTGAATTCAGTTAGCTTGTATTGTACAAACGTTGCACAAATCTTTCTTAGGCTCAAATGCGGTGACAAAATGCGATGAACTGAATTTTTCGAAGTATTTAATTCCATTCCCTCGTATTGCAATGAGAATTTCGGTTCGTGTCTAATAAATTCACGCACAAGTCCGATGTTACATTCCTTAACAACAGATTTTTTTTGCATCAGGATGTTCGCCGCCATTTATGTCCGTACGACAGTCTTTAAATCGTTTATACCACTCACACACTCGTACGTGATAAACACCCATCACAATACACTTGTTTCATCAAACTAAACGTTTCAGTAAACGATTTACCGAGTTTAAAACAGAACTTGATATTTGCTTTTTGTTCAAAATTCATTTTTTGGCCAATGCCAAATACACACTGTTACTTTATGCCCAATTTGTCTGCTGCTAATGATGCAAATATCATCATATTTTGCCATAACATTGGTGAAAAGTCTACCTTATCGACGCATGCTCTTTTTTTAATAGAATTACTATTTTAAAAAAGTTCGGTTTTCTCTGTGACAGACGGTGTACATATATACTTGAGTACTATTAGATTTTTGGGCCCTCTACGTTGTTGGATAGAAGTTCTCGAAAGAACTGGCATCTCCAAGTTTCGATGACATTTCAATCATCTTTTTCAGGAGTTGTTTCGTATGAAGCGTCAACCTGAAACTGGCTCTGACTCGGATTACATTGGTTTTGATTTGGGTTTAAAGGGATTTTAATGAGTTTTTAATGCGTTCTGGAACTTTCGGTCCGGGTGGGATTATAGTAAGGTGTCATTAACAAATGATTACTGTTAATGGGTTGTTTGTTTGCCGATATTTGATTTATATATATATATATATATATATATATACAGGTATATATGTATGTATAGAGAGAGTGAGAGAAAGAGAAAAGCGAACTTTTTTAAAATAGTAATTCTATTAAAATAAATTTGCGTCGCTAAGGTAGATCTTTCACCAATGTTATGTCAAAATATGACGTTTGTATCATTAGAAGAATGTGCTTATATACAATGTATATATAAATAGAAGGAAATCATTTCCGAATACGCCCACTATCTGAACGTATTCAACGTGTGTACATTAGTAGTTCGACTTCCGCTTTAAATAAATTCAAAAACGATCGTATTTGCTGATATCTTATGATGCTACGGAAGCAGGTTTATCATTATACAGATTACTAGCTAGCAAGAGATCTACCACAAAAAAATCGAATTTCTCGTTTTGCTCTTGTAGAGATAGATAAATATTACTTTTTAACTCTTACAAGGTGCTTTCAGTATTTGGAGTGATTTTATTTGCATAACCAAAAGTTGCTTGTTAAAATGCAAGCAGTTTCCAGGTGAACACCAGATATCACCGAAACGCCGAGTGCGAAAAGGTTTTTCATGTAAGCAAACTGATTCGAGAAGTCAACGGTTACATACAAGGTGCCACAAAAATTATGAACTTACGTTGTTTCTTCGTATCCTATGAAATACATAATTTTTATAATTATTCTTGTTATGAGAATATTTCGCGGTACTTTGTATATATAAAATCCACACCATCCAAACTCCTGTCAATAAAAGTTTGACATTTTGTAGCATAAGAAATTTGCGAAAACCGTGGCCGTTTTGTCCAATCGTGGACAATAGATTGTTTTAAATAGTTTGGATCCTACATGGGAACACTATAGTATAATGATTTGAATATTTGTTTATAGGAAGAACAAAGCCTTCATTGCTTGCAATCTACTTTCAAGAATGACACTCCATCGCGGGCGATTGTACATAAACGGTATAAAAAATTTGCAATTCTCTCCAGGACGATGCCCATAAAATGTAGACCAAACACTGCAGTCGCTACTGAAGACATATTAGCTTTGCAACGTTATATTGGGTCTGGGAAAAAGTTCGTGGCGTTTTTCCCGATAGATGGCATTGGTTGCCGATAACTAAAGAACAACAAGTCACATCGACACCACCGACGGCTCGTTTTTTAGATGACCTTCCGAACGTTAGTTTGAGCGTAGAAACATTGTAATCGGTGCAGTGGTTGGAAAGTTATTCGCACTTGAAAATGGATATATAATAGAAATTTCGCTATATATATATATATTATATATATATAAGGGGAAGAACGCTGCGCAGGCTTGTGATAAAATTTGTGCTGTGTACGGTGAAGGTACTTTATCGAAATCTGTTGCGCGGAAATGGTTCGCTCGCTTTCGTTCTGGAAATTTCAATGTGAAAGATGAGTCACGCTCCGGTCGTCCAATCACTGAAAAATCTGATGAAATTCTTGAAAAAGTCCAACAAGATAAGCATATCAGCAGTGTCGATATTGGCATGGAGCTAGGCATTGACCACAAAACTGTTTTGAACCATTTACACAAAGCTGGTTACAAAAAAAAGCTTGACGTATGGGTTCCTCATGAGTTGAGCGTGAAAAACATGATGGACCGAATTAACATCTGCGATGCGCTGCTGAAACGGAATGAAATCGAGCCGTTTCTGAAACGTTTAATAACCGGAGATGAAAAATGGATTACGTACGATAATCGGAAGCGTAAAAGATCGTGGATAAAGGATGGTGAGCCGTCACAAGCGTTCGCTAAGCCAACATTGACGCCAAAAAAGTGATGCTGTGTGTATGGTGGGACTGGAGGGGAATCGTCCACTACGAGCTACTTCCAACTGGTCAGACGATTGATTCTCAACTCTACTGTGCACAACTAGAGAGATTACGCCAGGCGATTGAAAGAAAACGGCCCGAATTGATTAATAGGAAAGGTGTTGTCTTCCATCATGACAACGCCCGACCACACACTTCTTTGATGACCCGTCAAAAATTGAGAGAGTTTGGTTGGGAAGTTTTGATGCACCCACCTTACAGTCCGGATATAGCACCCTCTGACTATCATCTGTTTCGATCTCTGCAGAACTCTCTCAATGGAATTAAGTTGGTTTTAAATTTCAAAAGAAGCCTGTGAAAACTACTTGATTCAGTTTTTTTACCAGAAACCACAGAAGTTTTTCACCGATGGGATCATGGATCTACCAAAAAAATGGCGAAACATTGTCGATAATAATGGAGCATATTCGGTTTAAATGAATTCGTCCACGCGCCATGCGGGGACCAGTTGAATTTTACTGAAAAAACGCCACGAACTTTTTCCCAGACCCAATATTACATAAGTATGTTAAAATAATAGGAACCGCGCAATGCATTCGACGCATTTCACAGAATTTTACACGATGAGCTTACTATGAAAAACCGTTGTACTACATTTTTTAAATAACCATCAAGAAGATGAACGATTTTTTCGAAAAAGGATCTTGAATTATTAATAAAATTAGAATAGATGACGAAATATATATCACGGTTTTTCTACTCGTCTCGTGTCTGGTATACACATGAAAATTGCCTAGAAACTGCGCCCCCCCCCCCAAAAAAGTTATGTCCGTAGTATTTTTCAGATGAATAGATTTTATCTAGGGTGTTAAACTTGAAGAACTGTTGCAAATAATTACTCAATACCGCAATTACACAGTTTAGTAGTTCGTGACGATAATGCGTCATCTCACATATCAGAATTAACAATTTTGAAAGGTATTGGTGCTTATATCTTGGCGCATCCACCGTATTCATGGGATTTGACTATGTGTAATTCCGAACTTTTCTTTAATTATACAAAAGATCTACGAAATAGAACATTTTCCCCTGAAAAAAAAATTCATTTAAAAATTATAACGTTTTTGGAGAGCCTGTCTTCAGAAGTCTAGTTGGATGCATTTAAAAAGTAGAAATGTCGATTTTAGTGGTCCTCACATTGAAGGAGAGAGTGTGATTAATTGAATTAATCAGAAAAGGTAACAAACCTCTTACCACATTAATGTCCGTACTCTGTATACGTATTTTGTTAGCGGGTTGTACAGGTAACAGTAGACGTATGCCCAAACAGGCGACAAAAGCTTTCACAGTTAATACTGTGTGTCTCTCGGTCCTTCTAAACACTGTCGTACATGTTTTATTTTTACGACCGAATAATAGAAGCTTTCGCAACTCTCACTATCTCGTAGGAATGCGAATAGCTCCGACTATCAGCGCTATTACTATGTTATTCGCGTTGGTTTGATACATAACTTTTAATGCCATAATGACATCCTTTTCTCATTACTCTTTAGTTACTTTCCATTAATCTGAAATGTGATGACTGGAAAGGAACTATTAAACAAATAAAAGCAAGAAAACTGTCGAATTTGGTGAAAGTGATTGGAAGTATATAACTCTTATTAACAGTATTTAAAGAAACCATATTGAATAGTTTTAAAGTTTAGATTACATGCCCATATTATCTTAAATATTAAGCTAATTTAATTACTGAAGAAAGAGAAATTCTGTTCTGAATAAAACTTTGGAGTTTCATTATGGCATATTAAGTTAATGAATTATGAAAACATTATGGTTTCACTACAAACGGAACTATGGACCAAAAAGCATTCAAAGCTAGTTAAATTAGAAAAGAAGGCAAAAAAAGGATATGGCACTGGATTTATTACGCGGTAAGGAAGTATAACGCACATAAATAAACAGGTTATTAACATGAAACATGTTTGGAATGAGGAATGAGTGAAGAAAAGTAAAAGGAGTTAAATTGAATAAAGCAGGAAAAGGATGAGAAGAGCTCTGAGCCAAATTTAATAGCTAGAAAAAGAGCAAGCGATTTGTGAAAGCCCAATATTTTGACGCAATGCAATAGAAATGAATATGCATGGTATAATTTTCTCGACTCCCCGAAGACACGACAAAGTAATATTACAGCACGATTACGCGGCGTCTCTTACAGCAGAACCCATCAAAGAAACGTTGAAAGTACTTGGATGGTACATCATATCGCGTCCACTTTACTTTCCAGGCCTTGCCCCGTCCGACTGTCTCACCTTTTCGCATCAGTAGGACACGCGCTTGCAGAGTAGCACTTCGCTAATTTCGAAGAAGTTAGAAAATGGCTCGATGATCGGTTTTGCTCAAAGGACAGTTTTTTTAAGGTAGTATCCATAAATTGCTTGAAAGATAGACAAGATATGTAGAATCAAATGGCCAATACTTTAAATAAATACAATATTCCATGTTCTTGAAAATTTTGTGGTTTTTTTTTACAAAAAAACCGGTAATCACTTTCTGATACAACTGGTATGTCTCATGATGCGTGGGCAAAAAGTCTTCATGGACTTTGTGATAAGAGAAAATAAATACAGTAAGTAGATATTTTAATATATATATTCAAGTAAAGATTAAAGAGTTGAAGAAATATTAAAAGGGTTTGTTATATATCTAAGCATTTTTAATGAAATCGAATAAAATTTTTCGGTTTTACTTTCTTTCATGTAGTTGTATAAATTATAAACTAATCGATAATTTTGTTAGCAAAATGTCATTGCTCAGTCTAACTAGACACTGCTAGGTAGCTCGAATTTTTTTAATATGTAAGCAATGCTCCTTGGTTGTTAAAATATTGCGGCAAATTTAATAAATTAGTGTTTCACGAATACAATATTGCATTTTTTATAAGTAATTATCGCCTGGAAATCTTGAAATATTAAGTAGCTGATAAGAAGAAATGTAAATGTCGTAATTTAAAATCGATCTCTTAGCCAATAATTTATAAAATGTTTGCAGGCTAATATTTCATAATTATTTTCTTGATCTGTACGCATGTCAGAATAGTCTAGTTGACGTCCTACATTTATAAATAAGTAGATACAATCGATTTTCTTTATGTATCCTTAAACCCAGCACGTTTTATTACACAATGTCTTTAAATCAATTCTGCTGTAACATGTCGTTTATTACACGTTTCATAGTCTTTTGTTTTACTTTAGAAACTACCGTTCAGACCTAGATTTTACCAGCTAGGATGATGAAATTTAGACGTAAATCAATGTTAGCAGTGGAAGATATCGCAATGTTCGCTCTTGTATAGCTTGTATCTGGCTGTACATCTGGCTAACATTGCAGAATCAAAATCGGATAGAGGCGGGATATTCCGATAACATTGCTCCGTATTAAATGATTCACGACTTCCAGACTGTATGCAATCCGAAATTAGTTTATAAATTCCTCTACTCTACTCTGACTTCCGATTCGATCCTATTGGGAAGTTTGTTTGAAAATTGCATTTGCGATTAGCAATGTTATATCGTAACTACTAACTATTAGTAATTTAATGTCGATAAAGTAAAATCTAAATATTCTTGTTATGTCTGAAATATATCATATCTAATAAATTTATTATTATAAATTATAGCTGTTACTAAGAAAATCTAAAGTATATAATACAAGAGTAGATCGGCTTATTTCTGGAACGAATCGGAAGATGGCACTACATGATCGTGTCCTTCTCTTTTCTTTAAAACGCCATTATTCGTACAATTTCTCCCAAATTTTCGAACAGATTGTATATAAGCATATGCTGTTATTATCGATTCAAGTAAATAATTCTTGCATTTTCTTAATCATGAATAAAAACGAGTACCGTGCAGTAATGAAGCATTTCCTTTTGAAAGACTTAAATACTGAACAAACCAAAATAGTTGAACAAAATTCATTGTGTCTTTTTCTGCGCACGCAACAATAAAATTGGGTTGATGAACTAAATGCAGTAAGACAAGCATGAAGGATGCACCGGCAGACCAAAAACAACTACCGATAAAAAAATAATTGAAAAAAGTATATGTAGTCGTAATGAATGATCATCGAATAAAGTTGAGATAGATGAAAGTGAAAGTAGGTTACATCATGTATCAATATTTGGATATGAGAAAGCTCTGTGCTAGGTGAGTACCGCGTCTGTTGACAATCTGTCAAAAGCAAATGAAAATGACAATTTCGCAGCAATGTGTAGACATGTTCAGGTGTAATGAAAAGGACTTTTTACGATGTTTTGTAATTGCAAAGGAGACGAGGATAAAACACTACATTCTGGAGACCCAAATGCTGGCCAATCACTAGACTAGACACGGAAAGCCAATTCCATGAAAGACCGAAATGTTACCGTCTGTTGGAAAAGTAATGGTTACCGTCCTTTTGGATTTCCAATGAACCATTTTATTGATTACTTACCACACGCGAAGACGGTAACAGGCGTAACTAGGCGTCATTAGCTGAGCTAATAAACCAAATATAAGACGCCTCATTTAGTAAAGAAAAAGTCTTGTATTACCAGATAATATTCCAGCCCACAAGTCGGCAATTGCGACAGCAAATTTCACGAATTGCGATTACAGTTAAATGAATTGTCGGATTTATTCCTGTTCTCAAACTTGAGAAAATGGTTGGCTGGAAAGAAATTCTCATCAAATACTGAAATCATCGAAGCTGTAAGTGGATACTTTGAAAGTGTAAATAGTTCTTATTTTTTGAAGGATAGAAAGGTCTTGACATTGAACTAAATGTGTGGACCTGAAAGGAGTCTATATAGAAAAATAAATACAATTCAAGATTCCTAAAAGTTTTTTTACTGTCTCGTCCTAGAGATTTTCGGATTTATCCTCGTAGATGAGAATTGTATTATCATAAATGAGGTTAAGAGTTATAATTAACGATTATGGGAAAATTTTCAAATTCCATTAATCGGTGTTACAATAAATAATTCAATTATAGTAAACTCATATAAATTTTAGTAATGTAATATCGTAGCTTTTGCTATTAACACGGTTACGTGATTCGCATGAATTAATTAAACCAACGCCACCTACGCACCTAACCTTGCCCAAAATATGATAAACTCTGTCTATTACGTCTCAATTGAAATGACACAATATCCAAATAAATACGCCCTCTTGGAATATTATCGTTTCCATTAATTTTATATAAAGATACATGTATGGAAATTAAGGTGATGATGAAGTGTTACATGAAGAGTTTTAAAAAAGAACCTTTTGAATTTTAGCGGTACCATGATTATTACAGATTAGCAGTACATTTTATATAATAATATTTATTAAATACCCAACAGAGACAACCCTAAAACGGGTAAAAAAATATATACAAAAAATTAAACCATAGTAACATTGTGTATAAATGGTAGTATAACATATACAAAATATATCTTTACAAACAGTGACTATGGCAAATCAATCCGTAGATGGTTGAAACTCACTGCCGAATGAACCAAAGAGATCTTCAGCAAAATATTGGTCCTTGCCGTAAGGACATAAATCAATTGACTAACCCTTGATCGCAAACGCGGAACAATAAAATGAACACGCGAGAGTAATCCGGTGTGTCAACCTTCCCAGTAATAATACTGTGCATAAATAGAGCGCTAAGAGTCTTTCTCCTATCGGACAGCGATACGATGTCATGACGCTCCAACAACTCGTTGTAATTCGCTCCATGGACAGGATATCGAACATTAAATTTAAATGAGAGGTATTTCAGAAATTTGCATTGAATTTGTTCCAGGAGGTTAGTTTGAGACTGATAGTAGGGGTACCAAGCTATAGATGCATATTCCAGTTCGGAAACGTCATGACCAAAGAAAATAATCTTTAAAGTGTCCATGTTATCAAAGTATCGGCATGTGCGAATTATAAAACCGAGAGATCTGGAAGCCGCAGCCGTCACACCAAGAACATGCTCAGAGAAAGTAATTTTTTCGTCAAATATCACTCCAAGATCTTTAATCGATGATCAGGATGAACTGAAAATTCTGGGAAATGAAAATAAAAAGAAGGACCTTGCCATTTCCGATTATTTTTTCAATATAATTCCTTGTCACTTCGATTCATTTGGGTTGGTCATGATCCAAAGTCTCTATGCCATGATAAAATTCGGAACTTTCGAGCGCGTTATAATTAGCATCTACAGCAAGATTAACATAGTCGTCTGTTGGAATAACTTCATCATAACCAAGTTTTCATGCAAAATATAAGTTGCACATTCTTTAGAGATATTTACAGCCTGATTTTTCGTCACTCGTAGCAAATTTTTACATATAACAGCTTTGTTCTTTTTATGTAACTTATAATTATTACTTGATGTATTCTTTCATATTCACGTTCATGATGTTGGCTATCTCCTTCGCCCTTTTTCGGCAGTTCAAAGCAATATCATTAATTTTATTGATAATTACATGGTTGTTGTAGTTTTTGATATTCCTGTTTACATTATCTTCGATGCTCATGACGCCAGGTTTAAATTGTATGTCAAAATTATGAATTTATATAGTTCATGCATTTTAGGGTCTTCTATTTGGATATATTCAGATTGCTGTAACTTTCTAATCGAATGTCAGAATTTAATAAAACTTAAAGACCACCCCGCGTTATATCGTCTTTCAATTGCAATACTTTCCAAAAATGTTTCAAACAGCTCAAGCATAAAGAACACATAAATTGCAATACTTTTATTCTTTATGTCGAATATACAAATAAAACAAGTAATGCCGAAGTATAATACCAGGACAAAAGAAAATTAGAGATTTTAGTCAAAGTATCCAACCTTGGCGGTTTAGATTTCACTAGCTATGCTTCCCTTCCAGAATAGAAGCTAGGCGACACATTATGCACCTACAAAGATAGAATATCGTTAAAAGACAAGTCACAGAAAATTCTATGTGGGGATTGCGAACAGTCTTACCTAGGCTAAACGAGCAAGAGAATTAGAGTTAAAAGAAAAGAACCCAAATTAGCAGTACAGAAACGAGAATCCAACTCTTTGTTAGTGCAACACTTCGTTACGACAGGGCACAAAATAGATCTAGAAAATTTGTCGACGTTCACTAGAAATACACAAATGAGAATCGTCACAGACATTATAGAGATCAAAAATATAGTCTATTTGGCATCCGTTAGTTAAAAACATGAAAATATATCGTAAAACGGGCCCAGGAAAGACCACTCACATCTAATTATGAACACTCGCACAACAAAAACCGACAGTGTTGATCACTCACCCTGCCGCTTCAGTGAGTAGCACGTATAAAACAAAGTGCAATGCAGTCTGACCAACACTTGCTCCAGAAGAAGATGCCAGCAATATCATTGAAACGTCGAACAAGGAAAGTGTCATATCAGAACCACATATACATTTATTATAATTAAACGGATTATGTTAAATTTTAACATTCTTTTTTGTAATTCTTTTAAAATTTAATCATTTAAACATTTTCATTTGAACTCATAAAAGAAATTAAGCATGATAAATAACATAAGGAAAAAATATTGAACGTGTTTTTAAGTAATTAAAATGCGCAACAGAATCCGCATTCTTTTGCCACAAACAGAAGTTTTAAAAATTAAAATGAAGCTCGGAATTACGAGAGCAGTAATAGAATGGCAACACTTGGTGTTAAGTTGCGACGAATGTTCGCAAATTTATTTTTATAAATTGCTTCGCGAATTACGAAATTTCGCAAGTGAGTTTCCCCCTGCACCTGTCTGCGGTAGCTCCGACAATTAAACTTTAACTACATATTCACGAACGAACGCACATATAGATACAACTTTAATTATAATTTATATACATTATTTCTGGCACTGTAGTGCGAGTATGAGATTTTCAGCTTTTAATTTACATAAAAGAATGAATGTTTACTTTGAATTGAACTAAACTGACTATAGTTTTGGGTGATTAGTGCAGATTGGTGCCACCGCTATATTTTAATCAATTTGCGGTTATGAGATTGTTAAGTTATAGAATTTAAGTAGAATTTCGTTGGTCTTCAGATAATAAAAGAAACTAGTTTTTCTACTGATTTTATTTTAGAACCAGATGTTTTCATTTTTCCTGAGAAGAGTTGTATCTAATAAAAATAGAAAAATATGTCGTAGTATTGTATTATTTTTGTTTCTTGTAATATTTTTATTTTTGCTCATTTAACACATAGCTTTTATTTTTCTTCTGTGAATATTTTGTTTTAGAATGTATTTATATTTACAGAACTCTCATATATTTTAGATTGAGTGTCTTATGTCTGTTGCCAATATTACCACCAATCAAAGTAGTTTAGTCTAAATAATTATTTAGATTTAACTTTGAGTCTTTCTAACATTAGGTGTTTTCCCTTAATAGACTTTTCCCTTTATAACTATCCTTTTAGAGCGTCCTGTCTAGTGTGTCAGCTCCCTTGTCTCCTTCATCACTATATCCCGTCTCTATATCTCATTTCGTCGAATCACGATTTTCTTGATCTTTCCCTTTTGCTTCCCTCATCCCCAGTCTCTAGCACCTTCCATTAAATATTATATTTGCTGCATTTACTAGTTTTGATTTCGTGAATTTAAACATTTATTTACCAAGCCAAATTTGCGTCAAATTTCAAATAATATTGAAATAATAATATTTCACGCTTTTATATATCCCAACAGCTTAATGCTCAACTATTTATAACGGCTATGGCAGACCACGAATTATTATTATATCCGCGCTCGTTGAGTAACTTAAGATTTTTGTCTATCAGCATGCACTTAAACGGGAAAGGAAAACCACGGAAAACCTTCTTGGAGAGCAGGCCATCGGAATCTAGTTCTCTGCTTGATAAGACAGTGATTTACCAATAAGTTGTCAGCCGACTAAATATTGAAATTATCGTAATCAAGTTGACTGCTCAGGTATAAGCTACTGCAGCTGTAACGTATTTGATATATTGAGATATGTCGTCGAAGTTTCAGAACCTAAATAAGTTTAGAAAGCACTTAAATGTACAAAAATAGGATTAATTTTATGTAAAATTTCACTGTTTCAAAGGAAATAGAATTGGTACGTACTGATTTTGCGTCATTGAATATATTATGGTTATTTTCGTTGCTCGATTCAAAAATATAAGTTCATGCTTTGAAAGCTATGCAAGTAAAAAAAATAATTAAAAGAGTAACAGTTTCCATATTTATTTTTAAATAATTATCTATAACAAGGAGGAAAAAATAACTGTTTTAAATTTCAGCGAGTCCGGATTTCTTTGGTGTTAGTTATCCTGGTTGATGGATACCACCGATGGAAATAATTGATAATATTATTACAAAATTTAATATCGAATTGTAAATATTCATAAGAGTAAAAGCTTGCCAAGCCTAAAGAGGTCGGATTAAAACTTGAAGGAAAGTGTATCATACCCCTAGAACTTAATATACAGTTGCGAGCATATAGGTACCCCTCTCCTACCGAGAGGACATTCGCAGTGTGGTGAATAAATTCGAGTCCACTGGTTCAGTAAACAATGAATCAACACCCGTGCGACGTCGAAACGCAAGATCTGCTGAAAACATCGCCGCTGTTTGTGAGACTGTGCAGGAGAATCTCAGGTAGTCGATCTCGCGCCGCTCACAAAAACCCGGCCTTTCGCAGACCACCACTTGGCGAATTTTGCGTCATGACTTGGGCCTGCACCCGTACAAAATTGAACTGACTCATAAGCTGAGGGTAAACGACCATAGACAGTGACGTATGTTTGCTGAATGGGCCGTGGAGCAGTTGGAAACTGACCCTAATTATCATCGAAAAATCATTTTCAGCTATCAGGCCCGTTTCTGGATGAATGAGTACGTCAACAAACAAAATCATCTAATATGGGACAATACCAATCCACATGAGATCCAAGAGCGTCCAATGCATGCCGAAAATGTCACTGTTTGGTGTGCATTTTGAGCTGGCGGCGTCATCGGTCCATATTTCTTTGAGAACGACGTCGGCCAGGCCGTCACTGTCAATGGCAAACACTACAATAAGCTACAAACCACAGCGGCCTTCAAAGCTAACACAGCCCATGCTGTCGGACTGACTGATTTTTGCGCCAGAGACATGGAAAGTTGGATATTTCGGATGCGCGCCACCCAGCGAAGCCGCGGCGGACATTTGCACGATGTTATATTCCGTACATAATAACACCAATAGGCCTTTCAAACGAATAAAAATCTTCGATGATATCTCACGCACGTTTTGTTTTATTTAAATTTAGATAGGAAACGCTTAATGAAAGACTCGTTACAAATATACCAAAAAAGCCACAATTATCTGCGGCATTACGAGGCCATAAGCAGGTGTTATTCCAAGAGCAAATTGTCAAGACAATTTTTACTTGTGCGTTGTGCAGTGCAAAAATACAATTAACTATTATCAAACGACTGGCGGGTATCATAGTTTACCTAAAAGTGGTAGAAAACGTGTTACAACTCTCCAGAAAGATCAACTGATACAGCGAATCGCGCTCCAGGATAGACACATATCCATTATAGCGATTCATGCTGAACTCCGTGCCCAACGCAACGCTTCAATGTCTGTGCATGCAGTTAGAAGGTGTTTGTTGCAGGGTATTTAAGTGTCCGAAAACCAAACGCAAGCTTGTACTTACCAAGTTGCACTACAAGTAGCGCCTTATGTCGGCAAAAAATATCGACATTGAAATACAGGTGACTGGGCCAAATTAATTTGATCAGATTAATCTAATATTGACGTACGTACTTAAAAATATCCCGTAATCCTTGAAATAAACATAACGGAACTGAGAGTAGTTGTTTTTTTTACCGAAATGGAAATATTCAAAATCTAAAGCTCATTGCAGATGTACAGTCATCCTGGAGCCAGTTACATTCATTGGAGGTTAGAGTAGGCACTTTTACTTGAATGTTATACCCACTGTTAAATACGATGGTGGAAGCATTATGATTTGGGAGTGTAAGACTGCACAGAACGTCGCAGAAGTGCATTTGTGTGAGAGGCACATGAATATGATGCGCTATATTGACATATTGGAAGAGGTTCTTGAGACATCTATTGTGTAATTTCACGATATCGATTCAGGCGATTACTACTTTCAACAAAAAGCTTAATCTGAAGTTAAATGATTTGATGAGTGAAGCATCTTGATTTGCCCCTAAACTTCCCAGGTCTCTCTCCCATACAGAATTTATGGCATATTTTAAAGGAAGGGTTCGTAAACGCCACCACACCTTCAAAAAAAGCGCTCAAACGAATAGCGTTTCAGAAATGAGCATCTATTTGCGCTCAAACGAACAGCGTTTCAGAAATGAGCATCTATTTCGCTAGATAGTTGTCACAAACTCGTGACTATTATGCCTCAAACAAATTTTTGCTGTAATAAAGGCTAGAAGAGGTAACATTAAATATTAATTTACTTAATAACAAAAGGTTATAAAATCTATTATGTAGTTTATTCTTGTTTTGTGTACCCTGTTTTATTGCAACATGAAAAAAGGTATCCTACCTATGACATTTGCTCGCACTTGTATTATGCTTGCATATTCGAGACATTTAAATCGTTACCAAATCTTATAAACTTGCTAACCATCAACTCCTTTATGGATGATAAAATTCAGGAAAATAGTTCAATAAAACTATGTTTAGTTTAATAAACCAAAGATATTTCAAGAAAGATAGGCTTAGACAGCATCGCTTTTCTTGATTTGGTTGGTAAATTCTCAAAACTACCAGTAAAATCTTAATATTTCATTCGATTTTAGTTTTTCTTCCTCCACTTCTCTATTATTCTATTAGATAATGGCCAGGTACTAATCATCACTACAAAATTTAACTCACTGTCCTTATTAGCCCATTCTTCATTTATGGAAATTTAGGTTCTTGTAACTACATATTGTCTTACAAATATAAATTTTAAATAGATAGGGTCGCACTGTTCCGTACTTTGCGGAACCCGTTATACATGAAAATGCTATATTAGAATTGAACTTGAGACGTACAACCGGTTTGCATAAAGCAAAACCTGTTGCATCATGATATGGCCACAATTAAATAAATACCAGTGCTTGCATAAATTTGCTTCTGGAACGGGGCCAGTAATTTGTTTCGTACGTAAAATTAGCGCCCTTGTAACCATTAAGACAGCTTGGCATTACGACCTTCTTTATCAGAATTGTCGTTTATTACTCAAGTGTACATGCGCAGGCACTTAAGAATTTTCACAATATGGTTTTATAGAAAAAAAATTTATTCAAAAGTTATAACAAATTGTAAGGAATTAAAAAATAAAATGTAAATCTTTAGCTTTTATTAACATTTGCGTGTAATATTCATGCCGTCATTCATCTAAGGACACTATCGATTAGATTATTAATAATAACTAGTCAATACTTTCTGTATTTCTCTTAAAATTTAGACATTTGCCGGGCGAGAAATATTTATTTCGTTTACACTGCATACGATCCTAAGCATACATGTTTGGATATTAAACTGACTAAGGAAAACGTTATACGTTATTTACTTCCTTCCACTAAAATGTGATTTTCACATGACAACATTACTCTGTCATGTCATGAAGTAGAAAAAAATGGACACAATTTCAATTGGCTACACTTTCCCCACTGTACGCTGCATTTGAATTCTATCAATTACATTTGTAAACGATGCTGTAAAGTTTCGAACGCTACCGCACTACAACACCGCACAATAGCATTAGTCGTAAGTAAAATGGCTACTGTGTAACATACATTTTTTAATCATTCGCGAGTTCAGTACAAGTGAGTCTGCGAATGCGGTACATTGTATGTCGTAAGATTAACATTTAGTCTCCAAAGAAGAAGCGCGTTTGTCGTTAGAATAAACAAAAATGGTTTACAGACATTTCCTTTTTGGTAAAAAGATATAATATATCCTAGATTACTGTAAAACTGGCTGTTCCTCAAAAGAACGAAATTTCAGACGATTATATTTTCCAGCAGAAAGAAATTTCAACCCATTGGCATCTGATTGTTCGACGTTTCCTGTCCTGAATCATGGATAGGTCTCATGGGGAAAGAAGACTTGACACACAAGTTTGCACCATGGAGGTCTCTCGATCTCACACCTTGCGATTTTTTCCTGTGATGATTCGAAACAGGTGCAATTTACGTACCGCCCATTACCACAACTTCGAATGACCTAAGAATTGTATCACAGCTGCGGTGAAATCAGTGACCACCAATTCTTAATCGAGTGCAGGACAAATTGAGCTATCGTCTAGATGTTATCCATGCAGCCTAATGGATGCACGTTTAATATCTATAAACTGTAATGCATGTATAATCAGATGTAATTTATAGAATTCTAGTAAAATATTGTACACAAGTATCAAAATATTGCCCATGAAAATCGTGAAATATTTGAATCACACCGTACATTCTGCTGGATATTTAAAATGTCATTCTGATTAAAAAACAATAAATATTTTTGCATTATATAAATATATTTGTTGGCATTAATCCGTTCAGTAATTATTTTAATCATATTAAGTGTCTCTCCACACTACTATACCACACTCCAAGTTTTAAAGTTGACTATATATACAGAATACGATACTTATTCTCTAGTCTCCGTGCAGGTCTAGCGATGTATTGTATTATTTGTCGGAAGCAACGATTTCTTAACAGTTATTTTGCGTGGTAATTTTCATTGCATTATAGTGCGACAGCTTTCGTATACTTTTTGTGCAGTTCTAGCAAATGTTACTAGGTCTTGTTTGGTATATCATCGATCTTAGCGCGCAATGTCTATTTTATCAGTTCTGAAATCTTCTTCAGACTCCTTTTCTTTCTGTAGGTTCATTCCTATTCGCTATATTTTGTATGATATTTCTTGACAACTGCAACCTTTCGAAAATTTCTTATACATTTACAATCACTTTATTCCATTATAAGGAAGACCATGAGGTTTATTATAGATACATATGCAAAGTATTTATTCCCTCATCAAACACATTGTTTTTGTTATTAATTGTTATATCCCCTACTACTGTGTAACAGAATATAAAGTAGATCAAATACTAGAGCTGCTTGATATTGAGATTAATCTATTTCAATTTTATTTTCTAATTAATTTTATGCTTACACCTGCAGCACGTTATATAGTGCCTGGTAATATATGGAAATACATATATGGTACTGATCTTCTGATTTAGAATTTGGTCGTCGCAGTGGCAGCTGTAATTTTCATGTAGTTAAGGTACATAAATAGTTAGCTTCACCTAATATAATTTGATGAATTATTTGAATTACTCTCTCAATGTCAATCTTTTATTGCAGCATTTAATGACTAATAAAATTGTTATTCACAAGATTTGTATAATAAGAATCCTATATACACGGAAATTTGAACATTTCAAGTAAATGGCGAAAATATTGTATTAATTAAAAATTAATACTGAATCCTGGTACTTTCATGCCAACCGTTTGTATCGTTGGTTTTCAGCTATCGTATTGTGTGTTTTGTTGGTCTTTAGGAAAACTGTTCTGGCAAAGTTTCAGTGAGATTCTAATCATATTCTTTTCTTGAGCCTCACTCAATTACAGATTATCAATAATCGGAATATTTACTCTTTTGCTGGTATCTACATTCTCCATTCCATGTTTCTTTCGTTCAAATGCTATTTTGGATAAAGAAATAGAAATAATATCAAGTTCGGAACTCGTTTCCCTTGGCGACAGGATAAATTCAGATTTGTTGTTTGTCCCGCATCAGAGGAAGAATAAATACACTTTATACGTTAAAGGTTGAGTAAAATAACACTTTGTATTATATTTAAAGCTCGAAGTACTTTTCTATACCGTTTCTACTTGGAATCACTATATGAATCGAGGTGACTGATGTGAATTTTAGATATGGACCAATGAATTCGTTAGAAGCAAGGGGATTGTACAATGAACGATTTTCCAATCGTCGTGATCCAAAATATTCATCATCTTTAGATACATTTTCACTTTGAATGTAAGTAGTAGAGTATGCCATATTAAGTGCGTTGAGGCACGAAATCTTACAGATTTTCCTTTACGTATTAATTTCTGCCGATGGTTACTGCATGAATTGATTGAAATCCCTCAGCTACTGGCGCTGATTCTTTTTATCGATGAAGTACATTTCTCAGGAAATGGAATTAGGACATTTCATAATATCCATGTATGAGTTAATAAGAACCCACAAATTCGTTTTTAACATCAATTTTCGTTAAACGTTTCGGTTGAAATTGTTGGAGACTGACTAATTGGACCGATGTTTTTGAAACAAATCGCAGTGAATAAGGAGAAAATTAGACGCATGCATGCCAGCTAGCCAGGTAGTCATTTTTAGCAGTTTTCTAGATTAAGAATCTATACACGTAAAAGCAAGTAGTGAAACAATAAACCATTGCATTTTCGTAACATATTCAATAAATTTATTTTTTTATCATGTTTTTTATGTATATAAACAAAGATGGTAAATAAAACGAAATATGCTAAGGCGGACACATGTTTTTTTTACTTATTTTCAGAAACACCTAGCAGCCCTTATATTGAGTCAAAGTTTAATACGGTTTGTATCTTTCTCTTACAAACATGAATTGCATTTACCACACACATCATAAGTGACAATAAATGCGTGCAACTGTAGTTCACCTCAAAATTTTATACACCGGGTAACGATAAAAGTCAAGAAACATTGGAAATCCAGACCTGCAGGACCTCCTGAAAAGTACAGAGTACATTCGAACTTACTTTCATCCAGCCACTATAACAATTTTCCACTAGCTTCTTGTCTAGTTGTCATGTTCCTGTATTTAATACAGTCTGTTTTCTTTATGATCAGATTATAATACTAATTCTTTGATCGCAACACCCATGCGAATCCGGCTGCTACTAAATGTGTTTTAATAATACTTACAGAAACTTCCCTAGTTTTTTCATTCATTTGATACGTTATTTTTAAAACTATGTCTGTGACTTTGTTTTACTATTATTAAAGTTAATTAATCTCCTACATTCGTAGTTTTTAATAGCTCTCTCCTTTATTGGTCTTAAGCAAATCCGTTTCTTTCAAATGCTCTAGTGAATAATAAATATTTTTTGGCGATATTCCAAACTTAACCTTTTCCAGTTCTTACTGGACGTTGTTCGAAAATAAGTTGCTTTTTATTATTTCATACACAAAATAGCAGAATTCAATGTCCTTTTGGATAAGTGAAGTATTATCATATAAAACTGTTGCATGCTGCAAATGAAAGTTTTAGGATAACTATATATGAATATAACTCTTAACGAAATAAGGAGTTTCTTCCAACCATATGGCATAACTAACAGTAAATTTTTATTTGTCACTTTGTTTCATACTCGCAAATAATAAAGCCAGATATTCTTAAAGCTTAAATAAACTGATTAAATCTCTTTCTTTCGTTAATTATTCTAGAATAATAGATTTACTAAGCAAGAATAAAAAATATGTTAGGATGGCAGTGAATTTACTAACATGGCATTATAGGCTCAACAAATATATGAATATGAGTTTTGCAGAAGAAACCGTGTCTACACTTTGTCTATCAGATGAAACCGCTATCCACGTACTACGCCAATACAAAGTCTTGATCAGAAAAACGCGATTTTTACAAGTGAAGAATGAATATCCTTACGCGGAATTCTATTTTGAAAAATTCTCAAGATTCTCTGAAGCTATGGAAAGTAGTCCAGTAAGAAATAAAGACCAAATGTCCTTCTACTAATCTTCATTTATTCAATTGACTTACGTACTGTTCATTTTGCGTGTTAAACTAGTTATTAGCTGAAAGGTATATTTACACCTTTTCATAAAGACTTATTTGAAGTAAAGAAAATTGTTTGTCTGGCATTAGAGCCATCGATAATTTGTGTATCTTCAATCAATTATCACAGATTTTAAAGCAATTTTAGGTAGAAAGAAACGAAATATTTATAATAGCTGTATAGAGAAATCGGAACGGCTAATGCAGGATTTTAAGTTTCATGAAATGAAAGACTTAATTAAAAATGCCTGAGTTTTCTAAACGCGTATATCGCTGTGTATACTTGTGCGCATATATGTAAAATATGAAAATTATTATTTAATTGTAGAAGAAATTTATATATCATACTGCCAGTTTACTACGACACTTTTTGTACATATAATCTATATATATATATAAGATTCACATGTATTTCTTTGCTTTTTATTCTTGCACACTACTAAAGGTATCACTTCATTGGCTTGATTGTTTGAGTTTTAATAGAGCACTTCTGCTTTACGTCAGGGTTGTCTATGATGATGAATGATCTTACTCTATGAAACCTAAATAGGGCATAATACCTTTCTACATGAACTCTTACATCTGGTCCTTAACCTTCTTACGTGTTTTTGCTTCTTAGGCTTTTCTCTTTCCTTCCACGGTCAACGCTTCTCCATAGTAAGTGCAGCATAAACGTCCCTTAATTTCACTATGATTATTTTTTCTTGCCTTTATGGCTAAGCAGCTTTCCTACATTTAGTTCTTATTTTTGTTAATTAACACTTATTATTTGGTAAACCATCTTAATACAATAAAGTATGAATACTTCATATATTAAGTGTATGATAAAATAATTAATATATTTTATGTTTATATTATTTGTTTTTTATCTTAAAACTATTTTCTGAATTAAAAAAAAGATTGCTGAAAAAGCTGAAAATGAAGGGCGAAGTACATTTTTTAAGTTTAAAATTAATTCGTATTCTCACTTTTTTTTTCAAGTAAAATGTGTGCATATTAGTGAAAATTTTTTATTAAAAATTTAATTATCTAAATTCATGATGATATTCGCAATTTATTGCCAAAAAGCCCAAGACCGTTAATATTCCTTTATGATTCTTTTATGACACAGTTTAACCACATAATTGACCCACAATTTATCATGGTAAGGCTTCAGTCTGAGGGTAGTAGCTTAATGGCATGGACCGAAGAAACAAGTAGAGGGCATAACGACCTGCACTATAAATATGTAAAAAGTGGAGCTGTCACTGCCCAGACCATTCTCGATGATTCTGCTACCCATTATTTCTCCGTATGTAACAACAATGGGAAAATAATTTATTTTTATGGACAATAATGGTGTTTCCATTGACCAAAGATCGTGAACAATTGAATTGTTGTAGTAGAAATAGAGAAAATAGTGGTGGTGTCGCCAGTGCATAAAACACGCTAGGGTATATATATATATATATACACTACCGTTCATAAGTATTTGGGCATCAATAAATTTAGAAGAAATGATTAAAAGCACTAGTGAAAAAATGAAAATATATTTATTACATGTACATACATAACTAATTACAGTATCTGGCAGTAGAATTACATATTATATTTAAATTTTCGATTCATCTATGTGACCTCCTTTGTTTTTTATAATGGCAGCACATAATCGCGGCATTCTTGCAATTAGTTTTGCTAATGTATCCGGTGTTATGCGGACCCAAGCTTCCTGCAGTTTCCTCCACAAATCAGCCTCCGATGTTGGTATTGCTTTCCGGACCTCCCGAGCAAGTTCCTCCCACAATAACTATTGGATTTAGATCGGGGCTTTGGGGAGGCCATTTCATAACTTCGATGGATCCTTCCGCTTCCAAGAGTTGCAAATAGTCTTTGCATATTTTGGATGTATGCTTTGGGTCATTATCCTGCTGGAATACAAAATTCCTACCCAAAAGTCTTAATCCTGAAGCAATAGCGTTGGGTTGGGTTGTTCAACTGTCCAATGTTGGTGTTCACGAGCCCAGTTTAAGCGTTTCCGCTTATTCTGTTTGCGCAATAACGGTTTTTTCATTGCAATTCGTCCGTACAAACCTGCTTTGTACAAGCGACGTTTGACCGTTGTTACGCTTATTGACTTTGGACGGTCTGCATTGATTTCTGCAGCGATTTCTGGGGCTGTTTTCCGTCGATTTCTTTTGCTTGTGATCACTATTGCACGATCCTCAGCAGAAGTTGTCGCTCTGGGTCTCCCACTCCGTGATTTATTGAGAACACTGCCACTTTCTCGGTATTTTTTGACGACATAGTCTACTGTAGTATTATTTAATTTTAATTGTTTCGCAATTTGCCGGTTGCTTTTGCCATCTTGATGGTGCGCAATTATAAGAGAACGCGTTTCAATGTCCATCTCTTTTCTTTTTGGCATATTTAACGATCTTAACAACACTACTAGCACAGGAATATCTCACAACGAATACAGAAACGTAACTAAGGGCAAATTCAAAAATCTAACATGAAACTCGCCCGAGGTCATTAAAACATCATTACTAAACTTATCCTTCAGTATCCTTCACAGAAAGACAATTACAAGAACTTGGAGAAACTTTTATTGCGCTAATCCCCAGGTAGTCCCAATAACAAATTTTGGTTCATTGCAGGTAATAAAGTAATACATAATGTTACTTATGCAGCGTTTCTGTAGATTTAATACTTTCCTTATACCTATCCAATATTACAAGAATGAATTTCCTAGAAGCTATGCTGTTCAAATAATTTTATAAAATATAGGTGCCCAAATACTTATGAACGGTAGTGTATATATATATATATATATATATATATATATATATATATATATATATATGGTGTAGTGTTTATCACTTCCAGACAATTATGTGTTAATTTCATTGGATATTTTATCACTGTTTATGAGAGATCAATAACATACATTATAATAAACAAATGGCACATAATCGAACCTTACACCCACATATTGAAATCCGGTTTCTTATGGCTAATCAGGATCATTTTTAATAACACATATGTTTAGTTTGATGATAGAATCTATAGTCAAATTTTTGGATCACCTATCAATCCCATTTTAACTAGTATAACAATAACTGATACATTGGTCAGAAAGTGTGATTGTAAAATTAGCAGTTTCATTATCGTTTTTGTACAAGTATGTTGATGGCATTGCTTACTCTGGACCAGACCATAAAATAGATTTAACCTTGTAAATATTTAATAGTTATAACAAACATTTACAATTCACTTTGGAAAAAGAAAATGTCAGTAGTGTTTCCTTCCTGTACGTTTTAGTAATTCGTGATAAAAGTTCATTAATTATTATTCCCATCATCCTTTCAATCAAAAATGTAATACTGTTATAGAATGAAAAACAAAATAAAATGTATGTCATCCAATTTTTAAAGGCTAAACTTAAAGAACTTTGCAGCATCTTTGTCAACAGTAGCTATCCTGAACACGTATTTAGCAAATTAATATATAGTTATTTTCAAATACTCATATTTTTTATAAGGTACCATATTCGGATTGTCGAGGCAGATATATAGGTCATACTGGCTAAAAGAGTGTATTGAAAAAATATTTTGTACATTTGTGGAGTATTCATTTAGTCTCGACCATAAAGTTAATTTCGACGATACTAAAATCGTGGTCATTGAAAACAAGTATAGGAAAGAACATTAGACAGTATAAAATGTCTGCTTGGCTTTTTGACCAACCCTTATATCTTCAAATAATGGGTTGTACTTATTGAATTTTGGTATACTTGTAACACCGCGCTTTTCAGTTTACTTGTGTATTTTCTAAATTTTAACATTTTGTGAATACAGTTTAGCAAAGTTTGTAAGTGTTAGTCAGTGTAATATGTTAATTTATCATCAATCTTTTAATACATTAAAAAATTGCGAAATGTTGAGATTAGGCAACGCGGGTTTTTGTTATTAATTGACAGACCGCATACTCGAAAGTAGTCAATTATTTTCATATAAATATATATACGTGGAATTATAGAAAATAAATCATAGAAACTGTTTCCTGGCACATAATTTTTCACTGACTTCGTTTAATTATTTCTCAGTGACAAGCTTTAGCTTTCGACTCGACATCAAACGAATTCGTAATTCACATTTTAAGCATACCGTGCTGAAAAATGAAAGCTAGCAAAGAAAAAAACAAAAGAAAAAACTTATATTTGGCAATTATTCGATTTATGTATTACGTAATTGTATGTATAAAGGAAGACGAAGAACAATTAAACAAGTAAGAATTCTTCACCGTGTTTATAAACAGAGCAATAAGTCTTCTATTACGTAAATTTCATAAAGAGTTTGTAATTTAAAGATAAACTTGCTGAATTCGAAATATGTAATATTGAAAATTATTTTTATATAACTTTTCTTTGCACTAAGTTCAGCAGATAAGAAAATGTCGAGTCTCTATAGTATATTATACTATAACAGAAAGACTAGACGATTTTTAAGGTGTCCAAATCACATGATTCTTAGTGCAGAGTCTAACTTTATATATAAAGGGTCAACGTAATCAAATCACTCAAGGACGCTCAATATTTTTGGCATTGTCATTGGTAGAAGAACAGAAAAAAGACGATTTTGCTTCTGTTTTATTTTCATAAGTCGCAAGTCTATTTTTGAAACCGTAAACGTATATTATACGAATATACTGTACGTACACTTAAAAGGCCACCTTGAGGGTGTTACCAACTGCGATAGTACTCAAATCATCTGCATAATTTAGTATATTACACTCTGTATTTCTAACACTAGTAATAAGATCAAATGATTTTTGCAACGTACTCTTTTCTGTATGTAATTGAAGAGGACAGATTGGTAATTACTGACGAAAGAGAGTAGCACTGATAATTAATAATTTATTGACTTTTCAATTTGGCAACCCTGCTAGATAACCGTTTGTTATTTGAATTGAAAGTAAACCGCTTTTAGCTTGTTTTGAAACATGGGAAAAAATGGGGACTGATCGTTCGTTTCCTTATTTTTAAGGAACAAAATAAACGACGAAATCAGAGCAAAGCTGGAGTCTACTTACGGGAAGCAATCTCCATCAATTTTAATCATAAAACGACATCTGAGTTTAAACATAACCAGACCAGTATATTTAATAAACATCCCAGTAAACATTCAAAAGGCGTGTGTACTCCAAAAATGATTAAAAATGGACAAGATATGTTTCTACAATCATGAAACAAAATCACTGAAGAAACAGAAGCTTTACGCATTTCATTAATATTTATTTCCATTTTCCGTAATTAATTGAATTTGAAAAAATTGTGTGGAAGATGGTCAAAGCATTTGTTGACTGTGCACCACAAATAGGAACGAAAACGGAGTTCAGCTCTTGATTTAGTGAAGTTAAGATATAACACGAAAGAATTTTGCACTAAATAATTACGGCCGATGAAACATGGACACACCGCATCCAGCTTATTCACCAGATTTAGGATTTATGAGCAGGTGAACACTGAAACTAACATATATTCTGAACAAGCTTACAAAAATCACTCACGGTTGATATATAACCCATTTCCATATTAATTTTCGTATTCCATGTACGTATTTCAGCAGATATCTGCTGATGATGACAACTTAGTTGTCGAAATACGTATACAGAATATGAAAATTAATGCGGAAAGGGGTTAAATTTTAACCTTCAGTGATTAAGCTTATAAAGGTTACTTTTCTAAAGAAATGAAAAGAGTTAAATATTGGTTATTAAATTAAGCGTGTTACAACGAGACTAGTGTTGAAAAATAAATTAAATAAAAGTTTTGTTTTGTAATCTAAATTTAATAATTACTGATTCATTCCCGTAAGTAGTGTTGTAAACACTTCTAACTCCTGTTTCCGTCAAGTTAAAGTAAATATTCAACTTGAAGGAAATACTCATGGTAAATGCAATTAAATATCTTGGATAAGACAATAAACAAACCCTGTGTAAAGTCAAGGAATATGACCGTCCGAAACACTGTATACTTTAGAGAAAAACCAGAATATTAGTATGTAAATGCCTTTCTCACCAAAAGTTTGTTGGAAATTATTTAGCCTTTTTTTCTATAAATTTATTGTTACTATATTTTATAAAAATAATCCCTCTGGATAAGTTATTGACTTCGTATAGGATTTGAGATTGAACATTGAACGGTGGCAGTTTAAGCTCCTTTTTCGCTTGTTTTTAACTGTATAAAAGCTTATAAGTTTATAATGACGCCTACACGCACACTACGCTGTCTAAATACTGTTGTATTTCACGAATTTTACGCTTAATGTACCTAATGTGCTTTGGATGTGATCTGAATGTAATAGACTATAACGCAGTTAATCTCCACAGAATACGCGGATATCATGAAATATATTGTATTGTATTGGTGGGATATTTCGTAAATGCTCGGGATTTTAAATGATATTTATTTTACGGATCTTTTGGCTAGAGTATGGTAATAAAGATTTACACTTGTTATAGTGATTTTGTTTTTTGGTAAACACAAATTTGAATTTATTTTCTATTTTCTTTATGAACTGATCTTTTAAATTTTACTACTGTTAGTGCGTATGAATTTTTTGTATTTATAAATATTTACGATCAAAGAATTTGTTGAAATTTTACTTATAAATATTATGGTTAATTTAGCACAGTGAATTATAGGATTTTTTTGTTTATAATAGTAATTTTTGTTGTACTAACAATAATGTATAACTTCAATTAAGGGCAGTAAATTTTCAGTGAGAAAATTTTAAATATAATATTTTAGCACCTATATGTGCGATGGACATACAACATACATACATATATTCTACTTCGCAGATGCTGTCTTCAACCTTCAACTAAATTAAAATAAATCTGTAAATTTTAAATTAATGCTAAGATCATTTAATCTTACATTTAGATATTTTAAAATGCTGAATATATCTAGTTATAACGACACATAGTTCTTTTGTTATTAACGGAACATGTAATTTAATATCTTTCTCGACTTTATAGTGTTATTCAAAAGTAATTTCCTAAAAGTAAGTTGAATTAGTCGCAACTTTGCCAAATTTTTGGATTCTGCACAAAGAAAGACACCAAATTATTCGTAAAGAAATGAGATTTTATTTTTAAAAGAGGAGGCAAGAAAAATGAAAATATGACCGCCACTTAAAGATAGTTGTTCTTCTAAATTATGAACGACATTAGAAAAATCCTTCTACAGAATTGTCTCGATGACGCGTGGTATCGATTGCTTCTTTATGAGTAGTCTATGTTAACACCCCCATTTAATCCAAGCTTGCCCCATTTTTCTAAAAGATTTTGTCTAGCTATTCAACGTAACTCTGTATGTATGATAGCATTTGTAAAGCGACAGCCACGCGAATCTGATTATTTTGATCTTAAAATTCAGAGCGTATTTTTGTTTTATAGGGATACAGGTGAAGCTGCTTTCTCAGAATTTGCCACAATATTGAATAACGTGTTACCAATCATTTTGAAATTTTTGTAGCACTAGAAACATTATAGATGGTTTTTTTTATTAACTTTCGTCTACCTGATCGCTTTTTATTACTTTCTGTACCAATATCCTCTAGTTTTTGCACGAGCTTACGAAATGATTTTACTGAGCTCGGGCTATATATTGTTCTATATTTTCTTAATGAGTTTGCGTATTGTGTGTTGGATTCATACTAGCACTCAATAAGGCTAATACGAACCCGTAGCTATAAAACTGTTTTAACATGTATCGATTGGAAATGATTTTAAGTGCACAAAACCATCATTTATTTATTTCGAAAATAGAAAAGTTACCATAACAAACAAAATTTAAAGAAAAAAAAACCAAATCCTCTAAGTTATATTATCTATATGAAATAAAACTCTTAATATATACAACAGATAGAGGACTCTCAAACTGGGACTTACTTTTGAATAGCCCTATACTTTATATTTAAGAATTAGTTTCTGTATATAAATATGTCATATGAAATGAAAAATTTTGGTATCGGCATTGCAAATAGATGTTAGCCTAGAAAAGAAATTTTATTTAAGTTTTAACAATATGAAACGAAGATTATGTCTTTTTAGCTCATTGCGCAAATAATTCTTGGTTACAGGTCCTGGAATGTACTGTTTGTCGATTTTATACCCGAACAATTCTATTCTAGTCTCGATAGATCACAGAATATTGAATGATTTGGTTATTGCCCAATTTCGATGCTTTCTTTCGAAAGTCTGCCTATTGCTACTATGTCTTTATCAACCTTCTTCTCACAACTGAAGCGTTAATATAAGTCCTAATTTCTTGACTATACTTGAAGAATTACTAACACTTTGCTCTTCTAATAGTATCCCTGTTTGTATCGTTTCTCTTCTTTTTCTTCCCTTCCCTGTTTTGGTTACGATGTTTTTGCTTCCCATATCACTAATGTAATAAATCAAAAAACAATGAAAGCAGAAATTTTTGTTATTAAATCTATTTATCTTGAATGACAATAATAAATTTTTCAACTAAAACACAATAACACAAAAAATTTTCTAGCTGCTGCTATTATTTTGCACTACTAAATTGTCTGTTGAAAAATGGAGTTGGTTTCAGCACCAACTAGAAAGACACTTGCCGGTGATGTTTCGAATTAATAAATAATAGCAATCCAATAACATTTATGATTTCATGAGGTTTTAAAGATTCACTTCATATATAAATTTAATATCGACGACTGCATGAATTATAAATGGCAAGAAAATTAAAATCATATGTCCATATAATTCGATGTTGTGTAAAGTATTACAATTTTAGAGTGTGGCTTCCAATTAAATTTTAAAATAAGGTAATTTTCAACGTAAACTAACTTATCTACGAAGATGTTAATAGTTTTTATGTACAGGTGCCTGCTTTCCTTCTTTTTAATTATAATATTCTTGCACAACATTTTTTCAGTTAAAGTTTTCTAATAGATCAACTTTAAAATATACTAATATAAAACTGTATAAACTATACTATACTTCAGCAGTACTTAATTAGAAAGACACACAGATTAAAATCGTTATTGTCCAGTTTGTTTTTTCACTAATTATCGCTCTTGGTAAAAGAGTAATGAGAAAGGTAAAATAAACGGGTGTATATTTTACAGGAAAACTGCATAGTGCCAAGAGAGAGAAGGAACAAAGTTTTAATTATAAAGTTCGAATAATGTCGCGCTATTAAAACCCAATTGTGTGATAATTTTAATAAAACGCCGTCAAGTCGAAAATAACGGAGATATCAATTAAGACACTAATTTCTTAGTTTAAAGGGGCTGCGGAGGGGAATAAGGAAAGAATCTGAACCATTTTATGCTGGCTGGTGTTTCAAATTGCCGTCGGCTTTGGTAGCATTCTTTACTGATTTAATTTTAAAGCAATGAGCACAAGCGCAGCATAATATTAAATAATTAGAAAATATACAGAATGCTTAAAAGAAGATATTTTTATATTTGCATTCCTTCGATTAATTAATTTAATAATAATAATATTCTATATTGACCAACAGAACAAGGCATTTTATAGGACAAATCCAATACAGTAAGTACGGAAAAGCAAAAAAAAAATTAAAAAAGAATTTAATTAAATATATAATCACAAAATAATGAAAAAATAGAAGTCAAAGTAGACCAACACCCGATTCAAGAGATTATTTCCCAAAAATAGTATCAGGACACCTCCTGCTAGAGTTCCTGCACATGTGGGCTAGCGGTGCTCCTAGGACTCCTAGCTCTCGGAGTAACAAGTGAGTCGCGACATCTAGTGGCATGATATGGTACCAGTAAACAAACCTAAGCCAACAATGATGGGGCATCTACACCATTACTAAGTCAATCACGAACTTGGCATTTGCAATATTCCTTCGGCAAGACAAGGATTGGAAGTTATGCTTTTCCAGTAGGCCCCCATAATCTACTTCCCGCAGTGGGTATGTATATTAAAAAGAATTATAAAGAATGTAAAATAAAGCTTCGAGGACCTTTTAATGGTGATACCATTCTCTTGGTTTAGGGTTAAAAAATGTATGTTATGTCTTTTCGATTTTATATTTCTAAATCGTTGTTCACGAAAGTCGTGTAGCATTGACCAATGTGAAAAGTGAAAGTTTTACCACACCCATGGTTGTAAAATTTTCACTTCAAATCTAGTGTGTTTTACTGTCTTAAACACGCTGTTTGTGCCGGCGCACTGTCGTATTGGAGAATTACTTACTTTCTATTTACTAATATCTGTTATTTCTGCTTAAAGGTGGCACACACTCTATCCGATTGTTGGCCGTATAGTTCAGTACTAACAACTTTGCCGTCTGCAACAACCTCAAAGTGAACTATTTCTTGAAATTCAACTATACACTTTACATAACGTGTCTCCTAAAGCGATTTTATCGAATCACTGAGTCAGACTGTGTCTCGGTAGGTACTCATTTTTTCTCTTATCAGAATTAAGAAAAATAATCCATTTCTCATCCGAAGTCACAATCGTGTTCCAAAAACTATTATCATCGGGTTTTTCAAGCAATTCTCTACAGATCTCCATTCATCGCTGATTTTGATTTTTTTTTAATTCATATAAGACATTTTGAGGATGTTTTCTGCAAAATCCAAAACGATACATGTTTTTCCGCATGTTTGTTTCACTTAAGTTTAACGTTAACTTTCATTCATCTGATAGTTTACTTGGATTCTGCAACATCCTTTCTTTCACTACCATCTTAGATACATGTTTTAAACGAAATAAGGTTCTACTTCAGTCGTTAATAAGATAGACCTTTCCTTTGTAGATATTCTAGAATCACATCAGTTCTCAGATCTAAATCTGACATGTATTTGGGGTATAGAGCTAGTAGTTTCCAGTAGAATTTTCTATATTTTAATAAGAAATATTTATATGAATATCAAAACTTAACTCAGCACTTGTGTATATACCATATGAATTCTCTCTGCAAAAGCAACTGCCTTTTGCTCATTCTTTCTTGTCCAATTTTCTTTCATTTTCTTTTTAGTTGCGTTTGTATGATTGATCTTCTTAATCATCCGCGTAAATGTAAAATTGCTCAGATGAATAAGAGAGAATCTTTCAGCTTTAGCTTCGAATTTCGCACCTTCATTGCTGTGTTTTGTTATTTGGGATGTTTTTGTTTCTATGATCTCTGGACAACTGTCATCTGTACTTTGCCTCCCTATTTTCTTTTATGAAGTACCTTATTTGTAACAAATAATTATTTCTAACTGTCTAGTATTAAATTTCCTGGCGTTGTATCAGGCAGTATTCTGGACTGCTTTAGGGAATTTTTCCATTTGGTCGTACAGTTTGTGTTAGGTTTTTAGTTGAACTATTAAATCAAGACTTCTTTCGAAATCTAGTCTAAGCGCTCCTAATCAGTCGTACTGTTAAATATAGTAGGTGTCTTTTCCTTCTGTATTACATTTTGAATATTTAAAAAATTAAAGAAAATCTGGTGACTTTTCTATATTTCTTAGTTAATACGTCGGTTTCTCCAGTAAAGTTCTGCAGCTTTTCTTGAGATATATCTGGAGCCCAAATTAATATGTTCAGAGTTAAAATCTTCACCCATTTGACAAAGCTTCTGTAATATCAGCTTATTATTTGGTTGTACTACTAAATTTTCTTTAATGAATTTTACTCTTACCACTATTAATTGCGTTTCTTCACTATGGCAGTTCTGTTCATTATAGTGATTGTACTATCTTTTATTCTAATAGCATATTTTCTTCTAGTTTAGCTCTGAAAGCCGCTTACAAACTTTAATTGTTATTTAAGAAGTTAATGTCTTGATTATCAAGTAATATTCGCAATTTGTCCTTTCCATTTAGAGTGCCATTTGCATTCCAGATTAAGTTATTTTTATTCATTATTTTATGAGTCTTAAGAAAAATTATTTCGTAAGTCACTTGCAGAACTGTTTAATTATTTTCTCTTGATCATTTGGACATCAGATTTCGTTTTATCAGCATCAGCCTTTCTTGATCCAATTGGCTAATATTTTTTTTATTGCTTGAACTACCTCTAAATATAAATATAAACACATTAGCAGTATTATTCGACGTGATTTTTCTCGGTCTTTTTATTCGTCTCTTATCTTATGAGGTACCTTGACGATTATACGTCATGGGTAGTTAGTCGTTGGTCTTGCACACTAATGGGTTATGCATTTTCACACATTTAATTTCATATATACAAAACCTACGTCTTTGTGCCTAAATTTCTCATACCTTTTTTTCACTAAAGTACTAATGTCTTTTAGCAATAATCATAATAGTAATAGTAATAATTCACGTTTCCTCAGTCAAGAACATAATATTGTGAGAAGCATTGCTTTGTAATGAGTTATTCTTATGATTATACTCGTAGAAGATCTAAAATCTTTCCCGGACAGCAAATTCATATTAGAAACTCCGGCAAGATAAGCCGGTAACTTTCTACAACAGCCAACAGCCAGCATTCGAAATTCATTATGATCTTTCATTAAATTGTTACGCCCATCTGTACACTGCACGCTAGTGTAGATAGTAGCACAAAAGCCCGTATTTTTCGCTTTACAAAAAAAAACTAATTCTTCGTTACCCTTTGGCAAAGAACTAGCCAGTGAATTCGGAGAGTAGAGGCGGTTCCTGTATAAAAGTTGTTAAGGGATGCCACAGCATTAATCCCTATAAGTATCACTGCTCTTGCTGAAGCACATGGATTCTTAAATATGCGCCAATGGCAAAAATTAGAGCAACAAAAAATAAAACACTAAAGGCCCACATGTATTCAATGACTAAATGGACAATCCTGGTATATAAGATCGCAGAATTATTAATATAATTACTAGCATATAATTAATGTCTAAATGGAGGATTCTGGTATATAAGATCTCTGAATTATCACTACAATTTCTAGTATAAAGATTCTTAGTAATATAGATCCAATTGTTGGCAAGCAATCAATAATAGTACTAAATAAATCTCCCTAATTACCGTAATTACTAGCAATGACGTAAGTCTGAGGAATTGATAGATAGATTGATCTTTATTTATATTTATCTAATGGTTGGCATTTAATCAATAATATTACTCTAAGAATAGCAAATATCAATGAATTAAATAAGAGCAATACAAGTATGCAGATCCTTAGTGATATTGATCTAATTATTGGCAAGTAATCAACAATATTAGATGGGCGGGCAGTACTGGTATATAAATCTTCATAATATTAAGCTAATTAGTATACTTACAATTGTCTAATATTTATGGACTAAGCACATAAATCTCTCATAAGTTAGACTGTACCCAGTTTACATGAATTTTACACTGGTTTCTATGCCTTACTAGATTTACGTTGATGTCGTTATTGGCGGAAGGCCCGTTTATTGTATATGATTGATACTAGACAATATACTTCCAGCATTACTGATCTTCTCTAATAAATAAAATAATATACAAATTAAGGTTAGATTACCTTAACTACTCTTTTAGTAACTGATGAAGTGATGTAGCGACTACCTAAATCTTAGGTATGTCTTCATGGATGCAGGAGAATGTTCAATTTACTTCGTGGTTCAGACATTAAAGAATAGCTACTGACAACCATCTGCTGCTTCGTGCGGTGCTTAAATAATATTCAAGATATAGTGAGAAAAAAAGATTTTCAGTTATAGAAAACTCCCCAGAAAAGCGATTACAAGTAGTAAAATAAAATAATAATAATTAATAATCCTACCTCTATTTTCGCGAACGGCCGTTCAAAGAAATTTACAATAAACGAGTGTGGCAACACAATATGGTAGTGATATCTCTACATGCTTCGTAAATTTCGTCGAGTATACTGTCAATAAATACCAATACAAATTCGACGAATTGAAATTTAAACATATCAGAATCCAACAATTTGTTGAAGAAAAGACGTTTTCTTGCGGTACACCTAAATTATTCCACCATGAACAAGGGGTTGCACAGTACAACAACTCGTATAGAAAAAAATGAGTCACGAATGTTCTGCGAGCTTAACGTAACGACGAGAAAAATCCACACTAATAACCAGACTTAAGGTATTGCTATCGAGAGGGCGCTAGTGATATCACGAAAGAATGACTTAAGTTAAGTCTAATGAATTAATTACAGAGCGAAGGCTGGTTGCGTTCAGAAATTCCACAATGCAGAGCCGTAACAAGACAAATTAAATCAGATGGAGATTATGTGTTTAATGAATTTCAATGAGTATAAACGATGTATGATGATTTGAAACTATAATGTGGTACTACATTCACAAAAGATTAAATATTACCACATATTTGTGTAATGAGGTACACGAAATTTGTACAGATGTCAAAATGAGCATATAAATAATTATTTTTGTGAAATATTGTAAACCGAACATATGCATAAGCTACGCTTTAATTCTTTATTTTACGGATTCTCTCAATAATTAGATTACTTACTTCTTTGTATATAAACTGTGTCTCTTCTACGATAATAAGAATTTGTACATGTATAAATTTTACTAGTTTTAAGGAAAAAAAATGACTTTTTCATACATTTTGGTTTTAGCTTTGTGTTGTAAACGAGAATTATTAAGCCTATATTTGTTAATGTTTTCATGGGTAATGAAAAGATACACGTCATTTCATTACCGGAACATTTTAATTTTCGATCGAAGTTTTTGGCACAATATTAGACATATCATCATTAAATTTATTTGTGCGTCATTTTACAAGGCAGGCGATATCTTAATTCCAAACATTTACAACAAGCAGGACTTGGCAAGGTATATACGCAAATTAAATAAGTTGCAATGATGCATTTCAAATTTTCTAGACAACATGATTTTAAATTTTCCATTAAAAAATGCCCATTAAAATTACAACCTTGTAAATTTTGGTATATCAACGAAGAAATAATTTCAGGAAACGTTTCGGAAAATGCGTTTTATTATCCGTATATAATATTACACCATAAAATGTAACCTTATTATAATTTCAGAAGAGTAAAAGCAGCCTAATAATGATATGAACTTCGTATAAATGTTTACATGGAAAGATGTCTGATTACTGTTTAATATTATTATTACACACGCTTTTCTTGAACATTGTTGTTTCACGTTCCAGCATTTACTTTGAATTTCTGTTTTACTTGTTCATTATTTAATTTTCCAAGAACATTTAGGGCGCTTATTTTCCATATATGTAGGAACGAATTATCTTTACGCACGCTTATTACTTTTTTTCAGTTTAAACGTAATAATAAATGTAATAATAATGTAAATAAAACAATTGTCATCTTAGGTCGATCAATATGATAGAAATAATTTTCATACATGGGTGTTTATGAGATATTTCAATTACAATTAATCTGTACAGATAACAAGTATGAGATATAAATTAAACCGAATAATAAAATATTGTTTAAAATGTATTTTATTTCTGAAGTTACTGTGTGGGTTTTAATCGAGCCCCAATGTATTCTCTATTATTTTACTAATTGTAAGTTTGACTGTTTGAACCAATACGTTACCTCCGCCTACACGCCTATAGCTTCTTGATATTCAGACTGTGACCCGGAGCAATTATCACATGTTCTCGCTCTTCCGAGCTAAGGGATCTTCAGTTTCAGTACAACGTCAACAGCAATTGCATTTTTGAAGACGTCTCTTGTAAGAGTGAAAGAAAAGTTGGGAAATGCAAAAACAATTTAACAACCTATTGAATTTAATTTAAGGAGCAATAATACGTCATTTAGATTGACTCTACGTTTTATGTATTTTCTCGCATGTGAGTTGTGTCCTGAGAGGGACTGTTTTCTCGACGTATCGACGAGACCTTACTCATCATCTTCTGAACCTGGCCTGTCGCTTGCTGACACTGAAGATCTTCTGATATCTGCCTTATGTATACACAGTCTGTCGCAGAGAAAACCGAACTTTTTTTAATAGTAATTCTTAGTGGTGCCATCTATTAAAATAAATATGCATCGGTAAGGTAGATCTTTTACCAATCTTATGTCACAATATCATATTTGCGTTATTAGAAGCAGAGAAATTGCGCATAAACTAAGAGTGTGTATTTGGCATTGGTCGAAAAATGAATTTTAAACAAAGAGCAAATATCAAGTTCTGTTTTAAACTCGGTAAATGGTTTTCTGAAACGATTAATTTAATGAAACAAGTGTATGGTGATGCGTGTTTAACACATACTAGTGTGTATGAGTGGTACAAACTATTTAAAGACGGTCGTACGTACATAAATGCTGAAGAACATCCTGGTGCAAAAAAATCTGTGGTTACAGAAAGTAACATCGAAGTTGTGCGTGAATTTATCAGAAATGAGACGAAATCCTCATTGTGCTACGTGGGAATGGAATTAAATATTTCCAGAGATTCAATTCATCCCATTTTGACACAGAATTTGGGACTGAGAAAGATTTGAGCAAGATTTGTACCAAACAAGCTAACTGAATTCAACATTGTTTAGGCTTGGTTAAAGTATCAAAAAAGGGCTAAAACTTCAGGTATTCTATTGCAGCTGGCGATAAAACGTGGTGTTTTCAATATGATCCAGTGACCAAGCGGAAAATCTCTGAATGAGAGCACCCAAACGTAGAAACACCGAAGAAAAGCCGTTCGAAGAAGTCATAAGTGAAGACAATGTTGATTTGTTTTTATGATTCGAAAGACATAGTGCATAAGCAGTTTGTTCCAACTAGTCAAACAGTCAATGCTCAACATTATCTTGATCTTATGAAGCGTCTTTTGGCACATGTTCGTCGTGTGCGCCCTCAATAGTGTGAAAATTGCAGCTGGCGTTTGTTACATGATAATGCATCATATCGATGCTTGTATCGATTTTCTAATTACAAATTGCATTTTAACCAACAACCATTCACCGTATTCACCCCTGTGATTGTTATCTATTCTCCAAACTACATTTGCCAATGAAAGGACAGCGTTATGCCGACGTCAAAGAGATTGGAAAGGCATCGACAGGGATCTTGAAAGATTAAAGATGAACTTAAAAATTCATTCGACATGTTAGTTGACAGTGCAAAACTTTGTACTGAATCTGAAGGCTACTACTTTGAATAAAATGGATGAATTTTACCAAAATAGTAAGCTTTTGTTTTTATATTAAAAAACTTCGATTTTCTTTGCGACAGACTGTGTATTATACAGCAATCAAGTGTGAACTATTGCTCAGATGTATTGGTAAACACGAGTGTCTTGTCTTGATATAACGGGCATCCGTTCTTAACATATTTTGGGCAAATACTGACCCCTCCTTGCCCTTAAATGCTTCAAAATCTATGGAGAGTGTAAACTTGATTGGTGAGACAGTCAATTTGGCATGCGGTTAAAATTTCGTTACACTGGATTACACTTTGAATTTGAAAGAAAAACGGTTTGCAAGCACGGATTTATTTGTAGATAAACCGCTTTTCATAAACTATTTACGCAGTAACATACATGGCTTGTAATTCTCCAAGAAATTTCGACTGGATTTTTCGCCCCATTTAATAAAAATAAGAAGTAGCTTTTGTTTCGCTAAATCAATACGCAAACTACAATACATATATATATTTATACAGAAAATTCAGTATTACACGTGATTAAGCGAAACCCCATGGCGAAAGTTCAGACCTAATGTCCATGGCATTACTCGCTTTTAAACTTTACGCTCGAGATATGAAATATTCAATTTAATTTATAAAAAAAGCGTTTAAACCCAAAGTTAACTCTAAACTAAAGTCTGATAATGTAAATGCAATAATATATGTACTGCAGTAATATTCCTCAGCTACAAATTGCAATAACATGAAAGTTTTGCTACTGCAAGCGTCCGGTAGATAGAGCGCAATTTTGATTTCTTAAATTCAGTCTGTATATTTTATGTTAAAAAGCTTTCGGTTGCCAGCACTTTACAGCGATTGGTATGTTATTGTCTAACTTAGAAATTGATAATTTTGATGGAGCTTGTGGTTGATTAACTTAATCACTTAAGGTTGATATATAACTCCTTTCCACATTAAATATCGTATTCTGTATACATATTTCGACAACTAAGTTGTCATCATCAGCAGATAATTAAACAGCGTCGCACCTGTAAAACTACGGGAAAATACCTGTACGAACACCAATTTCGCACACGAACCGTACCACTGAAAGCCAAACCGCACACTATATATTCGTTTCACATGATTTTTAAAAAATGTTTTCTTGTCTAAACTAATATAAGACAGTTAGAAAAAAGGATAGAAAAGACAAATACCTACATGTCATTTGTTGCACTGTCCCTTGTACGTCATTTAAGAGACTAAAGAGAGATGAGTTATGATTGAACTCCAGGTCAGTGTTCAACACATTGCCTTTGTTCTTCAAAATGTACATACTTTCATACGTATCTAATTCGCGATAATTACGCACGTTCTTTTCCAAATGCAAACAATCAGCGTTAACCCTATGACTACATTCCAACAAATGTTTTGCTACACCGGATTTTTTTGGCCGATTGAATCTTATGTGCGCAATATTTTCTTTATACCGGGTTTCTACTGATCGTTTTGTTTGGCCGATGTATTGTCTACTACAATCTAGACATTTAATTCCATAGATTCCCGATTTTTATTTCCAGAGATTCAATGTTGTCCTCGACTTTGTCTTTTGCAGTTCCTAAAAGGGATTTGATGGAGTTGGTGTACCGACATGTGACTTAAAAGTCGCGCTCTTTTGGTGCTTTGAGGTGACAGACATGTGGTATCCCGGATTGTTTTTCTTATGTTAGCCTTCCTAATTAATCCATTGATTATTTCCGAATCAAAACCATTATATCTCGCGATATTCTTAATAAAGTTCAATTCTTTTTCGTATCTTACTTTTGTTAGTGGGAAATTAAGCAAACGATTGGTAAGAAAGCTGAACGAAGCCAACTTTTATTGCATGCTATGATTTGAATCCGCCTTGATGAATCTATTGACATTGTTTTTGTTTTCGGAAAATATCAATTTCTGTTTTAAGGTTATTCCTAATAACTAGGGTGTCCAAAAAAGGCATAGTGTCATTGTTTTCTTTTTCTACTGTAAATTTTATCGTCGAAAATTTTGAATTGCTGCTGATGATGACAACTTAGTTGTCGAAATACGTGTACAGAATACGAAATTGTGGACAGGGTTTATATATCAACCTTCAGTGATTAGTTTAGAAATATTGTAGGGGTACGGTCGCACATAACGTGGTTTTATGGTGAGATGTTATACAGGTTTACCAGTTACGTACATTTTTACTGTGAACATCCCTCCTAAAGATTATCTTTTTGTATAATGGTTGATTAGTGTATACAATTTTGAGAAATATGTAGACTGAATACAATAGTCGTTGATTGGCAATGTTTCACCATTCTTACGCTAGTCAAATTTTCTGGTGTCTTCAAATATATTAATCACAAACAAGAATTTAGTACAAGTTGATTCCTTAGAGCGGAGTCAGAATCCAAACAAGGGTATAATGGTGAACAAAACGAAAATAAAGATAATACTAAAGAATTACTTAACAACATTCAACTAATGTTAGCTGAGATATTTTCTATTAGTAAAATTGTCGCTAATTCGCTGGGATTAATATCTAAGCAAAACTTGAAGATATTTCATGCAGGCAAATCTAAATTAATTCTTCTAGCTGTTGCAGCGCTATATGTATATTACAACAGTTTATATGTTTGCTAACGTCATTCACATAAACGTTGAAATATTGGTCATAAATTAGAACTTTGTGGAACACCTCTGTAGCTGCCACGGGGGTTGATACTTCACGATAAATATCACGAGAAATTTTATGTGTTAATTCGTTACTTATTTCATTTGACACCAGAAGCTCTAAAATGTATATCACGAAAACTACAAACGCAATTGATTTGCAATTTGCAACATAAAAATGCTTCGTTATTTTATTACTTTTCATAGTCATTGTGCAACAATAAAACAGTTTACGATTAAACATAAAGAAATTTTGATAAATACAATGCGCAGAATGTGTATGATGAATACTCCATTAAATAAAATAATCTTCCGGAAACAAAGAAACGATTTTTAAATATTCTGAACTGAAATATTAATTAAGTATAACATATATAGATGCGTATTAGAAATAAATAAATAAAATGTATCTAACGTAGCAAGCTAGTTAGTCACTTTCATATATCTGACAACGCGCTATTATTAAACGAGAAAATGTAATAACCTTTTTTTTCAAGAGAATACAAAAAGTCCCTTCGAAACGAATTACGTGCGTGATTGGCTTGTTTCATGCAAATCCTTACGAAATCCTAAAATATGTTAGGGAAAGGCATGTAATTTTTATTGTTCGCTGCAAGACAACAATAAAACATCTAGAAATATAAATTACCCATACGTATATTTGACTCACAAAATATTATGTACATTTTCTGCGGAATACAAAAAAAAGAAGATAACTTTTATCTGAGAGTGTTCCCATACATGTGGGGTTTTATATATTGCTAAAATGGTAGTTTCGATATTTCCGGTGAACAAACTTCATTCAATTTCAATATCAAGCGTCACCCCTATACATAAAGATGCGCATATACAAGTAGAGCCAGGCGAGCATTTTTTTATGGAAAGAAGTGTTTCTGCACTATTGGAGAATATTAATCCATTGTTGATTCAGCAAATAATATTACTGTATCAATAAGCGATTTTTAATTTGTCATGGTATTATTAACAATAACATAGTGTTATAAATAATGTCACGTTAATATTCTAGAAGACAATATTCCAGTTCATCATAAAATTACTGTGTTACTATGTTCAATCAATTCCATTTAGACACCGAACCAAGCATATTTCAATCAATATTAACCTCTATGTAAATTGTATGTATATATACGTACATTAATAATATAGCCAAGGTACTATATTTTACTTAAAAATGACAATAAAATTTATAAATGACTTCTTTATGGAGGAAGGTAAATATATATAAACTAATGCTCCTCGAATCGACTAAGTTTCTTTGTAGGTGTTTAAATTATATGGAATTATTTAGGGAGAATGAAAAAGCAAACATACTTTTGGTTTTTAGGTAACAGCAGTATTGGTTATACATACATTATCATATATATATTATACCGCACTGGCATAATTATATGTTATTAAATAACGAATTAATGTGGCCTTTACTTGTTACTTTGTTATACATAGTATGTTGCAGAGAAAACCGAACTTTTTTAAAATAGTAATTCTTTGTGGCGCTATCTGTTAATAAAAATATGCATCGGTAAGGTAAATCAATCACCAATGTTATGTGAGAATGTCATGACATTTGCATCATTAGAAGCAGAGAAAATGCTCATAAAGTAAGTGTGTCCTTTGCGTGGTCGAAAATGAATTTTGAGCAAAGAGCAAATATCAAGTTCTGTCTTAGACACGGTAAATCATTTCCTGAAACGTATAATTTCATGAAACAAGTGGTATGGTGATACGTGTTTATCACGTACGAGTCTGTATGAGTGGTATAAACGATTTAAAGACAGTCGTACGGACATAAATGACCACACCCCGGTGCAAGAAAATTTATGGTTCATCAGAAATAAGACGAAATCCTCATTAAGATTTGTGAAAATGGAATTAAATATTTTGAAAGATTCAATTCATCGCATTTTGACACAATATTTGGGACAGAAAGATTTGTTCAATGTTTGTATCACACAAGCTAACTAATTATCAAAAATTGCTCGGAATTTTACATTGTACAGACTTGATTACAGACTTAAAAATGGACGAAAACTTCAGGTATTCTATTGTAACTGGTAATGAGACGTGGTGTTTTCAATATGATCCAGTAACCAAGCGCCAAAGCTCTGAATGGAAGTATCCGAACGAAGAAAGACCGGAAAAAAGCCGTTTGGAAAAGTCAAAAGACATAGTGTACAAAGTGTTTGTACCAACTAGTCAAGCAGTCAATGTTGTATATTATCTAGGTGTTATGAAGCGTTTTTGGCACGCATTTGTCGTGTGTGCTCTTAATGTCGTGAAAATTTTAGCTGGCGTTTGTTACATGATAATACACCATCTTATCACTCGACGCTAGTAACTGATTTTCTTACTGCAAATGGCATTTCAACCTTCAACAATTCACCGGATTTTCCCCCCTGATTTCTATCTATTTTCCAAACTTACAGCGTTAAGCCAACGTTGCAGCCATTAAAAAGACGTCGACGGCGATCTTGAAGGACATCTCTAAAGATCATCATCTGTAAAAATTCATCGACATGTGAATTGACCGTGCAAAACGTTGTGTTGAAGCCGAAGAGTACTACTTTTTTAATTTTACCAAAATAGTGGCCTTTTGTTTTTATTTTAAAAAAGTTCGGTTTTCTCTGTAACAGACTGTGTAGGTCATTTGTAAGTTGGAGGGGTATACAGAATTTATGGAACATTGCAATTAAGAAGTCTCTTTCTAAATTCCACACTGCTAACATGTTTCTGATCTTAGGAAATTGAAAACTAACCTAATTTTGTTCATTTTGTATCTCCGCTGATGTTTGTAAAATTAATTATAAATCTTGTAAACATACGTCAGAAAAAACTAATCATCATTTACTTAAACAAAAAAAAAATCAAACTAACAAAGATTCATTTCATCGCATTTTGATACAGCATTTGGGACTGAGAGACACTCTAATGGACATTAATTAATCATAAGGACAATAGTTGTTGTATATTAAAATGGTAGTAGGAAAACGATGCTACAAGGGCGATAGGCTGATAGTTGTGTGTTTCTCGAATAAGAAATGTTAAAATCGAAAATAGGCAAGTATTCGAGGACACTCTTTTGAGCAGGTAAGAGAAAAGTATATGCTGCATCATCAGTTTCATGTGTAAATAATATTGTACAAATTATTTGTCAGTTAATATAGCCTTTATTTGAAACTATATCATGGAAAACAATTAACTCACACTCAATGTGTCTAATCCGCCGTTAGGCTGATAATTATTAGTTATTTGTTAATGTAATGGGCAACCTGAGCAAATGTTATTGTCAAATATATATAATTTCAAATAATGTAGAAAATTATAAAAATCTAGGAGGCTAAAAGCTCAACAGATGACCAGTGCCTAGTCCTAAAATTGCGTGCGTCTCTGCACTCAAACAGCCGTTACATCAAGAGTAAATACCAATAAAATGACGTTCGCGTTCCGAATGGACATTTACATTGCGTAAATAATAGTGCAAATCAACTTTAGTGACAAAAAAATTAATCTGGCCATTCTACAAAAGCACTGTTGAATGGCAGTTAAACCGATACAAGTGCTTTCATGTGAAAATTGGAAAATTGGATAGGTTATTATATTCACAGAAGGGGTTAAATTACTACTTGCAGTGAGGTTTATGAAATTTGAGACGAAGATCAAAATAAGCATACACAAGGAAAAAAGGTAGTAATAGTTCATTCGATCAATGCAAAATGCATTCATTTAACTACAGTTTTTAGTGATCTATTAGTAGTGTATTGTACATGACTATCAAATACTTAAAAAAAATGTTAAAGCAAGAGATTACTTCAGAAACTAATATTTTTGAGTTAAATAGGAATGTATTTCGAATAAACGCATGTAAATAAAACGTCTTGATATTTTAATACATTTATGTCTTAAATAAATGCAGTTTAGTGTTTAAAATGAAATAATAAATCTTCTTTGGTACAAAGAAACAAGTTGGCTTATTAAAACAACAAAATAATAAGTGAATATTAAAGTAGCAAGAGAACTGTGTTTTTTTTATTATATATGTATATAATAAAAAAAACACAGTTCTCTTGCTACTTTAATATTCACTTAATAAGTGAATATTATATATTATTATATATACATATATTTTGCATTGATCGAATGAACTATTACTACCTTTTTTCCTTGTGTATGCTTATTTTGATCTTCGTCTCAAATTTCATAAACCTCACTGCAAGTAGTAATTTAACCCCTTCTGTGAATATAATAACCTATCCAATTTTCCAATCATCAATCGATTAATCGGAGTTTATAAAAGCACAATTTCTATCAGATTTAATTTGATCCGTTACGGTCCTACTGTCGAGTTTCTTACACCAGTGGCCCTTGTTTTGTAATTAATTACTTAAAATTGACTTAAGCCATTTTTATCTTTCCTTTCCGATACCACTAGTGTCATCTCATTAGTAACGCCGAAAGTCTGGTCTATTACTAGGTTAAGGTAATAAGGATTCCCTCCGTCGTTGCTATATCCTTTAATTATATGTTAATTAGAGATTTTAATGTCGTTGATCCTTTTTTCAGAACACGGACTACCTTTCCGTCGAATTTCGCAAATGAATGGCCTTTTAAAAAGGAATATATGGGACTGGAAATACGACATTTTATGGTGTCTTTTTCCGTTTTTTTTTTTGGTTAAATTAAAGGAACATTCAAGAATACTTTTTCGAACGAGCTGTGTTAGTGTGTAAACGCGTTTGTAGCCGCCTTTCTTCTTAGTGTTTTCAATTAGGTTACTGTGAGGAGAATGTTTATTCCCTCAACTTTTCTCGAATCTTGGTATACCTCAATTTAATTTCGTCAAAATAGGATAGTTTATTAGTGGAAAAATCCTTTGTCGAAACCACGTGTGTGGATCCATTGCTGCCATCTAGTGCTACGCTTGTATGGGTAATTTCTTTTTACAACTGCTCACGACAACTGAGGTAGAATTATTAAGGTTCCATAGAACAGGTGAAATTCTTCGTGTTTTTTTGTCCTCGATAATTAAGAGATTTTGGTTGTAGTTACCAACACTACACCAAACTGTGGTACCTTTTATATTAGGGACTACGTTACCAGCTGAACAATTTCCAGCCTGTATCGAGATTCTTCCTAACACCTTTAATCGTCACAATCTATTTATGACTGGAATACCTTTCGGATTACCACGTTGCGGCATTCTCGATTGAGTCAAGGTAGAGAATTTTAATTGTTATTTGCAGTCTGTAAATTTAGATAGTAGTAAATGGTTTATTACTTATCATATTGGAAATATAGCCTTAATGTAAGTTCATGTAAATTGCATACGTATCCAGTCCAACTCATGAGACATCTTTTATCCAAGAGAATAGCCCTATTTTGTCACTAATTATTTTGCTTGTAATTATATATACCATATAGAACCATGCATTATTGTTAGCCCTGTAATGTTGGCTTGTATTTTCACAAATAACTTTAGATTTGAAATACCAGTATCATTCATTTAATATAATAATCGGCTGGTATTTTCACAAATGACTTTAGATTTAAGATTCCCATATTACTCTTTCAAACTTAACAATTAGCTGGAAATTATGCAAATAAATTTGCTATTTTAACAACTTTTGTACAGGAACACCCCCCCTACTCTCCAAATTTACTGGCTAGTTTCTTTCAAGGAATAGCAAAGTATTGCAAAAGTTTTTATTTAATTAAGGTAAGCAATACTGACTTACGCTGCGATCTGCACTAGGGTCTTGTGTAGAGAGAGGGTGACACCATTCCTTCCATGGTTTAATTTCTAACTATTTTTTACATTTGTGCATTATTAATTAATAGAGAAATTAAGGAATAAGTATGGCCAAAATGCCCCAAATATTAAACATAGAATCGTATAGAGCGACGTCGCGAATTGTCAGAACAAGGCTCATTTTCCGGGATTACGTTATATGTGAAACTCAAAATAGACGCGTACAATAGAGGAGTGATTACCATGATGAACTCGGTAATTGAGGAAAATAGTCAATGGTAAAGTAAAAAGCATGATCGTCTTGCTGTGAAAATGCTGTCTCTGATGAATTTTGCACAATTTTACGATCGTCCAAAAAAGTGCACCCCCAACAGCTTAACGTAAATTGCAGGCAGCATTAGTAGGCCATGACTTATCACTTACCACTGCGTTTCAGTAATTAAGCGGTGTGAAGAAGATGGTCGCTTTTTATTTAGATCGATCTAGTCATGTGGTCATAATTCCATTAAAAAGAAACCATATTGAACGCCGTTTTTATGCCAGCAATACTCTGTAAATAGCATTTATATGATGCCTTCGGATTGTAATTAATGTTTCCATCAATCTATTTTTTTCATCAATTAAAAAGAGAATACGCAAATTAACATTCACTAAAGCCAAGATAAGGATCCTCCTTTACGAACGACTTTTTCTAGCGTTGCTTTGATAGCAAATATAAATATTCATAATAGAATGTCAGGATATATGTTAGGAAAAAAATTGCTTTTGGCGAAACGTTTAGTGTCATCTGTTGTATGTTTAACTAAAAATGTATAAGCTGGAAGTATTGTAAATTTTCCAAGTATTCAAATTAATATCCAAAGATACATACGCACAATGTATACTGATATTACTCGTAATTTAAGATAAGTTAATTTAAATTAAATCTTATCATTGTAATTTATTCATTAAATATCTATTCTTTATCTATTTAAAGCGTTGGCTTAGTTATACTTAATATGAGTATATAACGAAATACATTTTCATTCTAGCGAATACGTTTATTTTGTTATAGAATATTCCGTTAAAATTCCGTTAAAATGAGTACTTAGATATTTTAAATGCAAGGAAGCTTTAAACTTTACTTGTTTATTCTGAAACTTACTGAAGTGAGTTCTAAACTTTAAAATATTAAAATTGTTGTGTAATGGTTACTTGATACTATACGTTAAATTTTCAGGAAACTGCAGTCTTCGTATTATTTTTAGTCTATAGTAACTCACTAAAGGCTATGTACGTACAGTAGTGTGCATAAGTAAGTGATCGCCATAGAAAATCGATCATTCTGCAGCATAAAAAAAACTAAAAGAAGCTAGTACTATCTTCTTCTGGGTTTCCGGGCTAGAACAGCGTCACTGATATAATTGCCGACGTTTCGTACCCATTTGTATGTAACATCTTCAGGGCTCAACTACTGCTACTGAAACTAAGTATTTCAGTGGGACTGACAGTAACAGAAGAAGATAGTATGGACCACCACCACGGAAGTCTACGTATCAGAAGCTAGTAATTTATTTAATTTTAATAATACAACAAAAATAATTGCATATAACTTAGAAATATTAGTAATAAAGGTAATATACAATATTATAGAAAATAAGTATTTAGTATGATCACCTTTAACAGATACTATACTTACTCGATTTCTCCAGAAGTGCATCAAAAATTGATTGGTATTGGTTGGTGATCAGTATGCTTCCGGGTTGTTGGTATGTAATAATGTCCAATTAATTGTGTTCTTGCTGGTATAGGAATATACTATGTAAATAATCTCTAAAATATTATAGTTTGTGGAGACTTCAACTGCTGAAGATTTAGTACTCGGATCCTACATCAACTATTTTATATAATTTTATGAGGAGTCTTTGAAGATCATTCACCAATATATTGCATTTCTGGCTGAATAGGTACGTTAACAAACAAAATTGTCGAATTTGGCACGATACCAATCCACACGAGATCCAAGAGCGTCCAATGAATACAGAAAAAAGTTACTGTTTGGTGTAGACTTTGGGCTGGCGGCGTTGACGACATTGGCCAGGCCGTCGCCGTCAACAGCGAGCGCTATAGGTCGATGATTACCAACTTCTTTTGGCCTGAATTGGATGATATGGACACCAACGACATGTGGTTTCAACAGGACGTCACTACGTGCCACAAAGCTCATGCCACATTGGACATTCTGCACGAAGTCGCTTGTGAAGAATGTCCAATGTGGCATGAGCTGTGTGACACCTGTAGGTGATGTGAACTGGCCACCGAGATCGTGCGATTTTATACCGTTAGACTTCTTCTTGTGGAATTTTCTTAAGTCGCAGGTCTATGCGAATAAACCCCAAACCACAGCGGCCGTCAAAGCCAACATAACACATGCCATCGGTCAAATGCAGCCCGGTTTATGCACCAGAGTCATGGAAAATTAGACATTTTGGATTTGCGCCACCCAACGAAGCTGCGGCGGACGTTTGCACGATGTTATATTCCATACATAATGGTATCGATAGGTCTTTCAAACGAATAAAAATTTTCGATGATATCTCACACACACTTTGTTTAAATTTAAATATAGGAAGCGCTTAATGAAAGACCCATTATTTTACCCCAAGAATAAAAATTGGTGATATTTTTTATCGTAGCTGTGTATCGAACACACCATAATCTTGCTTTTGTTCAGTACTATATGCATATATGTATATATTGAGAGATTAATCTTTTTGTATAAAATTGGGACAATCTGTATATTTCATTAGAATTCTAAACATTCAACTAGTAGCAATTAACGAATTTGTACAACATGCAATAATTGTTGTAGTATACACTGTTGCGCATTGAAATTAAGCCACTTATGATCTTATTAGTACTACGTGCAAATGATAAAATTGTTTTATCAAAGTGGGTGTTCTGTTCGGGCAACGCTCCGCGCGCTTCGCCCATTTCATAGTCGCCATAATCGCCTTACTGAGAGGACTATTTGCAGTATGGTGGATAATCTGAGTTGTCTGGTTCAGTAAACAATGAACCAACATCGTACGACGATGAAATGCAAGATCTGCCGAAAACATCGCCGCCGTCCGTGAGAGTGTGCAGAAGAATCCGAGGCAATCGATTTGGCGTCGCTCACAAGAACTCGGCCTTTCTTTTGGCCTGAATTAGATGCCAATGCTCATGCCACATTGGACATTCTGCATGAGAAAGTTAGCGGTTTAAGGGCATGGTCATCTCACATGGAGGTGAACTGGCCACCGAGATCGTGCGATTTGACCCAGTTAGACTTTTTCTTTTGGGGTTTTCTTAAGTTGCACGTCTATGCCAATAAGCTACAAACCACAGCGGCCCTCAAGGCCAACATAACCCATGCTATCAGTTAAATTCAGCGTGATTTATGCACCGAAGATAAAGCGCTTAATGAAAAACCAGTTACATATATTAAAGTAGCAGCTGTTAGAACTTATGTTAGTACAGCACCTAGATTCACTCGTGGCAGGTGAACATTAGATGTATAATAACAAATCGAACTGTTGCCTCTCACTATCTTACTTCGAAAGACCAGACTGATAGGCAGTATCCTTTTTTCTATCTGTGAGGTAATATACCCCTTGCCAGCAGTAAATTAACGCTGCTGTAACTGTGACATGTGATTTCTATCCATAGTAATTTTGTAGATTTTTGTACTCTGTATTTAGTCGTGGGAGATAAAAATCCTCTAGAAATTAAGATCTAACAACAATATATTTACCTCCTGTAATCTTTGTACTTCATTCCCAATACGAAATGAATCATAGAATTCAATAATGTAACAAAGTAAACTAACTATTTAGGCTGGTAAAATATGATATAGCATAAATGTAAAGTGTAAAATGAAATTTATTTATTTAAATTGTTGGAGTAAAATATAGTATGTATATTATCATATTTGTTAAGCATTGGTAAACAATTTATATAAAATAACACATTCGTTATTAATAAATAAACACTAACGCAATTCCAGGAATGTATTTTAAATTAATTAACTGTTATTATATTATATTTACGGAGCCAGAACTCCAACTTAATTTGCTCTAATTTACTTGATGTTCGTGATCTCAATCGTAGGTGGCTTTGCCAAAGCTACATTTTTAATTATACCACATGTACACCTTTAGAAATTACAAATCAATAAGAAGACAAAGGCGACCTCAGACAGCGTAAGTTGTTTACAGATAATCCGTTCTGTTCTTTGTACGTGCACATAATAGACATCAGCTTATGCTGCAATCCGACGTGACTAATTCCATTCTGGCTTTTTAACACAATTCCCAGAACTAATAAAATGATAATTAATTGAGTTCTTCAACCCGTTCGTTAAGTCGCAAACTGGCAATGCGCTAATTCAATAGAATTTAATTTAGAATTTAATACAATTCCCGAATGACATTATTCCATCTTCATTATGTGTATTCTGATTTTTGTTTTGATTTTCTCGTGCATTATATAATGGCATATTATCTTTAAAGATTGAAGGTTACCTAATAAAAATAAAATATTCCTATATTTTAACATATTTATTGTATATTTTTATTCAAAGTAGTCGCCTTCGGCTTCAATACAAACTTTTGCACGGTTAATTAACATGTCGAATGAATTTTTAAGTTAATCTTTAGAGATGCCCTTCAAGTTCGCTGTCAACGCCTTTTTAATGGCTTCGGCATCGGCATAACGCTGTCCTTTCATTGGCAAATGTAGTTTAGATAAAAGGTGGTGCATTATCATGTAACAAACACCAGCTACCATTTTCACGATATTGAGGGCCAAACGACGAATACGTACCAAAAGGCGCTTCATAACACCGAGAAAATATACAGCATTGACTATTTGACTAGCTGATATGAACCCTTTATGCACTATGCTTTTCGAATCATAAAAACAAATCAACATTGTCCTCTTCGTTTGGATGCTTGCATTTAGAGCTTTGACGCTCAATCATATTGCAAAGACCACGAGTCGTCGCCAGTTACAGTAGAATATCTGAAGTTATCGTCCTTTTTTGAGTCATTAATCAAGTCTGTACAATGTTGGATTCGGTTAGCTTGTATGGTACAAACCTGGCCGAAATCTTTCTCAGTCCCAAATGCTGTGTCCTACGCATCGCAATGAAGATTTCGCCTTATTTCTCATAAATTAACACACAAGTTCTATGTTACTTTCCGTAACCACAGATTTATTTGCATCAGAATGTTCGTAGTCATTTATGTCCGCACGACCATTTTGAAATCGTTTATACCACTCATACACACTCGTACATAATAAACACGCAACACTTATTTCATCAAATTAAACGTTTCAGTAAACGCTTTACCGAGTATAAAACAGAACTTGATAAGTATTGGCTCTTTGTTCAAAATTCATTTTTCGACCAATGCCAAATACACACTGTTACTTTATGCGTAATTTCTCTGCTTCTAATGAAGTAAATGTCATGATATTTTGACATAACATTGGTGAAAAGTCTACTTTACCGACCCATATTTATTTTAATAGATGGCGCCACTAAAAATTACTATTTTAAAAAAGTTCGGTTTTCTCTACGACAAACTGTATATACATATTGAATTATAAAGACTATAAGGAAAATTACTAATTTTAATATGTAAGTGCAATAAAAAGCATATTCTTTTTTAATATTTTATTCAGAAGCCTAGATTATTACATTATCTTCATTTCTGTCTAATACTTTGCACGTCCCCATTTTGCTTTAACGAAGGAAGCATATTTTTGGCATACCGTCAATTGTCGTAATGATATTGGTTTTAATTTTATCAATATTTCGCCAAAGGTCTTCAAGATTCTTGATCAAATCTGACTTCCTGGTACAGTTCCGCGACACTATAATAAAGGGTTTTCCAATAAGGACTTGACAACTTTTTTTCAAAATAAAATGCAGACCATTTGAGATATTTCGAAAACTTCGGCTTCACTTCTTGAGTCAGCTTGATCTTGTATAGGTGTAAACCAAGATCCTTACGCAAAATTCACCATAAAGTGGTCTGGGCGATGCCCAACTCTTGAGAACGCCGTGGAATTGACTGATTTGGATCATTTGCTACGGACGTTTCAACGGCAGCGATATTTTCGACACTTCGACAAACCCGGTGTCTCACTGGCACGGCAACATCACACAACGAATATGTAGACTCAAATTTTTGCACTAAACTTGTTACTGCCTGTCTACTAGGGCGAGAATTACGACCGAAAATCGGAATTAACGCTCTTAAAGTAGTGGTCACCGGCTCCGAATTTCTGTAGTAAATTTTTGTAATTTGCAGACGTGGTTCGTTCGTATACTGATGGAAATGTTAAGTTTACTGAATAAATTGACTGTGACAGTTCGATGATTAGTGAAAGGGTGCGTTCACAAATTGAATTAAAAGTTGTCAAGTTCCTATTGGAAATCCCTTTATTTTTGAATGTATTTCATACATTTTCAAAACGATTCATATTGAGAGAATTTCTAGGCCAATCCAATAAATATAAATTTATTGTATTAATGTATGTTTTACCCATGTCGGAATTAAATTTCAAAAAAATTTTAATTAAAAAAACAAAAACAGAACACTAAAATATATTTAAGACAACACACAACAGGGTTCAACACGTAGTTATTACTCGAACAGGGTCAGACATAAACTGAACTTAAATATTTCTACAAACTAATGCTGGAGAATCCCTGGAGATAGTTCTAATATATGGAATTTGAATATCTCTGATAAATCATGGTATCCATAAATTAGATAATGGCAAAATGCAGTACATCTAGACATTAAGTACTTAGAAATAAATTATAAGTGTATTTGCCTGTACAACTTGAAAGTTATTCTCATGAACTTAAAATTCTAGCAGTTGACCAGTGGATTAGGACTACTGCTGCGAGAATTCTAAGTTTCTGAGAATAATTTTGAAATTGTACAGGCAAATATATTTATAGGCAACTAATTTAAAAATTTTATATTATAACGGTATGCACTAATGAATTTTTAAATTATTTGTTTAATAAAATATATATATGCCCACAAATACAATAACTTTTTCACATACGCAACCTTAACTTTCATGTGTATTGCTGGTTATCTATTACGATCTAATCGAATATGTAAGAAATTGTCGTCAATTATTTATTAGAAAAAGAAATACATTAAGAAACAAAAACTAATTTAAAAATTATATATTATAATAGTATGCCCTAATGACTTCTCAAATTATTTGTTTAATAAAAAAATATACCTAATACGAGCTAATTAAATACGTAAAAGTAACCGTTAATTATTTATTAGAAATTTAAAAATGTTCTCTTTATATTTGTATAAATATATTATTAGCTCAAGTAGAATAACAAAAGAAAACCGTTTTATCTTAGAGCTAGTTCAATGAATAATATGACGAAGTGAACATCTTATATATATTCTTATATATAAACACAAAAGTAATCTTTATTGTTGGTTCGATTTAACTTAATTGGATATTAATATCTTATAAACCTGAACTACAAGCTCCAGGTAATTACTCTTTTTTTATATATGAAATGAATTAGATATTAAATTTCGGAAAAACTCAAATTTTATAATCAAAATTATATATAAATATTAAGAAAAATTTGTAAACGCAATTAACTTATGAAATGTGAAGTAAAATTAGTTTTTACGAATATTAAATGTTCTTTCAACAATTTTCGGTATATTGACTAGGTCAATTGCGAAGACCGCCGAATTAACAAACACGAAATATGTAAAAGAAAACATCCAAAGTTTAATAGAATAAAATGGAAGAGATTAAGGACCTTACAGTGAAATATCTAATAATCAGCAGAAATATGATTAGATGATAAAAATACAAATAATTAAACAAATTCTAGTTTAAAAGTAAGTGAACTTTGACATGTGCTATAATAATAAAATAATAGAATTTTTCTTGCAAATAAAATTACGATTGTATGTAACAATTTAAATAAATTATAAATGTAGATTACTTCAACTTAGTTTTCTTTTCTTGTAATTATTAGTTATTTATCTTCTTTTACTATTTTTATACGAAAGATATCGCAATTTTTACTGACTGGTTTCAATTAAACAAATTTTTCCACCTGTTTATTCGCGTCTTATTACGTAGTTTTAGGTACGCTTGAAAATCATGTGTATCAACTTTTCATTACATTATTGTCATTAGTTTCCAAGCATTGCGTCTTATTTTACATTTCAAATCAAATTTGTTTTATACAAAGCATTCGTTCTAATTTATTCTTACATTTTATAATTACGTACGTCATAATTTATGTATACATATCTCTTTATTATAACATATACATATATTACGAATATATGTCAACAATAACACGAGGGCATCCGTTTATATTTCGGGAATTGGCATTGATGATTGCATCGTGAAGTTTGTCATTTCTGACAATATATTTACCTTGACAGTTTTATTATCCGGTCGCTATTACTATTACTACAGAAAACTTTAAAATTTTTTCAGCGGAAAAATGGAATTAACTCGAACATTTTCGTGCAATTATTTTTCGTAACCTTCGGCGTGGACTATCTCAACAAGAATGCATCGACGAGCTGAATTCTTTATATGGCAATAAAGCACCATCGAAAACTACAGTACATCATTGGTATAGTGAATTCAAACTTGGATGGCGTTCTTTGTGTCGGAAAACATTCATGCAGTGTCTGAATTGATAATGCAAGACCGTCATATGACATACCATGAGATCGGGGCATCTCTAGGTATTAGAAACACCAGCGTGCATAATATCCTGCATGAACATTTAGCAGTTAAGAAATTATGTTCACGTTGGGTACCACATAATTTCGCAACAGCTCAAAAAAGGAGTCGCGTCGATTGGTGCCAAGAAATGCACAAAAAATACAATGGCGGTGCTTCAAAGAACATTTATAAGTCGTCACAGGTGATGAATCTTGGATCTATAGGTATGAGCCCGATAGTAAACAACAGTCAACTGTGTGGGTAATCCAAGTTGAGCCAAAACCAACAAAAGTTGTGTGCGCTCGAAGCACATCAAAATAAATGGTCGCCTGTTTTTTCGAAAAAACCGGTCACGTTGCAACCGCCCCTTTAGAGGGTTGTAGAACGGTCAATTCCGAATGGTACACAACTATTTGTTTCCCAAAAGCTTTTGAGGAAATAAAGAAAAACAAACCGAATACGACAGATCATTCTACACCATGCCAATGCGAGCTCTCACAGGTCGGTTCAAACAATTGAATATTTGACCGGGCAAAACATTGAATTGATGGGACATCCGCCGTACAGCAGTGATCTAGTACTCTATGGTTTCTGTTTGTTCTCACACGTGAAGAACGAACTTCGTCGTCAACGATTTTTTTCGCCGGAAGAGGCAGTTGAGGCATTCAAAACTCATATTTTGGAGATACCGCCTTCACAGTGGCAGCAATGCTTTTCGGATTGGTTTAAGCGAATGCAAAAGTGCATTGATTTTCAAGGAGAATATTTTGAAAAGCAATAAAACTATTTTCGATAATAAAAATTTTTTTTTGTTTGCTATTCTCGAAGTATAAACTTCTACCCTCGTAAAAGTAAGAAGGAAATCAATTTATACAATATATTCCATTAGAATTTACTTATAATTAAGTATTGTTAATTACATCATTTTTAATTATTTCTATTTCTATTATTTATGTCTCAAAAATATTAATATTGATGTCCTTATTTGTTGTTTAACCATAAGCAACTTGTATAAATATTCACCTTTCTTATAATTTGTTTGTGACGATAATTAAATTATATTATGCATATTTGTTTGATAATTTCAGGTTTATTTGGTTTGCCGCCAAATACTCCAAATAAAAATTAAATGTAATATGTTAAAGGTTCAATGTCTGAGTTTTGCAATAAAGGTTTCTAGTTCTGTTTTAACTTTGGTAATATGTGCATCTGCGTTCATAAGCGTGTGCATATATGTTTCGTGGTCGGAAATTGTAAATTTCCTGGTAGAAAGTACCAGGAACTTTGTAACACACCCACATTAAATTATGTATTTAAAACGATAATTACCAATGCTAAAGACGTAATGACCTAACATGGAACCAATGAATTTTAACGCTCAATAATAATATATTGTTTGTGTATCTTATATCATAGTAACTTAAAAAAGAATGATAACTTTTCAGTGTGGCATGTATTGATTTATTACCTTAGTTACGTTATAAAAATTCAGGCTGAAGCGGAAGACAAACCACAATCCCTTATTTTCAAGGTAATAGTGTTCAATATTGCACAGCATACGAAGCTAATTTGGTGGTAAATGCGATTTCACTAGTATCACCATCATTTTGAAAAACTTCAGTTCTAATTTTTCTATTTTTGTGATGATAGATGGAACTTGGTTATTTTCTGATATTTGATTTCAAAACGTGAATAAAATGTCTAAATAGAAAATCCTAAAATGCAAAAACTCGTAATTCTACGCGCAATAGAATTTATTTTTTGAGGAATAGACACATTTGCAATTTCTTACAGAGTAGACTAATTTAAAACCTTCATACCTATAAAAAATTGAACAAAAACTTAGAAATTATTGATAAAATTTGCTGACTCGGACACTACATTTTATACGTATAATTAGGAATGTCTAAGGTACCAAAAAGGTGGGTGTAACGATAATCTGAGGCTGTTTATCAAGTATAATCCTCATTACCTTCTCCGAAGAAAGTTAAGATATTTCCATCGGTGGGTAAGGTCATGCTTACGATTTTTTCTTAATATCGAAGGGAGTCACTTTAAATTATACTAGTTTGGCGTTAATTGAGACTTGAAATGGGCAAAAGAGTTAGTAGGGTATTAATTTTGTTTTCAGGGGAGGATATTATTCTCCCTTAACTTCAATGTACTTCGACCAACAATTTTGAAGTGAAGTTATGTAATTTTTTTAATGGTCTTTCTCAAGATTTTCAATATACTGCTTCGTTACTGCAATAAATTCTTCATTCAATCTAAACTTCTTTTCCATAAGAAAAGTTTGATGAATAAGTGGTAATCACTTGGGGATATCTTTAGTGAATAGTGTGAATCAATCACAACCTGAAATCTCAATTAGTTCAATTTAACTGGTGCGGAAAGAAGCGTTGTCAAGATGAAAGGCAAACTGTCATGGATCACTCTAAGTCATTTTCCAGAAATACCGTTCTTCAGCTTATCTATTAGAGCAGCATTATACGATTAATGGTTCGGTCTTTGGTACTGTAATCCATGAACCTGTTATACGGTTGTAATATTCAAATCAAGTGTTAAAAAATAACCAAATTTGGCCTGTCACCATAAAGGGGACGAAAGGATTAATACATAAATTTATGTTTTATTAAAGATTGTGCGAGTAGCCGGTTCTCTGCCCACCGAATTATTCTTGGAGCCCTTAAGCAAGCAGTGAAGAATCATTTTAGGTTTAACTCTAGCTATTCTGCTCAGTTGTCATCCGGTTCCAAGTATCTTAAATTCCGTTATTTTGTAAGAATAAATTGATGAAATCTGTCATGCTGCCGAGGTTCAAAGATGAGTATGGGCGGGGAAGGGGAGGGTATTATGGAATGGTATAGGTTGTGACTGAAACAAAGAGTAAGCGATGATTCTTTTTAGGCTAAAAGGTAAAAAAGAGGAGGCTTGCGTGCATAGGGTCGCTTTCCTAAAGTACATCTATTTTCTGCGAGAATCACAGAGAAATGCTTAGAGTTGCCGCTTTATAATCTATATCTTATTCAATAAATGTTTACTGTGAACCGACAAAATTTATTACAGATTGCAGATAACCATACATAAAGCTGAATGCAACCTGAATATATAAGAATATGTTTCTAACCAAAAGGCGCGAAAGCATAGATATAGCCCTTGAAGACTAGTTTAATGGTATGCATACAAAAGGTATGAATGTGTATCATGTATACATATTCGTTTAAGTAAAAAAAATGCAATCCCTTTAATAGAAATTTTTGTATGTATTAAAAATTACATGTGTTTATGTTCTAATACTACAACTAGTCATAATACGAATATAATTTAACAATGTTACATAATGAGGTTGTTTTAATATCGATTTATTGTCAGTCGAACGACATCAATCGCAAGTTCAAGCCATTCAGTTACAATTAAATTTAATGGTGTTGCCACGTCGTTAAGAAACCGTGTACGCGACGTGCAATAAACAAGGGTCGTTAACATTTCCATTAACCGTTGTCGGTTTTTTGACGTATTGATGTTTTTACACCGCGCAGTGTAGAAGAGTGGTAAAGGTTTCGCAATAACATTTTAACCCCTTTGAGAGGTTCCATTTTCACTCGCGGACTGATTTTAGTTTACTCTTTCTATTGTCAACTTCTTTCCTCTACCTTCTAAAAAGTTGACATTGCAGCCAGTTTCAAGACTTATTTGCAATTATAGTACTATTTCTTAATAAGTTTTCGGTAAGGTAATTTAAAAATTTATTACTTAAGAATCGTTGGTAAAGTAGTTATCGATCCAACTAGAAAGCAGTAGCTGAATAAAAGATATAAAGTTCATGTTTTATTGACTCTGTAACGACGTTAATATTTAGGTCGTGCGAAAAATATAAACTTTGTTAATGAAATGTGTATTCGAAATTACTAAAGTTATGAATAATTTAAACAGAATAGATTAAGAAGTTCTATAGCTTTTATGATGTTGATTAGACAAAGTACTACCATAAGTGATATTGTTTTGTCCGAGGAAGCACAAAATTATATAACTACTTTCTAATAATAATTTGTAAGCATATTATAATGGAAACTGTAACAATAATCACTAGTTTCTACCCACATAGATGTCAACAAAGTATATCTTGAAACCAATAAAAACGAAACAAAAGAATAAAATTTTTTTTGATAATTTTATCTTTGAACGTAACCTCTCTTAACTTCAATGAATTTGTGCTACCCGTCCTGTAACGAATTTATTCCATCAGAAAAAAGTGATGGCCTTTAAAATAAGTTTCTATCTCCTTTCATTAAGCTATCGTCTGCAAAACGACGCCTTTTTGAGGTGCTTTGTCAAATTTCTAAATAAAACAAGAGAAATCGGAGTTAATTCTGGGTTATATAGTGACTTGCCTAGCTCAAAGAAGTTAGGTGTACATTGGCTGACTTGTGAGCTCACGCATTTTTATGAAGAAGGAAGATTTCTTTGTAACGCAAACTTCGATGTTTTCAGTCAATTATTATACATAATCTTATCTATGTATTATCGCAGGAAACTGCGGTTATTTTAACCCTCTCTGGCATGTATTCAACATGAATAACACCTGCTTGATCCTAAAAGATGCTGACCATGAGTTTTCCAACTGAAAATTATCATATATATTTAATATTTTAGTAAGAGTAGAAAATTTTATACGACGATCTTCGAGAATCATGCTTTCAACTCTCATGTAAACATCAAGATTAACTGCGTTACGATCTTCTGTTTGTTAGTTCATATTCACTGGAATCACGATACCACTGAAAGGACTTTGATGTGAAACATTGTGAATAAGTCTCGTCTTCGTACACTACTATCAATTATTTGTGAACAGTTTTATGAGAAATCTGTTTCTTTGTCAGAAATTGAATAGAATTGCGGAGAGCTCCGGAGCCCCTGAGGGTTTGAATCTTTGTCCACTCTTATTTTATTTATGGATCTACTAATGTCTATTAACTTATTGATCTAATAACATCCCTTGAATGAAATGTGCTGATTTACGCATTAACAAATTTAATTTAAAAATATCTAAATGCTGTATTGTAATATTCACAAGCAGAGTCAACCTCTTAAACTTACATTGGCAATGATATTGAAGAAAAGGAATTCTAAGAATGACTTTGGGGTAACGTTTGATAACAGGTTGACTTTCAACATTTATCCTACATTGCAGGTTCAGCGATTAGTTTCTTGGGTTTTATCATTAGAATATTTCGCAATTTTGCGAACATTAGCACAATTAAATCCCTCTACTTTACGTACGTCCTCAGCAAATTGAAGTACGCATCGATTGTTTGATATCGGATCTATGAGCTGCAAAAGAATAAAATTGAACGCATCCAGAGGAAACTTTTGAAACATTTGAGTTACAAGTTGGACAGCGTCTGTCCTGACAGAAATATGTACTACACGTATTTATTCCTGGAATACGGTATGAAATTACTAATGGGGTAGAAGCTCAAGAGGAGTGCATTATTAGTGGCGAATTTTCTACAAAATAAGATTGATTCATTAATGTATCTCGAGTTATTAGTGCTACAAATGGCCGCGAAAAACCATTCAAGACCGAGAACTAACATCTTCTGTAGAACTTCTTCTGTAGTTTCATGCATCAGAAAATGCTTATTTATTATTAAATGATGTTTTTTCTTTTTCGTAAATTTAATATGTATATGTTTCCTCAACAGTGTATTGTCATATGGCAGTGTAGAATTTTTTGTCCTATTTGGATTTTTTTCTGTTGGGCGGAAATACAATTATTATTATTATCATAGTCATATACCCTGTTAGACCGGTAGTTTCATATGTTACAGCCCTTTCATTTAAACGTTCCAAAAAACTAATCATTTAATACAATATAACCCAAAATTCACATTAAAATATAATATTAAAAATACTTGTGAACTTGCAAATAAAATCAAAGACAATAATTTACTTTATTTTTTAAAATTATTCCCCAGCTTTCCACCAGAGGAATGTGTTTCTCTGATAAATAATCTTTTAGATAAAAATAATTTAAAATAAAATCTTTATTTTATTACAGACTTGCATGAATCAAAATGACTTTCACTTCAATAAAACTTTTTGTAAATTATGACCCCAGCAAAATTACACATACTACTGTGATTAATAAAAATCTTGCTCAATATTGATTCACATAAGCACCACGTCTTCCAAACATAACCAAACTTAATAACTTGTTAGCATTTGTATTATAAAAAACAGTTGACAATGGAGTGCGGTCGTATTACCAAAAATTAAAATGACATAGGATCTAGACTTTTATATGTAGCAAAAGTTCTAAATGCATTTCCCAAACATTCTAAATTTTATTTTTTTCGAAGAGATTGAAAACATTATGTGCGACTGAAAAATCATTTGTCTCATTCTGTATTATATACGCAAAATGTATATTACCTCCACTAGTCCGAAGTAATCGAAACGCGAAATGTATATTACATCGTTGGAAAACGTAACAAAATTTTATACAATCTAGTCGTGAATGAAATAAATCAGAAAAATAAGAAACTGATTACATGTGGACAAAACAATAGATTGGATAAAAATTTCTGTTGTTAACACACAATATGCACAATGTAATCAGATCAACTTCAGGTCACCTTCAAATCTTACTAGCTTCCGCCACCGCAATTTCGCGTTCCCTAGGTCGATTTTTCAAGGAAAACTGTTCTAACTTCTTATATGTTACGTGTAAAATTTATGCTTTACATCTTGTAGCAGAAACTATTCGTAGATGTTATAAAGAGGTAGATGTATTAATTGCAAGTACAAAGGCAGTGTTTCGCAAGTTCCCTAAACGTACTCGGGAATTTCGCAGACCTCATGTACATATTCTTTAACCAGTATAGCCGATTATTACATGTTGAGGAACATGGTCATAGGCAGTGTTTTACTATTAGAAATATTTTGAGGATATAAATAAGGTGGTTTTAAAATGCGATCCGGAAAATGCTACAAACTCTGCTCTATGAAGAAAAGCAAGACAAATTTTTTTTTGCAATAATTACTTCGAGGTAGTGGAGGTAATAGAAAAATTAGAATATCCTTCGTTGTCGTTAGTGAAATAAGCGCAAATAGTGAATGTTGTTGATGCACAACTATGCGCGTAGAAGACGCAAGAAATTATTGTGTTTTAGAAAAGTTTGAAAATGTTTTAATCCAAGATTCGGATTTTACCATACGATGGTGGTCCCATAAGTAACCGACCTGACCTATAGATAGCGGTAGTTGTTTGAAAAATATCACTGTATTAGAAAGTACACAATCTATAAAACATACGTTTCAAGTTTGAAGACGCCACGTTGTTTAGTATTTGTCTGGCAGCCATCAACAGTGAACGTTTCCAGTGAATTTGTAGAAATGACCCTCCGTTTGCAACAGTGAAATATTGAGTAACAGAGTTTAATCGAGACTGTAAGAGCTGCCAAGACGAGTATCGCAGTGGTCGGTGAAATGAGGTGACGTCTCCAGAAATGGTGAAGAAAATCCACAAAGCGGTACTGGATGATCGTCGACTGAAAGTGCACGAGCTAGTAGACATAGTAGGCATTTCAAAAAGTGCGGTACGTCGCATATTATTTGAAAATTTGAGAAAGCTGTTTGCAAGATGTGTGCCGTGATTGCTCACACTCGAGCAAAAACAGTGTCGTAAAGATGTTTCATTTGAGTGTTTAGCGAAGTTTCACAGTAACAAAGTAGAATTTTTGCACCGTTTCATAACCATGGATGAAACGTAGGTCCATCACTTCACACCCGAAACAAAGGAATAATCAAAACAATGGTCTCAAAACGAAGAACCGGCTCCAAAGAAGGCGAAGACCGTTTCATCTTCAGGCAAGGTCATGGCATTTTTTTAGGATGCGCGTGGAATAATTTTCATTGACTACCTTGAAAAAGGAAAAATTATCAACGGCGAGTATTATGGGAACTTATTGCAATGTTTGAAGGAAGAAATTAAACAAAAACGGCCGCATTTGGCTATGAAGAAAGTGTTGTTTCATCAAAACAATGCACCAGCTCACAAATACGTTATTGCAATGGCCAAAATTAATGAATTAAAGTTTGAATTGCTACCTCATGCACCCTAACTTGAAAAAAAAATGGCTCCAACGACGAAGATGTCGGCACTTAATGGATATTTTGAGGAGCGAGGCAGTTCTTATTATAAGAAGTGTATTGAACTTATTGAATACCGCTGCGAAAAGTGTATAGAGCTGAAAGGAGATTATGTTGAAAAATAAATGTATTTCTTTCCAAAATTTTTGTTTTCTTTGTTGGGTCGTGTACTTCTGCGGCCAACCGCGTATTTACACTAATTCGTGAAGGTGTCCCTACAGATCTGTTAATCAGAACTATGGAGACATATCTTGTGCTTCAAATATTTAACAGATGCTATCCAGTACGTGACACTGAAAAACCTAAAACGGTAAATGTTTTATTCCGTTTTATAAATTACTAGATTACTATTTATTTTACTTTCTTACTTTACTTTTATTATTACTTATCTGTAGCGAATAGCTTAATTTCGCTTCTTTTTAATTTATAAAAATATAATGAAATAGTATTGAGGACAATGAATACGAGGTATATGCTCTTTACGCCTTTGGACTTGTCGAAGCAACTCTTCTGTAGACATAAATATATTTTCTCGGCTTTGTAAAATGTACTTTAGCATTGCCAATTTAGAGATAACTTACAAGGTACATAAAAATCTTCATTACAAGTGCGTGAAAATGTCTTTAATCATATTAGTAACAATTACCTTGCCTGTCTACATGGTTAACATTTTATAATGTTTTTGTGCTCTCACTGTTACGGCCAAAAGATAGGAATCAAATGATAATACTGTAAAATAGATCATCTTGGCAGTCTCAAAACAAATGCAAACAAGTAAGTTCGTATATGCACATTCCATTTAACTTTTGCACATCTTTCAGAAAATATTTGTCGTTGCTTACGAATACCCATGTACATATGTTTGTAGGTATGCGATCAATATACATACACGGACGAATCATTTGCATAATGCATTCGTTTAAAATACGTTCTAGTTAAAATGCAGCCCGACCGTTGTACTTTTTGCAACAAACCGTAAATTGTTGACAGTAGCAGTAGTAATTAACGCATGGTAACGTTAATAAATCTGAACCTGTCAGTTTTAGCACAAATAAATTTCCGGGCTTGGTCATCAATAGATTTTCAATTGGTATCAGCACTCGTTGCGTGTAAACATGTGCAAAACTGCATTTCATCGTAACTATATGTAAACTTGTCAGACGTATCTATGTTTAGAATTTACGAAATTTTGCGCATTGGTAAGTACGTTATAGCGAAAAATAAGTAACCGTTAGAACACTACAGACATTATTTTAAACGAACCGGTGTGACAATAATGTAAAATTTTACTTTGAGGCGTAAAATAAGTAACGCAAATAGCTTTTGGATTTGGGTTGCCAGACGAAAATTATAATATCAAGTTATTTATCTAGTAAACTAAACATATGCTCAAATAAATTTCAAACTATTAAAACACCTACTAAACAAAATTTTTTAATGTTATAAATCAGGCGTTCCGTGATGCACATAATAATAATAAAAAGAGTATTTGTAGATAAATAAAAAGAATTTATGTTTAGCCATATAAAATATGGCTAAAGTAATTTACTCGAAACGAGCACGTACTTCATTTCAGCTAAAGTTTTACGTAGACTAGAGGTTATATTTTATTGCATTTAAATTTTCCGCCTAAGAAATGAATTTTAAAGAATAGCCTAGCCTCATAGTTCTTTCACACTTACTTAATAATATTATTTTCTAGGTAAGTTTTTTCGCCTCTGGTTTAAGTGTGCGTAACTTTTTCGTCGAATGAAATATAGCAGTGAGAGTGTAAAGTGCTTGCGATGGCATTGTGGTCACGAAATGAGATAAGGGCAGTTTTGCGTTATAATTTCGTGCGTGGTTTAAACATCGACCAGTGCTTCGACGAAATGACTCTTGCACTAAGTGATGTTTGTCCACATCGAACAACGATATTCATGTGGTATAGAGAATTCCAAAGGGGAAATTTAACTGAGGAAGATGTCGACAGGCCGGAAAGGCTACGGACGTCAGTTACGGAGGAAATCATTACTACTGCGAGGAAAATGTTTTAACGTGGACAGGCGAGTGACCTACCAACAGATAGAGGGTACTTCAGGCTTGAATGCACCAGCGATTTTTGGTTCTCTCTGGGTACCGCATCGACTGACTGAAGAACAGATGACACGACGTGTGACTTGGTACCAGGAGATGCTAAAAAAGTTTAATAAGGGACAATTTCGGTATGTGAACAACATCGTGACAGGTGACGAGGCTTGGCTGTAATATTTTGATTTGCCGACCAAAGCTCAAAACAAAGTATGGGTGTTTGATGATGAGGATACACCCGTTGTTGTCAGAAAATCCCGATCTGTAAAGAAGAAAATGATAGCTGTATGTATCAAATCGAGAGGAATTGTGGAACGCGTCGTTTTGGACACACAGAAAACAGTAACAGCTAAGTGGTATACTGAACAGTGCCTGCCTAAAGACATTGGATCTATGAAGAACTTGCTGCCAAAGTCGAGAATGGACACCTGATTCCTCCATCATGATAATGCTCCAGCTCACCGTGCCAAAGCCTGCACCGAATATTTGACCACGACAGGATTGAAACTTCCCGAGCACCCTCCCTACAGTCTAGATCTTGCTCCCTGCGACTTTGCACTGTTCCCACATGTGACAATGAAGCTAAAAGGGAGGCGGTTTTCCAGGGATGAGGACCTTCTGCGGGCTTGGGACAACGAGTGTGCTTTATTCCCTAGTAGAACTTGGCAGAACTAGTTTAAAGATTGATTTCGGAGGATGGACAGGTGTATTGAGTGTAAAGGAAATTACTTTGAAAAAATTAAATAAATAAAGCTGTATTGCAAAACTTTCCTAGTTCCCTTTGTACATTATCTTGTCGGAAAGTGTAGTTTGTTAAAACAAAATCAAATGCATATGAAAATACATTGAATTATTTTAATTTTAAAAGATCGTACAAGAAAAAGTACTGTAACTTGGCAACAGCTACCAAAGTTTCATAAGAATAGAGTGGCAAAGAATAACGGGTAAAACATTGATTTATACATTCTCATTGAATATAGTTTGTTGAGATCGGTTGTAATTTCTTATAAAAATACACATATTGTAATTTAAATTGACTTAAAATATAAAGTTATACCGATACACTTTTCCAATTTTATCGAAATTCGAATTCATTAGAACGAATTTGAGCATATTTCAACCATTTAAAAATAAATATATGCTTAAAAATATAACATTGTGAAAGATTCGTACAAATCAGTCGGCACTACAAGACAATATGGTGTACCAAATAATGTCATATACACCAAAAATTGAAATGTGTACCCACCAATATATTGTATTATATTATTATAATCTTTTATAATTTTGTAAATAATTAGTTTGCTTATTAATAAGATGTCGAATAAACGCGATTATATTACAAGAAACATTGGACGATCCTTTAGAAATGAAACATTAACTGTAGTAGAAAAATATCCGATAGATAACATGAGCGAATTAAAAATTTTATTTAAAAATATTAAAAAAGCAAAAATCTAATGTAAAGAGAATTCGTCTGTATTTTAAGATGTTACTAGGAAAAAGAAAACATATATTATTACTTCCTAAGGTACTAATAACGTTTCAAAAATGTTTTAATTAATGATATATATATATATAGGTAGTAGGCCAACCTATATATGTATATATAGGTTGACCTACTCAATTTTGTGCCCTGATATATATAATATAATTTTCTTGTGGCTTTTGCGGCAGTGTTGATTGAGAAATTATTTCATTTATTTACGTTTCGGCAATATATATTGTCTTCCTCAGAATTTTATTATTTATTCAGTATTATATCTGCTTCACCAAACTGCAAACATCTCCGAGTATTGTCTAAAAGTGTGTCACATCTATATTCTGGCTGTATTTTATTTCTATACATCATTAAAACAAGAAGATGTCATGAACATCTCCTTATTGATGTGATTTGTCATAATCATTTTTATTGGCTTTCCTTGAAACCTGCACATGCAGTACATTGCTGATTTTATGAAAAATTAAAAAACAAACATATCGTTTTATTTTAAAAAAGAACATTTTTCACACTTCAGGTTAAACTAGAAATAAGAAAGAAAACTGATCAATGTTTATTATTATATATAACAAAGTAGTGTTTTCTTATTTATCTAACCAAAATAATTAATTATCGCAAAGTAATTTTATTCATTGATCTCATAAAATTTAACGACTACTTTTGAACAAAAATTTTCTATAATTCCAAGCATAAAGTAGTTTAATCTTACGAGAATATTTAGAGTTCTGAAAGAAGGTACATGCATCAAAGTCATTAACTGAATTTCGTTTAGATTGTGAATTTCTGAGGACTAAGATTCGCATGGAGTTTCTAAAAGTCACAGATAAAAATTTTGTCGCGATTGTATACAGCACGAAGTTGATATAGTATTATTTGTTCGACTTGAGTGATATACATATTCTTTCGGATCCATAGAAGCTATGTCCTCGTAACTTTGTGTTGGAAAGTTGAAAGGTAGGTGGCAGATGTCGATTGCTGGTAAAACATCCTCAGTTTATTTGCGGGTCCTGTACGTCTAGTTTAAAACAACGTTACTAGAAACAAAAATTTAATTTCAGTAAAAAGATATACTTAACTATTTAGGTTGTTCTAAACGAGACTCACTATACAAAAATTTGCTAATGTTTTCACCATCACCTTGCATACAACAGCTATAATCCTCGAAGATTATTACACGGACAACACTGAACAGTAGTTATCCGAAATCATGTTAGAGCTCCATATTCCATTATGATAACCTTCGCCCATATCCGCCGAATTGTTTACTATTTAAGCGACTAAAACATCGAATTATTGGACCACCCGCCATAGACAGTCATACCCCATCATTTGCATACGACATTTGAACAATGGTCCGTTGAAACGATCAAAACATTGAATTAATGAATTATCCAATATAAGTCCTGACATAATGCTCGTGTAGGCGTTTCGTAATCAAGCGTATAAATAGCTACTATGAGGTTCTCTAGTAAAACATATAATCAAGCAACTCTACCGAAGTACATAAAAGAAGTCATTGAGAAAAAATTTATTAAACCTAGTATAGAACTGATTGTGATAGATGATTACATGTCATGTGATTTTGGGAAATTCTTAAAGGCATTATGTGTAGAACGTTTACAGAAATTGCTTCTGACACTAATGTTTCTGACAAAGTCTATTCTAAAGTATTATTTTGGTTGGTTTGTTAAAAAATGCAGTTGAAGGAATAAGTTTTTTTAATTAGGTATCAAGACCTACAAATATAACTCAGAGAGGATCAATTTTGGGCATCAGTTAATAGAAGGTGACCTAAAAGACTTATTCTAGCTTAAAATCCGGAAATTGTTCAAGAAATTAGAATCATTATTACAATATGAAGAATTTCGTAGAAACTAAGTTCAATGCGTAGAAAGCTACTATGCTTTCCTAAAACTAGCACGATTGTCTCAAAAGTACTATAATTTGGTCAATAATGTTTTTTTATTTCTGAATAAAATGCATTTGTAAAAGTCTAATAATTGAGGCTCTATGAAATCCTTCAAATTTATAGAATTTATTTTCTAGGAGATATGTTGTGATTTATAATCCAACATCAAATCTTTCAATTTATTTCTTTGTGATATAATTCCCTAAAAGTAAAAGTAAAGACTAGTTCTTGATATTTTCCTTAATTGTTGAGTTACACACAGGCGTATTAATTATAGTGTAGTGTATCAATTCTAAGTTTAATAATTTCAAAATTTATAAATAAAACTTTTCAGGAACAAAACAGATTGTTTCTTGCCATTTTGCTGCTACCTACAAGGCTCTAAAAATTAAACAATTTATTTTTTTTGTTTAAGCTAGTGTTTGCTCTAATTTCTAGTTCCAGGACATAAACGTTACGGTTTTACAGAAACACATTTTACGGTAAAGATCGTTAGCGTATATTATAAATAGGAAGCGTCCAAGTATAGAACCTCAGGGAACTCTCTTAATTACTGTTTCGCGCGAACTTTGTGAATTCAATATAACTAATTGTTTTAGCTGAACTAGATATAGTTGTTTAATAGTGTGAAGTAATTTACGATTGTGAAATATTAATATTTTCCTTTACGATAATGACACTCTAAATTAAACAGTATGAAACAAATCTGTTATCCAAATTTGTTCATTTTATCATATCTATTGTATTTTACTCGTGCACTAATTGTTGTATATTACGCTAACTAGCTCTTTTGAAATCCTATATAATAAATTTTGTAATTCGAGGTATTTCATTCACCACTGTCGAAACAAGTAAATATGAGTATTTTTATGTTATGATAATTAAAAATATATTTAGAAATAAATGCATGAAATATTTGTACAAAATATAAGTTTTTAGTCGTTTCGAAGATAAAATAGAGAATACAACGATAATTCGTAAAAATTTGCATCAAAATTACAAAACTTGTGAACTCGAAAAGAAAAACTGAATTTTATTGATGTAGGTTTAAATATTATCATATTTAAGATTATTTGAAGTGAGAAAATTTTGAATAAGGGTTTCAAATATGAAAACAACATTTAGCAAAATATATTTTATATTATTTTTTTCTCCGAGAAATTAATTCCATACTTTTTGAGACCACTTATATATTTTCATTCTGTGTTAGATGCCAGTTGCATAGCAAACACACGTAGTGTGGTCTGGAAAACTTTTTAATTACGTGAAACCCATCTGAGATGTGTATGCGTTATAAAGAAAAAAGTGTAATGTAAACGCGCCACCAAAAATCAAGCATACTCAAGGAATCTAAGAGTTGTAGACAGTTACCTTTGGCACATTCTTTGTCCGAATTAAACGTTAATAAAGTGTTAAAAAATAGCAAAATATATGCTACTTTTTGAATAATCAGTTGGTTATAGCAGTAGATAAAGATTAGTGATTAACTTCAGTTGTTGGCCATTGAATTAAGGAAACAAAAAAATTGTTAGTTTCGATATTACGAGTCTTTCATTAAGTGCTTTCTATCTTTAAATTTAAATAAAACAAAGTGTGTGTGAGATATCATCCAAATTTTTTATTCATTTGAAAGGTCTATTGATGGCATTATGTACAGAATATAACATCGTACATATGTCCGCAACAGCTTCGCTGTGTTCCGCGCATTCGAAATGTCCAATTTTCCATGATTCTGGCGCATAAATCAGGCTGAATTTGACCGACAGCATGGGTTATGATGATTTTGAGGGCCGATCTCGGTGGCCAGTTCACATCGCCACATGAGATGACCATACTCTCAAATCGCTCGTGCAGAATGTCCAATGTGGCATGAGCTGTGCGGCATATAGCGCCGTCCTGTTGAAATCACATGTCGTTGGTTTCCATATCATTTAATTCATTCCAAAATAAGTTGGTAATCATCGACCTATAGCGCTCGCCGTTGACGGTGATGCCCTGGCCAACGTCGTTCTCAAGAAAATAAAAACCGATGACGCCGTCAGCCCAAAATTCACACCAAACAGTGACTTTTTCGCGATGCATTGGACGCTATTAGGTCTCATGTGGACTGGTATCGTTCCAAATTCGACAACTCTGTTTGTTGACGTACCCATTCATCTAGAAACGGGCCTCATCGCTGAAAATGATTTTTTTATAAAAATTAGGGTCAGTTTCAAACTGCTTCAGGGCTCATTCAGCGAACACATGACGTTGTCTATGGTCGTTTACCTTCAGCTCCTGAGTTTGTTGAATTTTGTACGGGAGCAGGTCCAAGTCACGACACAAAATTCGCCAAGTTGTGGTCTGCGAAAGACTGAGTTCTTGTGAGAGACGCGAAATCGACTGTCTCGGATTCTCCTGCACACTCTCACGGACAGCGGCGATATTTTTGGCAGATCTTGCATTTCATCGTCATATTTGTGTTGGTTCATTGTTTATTGAACCAGTGGACTCGAACTTGTACACCACACTGCGAATAGTCCTCTCCTAGGACGATTAAGGGGGTCGTAAAGTAGGCAAAGCGCGCGGAACGTTGCCCGAACAGTTCACCGATTTTGATAAAAAAATTTTATCATTTGCACGTGTTATTAAACACTATATCCGTCCATGGTGATTCGGCAAAACAGACAGAATAAATGCGACAGATGTAGCTTCAACAATATGGCCACTATCAACTGTCAAAGTTCGGAAGTTCCTATTGGAAGACCTGTTATAATTGCAATGCTGCATAATATTACAAACTATTTTATTAAAAAAATATGCATATATAAAGCACCTTCATTCCTATTTCGCCAAATGTCCTCATTTCAATGCACATCCATGATACTATAATATTTTTTAATCTAATCGTACATTTTCAGTGGAATTCATGTTGGGAAAATTTATAGGCCAATGCAATAACTGTAAGTGTGTTGTATTCAAGTGTTCCTTTACCGATATTACTGTAACACATGGATCAATAAGTCCCGAGACTAACCCATAGATGGCGCTCGTAGTAAACCAGTAACCACGTCTTTCTAGAGTACTAACCTTTGCTTGAAACGTGTCAAAATTTTAAGTCAATCGGACCAGAAACAGCTGAGTTATCGAGGTTGGAGTAAAGTCGTTTTGTAGTTTGTTTAAACAATGGAAAAAACCGAGTTTCGTGTTCTGATAAAACATTGTTTTTTAATGGGTAAACACACCACGCAAGCAAAACAATGGATTGAAAAATGTTACCCGGACTCTTGTCCATCAAAAGCAACGATTTGTCGGTGGTTTGCCGAGTTTAAACGTGGTCGTACCGACACAAATGACGCGGAACGCTCGGGTAGACCTGTGGAAGCCGTTACACCGGAAAATGTGAGTGAAGTGACAAAAATTATAATGAAAGATCGTAAAGTGAAGCTCCGTGAGATTGCTGAGATGACACAGATATCATATGGAAGTGTATTTACTATCCTTCATGAAAAATTGAGCATGAAAAAGGTTTTTTCCAAGTGGGTGCCGCGATTGCTTTCGATGGAACAAAAACAGCAACGAGTCGATGATTCAGAAAGCTGTTTATCGCTATTTACTCGCAACAAAAAAGATTTCTTGCGTCGTTACGAGACCATGGACGAAACATGGATACATCACTACACTCCAGAGTCGAAGCGGCAGTCATCTGAGTGGCGCACAGCTGGCGAAAGCCGTCCGAAACGTCCGAAAACGCAGCAGTCAGCTGGCAAAGTCCTGGCGTCAGTTTTTTGGGATACACATGGCGTGATTTTCATTGACTACCTCGAAAAAGGTAAATCGATCAACAGTGATTATTATATTGACTTACTGGTGCGTTTGAAGGAGGAAATCGCAAAAAAACGACCGCACATGCAGAGAAAAAAAATCCTTTTTCACCAAGACAATGCACCCTGCCACAAGTCGATGAAAACAATGGCAAAATTGAACGAATTGGGTTTTGATCTGCTTCCCCACCCCCCATATTCGCCAGATTTAGTCCCCAGTGACTACTGGCTCTTTGCTGATCTTAAAAAAATGCTCCAGGGAAAAAGATTTGGCTCAAATGAGGAGGTCATCGCTGAAACTGAAGCTTATTTTGAAGCGAAAGATAAATTTTTTTATAAACATGGTATTGAAAAATTGGAAAAGCGTTGGAACCATTGTATCACCCTAAAAGGTGATTATGTTGATGAATAAAAAAAAATTTTGCAAAAAAAATGTTTTCATTGTTAGTCTCGGGACTTATTGATCCATGTGTTATGGTATGGAGGGTCGTCCATAAATACGTGTGTGGAATTTAAGAGAGGAGGATCAGATATTATTAGCACCACTAAATCAGATTTATTTTTTTCAAAGGAAATTTCCACAATTTGGAAGCGTTGTTCTGGCGTTAAACGATTTATGATGGCTTGCTAAATCTTACTGAACAGAAATGTCAACACAGTTTGACATTATCAGCTGTCAAACCATAGTTATCGATATCGATAGTTCTCATGCAGCTTAAAAAACACCCATTAATTACAAAACTACTGGAATAACTTCCAAACAATAAAAAATTAATATACGATTAAATTAATTCTAATTATTGAAATTAGAATTAAATTCTATTAATTGAAACAAAATTCAAATATGGACTGATCTATATCGAACGTAATGATTCTTCGGTCGAGAGGGCGTTAAGAGTAAAAAAGAACAATGAAAATGTACTCAATCCAATACATTAAGTAGAGATTAAGATTATATTTGTAACAATGTACATATACATATTCTCAAATAAGAATATTTTGAGCTATTTAATAAATATAAACTTCAAAATAGGTAACAATAATTTAACTCAAATTGGATTGTTTATTACAAAGTTTTGTTAATAATTATGATTGGACAATTCAAAATGAACAACGCCAACTAGATTATATATTTATTTGATTTTACAATGTAATAACGTTGAATTTGTCTAAAATATTATTAATTCAAAAACTAATTTCTATAATTTAAACTAAACCATTTTATATCAATACTTTAGCATCATACGTGTTTAGTGTACATGGAAAATTAAATTGTTTTCAATTTACATTTGAACGTGATTAAAATCAGAACGCAGCTTTATTTCCAGATAATCTATTTTGGTTGCTTAAATAAAGAAGAGCATGTTCAAATTATTAGTTTTATGAGATTGAATTGGACAATGAAGTATTCTATCGACCCATTATATACATTGCTAGCCCGTTTATTTAACGTTGGATATGTTCAAGTTAAATAAAATGATTTTCCTGTTCTATAAATATTTGGAGAATATTCTGACCGAAGGAAAAAGTACATACATATATATTAATCCAAATATTATAAACATGTACTTATTGTCTTTACTACTTGTTTTCTATTTAATATGCATAGAAATATATTTCGAAATGTTGCCCTTGCTTTCTTACATTAATAAAAATGATTTGGAACAATAAACAATGCAATATATTGTAGTTCATACATATTGCTGCGATATACTCTTTGAGCTTTTTATTTACCTCCGTGCTTATTGGGGAATTATAAAAATAATGATATCTACGAGATCAGTAGTAATCCCATTCAGCATAATATTTTTAAATTTGAGACCCTTTGTGAAATATTTTATAAACTTTCAAGGGTTGAGTTGGGGTTTTTTTTAAATCAACTAGACCTAGTAGCCAATTATGAACATTCCGATAAATAAAAACAATTGGTTTCAATTTAAAAACTATGATTTATTACATTCAACATGGCTAAATAAATACATTAGTAAAAAATTTGTCAATATTTAATGCATTTAAAATATTAAGGTCAAATAACGAGAAATATACAGGGTGTTTCAAAAAGAGTATATGTATTTCGAAGGCATATATTTATTAAACATTTAAGATATACGAATATGAAACTTTCCACACCTCTCTAATTCATATGACAGATGTTCAATATGTCCTCCATCAGCGACGCGAACAATATCTCATCGATACTAAAATTCCTCCCATACTCGGGCAAGCATGTCCTTCGTTACTGATGTTATGGCAATACGGATCCAGTTCTTCAACTCTTCCAGGTTCTATGGGAGTAAACGTTGTCTTTTACGAAACCACACAGGGAGAAGTCACAGGGTGTCAAGCAAAGAGTTTTGTAACATAGCGAGATACTGCTAACCGTAAATCGTGTTTCCATCAAAGAAGAATGGGCCGTAAACAGATGATCGGGATATCGCATAAAACACATTGATTTTAGGCGAATTTCAGGCATGTTCAACGTTGAAAAGCAGTTCGAAATCGTGCAACATTTTCTTCAGGAACGCGAGGGCGGCTAGGACTCTTGCCTTTACATACACATCCTGTATCTACAAACTGTCGATACCATCTGCGAATGTTTCACCCATTCGGAGGATCAATCTGGTAGCTCAGCCTGAAACGTCTTTACACTGTAAACACGGAATTGCACTTCGCAAACTCGAGAACACAAAATGATTTCTGCTGCAGAGTAGCCATTTTAAACCTATGACGGTTGCCAAGAAAAACATGTTTCTCCAATAGCCGAGGCGAGGCGCAGCGATCGATAGTTTGGACAAAATAAAACTTTGTAATTCATTCTTTTTGAAACACGCGAACTGTTGACATCTCGACATTTTAATGCTCTCGTTGGCATTTTCTTCTTAAGCGCGTATTAATCAGACTCTCTTGGGCTGACATACGTGGTCCTTTTATATGTACGACCTGCCGGCGGAGTGTAGTATGGCAGATCGCTGTCTGATGTTCGCCAACGAGTAGTTTCGTATTAGGTCCGTAAGTTCTTGGTTCTTGGTTGAGCCTGTCGTTATATGCTTGGATTATTGGAAAAGATTGCCCATCATCGTTATTAAGGCTGTTTGACGTTTTTTCTATTTCTATGGTCTCCGTAATGTTACTTGCCGATAGGTCGGTGTTTCTAACGGGCGTTTTAGTATTATTAGAACCTATTCTGCATCCTGTGGGCATGAAATTTCTGTACCGCTAATTTATGCTCGTCCCTTGTAACACTGATTTTCCAGTTAGTCTGGCATATCTTGATCATAATCTCCCATATGAAATTTTATAAACATCTTGATTTTCTAACAGTATTCTGTCTTTGTAGTTTCGGAGGGTATCCTCTAACTTTTATGCAGTAGTAAACGCTGTTTCTACATTGTGTTTATTGAATATTCTGCTGATATGGCTCGTTGTATCCTTTATGTAGGGTAAAAATGCTCCTAGTTTCTGTTCCTTTTTGTTTTTTGATTTGTTTCTTTGCCGCTTATGTAGTGACTTATTTATTAAAGCAGAGCTATGTCAATTTTTCATTAGTATCCGGCGTATTCTTTGTGTTTCCTTTTGCTTGTGGTCTTGGTCGGCTATTTTCTGTGATCTATAGAATAACACGAAAATACTCGCTAGAAATACCCACCTACAGACAAGAATCATTAAGGAGGCCATCAAAATAAAAAAGCGGTCAAGCGGCCCCAATAAAACGTACGATGGACAACGCCTTCCATCAGCTTGGCGACTGCTTCTAAGAATAAGCGAAGTAAACAACAGCAGGTTCAGCGAAGAACATATGAACCGAACACGAGGGTATAACGACTCCCAGGCCGTGCAGGTGCTCTGGAAGAAAATGCGAATGAGAGCATCGAAACCTCGAGAAGTTAAGTTCGTACCAGAGCTAAAGAATTTCTACAACATAGAAGAAATCCGAAAATCGGCATTTCTCATAATTTCTCCGCAAGAATATTCGTATATTGTAATATAACTCTCAGTTCATTGAAAAAAATCAATTTTCAAAATTAGCAGATTGTACATATAAATTTTAAATTCAGATTACAATATTTAAGATATTTATATCTAAGTGTATGTGTATGTTTGTTACGATTGAATTATCTGTTAGTTGTAGATTGAACAATAATCACATTATTCAATAAAATCTTAGTCTAAATCAATATAGTAGTAACAGAATTTATTTATTCTATTTCTTTACGTTTATTACTAAACTTATATTTTACACATTTATTAGTATTTAATTTTCTTTTCGTGTATTTGTACAGTATTTAATTTTTTTAGTCTTTTAAATGATAAGCAACCTTTGGTAATATATCAAGATAGAGATTATTTAAATTTAAAAACCCATAATTATAAACACTTTCAACATTTAGATTGTAATGAAACTTGTCTGTTTTATAAAAATATAAGCAATTAAATTTTACAATACACATACTTATGTCATGTTTTATTAATAAGATATTCATGTTTCAAAATGTTTTTGTTTCAAATCAAGAACATGTTGATTTTACACGTGGACAGACCATGAAAGAGAAAACACACGCAAGTGGCTTCTTCTGCAAAAAAGTTAGAAAAGATATAATTTAAACAAATAATTCTACATTAGTGTGTTCAAGTACTTTTTATAGTAAAGAAGATTTAGTCGATTTCTGAAGTTGGAAACTCAAGAAAGCTGATTTTGCGTATTCGGCCATACATTAAAGGAATTTCCGCCAGATTCAGATAAGCTTCTTTTCTTATTAGAATAATTCCTGAACGACTAAAAAGAAACAAATATATTTATATTCTAATTTAAAACCATTTAAAGTAATTAAAGAGGCCTTCAAAAAGCAAGTACTAATGATAGTAATTAAATTAAAAAAAAACACATTAATCAATTATAATTTAACCATCTGTAATTGTTTAACCTCAATTACTACTTACCTACATTTAAATAAAACTAGACAAATTAATTCAAAATAGAGAAGAAAATTGTATTTTCGTAACATAATTATTTATATAAACTAAATAGAACTTGCCAAAATAGATACAGAGTATCCTAATATAATTAAAAATGTAGTATATATAGTATAGTTGTAAGAGTTGTTTAAACATTAATTTAGAATACAGAATTTGAAAACAAGGTATGTGGATGGTATATCTGACATAATTTGTAATATAATTTTCATGCGTTATTTGATTTTTATATCTATTGTTAACAGTTTATTTGTATTAAATTTCATTTATTCATTCTGATAATGTTTATTGTTGATTATTATTATTATTATTATTATTATTATTATTATTATTATTATTATTATTATTATGACTATTATTACTGTTTAATTCTTAAATTGTTTCATATTGGAAAAGATATATATTAATTAAATAAAAAATATTTTTTCTAATTCAAAGATTATTCATTTATTTTCAAAATTCCAAAAACTTAATGCCCCAAGATCGCCCAAAATTCAGGAATTAAAAGAGTTCTGCCTTGGAAAATGTTTTTTACCTGAAACTGATGATTAAAGAGCTTTCACACTGTGTTATGTCAAGGAAATATACGTATGTGTATATATATACATACATATATATTGTTATGTAATGAATGTTTTATGCTTGTAAAACTGTTTTGTAATTTCAATTTAAACTTAAATTAAAATAATAAATTAAATTATGTAATATTTATTTAAACATTAATAAATTAAATTGATTCTTTATCTGGATATAGATTTTTTTTTGCTTTACTCTTTCCCTGGGGCTGAGTTGTGCACCTTTCTGGTGAAGTATGATTTGAAACAAGCATATAAAAAATCAAAGTATCTTCCGGTTATAACATTTAATAAACCAAATTCATAACACTTCTCAAATAAATTTTGTATGTATCTATTATTTGTATTTTTAGATTTTATATCTTCTTTAATGCAATAGATTGACTTTCCTTAATGCTGCTTTATATCTATAATAAAAACAATTTAATGAATATATTAATCTCTATAATAGTTATTTTTGTAAACCTAATAACCCTTATTTGTTACTAAAATTGTTTTAGAATAAATAATATCGTTATTGTTATCATTTTTATAAACATTGTATCTTTATATCTATTTTCATCACATTACTTTATGCGTATTTCAATTGTTTCTATTGTAGCTACTCAATGCGTGTTTACTAGGCGATTTATTTAACTGGAATTCCTAATGCAGATCCTATTTATAAGATATGTGTCCAATTTTAAATGGACCAATAAGAAATTACGTAGTAAACAAAAGCTACATTTTCTTCTTAGTCTTATGAATGGTTATTAAATTAATTATAAATCACTGAAATCTATTTAGATTTTAATTCACTATTTCTTTTAGATCTACAAAATACACAAAATCTTAATTAAATATTTCCGACTATTGACATTCCCATAACCTCACTTTTTTTATCATAAATTTCACTTTTCATATAAAATTTGTAACAATATATCTTCAAAATCTCTGCACTATCATGTGCCTCTATATTTCCCGGTTTACATGTTGGGTTGGCAACTAAGTATTTTCGGTTTTTACTGATAGAGAGCGTTGCTTTATTTTTTGTATAACGTATGTTAGTGCTGTACTTTACCGCTTGTCGCGTGATACTAGTCACATTGACGTAACTTCAGAAGCAAGTAGTGCGTGATTTTTATTAAAGCTATTAGTTGTGGGTTAATTTTAAATGGAGTGCAGAAGCAAACATTTTCGACATATTTTACTATTTTATTTCCGTAAAGGAAAGAAAGCTGCTGCGGCTCACAAGAAGATATGTGAAGTTTATGGTGCTAATTGCTTAACAGAGCGCACGTGTCAGAATTGGTATAAAAAATTCCGTTCTGGAGATTTTCTCTCAAAGATGAGCAACGTTTTGGTCGGCCTACTGAAGTTGATGATGACCAAATCAAAGTCATAATTGAAGAGGATCGTCATATAACTGTTCGAGTGGTTGCGGAGAGGCTACATGTATCGCACAGAACAATTGAAAAACATTTAAAATGTCTTGGGCTAGTTAAGAAGCTTGATATTTGGGTACCCCACGAATTGAAAGAAATTGATTTAACACAAAGAATCAACTTTTGCGATATGCACCTTAGACGAAATGAAACCGACCTTTTCTTAAAAAGAATCATCACTGGTGATGAAAAATGGGTCCTGTACAGTAACATAGTTCGAAAACGATCATGGAGCAAACACGATAAACCAGCTCAAACCACATCGAAAGCTGAATTGCATCCAAAAAAGATCATGCTGTCAGTTTGGTGGGATTAAAAAGGTGTTGTGTTTTTCGAGCGGCTTCCAAGGAACCAAACGATCAATTCTGATGTTTACTGTCAACAATTAATAAAACTGGATGAAGCAATCAAAGAAAAACGGCCAGAATTTTCAAATCGGAAAGGTGTACTTTTCCACCAAGATAATGCAAGGCCTCACACATCTTTGGCAACTCGTGGGAAACTATTGGAGCTTAGCTGGGAAGTGATGCCAGATCCCCCATACAGCCCTGATCTAGCACCATCTGATTACCATTTATTTCGAAGTTTGCAGAATTCTTTGAATGGTAAAACTTTCACAAATGACGATGACCTTCACTCGCACCTGGTTCACTTTTTTGCTGATAAGGACCAGAAATTTTATGAGCGCGGAATCATGCAGCTGAAAGAAAGATGGCAAAAGGTCATTGAGCAAAATGGAAAATATATAATTAATTAAAAACTATTCTTTGTTTAAAAAAAAAAGTGTTTTATTTTATACTACAAAACCGAAAGTACTTAGTTGCCAACCCAATATAATGTTATCTATTACCATCTTATATCTTACTTAGCTAATTTAAATTATATATCTATTTAACTCATATAAACCCCTTTTAAATTTCCTATATCTTATTGTTCGCATATAAATGAATTCATATTAGCCTCTATACATTCTCTTTTACTAAACCAAATAGTTTTAGTTATTTTTACTGCGACAATTTTGAAATTTATTTTTATTATCAAAAATCTTTGACACTTCCCTTCCGATTCCTACCTCTATCCAATACGAATTTGCTTTGTATTAATTGAAACTTATTCTCTTAGAAGCTCGTTATCTACCATGAATGATTGACAAGAATTACCGCCTATTTAAAACTTACAACAGTTATCAATACTTTCAAATAATATACGGCTTTATTTTATATCGACACAAGAATTATTTTCACAAGTAAGTGTTTATAATTCAATGGAATAATACTAGATATATTTATTCAAGATATATATAAAATTCCGGTTTGTTTAAAATTCATTCCATATACAGAGTTATCTTAAATTCGGTGACTAATAATTTTGCATATTTTAATTAGTTATAGAATTTGTTTTTCTTATATTTCTTGTTATTGTTGAAATAACAATATGTATACACGAGTATATATATCAGCTTCGCTTCACCTTGTAGGTGTTAAATCGAGAAACTAAAAGCCCAGAAGATTATATTTCCATCTCCCAGACAGGAAGGAACACTATCGTGCAAGTGGAAGTATAGTAAAAGAAAAGAAAATTATCCTATAAGAGGAAGTACTGGCCAAATCTCTGCCAAGTCAACGGGTTTAATACACATATGTTTCTCTCGGTAATTCTTGGTACGCGTCTCGCTATTTCCCTCATGTCATTCACATTCGAAATCTGATAAATTAATCTGTCAAGCATAGTATTAGACAATTGCGTAAAACAATATCATATTATTGAATTGTAATTATAGAATTATACATTTTTTAATGTTATATTATGAGTGTGAGTAAATTACAATACATTACATTAAGATGATCACATAAAACATACAACCATGCTCATATGTATTAGACACCCCAGGTAAAAACCCTTATTCTCGGTATTATCCAAGTCTGACGGAAATTAACCGTAAAAATAGTTAATGGTATTTACAGAAATGCGTTTTTGAATACCCTAGTTAATCCAATATTGAAAAGAATAGGTGGAAAGGGGAAATTGTGGATTTTAGAAATTTAGTGTCATTCTAGCAGTGTGTGAGCAACGTGCGTTTGTGAGTTTGTGGTAGAGATCAATTAGATTATCCTATTTTTTCACGTTGTGTCAGTTATTTGTTGAAGAAAAATGCCTAAAACACGCGAGTTGTCGGTAGGGGAACGCGGCAAAATAGTGCTACTGCATTCCCAGAAGTTATCAATAGCTGCAATTGCAAAAAAAAAATGTTCGCGATGTCCAGTCCGTACAACCATTAGTCGCTATCAGGAGAGTGGGTCGTTTGTTAACAGACCAAAAAGTGGCAGAAAACCCTGTACCTCGATAAGAGAAGACATAATTTTACAAAGACTGGCTCTCAGTGATAGGAAAAAATCGTCGAAACAGCTCGCCAGTAAGCTGAAACAGCGTTATCGCGTAACAGTTTCTGCGCAAACAGTGAGAAGGCGTCTCCAGCGTGCTGGTTTACGAGGGTGTAAACCTCTTTTAACCGACGCTCATAAAAAGAAGCGGTATTTATGGGCCAAACAACATGAAAATTGGACAATCGAGAAGTGGTCGAAGATTCTTTGGTCTGATGAATCGAATATCGAGGTATGTAAGTACATCTTCATGACTAATATTCTTATCGTTGTATGCAATTCAGTCTACATGTAACATTAAACAAAATTAATCCTGTCTAAGTGCTAACTTTCTTCTTTTGCCTGGCAGCTTTGGGGACTACCTGGGACGCTATACGTTCGGCGTAGGCAATGGGAAGCTTATGAACCACAATGTATCATTCCCACAGTAAAATTTGGAGGTGGTAGTATCAAGGTTTGGGGTTGTATGTCTGCATACGGTGTTGGAGAAGTGTACCTGTGCGATGGACGGATGAATAGCCAACGCTATTCAGTCATGTTGGAGGAAGTATTAGAACCGTCTGTGCTAAAACTATTCGACCAGGATATTCCACAATACATTTTTCAGCAAGATAATGCGCCCTGCCACAAATCGGGAGCTGTAATACGTTGGTTCGAGGAAAACACAGTGGAGGTATTGGATTGGCCGCCACAAAGTCCCGATTTGTCGCCCATTGAAAATTTGTGGCGTATCTTAAAAACTAAGATCACGGAACATAAATGTCTGTCAAAAGCAGAATTATCAACAAAAATTCGCGAAATATGGGCTGCAATACCACCGGCAGAGTGTTACAATTTAGTAGCAAGTATGCCTCGACGAGTGCGAGCTGTCATTAAGGCCAAGGGCGGAGCGACAAAATATTGATAAATTGTACTATATTACTAAATAACACTTTGTACATACTTTTCACAACAGTTTTATTTTCCTGACCTCTCTTTTGACTAAACTATATAAACTATATATGTGTATATGTACATAAATTCGTAAGGTGTCTAATACATTTGAGCATGGTTGTAATGAAGTTATTAATAAACTGTTAATAAGCGACACAATGTAAATGAAATTATAATTCTTTAACTACATTATATTACCCAATATTTTTTATGCAACTATCTACAATGTCGAATGTGAGTGACTTGAATGGAACAGTGTAACGCCTAGAGAGAATTGTCAAGAAAAGTACGTGCGTACTACGACCTTTGACTTTGCAGAAATTTACGGTAAAGATGAAGAGCACTATATCGCTTTAAACCGCAATTAAGCAAGCGCCTATTACTGTGTGAAGAGTAACGGTCATTGGCAATTATCGTATTTAATGAAAAACATAAAACATGTTTTTTCATTAATTGATATTACAAGATCAAGTACGGCAGGAACTAGTAAAAAGGGGAATTCAATGGCGCAAGGTAAGATAAAATTTTTTGGAAAAAGAAGATACATGAAGTTTTGTAAGGCAATAAGTTACGTTGTATTATAGCACATGTCAGCAACAACGGGCCCGCTGTAAGATTTGATGCGGCTCGCGAGACATTCATCGTATTATTTCATGTCTGATATCTATCGCTAAAAATTATGAACACTACTTTTAAATGCGGCCCGCGAACATATTTGCCCATTAAAGTTTGGCCCACAACATAAAGGTTGCCCATACCTGTATTATAGTGAATTTTATTTAAGTCCACCTAACAGTATATTGGACTTAGTGATTAAATTAAATAAACAAGTAATGAACAAGTACAAATTTACTTGAAATACAACTATGGTAAAGCAGCCTTCTTGCCTCATCTACAATTTTTCACAATATAGAAAATTAAAAATTTTGCTTAATAGTTTAAATTCAATTTAATAGCCCTGTGTGTGACGAATAGTAATTACTTTATCCGGATCTATCCACATATCCGTATTTCAATAAAATTTTAAATTAATATGTGTATGTTTCATGGTAGTCTTAATCTACATGAACATATAGGGACATCGTCTTTTTTTTGTAGAAATAGATTATTACTTAAGTTTTTTTTCCTTAATTACTAGTGACCTTCTCTTGTTTCAAATTTCTTGAAATTAGTATATGTTGCCGTGCATTATGTTGCATTTAGAATATATGTATTTCGAAATTCATCGTAACTTACTTAGAATGTTGCTTATGTATTTTATATGAATTATCAGTTTCACTGTATTTACAAGCCTTCTTTTCCGCTCTTTTAAAAATAAGTCGCGCAATTGAGATAGAAGCGTGAAACCCGTAACCTGTAAATCTCATGCTTTATACACACTATACACGAAAGGTAATATTAAAAAGTAGAAATCTTAGACCGAGTCGAATGGTGAAGTACAAAAAGAAATCAATTCGTTTATGCCGCGCGAACTTTTTCTAAGTGCCTCCAGGAACATTTTAAATCCCTGCAGCTAACCGAATAAAGCTAGATCAAAGCTCAAGACCATATTCATTGATGTTCTCGGTTTTCTTCCATTGAATTCGCTCACCTAATCATGAAAAATTCTTCCGTGCTTTTATTTTCCACAAACTTTAAAGTACGTAATTCTTTACTCCGACTAACGTATTTATTGATGGACTATTCGTTCAGGATTAATAAACACAAACAATAATAATTTCTCTGTCTTTTTTTATTCTAGTTATTGATGTCAATTCACCGTAACAATATAATAAGTGCGTGAATTGTAAGTTACATTAGCTTTATTTTTATCTTTCCCAGTTTTAGATTTGACGTGTCATGCCATCGTGAAAATTACTTTCTTTGTTTTCTTTCCAGTAAAATTTCAAGTCACATAACTTGTTAGCCTTCACACGTACCTATCTACTGCCTCGATCTGTTTTACATATCGTAGTAGAATCTGAAAGTTTGGAAAAATATCTTTAATGTTAGCGAAGTCTTATTGGATAAAAATAAGAGCTCATTCTGAAGGAGAAAGAAAGTACAATAATCTAAATTTAGGCTTATTCAATTTCAAACTTTGTCAAATTTTACTATTTGCGTGCGCCGAAAGTATTAAACTTACTAAAAATACAATAAAAGAAAATCAATTTCATACATACAAGGTGTTTCATAAGTTACGGTGTAAATTATCCGCTATAGAATCGATAGCATAAATTCCATTGTTAGTCGTTTAGTAAAGGAACGCGAATGAAACTACGAAAACTTCTTTGGTTTAACGGATCTTCGAATCAGAATTTATGAATGATTGATGGAAGGACGAATGTTAATTTTGATTATTTAATGTTTATTTGTTGCGATTTAAATTAATATATTATAGTTTAGAAAGGAAGGTCAAGCACAAAAGACTACGAAGCCAAGAAACCAAAAGAATATAGAGTTAACAACTGGTAATTAAGTATAACTGAAAACATATGCGCCAAGTATATATTACTTAAAAAGCATGGAGCATGAACTTTCCTTACGGCAAGGCTTGCAATGTCATCAGTGATATTTTTTAAAATTTCTTTTAACTCGGAATGAACTTCATCGTTCTTAATTCTAAAATACCTTTCTGATATATATGTTTTTAAAAGCTGAAAATACCGTTTGGAAGGAACATGTTCAGCTCATAAATGTACTTGATCAAAAGCTTGGACCAAGTCCAGAAAGAGGAAGAACAGAATTTCTTGTGTTCTAATGATCTTTCGGTGACATCGGTGATCTTATGAACTTAGTCAATAGTAGATATAGTAGCCAGTGAGAATGTGGACCTGGAGATTTGACTAGCTTAGAGGCCATTATGAGTCCTGCCATTTTCCACACCTTTGACCCATAACTAATTCTAAAAGGAATTTATATTTTCTATTATTGTTTTTTTTCGATCGGCCTTGAAATTGGGTAGATACTAATTCACAAGAAGTTCGTAAATTTGGAAAGCGTTTAAAAAGAATTCGGGTCCAGGAGAGGTAAACCAGCGGTAGATATGATACACCCATTAGTAAACTATCAACTTTAGGCAAGTATTTAACAAATTGAAAAGAACAAAAGTAATGAAGACATGGAATACACGAAAACTTTATAGAAACTAACAAAATTAATTAGAATAACTGGAAAATCCTAAATCAACTGTTACCATTGATCATTTTTCAGCTTTAAGGTTATTAAAGTAATTTGTCAGTGGAATTAGAAGGTTCTGCACAGATTACAGTTCATGCAGATAGTCCAACAATGGCAATAAAGAAAGTCGCAGAAGTCTAGAGAACGTGTTTACAGTAAGAGAAGAAATAGAGGGAGAACTAAAGACACGGGATTGATAATTAAGGAAATGAAAACAGAATACGTACGTATATTGCAGTAGACGAAGAAATAATATGATCATGAGAGTGCAGTATAACTTTGAGGAAGTAGATGCAGTCAAATATTTGGAAGTAGTAATACATCGAAGAAATTAAAAAAGACGAGGAACTAAGGAAACGGGACTGATAATTAAGGAAATCAAAACAGAATACGTACGTATATTGCAGTAGACGAAGAAATAAAATGATCGGATATTGCAGTATAACTTTGAGGAAGTGGATGCAGTCAAGTGGAAGTAGTAATACATCGAAGAAATTAAACAAGACATTAAAAACTCAGGTAGAGTGTAAAGTTTTCTATGGCCACAAATAATTGTAAAGAAACTGTATTTCGAAAGCAAAACTACGAATCTGGAGATTTATAAAATTGGCTGCCTAGTTGTAGTCTAAACAGTTGGAGATGGTAAATTTAACGAAAAACAAGAGCAATTTTTGGAAAAGAATTTGTGAAGATGAAATGGGAACTAAAAAAGTTAGACAAAGAAGCGATAGGACAGTACTAATATACTGTTAAATAGTCGCATAGAACCAAACAATATCGTTATTCATATCGAAGCCACATGGACCAACATGAAAGGAACTCAGAAAAATGTTATAAACATCTATTGATTGATGCAGTATTTGTAGCGGTTTTGGTTTCTAGGATGAGAGTGTCTTGAAAAAAAATCTTTAAATATACGTCAATTATTTTAATATTGTATTATTGCATTATTGAACAGTTTTTGAATATATGCAAAAATAGTTTTATCAACAAAAGGAAATGTCAACTAGACAGAAATGAGCATTTCCAACCCATCCTTTTGTTTAGGTTCAACACAGGAGTTAATGCAAAGAAAATCCCTGCTGTTTACATTGAAACTTAGTTGGGGAGAGTACAGCATGTAGATGGTTTTGTCGACTGAAAGGGCACCCTTTTGGCATAAACGATTCATTATCTGGTGCGACAAAGAAGGCTATAACTGACTTCCTTCTGTGATTTGATTTGGTGTCAACAACTTCGTCGGCTTGACGCCGTGATCCAAGAAGAAAGAGAGGGAAGACATCATCAAATGATTTGGCTGCACAGGAACATTCGTCCTCATACATAACATTACAAAAGCGCCCACTAAAAAATTCATCTTAATCTCTCGATCTTGGTTCGTCAAATTACCATTTTTTTCTCTTCCATCAAACGACCTTCGATGAATTTTCTTTAATAACGTTGCCGGGCTTGAGAATTGATTTGCCACTTTCTTTAATTCCAAACCATCGGATTTTTTCAGGCCCGGAATCGAGAAATTGCCAGATTGTTGGAAAATAATCACGAATGCGCGTAATATATAATATATTGTTGATTAGTTGTTCGTTTGTAAACTATTAATGAATTTTCAGTTCAATCAAGATCCATAGGAAAATATTAAAATAAAAGAATGCGATCTCATGAGAGCAATTTTATTTCCCACAGTGCTTTATGTGTTCATTACGTTGCATTTTATTTAAATATTGTAGCTGTACTCGTATTATAGAGCTACTTTTGTTCGCATTTGATTTCAGTTTATTTGTGATATAACAATAAATATCTCTCTGAAAAAGAAGGTATCATAGAAGCAATGCACAATAAAAATCTATCACAGCCATAGAGGAAATTGAATGTCTATATAACTTTCATTTTCTGTAGGGTTTTAACATTATTACATATCCTAAATAAACAGGACACGCCGGTTACTTTGTCTGTGCGGATATCGGGTTGGGTAATCAATACCATCTACCTGCTGTTAGCTAACGTTCCGACCTTCCAGGTTTCGTCTTCGGCCTAGAAAATGCCGCACACGGAAACAAAGGGAGTGCCGTGTACAAGTATTAAGTAGGCTGCAGTCCAAGCCAAAACTAATAGAGCTCCCCTTTATTGAAAATGAGAGATTTTTATAACAAACACTCTTGTTATAGTAATTAATTAAATTGCACCATTAAGAGAACTGCAAAATCTTTTTTACTGTCAGAAATGAAAACTGTGTGCAATAAAAAGAAAATCTTTGTGCAAACAACAGCATGTGTTCCTTGTTTAGGTAAGAAATTAATTTACAAATCCACCAAATTTCGAAATCAAAATTTGTAGAACATACTTTATGATAAGAAAAATTATCGTATACAGAATCTTTTCTGAAATTTATTGATATTAAAACGTTGTAGAAACTATATACAGTGAGTTATAACTTCATTAAAAAAGGCATCTAAGGATTGAAGCTATCAGTACCTCAGTCGACTTGAATTGAAATGGAAAAAAATTGTATATATATATATATATATATATATATATATATATATATATATATATATACATATTATTTATTAGCCATTTCTCTAATAGGTTGGCGTCCTTTATAAGTCTATGCAAATAATTCTTTTGAAATCCCTAAAGACGTAATTATTACCTTATTCGATGATGACTCTTTGGGGGAGGCCTAACATGATATGCCCACTGTTGAGATTATTGTGGCGATACACTAAAACTTTAATATTCGTTTTCGTTAATCAGCCTTAAATTATGGCTAAACGTTCCTATTCCTTAATGTTTCTTTTATCACAATTTAAGAGCCAAATTTCAATTCTCGACGAATTATTTTTGTAGATTTTGAGCAAGTATTGCAGAGTACTTCCGGTAAACCGCTTCCCGCTTGTGGGATTTGACACTTGGTATTCTACTGACCATTGGTTTGCTTTCGGTCATCTTAAAATTCGCCATTTTTGTAGCTACATATACTACAAGAATGTAGGGAATTAGCTTACTAGAGAAATTGAAAAGGATGTGACTGAAACAAAAACTAAGCCGAAATTTGCCAAATCGTGCCAAAGACCAGAATACTGCGGTAGGTTTAATTAAATTATTAATGAAACAGTGAGTAAAATCAATTAAAGTCAAGACAATAAATTTTCTAAGAATTCGCAAGATTTTTCTTCACTCACTTCAAAGAATGAAAGAATTAGTAAGGATAACGCAATCTAATATTTTTCTTTCAAGTAAATAACATACCAGGTGTACTGGAAAGTCATTACCGGTTCTCCTAACAAATGTCGCTAGGCTTAAATATGCAATATTATGATTTGACACATATGTCATTTTATTCTACTGACACCAAACTACCATACATGTTATATTTTGCGAAAGTAACACTGTCATAGATTTATACCTCTTTGAACATGTCGAGTTTCGTGCCTGAAACAATGCATTTGCGGCACGCATTACTTTTCTTATTTAATCAAAAAAAGCCACTGAAAGTCATCATTTGCTGGTAGAAACTTTCGGTAAATATGCTCCAACTATAAAACATGTGAGGCGTGGTTTCTACAATTCAAAAGTGGTGACTTCAATGTTGAAGGCAAAGAACGTTCTGGTAGGCTGAAGAAGTTTGGTAGGAGTTATTGAATGAAGACCCCACGCTAACCCAACAACAGTTGGCAGAAGGGTTAAATATGGCCCACGAAACGATTAGCGACCGACTACGAGAAATGAGAAAAATCCAAAACATGGGAAAATGGGTGCTACATCAATTGAATGACAGGCAAATGAAAATTCAACAAATCGTCTGTGAAATGCTGTTTCCAAAGTACGTCAATAGTGACGGGTGATGGATTTACTTCGAAAACGCTAAGCGCAAAAAATTATGGAGAAGCCGGGCCATCGGTTCCAAGGCCAAATCGTTTTGGTTGCAAGACAATGCTCTGTGGTTGGTGGGACCAGAGTGGCGTGATGTATTATGAATTGTTGAAACCTGGTGAAACAATAAATACTGATCGCTATCGACAACGAGTTATCAACTTGAACCATGCATTGATAGAAACACGTCCAGAAAGTGGCCCGAAGACACGGAAAGTAATTTTTCAGCACGATAACGCGCCGTCTCATACAGCAAAATCGGTCAAGGAAGCGTTGAAAGCACTTAGATGGGACATAATATCGCAACCGCCGTACTTTCCAGATCTTGCTCCGTCCGACTATTACCTTTTCGCATCAATAGAGCAGCACTTCGCCAATTTCGCGGAAGTTAGAAAATGGCTCGATGACTGGTTTTGCTCAAAGAACAAACACTTTTTATAAATTGCCTGAAAGATGTGCAAGATGTGTAGAATCAAATAGCCAATACTTTGAGTAAATGTATTTTTCCATTTTCTTGAAAATTATGTAGGTTTTTTTACGAAAAATACCGGAGTAACTTTTCGGTACACCTGGTAAATGTCATCAGAAATTAGGATAATAATAATAATTTTCACAAAAAGGAGTTAATTAGCAAAAACTGATTACTTAACTTTATTCTATGAGTGATTGTCATGTCATCCTTCTCTGGATACGCAAATTGAGTTAGAATTGACATGTTGTAATTATCGTCCGCGTAAGATAGTCAATCAATTTTGCTCATTGTGTTAGTGACATATTGCCATTTATTCTCATTTTCAACAATTCTTCAGGATTTTAATAACTTTTATATTCCATCTAGATCAGTTTACAGATTATGTGACAGGAGGTCAAGATAATAGAATCATCTACAAAAGTTGAAGTCGTAGTCACTTTAGTTCTAGGCAAATTGCAAAAGAAAAGTAAGTAGAGGATTGATCCCAAAACTTTCTCTTGTGAAAGACTTCATGAAATATATAAAGCAAAGGTATATTCTTGTTTATGCTTAACATAAAAATGCCAGAAAGATATGATTTTAATTATATTAGTTTATAACAGAGTGCCTGCGAATGTTTGTTAGTGTGAAATTCATATTTGTGTTAGAAATATTACTGAAATAAATGGCGGTAGCAATGAAGTGCGAAAAGTTAATTTGAATTTTCAAATAAAGGAGGACTTAGTATTCTGAAAAATAAATGGTGAATGACAGCTCAAAAATCCTGGAATTCGCAGGTGATAGTGAACACAAACTGAAACATACTTAAACAAAAAAAACGTTAAAATTCAAAGCTCAACTTCTGAGGGCCTGGGGCGTAAACTTTAAACAGTAGGGTTAACAAAAATTAAGCTTGGCCTGTATTAAATTTATATAATTTGTAGCCCGATATTATGTGCATAACAATGAAAGATTCCCATTTGTTGGAACAGCTTTTTAAGATGAATTAAATCCGAATTTAAGGTATTCCTCGACAAATCTATATGCGCATAATTTTGTCATAGACTGTAATAGGCGACACACTAGATTTGCATCTGACGTAACTACAAATAAAAGTAATTTGAATATAGAAGTTTTAGGTCACGTAAGAAAGGCAGAGACCTCGGAAAAACTGAAGATGCCCCATTTGATAAAAGACATACATGTCTTAAGATCATCGATTCGGAATAACAATAGACTTCGGCGTAAAAAATATCTCTTCAGGGAAAAAGGTCGTCTTAGAAGGCCAGACCGCGTTATAAAATTTTTTCTTCGTAAAAAAATGTAGATTACGCCGCATTCTTTTGTTGTTTCTCTTTCATTTCGAATAAGAAAGAATTAATTAATTCCGTCGAAAAAATGGTGAGAACTAAGAGTTTTCGAAGTCCTGTTTTTGTTTTTTAACAAAATGTATTATGGTATTTGTGTACTTGGTTCTAACAATTCATAAATCAGTTTTTGTTTCAGAAAATTGTATTATGAATTTAATCCGTTTGTTTGGAAAAGAAAACTGTATCTGCTTTTTGTGATTTTAATATTTCCAAGAAAATACAATCCAAAGAATCGCCGTAAGTAGTTTATCGTGAACATTGTTATTCCTAAAGTATTTAGAAATAAATGCAATATTGAAACTGTTCTGAGTAACCTTGAGTATTGTGTAAATTGTATTTTAATTTTAATGAGACCAAAACGTAATTACCTGCTCGACGAGGGAAATATCATTCTGAAAATTAATAAAACTTCTGGAAATATTAAACGACATCGTCGTCATGTTGTAAAAGGAGATGATGAATTATTAATCTAATACTATGAAACAACTTCAGAATCTCATGTGGATATAACAATATCGCCTATGTAACACTACATGTCATCGTAAATAGGGGAAAAGAGGGAGACCGTAAGAAAGGCGTTTCTTAAAGATTTGATTAAAGTACATAGCCCGATATATGTACATATTGCTGTGATATTTATTATAAATTATTGAATAAATTTTAAATATTGATATGAATATTCGCTCACAGTACAGTTTAAATCATCCCTAGCATCCACTCAACATAATAGTCAGATAAACAAAACAAGATGTCACTCTTACAAATTATACTTTACTAATTTAATCAAGATGGAGTATACACAGTCTGTCTCAGAGAAAACGGAACTTTGTTCGAATACAAACAAAAGGTTACTATTTTGTCAAAGTTAATTTATTTTATTCTAAGCAGTCGCCTTCAGCTTCAATACAACGTTTTGCATGGTCAGTTAACATACCGAATGAATTTTTAAGTTCATCTTCAGAGATGTCCTTTAAGATCGTTGTTAACGTCATTTCAGTGGCTTCGACGTCGGCATAATATTGTCCTTTCATTGGCAAATATAATTGGTAGGACAGAAATCTCAGAGAGCCAAATTCAGTGTATACCGTAAACGGTTGATGGTCAAAAAGACATTTGTAGTTAGAAAATCACTGATAAACGTCGAGCGACGTTTCTGAATGAATTTCTACCATAATGAATGATGGGCAACATATGTATAAAATAAAGACTTGGCGTTGAGATCTTGCCACCGAGCCCTCCCATCTTTCTTTCATTGGGGATTCATGAAAAATGCAGTCTTTCCACTACCTATTCCCACAAATTTGAATGACCTAAAAAACCGTATCACAACTGCACTGAACTCAGCGACACAACACGTGTGGAATGAATTCAGCTGCAGTCTAGACGTTATCTGGGATCTAGTACCGGCGGGAGGGATATTCAACATCTGCATACCTTATTGCATGTACATATAATTAAATATAATTTACAGAATTCAAATACTACACATACTTCAGAAATGTACGAGGGTAGTTTGACAAGTAGTGAGAATGGAAAAGAAAAACGAATTTTTTAAATATAAAATAATTTTTATTTCTCAATGTATTCTCCATAGAGCAATAAATTTATTTCAACGGTGCTCCAATGCCCTTATGCCATCTCTAAAATGCGATTCCGGAAGGCTTGCAAAATACTCATTTACGAAGATGATAAGCTCGTCGTTAGACGAAAATTTCTTTCCACCTAGTGCCGTTTTCAATTTTGGAAAAGGGCGGAAGTTGGAAGGGGCTAGATCCGGCGAATAAGGCACATGCGGTACTAATTGGAAATGCAACTCGTGGATTTTCGACATCGCAACTGTGCTGGTATGCAAGGAAGCGTTGTTTTGGTGAAACAGAATCTTTTTCTTTGCGATTCCTGGCCGTTTAGCACGAATCTCAACATTTAATCCTTGTAGAAGTTTTGCATAACATTGTCCGTTTATTGTGACATCTTTCTGAAGGTAATCAATGAGCAAAATGCCCTTTGAATCCCAAAAAATTGATGCCATCACCTTGTTTACCGATAAAGTGGTTTTCGTTTTCTTTGGAGGTGCAGAACCACGTTCTAACCATTGTTTCGACTGTTGTTTAGTTTCGGATGTACTGTTGTGTATCCATGTTTCATCGCAAGTAACAAATCGCCTACAAAAATCAACCGAATTTGATCAGTCGTAAGCAATCGCGGCACCCATCTTGCCGAAAGCTTGGAAAGGCCCAATTCTTTCGTTAAAATGTGGTGTACGCGTTCTGTTCAAATGTTTACCATGTCTGCTATCTCTCTCACTTTGTGTCGTCGAGCTTGCCTAATAACATTATAGATTTTTATAATCATTTCCTTAGAAGTCACGATTTTGGGTGATCCATAGCGCGCTTCATCAACACAGCTTGTTCTACCACGTTTAAATTCATTTACCCATCTACTTATTGTGGCGGATGATGGAGCAGATTCACGTAACTCGTCTTTTATTTCGGTAGCTTTCATACCCTTAATTACGAAGTATTTAATCACCGCACGATATCTGCTTTTTCCATTTTAACAAAACGACGTGTTGCTTCTTTTTCAATCAGCTGTCAAAAATAAACTAATCAACCGATTTATCTAAATATTAGAATGTAAACATATAAATAGGCAACCTAAATTACAGTGCATTTGTTTTACCAATTAGAACGCCACCTATGTGTCATTCTCACTACTTGTCAAACTATCCTCGTAGAAAATTGAAATCGCGTCTATTTGAAACACTCTGTATAATGAAATGATACAGTAATTTACAAGTCAACTGTCATCATTTAATTATATGGTAAAATGTTGGTGATCCGTATTTAGGAGACTGTGTCTTATTATTTTTGCTATCAGATATTGGATAACTAATTTAATGTGTCCAATGTCTTTAAACTTCTGACAATATATACTATACCTAATGTCTGATACACTATGACGTTTCTCTGCAGTAATCCTTCAACTTCCAATATAAACTATCTAATAAACTTCCAAGTATATTAAGGTATTAAACTTTTATATACCTCTTTTATTTTCTCGATAAAAGATCATACAAGTAAAAGTAGGAGAATCAACTAACGCTTCTAAATCAATAATTTACACGGTATACTTTGTTAATTTCGGCACCATTACTGAAACTTTGCAGCAACTCTAGTAACATACTGACAATTTATCATAATGATTACAGTAGTTTAGCATTAATTCGCAGTGAAACGCTTCCACTACAACGGTCCTGTGGTAATTTGATTTCGCAATCTCTTTAGTCAGAACGCGGCCAACCAGCAACTACGTAATTAATTCAATATATTTCATTTGAAACATAATGTCGTCGGTGTTTCGGATGCGCCGGAAGAATTTTGACCCGAGGATCGTCTATTTCCCTGGTATTTATAGGATTTCCGGCACGAAATGGAGTCTGATAGGATGATAATTTTCCAGTTAAATGACCAAGGTTAATAACAGCTATTATTCTTAGTTTTTAGTTATTCATTACACATTTACTTTGAGGTTTCCAAATACGTATTTATTCTATGAAACTGCCGGTTCAGTGATAAACTGTATATATATATATATATATATATATATATATATATATATATATATATATATATATATATATATACAGTTATAAATACAGTAAAGGTAAGTGAATTTATCTGTATATAAGAAGTGTTAAAAAGGATGAGATCACTTACATAGGATCATCCGCGCCAATTGAGTCAGTTAAAATAGGATTTTCTCGACTACTCACATTAATTATCGTTTTCCTATATCTTCTACCTATAAAATCCTGCATAATCAAAGTTACGAACAAAAATTACTGTTGCACCTCCTTTTCATTGTTTCTAAGCAACTCTACAACTCTATTAATAGAGCAAGAATAAAATGAACAGATTGAAAGCTCTGACAAAGTTAATTAGCCAGATGGAGACCGGAATGACGGGCATATGGAATGAGTAGCTGTTAAAGGAGGTCTTTCTAAAAAGTAGGAACACACGAGGGATTTACACATATGTACATAAGAAGACTTAATATGACTGTAATATTCTGCCATGTGTACCGATCATGTGTAGACGTGTGTTCCTCTTCTCCAATATGTATTTTCTTATTTTGCTTGTTTTAGGGATGAATGAATACAAATTACAAAATAAAAATGTTTCATCTGGATCGGGTGAAGATGCTACTTTACGAAAGGCATTTCATCTTATATTTACGTCTGGTTAATTCATTGATAAACTTTGTGATAAAATCAATGAAAAGGTAGCCTTTAACTTCGTGATAACTTAATTTCTTCTAGAACTGAAATAACTGTTTTAAAGAATCATTTAGATGAGGCAAACCATAGAATTGAATAATTGGAATAATATTCTAGAAGAATAATTTAAGAGTATGTAGTTTACTAGAAAATCGTTCCTAAAACACGGATGAGGAAGTGATTAGAATATGTCATGGAAAGCTCGAAGTAGAGCTGTTTCTGTATGACAGTATATCTCGCCACCTCAATTATATCGTCAATAAAATTAAATTAAGATAAATTAGATCTATAATCATTACAAGGGTCGATCTAATACGCTGTCAATTGTCTTTCGTAAAACTGGTGAATAATAAACTTGGTTCGAGAGCGGTATGGACTAATGACGAATCCATATACACAAGAAATGGTAATTTATTTATTTAGCTTATGGTAGGGAACATATCAAGACAGTTTTTATGAAAATCACCGTTTCAAATGGAGATTTTGGAGCTAGCGAACGGCTTCAGGTGTCACTATACGAACTCGTCTGTGTACCAAGGAATGCTCAAGAATCACATTCGTGTGCCTATGTGCCTGATTGTTTGATTCCCCTCGCCATAGTCGCATCTAGGACTCGATCTCATGCTCTACTTGCGAGGCATGTGGGCGCATCTACCATGACCAGTTCGCATTCTATTGAGAGATAGATACCCAGCACTGCCACGGTAGATTAAATCCGTGCGGAGGTTGTTTGATGTTCAATAAGAATTGCCACTCCTCTAAAGCACAATCTTGCCATTCAGCTATCCATGACTCCGCCGCATCAAAGCCTTCTTCTGAGAGCTGTTGAACGGTTTTGAAAGGAACTCCTCTAGATTTGAGACGTTCAAATGCAGTATTAGCGACATCTTCAATTGGCAAACTTTAAAAATAAGTCATCCGAAGATATTCTTGTGTTGAAGAGGAGAGATGAGTTACAGGTCAATTGAAAGGCGTTCGTTTCGTACTTTTTATTTAACTTTCTTTAGTAAACATCTGTCACTCGAATTGTATTCATCGTACGTTGTGATACTTTTTCTATACAACTTTATTTATAGTTTTCTTGATCATTATTTGTATTATTTTTGTTTATGTGATGGAATATAATATTTTCCAAATTATAAAAATGAAGTGACAAATTGCAGTAGCACACTTGAATAATACGTCCGCTTTCACCTAAGGCATCTTATGCAATTCATTTGCTAGATGTGCTTTGTTTATACGAGACCTGACTTTGTGAATAAAGTCCCTGTACTAAATAAGAAAGTATATTTCGATGAGTTAGAGTCTTTACTTTCTGAGTTTACTTAATACTTCAGTACAGTTATATGCCTGGGTGACGTTCGTACAGACATGCTAGGTTATAGTGATAATATGGTCATTCTGCCGAATTGCTTATTTCTATCACTTAATATATATCAATTAATTTAAGGAGTTTAGAGTAACAAAAAACACGTCTGCTCTTCTGGATATTATTGCTATATCCGCCATAGCCTCAGTTTACGATTCAGGTGTTATATGTTCCGAGGTAACACATCACGACATTATTTACTGTAAAATTAATTATAGCGAAATGTCCTAACAGCAAACCTAGATTTTATACGTTCAGAGACTTCTCTTTTTTTACTACAATGGTTTCGCTAAGGATATTTCAATGAAGATCTATTCATGGGCATTAATAAATATCTTTGTGTGATCGTGATGCTCCTATAAAAACAGTAAAAATAATTAAATAAAGAACTCCGTGGATAACTAGTAATACAAAATTGCTATAAAAGCTGCGCAGCAAAGCCAAAGCTAAATTTGAAAAACTAGCCGGCAGTATTTTAAGTAAGTACGAAATTTCACTACATTCGCTATTTGTAATGAGAAGAAGCTGATTTTCAAAATGAATCACCACAGAGAAATGGTAAATATTTGTGGAGTAAAAAGAAAGTTTCATATTGAATGTCGGGCCAAAAGGGAGCTACCTTTATCTTTTTTTTATAATGTAAATCAAACTAATACTAAATTTATTGGTAGTGCCTCGCAAACTAATATTAGTCCAAACATAATTCATTTTTATACAAGTTCGATTAGAAATGCTATGAATGCTGGTGATATTAGTACTAATTTAGTTAAATTTATTTTACATTTTGCACTTCCTATCTCGCTCATACAGTTAACTTCTGCTTATATTCTTGTTATTTCCCACAAAAATGGAAATTAACTGTTGTATTAACGTTGCTTTAGAATGCTTCACCGTCTAGTGTTAAAAACCTTCGCCTATTAATCATGGCTTAATTCTTCAGTGTCAGTCGGGTTTTAGATCTGGGAACAATTGCTCCAAAACTCTGTTGGATGATATATGAGCCAGAGTTAATAGTGAACTTAGTATTTTAGTGTCAGTCGATCTGTTAACAGAGGTGTGCGTCAGGGATCAATTTTTAGACCATTGCTCTCTTCGATATACACAAGTATGTTATCTGCAAACATCAAGTATTGTAAATTAGACATGTACACTGATGACACTCAAATACTCGTATATTTGAAATGTCTTCTGAAATATAATTAGATCTTATTTGAATAATCCCTTTCGTCTGCTTATTAATCCCAATAGTTGTGTTATGCTGTTTTGGTAAGGAAAATATGTGTGAAGGAGTTTAAGAGTAAGCTCCGAATTATTTTAAAGGGTTATAGTGTTCCGTTGGTTGCGCAGGGGAAAAATCTGGGCTTGATTATTGACAAAACATTCAGATATCGTTCTTATGTATCCAGGGTTATAAGTACCGCCTTTCGTAATTCGAAAATGATTTACGCATTTAGATCTATGTTCAATCTCAAACTAAAAAAAACTGTGTGATTTACTGGTGCTGTCGGTGTTTAATCATTGCCTGCCTATATATGGCCCCTCTTTAAATTCCGGTGATATAGGATGGGTTCAGAAAGTGCAGAAAACACCAAAGAATATATGTTTAATAGAGACGAGCATTCTGGTTAACCGAGTGTTGTCGCATCAAACAGAGCACCACCAGAATTAGAAATACTGATTACAGGAAGTAAAGCAACAGTGAGCATATATATATATATATATATATATACATACATATATATGTGCTGGACATGATAAATGAACAGAAAAGTGGGAACACATTGGGAGTTATCGAGAAAGATTTTAGGGGGAATATTGATAAAGATGTAGAGCGATTCACGAATTTATCAGAAAGGTACATGTAAATAGACAGTTGTTTTTAGTATTTCGTTTTTACTTTTAGAAGTATGATGGTGTATATGAATTTTCTTTTGTACAAAAAAATTCACAATATTTTGCCATGTTTGTGATACAAAGTGATATCTCGATGTAAATTAGGATTGGCTAGTCTTGTGTAAGATTGATACTTATCTGTATTTTATTTATTGTCAGGTATTTTCTTACTCGTATTTTTGTAAAGACTCAAGGCCAATACCAAACAATCACATTGCAATACGATAAGAGCTTAAATATAGAAATAGTACGACACTTACATTTCGTGCTATAAACAGCGGACATCGAGAAATTACACCGTGGAAATGATGCATTTAAAACTGGACTACAGTCTAGGTTAAAGTTTTAAACAATTTTTGTAAAAGAAAATCCATATTAAATCTCAGATAATTTTCAAAATAAGTTCTCGAAGAACACTTTTCTAGCTTCTTTCTAATAGTGAAATCATCTGGCATTATGCCATTTGAATAAATTTCCTTCCGCACCTTTTTTTTTCTTAGAACAAGTGTTTTTGTAGAGGTCAGAAAATTTCAAAATCTTGCGTAATTTTTTTAACTATAAATTTACGGCTTTTCCCAACGCTCCGAACAAGCTGTTACATGTGGATATGAAATTTCAATGGAAGATTTCTTTTTTTGCTGTTTTGCTGTTAATGTAATCGATAAATTCCATGTTTCTGACCTATTTAACAGGTAATATTTAATGGTAAAATCCATGCTTGGATTATCTTACAATTTTATACCGGTCATTAACATGACTCAAGAAAAACGTTATATATCTTTTAGCGAAGAGGATTATGGTTGAAATTTGCGAACACAAATAATTGTAGAACTTAAAAGTATACTATAATTTTGTACGAATTTTACAAAAATACAAAAAAATGTTGTTCACCAATGTGTAAAAATATACAACCACATACCGCTTCGGATCAAGTGCTTGCCGTTGGCCCGGTTTAAAATTATTTTTAAGTTTTGGCTAATAGAGCAAGAGTTCTACAATGTGGAAGATTTCCTTAAAACAATTGTAGACATTGACGTATAGTATATGTCAATTGCACACATATACAGACTTGTTCATTCTAGAATTAGATATGCGCTGTCCACAAGTGGAAAGAGTGCAGTTAGGTTAAAGCGCGCGAGAAAGGAGGATAGAATATCTCTCACCACACCACAGTTCGTGTGTGCGTGCGCTGCTACGATAAACCTCCCCTACTGATAATCAAAATAAGTAATTCTTGTTAAAGCCGTTGCGGTGTACTAAGCATTTATTATTTTACTTTTAAAAATGACTTATACACACGAAGAACGAATACAAATTATAAAATGGTACTATGGTGGCCATAGCGCACAAGAAATTGTTGCGCGATTTGTTTTTTCGTTTGAAAATAGACCCGTACCGACTGTTCAGACTGTTTTGAATATTGTCCGTGGGTAAGGTTGAAAATCTTTTTAATTTTTAGAATTTTCTATTTCATTTATTTCAAGAATATTTTATTAGTTTCACGCCAAACGGCAAAACATTTCAAGAAAATAGCCATGTTGCATTTTATTAAAAGATTCAAATAAAATGCATCAAATAATTTATACAATTCAAAAATGTAGGTACGTATTGTCAATGCATAATGATTTACAGCCCCGACCTACACACATCATGTCGCTGGTGAAGACTGATTTCAGACATTCTCACGCGTAACACGCGAGAAAGTAGGGGAAGTTGTTTGCAATACAAAAGTGGGAGAAAACGAAACTGCCAATTCTAAATCTAGAATGAACAACTCTGTATATGTATATATATATACTTACTTTACTTTTACTTATTTTAACTTGTAATTGTTGTTTCGTTGTTATTTATTTTATACTTATGACATATTCTATGTTTTTTTGGCATTATGGAGCGTATTAAATATTATTAAATATTAAAAATATAAGCAATGTCGTGGATAATTTAATACTTTATATTAATTTATTTCTAACGAAACTTTATCTGAGTCGAGCATGGTGTCACTTCCTATTATAAATTTATATTTTAGAATGATTATTAAAGATTATTTGTTTGGATTAAGAAGCATCTTACAATGTACTGCATATTTAAAATTGAAATGAAATGATACTATATTAAGGTAAAAATCCTTTGATGTACAAGCAGTATATACATTTTTTAAGAAATTTCAATTATAAAATTAGTTAAGTAAATATATTGATGAAATGTAAGCTTTCGACTTAATCACACGCATGTCGTATATTGCTATGCATGTACGTTACTGTACCGCTCATAATATTCTTTGCACCCCATGATTGCGAAATACATTGTAATATGTACATACATTTTTGTTTAATACCATACTGGAATTTTACTGACGTCATACCTATTAAGTGTCAATTTTGCAACTGATGTAAAAGTGCAAATAACGGAATTGTCATAAAAATTCAGAATAAGTAGCTTTTCATACAGTATATAAAGTAAATACCGAGTAAATGCATGTATACTCAGCTTTTAGGTAATCGCTTCTAGGTCATTCACTATTTCAACTATAATGATTTGCGATTGAAGGAATCAAACGATTCTCTTATATGAAGAATATTTATTGCTTTTATCCTTTGTTTGTTTAAATCATGTTGTATCGTTATATTAAGTCTAAAACATTAAAATTTCCATAATGGTAGTTGTTTGTTTATTAATACACTCTTATTTAACACTGTATTTATACAATAAACATTTCGAAAATTAAGTCAGATTTTATTTATTTTAAATATACAACCCGTAGTTGTAGTACATATATATTTATAAATATGTACAATAATCATTAACGTATAAAATCCATCCATTGACATACTTTCCCTACTTGTTGCAAAATAATGTCTGGCGTCTTTACAATACATAATGCCGTCTCGAATCATGCAGATTCCAACTCGAGGAATTTAAATCTATCGAGAACTCATCGTGTAAAGTCCCGAAAGCCTCTCGAATTTTCCAGTACGATTCAGAAGATATTCGTTAGTATATTATAGAGGAGAGTTCTGGATTCTGAACGACAGGACTTGATTTAAAGCCTCAATTGTTGGCTTGAGATTCTCGGTTTTGATACGCTTTACTTTTCTATTCACATTCGTGCATAAAAGTACTGGAATTCGAAGCGTTAAAATAGACGAATCTCGAACTTACACGAGAATTGCCCTCTTCTGTACCAGACGTACAGAAATAGTCTTTTGCTTTAAAAGAATTATTCGATAACGTGAAATATGGTCTTCTTCTTATCGATATATATTTCCTTACATTTCTAAAAATCCGAAAATATTTTCGTTTTCAAGAAAATATATAGAACAAGGTATTAAGTTAAAATATATGTTGTAACTAGCCTCCTTCAAACAAAATGCAAGAATTTAAAAGTTTCTCCTAATTGAGATCATCATTGTTTTTTATTAAGGTATCTTAAGTAAAATTTTGAAAGACTCTGGAAAAAGAAATGCCTCCAGTTGTTACGATGCGACACTTCCCCAGACATTCTCATAGAGTTTTTCTGATATGCTTTATTCATTGTAAAATGTATAGTCAAAATGATACATGCAGTCATGAACATAATATAATTTCGTAGGGCAACTAAACTTAACTAAAACAACAGATTAGCTTATATTCAGGACGAGGATGGTAAATTTTAGTGAAATTTGAACATAAAATGTGAAAACTTCTAACACAAGCTATTACTTGTACTCATCGTTTATTATTGCTATTTTTGTATTGTAAAGTCTTCAATGTAATTTGAACAAAAATTAAAATTGAAAATAAAATTTGTTTGTGATATATATTCATTAAAAAATTGAGTTGATATAAAATGGCTTTCTAAACACTTAACTACCTTCCTTTAGAAAAACAGGCAAGAATTCATTGAAATCACAAATGGGGGAGCAACATTAGTATCCCATTGATTATGTTTCAGCAACATCATGTAGTTACTGCGCTCGGGTGTTAGGAGCAGTGGTTACATTTTTCATTCGGAGGCGAAGCACTAGTGTAAGCAATTGTTTACAGATAGTATAGGAAAAGTCTTAACAACACTAATTAACTACACGATGATAACCTGCTATGCCAATTACTTTAGAAAATATGACTCATGACCCTCAAATGATGGCCGATGATAACTAATGCACCTATCAAATAGTAGAGACCAGCCCCTTAGAAAAGAGAATCAAGGACTCCTATAGAAAAGGTAGCTGAGCTTCAACTTCAATAGAAGCGCTATAAAAGAGAACAAGCGCTTAAAGAAGTCGACTTATTAATTACTTGTTAATTGTTACACCTTTTTTTTTCCTTTCCTATTTTATCATTTGCTTATTCTACTATTTTGGTAAGTGTACCACGTAACTTTGGCTAAATATTGCTCTGTCAATGATTTAAAACTGTTGGGTAAAAAGAGTATTATTATTATACGGTTCTATTATCCATCACAAAACTGTATTTACAAGTTTTATGACCTTTTGTATGTCCATTTAAAGGTTGCTATCATAAATGTGCTTGTATTCATCAAATGATGAATATTGCTCAGGTTATGAGATCTTTTGTTAATTGATAAATTTTCTGATTATTACTGTTGTTTTTATAATGACTGCTTTTTATATATTTGTGTGTATATGTGGATTTATTTCTAGAGTTTGTATGTGTTGAAGAAACTGTTTCGTTACCATACCTGTTACTAACATTACAATCAGTACTATTGTTACTACATTTTGGTTTCAAATCCCTTTTAGTTCGATTGCTAGTATATTTTACTATTTCCTTTTGTTCTTTTTGTGTAATGTTTGTATCTTTTGATATTGTATTGTCTGTTATGTAAGTTTTCTTTCGTTTATCAATAAATGTAATGTCTAGCCTGTTACTAGTAATTTGTTTGTTTGCATGTATTGTCCTATCTCAGTATAGTTTGTAATTATTATTTTCAAGAATACCTACCGGTGTATGTTTATATACATCGTGTTAGTTTTTACAATTTGAAGTTTGAGTGCAAGTTTTTAGTGTATAATTTTTGCTACAACATTGCAAACAAGACAGCATACATTACTCGATTTCCATTGATATAGTAGATCTTACTGTTATTTCATAGTAATGAAGATATGTGTATAAACTCTCCTTTTATCCATTATTTCTTGTTTATCTATTTTCATTTCGTCGAAGCATATATATTTAGATGAAATGACTCAACTTATTTAATGTATATTTTTAGAGAACTAATTCATACCACATCCAAAATCCCATTTGGTATTTCTATAGATTTCTTGACTGTTCTTTTCGTTCATATTAGGAGATCTTCCATTTGAATTTTTCCTTCACTAATAGCAAAAACAATGTATAGACATGTCATTTTAATCTACAGGCGACAACTATGGGGCTAAGTATGCAGTGTCAACTAGTGTCATGAAACAGGTCTTATCGCGTGAGGTCATTGTGAATAAATAATAGTAAATTTAAAATTTTGGAATTTTTGTGATAATTGGCAATATTTTAATTTATAATCTTGTTATGTTAGATGAGCAATTTTACATGAATTCAACCTAAAGTTAATGAAATTACTGAAAGTATCGTAAATAATTGACTCTCCGTTAAATCTCGTATTCAATATGAAAGGCAGTTTATGAAAGTTGTCCAGAAAATGTTTTGCCTGCACATTTTCAATTTCAGTTTTTTAAATAAACCCTTTACTAAATGTGCAAATTATTCTCTTAAATCATCAGTGATTATTTGATCTGTAGTTGACTGTATTTGCGTTTCATATTTCTACGTCACATTTTTTTAATATTTAGATTTGATAGGGAATTTCAGTTGACCACTCTTGAAATTACACTAAACTGAAACAGTGCATTTATAATCCACAAACGCATTGTTTCCGATGCTTTAGGAGCATTGTTATAGTAGCAGAGGAAAACATCTTTAAAAGAGGTCGTTAACAAATATATGTTTTATTTGTATTGGATATCTCGGTCCCGCGATTTTATTATATGCGAACACCCTTTCAAGTACATACATAAATAAACCGTGCGCACACAAAAGACGAAAAATGTCTGCTTTCAAATTCAATATATACTGCTTTTTATTGTCCTGTATGCAATCCAAATATATGTCATTTATTATACATTTTATTCGGTTTTCTTTCTGCTTTGGAAAGCCCTGGAAGCTTTTTATCGTAAATAAAAAATTCATATCCATATATATATATATATATATATATATATATATATATATATATAACGATATGGATTTGTGTTACTTGAATGGGGTGTAAATAATAGATCGTCACTGAAAACGTAGTTCTCAATTTTTGTTCAAGATATCAATTTAGAAAATAGATGTGTATGTACACCATCACGTAAATGTAGTGCAATAAAATAAAAGTGGTGTATCTTTGAAAATTATTCAATTTATTCATGTGTTCATATTTACGATGCTATAAATGTTTCATGCTTTTATTTGGCATATTATCATATATTGTTCTCGTACAAGATATAACAAATTAGACAATATGCATACATATGAAGAAATATTTAAACGCCGATTGACATTTAACATACATAGCTCTAGCATTTTTAAACTATTTGAAATGATTATAACTTCGCTTCAATAATCCTTCGAGTAATCGAAGACAGTAACGGTTGCGGGGCGAACGCTTACAGGCATTGCCGATAGCTTGCATCATATCAGTGATGCGAAGATGCCCTGCACGGATGGTTTCTAAATAAATTTCTAAATCGCTTGCCTACATTAGAATATACAGGAACTATGGTATAATTAAATGTGTTAATTTGAAGCATTAGAATTTGGCATATATACACTATTGCGAACCTGGAGGTTTTTTCATCATTAATTATAACCATACTGTGATTAACCAGTACATGAACAGTTTTGGAAACGTCCATAATTAACGCTATTATCATATGTACCGCAACAAAGCACTACCAAATTTAGAAACCTATAACACATGAAAATGGAAATGATATAATGGTAAAAAAATCGAAATGTTTCTAACAATCCAAAATAGAATATTAGTAGTTGTGAATTATTTTCGTTTATGCGGAATTGAGTGTTCGCAAAGACCTTATTATTGGGTATCAATCAATTTGCAGAAAAACTTCTGAAGCCAGCACTACCTAGCAAGAATTAGTCAGGTGTCATTGAAAAATTTAGACGCACAAATGGTGACAATTAATGTGAATCAATCGAGTAGGTGCTACAATATCCAAACAGAAGTCTAGGGCGGACTTCCTTAAAAACGAGTTTTACTTGAAGCTTACCAGAAGAAAATAAATTTCTCCTTTAAAGTACAAATTGAATAACGTTTGAATAATACAGCCGAGTATACGAGAGTTGTTTATTATGTCTTAATTTTAACAATGATGATTCAATTTTCCTTGCGAAAATTTTGTTTTCTAAAAACATCATATCCATTAAAGTGGAATTGTTAACTAACGACCTGTTTTCTTTAACTTAAATAACTATACGAAATTATGGGGAAATCTAGACACAGTGAGCGCGCGACAATTAGGTAGAATGTGCTTGCAGACGGTTCTTATTTTGTTGAAAACGAAAACAGAAGTGCTGTTACTGTAAATCAGTTTCCATCACACTGAAACCTTACACTCTCTTAATGTGCTTCTTAAGAAATTTGGGAACCGCATAATTTCCTGTAGTGTAGAAGTTCTATATATTGCTCATTCATCTAATCTCACCTCTTCTGGTGCTTAGAATTGGGATGTTCTGATAAAAAAAATTTTGGGAAACACCAACAAATGTTGACAAACTTCATGATAAGATTATAATCTGTGTCAAGGGAATGTACAGTCTTTTTACAAACATGTATACGTTATGTCGTGCTTTGTAATCACTCACTGTTGTATGCAAGCATAGAATTATCTACTTATCGCTTCTATAGACATTACTTGTGGTCAAACGCAAGGACGTCCACCTTTAATTGGGTTTATTAAAATATATTCTTATATGTGCCAATAGTTAAAAAAATAAATAAAGTGGATTTAATGATGTATCGGGATTAATTCCTATTCTATTTATCAGATTGTGGATATATAATTGCCGAGGCTTCTTTCATCGGCAATTGAGCCAGAGGTTGGCAAGAACAAATGAGTGTTACTCTTTTAGGTTAGGAATGGTAATATAGAACCGCTTTCGGTAGCCCTAGTATACAGTCAGTTTCGTCTGTGTGATTGGTATATAGTATATTGGTTTTAAGAAAACGATGTATTCGTTTGTCTTGCTTTCAGCTTAATTACTTCTTGATCTGGCGATAGTAGTTTTTGTATGCGGTCAAAAATGCTGTGCAGTATAAACAAACAATAGGGTAAATTTTCAAAAAAAAATTATTTAGGAAAAATTAATTATATTTATAAATGAAATATGTTTTCTAAAACAAGTACGGTCTATGTAACGACATTAAAGGAATAAATAAAATATTTTCTTCAATAATAATAAAAAATTATTAATCAAACTTGAAAAGCAAATAAATTACTACGTGTGTTTTACTTTACATGCGGTACGAAGGAGGAAAAATCAAAGCATATCGGCGTCACACCAGTATGTGAAATATGGGCCCGATCTGCACATGATTCCCAAAGCGATTGTTGGTTAACAATTAAGAGACTCGAACGAGAATTAATCAAGGAGTTAGTTGCACTTGCGGTCGTGGCTCATTTTTGGCGTCCAGTTGCGGGACGCTGGAAGACCTTGCCATATCCTTCGCCAGTATGTTCTTACGCTGGCAGTGGGACGCATTTCATACGTAGACGGTGCTCTTGTTGAGTGTAATCTGCCACCGTAAAGCCAACCAAAAGCTGGAAAAATTTGCCATCGCAGGGACGAAAATGACTTGTCCTGCTCAGGGAGGAGGGTTACCATCATGAAGGCGACCAAGAGCTTCCCAAGCCAAGACAAGTTTATCACCGCAAGGGCGACAGTGACTTGTCCGACTTGGAAGAGGAATTTTCTATACTAAGGACGACGAAGAGCGTCTTTTATATTGCCTCAAAGGCACTAAAAACTTGAATATGATCTGGGGAAAACGCATACCGGGACCTGGTTTGATAATTTACACGTGAGCGATATTTAATGGACAATCATCTTACGGGCCCCCAGACACGTACATTTTTCACAATTTTATCCTCCTAACTGTAGTAAGTACAGATTTAAGTAAGGAATTAAATACAAAGTTGAAAGGAAATTAAACCTAAATTCACAAGTCAAATGCAAATTTTCATACATAACTAGAAATAAATTCAGAAAATAGAATACCAAGTTAGAAACACATTTAAATGTTCAAATACTTACAAAATCAAATTATCATCCCAATGTACTAACTACTTGTCTCTACGCGGGTACGGTTACACCTTATATCGTGAACATTACCACAATCTTTTTTTGCGAATTTAGTCTACGAGTAACTCGTAGAACGTGATGACGAGCACATTGAACATATGTACACAGTTTATACAACAGAAATGCTAAAAATTAACTTGTTTGTAGAGTAAATTGTGAAATTATTATAACATGTATATTAAATAAAGGTTTTAAGAGACGTATTTGTCTACAGTGTAGATGTAAATAAATTCCTCCAATTAATTGTTGTAATTAGCGCGACGCTGATGTAAACTCTGTAATCTTAATTTGTAAATAGGAACATGGAATAAGTACAGCAATATTTTCTAAATGTACCTTATAACACGACGGAAACAAAAAACGAGAAATGTAAAAGCGTTGAGATTAAAACACCTTCATTTTCCGAGGTCAGATACATAAACAAATGGAACGCGAAACTGCGTAAATTTGTATTCACAGGGACTTTATAATCTTTATTTATATGAAACGGAAGTGCAATAAAATCTTAATTTGCATACCGCCATCTATAAATAATCCAGAAGCGTTTTCCTAACATTCACGGTTTTCGAATAAAATTTTTTAAGAAAAAAAAAGAAAATTGTCTCTCCTATTTAGTCTCACTTGTCATGCGGGGCTCTGATAAGGAAGACTGTTATCTCTTTTGCTTCTCGTGGCAACAGTGTGGGGAAGGTACAAGGCAATCCCAGAAACAAAAAGTTAAAACTGCAAGACACGAATCACTTATGAGATGAACAAGCCTGAAAAACAAAGATGAACAAAAGTCATCCACACATCTAAAAATTCATAAAACTGTGTGGGTCAGCACCGTAGAAGAAAATGCTTTGACGTTCAATGAATAGATCCGATCTCAAGTTATTGGGAACACGAAAATTAGAGGAAGACATAATCGTTAGAACAACTGTAGCGCAAAAGCTTTTCAGTAACATAAGAAATACATTTCTTAAAAGATAAAAACTAAGAAATGCCAAAAATATAAAAGCCACAATTAATAGCAACATCTACGTTATAATATATGCGCCGGAATTATAGATAGTAACAGAGAAATCGAATAAAGTTTTCCAAAGATTTAAATGAGATACTTAAAATTGAAAGTAAGTCAAACAGAGATAAGATTAGAAGCGAGACCTTGTAGAAAATTAGGCACAAAATCCACAAATTGAGGAAAATCAACTGAGACAGCTTTTTGTATCAAAGAAAACGACTGAAGGGAGTATAGTAAGAAGATTTTACAAAGCAAAGCTATCAAAAAAGATAGCAAAACCAAGGAACACATATCTAGGAAGATAGGAAACAATGTTATGAGAAATTAGTGAGGACAGGCAAACATGGAAGAAGTTCTGGAGGCGAAATCCTAACAAATAAGATCGACACTTAACTTTTCTTGATAATCTTTACCAGAAATGCAAAATGCCATCCAGGATTAAGTACGTAAGTATGTAATTAAGGATCTTCTGAAAGTTTAAGATCCTTCTATGAAATGATTAGTGAAGAATATTGATGGTAATAATTTCACATGGATTACCTAAATATCGCTCTGAAATATATGACGAACATGTCACCAGTAAGCCACACTATATTAATTTGTAATTTATGGTTATTTTACATAAGTGTGTATATGTATGCATACCTCCTCAGATAATCTATAATATGTTCTCTTGCTCTTTAAATTTTGTAAGTAAATAACCCCAGTCTTACCGATATTGTCGCCATGATAGTTTCTTATTTTAATTTTACTCACACCTTACTTTTTCACAAAATACTATGTTACACTCATCTTCAGTTGTTACTGAAGATGTGTGTAGTGCACATACGTAAAATGTATATCCGATTTTTTAAAATAAAATTTTTTGAAGAAGTAAGGGATTTCTTCCAACATAAGAATACATAATGTTAATTAGTTGTATGTATTTTAAGATATTAATAAGTTAATTAATTTAGTTTTAATCGATGGCGATTAATGAACTTGTTCTAGATAATAAAAGCCCGCAACTAATAATTTTATGGAATAGTTCTTTACCAAATATACGTTCATTTTGAATGGCAGAGGTGTAGCCTCTACATATCGTAGTTTTCAAAAGTTCTTTAAAGAACTTTCGAAAACTACGATATATAGAAATATGAGGAAGGAGTAGTACCTAGTAAGGGGGCCAAATTTGACGAACAAACTGCATGCAGAAGCAGTTCGGAACGTAATTTATAAATTTACAAGTGGGACCTTTTGCCTGTTATCATTTTACTTTTTGCTTTTTTGATGATAATCGACAGAGAAATATACCATTGTATTCCTCAAAAATAGCAGCCATAACCTTGGTATCTGAGTGTGTTATTTTCGGGGCACTTCTGCCAGTTTAAGTTCCTTGTTATATTTCGTGTGTATTCGGATTTTACCAGTCGTTGTTATACGGTGTTAAAAAGTTTTTCAATTTGGGGCTAAAATGCTTTCTCGACTGCGTTTGAGGACTAAAGTTAATAAATGCGACACCTATCTTGCTCGTTATTTTTTCATTTAATTCATTATGCAAAATCGAAAGCACCAACTCATACGAAATATGTACATATGTCTGTTGCTTCATGCAATTTTATTCGACGGTTATCTGACATCATATCATGTGCTTCATTAATCATTTCTAAAGAGTGCACGCATCTTTTAGATGTATATTGCATTGTTCATCAAATATACTACTATCGCCTTTCTTATACTTGCAAAACATGGGGGATTGGTATTAGTAAACAGACTCCAGATCAGCCTTGACTTCATCATTTGTTCTGTTCTTTAAAGATACAAAGTTAGTTTCTTATTGATATTCTACTTGTTTCATGTTTCGAAACCGGCTATGAACAAGTTTATCATCTACTGAAATAGTATTTTTACGATCGGAATGAACACAAACTTTGTTATGTTTTGAATGATTGCCAAGTTGAAAACAAATAAGATTTTTTTATTAGTGCTGCCCTCTTTCATCAGGCTCACTAATTACTGATTCGCCGACGTGTGTCACACTTAACTTTCATATTTCAAAAATCTCGAAGTCATTTAATTGATACCAGATGTTTAAAATACATCATTATTATTAACAATAAAATCCTTTAATATATATTTTAATGTAGACTCTTATTGATTGATCAAAAAGGGTAAATAAAAACCCCTACCCAAGCAGTGTTCATATTCTGTGTATGTACTTCAACATCAAAGTTATCATCATTAGCAGATAATTAATCATAGTGTCGTACCTGAATCCACAGTGAAACTCGCAAACAATAATTCCGCACTAATGTACCGCTGAAAGCCATAAACACTTTTAGTTTAGTGCCGAATTATTCAGTGCGAGTTTTAATTATCTGCTGATGCCGACAACTTGGTTGTTGAAATACGTACACAGACTACGAATATTGGTGTGGTAAGAGGTTTTATTTACCTTTTTTGACTAATAAAATTCTTTATTTGCTTGTTATTTGAATCATATAGAAAATCGAGACGAAAGAAACGTTAACGATGGTCGAGGTAGTAGCAGCACTTGATCTCGTTTCACCATGTCAGTAGTCTAACAACTAATTTGCTAAAGCAATATTGTCATTAACATCAGTTATAACTCTAAAATTAAGACAGATTTACTACTTGTTTTTCCTGTAATATATACGTGTATGATGTATATCCATTTGTTAACTTCATGTGATTATAAATAATTGTTTATTATCGTATCAAATAATCCATTATATTTTAGAACTAAACATAGAAGAACAATTATATTCTATGTACCACAATTATGTAATTATAATTTACATATCCAAAGCAGTAAAACTGTACCAGTTATGGATGAGGCAAGTACAGCATATTTAACTATGCATTTGCATGTTATTCCAAGAATTTCGCTTTTGTTTCGTATTTTTATAATATATGTACGCACCATCCATAAGCTTTTCTAATAAATTAGAGAGTAACAACTGAAGGCGCCAGACTGACAATACGCTTTGGTAGTTTTTCTATTAAAGTTGCATCATTTAAGTTCATTGTCTCTGTCAGTGGTTAAAAGAGAATTCACAAACTCTAGGAAATTATATACGCACATATTTTTAACCTTCTGTACTTGTATACGTAAACATATTTTTCTTATTATTAAATACTCATTTTAAAATAATATTTTGTGACAGTCACGTGATTTTCTGCAGACATATTTGTAGAAATATTCATTTAGTACTGTTAAAAGCAAATATACATTAAGCATAGTGTATTTTTAGTATCATTCGCATAAAGTTCTGTTTCTTTTGTTAATATTGACAAAAGTACGGATGCTGTTTTGTATACGTATTTTTAAAATTAAAATCAATTTAAGTAACAGACCTTTTTAAAAATAATTATTAACGAGTTTTTGGACAAATATTTCAGTGTTAAAAATAAGATTCAATATGTACATATGTACTTGATTTTTAAACGGTGTTGATATGCATATATCCATTAAAATACGATAAACATACACGTAAACGTCCAGGAATATAAAATATTAAAGCAATACTCGTTAACAGAGTCATAAAAATTCTGTTTATTTATCGCCATGATCAAATGTAAATCAGTACTTTATAAGTTTATGTTTTTCCAATAGATGACATATTTAATTTACATATATTTCTCTTTTTCAGGTGGGTAATAGTGTAAATAAACTCAAATCGGTAAGTAATTCTAAAACATTTATTTCCGGTATATTTTACTCAATAATTTTGCGTGCATAACTTAGGATATACGTGGGTTGTCTTTTAAGTTTTGCATACAAAACTGGAAAAAAAACAGTAGATAGCTTTTAAAGACTTCATTGTTTTTCGAAGTATTCCCCACGACGATTAATACACTTTTGCATGCGTTCGAAATAACTCTGGAAGCGGGTGTTCCACGCGTTTGTTAGTTCAGTCAAAATTGCGTATTTGAAGGCTTCGACTGCTCCTTCTGACGACTGAAATCTTTGACCGCGCAGTCCGTTCTTGATTTTCGGAAAGATAAAGAAGTCTTTAGGACTTAGGTCCGAACTGTATGGAGGATGGTCCAATAAGTCGACGTTTTGTTGCGCTAAAAATTCGATTGCTTTACGTGCTGTGTGCGCACTTGCATTCTCTTGCTGGAGGATGATTCGTCGTTCGGGTTTGGTATTTCGAAGCTCGGCAAAGGCTTGCGGCAAACAAGTGGTTATATCAATCGGCAGTAACAATTCTTTGATCTTGCAGAAGAATTGTTGCTACATGAACTGCTTTCGAAATCAATAACGTCAAGAACGGCTTTTGTCAGCTTTTTTTTTTCACCTTTGAACACCCAAACAGACGACTGGCGTTTCTTTTCTAGCTCGTATGAGTCAATTCAAGATCCATCACCACTGACAATATTGTACACGTTTTTAGAGTTTCCGGCGTTGATGTAATCAAATTTTTGGCACCAATTGACCCTAGCTACTTTCTATTCTTCGGTCAACAGATGCGGTATCCGAGGGAAAACTAATTTTTTTACACAGTTTTTTGAATCGATGTCTTCGAAATCCCCAATAACGCGTTAATCCAGTGATATGTCACCGTCTTCGTTGATGATCTTGCACACAACATCGATGTTTTCTTGAGTGACTGTCATTCTTGGTGAACCTGCTCTTCTGGTGCTTCATTGCCGAAAACAGAAACCAACTCGGCTAGGCATTCTTGTTGAGATAATTGTTTTCGAAAATTATAAAAAATTATTACGTGAAAATGTTCTCGGTTTAATTCCATTTGTCAACTAACTTGTAAAATTTCACAGTTCGTTGTAGCTACAACACTACACGTATCGTGCTGAAACTTTGGATTTAGGTTAAATAAAAATGGAGGTCAATTTTTAGTACCGACATTTGATTAGTCCTTCTATATCCCACTATGCAAAACTTAAAGAACATTCCATTTCCATAATTCTTACTGTTTATTTAATATTAATTTAATTTTATGAATATTTAATGGTTTTGTATACAGTTAGTTAACTTCTTTCTTTTTGGCTCGCTTTTGAAAATTTTTAATAGATTTGCCGAAGTATTTCACATATTTCCACAAAAATTTTAAAATGTTATATTTTAGTAGTTTTTAGTTTCTTATAATAAAGAATATTTTACATGCTAAATTATTACTATGTTTTTTATATTATTATAACTGATAGTTCAGTGGTAAGATGTTGGCTTAGCAGGCCCGAATTTCGGGTTCCAACCCAAAAACCGCTGTTTGGTAAGGTTTTTCGTTGTTTCTCATATTATTATTTTTATTATTGTACATACTATTTACGAATAATCGACCTAATACATTTATTACTTCTAGATACAAATTACTTGTAAGCGAATAGATCTAGAACTTAATTTCATCTAAATTATCAATCCTCAGTGCAGTTACTTCTTCTACAGAAACATTCAAAACTTTCTATTATCTTCTTCGACATCGGACTTATCTAGTCCACAAGTTAAAACGGCATTTATCTAAAACAATGATATTGCTCCATTCTTTATCTCAATCTGGCCATATATTATCACTCTAATCTAAGGAATAATGGCAGAAAATCAACCCAAGCATATTATTACGGTGATATATAGAATATATCGGCGATATACATATACACATGTATGGAATATGGAATGTATTATTATTCTATTGCCTATCTCTGACAAAAAAACAGAGCTTAATGTACTATGATTAGATAACATTGCTTGCCCTTCTCTAAGGGCAAGCAATCTTAGTCCTCTATCTTCATATTCGGTGGTTCTTCTGGGTTGTCAAAAGCCTCATCTGTGATGCTGCTTATCTTCTTAATACCAATCTTTTCAATAACAGAAGACTAGCAATATTTCTTTATATTAGCCTAGCGATTTCATAAAATGTAATAATTGCCCCATTTAGTCTAACGATACACCTTTCAAATTTACTTCGTTGGCGATAGTTTAGTTGTCTTCGAATTCTTGGCATTTTAACATTTACTTACAATTATATTACTATGTACGAAAGAATAGCAGAGTGTTTTTATTTATGTGAAGTGGCAATTCATTATTAAATTTTATCTATAAAGGGTAGGAATTTTTTAATGAAAATTTATTCATGTGTTATGCTCAACCAAATTTTATGCAAATGTTCAATATTAGTATAAAATTTAGTTTAAAAATATGTTCTTTTACCGAGTGATTTGTACCATTTTTTGTATACACATTTATTTACAAATCCATAACTATTTCTAAATAAGATGGATGGTATATTATTCGTTCTTAAAGGGGTTATTTCATCATTTAGTCATTATAATTGAATATTATTTTAATATTAACAAAACTTTCATATTCAATTAGTTTTTGTTCGTTGAATTGTAAAATACTATAAACAAGCATTAGAGTATTTTTTAAATATTATATTGTTGAAAAAGTCACGACATATTTTTTCTGTTTTTCATAAGCCATTTATTAATATAACAAAAAAGAAATCAAATATTTTTGGACGCTTTAATCGTTAACCTTTTGTCCCATTATGGGACATTCATAAATGTTCCTTCATGTAGAGCCCTATCTTTATCGGTGAAAAGCTTTACAAGGTGCTGATTCACGGTCTCACTTAAGTCAACCTTGATCATAAATACTACGTCTTTATAACCAAACCGCGTATGCGAGTTTTATATCTGCATTGCTTTTCGTACGCATTTCTTTTTATTAAGTTTTCCCCTGTATTCCGAACGGTGGTAAAATAGACCCGCTTGGTGAAAGTTTGTAATGAGGATTATTCTAAAGGGTTTTTCAATACGGACTTGATAACAATCATCGAACTGTCACTGTCAATTTATTCAGTAAACTTAACATTTTCATCATGGTGAAGTACACGAACGAACAACGTCTGCAAATTATAAAAATTTACTACAGAAATTCGGAGTCGGTGACCGCTACTTTAAGAGCCTTAACTCCGATTTTCGGTCGTAATTCTCGCCCTAGTAGACAGGCAGTAACAAGTTTAGTGCAAAAATTTGAGTCTACATATTCGTTGTGTGATGTTGCCGTGCCAGTGAGACAACGGGTTGGTAGAAGTGTCGAAAATATCGCTGCCGTTGAAACGTCCGTTGCAAATGATCCAAATCAGTCAATTCCACGATGGACCACTTGAAGCGACGTACGTTTTCCGATTGGGCTCTGGAAAAGATGCGCCAAGATGATCAATTTCATCGCAAAATCATTTTCAGTGACGAAGCTCATTTTTGGCTCAATGGGTTCATCAATAAGCAAAATATGCGTTATTGGTCGGGTGTAAATCCACATATGCTTCATGAAACACCACTTCATTCACAAAAAATAACTGTTTGATGCGGTTTGCATGCCGGCGGCGTCATAGGGCTATATTTTTCCATCGACGATAATTATAGTCACGTTACTGTGAATGGTAATCGTTACCGCGCTATGATTACCGATTATTTTTGGCCCGAATTGGAAGATATGGACTTGGACAATATGTGGTTTTAGCAGGACGGTGCCACAAGCCACACAACACACGTTACAATCGATTTGTTGAAGAGTAAGTTTGATGAGCGTGTTATCTCAAGAAATGGACTAGTCGATTGGCCGCCTCGTTCGTGCGATTTAACGCCTCTAGACTTTTTTCTTTGGGGCTACGTCAAGTCATTGATCTATGCCAACAAGCCGACAACGTTGGAAGAGCTCAGAGCCAACATTGAACGCGAAATAGCAGCTGTTTCGGCCAAATTGTGTGGCCGAGTCATCGAAAATTGGGTCCAACGAATCGACCGCTGCAAACTTGCCCGCGGTGGCCATATGAACGAAGTCGAGTTCCATTCATAAATGTTTTGATTGTACTTCAACCCGATAATAAAGTTTTTAAAATATCTCAAATGGTCTGCATTTTATTTTGAAAAAAGTTGTCAAGTCCTTATTGGAAAACCCTTTATAATTAATGTTGAATATTTGTGAGTATTCCTCTTCCAATTTGGGGAAATTAAAGTGGAATTTTCCGGTAAAGGAGTTCCTCCATAGGAGGAACCAAATATTGAACACTTTTCCCTTCGAGCTTATAAGAGAGTAAAGAGAATGAAGTCATCGCCATGTAAGAGTTGTCTTTCTCACTTGCTTGATTTTCTAATTTTAACTTCTGTCGTGCTTCTTTCTCTGACTGATCAGGTATTTTCTTTCCCCACATTCACGTGTTTTCTTTTTGGAGGGAAAGAAACACGATGGAAGTTAAAATTTGAAAATAAAGCAAGTGGGTAAAACAACTCCTTTTTTTTACAATTATCCACTCTTCGGAAATCCTATTCAACTAAGTAGTTGTAAGAAACGCCTGTGACGTTAATAGGTTTAGTAGCAAAATTCGGTATTCTGCAGAAGAAAATTCCACAAGTGTTCTACAAGGCAAAAAAATTGAGAATCTCTGGTTTATGTAGATGCGAAGCACGAATTACATTTATTACCTTATGTTTAGAAGTTTTGTCAGTTTTTTTTTAATGGCTTGATTTATACATATATACATTTACATATATTATTCGTTATTCGTATTATTTGGCATTTCTCCTGAATGATTTTCTCTAAAATGTGGTTCTTATGTAGTTATATTTTTATAAAATATGTATGTATACAAGCTTTAATAATTGTTCGTACATCAATCTAACCACAATGATAAATAATCTGTTGTTACAATTTATTTTCCTAAATTTTTAATTAATAAATTTCGCAATTAGGTCCTTAAGAATAAAATCATTGAATTAATATTTTCCAAAGTTCCTATTCCAAATAATTTTCAATAGCTTTTCTATGAAAATTTTTTCGTATAATGCACAAAATATAATCACGAATTGCGCAACCCTTTTAGTATTATTTCGAACTAAAGCATTTGGATCTTGACAGATATTTCGTCGATATTCTATGAAAATAAATTTGAAGCTAAAAACGCATGCCGAATAATGTCCAATTTTATTCTCATATATATATATATATGTATATGGACATCGGCCCCATATATTTTATCGTAAAATTTAAATGCATATGATAGTCGCTTTACGGAACTTTACGGCAAAAGACAATAAAAAAGATATGGGTGCTTTTTATGGATACTTCAATTGTTGTATATGGATAAATATTTGTAGGTGGTAGGCAAAAGTCTCTTCTTTTCAGGAGACGACATGAATGCTATAAATTGTGAGCTTCTTGAGATTACATGAAATATAATTTTTTCTCTAAGAATCTTTTTCGATTTGAGAATTGTAAGTAGTATTTGTTTGCTTTGAATATCGTATTTTAACCAGCTTTACATTAAAGATTTGTGTAGGAAATTGTCTAGTAAAAATTTTAAAATGAATTCGATGTTGTTACTCGGTTACTGTAAAACACACTAATTTACGTTTATTTTCATAATCCTCTATATAAGAAAATGAATTATTGTGAGTGACATTAAAAATGAAACAAATGAATTATGAAATTAATTTCTTTTATTATTTTTTAACAAATTCTCTTTCAATTTCAGCACGTTTGAGCAATGATATGGTACCGTTATGCTTTTTCGCAATTATCTTTTTCAAGATTCCCAAAATATTTTTCTTTAAAGAAACGAAATGTTTGAGTTTGGGAAATATGTAGAAATAACTTGGGGCTGCATCCGGCGAATAAATTAGGAGAGACAGGCGAGACACAATCTAAAATATCAATGGGTTAAGTTTTTCTTAAATAACTTGACCGTCATGAGTTGAAGAAAGAGAATCTATTCATGGGTCATTTCGGGCATTTTTTGGAATTGGTTTTCTTCAGTGTATCTAGAAGGGTAACATAATACGTTCCGTTAACGATTTAGTGCTTTGGAAGATCCTCTTGCTCCTCAACAATTGTAGTCATTATTATAGTCACCAACGGAACTGCTTTGGCTTTCTTCGAATCAGGACTGTCACATTATGTCCATTGTTGGGATTGTCGTTTGAATTGAACACCATAATAATGAAGCTAGACTTCATCAATTTTCGCAAAGAAACGGCTTGGTGCATGTTAAAAAATGTTCCTATTCTACCACGATATTATCAAAACTCAAAATTTACGACGGCCAGCTTGCTGATACACAGCTTGAAAGTATTCAATTCTACACGTAAAATATTATCCATTTCATTTTAATTCTTCGATCGTTTATAACAATATGAATAATTTTGTTAAACGTTTGCAGAATCGCTGGAGTTTTTAATGGTCCTGGTTATAGATCACCAAACTATGGATTGTTGCATATTAACTAAAATACCAGATGTTCTTTACAAAATAAATATTGCTACACGAAATTGCGAGTATTTCAAGATTTTCTATTTAGATACTTCATTCGTGGTGTCTAGCGTCCAAATTAAACTGCAAAAATTAACCACATTTCACCTCTTACAATTAAAATATGGAAAAATTAGAATTTAATACGCTAATAAAGTTTTTCGAAAGATCGTGTTAATACATAATTCCCACTACTTGCCAAATCATCCTCCTATTTGGTATAGCAATTACTAGTAGTGGATGACTTCAAAGGTAGTTTCTTGTCCTGTTTGCTACTTATTTAGAGCAGTGATTATATTTTTGTCCAATAAATAAAATGCAAGTAGGACAAAATAATTTGACTTACTGTACGATGATACATACATTACTAAATATATATGCATTTTAGTTCTATTAAAATGAGGAAAGTATCACTGTAGATTAGCATTTCCTTGTGCGTGAATCAATGGAGCCTTGCACAAAATTCTTGGTAGTAGAACGACAAAACTTCAGTGGTATCTAACAACAATATTGGAAAATTTGTTAGAGATAATAAAGATGCTGAATCGATTTTGCCATCTGTCTGTTTGCATATCATATCTCAGAAATAAATCTCCGTAGTTTACATTTCTGTTTTCCTCATTTTACTTTCTTCAGTCTTCTGAGAACAATCGCTAGTTTATTCTGTTATGCTAAATTTACTCTTTACAATTATTTTATAACTTTACCTTGGTATACCTCCATCCATCAGAATGACTTCAAAATTAATTCTAATTTTGAAACAATTTTATAAGACTTTGACCTATAGTTTAACTTCCTCAGTTAATTCGACAACCTTCCTCAGTGTCCCTAACCGACTCTGGAATTTTCTCGTTAACCTTGACGTTACATGCAAAGTATTCAAGGCCAGAAGAGGTTCCAGAATTGTGTGAGATACTCTATTGATAGATGTTATCCAATTTGTAGTTCTGATGTTTCAGAAATTTACCCTGAAGTCGTATTTTTAAGCGCAAACGCTATTGCGTGTGAAAATTAATAAATCTCGAATAATACAAGAGACTTGAAGCTTTAAGTGCAGTAATGCTAATAAAAGATAACATAGCAAAGGTTTTTCTAATTTGTCGGTCAAAGGCTACTTTGTTAAAGAAAACAAGTGCATTAAATTAATTGTCCATTAGTTTTAAAATTGTTTCCATTTTCTAACTTATTACAACTATTAGATATTGTAGACAAGATGGATAAATAGGTTGAGAGTGATTACTAGAACTGGAAAATCGTGTCTGCCTAGCAATAGCGGCAAATATGTACAGTTGGGACCAAGCTACTTGGCGGTAATCTGTGCAAGGTACTACATCAAGTAATTGGCCCCTTATGGCCGAATTATAAAATATTTCGGAACCGTGTTGAGAACGCTTCGGAATTTGTACATTTTAATATTCTTACATAAAAGATATAAATTTATCATTTAAGAATGTATGAATTTTCGAATTCTTGGTATATTTTATTGTTATTTAATATTTGTCAAGAAAATGAACATCAACTTAAGTTGTTGTAGGCGTGGTCATGTGGTTAGTAGCTGCCTACGAATCACAGTGCATCTTTCGCACCACTATATAGAAATGTTCCAAATGTATGTATTGTACGTTTAATTTAATAGCCAGTATTCACTCTTACGTGGGTTGTCTTTTAGGTTTTGCATATAAAATTTGAATAAAACAGCAGATAGCTTTTAAAGACTTCATTGTTTTTTGAAGTATCCTCCACGATGATTAATGCACTTTTACATGTGTTCGAACAAAATCTGGAAGCAGTTGTGCCACTCGTTTGTTAGTACAGTCAAAATAGCGTTTTTTGAAGGCACCAACTGCAAATGGTTGTGTACCAATCGGTAGTAAAAGTTCTTTGATCTTGTAGAGGAATTGTTGCTACATGACCTGGTTTTGGGACAAATGTCGCGACCATCTTTTTGGAGACACTTCGAAGACGGATGAATTTTGTCGACTTTTCTTCACCTTGGAACACCCAAACAGATGACTGGCGTGTATTTTCTGACTTGTACGAGTAAATCCAATATTCAACACCACTGACGTTTTTGGAGTTTCCGACGTTGAAGCGATCTAGAGTTTTTGGCACCAATTCACCCAATAACAAGCTACTTACTACGGTCAACAGATACTGTATCCAACGGGAAGCTAATTTTTTTCACTCATTCCATAATCAAAATTTTTTGAATTATGGTTTTTGAAATCCCTATAATGCTTCAATCCGGCGATATGTCACATGTCAACCTTCATTCATGATCTAGCGCGACGTTTTCCTGAGTGACTGCCGTTTTTGGTGAACTTGCTCTTCTATCGTTGCTAAGACTAATCCGTACACGTTTGAATTCTCCATACCAACGAGAAGTTGTTGCCTGATGTGGTGCTTCATTGCCGAAAACAGAAAGCAACTCGGCGAGACATTCTTCTTGATATAATTGTCTTCGCAAATTCTAAAAAATTATTCTGCGGAAATGTTCTCAGCTTAATACCATTTTTCAACTATCTTGCCAACTTTGGCAGTTCGTTGTAGCTACAACACTACGCATATCACACTGAAACTTTGAATTTAGATGAACTGAAGACGGAGGTTAACTTTTGGTACCTCTTAATTAGTGGCGTCCTCTATCTCCCACTATGCAAAACTTAAAAGACATTGTTTGTTGATTGTCGCTACACATCGAGCTCTGGTTATTACGGGACATCTGTTGTTGAATATGTCTTTTTTAAGTTTAAACTGTAATTTTAGAATAGCATTTAAACAGTGTGATGTTTAGTATCTAATTAAAATTACTAGTTCACTTAAATCCCAATCGTTAAGGCTTTTGTTATCTTCCCTCTCGTTTCATATAACAATCATTATAATAAAAAAAACTCACAGGTGCCTATTCTATTCTATACAGCATAAAACTTATACTGTTAATGCAATTTCCTCTGGGAAAAGGGCATCATACAATTCCCGTTCGTATGATTGGTTGGATGTATTTTTTTTCTGAATATAAATCAATTATGTTTCATTTTACAAGTTATTTATTGATTGATAGAACAAACTAACTAAAATTTACTAATAATTAAGGGCTTCATTTTATTGTTTCTTTTTAATTATTTGCTCATTAAAAATTCTATAATAATGTGGTACATATTTACCTTTAATGCACCCTAAATAATATTTTTAATTAGTTTTGTCTTTTGATAACCATGGAAATAATTAAGATGAATAAACGAATTGTTTTAGTTCATGGAAAATAAACAAAGAAATTTGGTCTCAATTTAAGATCTAGATCATTTGTGATCATTTCTTAGATTCGCAATACAATATTTTTTATGAAAATACATAAAAAATTAAAATCCGTAGTTTTAATTTATTGTTTAATGTAAATTATAAAGAACAAACGAAGTATATTTTTAATTATATAAAATAAAATAAATAATTCATTTATTTGATTTGTGATTTACTCTAAGTAATCTTGTGAACATTTCCAGCAGAGATGAATTTTTCATCTCGTATCTTTCGAAATAATTCATGAATATTAAGGTTAACCTACATTTGAACTGGCTATTGGATGCCACTTACAAGAGGATTACTTTTCTATAATAATAATAATAATGGTCTAAAATTCAGCAAACACAACCTTTCTATATTGACCGGCTTTCAATTTTCTAACAGTGGACCGTAGAGAGTTTTCGAAGCAGAAATTCTCGACAAGACTGCAATAATTGAGCTGTCATCGGAGGATTCAATGATTAGGGTCACGTCGGTAGACGTTAGTGTTTCATTATTTTGCACCGCAAACTGGTCCGACCGACGCCTCTGTCCTTCATTTGGTATTGTAACTATGTTAGCGTATCGAAACCCGGCTGCTTGTCCACGGTTCGAATAATTCGACCTCAAATCGCGTTATTGCGATTCCCTCGGCTTTTCAACTGCGAACAGTTTTCCAGAGACGATGGAAGATAAACAGAAACTAAACGCACAATGCCTGGATTATGTTTATCCTTGAACCGTATATGGTATAGAATTCTACTCTACACACTGAACGCAAATATACAGTCATGTGCACGAAAATAGCAGTGGTCTTAAATTTTCTGTTATATAAATTTATTCGTTAAGTAAAAGAACTTCAAATTTATTTAACTCTTTATTCCAACATGTTACATAACCGTAACAATAAATAAATAGGTTTCTTAATTCCAAAGAGAAAATAAAACTCTTTATATTCAAGGCCAAACAAAATAATTGTGCATGAATATAGCAGTCATGCCAAAATATTAACCAAATGCCATTTTTACTTAGTTAATTGGATTGAAATACTTAATACTTTGTTGCTTGACCTTTATTATTTATCACCTTTTGACACTTGTGGGGGAACGAGTTCACCAGTTGCCTACATATCTTTTCTGAAATTGATTGCCATTCGGCTTGGCATATTCTCTACAAATCTTCAATATTTTGCGACTTAGCAGCAGATACAGTCCTTTTTAACTCTACTCATAAATTTTCAATGGGGTTTAAGCCTGCCGATTGTGTCAGCCAATCCAAAACGCGAACGTTATTATGTCGAAACCGAGAACATATATCGGATCGCTATCCTGCATATACAATCATCCTAGTGGCATTTCATCCCCTGCATATGGTAGAAGTACTGTTTGTAATATATAGACATCAGCATTTATTATGCCTTCTACCTTGGGTAAAGGACCTACGCCATACCATGAAAATACCCCCATAGCATAATGCTTGAGTCTCCAAATTTTTCTTTCTTTTTGGTGTTCTGGGATTTAGATGCTGTCAATGGAGGTCTTCGTACGTGTTGTTGGTATGCACCGGAATTAAATAAAACTATTTTCCATTCATCGGCCCACAGTAAATTACGCCTCCTTTTTTTGTCACATTGTATATGTTCATGGGCAAACGACAATCTACTTTCGTTTGCCTTTTATTTAATAATGATACCTTTCTAAGCCTTCTTGCACGCAACTTTCCTTGAATCAATCTTCGCCTAATAGTAGAGGTGCTTATACAAAAGTGTAACTCACTTTTAATTGCTGACAGAGTCTTATACGTCTGTGTTTAGTGCCAACAGCTATGGTACTGCTATCTTATTTCATAGGCAAATAAGAGCGCATGACTAGAAAACTTAGTAATTCCCCTCATATTCGATATTTTACCGGAAATAATATATATTCAGGAATTTTAAATAATTATAGATGCATTAGAATTGTCCGTTGTAAATATTATTTATAAGTATTAATTTAGGACTACTACTATTTTCGCGCACGTGACTATACATATTCACGTATACATACACTTTTTATTTATTTTAGTTAACAAAACGACGTGTTTCTATATGTTAATTACTACAGATCACTGCAAATCTTTAAGTATATACTCGTATAAAAACAATTAAAACCTATTTGAAGTATGCATATATTTTGCATGTTCAAATATATGTATGTATATGTAACACAGTATTTTTCATTAGATTAAAAACAGTATGTAATTTATAAATATTACATGTTGTAACATGGGTAGGACACGGTTTTCAAACAGTTTTTCTTGACTAATTCTCTTTAATTTGTGACAACAATTTTAATTGTGATAGTTGTGTAAATATTTTGCAGAAAAACGCCTTATTTAAATGTTTTAAATACTTTTAATAAGAATTCACGTTCATTCGTAATAATTCACGAATTGCTGCAATTTAATGGCGAAATTCTAAATTTTCAAACAAAATTATCAAATACTTGCCAGTGTAGAGGGTTCTTCACGGATAAACTGTCTATTTCGCTGCCCAAACCAATTTAGGTATGATAATAGATTTAAAAGAAGTTAATTTAATACCATTTTTTTTTTCAGTATATTCGTGAACAAGTATATGTGATAAGAATCTGAACGCAATATTTCTTATAAAAAAAAGTAGAGATTAATAATGTATATGGACTCCACGATCATCTAAAATCGTTTTGACATCTTAATGGAATGACTCAGGTTTGTATATCGAACATTTCTTGGGGAATCGTATCCTATTTCTCCCTGATAGTAATGCATAATGCCAGAAGCATTTTTGGTGTCATATTTCGTGCAGTGATGCTTCTTCGCACAAAATTCCAAGGATGTTCTATTGTACTACTATCTGATGAATGGGTTAGCCACTCTATTCACTCAATACTAACTGTATCAATTCTGCAGTCTGCGGAAAGAAGAAGCAAACCAATAGTCTTCGAGCATATAAGCCTGACATACAAACAATTTCTTATTGCTTGTATTGGCAATAGCCTTCCAGTAGTAGAAATAAACTTACGTTGAATCTTACGTCACATTAAGCGCGATCTTTACTCGACATTGCGACAGGTGTCGCTCGTCTACTTATTGTTGCGAATGATGGAGCAGATTCACCTAATATTTCCCGTAACTCATCTTTTATTTCGGTAGCTTTCATACTCTTAATTACGAAGTATTTAATCTCCGCACGATATTGTCCTTTTTCCATTTTAACAAAACGACGTGTTGCTTCTTCTTCAATCAGCTGTCAAAAATAAACTAATCAGCCGATTTATCTAAATATCTGAATGTAAACATATAAATACCCAACCTAAATTACAGTGCATTTGTTTTACCAATTAGAGCGCCACCTATGTGTCATTCTTACTACTTGTAAAACTATCCTCGTATGTAACGAAAGTAGTATTTATTTTAGTATTAATGTTTAATACTAATCTAAGAGGCATCATATAGTATATAACTGGATTGGAGCTATACTGTATTTTAAAATTTGAAAAATCATTATTACTTTTATAGCTTACCTTACAAATGGGTCATTAGAACTTCTGACATCAAGCACGAATCGCAAGTTTGAAATGAACTTTATGAAAAAACAAATTTGTCAGTAAAAGAGATGTCTGCTGTATTATTTTAGAGGTAAAATAGAAACATCAACTTATATTGTTTTTATAAGTCCGTGATTCTTGTTATGTTAATTTGAAACATTTTAATAATTTTACAGTTATTGGTACGTTACCAGTCTTGAATCTTTATTTTACTACATAGATTTTATTGAATACTTTATTAGGTATAAACCGACGACTGCCGTACATCCATGTACCGGTGTAACGAAATGAACTGACTTTTGTAAAATTGTTGTACAATTATTATAAAATGTGCAGACAAACACTTACTTGTGGATCTATCACTTAAATAAAAACTGATTTCTATGTTCTAAATTTCATATTCTTTATTTATTTTTTTGGAACTTTAAATTCTTTTAAATATAGTGCCGTAACCTAATGTATTGGAGCAAAGGTTTATGAAAAAGTTTGAAATTACTTCTTCTTCTGAAACTTTATCGTATGTTCGCTAAGAAGGTTTACACCTGTCGTGTACTTAATGCTTTAAAGTGCTGACCTTCCGTTTATGTTCAGTTGAAGGTTTTCGCTTCTTTAGTTTAATTAGGATTTAACTCGAACTTTGCAGTTCCGGTTTCCCCGTATTTTCTTGGATTTTTATATTGTTTTGTGTATCTGAAACGTATTTACATTTATAGTAAACTATTTTTGCACATATAAGAAATTCGATAAAGAAAATGAAAAAAGTATTTTCTTTCGTGATGAACTTTAAGCTATCTATAATTAAAAACTGAGCCTGTATCCACGTGTACATTTAATTAATATATTATTCAAATGTGACTCACGACTCTGTTTTCACATAATAAATTTATAAAAGTAATATGTAGATATCAGGAATATTCTCCTCTTAATGCTCAACCTAACCATTAGAAGGTTATTTAATGGTAATGGAATTTATTAAGTAGTGGGTGTTTGTTAAGCTGCATGAGAACTATCGATATCGATAACTATGATTTAACAGCTGATAATGTCAAACTGTGTTGACGTTTCTGTTCAGCAATGTTAGCCAAGTCATCATGAATTGTTTGACGCCACAACAACGCTTCCAAATTGTGTAAATTTACTATGAAAAAGTAAATCTGTTCGTGAAGTTCATAGAGCACTTCGTCCATTTTACGGACACCATAATCGGCCTAGTGAGCCATCAATTCGTGCAGTTATTGATCGATCTCGCACTTAATTTACTCTTCTCGATTCAAAACCATCAGCAAGACAAAGAAATATGCATACTGAAGAGAATATTGCTGCTGTAACGCGAAATATTGAAGAAGACGCTGAAATGTTTATTCGTTGTCGTTCTCAACTTGTTGGCTTTTGTCCTTCGACTACGTGGAAAGTTTTACGTAAGGATCTTGGTTTACGTGCCTATAAAATACAGCTCGTGCAAGAATTGACGCCAAACTACCATCGTTTGCGTTGCATTTGTGCTGATTGGGCTCATTTGAAACTGCCCGAAGATGAGCATTTTTATTTAAGAATTATGTTTAGTGATGAAGCTCATTTCTGGTTAAATAGCTACGTCAATAAGCAAAATTGCCGCATTTGGAAGGAAGATGATGCTCAAACCGTTAACGAATCACCATTACATCCAATAAAATTGACTGTTTGGTGCGGCTTACACGCTGGCGGCATCGTCGGTCCTTATTTCTTTCGAAATGAGGAAGGAGCTGCCGTTACGGTGCAAAATAAATTTGGTGACAACTTTATTTCCAGAAGTGGTCCTATACACTGGCCCCCTCGCTGTTGCGATTTAACGCCTCGTAATTACTTTTTATGGGGCTATGTTAAGTCAATGGTTTATGCCGATAAACCAGCAACTCTTGAAGCATTGGAAACCAATATTCAAGCCACCATTTACCCCATATGGCCAGATTTATTGGAAAGAGTAGTCAAAAATTGTACCGATCGAATGGACCATGTAACTCGTAGCCGCGGCTGACATATGCCGGAAATCATATTTAAAAAATAAATCCTATGATATTATCTATCAGATTATAATAAAAAAAAATTTATTTCAATAATATTTCTGTCTTGTATTATCATTTTAAGTTCTCAAGCTCTTAAAGAAACACCCATATTTTAAAACGGTAATTTTCTGCAACTAAGCGTGGACTAAGCCAACAATAATATCTGGATGAACTCAAGAATATGTTCTATTGGGAGTAATTTTCATTAAGTATTGCAAAATGTTGCTGTAATCAATTTCTTTTTGGCTATGGATTTTTGAAGTACAGGCATCGTATAGGTCATTCATAATTGAGTATGATCATGTTAAAAATTAATTTTCTCCAAAAATTGAATTGAAACTGCTACGTGAAAAATCAAGTACATGCTTGCCAATTTGTTCGGTATATAAACCGCATTGTCATTTTAAATGGTAAAGTATAATGTGCTTGTCCAAACAGAAACAGCTAATAATAGGTTAAGAAAAACAAACTGAGTTGTTACCTATTTAACTCCTTTGCAGGCAGTGTTTCGGTGACTAGTAAGTGGCAATCAATCGTAGTTCGTTTTGAAAGGACGTTGGTGGTTTAAAAACTCAGCAGTGTTCAGAGAGATCCTAAACCTCGGGAAAATCTCACAGGATTTACCATTAGTAAAATACCAAATGATTTATTTGTTCATTGAATCATTCATATCTGTTGTATATTTGGAAAGATACATGTATATATATTATATATATACCGTGAATATATTTTATAATGCAACATGCACATACACTAGTTGCTAGAGTAACGTAATAATGAAATGACAGCAATGTATTTTATCGTGTATTTTATTTTGCAACATAGGATGTGAAATACAGTAGTTGAACAAAATTTAAAAACTAATTTAACAAATTTTCAAAAATGTCACCATTGACGGCCAGACAGTATCCTAAGTGATTGTAGAATTCATTTATTGTATTTTGTATCTGCTCTGGAGTTATTTCTCTTGCAGCAACTCGTATTCTATTTTTTAATTGGTCAATATTGTTTAGAGGTTCTCCATGAAAAACTTTATTTCTGATACATGACCAAAGAAAGAAATCGTTTGGAGACAGGTCTGGTGACCTTGCGGACCATTCTACTTCTCCTCCACGGCCTATCCAACGGTTTGGAAATCTTTGGTTTAAAAATGTTCTAACCATATGAGGATTATGTGCCGGCGCGTCATCATGCTGGTACCAAATCTCACCATCAATATTTAAAGCGTGGAGGGCTGGCATAACTCTGTACTCAAGCAATTCTAAATATTTTTCTCCTGTAAGAGTACCCTCAATAAAAAACGGTCCTACAATATGGTATCCAATCAACCCAGTCCAAACATTGACTTTCTGTGGCCGCTGAGTCCTTGTAATATGATATCTGTGCAAATTTTGTCTACTCCAGTAGCGGCAGTTCTGTGAATTTACTTCACCATTTACATAAAATGTTGCTTCATCTGTAAAGCAAATTCTGCGTAGTAAAGTATCATCATTATGAAGCTTATCCAACATGATTTCACAAAAGTTACTTCTTCTTTCTGCATCATTCGCAATTAGTTCCTGAAGGTTTTGAAAATGATACGACTTAAAATGTTCTCGTTTTAGTAGTTTATGCACGGAAGATTTGCTTACATATGTAGTTTGTGCTAAAGCTGTTGTGGAGAGCATATTATTATTTTCGATTGTTTGTAGAATTTCATCTCTTTTGGCGTCAGTAATAACATATCTTGGCCTATTCTTTTTTTTATGATTAGGAACGATGCATCCATTATTTTTATACTTCTGTACTAACCTACTTATTGTAGTTGGACTCGGTCTTGGACGGTCAGGATATGTAATTTGAAACAAATCTGCTACTCTCCTCAAACTCATATTCGAGTTATACCAGTTCACTAATAACAGTTTTTCTTCTACACTATACATACCTCAAAAATAGAGTAACTTATTTTGACATCCTATGTTGCAAAATAAAATACACGCTAAAATACATTGCTGTCATTTCATTATTACGTTACCCTAGCAACTAGTGTATGTATGTATGTGCATGTTGCATTATAAAATATATTCACGGTATATATATATATATATATACTCATGTAATAGCAAGCATTAATTACAGAAACTTTAATGAAAAATCGTCTGCATCGGACAGGACTTGAACCTCCATCTACTGTTCTCCGGATGGCCGCTTTATCAATCGAGCTACTATGCAGTGCAACTTCAATTCAAGTCATTTTAATACGCCAAAAAATCACTCGTAAACAAGTTTTAACTAGTTATAACTCACAATCAAGCTTTTAATGCTTCTTTGCTATATAATCAATAAATGTTTAGTAATTAATAAAATGATGCAGGGAAAAGTTAGTGTTCATTAATGTAGATCCGGAAGAGCTTAATTACGTATATGCTATACATACACAGTCTGTTGCAGAGAAAACCGAACTTTTTTAAAACAAAACCAGAAGCTTAGTGTTTTGGTACAATTCATTTATTTTATTCAAAGTAGCTGCCTTCGGCTTCAATACAACGTTTTGTACGGTCAATTAACATAACGAATGAATTTTTAAGTTCATCTTTGGAGATGTCCTTCATGATCGCTGTGGACATCTTTTTAATGGAGAATAGATAGAAATTACGGGGGACCAAATCCGGTGAATACGGTGAATGGTTGATGAGTAAAGTGTCATTTGTAGTTGCACGATATTGAGGGCATACACAACGTTTTACAGCTCATGGTATACGACTGTAAATTTTGCTTTAGTCTTTGGCAATAGGTCTCGTATCTGCAGACATCCGTAAAGTATGATCAGAAAACTTTCCTTCGCATTGAAGAGTGCGAAAAGTTTAATGGACTATATTACGAAAAATATACTAAAATTTTCCAAATAAGATGTTATATTTTACTGTTTCAATATTAAAAAAATATTTATCGTAAAATGTCTTTAATTGACATACAAACAAATAAATTATTAGATGGTCCAATTAAACTAATTAAAATGTAATTTATATCAACAGATAGTATTAGCGCAACATAGAATCGTATAATAATAACTATGTGAATTTACTTTGTATCATACAAATATTGCTCCCCATTATTAACTAAATGAAACTAGCTTTACATACGAATCAATTGCAAATATTAGCAGTAACAGATTTAGCTCATATTAGAACATTATTTGAATACGCGTCAAAGAAATATCGATATTCGGGCATCGAATTAGTCAGTAGAATATTTGAAACTATAGAACCAGGGTATGGGTTTTTACATATACAATGTACACGCGACAGACAAAGCACTGAAATAACTTTCCATTTGGATAACAGATTTGCGAATGTGCAGGGAAAACAGGTTCGGTGGATAATGTACCGCAAATATATTGTCCCTATATATACAGATGTTTACTGACAGGCATTTCAATATATTGTAATAGATTGGAATATGCATGAACTCCATATACCAAATTAACAATGTAGCAAAACACAATAAAAATACGTTTGTACATATTTGCGCGTCATTAATATAAACAAAAACTATTTAATGGTACAAAATAAAATATTGTTTTTAATTGCTAATTAAAATTATTTTTAAATAATGCATTAATTCTTCTAGTTGCTGATTACATTGAGAAAACGAAATTTCCTAATTCAATAATAGTAGTACCCGGCCCAACAAAGAAAACACAAAAATTTTGGAAAGAAATATATTTATTTTTCAACATAACCTCCTTTCAGCTCTATACACTTTTCCCAGCGATGTTCAGTAGGTGTTCGATACCCTTCTTATAATAAGAACTGTCTTGCTCCTCAAAATAGCCATTAACTGCTGACATCACTTCTTCATCGTTGGGAAATCTTTGTCTACTAAGCCATTTTTTCAAGCTTGGGAACAGAAAATAATCCGAGTAGACTAAATCTGGCGAATAGGGTGCATGAAGTAGCAATTCAAACTTTAATTAATCAATTTTGGCCATTGCAATAACGGATTTGTGAGCTGGGGCATTGTTTTGATGACCTTGCCTGTAGATGAAACGGTCTTCGCCTTTTTTGGAACGGGTTCTCCCTTTTGAGTACATTGTTTTGATTGTTCTTTTGTCTCGGATGCATGCTTATGAAACGGTGCAAAAATTATGCTTCGTTGCTGTGAAACTTCACTAAACACTCAATTGAAACATCTTCACAACATTGTTTTGCTCGAGTGTGAGCAAACGCGGTATGTCCAAATTTTCAGATAGTATGCGATGTACCGCACTTTTTGAAATGTCTACTACGCTTTGTGGATTTTCTTCACCATTTCTGGAGTCGTCACATCATTTGGTCGACCACTGCGATGCTCGTCTTGGCAGCACGTACGGCCTCATTTAAATTCTGCTACCCAATTTTCCACTATTGTAAGCGAAGGAGCAAACTCGTATAAAACTTGTATATCGGTTGAGCTGAGGCTTTTCAAATAAAAGTATTGTATCACGTAACGATGACAAATTTTCTCCATTTTTACAAATTCACTAAAAACGTTCACTATTGATGGCCGCCAAACAAATACTAAACATCGTGGCGTCTTCAAACTTGAAACATATGTTTTATAGATTGTATGCTTTCTAATGCAGTGATATCTTTCAAACAACTACCGCCATCTCTAGGCCAGGCCGGGTACTTGTGGGACCACTCTCGTAAACGACGTTTGTCATAAGTTGAATAATTAATAATTGTTTAAATAAACATGAAGGGATGCAAAGGGAAAATGCAAAATTTTCTTTCACTTAAATAATTACAAATGCTTGCTAAACTAAATTACGAGAATTTTGAAATAAGAAGCAAATGTCTGTCTTTTAACAATGATAGTGAATGTGAATATGAATGAAATGTTATTTTTTGGCTGATTTATAAAATTCCGAAAGTGAACAACTACGCATTTATGATCTTACACTTGCATTAGCAGAAACGACGTAAATATATGGAAATAACACTATTGTACTTACTTAAAATATTGTTCTATTTAACATAAAAACGTCTTGAAGCAGTTCTCTACATAATAAATATGCTTCGTGCCATTACTACTAGGTAGCTAAAAGGGTAATTAAATGAATATTATGCATTTTACATTGATTAAAAGCATTATTTTTATCACTGTAGCTAACTTACATAATATTTTCTTTGCACTGAATTTATTATCAAAACTTTTTTACTGCTAATCTAAATTGGTATTATGTGTTTAACAAATATACAAAATCCTAGAAGTAAGCATTATTTAATAGACTTTTCCCAGTAAAATTATTTTCTTTCAGGAAAACTGTAATATTTAATCGATCCGTTGTACAAAGCTAACACTCTCCGTATACTAATTAATCATTTATAATCTTTTATAATTACAGATATCACATACTATTAGTTGACCGTAGTATATCGCCTATCGATTTACCGTGAAATCACTTAGCATTTTAGGGTTGTTAAAATTGTCATGCTTCACGTCAATCATCTACTTACGTAATTGATTTTCATTTTTCTTTTTACAAATTGCAACGGTTCTAGTCTTTTTCGCAGTAATTATACAATTATTAGTAATGAGCAAGTTACAAAAACACTTCCAGTTATTAATGTTGCTGCACGATAGTGTCCAAAATTGGGTTTAATTTCGGAGCACTGTTTTACCTAACTTTACTTACAGATGTTAGAGTGAACCGGACTAAATTCTTTCATCATTGTATGGTCGAATCTCCCTATTGTTGAGTATAAATATTCCACCACTTCGTAAGTACATACATACCACGTTTAGAGAATTATTTTGGTTGTGACTGAAGCCATTTGTGTTCTTGATTCTGAGTGGTCCGAACACTACATTACTAAGAGCGTATGGATTCACAAGCATTCAAATTTTATATCCTGGATAGTCTGAACTATCAAAGGGGCTCCCCTATTCAAAATTACTTCCTTCGCATTCCAGAAGAAAATGAGCATTACCTTTCCAGTAGATTGTTGAATGTGGATTTTTTTTTCGGCGATAAGCTGTAGCACTATTCATTGCTTGACCTTTTCGTGTCGAGCTGGTTGTAGTGAACCACAGGTTTCATTGCCTGTCTGTAGCAATTTTTTCCGGAAATGCGTCACCTTCGACATGGAAAAAGGTGCCAATGCGACGGTCTTTGAATTAGGCAGTCAACTGACGTGGCACCTACCTTGCAGACCCTTTTTTGAATTTCAGTACAACATGGACCATAACTAATCTTCAAAGTTGTGGCTACTTCTTTCAGAGTTATACGCCTATTTTCTTTTGCAAGATTTTCCACTAATGCAATGTTTTCGTCCGTCACTATGCGGTGAGTTTGTCTCGGTCTTGAGTCATTCTCCACAGAAGTTACGTCACTTCTAAACTTTTTACACCACTCGTACACTTGTTGCAATGCCACACACGGATCACCGTACTGCACTGCCATTTTGAGATGCTCTAACGCGGTGCATATTGATAGTGGAGCAACCATCCCTTTATTGACGCTGCTGCTTTCTTCTGTTTTAGCAGTACTCTGACTTTGTTAAACTCAAGTAACCCTACTGCTACATACCTAGTCAATCATATAACTTTTCAGAATTCATTGTTTTTGTGTATATACCGTATATGACGCGTATAGTTAGTTCTCTACATAAATCCTAAACTTCACTTTTCTTTCCACCCTTTCTTTATTTATTTGTTTCCACGCTTTTCTATTTTTGCTTTCTCTTGTCAATCATTGACACCTGCCCCTTATTGTCATGACATTGTTATGAGTCTTATGATGTTATGTACATATACTTATTTTGATTCTGAAACATTTTTGTTCTTCAAAAGCTTTTTGGTCGCACAAAAGACTGTCTTTGCTGTAATTATTTTTTCTTTTTTATCCATATCTCTGCTTCCGTCACTTAATATCATGATGCTTAAAGATTTTAAACTAGCAACCTCTTCAAATGTAGCGACCTATTTTGATGATTTCGTTTTCTTTTTTTTTCATTTCGGTAAATTGAGAATTGAAATACCTTCTCGTTTTGGTCCACAGTAAGCAAATTCGCACACATCTTGCACATAATTTTTTTATACTCAATTCATGGCATTATGCAAAACACATAGATCAGTGCTTTCGCTTTCGCACGAAATATGCAAACGTTCTGCTACTTCTCGTAATTTTATTTTTTTAATAATCTTGGAGTTCATACGTCTTTTGGGTGTCCACTGTGTTGTTCATCAAATATACCGCTCCTGTAACGTTTGAAATTAGATGTCCATATGGATATCTAAGAGGTTTATTGAATATCTCTATATATGGTTTAGTTATTTAAAAATAAGATCTGAATAACTAATTCGATACTAATTTGTCATGTTTCAAAACAAGCTAAAAACTGTCGACTTTCTGCTCAAATAGTAAACTTTTTTTAAAATATGAATAAACGCAGCATTTGACAGTTATGTTTTGAAAGTTTCAAGTTGAAAAATAAATAATTTTTTATTAGTACTGCCCTCTTTCGTTGAACTCCCTAATTACTGATTCGCCCTTGCATCTACAATTACACAACATATTTCTTTTCCAAATGCGTAATAAATGACCAGACTTAAATACGATGGTTATCCATAAAAATCGAAACCAATCTTTGGGTTTAATCGTTTATTGAAAAGATGTAAATATCGTAATAAGTAAATTTTATGACATTTCAAAATAATTTACTATTGACATAAGTAGCAAAGACATACTTTTATAGGTCATGGCACACTGTGGGCTCCACGTAGATCATAATTCCCAAATATTTACGTTAATATTCTTGCGTATAATTATGCCTGATATCCCATTACTGCCCCTATTTAATGCTGGTGTAAAAAATAACCCTCATTTTGGCATTTGAAGTGACCACATATCGGTAGAACTCAATCGTGTCTTCTTTGTAACTCATTGGTAAACCTAATTACCCTCTGCATTTTTCGGAATTGTTTGTGATTTTTGTGCAATGGGGTTCGTGAAGGAGGTATATACTTTATTCTTATTTATTTTTTAATGATGCCGGAAATATGAATAATAAAATTTGAATTTCATCTATTTTTTCATTTATTTAAGTACTTTTGCCCGTGATTCCCCGTTAATAATATATAAGAATATAAATCTCACAGTCTCTAATATGAAAATCATATAGTACTGTCGTCCACAAATGTATTCCGCGCTTTCTATATGACTTCTACGGAGTTGTAGGGCACCCGTAGACTCTAATCTACACACCGGCTAAAATGCAACATTTGCAATTATGTCATTTATAATTTACTTCAGGCAAAAAGAGGCTTAAAAGTCGAATTAATTAAAAATAAACTTCACTCTGACTGTCAATTAATATCAAATAATAATGAATTTGTGGACGAAACCCAATGTGGAGGAATGGTCATTGAAAATATATGTTTGGTAGTCCTGAAGATGGTTAATAAAATTAGAATACGATTTGAATTACTAGAAGGCACTTTATATTCTTTATGATTTACTTCAGGCAATGTTCACAAGTGTTCATTCACTAGAATGCACTTGTTTGACTTCTAACTATAAAATTATGGAATGGACTCGGAACAGGTTGGCCATGTGTTATATGTACATAGCTAGAGCCCTTGCCGTATCACAACGTTTAATAATTATCACCTCTTCTCTTACAACGCGAAACCACGTGCGGCGTGCCAAGATCACGATCATTTTTGGACACATGTTATTACTAAAATATGGACCAATATTTTAAAATATTTCCTTTTTATTTGTGTTGGTAGATTTCTAAATATCAGAATTATACTACAAATTGCTAAACAATTATTTTTATTTTCAAAAGTCAGCATAAATCTATTTTTTTTAATCGTATATACTATGTATATGCATATATTTGTTCTCTTTTGGCGCTTGAAACATTCAATTACACACTTTTTGTCGACCGTGCTATACAGAAGTTTTTTTTTATTTTACGTGATTACTGTTTTAATTAAAAAGAGCCCTCGAATTTGATAAAATTAAATTGTTCGAGGTACGACAAAAATTACTGTAAAAATTGCAACATCAAAGCCTTTTACGTAAATATATGCATATATATATATATATACATAGTGTATACATATACATAGATGTTCAGTGTTGTTACTCTTATCGTGTGAAACCAGTGTGAACTTGAAAATCAATATTACGTTCGGCACCCACCCAAAAATTACAACGGCGAAGTACGTCCAACGATCCGTAAAGATTACAACTTGTGAATTAACCTCCGAGCTCTTCCTGTATTAATCAGTTATGCCCAATTTATTAACATCCTGACGCTTGGGAGCGTTGCATGCTTTATTTCGCACGATTTATAATGAAAATTATAGATGTCGTTTCAGTGCCTCTCGTAGTTGCGAAAAGTACTTCTAACGCTATTTTTCCCGTATTTAGAAATAAACATGTGAGAAAACATTGTGTATACATCGATGATGCATTTGTTTCTTTGTTTATGTATTTAAATCACTAATTTTGGCTACGTTTTCATAGTCTAATTAAAACTGCAAGTCAAAATTGTATATTCGTAATTTTTTTATTTTTACACGAATAACTCTTTTCCAATAATTCATTCGGACGTCCCTTAAAAGTAGTAATTAATTGTATTATATATATTTCGTTTGCAGCAGCTTTTGGCAATTCTTCCATGTTTGCTCTGAAGAAAATAATTGAATAAATATTTAGCATTAAATTTTATAGAAAATGAACTGAAACTTTCACAGATATTATAAAAATAATTCCTCGAAACCTTTCGAATGGCACATTTGTCTTAAAAGTCGTCACGAATTAGTTAAAAATGAACTTCACTGTGAATCAATATCGAATACCAATGAATTTGTTGACGAAGTCTAATGTAGAGAAATGGTCATTGAAAATAAATGTTAGGTATTCCTGAAGATGGTTAATAAAATTAGAATACGATTGAATTACTAGAAGGCATTTTAAGGTGATTTTAACTTGAAACATTTGGTATAGATTCCAAAATCTGACTTTAAAATCTCTAACATTTTCCCCAAAAGTGTACATGTTGATATTGGATTTTTTCATTATATATAGTTGGACCAAGCTAGAGTGTCGAACCTTGCAGCACAATCGCAATACAATGTATTTGTATATTTACGAAAACAATTTTATCGTGCGTGTTTCAAAAGACGTACCTTTACAAGGATTTAAATTGTAATAGTAATAGAATGAAAATGTTTAAAATTCTTAATATGTAAATAGATTTAGCTTGCTTTATTGTTCAAATTTAAGTAAATATTATTACATACACTACAGGCCATAAGTGAGGGATCACTTCTCATAAATAACAAAACACTTGAATTTTAGACACATCCCTTAGACTTTTACCTGTTTTGGTGGGAATAATTGAAATAACAGTTGTAAATGTAATTCTGAGAAGGATTATTTGGATTATTATTATAAATTAGATAAATATATTTGTTTCTGAAAAATATTGTAAATCCTTTTAATAGTTTTATGGCGTCTATTTAATAGAAATGTTTTATATACCCCAATAAATTTAATAGGGTTTACAACGCAATATTATTATAATGGTAATAGGAATTCATAGTAAACTATTTAGCAATTTAAAAATTAGTTTTCGTGCAGCATTTGTCCGAGTAAGTTGCAATACGAGTGTTTGAGAACAGACGTAAAAGTAACTTATAAAAATGCCGAAAAGGAAGGAACTCGTAGTTCTATAATAACGCTACATGGTTAAATTTATCTTATCACACCGTGCAAGGAACAGTGAAACGATATTCACAAAGTGGATCATTACAACCAATAAAACGTTGCGGAAGGCCAAGGGTAACTACCAGACAAGAGGATTTGCGCCTAAAAATACTATCAAAACGAAATAGGCACCTCACAGCTCCTCAGCTTCGAGCAGAGCTGAATGAAGGCCGTCGAAAGCCGGTGTCACTGACTACTGTAAAACGACGTTTGACAAAGGCGGAACTACGTGGGCGTATTGCAGCTGGGAAACCATTATTGAATCCACGAAATCGTAAAAAACGGTTACAATGGGTCCAGGACCATCAATACTGGGACATGGAAATGTGGAAGCAGGTGTTATGGACAGATGAGTCAAAGTTCCAAGTGTTTGGTAGTAATCGACGAGTTTTCGTTCGAAGACAAGTGGGTGAAAGGAAGTTACCCGAATGTGTAGTGCCAACTGTTAAACACGGGGGAGGTTCTGTGCTTGTTTGGGGATCCTTTTCCTTTGATGGTGTCGGAGATTTGTACCGCATTGAAGGCATTTTAAAAAAAAAGGGGCACCTGAAGATTTTGGAGGAACATGCAATTCCGTCTGGATTAAGGTTAATTGATGAACGTTTTCACCTATAACAAGATAATGATCCCAAACACACTTCCCAACTCTTTAAAAACTATGTGAATCAAAAAGAGGAGGAAGGGGTGCTGATAAATATGATTTTCCCACCACAATCACCCGACCTCAACCCTATCGAATTACTGTGGGATGCATTAGATAGAAATGTGAGAGAAAGCTGTCCACAATCGCAGAAACAGCTTTGGGAGCAACTTGGGAGAAATTCTACAGAATATGTTGAAATTATTTTATTTTATAAGGAAAATTGTTCATTTGTCTCGTAGATATAGTTTTGTAGAAATATACGTTTTGTTTCACTAAGCGTGCATGCTTTTTTTAAATTTCATCTACTGATCCCTCACTTATGACCTGTAGTGTATATTATTTCGGCCTTTCCTGAATGAAGGTCCATATTAATTCGTTAAGGTAGTTTTGATGGAGCCTGTGGTTGATTCACTTAATCACTGAAGGTTGATATATAACCCCTTGCCACATTAATTTTCGAATTCTGTATACGTATTTCGACAACTAAGTTGTCATCATCAGTAGATAATTAAAAAGTGTCGCACCGTACAGTGTACATTTTGGTTCTCAACGGTACGGATCGCTTACGGACTTTGTTTTCGTACGGGTATTTTTCGCCGTAGTTTACCAGGTGCGACACTTATTATATGGACACGTACTTTAAATATTCTTTAATATTTTTCTCTCGTTTAAAGAAAAACTGATAAAGTAAAATACAATATATAATTGACATAATGGGTCAGGGAATCGTGTGGTGCGGGAAAGAGGAACCATTAGTTCGCGTATTTCGGTTCGGCAATTTAAAATAGTTTTATTATAGGTGCCGATCCCGATCCCTTCAAAGTGTTATTGCTGGAGAAGGGATAAGTTTACTAATAGATTTAACAGAGTAACAATGCAATGAATAGCGTACATTAACGAACCAAAGAAATCACCAGTCGAGCTTCTGGAAAAACATTTCGTGACCTACGAGTATGTATTGCTATAACGCATATTTTCGCGATCGTTGATATGCTTTTGACAAAGAAAGTTAAGAAACACTCTCCATCAATCTCCACATTCTCATATGTATTCATAACATATATATCTCGGGTTATGTAAAAACACTTTAACGTCGAATTTAATTAAATTGCTTGTCAACACAACATTTACCCTAACATTTTCAAAATGGTTTATACGTAAATTCTTTGCTAATTTATCAAACTCGAATCATATGAGCAAATAATATGGGGAACTATAGAGATTATGTTTATATTATTCACACATACCGTGCTTTCATATTAAAATGGTACAAACACCGTATTATATTATATTCGGGTCTAGATACCGAATGCCGATCAGAACGTAAAGTGGTGGGGCGCGAGTCAGTCAAATCACAACAACGACTGACTACAGATTACAGATTAAGTAGTTGTTCGTGGTACTTGGCGGAAGGTCTATCACTGACTGTCCAAATTGTTTACGTCCAAAAATTAATAAATTATAATTACTTTTAACTGTACAATTAGGTATTTTTACCATAAGTTTCGCATTGAACTAAAAGACGTTTTCTAATAAAACGTTTAAAAATAAAAGAAAACTCTTAAGGAAGCTAAAAAATAAAACAATTAAATTCCCAAATGTTCCTCCTGCTTGCGCTAAACAGTACCCCAATCTATTATAAAATTCATTTCGAATATTGGCCAGTACAAGAGGATTAATAATTTGGAATTGGTGTTCGATATTAACCTGTAATTCTTCCAAATTATTAGCCCTTTCGTCTTGATGCCCATATAACTTTGATTTTATGTAACCCCATAAAAAAGGTCATTAGGGGCTAAGTCTGGTGACCTTGGTGGCCAACGAATTGTATCACTATTAGATATAACTCTTTGGAGGAATATATTATTTAAATATTCATTCACAATTCTAGTTCCATGGGCCGGACAACCATCATGCTGGAACCATACGTTCTCTAAATTGAGGTTAATAGTTCTCAAAGCAGGGACAATGTCGTTTCGGAGAAGATTCAAATATATATCCCTATTTAAATTTCCTTCTATAAGAAATGGACCAATAATGTTATTCCCATAAATACCAGCCCAAACATTCAATTTTTCAGGATACTGTGTCCCCGTATTCAATTGTCGATACTCGTTTTCAATAGACCAATATCGAAGATTCGACGGATTTTGTTTACCGTGCAACGGAAACGTGGATTCATCGGTAAACACGATAGTCTCAATGAAGTGTTCATTCGCATTTACACGTTCTATTACAGTTTCACAAAATTCCATTCTGCGGTGTTGATCAGCATGAAAAATTTCCTGATGAGTTTGGTATTTACAGGATGTGTATTTATTTTTCTTTAATATCTTACGAACTTTACCCACGCTAATTACCTATCTCTTCTGATATTTTAGATATAGTAATATTGGAATTGTCTTCGACCATTGCGCACACCATGACTTCCTGCATTTCTTTATCGTTATTTATTCTCCGTATTTTATGACATTTACATCTCAAAATGCAACCTTCTGATTTAAACTTTTTAACTACTAATGATATTGTTGTTAATGCAGGAAAGGGACGATCTACATACTTTTCAGAGAAAAGGCACTGGATACGCCGTAAAGAATTACCTTTCAAAGCCCATGTTATCATTTGGATTTTTTTCTTCCAATGTATACATTATCAAAGTAGTCAGTTATAGTCGTGATTCAAATGACGCGCGCCCCACCACTTTACATTCTGATCGGTATTCGGCAGCTAGACCCGAATATAATGTGGCACAGTTTTCGTAGGGAGGTAAAATGTATGCACGGTATGTGAATCGGATGGCGCACTACTATATGAATGAACTGGTTGATATAAACATTAGTTTATATCTATAACGTATGGAACACACACTTACTTATTATAATAAGTAAGATTGATTATTTTCATCATGTCAATGACGCAAAGATGCCCCGTCAGATGTGATTATTAACTACGACGGGTGTAAATAAATTTTTTAACCCTTTGCCTACGTTAAAACTTCATATGTTATTTATTTTACTTACAATCGTACCTATGCAGGTTTTCCAGCAGGGCTGTGCTCTACTGCAAACCCGAAGGCTTCTTATATTCCCTAATTTTGTTTTACGCGTCTGAGTTGAAAGTAAAACAGTGTAAGCATGATTACAATCGTTAGAATAATCACTATATCTTGGACTATGTGACTTTTATGTTCAATCTATATTAAAAAGTACCTCGAAGAACGCACTTTGATAGCACTGTATCAATAAAGGAATAATTGCGAAAAGTGTTTGGTTAAATGCATTGCATCAAACTGAGAATTATTTGAAGGAGGTGTTATAGATACTGCTGGATAAATTTTTATTTTTGATTTTATCCTTGGTTATTTTCACTTAGTGTAGTGCATCGAGAAATCCTAGAAATTATAGCGATTTTTATAAGAACATTTTTAATTTTTCGAATGGCTTCGACCTTTTAAGGGAATTAATGGAATACATTTGTGGAATATGAAAATATATCATAGAATTCCTTGAAATTGATATAATAAGAGTAAAATAAAGTAATATCTCTAACTTGACATCACATTTAAATCACCTTATGATAACGTGTCTTACGATATAAAGCATAAAATTAACAAGAGAATAAATGTAATCTAAGTAATAAAGAAAATACAATAAAATTAACATTATAATTCACAAATACAATTTTTGACCTTATATTGTCTCTTTATTTTATGTACATATACACTTTTCGCGTTTTAATAGAGCTCGTAACTCGCTCTTCTCTGCAGAAATGACCAGTGACCGATTATTTGGCAGAATAACTAGTTATGATTCAAATCATAGACTGCACGTAACTCTTTTGATACAATATAATTCCCCGTCTATCTATATAAACGCAGATTTGATTACACACCCTACACACAGAGAAGTTATCCTGTATTCCGCACGCCTTTGTCTCCATAGACGGATGATTGTTTTATTATATACACATGGCTCACAATTGCACACACCTGTCCATTAATTACAACTACATATCATAAATGAAGACACACAACTAAATTGAAAATAACTATACTAAAATATAATTAAAGCATTATTTAAAATAAAATAAACGATCATTACACTCTTTTGAAATTAAGCAGACTACAATATAAAAATGGGAAAAAATATTATATAAAAAATATTTGAAGCCTTTGTGGTAATCGAATAATACATTATGAATTAATCAGTTTATTACTTAAACGAAATTGTATAAATACAATAATGTATTAATATTAATTTACATTTGTAACATGTATATTTACTTAAATGAAGTTTAAAAAATATACATATATACAGAAAATGAAAATAGTCTTTCCAATAAATTCATTTAAGGTATTCAAGAAGGCCTTTATTTGGCAACAACTTTTCTAGTTGTACTCTTAAGCAAAAATTTCACTGTAAGAGCTCTTGCAAAGTTCCTTAAGCCATTGCAAAGACTGTTTGGTCTAATCAATGTTTTCGAAGAAGAAACGTCTTTCGGTTAGAGGAATATTGAATCAATCTACATTATTAATAGCCCTGTCAATAACTTTCAAGCGTTCAAACACACCAGAAGTGTATTGTAGTCGTTGAAAACGAAATATTTAGAAAAATATTAAGGCCAATCCGAAATGAAAATATAAGTTGATGAATTCGAGTGAATAACAAAATGTAAGACCATCTAATATACAATACAATGTAAATGCATGCCATAAATGTTAAAAAAACAAATTGACATGTACTAAATAATTGCTGCAGAAGCCAAACTTTAAAATAATTATATGCCAATTTAACATATGTATGTACCTAAGACTAATTACTTTTATTATTTCTATCTTAAAACTCGTCTTTTCCTCAGTTTTGAACCCGCTTGCTAGTATTCTAATTAATTTAAGAGCCTGAACTCCTACAGTCGCTTTTACGGAACGACAATGACCATAAATATCCCAAGAATTTTGGTATTTTATAACTAGATTGCTAACAAAACAGAGTAAAATATTCTATTATAAATTTTCTTACATATTACATTTTCAGTACATAATCTTGTATATTTTCTAAATAAGTAATGTACGAATATTTCTCTCATGTTATGAATGTCGTAAACTAAATACTTTGAATACCCTATAGAATTTCTAATTCCATAGCTTCAATGAACTAATTAAACGCATTTTATTCAAATTTAAATTATTTTATAATATGAACTAAGATTTTTTAACTGAATTTGATTCGTTTATTGAAATAAATGTAAGCCTTCTAAACAAATAAAGCAGTGAATATATTAATATATATATATATATATATATATATATATATATATATATATATAGTCTGACGCAGAAAAACCCGAACTTTTTTAAAATAGTAATTCTTAGTGGCGCCATCTATTAAACAAGTATTTGTCGGTAAGGCAGACCTTTCGCCAATTTTATGTCAAAATATCATGACATTTGCACCATTGGAAGCAGAGAAATTGCGCATAAAGTATTTGTAACAGTGATGTATTTGGCGTTTAATTAACGTTTAATTTGGTGAAACAGGTGTATGGCGGTACGTGTTTATCACGTACGAGTGTGTATGAGTGGTATAAACGATTTTAAGACAGTCGTACAGACATAAATGACGACGAACATCCTTGTCAAAAAAAATCCGAGGTTACCGAAAGTAATATCGAACTTGTGCGTGAATGAGCCGAAATCGTCATTGCGATACGTGGAAATGGAACTAAATATTTCCAAAGTTTCCATTCATCATTAACACATTATTTAGGACTGAGAAATATTTGTGCAAGGTCTGTACCACATAAGTTAACTGAATTCAACATTGTCTAGATTTTATTGAAAACTCAAAAGAGGACGTAAGCTTCGGGTATTTTATTGTAACTGACGATAAGGCGTGGTAGTTTCATTCTGATTCAGAAGCCAAGTGTCAAAGCTCTGAATGGAAGTATCTAAGTGAAGAAAGATCGAAAAAAAGGCGTTTGGAGAAGTCAAAAGTGAAGACAGTGTTGATTTTTTTATGATTCGAAAGGCATAGTGCACAAAGAATTTGTACTAACAGTCAATGCTGTATATTATCTTGGTGTTATGAAGCGTATTTTAGCCCATATTCATCGTGTGTGCCCTCAATATCGTGAAAATTGTAGCTGGCCTTTGTTGCATGAAAATGCACCATTTTATCGCTCGACGCTCTTCACTGATTTTCTAACTACAAATGGCATTTTAACCATCAACCATTCACCGGATTCGGCCTCCTGTGATTTCTATCTATTCTTTAAGCTACATTTGCCTATGAAAGGAGAGCGTTATGGCGACGTCGAAGCCATTATAAAGGCGTCAAGAGCGACCTTGAAGGACATGTCTAAAGATGAACTTAAAAATTCATTCCACATGTTAAATGACCGTTCAAAACTTTGTATTGATGCTGAAAGCGACTACTTTGAATAAAATAAATGAATTTTACCACAATAGTAAGCTTTTGTTTTTATTTGTAAGAAGTTCGGTTTTTTCTGCGACAGACTATATATATATGGTTATTATTTAAAAATGTATGACCTCTTGTGGACTTATTTTTAAATTAATATTATATTATTAAAAAGACTATTTATACCACACCTTGACTTCTGTCAAGTACAATGAAAAAATTTAAGGGCGATTGATGGTGATAATGGTTAAATTAAAAGATACTTTATTCATCTAACTTTGTTTATTTTTTTTATTCTTACTCTTTCTCAAGGTTATAAGATTGTGCAGCTTTTTGATAAGATATGGGTCAAGATAAGTATACAAACTTGAACGTATATACCGCCTATAGCATTTAATAAATTAAATAGTGAATAATTTTAATTAAATCGTATATTTGTTTCAATTATGCTTTAATGCTGTGTACTATGTCTCAGACTGTAAGATATGCAAATTTTTTTATTAAAATTTGTAAATATAGGTTATGAAATTTTTAACCACCTTGTATATTATAATTTAAGATAATAGAGCCTTACAATATCTTAACAATATTACTTGAACCTTATAATTTTTTAATCTATAATTGAATTTATAAACTGTCACTTTTCTCATTAATTAATAAATAAATATTACACTATAAATATTTTAATCATTCTACTTCTTACTCGGTTTATATATGTATATATACATATATGACACGAAGTCCACATATTCATCTTTGTTTAGAAGATATCGTATAATTATTCCATACTATTATCTAGCATGTCGATTTGATGAACTACTTCATTTTGAACGTAATTTTGAACTTAGTTTGAATCGAAATGAATGTGCAAATTTCGACATGTGTCGTCGAGAACTGATACAATTAAAACAGCACACGAACTACTGCAAACTTCGATATGGAAATTGTTCGAGTGTCAACGAGTTTTAGATGTTTCCGAATTTGTGAGAACGAGATACTGAATGCATTTGTGTCTCATTATCCTTAAGACAAGTACTGATAGTATGCTTGTAATGAATGCTTCGTCATTCCCTTTGTTAGTATATAATTTCTTTGCTTTCAAACATTCATCGATTGTATAGCAATGTAATAAAACCCTATGCACGTATAAAGCTCATTTTTAATAGAAATGTTTTCTATATGTTGGAGAAATACTCCATTGTGTTACATTAAACTCATTAAACATTCTTTCATATGGTCTTATGTACGTTGGGCTTTAATTTAAGACCTTGCAATTTGTAAGTTTACTTATCCTTAATACATATCTTGTCACGAATTCAGGAGTCTTTCGATGTGGAGCAGTTCTGTTAATTCTGGATAATTTTTTTCCACTCGTTTCTATTTTTTAGTTAAGCCTATTCTCGTTTCCTATTTTGTTTCTTTCCTTTCCACACATGCACTCTAGCTTAACTTTTTATTCTACTTAACATCACCTGAACTAGTTTTCGTACGTCAATATTGCCCTGTAAATGGTTCTAGATATTTCCGGTTTTAATTTCCTAGCAACGTGTATGAATTTTGCCTTAATAGTACCGAACGTTTTTGTAGTCTTTTTGATTTTATTTACATCTATAGCTTCTTTACCGTTTACTTCTACTGTTGTCCATAAATACTGAAAGATCCCCATTCTTCTTGCCGGCTTTGTTTATTCTGATGGACTAACAGTCAATATATTTGTTTTTTACCGTTCATTAGTGTTTTATTTGTAAATTTGAAAGTTATTAATTAGTTCGCGATGGTTTCTTTTAAAATTCATATTGGCATCGGTTTACAATATACGATTTGTAATTTCTAATCTTAAAAGTGCACTACGAGTATTTCCATATTTTTGATAAATGGGGTCAAGATCATTACTTCCCTAAATAGTAGCCCATCATTAATTTTCTTATTTTATTTGTACAGGCCTTCTATGAGGCGTGAACATTTTTTATTAACACTTTTTTCCAAATTAATCATGAAGTCTTCACATTTACTTTGCCTAAGGCGGTTTTTAACATCTAGAAACGCTCTTTTCTTCCTTTTTTCTTGATTTTGTTTTTTGTAATTCGCTCTTCTATATAAATGTGTGTAGTGTACTTGCTTCCTTCCCGAAGTCGCTTTATGACTTTGATAGCGTCGACTCTTTATTGTACTTAAGATTCATTTTAATACTTTTTCTATGCTTTTATGATCCCCTTTCTTGTGTATCTAGACTGTAAACCCAGTTTTTAAATTACAATTTATTACATGTCCACTACTTTTCTCGGTAGTTGTACCGTCTAGATATCATTTAGTCCTAGAAAGGACTATTTTCTAAACGAGCTTTCGGTCTTGCTTTGCCAATTCAAGTCGTTGCTACTGTTGCAGTTATTCTTTGAGTAATCTTGCATCTTATTTATTTTGGGTGTCAGTTTTTGTAGATTAGTGTTGGGCGAGGGTGTGAAGAGAGAGCGACTATGTGCTGTGTGGGTGTAGCGATATATTTACAGTTGTACTTTTCTCCTTTTCTGTATTTTGACAAAATATTTTTTCATGTTTTGAGTAGTCTCTATCCATTACCCCTTTATTCAAATTGTTTGGTCTTTTCTCTATTTCGATTTCACTTATTCTTGCGTGAAAATGTTCTACGCTGACTGCTTTTGTTCTTTCAATATTGATGTGATGCTCTGTGTGAAGCGCGTGTGGAAGTAGCGAAGATAAGTTTCTGCGTGTTGTCGTGTTTATGTGTTCTTCTTTGCGAGCACTTACTCTGTGATTCGGTTGTTGTTGTTTGTAGTATATATGGTATCGATTTTATATTATCTCACATTTTTGAAGAGCTTCTCTAATTCTTTATTCGTTCTTCTTTCAATTTAACTATACCTTTATTCCACCACAGACCTTTCTTAAAATTTTTCGTTGCAATACTGTGGTTTATGGTCTTCTTTGTTCTTCATGGCTCAAGTTTCGCAAGCAATGGGTCTTTTTACTGTTTGAAATATTCTTCCTTTATAAGTAAATAATTTCATGTTGCATCTCATCTTCAGTTTCAACTTTCCTACTTCTTTTTTCCCAGAATTTTGGAAAATATATGTTGTAGGCTAGTCACTGTCTTAAGTACCACTAATATCAATAAAATCAAAATTATTACTCTCTTCTCACCAACACGGATTAACCAATTGACGGCCTTTTATAACCAACTTAGCTGAAGTCTTGCAGTTTGTAAATAAAACTCTAGGTGAACTTCTTCAAGTAGCTGTAATTTACTCAAACTTCGCTAAAGCTTTTGATTCTATTAGTCCCTCGATACTTTTGACAAAGTTGGATACCTTTGATTTTCCTCTATTTTCAATAACATTTATACTCCATCTAATGTTGCTAATAAGCCTCTGAGCTTCTTTTAAAACGTATATGTAGACAATAGACATAAGCACCTTAATACGTTTGTATCTTGCCTACGTTGTTGTAACTAAGAGTATTGTATTATTGTATGATATCCATATTACTTTGATCAACAAATACCTTTAGAACGTGCACAGAAACGTTTTCTATATTGCTTATTTTTATAACTATGATCGGATCTATTACCTACATGGCTCTGATTATAAACCCTTACCAGACACGCATTGTATTAAAGCTAACTCTAGGTTCTTACTCAATTTATTACATAATGCCATCAACTTGCCGGCTTTATTATCTCGAATTGTTTATGATCTCCTCTTACATAGTAGGAGAGTGTCTATTTAATTTTCAATTCGTTAATGGAATTTGAAAAGTTGGTCTACTCTTCTAATGATATCTCTCACGCTCATTGCTAGAACAATACACATCCACTGTTAAGCAAAACGACGGCGTCCCAGATATTGCAATATTACATAAATAGGTAAGTTTCCATGTAAATTATAATGCGCGCAGAAAGAAAAAACTCAACTTTATGAATACATATCACTTTCCTTATAATTGCGAAAATAGCATGTGTAACTGATACAACTTTAGAACGTCAACACATCCAGATGTTCTGTATTCACCGTGCATTAAAGTTTGTAACATTCAAATTGTAATCCCGCCTTAACAATAAACAACAAAACGGCACTTCGTAACTTTTCGACCGGCATTGTTCTGGATGGTACGGATTAACGTTTACGTTCAGCGCCGTACGATTCGTGTTAGACACAATCACTTGCAATTAGTCTGCATTCAGCTTGAAGCACATGTTCGCGAGGATTTTGTATGAGCATTAACGACTTATACGAAATTAACGTAAGCCTTGTTTAAAGTCCGTGAATATAAGCTACTTAGGAAAGGGCTACTAGGTTAATTGGTATTTTATAATTTAATTATTAATGTTCAAAGTGAAAATAATGAAATTATTACCGATATTTTAAAATAGTCTTGTGTTAATTTGTTACATTTGAATGAATTGCTGACATGCACATTTCATGTATTAATACGTCACATTTAAGAGCAGCTCCTTAAACTTCATTAGTAAAAAACACATTTTTGAAAAGTTATTTCTATTGCTTTTCCAAGAACTTGGGATGTCTTTTAATTTTTGCACAGTTGGACATAGAAGGCGCTACTAATCAAATATCAGTATTAAAAATTAACCTCCATCTTTATTTAAAATCCAAAGTTTTAGTGCGATAGGTGTAGTGCTGTAGTACAATGCACTGTCAAAGTTGGCATGTTGAAAAAATGGAATTAAAGTGAGAACATTTTCACGGAATAATTTTTTATAATTTTTGAAGGCAATTGTCTCGACAAGAATGCCTCGCCGAATTGGTTTTTGTTTTCGGCAATGAAGCACCATCAGTCAATAATTTACCGTTGGTATGAATTCAAACGTGGACGAACTAATTTTAGCGACGATCCAAGAGCAGGTTCACCAAAAACGGCAGTTGCTCAGGAAAACGTCGATGCTGTGCTCAATATCATCAACGAAGATCGACATGTGATATGTTGCCAGATTGAAGCATTATTGGGGATTTTAAAGACCTCAATCCAAAAACTTCTGCATAAAGATTTGTATGTAAAAAAATTAGTTTCCCTTTGGATACCGCATCTGTTGCTATGGTGAATTGATGCCAAAAAGCTCTAGATGTCTTCAATGCCGGAAACTCTAAAATCGTATACAATATTGTCAGTAACGATGATTTACTCATACGAGCCAGAGAATAAACACCGGTCGTCTATGTGGGTGTTCCAAAGTGAAGAGAAACCGACAAGGGTCATTAAAAAAGATGGTCGCGACATTTGTCTCGATAGCAGATTACGTAGCAACAATTCGTCTACTAGATCAAGGAACTGTTACTGTCGATTGATACACCACCGTTTGTTTGCCGCAAGTCATCGCTGAGCTTCGAAAAATCAACTAAGTCCCAACAAAGTCTTTGCCTTTCTGAAAATCAAGAACGGACTGCGTGGTCAAAGGTTCCAATTGTCAGAAGAAGCAATCGATGCCTTCAAAAACGCAATTTTGACTGTACCAACAAATGAGTTTAACAACTGCTTCCAGAATTTATTCGAGCGCGTTCCAAAATGCACTAATCTTCGTGGAGAAAATTTCGGAAAACAATGAAGTCTTTAAAAGCTATCTACTGTTTTATTCCAATTTTATATGCAAAACTTAAAAGACGACCCACGTATATGCCCTTATACTTTTTCATTTCTCAAAAAATCACGTATCGATAGGGATATAGATTTTTCATGTGTACTGGAATTCATTAGGAGAATAATTGTACCTAAGTGATACATGTTTGACAAATTTAGTTTACAAATGGTTAAAAATTAATTAGTTGAGATTGCTGAATACCCCAGAGTGTTGTCATGAAGCAAAAGTATTTGGGCAAGTTTTTATAATCTTTTAGAATCATCATTATGTGTTAGTCTCTCAACGTTCCTTAAAGTCTACCGTGAGTGCGTGACTTGAGTGTGGTAATAAGCACATGGGGGGGTTTCTATATGCCCTCTTAGAAGGCGCCACACCATTGTTTTTCCCTAGAAGTATTCTTGCCTATTTCGAAGCACGTAAGTTACAAATACACGCCAATGAAAAAATTTAAAGCAACACAAAAACGGTAATAGAAGAAATCCCTAAATTAAGCCAATTGACTATTACAATAACAATGAACCAAAGCTATCTTCTTATAGGATCAACAACTAGATAAGTAACGCGAATATCTCGATTATGAGTAAGATTAATATATATTCTTATATATGTATGTATATACTCAACAGGTAATTAAATGATGCTGAGATATCTAGCTTCAGTAACGTCGATCAAGAATATCAATGCAATTATTACCATGCAATCAATAATTAAACAAGCAATGTTGATATATCAACCTTCAATAATATTAATCTTTGCAATCAATAATTAAATGAGCAATGCCAATATGTCGAACTTCGATACTATTAAATTATATGAACAATAATTAAATAAGCAATTCTAATATATCATTCTTCAATAATATTAATCTATGTAATCAATAAGCAATGCTAATATGGTAAACTTCAATGATATTTATTCAAAAAATCAATAATTAAAATATCAGCAACGTTCTTTTCTTTGAGTATATATTCTCTCATGAGATTATCTGGATACGTATGCAGTTTACACAATTTATAAAACAAGAACCTATGTTTTACTTAAATAACTTCACTTTTGGATGAAGATCAATTTCCTAAGTAAGATTGACACCAACAGGATACTCTCAGTATCAATGACTTAAAATTATAGACAAAATAATATCCAGATGTTCCTATCTACTCGATATTCTTACTATTAAACTAATTAAGGTCCGATTACCTCAGCTATTCTTAATATTTCCTTAACTGATCAATAAGGCTATTTCCTGTCTACTCGATGTTTTATAATTTAACCAGTAAATGTTCAACTACCGTACATGGACACTCAATTGATTTCACACTGATTTTATCCAGCAATATCTGTTCGGGTGGCCGTGTCACTGCTTAGCTAGATGTTCTAATAGGGTGGTTTAGAGGTTACCATGTATCCCTCAACGGAACTAAGGCGAGGTTTAAATGATTCGTAGTTCAGAAATACAAAGACAGCTATTGCTGATGTTTGTCGTGGAAATTATAATTTGTCTCTTTATTATAGCCCAAGTTTAAAACTCAAATAGTAAAATAAAATAAATAGTAACTAATACTCATACCGCAGTTACCGCCGAGAATCTTTATATGAATGTTTTTATGCACACAGTGTGACAAAACACAATGGCGGCGTACCTCCACGTGCAATGTAAATATTCGTCGAACAAATTTCTAACAACCCAAAATAATATACGATGAATTATTAACTTAAACGAGCCATAGTAGACATTTTCTTTCGGCTTCGTTTAAATCACCCCACCATAAAAATGTACTAAACTACCGACGTGAATACAGTCACGATTCGCACAGAAGTAAAGATGGAATCTTATCATAGAGTCGAAATGTCAGATACCCTGTGACGTGGATGTGCCAAAACAAAAGAAAGGAAAACGACCATTAGATGCTCGTAATGTGATTAATCTCATTTGTGATTAATAATTATATTAATAATTTTAATCACAAAGTACTTAGGATAATCTCAGATAAATATATAAATAATTAGAACGATAAATTAATCAAGGAAATGAAGAACCTAACAAGAAAAAACCTGTGTGCCTACCCTATTATTTATAACATTATGTCACACATACTAGATGGCAGTAACGGTATCGAAACAGGAAATTGATTTCAATTATATGAAAATTACGAAATACCAGATATAAATAAATTGCTTGCAAATATGAAAATTGTCTAATCAATTATTCTTTCTCAACATAGTTTTATTTCTAATGCCTATTTACTTTATGTAAGATGTCACTAGAAGTATCAATAGAATCTCCTTAAAATAACATTAAAGTGATCTTGACACTCCAGTGTCCACATCAGACCACTTCTCTGTCAAAAACTACCGACAAACTCCTCGTGTTTATAGAATATTATGCTCGTGAGGCAGTGTGTATATTAACGAGGCAAAGATTTCGGTTGGTACTGGTGTTGCAGAACAAAAACTTTTAGGTAAGACGCTGGGCCTAGCCGGATTTACACTTGAGAAATACAGTTTGTATTCCGGATGCTAAATTCAATTTGACTCTGCCTAGATTCGGTCCTACAACCCATATTAACACAGGTGTAAAATCCGAGAATCCATAGAAATTTTAAAACATCATAACAATTTTAACCTCTCAACCGTAAACAGAACGCTATTGTTGCAGGAATTAATTTCTATATTTATACCAAAAATTACAGACGAATTTTTAATGCCTCAACAACAAGATAAACAGCAATTGACAAGATGTTCCATGTTGAAAACGGATAAAACGTCGGCAAGTCAAGCACAAAAGTCAAAGATGTTGTTCCAGTCTGAAAGCCTATAAAGATTTTATTCCATGTGATCATTGTAATGCACCATATTTTCGTGTACCGTCACTATATTCAAGGATGTCATATCCACAAAAAAAATATTTCGAAAGTTGTTAGTAACATTCATCATCAGTGTTTAAGCTTACACGGTATCTACTCTAAATAGATTTTTTTAGTAATCCAACTATTCTTTAAAGCATATGTGGGCAACAACCGGCCCGCTGTAAGATTTGATCCGGCCCGCAAAACATTGTCGTATTATTTCATGTCTGATATCTATCGCTAAAAATTATGAACACTACTTTAAAATGCACTACTTTTAAACGCGGCCCGCGAACGTATTTGCACATTAAAGTATGGCGCACAACATGTCAAAGTTTGTCCATACCTGCTTTAAAGCATCTTAGAAAGAAATATTTTTTTAAGTATTGCTCTGTGTTCATTTAAATAATCATATCGCTGTCAGGCGAAAAGCAGATTTTGAAGGTGAAAGCAGTAAGTAATACGAAGAATATTTATTGTAGAATTATTAGAGTTGTCATCTACATAGAGAAATAGTAAACCTTTAAGCGGGAAGACAAGATGAAATTTTTCTAGGTGTCGCAAAGTTTATTTTATGAAGTAGAATTTCTACAATTTTATATGGTCAAAGCAATACGAACATTACGCTTTAATGAAACTCGAATATATATATATATATATGTACATATATATATATATATATATATATATAAAACAACGAAGTATTGGACATTACAACAGGTATACTACAAAACCTAAAAGAAACTGGGTATTACTTGCACTTTCCATATGTCTTACTGATTGGAAATGTGTGTGTTTATAAGCTTTTTTTCTTCTTCAATATTTATTAATAGTTTCGTCATAAATGGCTTGCAAGCGACGAAGAATGTCACCGGAATTCACTTTTTGTTTATTAAGAATTCAATTACGTTAAAATGTTTTAAACGCGTTCGAATAACGGACGTAACTTAACGAGACTTGAAGCTTACGATGCAATTTAGCATTTTTCTTCCATTACGTGGGACTATACAATTTTCTTCCAATCGTTCGTTCCCCTTTCTTCATAAACAATACTGCTTCAAATGATTTATTCTACAAAAAATTTAGTCATTCATATCAAACACCAATTAAATCCATTTTGTGTTGGGAGAACTAGAATAGACGGAAATTATAGAATTGTAATTTAAGTACTGGAGTAATAACAGATGATCGTTTATTTCCGTTTTTCCAGGTATATATACAGAGATGGGCAAAAATGTTTGTCATTGTAATAATAACAATAATAATGCATGCCTTTATATCAGCTTAACAATTATTATTACATCCACGCTCGTGATGGGAGTTAAGATGTTTGTGTCTCAGAATTCGCTTAAGAGGTATAAAGAAACCACGAGAGGCCTTTCCGAATAGAAAGCTATCGCATTCCATCTCGAGACTCCAGGTGTGGTAATCCAGTAACTTATCACTGAACTATCAGTCGACTGTAATATATTCCGAAAATTTGATATAATAATCAGACAACATAAAAAATTAATTTCAATAAAACTCGATTAAGGTTCTTTTTATTACTTTACCTTACCTTTCCGTGACTAAATACTTTTTAGTAAATTACTCTACGTGACGAGCTTTCTAATAGTTCGTGAATTAGCATTTTGATTCCATTTATTGTTCGATTTATAACCCATTAACCTGATTTTCACTTCAATGAATTTCATTATTTGAAGTAGCGATGCAAATTCTTCATTCGACTCGTGATGCGAACTAAGAATGGCACTCTGTAGGTAATTTTTGTGACAAAGATGATTCAGTAAAATTGTCGTCGTTCTCCTGCACTCCAACAATCTTGAATCGACAATTTTTCTCTCTTCGAAATCAGGTAAAAAAAAACGATAAAGCAATTTCAATTGTTATTGAAAAATAAGATGATTTCTTCTCACCCAATATTAAATTTAGGCTTGCAATAATATGAATTTTAAATTAAAATTTTGACCACTTGTTTGCAAGGTTTCGATGGCTTAGAAAATAGAAAAAAATAGTAATCTCTGTCCAGAGGACTAATTTAGAAGACTATTATTGTAACAGTAACGAATTTGATCAGTACTTTTCTCGCTTTTGAGTTAAAACTGTTATAGCCTCTTAAACAAATGATTACTAACAATGCAATTTTCAAGATAAGTAAAATGTAGAATATTATCTACTTGCTTAATCCTTCCTCATTTCTTGCAATCTCTTCTGCCTGTTTTCAGCGTATATTTTTCTTCGAAAGTGTTTTACGTATTTCTATTCTATTACCTACTCCGTCTACTTTAGCGTTTAGGTCCGCTCGCCCCCTCCTATATCTAATTACATTTTTGGTTTTGAAATAATTGTAGAATAATTTATGTACATTAAATCATCATTGTTTTTATACAAACGCAACACAACCCTAGATTGCTTTCTCTGTGTTAGATTCCAAATGATTTCCTCTGTCAGTCTGCCCTGGAGTCGTTGACCAAAATGTGTGTCACATGATATTCAAGTCCATTGCATTGTGCGTGTTCGCCTGCAGATGCGAGATTTGCCACGTTAATAAGTTTACATTGTTGGAGTCCGCCGATTCAGGCACTGTCCAACAAAAGATACCAATCTTTTTCAGTTATTGACCACGAGGTCGGGGCGTACAAGCGCTCACGTAATCGTCTTTCGACCTGTTTCGTCGAGGGGATGCGTTCTAAATTTGATTTTGTTGGAATTGCGTGTGCGGCATAAGTATTTTTATTAAGATACCTTCAATCTAAAAGTATTGGTGTTTATTGATCGTTTTTCCTGAAAACAGGATTTTCTATTTGTTCACGAGTGTGCGTGCAATGATAAAATAAATTTTAAAATGTATAATTGAGATTTGTAAAGTATATAAACTGTGCGAAACGTGCAGAAATCGTAGGCTTGAAATGTATGTATATATAACTTGCAGATGCCACTCTAACCGTTTTAAAATAATGGTCATGATTAGAAAAAAAAGCAAGAAAAGCAATAACAACAATAGCATTTGAGTACTAGTTAAGATATAGAGAGATTTATTAATGAAACGTGTGAAAAAGTTGAAGTTTCAGTAAATAAAACGTCAAGGATAAGATTGTAAAAGCAGCGAGGAGAGATCTAAGAATATTTGGATATAGCAGCGAAAAACCACTTAGCTACGAAAAAGAAATGCAAAAGCGAGGTTACACAGTAAGTCAAAAAAGAAGCCAGTCTGAAAAATAAGGTATGAGAATAATAAAGTTGCAAGAACAAGCGAATGATTGGATGGATAATAATTCAAATCTAGATGTAAAGACAGAGTAAGAGGAAAAACGAAAGCTTTCTACAAAATTAAAAAACAGAATAGGTCATAAAAATAAGACAAGTGGCATAAGAGATAAGAATAGAGCAGTAGTGAAGGATGAAACACAATTTAAAGAAAAAGGAAATCGAAGAAAAAAATCGAAACGGTAAGGCACCAGGAAATGATGAAACAAACGTGGAACTAGTGAAGTACCGGGGTGTAATACTACATGCTAGATTATGTACATTAATAAGGAAAGCATGAAAAGGAGGATGCCGAAATAAACGTAACAATAATTGTAGCAAACAGAGCTTTTGTGCAACTAAGAAATTTTTAACAAGAAAAGTATGGATAACAAAATCAAAATCACAAAGTCGTGAGAGTTATGTTGGGACCAGTAAAGCTTGCGAATGGTGAATATCCATCAACAATGAATTTTAAATCGTTAAAAGAAGTGACTGAAGAGGATCAAGAGACGAGGTGTAAAATGATTAGTGCATATATGCAGAGCAGGTAGAAGATTAATGACATATCCATCCTCCGCAGAACTAGGGAATTAGACAAAGAAGAGGAATGCCAAGAGCGAGATGGTTCTAGGAAGTAGAGATGAGTTTAGTTCGTACTAAGATTTGAGGTTGTAGAGAAAAGGCTGCGGATGGAAAAGAATGGAAGATTATAAGTAGAGAAATATGAAGCATGAAACTAGGAGTCAAACTATTCCTGATTTTGAGGTCTAGAAAGTATTAATGAGGGAGCTTAAACACCATAATGTGTAGATATAGTAATACTGATTCTTGTATACATTTGTATAAATATTAATATACTTCAAGGTAATTTCGGCATTTAAACTTTTTAAATTTTTTCGCTTTGGCAAGAAAGCAATCTCCGCACAAATATTCTGGTGTTTCTTAGATTTCTCCTTAATATAGCTAGACAAATGTTTAATATAACTAAATAATTTATTGTATCATTAAATGCCATTTTTGATAATACTAATACGAGCTGCACACATATGCTAGTACTAGTACAGTAAAATAGAATAGAGAAAGGTACTCAGACTTAACCGGACAATGTACGAATATTGGTTCACCCGCTGAGAAGTATTAATAGCGGAGAGCAAAAAAGTGTGTTCACACCATTTTATGTCATATTTATATCGATGATGCGAAACATTACGCCACTAATACGGTAAATATTTCGTCCAACATAATTGCTACGACATAGTTCTCGTATGTGTTCATTATTTCAACGTCCTGTTCTCTATTTTACTTTACTTTATTAGTGCAATGACAACTTACTATAAACCAAGATATATCAGATGATACTAACAGATATTGGCCTATTTGTTCGATACACGTATTTAAGCATATTTTCGTTAAAGGTTATGCAAAATGAAAAGAATCTTCTTTTATTAAAAAGATTTTTATTAAAAGTATTTAACTATTTTTAAATAACGCAAGTTGCATTTTTGCATTAAGCTACACTTACAAAGTGTGGCTATAATAAACAGACGGACCGGTCATTTTACAGATGTACTATCCTTTCCTCCCTATGGCTTTCACCATCAACGTTTTTTACCACTCAGTTGCGTCGTGGCCTTCTTTTGAAGTGGATTTGCGTCCCGTCGGAAATTATGTATAGGGTACCCAGAGATCAAACCCCAGAGGTCAAACTGTGATCCATTATTATCCCTATATACGAGGGAGCGTTTTTATATTCGCGGAATGGGGGACAAGGGGTGGAAATAAAAAAACCAAATTATTTTTCTTTTTCAACATATTCACCTGCAAGACGGATACATTTTTCACATCTTTCAATTAATTTATTTATACCCTCATAAAAAAATGATTTCTCTTTATCTGCAAAATACGCCGAAACTGCCTCCTTGACTTTATCATCGGCAGTAAATTTTTTACCCCGCAGCTCTTTTTTCATTTCCGGAAACAGGTAATAATCACTCGGAGCCAGGTCTGGACTGTAGGGTGATTCACAATTTTGAAGTCCACCTTATGCAGGGCAGCTAACGCAACACGGCTCTTGTGGACGGGCGCGTTGTCGTGCAAAAGCAGAACACCTTTTGTCAATTTTCCCCTTCTTTTCTCTTTAATGGCTTCTTTTAGTCGCTCTAATATTGAAGCGTAATATTCTCCGGTCATAGAAACACCTTTATCTTTATAATCAATCAACAATATTCCTTCCGAGTCACAAAATACCGTTGCCATGAGTTTCCCAGCTGATTGTGACACTTTAAATTTCTTGGGAGGTGCTGTGCCCTTTTTATGCCACTGCATGGAGTCTTGTTTGGACTCAGGTTCATAATGATGAACCCAAGTTTCGTCTCCAGTAACAACTCCACTCAATACACCATCCTTGTCTTCATTACAGAGGTCCAAAAATGCACGCGAACACTCTACGCGCTGTTGTTTTTGCGGCGGCGTGAGTATTCTCGGCACCCATCTTGCGCTGACCTTAGACATGCCGAGATGATCGTGTAGAATTTTAAAAATTGTTGTATCGGATACTCCAACCATTTCTGCGAGTTGTTTCTTCTTTAGTCGAGCATCTTCGAGTACAATTTGTTCAACTTTTTGGATAAGTGCTGGCGTGGTCACCTCAATGCTCCTGCCCGGCCTCGGGTCGTCTTCAAGGGATTTCCTTCCTTGTTTAAATAAACTATGCCACTTGTACACCATGGTTTTTCCTGGACAAGAGTCGCCGTAAACCAATGACATCTCATTCATTATGGTCGCGACTGATTTTCCTTGCCTGGTAAGGAACTTTATCACGTCACGATATTCGATTGTTTCCATATTTCGCTTTTCACTCCTGATTATGTTACTTGGTTGACAATAGCTCAAAGACTAACTATCTAATAACAATGAAACTTCGTATTTATACTAATCATGAGTCGCTGCACAGGCCAAGCCTCCAATGTGCCTACTCACCCCTCTACAACCCGCTCATTCCGCGAATATAAAAACGCTCCCTCGTAACATTATTACGTTGGAAACCTGACTACTCTTTTTGAGCGAGTAAGAAAACGACAACTTGAATTGTGGAAAAACAGGTGATTTCTCTGCCAAGACAACAATCTATCTCGTGTCTGTCAAGAAGATTTTGGCCAAGCATGAGATCCGTGTTAGAAGATTCTGCTTGTTCACGGGATCACGCCCCATGTGACTTTTTTCTATTCGCCAAAGTCAAATCGACACTGAAAGGTACCGGATTTGAAGGTGATAAAAGAACTGCAGAAACCATTAACATACTTTCAAAAAATGATTTACAGTAATGCTTTGACTAATGGAAAATTCGCATGGAGCGGTGTAGGAATCGTGAAGGAAGTAGAGGGTATTTCAAGAAGAATGTACGTATTTCGAACGTATATATTTATTAAGCTTTAAGACATACGAATATGAAACTTGACACACATATTTACGAACCTCCCTAGTTCAGATTACAAATGTTCAATATGTCCTCCATCAGCTACATGAACAATATCACATCGATACTCAAATTCCTCCCATACTCAGGCAGGCATGTCTTTCGTCACTGTTGTTATGGCAGTACGGGTCCGGTTCTTCAACTCTTCCAGGTTCTGTGGGGGTAGTGATACATAAACGTTGTCTTTAACGAAACGCCACAGGAAGAAGTCACGGGGAGTCAAATCCGGCGACTGTGGAGCCCAGTTGAGACATGCTAAGTCGCAAGCTCCTTGACGACCAATCCAACAGTTCGATAGAGTCTCATTCAGATATTCACGCACTTGGCGACTCCAGTGAGGCGGTGCCCCCTCTTGTTGAAAAGTGAAGTTGACTTCGTGCAGCTTCGGAAACAACCAGTTTTGTAATATAGCGAGATACCGCTCACCGTTAACTGTGTTCCCATCAAAGAAGAATGGGCCGTAAATAGTTGATCGAGATATCGCACAAAACACATAGATTTTAGGCGAATCTCGTACATGTTCAATGGCTACATGTGGGTTCTGCGGACCCAAAATTCGAACATTGTGTTTGTTTACCAGACTACTGACATGAAAAGTCTCTTCATCACTGAACACGATGCGTTGTGCGAAAGTATTATCATTGTCAATAGCATTGTGAATCTCGTTAGAAAATACCACATGTTTCCGTTTGTCATCAAGACGCAGAGCTTGTAACAACTGTAACTTGTACGGCTTTATAACCAACCGACGTCTCAAAACACGCCAAATTGTTGTTGTAGGCAGTTGTAACTCCCGACTTGCACGATGAATTTATTTTGAAGGATTACGTTGCAAAGCAGTTTGAATTCGTGCAATATTTTCTTCAGAAACAGGAGGGCGGCCAGGACAGTTTCCATTACATACACATTCTGTATCTACAAACTGTCGATACCATCTGCGAACGTTCCACTCATGCGGAGGATCAATTTGGTAGCTCAACCTGAAATGTCTTTGCAGTGTAATCACGGAATTGCACTTCGCAAACTCGACAACACAAAGTGATTTCTGCTGCGGAGTAGCCATTTTAAACCTATCACGGTTACCAAGAAAAACAGAAGACCACTGACATCTAGCGGCTATTAAATAAACTAGACTATGTATTCGTTTCTCCAATAGCCGAGTCGACGCGCAGCGATCGATAGTTTGGACAAAATTATAGGTTGTAATACGTATATATTTTTTGAAACACGCTGTATATTCAGGGGATTATGTTTAAATTATGCAGGAAATCCAATAAAAGATTTTGTAGTGTTAATCCAGTTTTTTTGATAATTACACCACGTATTTATTTTTTTATAGTAAGGACCCAAACATATCGTATATCTACAAGAGCTTTTATATGGTGCTTATATTGGAAGTACTTGAGAATATAATATATTTGTATCTTTCGTTTGTTCATACAACGACCACTACCTGCAAATAAATCCAACAAAGTTTTAATTGTGTAAACGTGCTCTCGTCCAAACGAATTAGATTATAAATCTGCAGTTTTTAAAAGGAAAAGACGACATGTTTTAACCTTTCTATTTTTGCACTCACAAAGGGAAATCCTCTGTCGTTTATTACATTCTAGTTTCTCTCATAGGTCGATTATATTTCTCTTTCTAGTTATTACTCTTTTCGTTTGAGAATTCTATGGATTAATTGTCGGTATTACCGAAAGAGGGACGCTAATTATTCTAGGCTGCGGCTATAAATGCTCGTCTTTATAAAGTAATCGTAATTGGAAAAGCTTAACTTAGCGCTACACGAAAAGCTCTACCTTTTAAAAAAGTAAACTATCATAAAATAAATGGAAAGAGTTTGCTTATATCAAAAGAAATCTGAAACAATTTATAAGGAAGAATCGTTGGTTTAAAAACCTTTTTTCTACGTTTGCTAAAATTTATTATAAATTATTGATTTTAGTTATAAATAAGCGTCAATTTATTACGAGGTTATGTCTGAACAGTATGCAATAATTTAGTAAGTCTATATGCAATTATAGCATTTTCATTTAATCTTTTACAAAAGCAAAAAATTTATTATAGTATTTTGAAGAAATTTAGTAATGACCTTAGGGGCAATTTTGTACAATTGTAATTCTGAATAAACCTCTAAGAATGTTTTTATGAACGAAAGATGTTCTACATTAAATCATGTTATAAAACATTGATATAATTAATTTTTTTCACTGTGAATTTCATAAGAATGAACTTCGTACAAATATCCAAAAATAGCTGTTATTAACAAAACAACACGAAACGATATGCTGTTAGTTTTCACTTGAATGTAGCAACTCTCGGCATTGGCGTGGAAGTTATCAATACCAACACTTAAATCGTTGCATTACCACTTGGTCTAATGCAAGCTAATTGCTGCTTGGCTGCCCAAGCAATATCAGCTCAAAAGACAAGTCGTATTCATTGGGGCAAAGCCACTTTTACTCAATTTAGCTTAAGTTCTAATTACCTAATTTATAGCCTACTAATGGTTAATATGAATTAGATTAATTAATACAACTTTCAAAAATGAGTTTGTTTTAACACTAATTGAAAGCTAGGATGTTGTACTGCACTTATAGTCCAGTATTGTTTTATCAATAAGGTTGATATATAACCCCTTTCCACAATTAACTATTTGTAAATTCTGTATACGCATTTCGACAACTAAGTTGTCATCATCAGCAGATAATTTCAAAAAAACCAAGATGTGCACATCTTGGTTTTCAACGGTGCGGATCGCGTACGGAGTTTGTTTTTTCGTACAATTTTTTCGCCGTGTTTTACCAGGTGCGACACTTTGAAATTATCTGCTGATGATGACAACTTGGTTGTCGAAATGCGTATACAGAATTTACAAATAGTTAATTGTGGAAAGGGGTTATATATCAACCTTATTGATCAAGTCAATCAACCACAGGCTCCATCAAATTCAAGTATTGTTTTAATGTATTCTGATTTGAATGCTACGTATAAAGATTCCCAATAATTGGCCAATCATTCTGCATCATAATAATACGTAGCCCTTAATTTATATACTACCCACCTTGCAGCTCGGATTTACCATTTAACAATTTCTTTCTATTTTCGGCTGATACGTCAGTGGTTAGTTACTGGCCTATCATGCCAGGGTCTCGGGATCGAGTCCGATGGTTTGGTGTCCGGGAAGGTTTCTTGTGGTTTTTCTTTCCAGTTTAAGCAAACGCTGATAGCCAAAGATTTTAATTCACATATCTAACAAAAGTTGCGAGAAATTGACTTTTCTTCTACCAGTGAAGTGAAACATGAAAGGAATATTTTCAAAACCGATTTATTCAAATATAAAAATGTAATGTCTGTAACTTAATAATACACGGACAATATCAGCATTATTTCAAAGGGAGTCCTCATAATAACGTTCACTATAATGTGCAATATTTATTGGCATTGATGAAACTTTTTTAAACCAGTGTATTTCTGAATACAAACGCGGACCTCAGTAGTGGGTGTGGACATGTCCCTCTTCCGAAGGCAGCCAAATCATTTTCATCGGCGGCTATAGTAATGGCTTCGATTTTTTGGGATTAAAACGAAAACATTTTCATAGACTTGCAAAGGATTAAACCATTAATGAAATTCAGCTGCTCTACTAGACACATCTAATAAGACGACCTGTAAAAAACATCCTAGAATATTCTAGGTTCTTCTTCTTCTCACCGTATTTAAGTTCGCGAAAAATTGGTTCAACAGGATTTTCAAATGGTGCTTTAACAGTATTCTCCAAGCCTAGCCCTAAGTGACTTCTGATTATTTCTAAAACTTAAACATATTCTTCTTGAAACGAAGTTTCAGTCGATAGCAGCAACTTACCATTATTTAGAGAATAGTGAGAAAGCTCTTTACGAAAATAACATAAAGGTATTTCAACGTCGTTGGTACAAACATATTTAGGTTGAAAGAGAATGTATTCAAAGAAAATAAGAAACTCTCGTTTATATATGTCATTTCGAGTTCCATTTCGCATCATATCATCTATGTACATCCTTCTCATATAATGCTAAAATATTACAGCAAACTATCGATTGTGATTACCTTAACACAATAGACGAAAGTGAGAATGATGTTAATGCTTCTATTTTGAACGGTCGAAACAGCAGAATATATAACATTGTTTACTGTTTATTGTAATTTCTTTATATGATGACGTAGTCAGATATCTAATATTGGGTCTGGGAAAAAGTTCGTGGCGTTTTTCCCGATAGATGGCATTGGTTGCCGATAACTAAAGAACAACAAGTCACAGCGACACCACCGACGGCTCGTTTTTTAGACGACCTTCCGAACGTTAGTTTGAGCGTAGAAACATTGTAATCGGTGCAGTGGTTGGAAAGTTATTCGCACTTGAAAATGGAGAAGAATAATGAGAAATTTCGCTATATTCTGCAATATTATTATGATAAGGGGAAGAACGCTGCGCAGGCTTGTGATAAAATTTGTGCTGTGTACGGTGAAGGTACTTTATCGAAATCTGTTGCGCGGAAATGGTTCGCTCGCTTTCGTTTTGGAAATTTCAATGTGAAAGATGAGTCACGCTCCGGTCGTCCAATCACTGAAAAATCTGATGAAATTCTTGAAAAAGTCCAACAAGATAAGCATATCAGCAGTGTCGATATTGGCATGGAGCTAGGCATTGACCACAAAACTGTTTTGAACCATTTACACAAAGCTGGTTACAAAAAAAAGCTTGACGTATGGGTTCCTCATGAGTTGAGCGTGAAAAACATGATGGACCGAATTAACATCTGCGATGCGCTGCTGAAACGGAATGAAATCGAGCCGTTTCTGAAACGTTTAATAACCGGAGATGAAAAATGGATTACGTACGATAATCGGAAGCGTAAAAGATCGTGGATAAAGGATGGTGAGCCGTCACAAGCGTTCGCTAAGCCAACATTGACGCCAAAAAAAGTGATGCTGTGTGTATGGTGGGACTGGAGGGGAATCGTCCACTACGAGCTACTTCCAACTGGTCAGACGATTGATTCTCAACTCTACTGTGCACAACTAGAGAGATTACGCCAGGCGATTGAAAGAAAACGGCCCGAATTGATTAATAGGAAAGGTGTTGTCTTCCATCATGACAACGCCCGTCCACACACTTCTTTGATGACCTGTCAAAAATTGAGAGAGTTTGGTTGGGAAGTTTTGATGCACCCACCTTACAGTCCGGATATAGCACCCTCTGACTATCATCTGTTTCGATCTCTGCAGAACTCTCTCAATGGAATTAAGTTGGTTTCAAAAGAAGCCTGTGAAAACTACTTGATTCAGTTTTTCGACCAGAAACCACAGAAGTTTTTCACCGATGGGATCATGGATCTACCAAAAAAATGGCGAAACATTGTCGATAATAATGGAGCATATTCGGTTTAAATGAATTCGTCCACGCGCCATGCGGGGACCAGTTGAATTTTACTGAAAAAACGCCACGAACTTTTTCCCAGACCCAATATATGCAATGTCTGGTGTGATAATCATGTGATTTGTTTGCTGGACACGTTTTTCTTACAAAAAGAAGACAGTTTATGACAAAGGTAGTGGTATGATGAGTACTTTATATTGCGTAGATAAGTTGCCGCAACTTTCCCTATATCCTGCCCTTCTTAGTACTCTCACTGCAACTTTTTACTGCGTGAATCTTTCGTGCTTACCTCGAAATAATTACTTATGTTTCTGTTTTAAGTGTAAATGTTCATAATATACGCTTGAATGTATCATAATTCCATACCTGTCGTATTCTTTTAATCACATATATTCCAAAGGTTAACTTCTTCTGGAACAGGTTACCGTTTATTTGTAACTCAAAAAATTTTATTGAATAGCTTAAGTAGCTCTTCGATGTTATTAGTAGATATCGTATTTTGTTGGTGTTGAGCTTAAAGTTGCTGCTGTTAAAACATTCTTCTGCTTCATACAGATTATATACTATCTGCACAAAATACAACTTTATCGGCATTTATATTGACAAGTAAATTATTTACGTAGATTATAAACAACGCAACTTGAGACGTCTTCAACAGATAGTTATAATTAAGAAATAATCACTTCTTTCAATTATTATATAGAACTGATGGTGTAAATATATTAATATAATTCAATGAAAATACGTAAAACTATCATAAGACGACTTGTTAAGCTTAATAATTTCTGTAGGATTAGACTGTATTGAAAACAATAAGTTATTTGTTCTTATAGAAAGTATTAGTGCTTTAACGGCAGTATTACCTTTCCACTACTTTAGACAGCGAACAGCTTTAATAAAGTTTAACGTTATTTGTTGCCTGAGGGTCGTTTTTATGTAGATTTCGCGTTGCTTAACTCTCCAAGAGCTACATCTACAGGACAAAATAATTACATTCCTTTTTACGAGCTTAATATGTACGTAGTATAAATTTTCTCAGAGGATGCTAGCCTTCCTTAATTACGTCACCGATGCGCTAAAAATATGCGGCAGGTATATTAATTTTTTTTGGTCAAGTGAATATTGTAACCTGTTGAACTACGGCCACAATACTACGATGACGTTCTTTTCTTAATTAATATATATTTTAGTACTTTTAGTACCTTTTATTCTTGTACATTGATTTAAGAAAATATGCCCACATACATAGATTTAAAATTAGTACTACTTTTATGTTATATTGTGTAATTAGATTAAAATATAATTGTTTTCTCTTTTCTCTCAAAATTATTCTAAAGAATCCTTTTTATGTTGGGTAAGATTGATTTATGAAAGATAAGGTATTAAAAGATCCACTATTGTTGTATCTAAATAAAATTAAATTAAAGAGATAAGTTGTTTAAAATATTCGTACGTTTTTGTTTTATATTAGGCGAATTTAGCAAAAAATATGATGTGCACAAACTTAAAACGTGTTTTCAAATAATAAACAGAATTAACGATAGTTCTGAGGAACATTCGAAAAAAGTTACTCTGTGTTTGTTAGTTTATCTTTTGATGCAATTGTCTTTTACTACCATTTATGCCTGTCACGAGTAGAGCTAGATAGGTGTGTACATACATATGTCCGACAGAAGTGGGCCGTCATGTAAAGAGGGATGTCGCGTGTACTTAAAAAGCATACGTATCGTTATGATTATTAGAAGTAGGTAAACAACTTCTCATAAGAGAAGGCAATTATATAGAACATTGTAGATTGAATTTGAAATCTAATCTTATCAATATAAATGTCATCGTTAATAAAGTTTGAGTTAAAATTTAAATATTATCTTAGTAACAGTTTATGTTAACATAGTACTTAGCTGTATAATATTACATCATACATTTGTAAAATATCCCATGTAGATTTTAAATTAATTATAGTATAAAACCATTGGTAGATATATACATATATGTGTATACGAGGAATGACAATTAAATAACGAGACTGTCTCCTTCCATCGCGCAGGCGCATCGGGTGAGGCCGTGACTGAAAGGTCATTGATCTTGATACTTCCCAAGCAAAAACCCGTAGTTTCATCTCTCTGTCTGCTTTAATTGTAGAGGATACTGTTATTTGGTAATGCCGTGATGATTGTCGACATAAAAATCGAACAGCAAATTAACCTGAAATTCCATGTTGATTTAACAAAATCGCCAACAGAATGTTTACAAATGTTAAAGGAGGTATTTAGTGATAATGTTATGTCACTTGCCCGAGTTTTGAATAGCAAAAATGGGAAGAGGTCGAAGATGATGAACAACCTGGTCGACCTGTGACTGTTAGAACTCAGGAGAACGTTTAGAAAATTAATGAAATTGTGCGGAAAGATCGACGTCTGAGTATTCGGATGATTACCGATATGGTAAACATTAACAAAGGACCAGTAAGATACATTTTGCATGATAAATTAGACATAACAAAACTTTGTGCAGGAATGGTGCGGCAGTCTTTAGCGGACAGGCGCGTTGCTCAGTTTGATCATCCTCCGCATTTGTCAGATTGCGTTTGTTCCAAAAAGTAAAAAGTGCATTAAACGAAACACATTTTCAATTGAGCAATGAGAGATACGTATACGAAGTGGCAGGTATAGGTTTTGCTTATAAGATTATTGTAATAGATCTGGATGCGAAACGTAGAATATTAACCTGTAGCAGTTTCAGCATCTAAGGGTAGTTAATTCTACTGTGAAGCAAACCATCCCAAAAATTAGCGAGCGATATAAAGCCATGTTGACTTAAAAGAGCGGCATGGTCCATATTCCTGTAACAATAAATGTTGGTGGCTTTAAAACTTAGTTGCTTTAAAAAGCGTTTCTGTAAATGCTTTCAAGATTGATTTTGATATACATAAATAGATATTCGGAGGAAGTAAAATGTTAGAATTTCTCAGTAAGAAATCCAAAGTAGCAGAAGTAACAGTGCAAATTTCAAATATTTTTAAAAATGTTAAATGAGAGTCGAAAAAACCCCTAAATCGTGTATTTCTTATTTGCATCCCAATTTCTATCAATCAAGGTGGTTTTAAAACACCTTCCCCCTTCTAGATTACTTCACTTCATCTCATTATATCTCCTAGAAAAGCTCACCAATATTTAGTCCATTAAGCCACGATCTGTCTTGTCCAATCCCATTATTTTGCAAACGAAGCTTTTTAAATTCGCAACCGAAGCATTAGCACGGATACTTTTACGATGAACGCTCATTGTTTACCCAATCAAGGCAATAGGCATCAAACCAAACTTCCCTATTTCCGTATTCGTTTGAACTGCTTACTGCTTTACAATCGCTTCGTTCCTCCACCCCAATAAATCTCGCTAGCAAGTTTTGTAGTACTCTACAGGTTCTGTCTATCTGTCTTAAAAAAAGTCTGCTTGATTTTAATATAATCGTATTGTAGGTATTACATTTTCAGTACTCAACAATTACATTTGTGTCCATCCACTTTATGGAAAATGTTGCGTAAAGGTCTTGGTTTACGTGCTTACAAGATTCAACTTGTACAGGCATTGAAGCCACACGATCATCGTTCGCGCCGTACATTTAGTGAATTGGCCGAAGGAACATTGCTATTAGTCCACAATTTCATTCGAAAATTTTGTTCAGCGATAAAGCACACTTTTGTTTAATGGCTATGTCAATAAGCAGAATTGTCGCATTTGGAGCGATCATAATTCACAAGCCATTGTCAAAACACCATTACATCTAGAAAGTCACTGTTTGGTGCGCTTTATGGGCCGGTGGAATCATTGGTCCACATGTCTTCAGAAATGATGATGGTCACAATGTTATATTCAACGGTGAGTGGTACAGAGACATAATTACTAACTTTTTCGTGCCTCAATTGCATGGCATTAATGTTGCAGATATGTGGTTTCAGCAGGACGGCGCCACATGCCACACACCGCGCGATATAATTAATTTACTGAAAGAAACATTTGACGAACAATTGATTAATTTCACGAAATTGACCTGTTAATTAGCCACCCCATTCGAGTGATTTGACACCATTAGATAATTTTCTCTGGGGATATATAAAGTCGCATGTCTCCGGCGATAAACCTGAAACAATTGATCACTTGGAAGCCATCTTTCGACGCGTTATTGTCGAATACAGCCTGATTTACTGCAAAGAGCCTGTGAAAATTATACCTCCACAATACACCATTTACGCGGCGGCCACATGCCGGAAATCATATTCAAACATTAATGCAACAAAACTATCTTTCAAACGAAGACAATTTTATGGATATTAAAAACATTTTTCGGTGTTTTATTTGAATTTAAAGTTCTCCATCTCTAAAAACAAACACCCATTATTAGTGGAATATGGTCTCGTAGTTGGAGTAGTATTAATAAAAATCTGATATTCGAAATACGTTCGTATGTTCTATCTTTTCTAAGAAAGGAAAAATTTTGCAATAACTTAAAGGTCTAATTGAAATCGATTTATTTTAGGATCGACAAACATTATTAATCAATAATTAATCAAGTCGGCTTTATTAATCTTTTCGTTTTTTTAAGATCGAATTATGCGTTTCTGCCTACTCTAATTAATTTGTTAAGAAGCATAATCATTTAAGAAGTAAAGGGAAACTATTATAGTTAGTACTTACTTTTATATTACAGTTAAAATAACACAGTTTAAAAATCACGTATGTACACAGTTTACCGTAATTCAAATAGGCAGGCATCTTTTTTATTTGCTTCTCTTGGAATTATCTGTTTCTCGTTTACAGTTTTTGCCCTAACACTAATTTTTCGATTATTGCTGAAGATTCCATTGTTAATGAAATTCAGTGTACATATATTAAATATTTTATGCAGTAACCAGATACTTCCTCCTGATTATATTTACACTTTTACTACACCCTGAAAATTAAAAAATACTTTTATATAGTGCCAATATTTCTGGTTGCCAATAATATTAATATTTTTATTCTGCGGGGAGTTTATTGGAATGTACTTTGAAATTAATTTGGCATCGAAATTGTCCAAGTAAATAAATAAATGTGTCTGAGATAATTTCATAAATTCTTCGCAATTTGTTATGGCGACAATTAAGCTGACTGTTACAAATACAGTTACGATCTACAGTCATAGGTTCAGGACCACCTTGCCAAATTTCTTCGAATTTAAATAAGAATAGTTAAAAATGAAAAACATTGCAAAGAAGATTTCCCTCCAAACCCAAACAATATGAATTTGAAATTAGTATATCCAGATTTTATTTTCTCGGCTACCAAAAGAAAAAATGTTGAGTGACAAATGGTGTATGTACATCGTATGTTTCCATAGTTCGAGTGTACCGAAAATCATAAATTTTCAACTACAAATGTCGATGCTTATGTTGTTCTGTTATTGACTGCTCGACAATAATCCAATCATTCATTAGAATCACTTACTTTATTCTGAATAACAATGAATGATATTTGTACCTTCCTTTAATAGAAATTTTTAATTTATCTAAACATCGCTTTCGCATTTAAAATGACTCCACAAGAAACAAATTAAAACAATCTAAATCCATATGGTGTGCCCACTTTCATCAATCTAAATGTTCTTAAAAACTTCATGTATTGGGTTGGCAACTAAGTACTTTCGGTTTTTACTGATAGAGAGCGTTGCTTTGTTTCTTGTATAATGTATGTTAGTGCTGTACTTTACCGTTTGTCGCGTGATACTAATCACATTGACGTAACTTCAGAAGCAAGTAGTACGTGATTTTTATTAAAGCTATTAGTTGTGGGTTAATTTTAAATGGAGTGCAGAAACGAACATTTTCGACATATTTTACTATTTTATTTCCGTAAAGGAAAGAAAGCTGCTGCGGCTCACAACAAGATATGTGAAGTTTATGGTGCTAGTTGCTTAACAGAGCGCACGTGTCAGAATTGGTATAAAAAATTCCGTTCTGGAGATTTGTCCCTCAAAGATGAGCAACGTTCTGGTCGGCCTACTGAAGTTGATGATGACGAAGAGGATCGTCATATAACTGTTCGAGAGGTTGCGGAGAGGCTACATGTATCGCACACAACAATTGAAAAACATTTAAAATGTCTTGGGCTAGTTAAGAAGCTTGATATTTGGGTACCTCACGAATTGAAAGAAATTCATTTAACACAAAGAATCAACTTTTGCGATATGCACCTTAGACGAAATGAAACCGACCCTTTCTTAAAAAGAATCATCACTGGTGATGAAAAATGGGTCCTGTACAGTAACATAGTTCGAAAACGATCATGGATCAAACACGATAAACCAGCTCAAACCACATCGAAAGCTGAATTGCATCCAAAAATGATCATGCTGTCAGTTTGGTGAGATTACAAAGGTGTTGTGTTTTTGAGCTGCTTCCAAGGAACCAAACGATCAATTCTGAGGTTTACTGTCAACAATTAGGACCAGAAATTTTATGAGCGCGGAATCATGCAGCTGAAAGAAAGATGGCAAAGGTCATTGAGCAAAATGGAAAATATATAATTGATTAAAAACTATTCTTTGTTTAAAAAAAAGTGTTTTATTTTATACTACAAAACCGAAAGTACTTAGTTGCCAACCCAATAAATAATATTCGAGATTTTTAATGTTGTTTTTTGGATATATTGCTTTTACAAAAAATACGACTAATATTGGAACCAATTCAAATGTTTTGAAAATTAAATATCGAGTAGTATTTAGAACAGTTTTGAAAATGTTAAGGTCAGGGAACCCTACAAATCTAATCAAAACAGTTTTGTTTGATTACGTACCTAATATTTCCATTCAATGAGCCTATACCGTAACCAAAAACTGTTATATCAGCTTGTAATTTCGTTCAATGAAACGGTTGTTTTGTCAGAAAAAGGAATATTATTAGCGAAATTTGGTTTCATAGATCCAACATTTTCTTACAATGTTGAGTACTCCTTTGAATACTCCTTGAAAATAATCTTTGGATAATCGCTAAATTAATTGTACCTTTTCCTTGCATGTACACTATTTTTTGTTGTTTCAACTGATTCATCAACCTGCATTTTGTAAGGCAGCGGTACGACGGTTTGTGTAGTTTAATATAATGTGTTTTATTCGTATACTCCAAGACATAATTGTAAGTGAAAATGTCGCTTTGACGATTAATATTGCTTGCTGGCCTTGTTATTACTGAATTCTTCAATTATTATTATTTACTTAAGCTTAAAAATGGATATAGTTTACAGGATAAGACGTGTTAATAAAAATTGTGGTAAACTGTTAGCCATAAGTGATGTAAACAAGCCAAATTTCTATAACAAGAAGTATGTACATATGTATTCCTATTCGTAACTCGGAGTAAGTATTATTGCCTTATCATAACCGGCGAAAGTGCTTTATAAAAATTGGATGCAACAATTTAAAACCATTGAATGTTAATGCACTTTGGAATGTACTCAAGAAAAAAATGTAAATCTTAGAAATTGATATGTACATATGTGTATATAGAAAAGACAGAGACTTTTCTTTGTGAAGTATATATACTGTCCTTTGACTAGTATAATTATCTAGCACTAACTATCAAATTGAAGTGTAAGCATTTTTGCCACATATTTTTCTGGACTGTATCCAAGCGCCATTAAAGTTTCAATAAATTAGTGTTATGAAAAATAATATTTCTACTTTACATTAATAATGCAATCAGGATGAAACAAAAAAAGTGTCTATAGGATTTTCATTCCGATACGCTTTTTTTTATTTTTCGAGTTAGATTATTGAAGATGGTGTGTCATTTTCTTCAAAAAAGAAATCCAACTATCAGAGTCGACCAGATGGCACGCCAAACTCTTACTTTTGGACTATACAGAGGTTTTTGTTGAAATTCATGGAGGTTATCCTGAGCTTAGTAACGGTAATTCAGTTTATCACACATAAGGAGGTAATTTTCAATATTCACGTTCTGATCATTACGAAGGTTCATAAAGTCTCAACAAAATTCAAGTCATTTCATTTAATTTGTACACTGAGCTCTTGAATTAAACGAATATATAAGGATAAAATTTAATTTTCTTTGCAACCATCTGGGTATACTACGCCCTGTCAAATTTACAGTTCCTCTATGTTGATTTATCGCTGTTACGAGCTTACAAGAGTAGTTTGACAAGCAGTGAGAATGGAAAAGGAAAGCGAATTTTTTAAATACAAAATAATTTTTATTTTTCAATATATTCTCCTAAAAGAGCAGTACATTTATTCCAACGGTTCTCCAATCCCCGTATGCCATCTCTAAAATGCGATTCCGGAAGGCTGGCAAAATACTCATTTACGAAAATTTCTTTCCACCTAGTGCCGTTTTCAATTTTGGAAAGAGGTGGAAGTCGGGAGGGGCTAGATTCGGCGAATAAGGCGCATGCGGTACTAATTGGAAAAGCAACTCGTGTATTTTGGACATCGCAACTGTGCTGGTATGCGAGGGAGCGTTGTCTTGGTGAAACAGAATCTTTTTTTTGCCATTCCTGGCCGTTTAGCACGAATCTCAACATTTAATTTTTGTAGAAGTTCTGCATAATATTGTCTGTTCATTGTGACACCTTTCTGAAGGTAATCAATGAGCAAAATACCCTCTGAATCCCAAAAAATTGATGCCATCACCTTGTTTGCCGATAAAGTGGTTTTCGCATTCTTTGGAGGTGCTTTGGAGGTCTAACCATTGTTTCGACTGTTATTTAGTTTCGGGTGTACTGTAGTGTATCCAAGTTTCATCGCAAGTAACAAATCGCCTACAAAAATCAATCGGATTCCGCTTATCAAAGCCCAAGCACTCATTGGAAATGCACAAACGAGTGAACGTTTGATCAGTCGTAAGCAATCGCGGCACTCATCTTGCCGAAAGCTTGGAAAGGCCCAATTCTTTCGTTAAAATGTGGTGTACGCATTCTGTTGAAATGTTTACCATGTCTGCTATCTCTCTCACTTTGAGTCGTCGATCTTGCGTAATAATATTATGGATTTTTATAATCATTTCCTCAGAAGTCACGATTTTGGGTGCTCCAGAGCGCGCTTCATCGACACAGCTTGTTCTACCACGTTTAAATTCATTTACTCATTTACTTATTGTGGCGGATGATGGAGCAGATTCACCTATTATTTCCCGTAACTCATCTTTTATTTCGGTAGCTTTCATACTCTTAAATACGAAGTATTTAATCTCCACACGATATTCTCCTTTTACCATTTTAACAAAACGACGTGTTGCTTCTTTTTCAATTAGCTGTCAAAAATAAACTAATCAACCGATTTATCTAAATATCGGAATGTAAACATATAAATAGACAGCCTAAATTGCAGTGCATTTGTTTTACCAATTAGAGCACCACCTATATGTCATTCTCGCTACTTGTCAAACTATCGTCGTATAAGGATGAAATTTCATTGTTTTCAACAATGTAGGCATATTGCGCACTGACAAATTTGGAGTTAAGCTATGTTGACCTTTCGATATTGTATTGCTAGCCGTAACCACTTTTTTTTCATTAACAACATTACGTAAGGGCAGTGATCTTTCGCTTAATTGCTTTACCTGCAATTGATTTTCCTACTCTCCACTCACTAACCTGAAATGAGTGTTACGCTGTGGATACCGGCAAACTTTAAAATGACGCCGTCGAAAACATATCCCAGCAACATTCCTTTCATTTTCACAATTGTCAAAGTCTTTAAATAAAACCCCAAAGCCTTCTCTTTACTTCAAAAGGCTTATTTTATTCCATATCCTAGCCTCGTATTTCGATTTCTTTCTAATAAAAAAAGAGAAAATCGATGGATATACTTTGCTAGATCCTGTATTTTAGAAGATAATAATTCGTTTTTAGAATTCAAATTGTCTAATGTCATTGTAACTTTACGACCAACTATTTTACTTATACAAATGTAAAAATAAACTTTTAAATAAGATAATTCAAATTCACTTGTGGCTCAGTTTCTAAACTTCAACTCGTGTGCAATAATTATCCCTTACGAATGCCTATTTTAATATAGTATTTTTATTTGATTGCTTTACTTGGTTTTTGTTTTACGAACACTCTCAAAATATCTTAGTTATAATTGAAGAGCATGAGTATTTTTTATTTAACCCTTACTACGTTTAATGTACATGGAATTTTTCTGAAAGTAAATTTTGTTGAAGACTGTAGTTAACTGAATTAATCATTGAAAGCTTAAAAAAACCCTATCGCATCAATTTTCATATTCTGTAAACGTATGTTGACAACTTAGTAGTCATCATCAGCAGAAATTAATTACAATGTCCCCTTAAAATAGAAAGCTGAATACGTTACAAGAAAATTAAACATTAGAGCCAGTAATTAGGTTTAAAATTTATTTATTTTGTAAAGTTATTATGAAAGCTCCAAAATAATTTTTTTAAATTTTTTATTCACGAGATGTACTTGAAGTATATCTCGTATTTACAAATAGATGCTGACTTCGTGAAACAATATTCCAGCTTTTTGGTTGAATCATATTTCGAAAATGCGTATAAGATAAATACATACTTAGATGATACATTTAATTTAAAATAATTTAAGCATATTATCATCTAACTAGCATAATACGAATAAGAAAATTTTCTCCAAAATTAACAGGTTCATTTCTTGTTAATATTTGAAATATCTCATAAACGAACGCAAATTTAATGAATGCTCATTTATAAGTATACACTCGTGGCTGAGTATGCTACAGATATTAATCCTTGAAGAGCATCACCGCGCCATTATTACAAGTAAAGTAGTCGAAAGTTCAGCAGAACTGTGAAATCCCTCTGAACGTTTCAACGACAATGTGATTATTCACATAATAACAATTTCTAACATAACGCGTCTACTGACAAAGCCTTAATAAAATATACCAACTTTACGGAGTATTATGCATTATAGTCTAATTTAATAAGCAAATTAATTCACATCATCAATGTTGCCACTGTGACGTTTTATTATCAATAAAAAGAGAATAATTTTTATATTAAAATATTTACATACATTATTTGTAATTTCATTTATTTAATTGTATTTATATAAGTTAGATTAAATTAATTTTTTTATCTCTGATTTAACTAATAAATTTCTAAAGGATGGTATTGTCGATAATTATGTTAAACAATAATCATAGAAAAGTAATAATAATTAAAAATTTACCGATTATTAATGAAAGGAAAACTGTTAGCAGAAATAAAACATTAAAATATTATTTACTAAATTAAATAAAACTAATACGTAAATCTTTAAATATAGTCATAGTATGTAAAGTTAAAAACATAATAAATTTAAAAGCTGTAATCAAAAGTACAGGCACTAAAGCTGTAAAATAAAATCTACAAGGATTAGTAGAAAAAATAGGTATCAAACGATACGTGATGCACTTGCGTATGTACATATGTAAATATCCCTGGATAGGGTGTTGTTTTCGCGACCGCGAAATAAGTACGCTGAACGCTGCATGTACGGAGTTACAGTAAAAAATTCACTTACAAATGTACAGGTGTTCTTCGGTTGAGAAATGTACTAGAAGAGATCATGCTCGAAGGATCGGCCGCTTTTAAAGAATTCGATGTGGGGACTGAGTGAGCACACTGATAAATTTGAAATAAGTTAATAAGATAACAAAAAGCTTGTGCCAAAAATTAATAAATAATTAAAAGGGATATATGTACAAAGAGAGGGCTTGAGACAATATTGAAAATATTTTCACTAAAAGCTTGATTGCAAAAAGCGCTTTAAAATGATACGTTCCGCTACTATTTAAAATGTAAAAATTTCGCACTAAAGCAAATAAATAAAGACATGCATTGATAATAATTACCAGGCATGTACATGGATATCTGACAGAATAATAAAAACGTATTCTGTGGAAAAAGATATTAAGGATTTAAAACAAGATCGTAATTAGAAATCGGATAAACTTATCCGATTTCTAACTAACATTAAATGTAGCTGGAATATTGAAGGAAATACTCCAGGAAATGAGCTATGTGTACAAATGTGGAAGGTAATCGTGAGTGTTCTCTCGATTTTGAAAAACTTGCCATAATTTTTTCCTCCGAATGAAATACTTTAGCTATATGTGAAACTCATTCGACACGACATTCATTTATTACAAGAGATTTGCTTACTAACCTTGCGCTAACTTTCGTCAAATAGTACTACATTCAAAACACAAATATATTGGTAGCAAAATATATAATAAAAACAATTACAATTTCAGTGCATAAAAGTGCGATTTGAAGACATGGTATGAACAGGTACTACCGATTTGATAAAAATCGAACAGCGTTGAACAAATAAATGAATTATTGTGTCTCATAATCAAAGTACGTGTTTTAACTACACTTAGTATTCATCACTCTGTATACATAGAGTATTAACTCAAAGTAATTTCAGCCGTAATTACATCTAGCATGCAAGTAATTGTAACAACGGTAAGTGCAAGCGCAAACAAAAAGTATCCACAAATCATTAACAAAGTTAAATTCTTTCAAATATTACGTTTGAATCAAATATCATTGTGAGAATTATACTTTAATTACAGCTTATGTGACTTTATATTCATATATGTATATACATATATATATTTTTAAAATTTTAATGGAAGTTTAACTAATTGTCTTTGCTAGGTGTCTCACTAAATGAATTTCAAAGGGCGCATACATAAACGTAATAATTGCTCTCTTCAATCAAACGGTCATAGAAAATGAAATAAATTGATGTCATCAGCACTTATATATTCATCGTGACTTGGAGAGGTCTCTGGCGGAAATTATTTTATTTTTGATTTCCTTTCCGTCTGATCCCGGCTTTTTCTTTCCTATGTGTGCCATCTTTCCTTTTTTCATTGCTTTCTTTTGAGGGGTTTCTCAGATTCTATCATTATAGTTCGATGGTGCGACCACAATTTGACGCTTCGGTCCTTCGTTAACGTTGAAGGTCTGTACTTAGTCCGAGAGATCAATTAGGAGATGGTGAAATATCGACGGATTCGGAAAATTGTCGACGGAGGTCACCCTAGGCTTCCCTTGCTCCTTCTGGATAGTAAGTTTGTGGTGGTGAAGTTATTTCGTTCGACGGTTTCCGTATAATGTGCTTTAGGAAATTGGTCTGTCAAGTTTAACATTGAAGGTATCGTGTATACTTTCAGAAGTGCTTCGTAAATAGTTTGGCGCGTACGATAAATATCCCCAGAGTAAAATAGATATTGAGCCCCCGGAATTACGAATCGTGTACAATAATTTTCTTTTAGTATATACGTTTCGATACTAAAGATATACTTTAATAACTTTATTTATTACTTATTTAGCCTTCAACAGATTATTCCGAAGACTATTTAAAGAAAATTTAAGTATTAGGAATATCAATTTTGTGGATTTATAATTTCCTCTCTTTTGTTAGAATAAAGCTCTTGAATAACAAAAATTTGTTCATAATAATATCCCATTTGAATTGAAAATTTTGAGCTGAACTAAAATCAAGGACTATATTAATATCGACTTTAAACTTTTAGTAAGATGGTGCTTGTTATTATAATTATATAAGGTGTAAATAAAGGAACTTTATATTCGTCGACAGGTAATAGAAGACATGAAAACAAGAAACAAATTTAATAAACTCATATCAAATACTCAATAGTGTTCGAGTTGAGAGATGTTTAAATATTGATGGTTTACACATTAACATTTCTTTCCATCTATTAAGAATAAAATATTATGGAAAGTAGTTTCCCCCTTATGTCAGATATTGAGATTAGTGTTAGTTGATGATTACATTCACTTCATTGGAATATGCCGACATGAATTGATGTTATGGCGAAGTAAGTTAATAGTCAAAATTCGCGCGAAACTAGACATATTTACCAACAAAGATTTCCCATGAGATACATTCCATCTCGTCATGCTTTTCGAGAAATCGACAGTAGATTCGAAGAAGCAGAATGCTTTAAACCGCGAAAATCAGACAGTGTCAGACTTCAATACAGTTCTTATACACATCAAACAAGTTATTTTGCAAGTTGTAGATAATAATTTTCGCGTGATTATCGAGCTAATAAGAGCTTTAGACGTGGTGGCGGAAGCAGAGTTAATTTAAGCGAAATACATTAAATATTTGGAAACGCAAAAGAAAGATATACTCAAAAATAAAAGAACCCATTTGCGTTTTACCTAATTTCCGACTGTCACCTAAATTAACTACGCTAAAGTCTCAAAGTTGGTCTTTTCCATTTAAGTTAAGGTATTAGAATTTCGACGTCATCGCAAGTGTACGTGAACATTAGCCAGAAGAAGTATACAGAAGAATTCAAAATTTACCAATGGTGAAAGAAAAACAGAAATTTATGAAGAATTCCAGTTATTGACTACATCCCAGAGACGAAAATTTGTGTAAAATAAATAGTTAAATTAATAAAGTTAAACAAACAATTCAAAAATTAATTCAAATTTTATAATTAAACCATAAATAAAAAATCGTTTATTAATCAAATGAAAGATTAAATTTTAACATGATATAAAGATAACCTCTTGCTTTCTCTAGCTTTAATAGACAAACTTTTGTGTTTCAATTTGAAACTTAAGTTAAAGAGTGAGCACAGAATCACCGTGCTAATCCGTCACAATGTAGGAAGTTAATATCCTTTAACACGTGAAAACAACCAAAGAAAGCAACGCCTTTTTTTCAAACAAATGAATAATGTTCGATTCTACGAAATTGTGGGCAATTAAAAAGACTAGCAAATAAGAGTGACAAATGACAGGTGGAAGTCGCTAACCTGTTGACTCTGACAGGTGAAAATACACAACGATTTTTAAAATGTAATTTAACTAACTAAACAAGAGAAAGGAAAGGAAAAACTAAGAGAACAGGTAAAGTATTGAGTTCAGAGAGAAGTAATTCTTTATATGGAAGGTAGGCAGTATACATATAATACAAAAACAAAGAAGTGCGACATAATAAACTTAGCTGAAAATAAACCGAATTAGTAACTAACGACAATACTGAGATAGCCAAAAGGAAAACAATTCCGCGTAACAATGACTACAATTTGAAACACCTGAAATTAATATTACACAGCTGTTAATCTAACAAGCGGCCCCTAAGAACATGAGAAGAACAAACACCCAAACAAACAAAAGTAAAACAAGATTTTCTAACACATGTAATAAGTAGATTTAAAAATCTAATGGATTACTATTATTTTTATTATCAAACATATTAAGATAAATGAATCTACAATCAGCAGCAGAAGAATCTAACCACTTAGAACAAGAACCAATCATAAAGTATAAGAAATAAAAGTGTCGACATAAGTATATAAATACCTTAATATCGTATAATTAAAATTTACAAAACAAAATATTTTTGAAAGGATTTTGTTGAGTAATTTACACAATATCTGAAAAAAGTTGCTACTGATACCATCAAACCTGAAAAATCAATTAATGCATTAATATTTCAAGAATTATTTGAATGGAAAAAGTAATCGATAAGTTTACCTTAATGGCAAAAAAACTTGTCGAAAGACCATTTCAATTTAGATACAACACAATGTGTCTCTAAAAAAAATCTTTTGTGTGCCTTTTCGTTGTTTTTATTATGTCGGGGAAAGTAAATTTCCTTAACATTCAAGTTTACGTTGTTTCTTTGTCAAGTTTCTGAACTTTCGATAACAATTCTATTTTAGGTTTCTAAATACATGTATTCAGACTACGAAAAGTTTTTGACAAAGAAAATTACGTAAATGTATTTCAGTAATAAACGAAAGTAATAAATATTTACTTCATTAATAGGAATTACTTCTGTAATTATTACGATTATTTTGTTTCTATTTAGAAATTGTTAATTCTGGGTTACTAAATTTTATACGTCAGATAATAACTGCAATGACATGTTAGCTTTCTACACAAATAATAATCTTTTAAATATTCGAATAATTAATTTAATTTCAAAATAACTTAAATTAATACTATTTTTCTCTCATTTAAAAATTAAATAACATGTATAACTAGACAAGTACCTTATTGTTTTCACATTAAACTACAACTTAGTTCATGTTCGTATATTTTCATCTTAAGTTCATTTAATTCATACACACTTATTAATATTGTTTTATATATTATTTTTTCATCTTCTTCTGAATTTACAAATGGGCGATGCATCTTTATACAGCGTGTTTCAAAAAGAATATACGTATTACGAAGTATTTGGGGTCTACAGAACCCTCATGCAGCCATTGAACATGTACGAAATTCACCTAAAATCAATGTGTTTTGTGCGATATCCCGATCATCTGTTTACGGCCCATTCTTCTTTGATGGAAACACGATTAACGGTGAGCAGTATCTCACTATGTTACAAAACTGGTTGTTTCCGAGGCTGCACGAAGACAACTTCATTTTTCAACAAGACGGGGCACCCCCTCACTGGAGTCGCCAAGTGCGTGAATATTTGAATGAAACTCTATCGAACCGTTGGATTTTTCGTCAAGGAGCTGGAGGCTTACCATGTCTCAGCTGTGCTCCATGGTCACCGGATTTGACACCCTGTGACTTCTTCCTGTGGGGTTTCGTTAAAGACAACGTTTATGTACCACCACTCTCACAGAACTTGGAAGAGTTGAAGAACCGGATCCGTACTGCCATAATATCAGTGACGAAGGACATGCTTGCCTGAGTATGGGAGGAATTTGAGTATCGATGTGATATTGTTCGTGTCGCTGATGGAGGATATATTGAACATCTGTAATCTGAACTTGAGAGGTTCGTCAATATGTGTGTAAAGTTTCGTATTCGTATGTCTTAAAGTTTAATAAATATATGCATTCGAAATACGTATATTCTTTATGAAACACCCTGTACATTAGTTTCACTATGATTATCTATCACTTGTAGATGTCACTTACTTCGTAGTTTTTAAAACTGTATTTTGATACTATACACTTTATACAGTATTTATGTACTTCCTTAGTTCCTCATTTTGCCGTTTATGCCAATTTAATGTCTATTTCCTTACTTATATTTTTCAAGTATAAGTATATAATTATAAGTGTATAATAATTATTGTTATTAGACTTAAATATTTGCGATATATTTTTATAATTCAACCTGAACAACTTATTATATACTTTAACTTTTATAATATATAATATAATTATAGCACTGATAATATAAATATTCGTATATTTCCAAAACATAACCTTTACAAAGTAATGTTTACTATTATTTTTTATTGACGTTAATGTGTGTTCTTGCTTACGGAAATATTTGTCGACTAAAGAACTTTGGCTTTAAAACTTTCTTTATATTGGCCATTTAAATCATCCAATAGGATTATTTAATTTAAAAATAAACAAAAGCATGTTAATTAATAATTCGAAAATGAAACAGTTTTAAAATAAATTTGATTTTAATTCTTAAAATAAAGTGATTACTTAAACTCTTTTAAACGTTTTTAAATTAGTAGGTATAAGAGAAATTATACTTTAATTTAAATACTCCCTAAAAATTTAAAATTTTGCTTATCAAAATTATGATGCTTTTCCGATTATTTCTTAATTTGCTCACTATATCCAAGATTTTACTGTTGAAAACCCGTCCTTACACTTGAATTTGTATCAACAAATGTTATTATATTTTTTACTATATAAATATTTTGCATCGTTCGCATATATTGTCACAAATTATTAACTATTTTCTTAGAAATCTTTGACATAATCTCATTCTTCCATTATAATTACCCTATATGCAACCCCTTCATAATATTCACATATCTTTGCTTCCTAATTAGCTTTAGTCACCCTAACATTCCAACAGTAATTTATTTCATTATAAACATTTCTTGTATATTTAATCGCTGAATTTTGATATATAACCCCTTGCCACAAGAACCAGAATGTACACTGTGTACATTCTGGTTCTCATCGGTACGGATCGCGTACGGAGTTTGTTTTCGTACGGTTATTTTTCACCGTAGTTTTCCAGGTGCGACACTTTTTAATTATCTGCTGATGATGACAACTTAGTTGTCGAAATACGTATACAGAATACGAAAATTAATGTGGCAGGGTGTTATATATCAACCTTCAGTGATCAAGTAAATCAACCACAGGCTCCATCAAAATTACCTACATTTCTTGTATAGTGTATAACATAACTATATACTCGTACACTCACAAATCATAGTGTTTCTAGTACAATGCTTTAATCTAGACACGATACAATCTGGGAGTTTGTTTAAAGTAGACTACTAGAAACCAATTTTCATATACATTGATTAAGAATAAAGTTAGTGTAGTTAGTATTTACTAATTAAGTAATTTTCGCTAAGTGAAGGCTAAATTAATGCAATACATAAATTTACTAATTATTTATTAGAAACGTGGTCTATAGATATTAGTATATCTATTAATGTTTCCTTCTATCGCTTTCAAAGAGATTATAGATATAAGTTTGGTTAGCTTTGTTAACATATGTAGAAAGAAATATTTAGACTACAATATCTTTTTCCTTCTTTCCATAAACACCTTTAAATAGAAACTATACAACCTTCTTCTGCACTTCTTTCCACTGATTGTACTTCTCCACTATTATATGAAAACATCGTCGTATTTTGTATTTTTAAATATTTACTTGCAGCCAAAATATATTCACGATAGCATTCTATTTCGTAGTTTTAAACTTAGCGTGTTAACTGCTAAAAATTTCCAACAAAACATGATTGCAAATTCAAATAAACAATAAATGAAAACATAATTCATAAATTTTGTTCGTTCCAACTTACAAAACGTGAACATAGTTACAATTTTACTCTTACATTCCCAGAAAATTATTGCACTTCTGTGTCGGATATTCATAATTCCATAAATTTCACAGTTACGTTTCCATTCAGTTGTCCTGGATTTGCATGATTTGTTAGTGTGGGGGTTATTCGAGTGTGTACAAGGTATTAATCGAATAACCACAGTCGCTTATCTTGCTGATGTCGAACAATACCGAAATTCGCTTTTCGAGAAATGTCTACTGTATTTTGAACGAAATTTGTATTCTAATGATGACATTACTAATCATATCAGAAGGAAAAATAACATATATTTGAAAATGAGTAGTTAATTTCGAAGAGATTATTTCAACTTAAATTATTTTAGGCAAATTATTTTGTTTAAGGCAAAACATATATTCTATATACATCCTTATCGAAATAAACTAGTTTTGTGTAACGACGATGAATGATAATAATGTATGTATTTATGAAAGAAAAATTAAAGTAAAAAAGTGAAGCAAAAATACGTATCGAATACGTTTAGAATAATGTTATAGATTTGGTTCGTCCAAGAAGTCGTGGGTATTTTTACCGTACTTTCTGTATTCTGTTATTTATTATTATAGAAAAACAGATGTATTAATTATATGTTGCCCTTTTTTGCTATAATCACTTGTCATTTTTCGTTGAACTTCATAATTCCTCATTCATAGAACGACTTATCTTTATCGGCGAAAAACTTTATAAGATATTGATTCACAGCCCTATACGAGTCGAACGTAACACCATACAAACAGTTTTGAAGAAAAAGAAACAAGTGGAAAGCTGAAAGCGAAAGGTTCGGCGAATATGGCGGATGTGGTACCACATTCCTTGCAATATCCAACTCATCAAACTTTTGTGTGATCTAGCATTGTTGTGATACAATTCCTTTACGATTAAAGAGTTCTGAATGTATATGGAGAATCATTCGAGGATTCATTAGAACACTCTAATTGACAACAGTACACAATTGAATTAATTGCTTCGTTCATTGACAGGAGCTTGAAAACAACGCCCGTAAAATGCCTCACCAAAGCCATAGCCTTCGTTTAATGAATGTTTGCTTTCGATGATGGTTGAGGCGAATCTACAGCTCGAGACCAAATTTGTTTTCGTATCACATTGTTTTAAATAATTCATTTCTCGTCACTAGTCATCAGTCACTTCAAAAAGTAATGATTTTCTTCATGTTTAAGGAGCATATCGTAGATATTTACACCTGTTGTCAAGCAAACTTTGTATTGATGAGAACCTGAATATCGAACTACCTAACGTATCCTAGCTTCTTCCTATGAAAGTGTTTGCTTGAATGTTTACTGAAATTTAACGTTCTTTCAATCTCCCTTTTGTGTATTGTGGGTTGGTATTGATTATCCCATAGAGCACTGTCACAGCAAACTTTTCACAACTTTACACAAGATTGATGTGCGTTCTTCTCTTCAGGGAAGTAAAAGAATAAAATATGACGAAGAACACTGGTTTTACATTTTCAACTTTTTGTAAGAATATACTCAACCGAATCACTCAATTTTTTTACAAAATTAAATTAGAACTGTCATATGACATAGCATAAAGATCGATGAGAATGCCTCTAACACCTTGCAAAAATAAATTAGATCATTCGATATAAAAAATGCATTTGATTTGAATACATACATTTTTTATGATATTCTTCGTGTAGATTGCAACCATATAATGAAAATTTTGATTTTCGGTAAATGAAAAATTAAGTGACGTTATTAACGTAAAATGTATTCTTTTAAATAGAATTTGGGAAGTATTATTTTTAATTTTTGTTCAACTCGACACTTTATTAAGCTAAAATATTTATAATGTGTCTTTGCCTTCCCAAACTATACTTATCGTTTACTAATAATATTCCACACATGCTTAACACAGGAAAGATCCCTAGATAGCAAAATATTAATTCGAAGATTCTTAAGCAAAGTCTAGGGAAGTTATACTAGCAACATACCACAATCCCATCTGTACGATGGATATTCCTTTCCATAGTATATGCTAAATCGTCATAAATGCCTAAACTAACGCAGGGTTTTCCGTTAAGGGCTGTCATATTTAATTTCTCGTTCCATTTCATGAACTGAATAAAAGTAGCACCAAAACAGATTGGCAAAATCTTCCGAACGATGAGAAAAGCATAACAATGGATCTTCCTTTTCCTGCATAGTGATGATCATTTCTATGCTGAAGGAACGATCTCCTAAATCTAACAAACTAAGTAAGCGATTTTGGGTTTCTATTGCTTTTAGATGATGTTCTGTACTTATTAGTTCTTTTGTTCTATCTTTGGTGATTTTGAAATCGTGCCTAATGACAATGTCCATTCTTCCAATCACTCTGGTGGTAATTTCCCAAAAAAGTAATTTTTAAATCTAATAATCAGCTCTAGCATACTTGCTAAGTTAGAGGAAGTTGGCTTTCTTCACCACCCACTTGATATGGTGAATAATTGAAGTAATTAAGACTACTGTTTTACAGTTTGGCACGGTGTATCAAACACCAAAAAGTACCATAGAAAGAACATACTGAACTGATTAGGTTGAAAATGCAAACCGTTTGAGCTAAAGGAAGATATGTTTACATAAATTTACTCAAATAAAATTATAAATACAGGCTGCTCTTGCAGAAACAATGCTCAATATTTCTTATATTTGTGACAAAAAGAGGAATTGTCACATTGTATTGTGTATTGCAACTCGTAACATAGTTGGAATTTATTTTCAATTTACTGCACACAAATATACCATACTATACGGCGTTAATTCAACAAGTTTTGTGTTAAAAATTCTCCAGCTCAAAAAGAGAATCTGGGCAGCTCCGAAATCGTGGGTGACAGTTAAATTTTATATTAATTTTTTAATGATATAGAAATACCATGAAAAGAATCTGAACATCTGCAGTTGACTAATAAGAGCTGAAGTATTAATTAGTTAGTTGTCAGAAGAAAAACTCGTATATACATACATATGAACTTAATAATATTATTTTACTAAAAGATAAAGAAGGAAACAGTGATATGAAGGATAAAGTGGCTAATACTATTTTAAAGCAAAGCATGGCGATTTATATGTCCGCTCTTACGGACATAAAGAGTGTTTGCAAATTAACCATTAGGATATCTAATAAAGATTTTCCAGGAAAATCTAAAACAATTGAAATAAATTGCTAGATTAATTCCAATGAAATTTTCTAAGGAGTGAAAGGACACATTACGTATTTTTAGGATATTAAAAATTTCATTAACTTAAATATTATATTCCGTATTTCAAGATTGACTATATAGAACTATTAGGAAATTTACTGTGAAATTAATGATTTGAGTAACTACCGAAAGGTAAATTAGGGTAGGTCTATTTTGCTTCAACCAATATTTCCCCAATTCCTTAAATTCATTAGAGACGTCTGCCATTAACTAAAATCAAATTATAAAGACTTAACGACGGAAACTTATTGAGATTTAATTTAATTTGGAAATGTTAATTATAATTACTCTACACTATTATACAGTTTATTTTTGTGAAATTTTAATTATTGAAATACAATTAGAAATGGGAGATACTTCAAAGTTAATTTTGAAAACGCAAATTTGATTTTTCTATATAATTGTGTTAAAACAATAGTCATAATAACTTATCTATTTTACACCGATTACGTAAAAACTGTACATCTATGTTAGATATATTATATTCTGACACAATCATAGCATGCGAACCAAAAATGAATAGAAAGCGTCAAGAAGACCGACCACATACCAAAAACAGCGATTTATTTTGTTTTATCAACTACTACTTGCAATTAATATAAAAAATGCTATAGGCAAGTACATATTTTGTGTATGTATTTTGATGAATTAAATATTTATTCAGCATGGCTCGTGGTTGGTTTTATTAAAAGATATTTTGGTTTTATTAAAAGATATTTTTGAAGTAAAACAGGTTTATTATCTACGTTATAGTCGTATTCTATTTTGTGTATAATGTATAAAATTAATTACAACCTTATATGTCTGCATGTTTTCTAAAGCATTTGTCAAACAATGTTAACACAAACTTCTCTGACTATCTTCAAGTTTTTCAATTATGCAACGTCGTTCCAAAAGTCGTTTTCTTCATGTACGGGAAAAGTGAGAGTTCATAGTTATTATATCTGAATACCCTGCAAGACAATTCATCACTTATAAGAAAGCTGTTCCAAATGTGCACGTGTTAGTTAAACTTCATATGAATTATCATAGGCACTATCTGGTGGAAGAATCCTTCGGTAAACTCATTGTTTTGTAGCTAATTAGGTGGAAGAATCCTTCGGTAAACTCATTGTTTTGTAGCTAATTAATAAAATATTCTTCTAGCTTACTTCGATATCTTTTTAGCGTTTATTTTTCCGTTGGAAAAATACGGGTTCTATAATTCGCCTCCTTCACACTGATAATTAAACACTATCTAATTTTGTGGATTGATATGTCATGAATGTGTAGATTAAGCTTCGTCTGAAAAGGGACATGTGTCATGAACGTTGTTTTTATTCAAGTAACGCAAAATTCACTAACAATACTGTTCTTCTATCATAATCAAGGGGACTTAAGTCGTAGATTTTTAAATGTTAGAGTTAAAATAATAAGTTATAATAATAATAATAATAAAATAATTAGTGTTTGGACACTACATATTTAAATTGGGCCGTACTGCAAGCTGACACAACCATGAATGACGAAATAACGCTAAGAAAATAGATCATATACGGAATATATTAAATTTCTTGTTTTGACAACTACTAATTGTAATCAGTAAAGAAATTATTACAAGTATAAGTAAGTTTAGTGTCTGCATATACTACATACATATGTTGTTAAAAATCTTCAGAGTTATCCAATGATACAACCTTCAGTAAAATACATATGCGTGTGTATATTTTCTGCAACCATATGATTTTGACACGAAAAAAATCTAAGGTCCATTCAATATATTTTATTGTTCAGATTACTTTCAGAACGCTTCGATCGTATATTTTTAATTTGCTTATATATAATAGTTAGGTGTTGTACTGATAAATATAACGTTGTTTTGTGTTATAAATATGACATTTTTGAGAAGTTTACTAAACTTTATTATGAGCATGGTTAGAAGAAGAAATAAAAATGCTTAACGTATTTCTTACCAACATACATATATACATGCGTAATGATACTTCAAACTGTCCAGAAGAAATATTAGGGAAGTCTGTAGAATCAAGAGGAAATAAAAACAATGATAGGACTTTATTTTCTCCTTCTATTTGTTTTGCTCTTCTGTTTATTTTGGCTTTTAACTGATGATTTTCCGTAGAGCGTTGTTACTTTGTTCATATTTGGTTGTACCACTACTGAATATACCAGTGTTAAGATTTTTATGAGTATTATAATTGGATAATTTTCCATCCTCGACAGTCATGTAGTCTAATTTCCAATTTTTGAATTGCTACCTCATTCATCCTATTCTCCAGATTTAGTCCTTTCGGATTACTTTCTGCTCCCAAACTTGAAAAAATTGCTCAGTGGTCAAAGATTTTCCAACGATGAAGAAGTGATGTAGGCAGTTAATGGCTATTTTGAGGAGCAAGAGCGTTCTTATTATAAAAAGGGTATCGAACTTATTGAACGCTGGGAAAAATGTATGGAGCTGAAAGGAGCTAATGCTGAAAAATAAATATATTTCTTTCCAAAATTTTTGTGTTTCGTTTGTCGGGTCGGGTACTTCTGGGACCACCCTCGTATGTACATATGTAAGTCAAAGCTAATATTCTTTTGTTTACAGTTTATATTCGATGGTAGGTAGTGTTTTATTTTTTCACAGATAGCTTAGATTAAACTGCATTATAACAATTCTCGAAAAATTTCTTTTTTAAATTACAAAAATTTAACACCTTTAAAATACAGCATAGTATAAACGTAGAAAAATAAAATTGAATTTACCTTTGTCCTAATACAATAACACTCACCTTTTAAAAGTACTGCTGCTGGTTGTTTGTTTACTACATTTCCCCTATAAAACAAAGAAAAAAACTGGAAACAGAAGATTTATTTACCTCGTTGATTATCAGATTATTAAATAAAAAATTAAGGTTTCCTACCATCAACGGTTTATAATTGGACGTGGGTATATCTAATTAATGCTTGCATATTATGTTTTCACCATTTGTTTACTTTCAATCAGTAATAATCTCATGAGAATTTTGGCTTTTTTCGTTGATAGGGCGTTTACGAGAAATGTATAATTAGATAATGCCATTGAGGCGTTAATAATTTTTTAACTTGCTAAGTTCTAGCAGTTCAAGCATTTCTTTTTAACAGGAAATTTGAATCCTCTTTTTCTTGATTAGATAATGGCAAAATATTGCGTAAATTGTATGTATGTATGTATATACTTGAAACGTCAAAGCAAACATCTAAATGTTAAATCGAAACCAATACTTAACGTACATATAGAAGTTCCGAGAGTCGGTTATATTTTGGAAATCAAATGCATACATAATTGGCATTATTAATTATTCAAAGCTATATAGTATCCCGCGCTTATAAAATATAAAAACATATGAGAACTTAAAAGCTTAGGAGAACTGACAGGAAAATATTGACTAATGACTTATTTCAAGTATATTGAAACGACTATAATAAAACTGTAAGAAAAGGTGAACACGACTGAAAAGAACTTATAATGTAACAATGTATCTATTGCATGGGAAATGTAGAAGGCATTATAAATGAAAATATATAGTGCTTGGACGTTGTCCAGCGATGCTTGTTTCGTTGCCTGCTTTAGGATAGTTTGTGCGGAATATGGGTTAGTACATTACTCTGAATTTCCTAGCTTTTAGTTGAATTATCATGTTCTTAATAGTAAAGGATTTGTTTACATTAGTACATTTTTACGTTAGTGAATGGTTTTCCGATATGACAAGTAACAAACATGATTGTAAGGTTTGAAATACATTTTATTATTCAATATAACTTCCCTCAGCTTGGATATACTTGTGTCAGTGATCTTCGAATTTATAGATTCCGTCCCTGATTAAGAATACAGAAGACTATCGAAATACGCTCCCACGGCTGCTCTTACCTCTTCTTTCGATGAAAATCGTTTTCCACACATGAACTTTTTGAGATGTGAGGATAGCCAGAAGCCAGAAGAAGCTAAATCTGACGAATAGGATGGCATTGTAATAATTCGTACTTTATTTCGCTTATTTTTACGATGGTATTTTGATCCGAGTGAGAGAATGCGTTCTCTTAATGAAAAATTATTTTGTCTTCTGTAAACTAGGTCTTCTCTCACGTTCTCTTACATTCAGCTGGTTCAAACTGTTACAGCAATACGTTTGGTGGTACTACACAGATAAAATTCCATTTGTATCCCAATAAACTAATGCTCAAACCTTCTTAGCCAACTTCTGAACCCTATTTCGCTTCGGAGCCGAAGTACCGAATTTACACTACCCCTTACCTTCTTGTTTTAATCGAGAATTATGGTGTAGAGCCAAGTCTCATACAAGGTGATGAAACGATGCATAAAATCGTTTTTTTTTCTTTCAAAACTCTTGTGTTGCTGCAGAGAAAGTCATATTCGAATTTGTTTTTGTTCTATTGTTAACGAATGCGGCACCTATTTGCACACAGCTTTCTGAAACCCAAAACCTTAACCAAAATATTGGCATGGGTTTTTTTGGGAGCGTATGGAATAATTTTCATTGACCATCTTAAAATAGGAAAAACCATCAACGGCGAGTATTATGCGAACTTATTGCAACGTCTGAGCGGATATTAAACTTATTGAACATCGCTGGGAAAATTGTATAGACCTGAAAGGAGATTATGTTGAAAAATTAATATATTTCTTTCCAAAATTTTTGTGTTTTCTTCGTTGGGTCGCGTGCTTTTCGCCGACCCTCGTAATTATATTTTCCAGCACGATAACGACCCTAATCATATTGTTAGCATTGTATTAAATTATTTTAATGGCCGTAAGGAGTTGGCCATCATAAAGTGCAGATTTAAATATTGTCGACTATGTGTAGAGTTATTTAGACCATGCAAAGCAGAAAAGATCGCCAACTAATGCCAAACAACTTTTTGATATTGTTTTGGAGAATGTCTGCCGAAGGTCGTCATGCTAAATACCAGTATTATTATTTTTATTGTTAATATTTTTCAAACACATGCGATTTTGTTATATTATTAATACTGAAGAAATTTTTTGAAAATGATATAGAACGATGTTTTCTATTATGGTTACTTACTTATGCGCACTACTGTATTTTAATTAGTGTACTTCATTTGTTGTGAACATCCTTACATAGATAATGTTTAATGAAAAATAACTACAGAAGAATACCCTGTTTTAAATTAACACCCTTTTAATAAAGTTTTGCCTGTTAGAATCGGCTAATTCTATTCGTAAGAAATTGTATTTGCGGTTCAAGAAAATTCATTGCACCAGTAAAATAAGTCATTATATAAATTGTTGAAATTTACTCTGCCAACTTTTTGATATATGCTGCAACTTGTCACCTTTTTGGAATAACAAACGTGAAACGAGTTACAATTCTGTAACTAATAATTTTTGCAGCTTCTGTTATTTATACATTACTTAACTATGTCATTTTTATCGAGGAAATAATAGAATCAAGCCAAATGCCAGGGAAAACTATGCCTCATAAACTTTTCCTTTGCATCTATTAAAATGCACGTAATAATGGTATTTTCAGTTGTGACAATAAATATTATAAGGTGTTGTTGACACCAAGATTAAATAGATATGTTCTTCTGTAAGAAAATTATTAAATTTTCTCTATTTATACATAACTACTATTTTTTTAGACTCCAAATATTTCCAATAAATATTTGAACAATATAGTTTTTTTCTGTGCTCAGCAAGTAATTTTTTCTCATAATCCCTAGTTACTAAACCATTTTCTATCTCTGTCTTATATAAAAGCTTATCCATTTACTTTCTTTTCGATTTTTGAGTTAAACTTAAACTTAGCCGTCTATGGCACTGGTCTTGAACCGTCTATGGCACTGTTCTAGGCCAAAGGAAATTAGAATAGAGAATATTTTGTATATTAAGAAAAAAAGTATGTTAAGGAAAATAAGTAAGTAAATCAACACAAATATAATTTTTTAATTACTTTCGCTTCTAGCAAAACGCGTAGATGATATTGTTCCTACAATTCCTATAATTGTTCCTTAATTTTTGCTAATATACGGGGGTAGTTTGACAAGTAGTGAGAATGGACAAGAAAAACGAATTTTTTAAATACAAAATAATTTTTATTTTTCTATACATTCTCCTAAAAGAGCAATACACTTATTCCAACGGTGCTCCAATACCCTTATGCCATCTCTAAAATGCGCTTCCGGAAGGCTTGCAAAATACTCATTTACGCAGACGATAAGCTCGTCGTTAGACGAAAATTTCTTTCCACCTAGTGCCGTTTTCAATTTTGGAAAAAGATGGAAGTCGGAAGGGGCTAGATCCGGCGAATAAGGCGCATGCGGTACTAATTGGAAATGCAACTCGTGGATTTTGGACATCGCAACTGGGTTGGTATGCGAGGTAGCGTTGTCTTGGTGAAACAAAATCTTTTTCTTTGCCATTCCTGACCGTTCAGCACGAATCTCAACATTTAATTCTTGTGGAATTTCTGCATAATATTGCCCGTTTATTGTGGCATCTTTCTGAAGGTAATCAATGAGCAAAAAGCCCTTTGAATCCCAAAAAAATTGATGCCATCACCTTGTTTGCCGATAAAGTGGTTTTCGCTTTCTTTGGAGGTGCAGAACCACGTTCTAACCATTGTTTCGACTGTTGTTTGGTTTCGGGTGTACTGTAGTATATCCAAGTTTCATCGCAAGTAACAAATCGCCTACAAAAATCAACCGGATTCCGCCTATAAAGATCCAAACACTCATTGGAAATGCGCAAACGAGTGAGGTTTTGATCAGTCGTAAGTAATCGCGGCATCCATCCTGCCGAAAGCTTGGAAAGGCCCAATTCTTTCGTTAAAATGTGGTGTACGCGTTCTGTTGAAATGTTTACCATGTCTGCTATCTCTCTCACTTTGAGTCGTCTATCTTGCGTAATAAAATTATGGATTTTTATAATTATGTCCTTAGAAGTCACAATTTTGGGTGCTCCGGCGCGCTTCATCAACACAGCTTGTTCTACGAGGGAGCGTTTTTATATTCGCGGAATGAGCGGGTTGTAGAGGGGTGAGTAGGCGCATTGCGGGCGTGGCCTGTGCAGCGACTCATGATTAGTATAAATACGAAGTTTCATTGTTATTAGACAGTTAGTCTTTGAGCTATCGTCAACCAAGTAACATAATCAGGAGTGAAAAGTGAAATATGGAAAAAATCGAATATGGTGCCGTTATAAAGTTCCTTACCAGGCAAGGAAAATCAGTTGCGACCATAATGAATGAGATGTCATTGGTTTACGGCGACTCTTGTCCAGGAAAAACCATGGTGTACAAGTGGCATAGTTTATTTAAACAAGGAAGGGAATCCCTTGAAGACGACCCGAGGCCGGGCAGGAGCATTGAGGTGACTACGCCAGCACTTATCCAAAAAGTTGAACAAATTGTACTCGAAGATGCTCGACTAAAGAAGAAACAACTCGCAGAAATGGTTGGAGTATCCGATACAACAATTTTTAAAATCCTACACGATCATCTCGGCATGTCTAAGGTCAGCGCAAGATGGGTGCCGAGAATGCTCACGCCGCCGCAAAAACAACAGCGCGTAGAGTGAGAGAGAAATTTAAAGTGTCACAATCAGCTGGGAAACTCATGGCAACGGTATTTTGGGACTCGGAAGGTATATTGTTGATTGATTATAAAGATAAAGGTGTTTCTATAACCGGAGAATATTACGCTTCAATATTAGAGCGACTAAAAGAAGCCATTAAAGAGAAAAGACGGGGAAGATTGACAAAAGGTGTTCTGCTTTTGCACGACAACGCGCCCGTCCACAAGAGCCGCGTTGCGTTAGCTGCCCTGCATAAGGTGGGCTTCGAAATTGTGAATCACCCACCCTACAGCCCAGACCTGGCCCCGAGTGATTATTACCTGTTTCCGAAAATGAAAAAAGAGCTGCGGGGTAAAAAATTTACTGCCGATGATGAAGTCAAGGAGGCAGTTTCGGCGTATTTTGCAGATAAAGAGAAATCATTTTTTTATTAGGGTATAAATAAATTAATTGAAAGATGTGAAAAATGTATCCGTCTTGCAGATGAATATATTAAAAAAGATAAATAATTTGGTTTTTTTATTTCCACCCCTTGTCCCCCATTCCGCGAATATAAAAACGCTCCCTCGTACCACGTTTAAATTCATTTACCCACCTACTTATTGTACGGATGATGGAGCAGATTCACCTAATGCTTCCCGTAACTCATCTTTTATTTCGGTAGCTTTCATACCCTTAATTACGAAGTATTTAATAACCGCACGATAATCTGCTTTTTCCATTTTAACAAAACCACGTGTTGCTTCTTTTTCAATCAGCTGTCAAAAATAAACTAATCAACAGATTTATCTAAATATCGGAATGTAAACATATAAATAGCCAACCTAAATTACAGTGCATTTGTTTTACCAATTAGAGCACCACCTATGTGTCATTCTCACTAGTCAAACTATCCTCGTATCAGGTTGATAATGTTAATTTCCATGTCAGTAAAACAGCTTTAATTATCAATAAACTATTATGATTCGAAGAAAAGAAAATTTCTCTGCCTAATAATGAAACAAAAGATCTATGACTTTTTTAATAATTTAATTTTTCAACATAATCTACCTTAACTTCATCGACCTATGACAAGCTTATTCCACCAAAAAAATTATTTCTGTTGGTTTAGAAAGCATCAATCTCATCTTTTAATCGACTATCATCTGCAAAATGACGCCATCTGAAGTACTTTTTAAAACTTCTAAATACGCACGGAGCACAATCCGGATTACAAGGTGGGTGGTGCAGCTCAAAGCAGTTACAGTCGAGAAGGATATGTTCGATGTTGGATGCCTTTAGCGATCTGTCATGAAGACGCAAACCAGGATTTTGCGTGAAAGGTCAATAGCCGTGTGCAACGATTGTTGTTCCTCCCTTTGACATGTAATCAACAGAAATAGTTCCTGCTTGGCTCCAAAAGACGGCGGGTCATCTTCAATAAATTCGTCACCTTTCCGAAACATTCTGACAATATTTTGTACTAAATTACTAAATTATGACGTACCCTCGTCTCCATACACTGCAATCGTTCGTTCGTTAATGGTTTCAAGGGAATTCTGTTCTTTTGGTGAAAATTTGATGACACTGTGAACCTTTAATTCCACAAAATTCATTTTTTATTGTGAAACACTTTATAAAGCATAAAATAATTAACGAATTGAAGTCAAATTTGACACATATATATTTAGGAAAATGTTCTCATCATTCAACATTACTTATGATATTTTCAAGAAATTAACAATTTCTTTGTTGTGAAAGGAGATTTGTTGTTATGGTATATATATATATATACAATATATATATGTATGCATTAGTAAGGACTTTATAATCGACCGTACTCTTAATATCTTAAACGTAACTATTATCAGGTGTATTGGTCTGTTGAACAAAAACTCAAACAATTTTAGTTTTCAATACTCTATATTTCGCTGCCAAACCTTTGTAGCTTCCTCAGGAGTGCGAACTAAAAGGAGTCATAAACTGGCTAATTCAAAATAATCGTATAAATAACTTTCAATTTCAATTTTAAAATACATCGTAAAATAGAAATCTATTTCTATTTTACAATAAAAAATTGACTGTAACTCTCTGTTAGATTCCATATGATTTCCTCTAACAGTTTGCGCTGGAGCCGTTAACCAAAATGTGTGTCACATGATATTCAAGTCCATTGCATTGTGAATGGTCTCCTCCAGATGCTAGATTTGCCACGTTAATAAGTTTACATTGTTGGCGTTCGCCGATCTTACCAACATTCATGAAATGTATCTTTTTATGTAAAGTAATTAATGTAAATTATATTTTATATCTGTAGTCATATCTAATAAGACTGCTGATATAATGTTACAATTTACTTGATCTAGGAGCAAACAGACATAGAATGACGCAAATATACATTTTTGTCTTAAACTCAAGTTTTCAGTTTAAATTACTGATAAATGCGTTCTTATCATGAAACAATCTGGAAGATGAAAACTGTTGCGTAGCATTAAGACACTGCGCACTGCCCACTATGAAACACTTTGCCCTGCCAAACCCACTTCATAATGGATATTTTTGGGAACATTATGCTAATCCTTTAAGATCACGCATATCAGGTCTAACTTAATAATCAAACCTTTAATATTACCGAATGCTACAGAAACTCTTAAGAACTTTGTCTATTTGCTTGAATATTATTAAAACAAATTATCTGTTGGAAAATTGTGTATAGTTATTAGAAAAGAAACTATTTATTTAATGACGAGTTTTATTTTTGTTGTCGTTATTGATTCGTCAACACTAACATATCTAGTAACATAAATATCATGTTTAATGAGTTATGTAACTCAATCGCGTTTCAGAAATATAAATAACATTCGTACAAAGTAAATGGAAATTCCGATTGTACTAATTCCTAACATTCCTGTTGCACGAATATATCTACTTCGACAGCTATTTTGACAGTAAATAAGCATTATGGTACTACTATAAGACCGTAAGACATGACACGAATAACATTTTCTTTGTTTGTGAATAAATAATAAATATATACAAAAATCGTTAAACAAGTGCTTCTAATTGAATAATTTTTGTAGACCACATAAAAGCTTAATATCTAACATTTATATATCGTTATTAAATTCACGTGTTTTTCTCTCGGAATATCTGCAAAGGATACTAGGAAAGTTTTGCAATATGACAATGCAACAATGAATCGTGGGAAGCTGCTTGTGGCTACATGTTGAGACATGTTCTTACAACAGTTATGCGTTATAACTTCGTGCGTGGTTTAAACATAGATCAGTGCTTCGAAGAAATGACTCTCGTACTAGGTGATGTTTTTCCACATCGCACAACGATATTCAGGTAGTATAGAGAATTCCAATGGGGAAATTTAACTGTGGAGGATGCTGAGAGGCCGGGAAGGACACGAACGTCAGTTACGGAGGAAAACGTTATTACTGTGAGAAAAATGCTTGGCGAGAACAAGCGAGTAACCTACCAGTATATAGAGGGTACTTCTGGCCTAAATGCACCAGTAATTCGTGTAATTCGTTCGATTCTGCATTATCATTTGCACGTGAAGCAACTTTGTTCTCTCTGGGTGCCGCATCGACTGACTGAAGAGCAAATGACATGACGTGTGACTTGGTGCCGGGAGATGCTAAAAAAGAATAATAAGGGACAATCTCGGTATGCGAAGAACATCGTAACGAGACTTGTCTGTACTAGTACGATTGGCCGACCAAAGCTCAAAACAAAGTTTGTGTCTTTGATGATGAGGACACACCCGAAGTTGTCAGAAAATCCCGATCTGTAAAGAAGAAAGTGATAGTTGTATTTTTCAAATCGAGTGGACTTGTATAACGCGTCGTTTTGGACACACAGGAGACAGTTACTACTAAGTGGTATACTAAGTGGTATACTAAATAGTGCCTGCCTAAAGTCATTGGATCTATGAAGAACCTGCGGCCAAAGTCAAGAATGGACACCTGGTTCCTCCATTACGATAATGCTCCAGCTCACCGCGCTAAAGCCCGCACCGTATATTTGATCACGACAGCATTGAATCTTTTTGAGCACCTTCCCTACAGTCCAGATCTTGCTTCCTGCGACTTTGCACTGTCCCCCCATGTGAAAATTAAGCTAAAAGGGAGGCGGTTTTCCCGTGATGAAGACTTTCTGCGAGCTTGGGACAACGAGTGTGCTTTACTTCCTAGTGAAACTTGGCAAAACTGGTTTTAAAGATTGGTTGCGGAGGATGGAGAGGTATATTGAGTGTAGAGGAAATTACTTTGAAAAAATTGAATAAGCAAAACTGTATTGCAAAACTTTCCTAGAACCCTTTGTGTGATTGGATTTGCTTTTTTAAATTTAAATAGCACTCAGTATAGGTCAACAAAAACAGCTACTACCGAGCAATCGCGTCGTCCGATTTCAGAGCTAATCAGGTAGTATGGTTTTGTCAGACAATTCTACTCCCACACATTAAGCAAAAGAGTTTTGAAATGTCTGCAGTCAGATATGGTAATTTTTTGTGAGCAAACACATCATAAAAACATTTCTTTGACATACACGAAAAATTCTGTCAATAATGGAAGAATTTATTAAGAATATATAAAATTCCAAAATATTTTAGGCTGCAAGTATGTGTCGCAGAGTGGATATATCACCAGTCTTCTAAAGTAATGAGACCCCTTGTTTGCGTAAAGATGACACTAATTGCCTACTTATAACAAGGTGTGGTAGACACTACTTTAAATGAAAATTATTAACAATTTCGAACATCAAAATGATTACTTTGCAATTTGTGTTATCTATACGCAAACGAGATACCTAATTGCTTTAGTGGATTACTACACTTATCAAAAGGTCGAATTATAATGGAAGTTATGACAAAGTTTATATTTTCCACAAAATTTCTGTCGCAGTCATATTTAAATATTTAACATCAATATTACATTATTACGAATTCACTTATGAAAATTTAAAAACAATAAATTTTAATTCCCTTTTTGCTCTGTGAAAAAGGCAAAAAGTTTCGGGTTTATATGTGTATCTCGGGTCCACTTTGTACAGTGATAGAGCGTTTCTGGTTCAGCTAACTCGATACAAATGCTGTCTGCAGAGACGACAATTTTGTGTTTCTCTTACTGTTGTTTTTTTTGTTTTTTTTCTGCTTGGTCCTGGGATCCGACATAGACATTGCCGTACTTTTCCTTTTTTATTTATTATCCAGAAAAATGCTTTCTGAACCCGTTAATATTTAATACAGCAAACCTGCCGAGAAAGGTTTTACATCTTGTACATTTGTAAAAGCGAAAGCGATACGGAAGGCAATCAATAAAAGCAATCAAGGGTCAAAAGGAAGTGTGGGTATTATATTAATATTAAACAGTGCTTGTATAGTTTCCTAACTAATTATAGCGTCCATACAGTTTTTCTTATCATTAAATAAAATTACATAAGCATTGTTACATTAATTTCAAACTATTAATTATTATTGTAACCACAAAAATTATTCTTTGACATTCGTTTTTCATCATAAATCATTATATTCATTACTTGACCTATATTTTCTCTAAAACGTGTATTGATGTTTTTCATTACAAATAATTTCTGCTCATTTATTTTAGTACTGTTAGCTGGCTTTGCATTTTTAATGCTATTTTTTTGTGTGTCTTTTATATTTTGTTTAATAACAGAAACTATAAAAATATAAATGAAAATTTCAATAACGCGTTATCGAAATTGTCAATTATTTCCTTTTGTGCCTCTTTAAGTAACACTGTATATAACTTAATTTTATAGTACTTGTGATACTGATAACCCGTGGTCTCGTTAGTGTTTTAGGAATTTCTTGAAATGCTTGCCTTAATTTAGTTTTTGAGTATTAGCTTAATTTGCAATGCACGCGTTCTCTATCTCTCCAAAATTAGAGCTTCTGATCATTAACATCCATCCTATAAGGAATCCACGAGGCAATTTTCTTTATCCATAGACTACTTATATAGATTTACTTTCGCTACTCTTATTTGGAGGAATAATTAAGTGGTTTGAAAATTCGTTTTTCTTTGTACATAATTATGTGCTTTTGCTTTCTATTTCCACATCGAAAAAACGCATAGTTATACGCAATTGAAACCTACTGCAGATTACATTTAATGCGTTTCTATAATGAAATTTATTTCTCGTTAATGAATTCAAATATCACAGGTCTCTGCGGTCAAGTGGTTAAAATATATCCGGTGAACATGAGAGCGTTAGTTCGAATCTTACCAGAAGACACAAATTTTGCCAAATGTAATGTGTATACATTGTAAAAGGCAGTACAAAATTATAACTTTTAAGTTTCACATTGTAAAAATACATAGTTATATACTATTAAAACCTAATGCGGGTTCTATCTGCTTTCATAATGCAAATTATGTCATGCTAATAGATTCGAATATTATAGTTCTCTGTCATAAATTAGTTAAGGCATGCTCGGTGAACATCGTGAAAAGATCATGAGTTCGAATCTCAGCAGAGGGTAACGAATTTCTTTATAAATTCCTGCAAAGTATATACGATATAAAAGTCAGTAAAAAGAATTTTTCGTTTTTCTTTTTTTTTAATTTCTTTTTTATGAATCTTTAGATGTAACTAATAATATTATAATTTTGCTTATATTGCGTCAATATGTATAGGAGATTTGAAATGGTTTGTTTAGAAATAAATTATTATTCTGTTTTTTCTTTTAATAATGCAGATAAGGAAAGGTTTAAAGAACCAAAAAATTAAGTTGGTACTTACGAGTTGTTATCGAATACAGGCGAGAGAGAAAGCAGAAACAGAAGAAAAAATAATGACTACAAATAGAACTTTCCAGGCAAACAAGAAATGGTTAAAAGCAAATAACCCACGAAATAAACTATACTAAGTGTATACACATAAAGCGACTATAAGACCATTAATAATGTATGCCGAGGAGATAATGAGGTTATTAGAAAAGATAAAGACCTGCAAATTTGGAAGGAAAATTAAACTTGCTGAAAATGAATGCAAAAGTAAGAAGGAATTAAGATATAAAGCAAGAAGAAGGGAGGACAGATTAAGAATAGTAAAGGCACAGATGGTGAAATGGCTGGAACATGAAGAAACAACTGTCCTTTACTTGATGTCACAGTAGAAATCGGCAGGACGGAGAGTGACAGGAAGATCTAGGGTGAGACGGTCGAAAAAAGTAGAAGACAACTTGATTAGAGCGAGGATAACTAAATAGAGAGTAAAAACAAGGAATAGAAGAATATATGGAAAATATAGTATCTGTATTGTATTAGTTACTCTCAAAATCTACTCTTAAAGCAGGGCTAGAGTTGATTTGTTCCCGTTAAGTATATATAAAATTAAAATCGTGAGAAAGAACAGATTATAGGAAAGATATCGCTCTCCAAAAAAGTATGAAGATCTATTAGAGAAAATTAGATATTGAAACCTTAATGATGATTTAGGTGTCTCGGTCAGCGTAGCATAGGTATTCCAAGCAAAAATACAGATAAGACAGAGTAGATAAAACGGTGTAGACCAAAAAGGACGTAAAATATAAAACTAATTCCGTAAAAAACAAAACCAGAATGTCAAAGGACAGAAAGGAATGAACAATGTTTCCATACATGAATAATTTATTAATTTGGATATTCTTGTGTGCGAAAGATGCTTGTACATTTTGAGGGTAATCCATGTGTGTAGGATCTTGACAAGAACGATTATATTGAGAGTTCTATCAAATCACATTCGCTTTTTCGAAGCGTCTTCGCAACATATCAGATCATATAACCTACATTAAAAATATGAAATAATTTAATACTATACAATCTAGTTTCAAACAATTTACGTTTTGCGTAACGATAATTATATTATCCTATTACTAAGTACTTTGGATATTTCGGGAAGAAGTAGAAAATTTACTAAATGGCTTTAAGTTTTCATACGAGTTGCTTATTAAGTTCTTATGTAAAGTAGAAGTTTCTTTAATAAGAAACTAAAAGGTCAACAGCAAACTTTCAATTGAAATGAAGACGATTTTCTGGAATGAACTTCTAAGTTGTACATATTTTGTCCATAATTAGTACATTAATCTTAATTATAAAAGTTGGACTCGTATTTATTTTTACCATTTTATCCTAAGATAATTACTGTGTTGAGGTCCAGGCAGATACACATTTGTTTTGAGGGCTAATATAACAGAAATGTAAGTTGTAGATAGTCAATACCTCTAAATGAGTTGTGGTGGTCAATTTGCTTTAATCTTAACTTACTAATGTATTTATATTAATTTCTTATAATTAACTTCAGTTAAGTTATCAATAACTCGGGAAAGGTGATGTTAATATTGAATTGTTGGAAAAGTCGTGACATATTTTTTTATTAATACAAAAAAATCAACTAATTATATGTAGCCCATTTTCTTCAACAACCTTTTGCCATCTTTCGGGCGTTTCATAATTCATCATTCATACAGTGACCTATTTCTATCGATGAAAAACTTTTCAAGTTGCTGATTCATAACCTCCTCTAATTCTAAAGTTCTTTCACGCAAAGAATTTTGTAGAAAACAAAACAAATAGAAATCTGAAGACGCAAGGCCCGACAAGTATGGTGTATGGGCCCGCATGTTTTATCCATAATCCAATATTTTTTGACGGGCGGCCAAATTTGTGTATGATCTCGCGTTGTCACGAAGAAATAATTCCACTGCTTTACGAATAACGCGCTCTAGAGGTGTCCGGATGTTGAATTCGTTGGAATTGTCCGACAATTTACACGGGAATTAATTGATTCATTCCTTGGCAGGAGCTTAAAAAACAAGACACACAAGTCCCATCATACTGAATGTCTGCTTTCAATTATGTATGAAATAAATCTTCAAGTCGAAACCAAGACCGTTTTCGCATCACATTGTTGCAAACAATCCACGATCGTTTTCCTCACCTTCAAAGAACATATCGCATATATTTCTAGGCGTCAAGTAGACTACTTTAAATTCATAGTCAATATCAAGCTTGCTAATGTATCCTAGCTTTTTTTTTGTGATGGTGAACGTTCTATTGATGGATGCTTAACATTTTTGCAATATTTTGTGCCGTGTACTGTCCGCGGGTTTCACTCGATCACTGCTTTTATTTTGTTTTCAATAACCTCGAAGGATTCTCTGATTGAAGAGCGTTATTAAGTTTGACATACAAGGTCGATGTGCTTTCTTCCCTTTACGGAAGTACGAAGGCGAAATATGCCGAAATTGCAAATTGATCTCTCATTTTAAACTTTATATAAAATTTCGTATACCTAACTCAATCACGCAATTTCTTCCAAAATGAATTTTGGATTATCAGTTGATCGAATGCCAATGACTTTAGCACTTTGCGTTATAATTTTACCGACGACCAAAAGTATATATATTAATTAATTAATTCTTTTGAGCCTACAATTAACAAATTTGAACTTTTATAAAAGTGCTTACCATTACTATTTTTAATTTCGTCAAATTCGAGACTAACTTTAAATAGAAAATATATTTAATTAGTTTTATGTAGTGATTATAGAGAATGAAATATATCTAGACTTGGCACCTTTTCCTATGTATTATTTGAAAAAATAAACAAATCCGTCTAAGATAATAAATCACGAAGCTTGTGTGCAATATTTTTGGAGTTCAAAGAATACTTGCACATTTAATATTGGTAACACAAGCGGGTAACGAATAACAATTTTGTCAAAAGTTTTCCCCTAATTAATATGAGAAGCATACGTTAGAAATTTAACAAGCGTTCCAACACTTTTAAACTTCTATAATACATTAAGTCAGCTTACAAATGAAAGCGGATATATATCATTCCATCCTATAAATCTCGAACTGTAAACCCACATAAAAGCGACACGCGGTGATAAATGGTGTCAAAATGCCATTGCTAAAAACCCAATAAAACGACAATAAAAATAACTTTGCAACTAACAAACTCTGCCCTCCGATAATTTATTAATGCGTCGTTTCGTGTTGGTAAATGGTCATAATTTTTAAATGTTAATTTTTGAAGGGTTACACCCCTTCGTTTTCAGCTGACTAAGAAACATCAGAGAGAAGAAAATAAAATGTTTTTGAAATACATATATGGAGCTTATATATTTTATTTGCAACTTCAGTGGTTAGGATATTGATTAATTTATTATTTCGATAAAGTGGCAGTTTTTATTAGTATTTAAACCGCCGTTGTTGTATTACTTAAATAATTAACAATTTATATTCTTAAGGGAATGTACTAATAGACAATCTGATTACTAAAGTTGGTTTTGCAAGGGTTCGGTCAGCAGCACACACTTAACGAAAGTGTAAGACGTTTAGCAAGAAATAAATATAAGTAAACACTTATCTGTTTGAGCAGCATTTTCTGTATGCAGATGCACAAGGTGGCTAAGATCGGTTAAATATTTGCAGCATCAGGTTTGTTTCAACAGTTTCTTTATGTAACCGTGTTCACTGTGAGGAGTAAATATTCTCATATACAGAGAACGATCGATCGACATTTAATGAAGTAATACTTGTATAATTAAAGTAATCTTTGCTAGTACTTAATCGATATATAGAAAACTTTTCCCTTATAAATAAAAATTTATTTTATTCTGGTAAAATCGCATTGTTTACTTTATATTTTTTACACACGAATATATATATATAACACATGGATCAATAAGTCCCGAGACTAACCCATAGATGGCGCTCGTAGTAAACCAGTAACCACGTCTTTCTAGAGTACTAACCTTTGCTTGAAACGTATCAAAATTTTAAGTCGATCGGACCAGAAACAGCTGAGTTATCGAGGTTGGAGTAAAGTCGTTTTGTAGTTTGTTTAAACAATGGAAAAAACCGAGTTTCGTGTTCTGATAAAACATTGTTTTTTAATGGGTAAAAACACCACGCAAGCAAAACAATGGATTGAAAAATGTTACCCGGACTCTTGTCCATCAAAAGCAACGATTTGTCGGTGGTTTGCCGAGTTTAAACGTGGTCGTACCGACACACATGACGCGGAACGCTCGGGTAGACCTGTGGAAGCCGTTACACCGGAAAATGTGAGTGAAGTGACAAAAATTATAATGAAAGATCGTAAAGTGAAGCTCCGTGAGATTGCTGAGATGACACAGATATCATATGGAAGTGTATTTACTATCCTTCATGAAAAATTGAGCATGAAAAAGGTTTTTTCCAAGTGGGTGCCGCGATTGCTTTCGATGGAACAAAAACAGCAACGAGCCGATGATTCAGAAAGCTGTTTATCGCTATTTACTCGCAACAAAAAAGATTTCTTGCGTCGTTACGTGACCATGGACGAAACATGGATACATCACTACACTCCAGAGTCGAAGCGGCAGTCATCTGAGTGGCGCACAGCTGGCGAAAGCTGTCCGAAACGTCCGAAAACGCAGCAGTCAGCTGGCAAAGTCCTGGCGTCAGTTTTTTGGGATACACATGGCGTGATTTTCATTGACTACCTCGAAAAAGGTAAATCGATGAACAGTGATTATTATATTGACTTACTGGTGCGTTTGAAGGAGGAAATCGCAAAAAAACGACCGCACATGCAGAGAAAAAAAATCCTTTTTCACCAAGACAATGCACCCTGCCACAAGTCGATGAAAACAATGGCAAAATTGAACGAATTGGGTTTTGATCTGCTTCCCCACCCCCCATATTCGCCAGATTTAGCCCCCAGTGACTACTGGCTCTTTGCTGATCTTAAAAAAATGCTCCAGGGAAAAAGATTTGGCTCAAATGAGGAGGTCATCGCTGAAACTGAAGCTTATTTTGAAGCGAAAGATAAATTATTTTATAAACATGGTATTGAAAAATTGGAAAAGCGTTGGAACCATTGTATCACCCTAAAAGGTGATTATGTTGATGAATAAAAAAAAATTTTGCAAAAAAAATGTTTTCATTGTTAGTCTCGGGACTTATTGATCCATGTGTTATATATATATATATATATATATGTGTGTGTGTGTGTGTGTGTGTATGTACAATCTTTATTTATCATTTCCTGTAATTATCCTTAATCAAACATTTTAATTTGTTTATGAAATAGATTATTTTAAAAAATTCGCGTTTTACTTAAGCATAATTGAGGGATAGCTTCAATTATATACAAGAGAGATAAAACACGGAACGAAAACGGATCCCAATGGAGAGCAATAATTTTATTAAAGCCAAGCTTCTGAAGTATCACGTTCCACAGGATTGATTAACCGGATACAAATCTCGAATTCCTATACTGTTGCCCTAATGAAATCAAGCAAAAGCGCGTAAATGTAAACTGTCTATTTCGGGAAGACCCTTACCCTATCCCAGCCTACGCTTACATTACTGAAATGCGTGTGATTAAAACTGGAACAAAATATTAATCAGTCCTAATGTAACGATAATTACGTTATGGAATACCGTTGCTTTCGTTTGAATTAATAATAAAGTATTCACACGAAAATTTTCTATATACTCTAACTTGGATTTCTCCGGTAATTACGGTAAGTGTATAAATTCGATATGAAATGCTTTTCGATTCATGCCGGAAAGAATTAGGCTATCTAATATTTTAAAAATAAAAAGAAGAAAATATAACTACATGCGAAATTTGATTATCTGACGTTTCCATAAATTTCCGTAACTGGGAATTCTAACGTCATTTATTTTCAGAAATACAGTCAATAATTTCTTACAGCGCTGTCTATCTTGTTTTAGGTATACACTGATACTTCAGATCGGAATTAGGGTAATAACAACTCTCATTGTTAAAAAAAGCTAAGGAGCTTCATAAACGAACCTCACAAAGAAACATGAAAGGAAATTTTCCGGGTGTAATAAATATTTTATCATTACTGAAATTGGTGTATTTAAATAATCAGAGCATTCTTAGTATTTCTGGCAGACAAAAATTGTCCCAGAAAGGTGTCTGCGTTTTATACAACATATATTTCATTAACTATGGCGATAAACTTTTTCAATAGTACTCCGAGATCAATATATTTTGCGTAGATTCACACATGATCCTTGTTCTTAATTTCAATAATAATTGTAATAGAATCATTACATTCTATCCATGTAAATTTCTTTTTTCCTTTATGGTTTATCAATTATGATGGTCTCCAAAACACTGCAGCCATATTTGACTTATTGCGAATCTCCTAAAGTACCTACTGCACCCAATCCAGTAGTCTTGTTTCCTGTTCTAACCTCTATAGATTTAGGATAGGTCGGCTGCTGGATGTTATCTAGTCTACTGTCAGTTGTCTTCGCATTCTTGCAAGATATGACCGTTTCTGAATTTCTATCGAAAAATCTGCAATTAATGTCTCCATTATATTTGCCAATTTGTGATCGGCGCGTGGAATGTGAAGTATTTTGTTATTATTCTAAGCTGGTTTCTTTTCAACGAAAACAACCTTTTTCTAGTTTGGCTTTTCAATAAAAGCCTTCAATCATGTTTGGTCCTGTGCTCCTAGTAGGTTCTTTATTGATCTTTAATCTATCTACCAATTCTATATATTCGGATAGTGCACCTGGGCACTGGGTTCAATACATTTAGACTGACTATTCTTTGATAAGATTACCAGCCATTTCGTTTCCTGTGGTTCCCCAGTGTTTCGGCACCCTAACAAATTTAATACATTCCGCTATGTCAAGTCATTTTGTTTCTCATTACATTCTCATACTAGTCCGGATAAGATCTTAGGGCTCCTCAATGCTCCTAATGTAACCTGCATGAGATTGTAGATTCCGTTTCTACTTATTGGAGTATACCCACCTATAAATTTCTTTCGTACGTTTCAGAAATGCGCGAAGTTTTTCTTGAAATACTGACGCATGTTTTTTTCAGAGAAATATTGTGGGCTGTTTCCAAGATCCAGTGGTATCCCTGTGTGTACCGAGTCTACTCACGTTCTATCACATCCAGGACGATTACATCAAATGAGGCTTGAAATTGTATTTAGCTATCATATGATATGTCAGTATACATTATGTCTACCTAAGATTGAAAAGTTTCGTAAATATAATTAATGAATTTGGATTGTACAACATTGATTACTATCACTCAACATTGTGAATAAAGAGGTAGCTATCTAACTAGTATCTTATACCAAAAAATCTCTCAGTTGTTTTTATGAAGTTTTTAGTGACAAAAATATATTATAAGTTATACAGCTCAGTTTAGCAGTTTTGAAAGGACACTAAACATTGCTATATTTAACAGCTTTTGAAATATTTTAATATGAATAACTAATACTAGCGTTGTATAACTTATTAACAGTATTTAGAATTAAACATTAGGAACAACATAGTTGAATTTGATGGAGCCTGTGGTTGATTGACTTGATCAAAAAGGTTGATATATAACCCCTTTCCACAATTAACTATTTGTAAATTCTGTATACGCATTTCGACAACCAAGTTGTCATCATCAGCAGATAATTTCAAAGTGTCGCACCTGGTAAAACACGGCGAAAAAATTGCACTAAAAAACAAACTCCGTACGCGATCCTCACCGTTCAAAACCAAGATGTGCACTGTGTCTGTTTCACAAGATTTTTAAAAAATACTTTTACTTAAACTAACATGCACTACATTGAAAAAGGTTATTATGGTCAAGCAAGTGATTTATGTGTGTTTTATGATATTGTTCCTCCTGTCTTTCAGTAGAGAAAAAAGAGGGGTCTGTAAGGGCCCGGCGTCATTAAAGTTCACCACATGGCTTAAATTCTTTAAGATGTGCATGCTTTCATACGCGTCCAGTTCGCGATAATTGTACACGTTCTTTATCAAATGTAAACAATCCATATTAACACTGTGGTTATTTTCTAATACATGTCTCGCTATACCCGATTTTTCCGGTCGGTTGAATTTTATGTGCGAAAGGTGTTCTTTATACCTGGTTTCGATCGATCTTTTAGTTTGGCCGATGTATTGTCTATTGCACTCTAAACATTCAATTCGGTAGATTCCCGATTTTTTATTCTCTTCAATTTTGTCTTTTGCATTTCCTAAAAGCATTTTAAGGGAATTATTAGGGCGGGAACAAACTTTAAACCCGCGATCTTTAAAAATACTATTAAGATTTTTTGTCACACGATGGAAAGGTAAACAAACAAAATGCTTTTCCCGATTGCTCTGTGGTGAAAGACATGTGGTGTCACGGATAGTTTTTCTTATGTTGGCATTTCTGATTAATCCATTGATTATTTCCGAATCGAAACCGTTGTATACCGCGATATTCTTAATGAGGTTCAATTCTCTTTCATATCTTACTTTTGTTAGTGGGAAATTGATCAAACGATTAATCAGAAAATTGAATGAAGCCATCTTCTGTTGCATGCTGTGATTTGAGTCAGCCGTAATGAATCTATTGACATTGGTTTCTTTTCGGAAAATATCAATTTCTATTTTGAGATCATTCCTAATAACTAAGGTGTCCAAAAAAGGCAACTTGTCATTGTTTTCTTTTTCTACTGTGAATTTAATTGTCGGGAATGTTGAATTTAACTGTTTAACGAAATCATTTAAGTTGCATTTTTGTGTATTGAAAACCGCGAAAATATCATCGACATACCTGACCCAAATTCTTGGAAAATATTTAGCTTTATTTTTTAGTTCTATTTCAAAGTTACTCATAAACAGGTCCGCTATGAATGGAGAAAGACAATTGCCCATTGCAGTTCCCTGTTTTTGTTCATAGAACTTCCCTTCGAACTGAAAACAATTTTGGGACATGCAAAGGTTTGTTAATCTCACGTATTCCTTTATTTTCTCTGGTTCGATCTTATTTTTGTGAAGCAATTCTTCTAAATATTTTAAAGTTTCTGGGATCGGTACCGAAGGAAACAATGACGTTACGTCGAATGAAACTAAAATTTCTCCTTTTTCTAATTTACAATCTTTGATCCTTTGGATAAATTCTAATGAATTATTGACTGAGAGACTTTCAAGTTTTTCGGGCAAATTTTTGTGTTCATTCACTAGCCATTTTGATATCAAGTAAGTAGGGGAGTTGATCCCTGAGACAATTGGTCTCATTGAGTTGCCTGGTTTGTGTATTTTAGGTAAACAATATAGTCTAGGGATCAACGGATTACTTACACTTTTAAAAATCTTGTGAAACAGACACAGTGCACATCTTGGTTTTAAACGGTGAGGATCGCGTACGGAGTTTGTTTTTTCGTGCAATTTTTTCGCCGTGTTTTACCAGGTGCGACACTTTGAAATTATCTGCTGATGATGACAACTTGGTTGTCGAAATGCGTATACAGAATTTACAAATAGTTAATTGTGGAAAGGGGTTATATATCAACCTTTTTGATCTAGGAACAACATGTGTATTCTGGTATTATTGACTGATACAGATTTAACTTGGCTCTCTTTCGAGCTCTTCAACGTCATTAGTGATAGTGGTGACAACGGGAGTGGTTTCCACTTTATTTATATCTTTATTTTATAGTCTCAGTACGTCATATTATTTTCCAAATTTTCGACTGCTCATTCTTCCCATCTTCTTAGCCACTTTTTTACCACTAGTGCTCTTCCATTTCTTCTATGCGATCGTGTCGTGCCGTCTTTTGATATTTTACTTCTCAGTATTTGCTAGTCATTTGTATAATTTTCTTCAGGTTTGTTTTCTCTTAAACATTTTTCTCATACTCTCTCAAATTGGCACTCCAAATCTTTACTCGTAAAACGCATCGTTTCTGCTGTATAACACATATTTATATTGCAAGATAACTAGGAAACTTCGTAGCAAACCCATGTATGTCACGAAGTTTCTTCTTCATTAGAACTCAAAACTATTCAGTCGGGTGCATCTCTGGGGACTGTAAAGACCAATCTATTGTTGGAATATCATTTGCAGCCTTCCAGTCCATATGCAGTTTGCTTCAATTGTGGATCGTTGTCTTTTTGTAAGATTCATTCTAAACTGCTATCTTTAGACCACACTCTTGCCCATCTTAATGGCCTCTTTTGATACAATTTTGCAATTCGTTTTATGTTTAATGTTCCGGTAAAAACGCGTGGAGTTCCGAAAGCCCGTGCGTTAAAGCAAGCCGAGGATTGAACTTTCACGAACTATTCTGCAGTGCACTGTAAGTAGGTTTTTTTCGTTGACAAGAACTTTCTTCCAGATGATAAGGTCTAGAAGGATGATTGATCTGTAAACTCAACATCGACTCAATTTCGGCTAAAATTTTTTGTACCCAGATCACGCGCCTATCGATGTTTATCGCATATCAGCGGTTAAAGTATAAGTATGTGGAGTAGGCGATGTCGTGTTCACCTAATCTTCTCATTGTCATTAAATTAATATTCACGGTTTTCTTCGCGTCCTGAAATACAAAAATCATCTACACTTTGAGTTAATTGATGAAGCCTTGCCCATCATATTGCTAAGTCTTCCCACTTGTGTAAATACCTGGATGCCGCTGCAATTGTCATTTTATATTTCATATATTTCTACATACTCCTTCAGTCCAACCTGCCTATTAATTTTATCTTCATGGGATACCGATATGCGTTTCTTACCATAGAAACTGTATGTTAATTGTCGAGAAATCGACTAACCAGGAAACGTAAAAGAACAAGTGTCATATGACAAGAACAGAAAAAGATAATGAATATTAGAAAAAAAATCAAATTAAATTAAATTAAAACAATTAAGCCACACACATTTACACGAAAACGTGGTAAATTGTAAGAGTAATTGGCAACATTTAAAATTAAAATATTTAGAAAGTGGTCGTGTTCATTTATTTGAAACTTGAAAAATCATTAATTAATTATAAGGTAATAAGGTAGCGAAAGAATTCTGAAAATTTTTACTATATGTTTTACACGTAACTGGCTGCCATTTTGTTATAAACGAAACAAAAGAGCTTTGTTTTCATAAAAAGTTTATTTGAAAGTGTAAAATTGATGACATTAATTGGAAAAAATTATATTGCTCAAATGGCCACCTCCCGAGTTGATGCATAATTGAGCTCATTTTACGGCATTTTGAACTGTTAATCGCAAAACATCTGGCTCCAAATCGGCGATTTCGTCTTCAATGTTAGCTTTCAAGACTTGCAAGGTTCGTGGTTTGTTGTAGTAAACGCGAGATTTTAAAAAGCCCCAAAGGAAGAAATCTGGTGCTCTTAGATCTGGCGATCTGGACGGCCAGTTCAAATCTCCAAAACTGGAGATCACTCGAACTGAAACTTGCTGTCTCAAAATTTCCATCGTTGCCCGGGCTGTGTGAGTGGTTGCTTCGTCCTGTTGAAATCAACAATGATCCAGATCCAACGCAGAAACTAGCGGCAAAAAGCTCGTTTAGCATCTGCCTGTAACGCTCACCATTTCCGGTTACAGTGGTGCCATCGGCGTCTTCAAAAAAATAAGAGCCAATCATATTTCACAGCAAATGCCGCACCAAATAGTCACTTTAAGGGGATGCAATGGTTCTTCATTCATTTCATGTGGACTCTCTGTGCCCCAGAAGCACAAATTTGTTTGTTAACATAACCACTTAAGTGGGAATGGGCTTCGTCCCTCATTATGATTTTTGATACGAAATCATCCTCTTGCACCCAGTTTAACAGAGTATGGTAGTATGTTAACCTTGTCCTATGGTCAGCAGATAGCAATTCGTGAACAGTTTGCATATTGTAGGGGAGCATTTTCAAATCTTTCACTAAAATTCGTTGAAATGAACGTCTGCTGATGTCTAATTGTGTGCAGCGTCATCTCATTGATGTTTGTGGATTATCTCAGACGTCGTCGGCAGCAGCAGCGATGTTCTCGAGCAAACGAGAAATGCGAGGCCGGCCACTCTTTGCGACATCTGCAGGTGACCCAGTTTACACGAGGCGCTCAGCGAAACGCTGAATTGTTCTAGCACATGGAACATGACGACGAGGAAAACGACGACGAAATTCATGATACGTTAGCACAACAGACTGAAAATTTGTCAAATAAGCGGTAACAATAATTCCACGTTCTTGAGGTGTGTATCTCTCCATGGCTTACATCGTAAATGTCAAAGTACAGTGGCATTTGGCGCCATCTGCCAAAATGGTAGCCAATTCAAATTATGACACTACTTTTGCGCCACCTGTTATAAACAGACAACTTATACCTCTAAAGTTCGAAGCAGTTGCCAAAAAGATCAAAATGATGTTTGATTAATGTGCAATTCACACGTTTAATAAAAAATAATTATATGAATTGTCAAAAATTTTATATTTTTGTTTGTCCTTTATGAACCACATATTTTCATTTATTACTTGTTTTGGTTTGACTCGAATGCAATCGCGAGTTTCGTAAATAATATGTATTTACGGCCTATTATACTGACAGATATAATTCCATGACCGTCAATTTATAGGTTTGATTAGAATGTACATTTAACCATCCGGCTCAATTTACAGAAAATATTTTAGGATAATACCTGTTAAAAGAACTAGAAACTGATCAATTTGCTAATGTCCCTATCAATATATTTCTATTTCAATATTATCTGATTGATATCTTTTAATATACTATTTTGCATATACATTATTTAACAACGATTTCAGGAAAAGTAAATTTATACAATAATAATGTGACATTAGGAAATATTATTAACGCGTAATACATAATTGCGTAAGTACATCAATTAACTTTCTTCTCAATTGTTAATAATCACAAAAGAAGTACACGACGCGCAATGTTTTTTTTATAACAATAGCTTCATTCAGTTCAAATGAAAAAAAACTAGAAAAGTTTGCAGATAAAACGAAATGGATTTTTCTAATTATTTTGCGAGGAATTCGAGTAGAATTTATTCAGGCAGCATAACTTCCATTCATCCAATCTAGGCGATGCTTTCTTTTATAATATGGTAGAACTGAGAATATAAGAGAAAAAGGGGTAAGATAACGAGGAAAAATTCCACTTACGATCAATGGGAAAAATAAACCCAATAAGAATCAATGGTGCAATAAAATTCGTTTTGTATTTCGTTCCATTTTTCTTGTCACAGTATCTAGAATATTTGACTTAAATATTAAGTGTATAAATTACTGTACTGATTGTGTATGAAAATTCACTATAGAATATGTTATTTTCAATTTTTTTTTTATGTCAATGGATATGTACTAACAACTAAAAATAATTTATTGACAATAAGGGAATGGCAGTTTCAGACAATACCATAAAAATGCGCAGTACTATTGAATTATATTATTTACTGCTCTATAAAAATGTATCGAAGTTCTCTCAGGAGCATGAAAATAAAAAGGTTTTAGAAGATTATTTCTTGTATTTTACTATCAAAATATTTCGCCCACAGACGTTCCTTGATTATACATTTGTAACATTTTTTACGAGTTTTTAATGTTTTTGATTTTATTTATTTAATCATACGATTATTGAAGCTTGCTCTTACGATTGAGGCTACCAAAAATATGAATGATAAAATGCTTTTCTTTAGTTTAATTTTTTGCTACAACTGTTTGAATCTAGTTAACTGATAACATTACATAAATGCGATATTAAATGTGTCACAAAAGTCAAGCCTGAATGATGGACTTCAAACTTTATAGATACGAACAGAAACAATTTTAACCTTTTAATAATTTGGATGATTATCTATGCATGGCATGAGCTATAAGGGCCAATAGTAGTAGTAATAGTACTTGGGCAAATGTCGACTTCGGCAACCCGCTTGGAAAAAAGTTTCTTTTAAACATTGTTGGGTGTGGTCGTACATATAAGTCAAAATGCTTAGCAAACGACGAACAATTCCTTTTGTGATGGATATTTATAAGTTTATATATTTATAAATAAGTCCCCCCCCGCCTCTAAACCCCTTACTATATTTTGTAATCATCGTCGAAGTATTTGTATGTCACAGCATTGTGGATTGCCCTATATTATTTGTGATCGCGCCCTAACTTTACTTGTTGACAATAACGTAAGTCGCGAAATATTTGATTGACTTTTAAAATATTTGATGTATTGAAGAACAGGCTGCAACTCCATTTATTCGTTATTCCACAGACTTTTCAGCCCACCCTCGTATTTCACCAGCCTTCTAAATCAATAACTGAAACATATTTAGAAAGCATGGGTATGCGTAATTTTGATAAGTATCCCCTATACATTGTGTTGTCCATTGGAAAATTGAGGAAAGGAAGGTGTTTCTGATATCAGAACTTTAAGTGCCTAACCTAAAAAGATTTCATTAATTTCGCGGTTTGTTCCAGAAACTGGTTCGAGTTGATTTTCGTATAATATCGTAACGATAAGCTATTAAATTAGTAATAAGTTTTACGTAGTGACCTTACATATAAAGCAAAAGATAGTACTTTGTAACTTTCTTTTGTCATATACTTGTTATCAATTGGACTACAATGCAGCACAGAATAGGTTATGACTTTACAAAATATATAATAACAGCATAGATTAATAAAGTTTATATGATGCTAGATGCTATGAAACGAGAATCGATATGGTACAAACAATTTAGGACATTAAGGTTTGTTTTAATTTTCAATATATTATTTCATCACATCTAGACCAACGATGATAAAACGCTGCAAGGCCATTTTTGTAATGATCTTTCATCTCAAGATCTTCAAAATGTCTCTGTTGCTGAAATAGGTTCTTTATCCGATCGAAAATCCTTTTCATTAAGGTTTGTTTTAATTTTCAATGTATTATTTCATCACATCTAGACCAACGATGATAAAATGCTGCAAGCCTATTTTTGTAATGATCTTTCATCTCAAGATCTTCAAAATGTCTCTCTGTTGCTGCAATATGTTCTTTATCCGACCGAAAATCCTTTTCATTAAGCTTTGCTTTAATTTTCAACATATTATTTCATCACATCTAGACCAACGATGACAAAATGCCCCAAGCCCAGTTTTGTAATGATCTTTTATATCAAGCTCTTCAAAATGTCCTTGTTGCTGCAATAGGTTCTTTATCCAACCGAAAATCCTTTTCATTAACCTTTGCGTTAATTTTCAACATATTATTATATTTCATCACATCTAGACCAACGATGATAAAATGCCCCAAGCCCATTTTTGTAATTATCTTTCATCTCAAGATCTTCAAAATGTCTCTCTGTTGATGCATTCTTTATCCGATCGAAAATTCTTTTCATTAAAGAAAAGTTATAGTTTGGCAAATAGTTGGAAGTTACTTGAGGCTAGAGCTGTGAACACGGTGGGTGAGATACAATCTAAAATTTCAATTGGTCAAATTCTTTTGTATGAGTCATTTCATGACGTTTTGCAGAAAGTACGTTCTTAAATTTGTTTATCAGAACTACATAATATAATCTAGTTTATTAACAGTTTGATCTCTAGCCGTTTGAATATATCCGCAGTTGAGATTTCCTTTGGGTTTAGGAACATAGTGGAGAAGCTAAGTTTATTCAGCTATAATACATCTTTGCAAGAAATTAGCTGGATTGTTGAGGAGGAGCATCGAATTATCGTTCGGCATTTGCATTGTTTCAATTTTTATGTGCAAATGTAATACGTGTCTTCATTCGATATATTCAATTAATTATCGTTTTTTGATTTTGGCCGCTTTGGTCGTTCGAAACAATGTCGTTAATTTTATTATTTCCGGAGTTGTCACGGTTTTTGATGGTTCTTATCGTACATAATTTTTTATTTCCAAACCACCAGGTATAAGCCATTCAACTTAGTACAAATTTGTGACGTTCTACGAAGCATAAATAAAAAAATGTTGAACCCGAACTACGAATTTATGAATTTTAAAATTTTCAAATTATTTACACTGTGACAAAATAAATGTACATGTCAGCAGAATTAAAATATAATTGACAAGAACTGATGTTTGTCTACTCTATGGATTATACCGCTTAGTTTACAATGTCTTCCGAATTTCCGAAAACCGTCTAAAAAAAGGAGAGGCTGTTGCTTCTCCATTGCTATCCAAATATCTTTCGATAGATTTTAAAGTCATTGTTCTACGGAAAGATGTATTATTTACGTTTTCATTGTCCTATTTATTATAAATTTATTTTTTGTAGAAGTTATCTAAAGCCAGCATATATAGTATGTTTATTAATCGTTATAAGTTACAAGTGTCTCTTTAAAGATGACTACTGCTTAGAAAGAGAATATCGTAAAATTCTATTCTAAATATAAGTAAATAGGTATATTAATACACTTTTAGGGATAGAATTTTTTTTGCTTTGACTGCATTCTATACTTTTATAAATGAAGAGTAGGAAAACCAAGCACTATCTGAACTACGGCTACTAATCGCCTCGAGTTTCGACTAATGACTAATTGATTTCTTAAGTGACACTTGAAACCACTCGTACTTTTTTCCTGCAGTTCGAACAAGGGGACATTCATCCAATGACCCGCAAAGCAGACAATCCATTACTCCCGAGGAAATATCGCCCTGGCAATAGTTTTTCTTCACAGATTTCTCTTTCGTGTTTTAAGCTCTGGCTTAGAAACTCCGTTATTAAGAAAAACTAACGCAAACATACAAACGTATTGTTTTTCTCTTTTCAATTTTATCTATCTATCTCTGTGTAGAAAAGAACAGTTTGTCTTCTTTTACAATGCATCCATAGAATGAAATGTTCCCAGTGTTGAGGAAAAAATGTTAGGCAGGAGAAAGAGATAGAGGTAGAAAAAAGATGTCGGCCTCACGCGTTGTTGAGTTTTTCGTTGCGGCAGTGTAGCATGAAATATAATGACTGGCATTATAAAAAATTACAACCCTTCTAAGGAAATAGAATGAAATGGAATTTATGTTTCTAGGGGTCTACTTCATGCTTCTTTTACGGAAAAATACGCCTGTGGAATATGAAATACGAAGGTATCACCTGAAAACCAACAGGGATGAAAAAAAATGCTAATATTTCAATACTTTAATTTCGTATCTACAGGGAGATAGTTATTAATTAAATATAATTTAGGGCATTTTTTCATATAAATATTCAATGGACGGCAGTTGTGCGTACATAACCTATTCAAAGATGATAGCTATTGGTAAAATTAGTGTTAGTGTAAGAACTAAGAAAGCTTTAAACTAATTGCAGTGGAGACTGCTTCCACATTAGCACTTTTCATCTCTTCTGATTTTTAGCGATCACCGTCTGTTCAAAAATTTTAGAAAACTACTATAGAGTGTTACACTTAAGAGCTTAAATCGGCTAATAAAGTTTTTTGAGGACAGTTTAAAAAACTTAGTTCAACATTGGGATAAGTGTATTCAAATAAATCGAGATTACATGTATTAAAAAACTACATTGTAATTTTGGTAAAAAATGGGCGAAATAAATAACCAAATTTCTAGAACTTCGAAAACATATTTCGTTCTTTATATTTTCAATAATTTCTGTACTTTCTTTACTTATATCTTTGTAGAAAAACCTTTCTTTATATTACCTTACTTGAAGGATTATTAGTTTTAATTTGTAGTGGCGATTTATTCAAAAATATGTAATACTGAAATAAATCGTGAACTACTTACTATACTTGGGGTTAAACTGTTTGGGGATGTAAATGAATATATAATAAACGCATATAGGAGAATGATTTGGCACGACTACTAGCACCATCTTTCTGAAGAGAAAAAAAGCAGAAAATTTAATTCATTTCTCACATTTAATTTGTTACAAGTTATAGCAAATTGAAGTTTTTAATTAGAAAACCCAAAAATACAACAACCCGTATTTTGTAGTGCAATCCAATATTTACATCTGAAATTTGAGCTGATATGTTCCACAATTTCTGAGTAGGCTGCAGGATCTAAATTTCATGATATGAGCTTTGACGATAATATGCGACTTGAACCTATACCTAACCTGTAATAACTCCATAAGCTATCCATAGAACTAACAAAGAAAAATTACATCAAGAGGCCAGCATTGTGAGCATTTCGACTTAACTCACATTTTACATTACATTTTTTATTTTATACTTTACACGTAAAATTGGAGATGTCAAAGCTGTGATCAATGTGGGTGCCATAAATCTTGAATTAGAACGAAAAGCGTGAAAGAACTGTTTGACAAGAACCAAACTAATTTTTCGAGGGTTTTTTGCAACTGGCTTCACGGCTTTGTTTCTGAATTCATGTGATAATCTCATCAGTGAACACATTATGCCCTCTTCCGAAGACGATCAATTTCTATCAGCTGGAAAAGCTATAGTTATTTTTAGAATTCGAAGAGGATAATTTTCATAGAGTGTCTTATAATAGCCAAACCATATTACTTCGATCTGCTAAATAAATTGCAAAAAGCTATTTTTGGAGAAAGACTTGAAACAGCCTATAAAGAAGAGTTTTTTCTACAGGATTAAACGTCTTCTACCTTGTCACAAATTCGTGAAGAATTTCATGAATTCAGATTTTAAGTTGAACCACTATGGGGCGATGGTGCGACGATGATCTATTAGTTGTAAATATAATTGATATAATTGATATGTAGTTTTGTTGTATGCAGAAGCTCTGGAGTGAACTAACAGTTCTGTATCGTTATGATTCCATGTCCTTTTCGTAAGTGGTACATACGCCTTAAGTTAATCACCCTTGTATATTCATATATATATATATATATATATATATCAATGTCAATGATGCACATTCATTATTTGTCTATCTGTATATTACAACAACTGTAAATATATTTTTTTAATTTGTTAAAGATTTTTATACAAATTTATAAAACTTACATCAAAGTTATTATTGACTGTTTATAGTCACTTTATATTGCATAATATTAATTTCAATTGTAAGTATTTATATATGATCACCATTTTGTAAAAATTTTAATGCATTCTTTTGTTTTTTCAGCTAAATTATACAAGTATACATCGTTAGTACGTAATATTTCAAATTGGCCTGGTCCAATAAGAATTAAGTAATGAAAATTTCGAATCATTTTTCTAACCATTTTCTGATTCGCAATTTCTTTTTGTCCCATTAAATGTACTCTTTCTAAATTAAATATTTCAATTTATAGGTGAAAACAAAAGTTTACATTTGTTTCCTGTAATTTCAACTTTCCATCGTATATTCTTATAACAATATTTCTTCGAAATTTATACAACTATATCCTACTTATTAATCCCTTATTTTATAAGTAGTGTTATCTACAATAATCTCATCTCATATAAACTACATGTAAATACCTAGTTTTACTAAATTTCCCCGATAATTTAATTGTATCCATTTCCTAACATCCCTTTTTATCATATTAAATGTTTTACCTATTTCAACTGCGATTATTTTAAAAGTTCTTCCTTTCCCCAATATCGATCCCTGCTTTTATGCATTGCAAATTTAACTTATACCAATTGAAACTTACATTATTTTAGGTTATGATCAATTTAACGAGAACTACACAGTCTGTCGCAGAGAAAAGCGAACTTTTTTAAAATAAAAACAAAAGCTTACTATTTTGGTGAAATTCATTTATTTTATTCAAGTAGTCGCTCGCGGCTTCGATACAACATTTTGCACGGTCAATTAACATGTCGAATGAATTTTTAAGTTCATCTTTAGAGATGTCCTTTAAGGTCTCTGTTGACGCCTTTTTAATGGTTTCGAGGTTGGCATAGCGCTGACCTTTCATCGGCTGATATTGTTTAGAGAATAGAAAGAAATCAGAGGTGGTCGAATCCGGTGAATACAGTGAATGGTTGACGGTTAAAGTGCCACTTTTAGTTTTAAAATTAGCGATAAGTGTCGAGCGATGATATGGTGCATTAACATGTAACAAACACCATTTACCATTTTCACGATATTGAGGATACACACGACGAACAACAGACGCTTCATTACACCAAGAAAATACACAGCATTGACTGTTTGTTTTGTTGGTACAAACTCTTTGTGTACTGTGACTTCGAATCACATAGACAAATCAACATTCTCTTCACTTTTGACTTCTCCAAACGGCTTTCTTTCGGTCATTCTTCGCTTCGACGCTTTCATTCAGAACTTTGACACTTGGTCTGTGGATCATATTAAAAACACCACGTCTCATCGCCAGTTACAATAGAATACCTGAAGTTTCCATTCTTTCCAACAATTTTTGATCACCAGATAGCTTGTATGGCACAGACCTTGCTCAATATCAAATGCTATATCAAAATGCGATGAGTTGAATCTTTGGAAATGTTTAATTCCATTCCCACGTATCCTAATGAGGATTTCGGCTCATTTCTGATAAATTCACGTACAAGTTCTATGTTGCTTCCCGTAACCACAGATAACTGTCTTTAAATCGTTTATATTACTCATGCACCCCGTTCGTGATAACACGCATCACCATACACTTGCTTCATCAAACAAAACGTCAGTAAACGATTTACTACAATGTCAAATACCCACTGTTACTTTATGGGCAATTTCTCTGCTTCTAGTGATGCAAATGTCATGATATTTTGACATAACATTGGTGAAAGATTTACCTTACCGACGCCTATTTTTCTAAATACATGGCGCCACTAATAATCAGCATTTTGAAAAAGTTCCGCTTTCTCTGCGACAGACTATTATATGTACAAGTTTTACAAAATACTACTTCATAGAATCAGATTTTAATTCTTTTGCTAATATTTATCTACGAGTCTATGTATTCATTGTTATCTTATCACAAGCAATTGTTGAGAATTAAATATGACAGTAATTGACATATTCTTTGGCATATATAAAATTTATGCAAATGTGTACAGAGTTTTCTTGATTTTGTGACATATAATTTTATCTGCTTTAATTGTCGGTTATATAATTAATTTTCCTTTCAAGACGTCTTTTTATTGTTAATATAAAATAACAATATATATATATATATATATATATATACAAGGTAAGGAAAAAAGTCCAAATAGCGAGGTCTATAAAGTACCACAATGGTATACGAGGATAGTTTGACAAGTAGTGAGAACGACACATAGGTGGAGCTCTAATTGGTAAAACTAATGCTCTATAACTTAGGTTGTCTATCTATATGTTTACATCCCGATATTCAGATAAATCGGTTGATTAGTTTATTTTTGACAGCTGATTGAAGAAGAGGCAACACGTCGTTTTGTTAAGTATCGTGCGGTGATTAAATACTTCGTAATTAAAGGTATGAAAGCTTCCGAAATAAAAGATGAGTTACGCGAAAGGTTAGGTGAATCTGCTCCATCATCCGCGACAATAAGTAGATGGGTAAATGAATTTAAACGTGGTAGAACAAGCTGTGTTGATGAAGGGCGCTCTGGAGCACCCAAAATCGTGAATTCTAAGGAAATTATTAAAAAAATCCATAATATTATTACACAAGATCGACAACTGAAAGTGAGAGAGATAGCAGACATGGTAAACATTTCAACAGAACGCGTACACCATATTTTAACGAAAGAATTGGGCCTTTCCAAGCTCTCGGCAAGATGGGTGCCGCGATTGCTTACCACTGATCAAAAGTTCACTCGTTTGCGCATTTCCAATGAGTGTTTGCACCTTTATAAGCGGAATCCAGTTGACTTTTGTAAGCGATTTGTTACCTGCAATGAAACTTGGATACACTACAGTACAACTAAACAACAGTCGAAACAATGATTAGAACGTGGTTCTACACCTCCAAAGAAAGCGAAAACCACTTTATTGGCAAACAAGGTGATGGCATCAATTTTTTGGATACAGAGGGCATTTTGCTCATTGATTACCTTCAGAAAGGTGCCACGATAACCAGACAATATTATGCAGAACCTCTACAAAAATTAAATGTTGAGATTCGTGCTAAACGGCCAGGAATGGCAAAGAAAAAGATTCTGTTTCACCAAGACAACGGTCCCTCGCATACCAGCACAGTTGCGATGTCCAAAATCCACGAGTTGCATTTTCAATTAGTACCGCATGGGCCTTATTCGCCCTTCCGAATTCCACCTTTTTCCAAAATTGAAAACGGCACTAGGTGGAAAGGAATTTTCGTCTAACGACGAGCTTATCATCTTCGTAAATGAGTATTTTGCAAGCCTTTCGGAATCGCATTTTAGAGATGGCATAAGGGCATTGGAGCACCGTTGGAATAAATGTATTGCTCTTTTAGGAGAATATATTGAAAGATAAAAGTTATTTTGTATTTAAAATATTCGTTCTTTTTTTCCATTCTCACTACTTGTCAAACTTCCCTCGTATACATATATGTATGCCATTGTGTATTATATAAATTGTGGTACTAGATATATATATATATATATATATATATATATATATATATATATGTACACATAAATACATACATACATATATATATATATATATATATATACACATGCATACATACATACATATATATGTATATATATATTCTGTTAAATTTCATAAACGCCGTTACGTTAATATGTATATCTTAAACCACGACTTTATGGACCTCACTATTTGGACTGTAATACTTTTATCCTTACCTTGTTGGCAAATATATTTATTTAGTAAGCTGATGATTACAATATAATAACTGCCATCAACGGCTCTAGTTTCGAAATTTATTGTCACTCATAAAAGCGTTTCTCAAAAGCTATATAATACATTTTCTATCATCTTAAGTAAATTGCCTATCCTTATAAATGGGAAAAATTATTCACAATTCGGGAATGTACTTAATAAAAATGGATTTGGAATATCTTGGAAAAATTTAAAATCCCAGTGGCATCGAAAACAAGAACCACTCAAGCTAAAAGAACACTTAAATTTCAAATTATTTCAAACGCGTCAGGGATCATAATTTTTGAGATCCCTTAGAAAGTAATAAGCTATCAAATTAACAGCATCGCATACTTGAATATCAAGTAGATACTATCATGGGAATATGGGAATAATTTGTAAAAACTTTCAATATTCATCAGACAATTAATAGTTATTCCTTCGTACTCTAATTTTATAGGCAAGCTATTCTGTTAATCTATTTAGTAAAAATGTAAGAAAGAAATCTATAAATGGTTATATTCTAAATTTATTCTATTACGTTGCATATTTTCTACGAGGGTAGCTCTTTATATTTCGGGAACTGCCAACACTGTAAGTGTTGCCTCCCATCTGATGATTGCATCGTGATGTTTATCCTTTTCGACAATATGTTCACCTTGACAGTTTTATTATCCGGCCGCTAGTAACTTGAAAATTTTATGACAGCTAAAAAATGGAAATAACTCGCGAACATTTTCGTGCAATTATTTTTCATAACATTCGGCGTGGATTATCTCAACAGGAATGCATCGACGAGCTGAATACTTTGTATGGTGATGAAACATCATCAAAAACTACAGTATATCGTTGGTATAGTGAATTCAAATTTGGACGGTGTTCGTTGGACGATGAATTCCGTAAAGGTCGTCCCATAAATGTTGTTGTGTCGGAAAACATTAATGCATTGTCTGAATTGTTAATGCAAACACGTCATGTCACATACCGTGAGATCAAGGCATGTTTAGATATTAGTAACACTAGCGTGCATACGATCCTGCATGAACATTTAGCCGTTAAGAAGCTATGTACATGCTTGGTACCACATAATTTGACAACCGCTCAAAAAAGGACTCGCGTTGATTGGTGCCAAGAAACTCATATTTTGGAGATACCGCCTTCACAATGCCAGCAATGGTTTTAGAATTGGTTCAAACGAATGCAAAAATGCATTGATTTTCGGAGAATCTTCTAAAAAGCAATAAAACTATTTTCGATAATAAAAATTTATTTTTGTTTACTATTCCCGAATTATAAACGGCCACCCTCGTATAATACATTATATAAAAATCGATTATACAGTTTCAAACGCAAAAAATGTCACCATTTTAGAGGCAGTAACCTAATGCATATCGATCAGCTCCATCAGTACTGCCCATGAAATTTAATAGTCTTCTATGTTAAAACTTTCATGTAACCGTTTCTAATGTAAATGCAGAAGAATCTTGGGATATCAAGTGAATCTGGTCTGAAATGTAATACTCCAATAATGTGAGAGAACACATAAATATATCATGTTTCATAATCCGCCAACACATAAATCCTTATATCATGAAATCGATCGAATTTATAATTGGGGTGGGCTTTGTATTTTGTCGCAGTTCTTGACAATGTTAATAAATTTAAGATAATACACTTTTACAATATTTTGTTGAAAGTGGTAATTATTATACAGGTAAGTCCCAGAAGTTTCTTTTTGGTAAACGAATAAAGAAAGAAGTATTGCTGATAAGCAAAATTTATATTTCACTAATGAAAGAACATACCATAAAGATATAAACAATATTTACGATTTTGTTTCTCTTTTGAATGCTTTAGAGTTTGTTCGTAATGTACCGTACTGCACACAGACAGGGATAAAAGGTAAAATTATTTTAGCATATAACGTAACGTAACATTCGAAACTAATTCTCCGTATAAATAAAATATACACAATGAAATATGTACGAAATTGATTATATATATATATATATATACTTGACATTGCGTTAATGGTTTTGTTAAATCAATTTCGTACATATTTTATTGTGTATATTTTGAATGTTACGTTATCTTATACGCTAAAATAATTTTACCTTTTATCCCTGTCTGTGTGCATTCGGTACATTACGAACAAACTCTAAAGCATCCAAAAGGGAAACAAAATCGTAAATGAGTTTTTTCTTTTAATTTCGTTAATTAGGATTCAGTGTTTTTTCACCTGTTTCCGTGTGCATGTAGGATGAGTGTTCAAATAAAAGTTTTCTGGAGAAAACTCTTTAAAATGTATCTAGTAAAATGTGCGAGGGCCGACTTTTTATTTGCATTTCCGCCTTTTTTGCTCTTTAACTGTATTTTTATGAAACACTTTAATGCATGGATATAAACTACAAACGAAATTATAATTTTCCAGAAGAAATATCTTAAATAGAAATATTTTAAAGAACGATAGCAAAATTTTATTAAAGAAAAATATATCTTTTTTGTAGAAGGAAGCAGCAATTTACGATTCTGCAAATAGCATAATGAATAAGAGTTACTTTAAGGGTAGCAGAAACTTTTAACCATCTTCATTTCGTGGTTTGATTGCGTCCCGATTTTGCCTCATTATATCACTTGATGGCCTCGCTTCAAACCAGTTTTTTGCCTTCTGTTCGTCAATATAAATTTTCATAATTTTGTTAGAAAATTGCTGTATGTCATTAATAAACACCTCAACTTAAACACACAAATTTATTGAAAACTCTACAAAAATGTACTTGCTTTTCCAATCTTGAAAAGCTTGTGACTAAACATCATGCTTATATACATCTCATCAGAAACCTCGCATCTCGTCGGAAAGATAAGGCCATACTATGTCGTCATAACAAGTCTGACATTGGACATACCCACTTTGAAGGAAAAACACTAGAAAAATTTTCCTTGAACACAAACTATCAAACATATATAATGAGTACCAAATTTTGGGTGCATATTCAAGCTTACTTAGGATAAAGGCTTAGTTGAAGGACTTTTATAAGTTAATGTCACTAAAATAGCGCGAAACGTACATAATGAAACCAAGTGATCTAGATGCATCGGAGCAAATAGATTTGACATACGATTTAATAGTAAATTCAGATTCAAAGGAGATATCAAGACCTTTACTCTCTGATTTCCTTAATAGGATATCATCTTTATCATAATACGCAAAATTAATCGGAGAAAAAGCACGTGCATACACTGTTTCCTGCCTGAAAAAGTGCATTTGTGGCACGCTTCACTTTTCTTATTTAATCAAAGGAAAAAATCTGCTGAAAATCATCATTTGCTGGTAAAAAGTTATGGTGAGCATGTTCCAACCATGAAAACATATGAGGCGTGGTTTCGACAATTTAAAAGTGGTGATTTCGATGTGCAAGACAGAACGTTCTAGTAGACCGAGAAAGTTTGAATGTGCAAAACTGCAGGAGTTATTGAATGAAGATCCAACCTAAACTCGAAAACAATTATCAGAAGCGTTAAATGTGACCCAAGAAACGATTAGTGACTGATTACGGGCAATAGGAAAAATCCAAAAGATGGGAAAATGGGTGCCACACCAATTGAATGAAAATCGAAAAATCATCTGTGAAATGCTGCTTCAAAGGTATATTCGGAAGTCATTTCTACATCCAATAAAAATGAATTTATCGCAAAAAATCATGGTTATCACCTGTCGAAGCTGACCCATCGACTCCAAGGCCAAATCGTTTTGGTCGCAAGACGATGCTCTGTGTTTGGTGGGACCAGAGTGAACTATTGAAGCGGACAACAAATTATCAATTTGGTCCATACATTGATCGAAAAACGTCCAAAATGGGTCCGAAGACACGGTAAAGTGATTTTACAGCACGATAACAGGTCTCATACAGCAGAACTGGTCAAAGAAGCGTTGAAAGTACTTGCATAGAACATAATATCGCACCCGCCGTACTCTCCAGATCTTGCCCCGTCCGACTATCACTTTTTAACATCAATGGGACACCCGTTTGCAGAGCAACACTTCACCAATTTCGAAGAAGAAATGGTTCGATGAATGATTTTGCTCAAAGGACAAACAGTTTTTTTGGGATGGCATCCATAAATTGCCTGAAAAAATGGAAAGATGTGTACAATCAAATGATCAATGCTTTGAATAAATACATTTTTCCATTTTTTTGAAAATCTTGTAGATTTTTTAGGAACATACTGGTAATGGCTGTCCGGTACACCTAGTAGAGACAAAAGCGCGTGAAAGGTCGGTATATATAACATCAACCTGCCAGTTAAAGACATAGCAAAACATTTATCAATATTCAAAGATAAACAATTAACAACAGACCAATCAATGATAAAAGTAATACCCTTTTGTGAGCGTGTAGCACCCCCATTATACGATACTACATCGAAGGTATTAAAATCACCACCACAACCCTTAGATTGCATTCGCATTAGAATGCAAACTTGCCAAAAAGTCGTTTATAAAAAGTAAATAATAATAGTAGCCCAATATTCGAACATTGGGGAACCCCGGAACTTGGCATAAAAACATATAACATTAAATAAGTACTTATATAATATATAATCGTAACAAATAATATAAAACAATTAGTTGTGTGGGTTTGCAGTCGACCGAACTTTGAAATTAAACTCTTTCAGTTTGTTATTTAATATTCTTCAGGATTTAAAATTTATTACAGTGTCATGAAAAGTCTATTATTCTTACTATTTTAATAAGTTACTTACAGAAACTCGTTCACATACTGTTTATATAAAACAGAAGATGAATATTGTACGATACTATAGTTACATCAAAGATTTGTATACATTAGCGATAATGAAAAATCTGCAGAAATCTATATACGATTATATTTATTCAAGTTTATAAGAAAAATTATGATACATGCTTTTGACAGAGATTGATGGGACCCGTCATTATGTACAAACTGCGTGGAACATCGATATCAAACACTGAACATCTGCCACGGCTCGTCATTTATGACAACTTCGAAAAAATGTGTCTATATATCTATAGTTGTATACATAATATGGATTGCATCGTTGAGGCTTTAATACCATCACTAACCCCGACCTAACACCTGACCTGCTCGATCTATTCCTGCTTTCCTCCACCGACGCGTCAAAGAAAATATTATGTAAGAAGCACAACGCTATTTGTCAATGTCATTAGGGCGACATCAATCAACTAACCGCTCAAAGTATACAACATTACCGACTGACACGCATCTGTGATTTCATGAATAAAAATCGTTATTCAGACGATTTTCCTCTCGCCAGAATCGGTTGTAATTTGCAATTTTCCCCAAAATAGAAAATAACACACCAGGTCGAGTCGATAAAAATTTGCAATAAACGGCGTCTGTTTATAATCACAAGAAAGCCGGAATAATAAAGGCAGTAGAACGGACGGAAAATCCCTTTTATAGAATAATTTTAAAAATTATATAAGTTTTGATGTTTTTTAAAAAGAATTTATGTAATTATTTATATCTTTAGAAGGATTTCGCTGTTGCTTTTTGGTATACTAAATATAAAAAATCTTTTGTAAATTCTTGTGCTACAAATAAGATGGTGACCAACTTAGATTTGCATTTGAGTTAATTTATTATTCGTACGTAATTTAATACTTTAAGCAATTGTTAAAACTTAATTACATTTTTCAGTCCATAACATATAATAAATTTTGAACGTTAGTCTTAGTATTTCACTGCACTTTTTAAACTTTCAATTGTGATCTCTACCGCTTTTGAAAGCATTTTCTTAATAACTCTTAAACAATAACATAGTCTGGATATACTATCAGTATTTTAACGACGTGTAAAACAAAAACAACTCATTCTGCTGAACTATTATACATACATATTTTTAAACAGTATATAAAATAAGTTTCCAAATTATTTATATATTTGTATTATAGATAATCTATTCGAAATGTTTACCTAAAGTGTCCACATATAACTGCAAACGACCGTCCATAGATTTGTTCATTGTTTCTATCGATATTTCTGCTGCAACTGCATGAATACTTCATGTCAAAGATTCCAACTTTGAACGACGTTTCTTACACGACATACACTTATGAACATTCCATAACCAATAGTTAAATATGTTCAAGTCAGGACTACTAATTGGTTATTCGAAAACCCTAATAAACTCAGAAACATTATCCGGAACCTTTTCGCTTTCTGAGCGACTGCTGCATCCCGGTCAAACACTAATTTCTTAAACCAAACCAAATAGTTTGTCCGAGGCTTTACTACTGTTTTCGACGCAGTTATAAATAGAGAGTTCCACCAAATCATTACTTCGGTTGAATGAAGACTACGCTGAACCGGTTTAGAAAATTTTGGACATACACTTTATAATTTCCCGACTTTTGTTTCTCTATGGTAAAGATTTTGCTTTACTCTCTTTTGGTGTAATATCTTGTCTCTTTCAGTTACTGTGACATTTAAGACTTGTTAAAAGGTAATATTGGCTTCCTCGTATCTAAATCTTATCAATAATACGAGAGATTGACTTTTTTCCGCAGCGGATTTCTGGCGATTTTTATATAAACAGCTGCTGAATGTTTGATATATATGCAAAGCCCTGACGACCAGCTTATCTATCAATAACAACGTTAATATTGTATATGAAATTAAAGGAGAGCTAAAGTTTGTCGCACAATCTTTCGCACTTTATAAATGTATTGATAGCAATTTGATTACAGTAACATAATCGTGCCAATTTTAAGTGACGACGGTGTTAACTGAGCTGCTATCAAACCCGTTCTGACGCATTACGTATCAACTACGAGGCAGTAACACTGTTATAAACTATCTACGTATGACTAGACTCTAAAAATTATTCTAATACAATAATATAAATAAGATGCAAAATTATTTCCAAAAGAAAATTATGAACAAAAGAATTGTTCTGTTTTGTTTCATTATTCTTAAACCAAAAATGTTGATGTGCTATTACACGTTTTCCAATAATCAGCTTTAAAGGATGTTAGCTTTGGTAAGAATGGTATATTCAACCTAAAGTTACAATTTGTCTCATTTTTTTTGTAGAGTAAGTGACAAACTCTTTTCGTAATTTCCTAAATATATATTAATTCTTTTAAATATAGTACTTATTTGTTAAGTATTAACTTAAAATTTTGTCTCATGCCGTAAACAAACACTAGTCAATATTGCAAATGATCGGAAAGGTTAAAAGAACGCTTACCTCATAATATTGGTGTCTTGTTAAATATATATTTCAATAACTAAGTTGTCATCCTTGGTATTAAGTAAACACAGTACCGAAAATGAGCTACACGTTAAAAACTGTGAAACACTCCACTAGACATTCACACAAACAATGAATTTAAAATATTTAACTCACTTACTTACTAACACTCACATCTCCCTATGGAGAACCCTTGGGTTCATCACTTGTCCTTTTTACAACCAGTAAAAATGATCTTTTCTAAGAATTAGAAGTATACTAATACTGTGGAATCGCTCCCATGTCGACGTTGAACACATTATTTTTGTTTTTAGCTATAAAAATGGCATTGAAGCTATCAGATTTTCTCGAAATGATTTGTTTCTAAAACATGTTCATATGGCCGAGGTAAATCAGAAATCTGGGGTGTATGAAATTAACTATTGTAACTGCAAAATTAAATATATTGATCAAACAGGACGTCCGATATTTACTCGTTATAAAGAACATATAGCGCCTATAAGATTTGATAAATCTGAAAAGTCGAATGTTGTCCATCATGTAGAGAAACAAGTTATAACAAAACAATATGAAACCTAGACAACCTAAATTATATTTCCAGAGCATTTCTATTGCTAGATATGAAAATTTTTCAGCGTAGGCAGAGAACTAGTTTCAGGGCCATTATGAACGCAAGAGTGGGCCTAGGTGGAGACGAGTGTTAGTTTAAGTAAAGGGAAGTAACCGATATTTTAAGTTTAGTGTTTTGTGTGGACATCTAGTAGTATTTCTCTTTTTTTCGGTGGAATAACGAGAATTTAGTTGTCGAATATATTATAGTATTTAATAGGATATGATTATTAATAAATCCTCCATATCATCCACAGAAAATTGTTATAACAGTTCAGAATTGTACACACAGTATAATTATTTATGCCATTTTATCCAATAGTAAAAGCATAACACTGGAAGCTGGTGACGTAAATAGAGTTTGATATATATCTGCAGAAAAGTCTAATAATTGTTTGGTGGAGCAAACACAGTATAGATTATTAGATTAAATTGTGTTAAGTGGTCAAGAAGGGTGTTCCACTGAGACCTGAAACCCCTTGCCTCTCTGGAATGTCTGGGATTATTTCCATATGCTTGCTGAACTTAATAGTAATAATAATACATGCCGCTATAGCCCCAATAACTTAAACGCCAATTACAGGGGACATTAGCAGACCATGAGTTGGCTTTATTTGCGCTTATACATATGTAATCTGGCTTTATTTCATAAGCTTTTATACACTTTAGCTTTAGAAAATATAGATCACCTAGTTGATTGAGTTTGCTCATCGATCGTCAGATCCACTTCTTTTACAGTATTTGCCTGTGTAGATGATCCTGATTTAGTCTCGCCTCCCTCCCTCCCTTGACTTTTTTTTGCATGGAGAGTTCTTCGTTTGCAACTGTAGAATCTTTCAGATTTTCTTTTCTGCCTTTCGCTTTTTTTGTACGTTTTCATACTGTTTCTACTAGGAGCAATAACAGTCTGCCCAGTCAAAGTCCCTCTTGACTGAGTAAGCTTAAGTAAAAGAGGGCCGCGCCAGGCACTCCCAAGGAAATGTTAACTACTGCACTTCTTTGCGACCACACGATTTTTGGCATGTTAGCCTTATATATTAATTGGGTTTAGCTCATGTTTCCCTGGACCCCCAGTTCCTATACTCACGCACTAACTATGATTCCTTAAAGGGGGAAAATGATTGTTTTTTTATGAAATTTGAATCTCTTCTCTTCATTCTTAACAAAGACGGCATTGTAAAAAGCTTTATCAGCTCTAGATAATTAAAATTTTTGGCATATATACCCTCGCTGGCAGATGTACGTACGGATTATGATTTTGAAATTTCAAAGTATTTTATGAAAAAGTAATGATAAATACATAAATAATATGAAAATGTAAGAAGACGTAGATTGAACTGAATATACTATCTATTAAAGTTACAAAAATTTTTATGAGCGAGAAGAAAATAAAACAGTACAAACACTTTCAATTATAAATTTTATTGAATATTTTATTACAAATTACAAGTCGCCGCGAAATGATAAAGTCTCTATATAGCATTTAAGTTGGATCTAGTTGTGCACAACATTTGTACGATTAACAAATGTTCCTGCAAATATAATCAATTTATTCTTTTTATCGTATATGAAACATGCAAATGGTTCATTTGCTGTGGAATTTTCGAGCTACGATATTTTTTCGACGATTTTTACCACTGTTGCTGCGAATCGTGCGATACTCTTTTCATCGACTTCAATTTCAGCTTTGTGAAGAATTGTTTTTACGAAGATGATATACTAGATAAATTAGCATATTGAGAATTTAATACATCTTTGATTTCGAAATGTTGAAGAGCTGCGTTCAGATTTTGATGTCAATGGTGCTTGAAATTTGAGTAAAAGCGCTTGTACATTGGTTCTTGACAAATCTCGTTATTCATGTCATTTCTTCAAATATCTAAATAACAATTATTTCAGCGGAAGTGAATTTTACAAGCCTGCATATTTGATTTTGTAATTTTGTGATTGTGCCTCAGAGCCGTACTAAGGAAGTGTACAAAATTGGAGGCACATGTACCACTATATTTTCATTATAAACCGACTATACATATAACAGGGGAAAGAAATTATATTATATCAGTTCTAAGATACTTATTTTAGATAATTCGTAAGTAAATTAAAAGAAATTATATATTTATATTATCGCAGCTGTAAAATATTTATATTAGATAATTTCATACTTAAAGTAATGATTTTCATGTTTGTCCTAATAATTATCGACCTACAATAAAACTGCTTAGCGCTTAATAACTGTTACATACGTCTTTGTTGTCTTTTATTTATATTTATTTGGGGTTCAATATTGGCGCAGGCTTTTAGGATTACGATATTGTGATGCCTGTGAACAACATATTAACAAGGAACCCCTCCCACTCTTCGCAGTTTCCTGAGCTAGTAAGCCCCTAAGAGCTAGCAATGTAAATCACTAAATAACTAAAATACGAGCGCTGATGCTGAAGTCCTAATTAGTACAGGACGGGCATTGCAGACTTTTTAAAATACAGGGTGTTTCAAAAAGAATATACGTATTTCGAATGTATATATTCATTAAACTTTAAGAAATACGAATAAGAAACTTTGCACACATATTTACGAACCTCCCAAGTTCAGGTTACAGATATTCAATATTCCTCCATCAGCGACACGATCAATATCACATCGATACTCAAATTCCTCCTATACTCGGGCAAGCATGTCCTTCGTCACTGATGTTATGACAGTACGGATTCGGTACTTAAACTCTTCCAGGTTCTGTGGGAGTGGTGGTACATAAACGTTGTCTTTAACGAAACCCCACAGGGAGAAGTCACAGGGTGTCAAATCCGGTGACCGTGGAACCCAGCTGAGACGTGCTAATTCGCCAGCTCCTTGACGGCCAATCCAGCTGTTCGGTAGAGTCTCATTCAGATATTCACGCAATTGGCGACTCCAGTGAGGGAGTGCCCCGTCTTGTTGAAAAATGAAGTTGTCTTCGTGCAGCCTCGGAAAAAAATAGTTTTATAACATAGCGAGATACAGCTGAACGTTAACCGTGTTTCCATCAAAGAAGAATGGGCCGTAAACAGATGATCAGGATATTGCACAAAACACATTGATTTTAGGCGAATCAGCCCATTGTTCAATGGCTGCATGTGGATTCTGTAGACCCCAAATTCGAACATTGTGTTTGTTTACCAGACTACTAACATGGAAAGTCGCTTCATCACTGAACATCATTCGTTTTGCGAAAGTGTTATCATTGTCAATATCATCATGAATCTCGTTACAAAATGCCACACGTTTCCGTTTGTCATCAGGACGCAGAGCTTGTAACAACTGTAACTTGTACGACTTCATAACCAACCGACTCTCAAAACATGCCAAATTGTTGTTGTAGGTAGTTGTAACTCCCGACTGGCACGACGAGTTGATTTTGAAGGATTACATTGGAAAGCAGTTTGAATTCGTGCAACATTTTCTTCAGAAACACGAGGGTGGCCAGGACTCTTTCCTTTAGATACACATTCTGTATCTACAAACTGTCGGTACCATCTGCCAATGTTCCACCCATTCGGAGTATCAATTTGGTAGCTCAACCTGAAACGTGTTTGCACTGTAATCACGGAATTGCACTTTGCAAACTCGAGAACAAAGCTGCTGCGGAGTAGCTATTTTGAACATATGACGGTTACCAAGAAAAACAGAAGAAAACCGACATCTAATGGCTATTAAATAAACTAGAGTATGTATTCGTTTCTCCAATAGCTGAGCTGAGGCGTAGCGATCGATCGTTGGGACAAAATAATACGTATATTCTTTTTAAAACACGCTGTATATGAAAGTTACTCCTTTCAGATTGAACGCCTAGTACCCCATGATATTTTATTACAAATTTTGTTTAGCATTTTAATTTACTTATTACCAAGATCAATGAGAGTAACAGTTTCAAAATTTATACTAGGGTATTTTTAAACTACAACCTATCATTTGCATAAGAACTAATAAAGCAAGGAGCATTACTATTGAGCTGTAACTTTTTTACAATTGCGAATACGATTTAACTCGTAGAAAATGCTTTGAGTAAATCAATCGAATATTTAGTGACAAGTCGGGTTTCTTGGTTACCATATAAATTTCAACGTGATCGACTTCCATTAAATGGCAGATTTTGAGTTCCTAAGCGGAAAATGCTGTAGGTTACATTACGTCGAATTCAAAAAAGCCTAATTATTGGTGTGATGTTAGTCGACATAATCTCACACGAGATTTTGAAGTTACGTAAACTTTACTCCCATTGGATACTTTTCAATTTGAGTCCAGTGTATGCTTTAATGATTTTAAAAAAAGAGCAAGAATCGGCAGCTTAAAACTAAGAAAATGATTGTCAATGCATCTTTTGGAATTGATGGGCAAGTTCTACTGTAATTTTGGAGAATCGTTCTACTCTTTATAGATTAGGGAGAATCTGGCTTTTTCCAAGTTAACGAAAGTATTCGTGAAAATCATCTAAGAAAAAGGAGCATCTCGTTTACCGTAGTAAAAGATGATCCTGGATAATTTTAGATATTACTTAGTCGTTCAAGCTCACTTACTTCAGTAAGTCCAAAGTGAATCCATAGCATTAAAATAATGGATTATCGGACATATGGTTTGAAATTGATATTTAATCATTTCTTTTTATTTTCACATGGAGGATAAGTTACAGGGTATGTCTCTTAATCAGATGAAGAAAGAATTTAAATTTAAAGACGACATAAATATGAGGTGGAAAGATTGGAGGAAATGGTTTGAAAGTTATTTCTTGTGGGCGTAGATATGCACTTTTGTGGATGGGACTGCTACAGAAAGAGAACAGCTCCCGTATTTATACGGTGCGTTATAGACTATGAATTCACTGCTTCAAACGTTTTCTCTAGTCTGTCTCCTTTCGTACGCAGAAAATATAGAATTATAGAATTCGAAACATTTTTAAAAATTCATATGTAATTTTTAAATGTAGTTTTATTTTCCGTTTGATTTTAGTTCTCTTTCTGGTATATATAAACAACTAGTCTAAATATCAAATCAATTGAAATAATATAATCATTTATTAAATAAAATAAATATTAAGGGTTATTGTGGAATATAAAATAATAGATATGACAGAACATGTATATATCTTTGTTTATTTAGTATTACAATATTTACCAGTAAATATAATAGACCTCGTTTCTTTATCGTATATGATAAATATAAAAGGCCTATTCATATGCATTTTTGAAGGGTAGGACTTATCTGTTGACTCTACTAAGGTGGTAGAGGTGGCTACTGTACCTTCTTCATCTACATCGATTTCAGCTTTATGAATGACTCGCGTTACATACAAACCAATAGGAGATAAGCGTGACAGATTGGCATTATCCACACTTAAAACATCTCGTATACCCATCGCTTGCAAAACAGAATTCAAGATTACACTGGAATCTATTTTGAATTTCGGCAATTTTACTATCACACTCTCGTAATTTTCTTCCCAATCTTTGTCTAACTGATCTATTATATTCGTGAAAGGGGTCTCGGAAAGCGCACTTAATATTGTTGAAAGTTGGATGCCCTTGTTGGGAAGAATTATCACCATCGACGTTCTACAACCCTTAAAATTTAAAACTCGTTAAAATGGAAATCTAATTATACGCATGGATCGCATGAAATATTTGAAGAAATTGAACTTTAAAACTATTGACATTTTTAAATTTTCGTATTTTTAGTTAGGATTTCTTAAAGTTATAAATCCATTATGGTTTAGAATCATCCTACATATAGAGGAACAAGACTACTCGCAAAAGGATTCGTTTTGGGCAAATAATTCGAATTACTACTCATCTAGTACTAAATACCTAAATGCGATTTATACATATGTTTTAGGTTTTCATTTAATTTAGGGATTTTTCTTTATTTCGCTTCATCTTGCGAATACTAAAATTTTAATTTTTATGATATTTAAATATTTATTTAACTTTATTTAGTACCTTCATTTTCATTTACATTTTACAATTTGTAATTTATATTCGTATAGCAAAGTTGTATTTTTATTATCATATTTAAAAACCAATAAAAAAATCTCAGAAGATTTAGCAACCTCAATATTCTATTGGCTGTTGAAAGAATTGAAAAGGGAGCACCGGAGTATTCAAAAGCCTTTTAATTAAGACCCGTAAACGTTAACGGCTAACGAAAGCGCAGTAAAATAGATGCAACATGCAAGAATTGTATGAAGGAGTGGAGAAAATTTATGGACACTTGTAAGATGTCGAATCTTTTCTTCTGGAAGACAGTATTAATGTCATAAATTTAGAAAGAAGGTGCTAAGGTAGTCTATAGAATCCATTGACGGATTACACCTCCTAGTTTCTTCAAATAATCAAATATTAGAAAAAAAATAGTATGAATGACAGAAACGATCGACGACGGGTTGTGATTTCCATGCTAAAGTTTAATATTTCTGAAGAAACTATATCAATAAGGAAACGAATTCTTCACTTTTATTGGCCCACAGAAACAGGTCAAAGAAGCCGAGAAGGAATAATTATGAAAATATCTGTACGTTATAGCAGCAGCTACTAAGTAACTGAAATTCTCATATACTATAGTACTGTACTCAGTGCCTTAGAACAATAAAAACGAAAGAATATAAATATCTATTTTAATTAGTGACTATAAATTGCGAATACTAACAGGAAACATAAGGAGCGAAATTCAAACCACTGAAATATAATATTTACGCAGAGGCGGATTAGCCTGTTTCAGAAAACTTTTTTAAAGAAAGTCAAGACATGTAGTTGAACATTCGACAATTCCAATATATATGTATGCATATATATGTAATTAGATAGCGTTAAGATATAAAGTAAGAGATTAATTCGTAGTAAAATATATTGCAAAATACATTGATGAAACTTTTGAATTGGTGGGTATATCTGAACAAGCAAACAAAAGTAGATCAGTGGGGCAAATATGAGAAGAAATAGAGAAGAAAGTGAGGAAAGGACAGAGAAGTAAGAGGTGACAAGAGCAAATAGTGTTACCAAATTTTAATAGCAGTAGTACATTAATTATTTATGTACGTATTTAATATTTACATTAAAACTATAAGTCTAAGCCTTTTAAATACATATAATATGTTTGAACGTAGTCTATTTTTGATCACTAAAGTGGTAGATTTTATAGGGAAACCAGTGGCGCATGCTGTAAACCCAGAGTAGTGCAGTAGTCACTGTCTGTTTTTGACGTGTTAATATATTAGATTGATATAAAAACTGTCATAGAATTGCATCAATAATAAGCATATTCCTTCTAGTGTCGACTTATAGAAACATGTATACAGTGATTAGAATATTTTTATACTTTAGGAGAATAAATGCTCTGTTGCTAACAAATACAGAACAGATAAAGGAATATTGCGTAGGCACATGCATACATCGTGATTTACAAGACATATTACATACAATATATAGAAAAATTCAGAGAATATTATTTATTAATCAGCTTGTCACTTACATGGATGTGAAACATAAAAAAACAATAGGAAAACGAAAATATTACAAAAGTGCAAAATTGTCAAATATAAAACTATATAAGAATAAAACAATAAAAAAACGGTCTCTAATAGTCTGAGAAGAATTCTCCCACCGTGAAATAGGCTTTTCGAATTAAATAAAGTTTTAATTTTTGGTAATTATTGGAATTCTTCATAGTGTCCGGAATACACTTGTATAAACGAGCATCCATATGCATAAGGAACCGTTTGTAGCCCGTGAACGTGCGTCGCAATAACTAAGTTGTTCTATTATAACCATGCAGTGACTTCCAATTTTTTTAAATAAATTTGTATTGAGAAAAACAGAAATACTCCAGCAGCTTAAGTATATAAATACATATAAATGTAAGTAATACATTATTATGAAAGATTCGAAGTCAAGTATCCATTGGCTCTTGATTCAGTATTACCTGCACTAATCTTTCTTGAATAATAAAGATCCTCTCGCATTCGATAGATTGCACCCATACAATGATGGTTATTGTAATTTAACACCAAATTGCCAAGGGAATAGTAAACTGTTAAACAGTTCTGTATAGAAAACCTATTAAATTTTAAATTGCATATTACAAAATTAGCAATATTTAGTCTCGCACATACAACGTCAATATGCGAAACGCAATTTACATTAATTCCTAAAAATGTGGACGTTTCAATGTTCATGATTAATTTCTTTTCCTAATACCAACTATGAAAATCATGGAGAATTTTTTCGAAATTGTTGTAATATACCAGTACTCTTGGCAGATGCAATAATTTACAAAAGAAAGATGCAATTCGGAAGATGGGACAAATACTAAAGGTCCCAATATTGAACTCCGTGGCACACTTGCATGATACGCTATTAACCCTGACCTGTATTTTTCTATGAGAAAGGTATGATGATAGCCAATTATCAATATTGCCTCTAAAAGCCAGATTATACAATTTATCTATTAAAAAAGCGTCAATTGTTTTGGAAAGATAAAAGAAAAGTGCAGGTACTTTTAATTTTTTTTGTTATGTAAATTATTTATGCACTGCACAAAATCAGTACATGCTGTTACAGTAGAGAAACCTATGTATAATTATGTTGACTGCTAGAAAATATTTTAAATTTGCTACAATAATTTGTAATGCGTAGAGCAATCGCCTTCTTAAAAACTTTTGACATAAATCTTAAAATTACAATTGGCTTATAATTACCAATGATTTTTTAAAAAAGGTGATTCAACCTTTTTTAAAAATTGTAACAACATAAGAAGGTCTTGGAGAATCGGGGACCCGGTCTATCTCTACGGAGATAAGATTTGCCCAGGTGCTGAGCAAAGAGTTCCATAATTTTCAACGCGTCCCTCACTAGACCACCACTGTAATTTAAACATATCTCGCGATAATGACACTTATTCTGACTAGGTTTCCATTTACCAACCAAAGCACCTTACTAGTGTTATTGTCAGATACTCAATTTGTATATTTTTTCCGCTCAGTAAATACAAATCGATTTAATTTTCTTTTTTTTTATTGTACTGTAAATGGATCTCACCTGCTTGTGCAAGGTTATGAAATAATTTTAAGTTATGAGATGCATTAATAATCTTTTCTCACATTATTATTAGATGAGTTAATATTTATTTTTGGACACCCTGCATCAACAGTATATTGCAATGAATGAAAAAACCAAAACACATCACATTAGATTGCAAGAGTACAATATTTCTAAATGGCTTAAATGGCTAGAAGGAAACCTTCAGTGTATGACAATCGAATAGCTGTGTAATATGATCCAACAAACTTTAATTGTAGATGTCGAGCTGTCCAAATGTATACTAGTAATAATGTAGTCGACAGCACTGGACGAAGTAGGCGTCTGGTTGGCCTTTTTATTAACGAAACAAGTTCAAAAGATGATAATACGTCAAATAAAATTTTATGAATATTAGTTTCTATTAAGGAATCAATATTTAAATCATCATATAATATACATACCGCCGAAAAGTAAATGCATCTCAGTCTATTTATTAAGATAATTAAATTTTTTCTCAACAATATCCAGTCTAACGTAAATGGCAGTTTCATCACACATATGTGACTCACGCTAGAACTAGCAAGAAGAGATATCTCTCAATTTCTGTTGTATGACAGCTTGATTCTTCTTTTCATCGCCTTTGCTACTCTGTACCATGCAGTGAGATACTGTGATGTATTTACTATTCATGTTTCTATGTATTTTTATCAATCTTATTTATATTTTTCTGTTTTTGAGATTGTGGTCTAGTGACAGACACTTTGTTAATCTATTGCAGTAATAAAGAAACAAAAAAGGAAAAGACAGGAGTAACAAGGGAACTTTTTTCTGCACTTAGCGGTCTTTTAAGATGACTAAAGCCTAGCGAACGAACTTGGGCCACGGAAAAGTTATTACAAACATAAAAATCCAAGTTATAGTTAAATAATAATTTCGTCAGTCATAGTATAATATAGTTATTTCAAAAAATCTGAAATAAAAGCAGTGTCCTTTTTAAGCGAAGGATTTTATAGATTGAACGAAATATCGACTTTAAACGCAAGGCAATAGAATCTAAATCGTAAACCAGAAAAATGTCGTACAACTTGAATTATATAATTTTAGTGACTATTATCAGTTTACATAAAATTTACGCTACCCATTGAACTATAATTTGTTTATATTTAATGCAAATTGTCAACGAGAATGTAGTTATACATCCGCGAGTACATAAACACGACCGTACACCCTCGCACACTCTCATTCACTGCAATACTGAAGTCTAGGAAAATTATGTATAAATTTGTGAAATTCGCCACAAAAGGAATTACTCCTCGTTTGTGAAGCATTATTATATATCACCACACCCAACAATGTTTGAAAAGAGAGTTTTCCAAGCGGACCATCAACATCTCTTTTTTGATGGCACGTTCGCCCTTCTCTTCTCGTAGGACGCTTATGCTTCGCCTATAAAATCACTCACTATAATAATGATCATACTTTTATAATGGATGAAAAACGGTACGAACAACTATCTAAAATTATAAGCTTTTCCTGTCTCCACAGGAGAAACTTATACAACAAATAAAACTAAACAGTAATTTTTCAATTCTATATTTTAGTAATTTTATTTATAAATTATAATACTGCAGTAATAATATTTAAGTTTAAGTAAATAAATACTGTATATAGTTAAACATGGACACTTCACGTGTGTAATTTAACCAGCTAGAGGGTTATAAACTTTTCCCAAGAATAGGAGTGATTGCGTTTCTTTTTCCAGTACGAAGAAAGCGAAAGGTCTATTAGCCTCAAATACTGTTTCCATTCCTTTATCGCTTACTTCAACATTTGTAACAGACGAGCCTTCGGTACCGTTTTCATCTACCTCAATGTCAGTCTTATGAATTACTCGGTTAACAAATAAATTATTTGAAGAAATTCCAGTTAAATTAGCCAAGGATTCGTCGAAAACTTCACGAATGCCTGCGTGATTCAAAATATTACCCAGTTCCAAATCCGTCGATATCTTAAATTTCGGCAAGAGTACTTTAACTTCGCTATCCCCAAACATTTCCTTATTTTTTTTCAAATACTCCACTATTCTGGTAATCGGCGTTTCCGAAATCGAATGTAATATTTTAGTTAACGAATTCCTAATTGGTAATACTAGGATCATAGATATCTTGTTCCCCTTCAAATATAAGCTACAGTTATCAATTTGGTAATTTTGGAATCAACTATTTAAAAAATTCGCGTTAAAAACTCGTTACTAACTGTTCTCGTATTAAAATTGTTTTAATTTCAAATTAAACCTATGTGAATGAGTTAGTAAGGTGAATGAAAAGATTCAAATATTTAAAGTTATATCTACTTACCAGATATGGTAATTCTACTGCAGCAGCTTGACCTTTTAAAATTCTAGTATATGGAAAGGTACCAATTGTTTGCATCATAGAAACGTTTCCAAGTGGTTGGTTGCGTTCATCGTAAAATATATCTTCTTTTGTCATATTCTTTTCGAATTTTTTGTCCCATGTCCCTTTAAATAACAATGCGCTGGTAATGAACAAATGCGCGTTTTGAACCATATCTGAAATTTAAATTATTAGAACTTAGTTAAAACGTGTTGCAAGATGATAGGCGAAAAGTTTTTTAAATTTTATACATTAAAAATTATATATAGAGAGTAATTTTCAAAAATAAAAGTTTTCATCAAAATAGTCGCCTTCACAATATTTTGCATTTTTACAAAGTTTTTTGCTTGTATGTCTTTAAAATAATTCTTACCTGGAGTTACTATTTTTGGTATATGTCCCTCTGTGGCATCAGATATTACTTTGTTTATATGCGCTGAAGCAGCTGCACCATTTTTAAAGTCAAGGCGCTCTATCTGAGCTTTGTAAAACTTTCTAACAAACTCGACGTACGCAGGATATAAGACAGCATCAATTTTTGTAAACAAAGCGTTAAGAACTTCGAGTGTAACACCTTCTTGTTTTCGCTGTAAATCATCTTCATATCGCTCGGTAATACAAAGAAGCAAACAGAACTTACCACTATATTTTGTATGATACGCTGCTGTAACCTTCTGAACGATTGCCGCTCCGTACCTTCTGGTGGAATGAGAAGAGTTCTCTCTAATTCTGCCGCTGTGTTTCCACCTGCACCTTCATTAAGTATCGACAAAGCTGTCCATATCGTGTACGGACTTATCGCTAGATTTACATTTTCCGGTATTTGACGATTAGTTTCCTAAATTGTGTTGTTAATATTTAGAATGGAAATAGTGCAATTGAAGGGGCAAGTGACACAATAAATATATTGAAAGCAACGGTAAATGAGTTTATGTACATAGTCTGTCGTAGAGAAAACCGAACTTTCTTAAAATAAAAATAAAAGCTTACTATTTTAATAGAATTCATTTATGTTATTCAAAGTAGGCGACTTTGGTCTCAATACAACATTTTGCATGGCCAATTAACATGTCGAATGAATTTTTAAGTTCGTCTTTAGAGATGTCCTTCAAGATCGCCGTCGACGCCATTTTACTGACTTCGACGTCGACCTAACGCTGTCCTTTCATCGGCAAATATAGTTTGGAGAATAGGTAAAAATGACAGGGGTCCAAATCCGGTGAATAAGTTGAATGGTTAATTAAAATGCCATCTGTAATTAGAAAATCAGTGATAAGCGCCGAGCGATGAGATGGTGTATTATCATGTAACAACCGCCAGCTACAATTTTCACGATATTGAGGGCGTACACGACGAATCCGCGCCAAAAGACGCTTCATAACACCAAGATAATATACAGCATTGAGTGTTTGACTAATTGGTACAAACTCTTTGTGCAGTATGCCGGATCATAAAAACAAATCAACTTTGTTTTCACTTTTAACTTCTCTAAACGGCTTTTTTTCGGTCTTTCTTCTCTTGAATGCTTCCATTCAGAGCTTTGACGCTTGATTTCTGGATCATATTGAAAATACCACATCTCATCGCCAGTTACAACAGAATACATGAAGTTGTCGACCTTTTTTGAGAATTTAATCAAGTCTGTACAATGTTGAATTCGGAGCAATTTTTTATAATCAGTTAGCTTGTGTGGTACAAACCTTGCACAAATCTTTCTCAGTCCAAAACGCTGTGTCAAAATTCAATGAATTGTATCTTTGGAAATATTTAGTCCCATCCCCATGTATTGCAACGAAGATTTCGGCTCATTTCTGATAAATTCACGCACAAGTTGTTACTTTCGGTTACCATAGATTTTTTGCACCAGGGTGTTTGTCGTCATTTATGTCCGTACAATCGCCTTTAAATCGTTTATACCACTCATACGCACTCGTACGTGATAAACACGTATTATCATACCGTTGTTTCATCAAATTAAAGGTTTCAGTAGACTATTTACCGAGTTTAAAACAGAACTTGATAGTTGCTCTTTGTCCAAAATTCATTTTTCAACCATTGCCAAAAACACACTGTTACTTTATGCGCAATTGCCTTTAATAATGCAAATATTATATGATGATATTTTGACATGACATTGGTCAAAGATCCACCTTATCGACGCATATTTTTTTTAATAAATGGCGCCACTAAGAATTACTATTTTAAAATAGTTCGGCTTTCTCTGCGACAGACTGTGTGTTTCCAGAAAATTAATACTGAACAATTGAATTCTTGTTTATTTTAGAATCGGAACGAGTGAACAATTCTCATTTAAACTCCCTACATTGTACATATTCTTAGAGCATGACCTACATAATTAACCTCTTAGCTCTTAGCAATTAGTGTATTTAATTTCGATTTTCAAGTATGTTTGAAATGAATTCCTTGCTTTTATTTCAATAACATACATTTATACAAGCAAAAGATAAAAAGCATACCTCTTAACATATGGAAAACATGTTTCTAAAAATCTATTCTTCAAATGCCAAGCGCATTGTCTGTAATGAAAAACATTTCTAGGAAACAGAATACAATTTTTTGAATAAAATATTGTGCTTTTTTTTACTCAAAATTAGAAGAATACCATGCCTAGGTGGAATGTTTCCTTTGTATCTAAACAGACATAGGAACTGTTTATTTTTCGTAATAGATATAAAATTTAAGGACCTTAAAATATTTTTTGAATGAACTAACATACGAATTAAAAACATTAGTAAATGCAGGCAAGGAGTGAGGCCTAATAAAATTTTGCTAAAGAAAGGAAAGGGAAACAATACTCTAAGAAGCATAAGCAGGTATGTCAATAAAAATAGATAAAAGTGCAGAAATGTACTTTGATTGGTACTAACAATAATAATTCAAATAGTTTATATTTCGAAAAATTTTTATTGTAAATCTAATCCAAATTTCCTTTAGTGTAATAATTAGAACGTCAAAAATATAGGTGTTAGTTCACTCCTTATTTGCTTCTTCTCTGTGTGTATTTAATTTAATGATAAAATTATGATATGACAACTACATGCATTCTCTTTTATTCTATTATGCATAATTATAATTACAATTTTTGATAAGTCCCCTACGATCACCAAAACCACCTTCCGGAAAAAACACAAGCAGTATTTATCATATTTTTTAAAAAGAAATATGATAAGCACTAAAGCGTATGATAAAACTTTCTGGCTGTGATTGATTTGGTCAATTTGGAGACATTTAATGGTTTTTTTGTAAAATTTGGTCTATGTGTCACTATTTAACAATAATATGTGTTCCCCTTATACATCCTTTGTATGATAGACTAACCACATCCAGGAAAGATAAAATTTACATATTTACACATTAATAATTTTAATATTTGCCGATCATAATTTCCAAGAGGCATTTGTTAATATTAAATGAATCACACCGATTAAGTTTTCATGTATTTATGATACTTAAAATTATATTTGTAAGTACGATTATCTAATTCAAAAATATGAAAATAGCCTTTTTTGCCGCCGATGTATTATTGCAAAAAAAATGTAACTACAAGTAGTGCCACCTATATTTACTTCTTAATATGTAAATCGTAGTTTATATTGCCGTTAAGAATGCAATCTAAGCAAAAGAATCCATACTCATGTACCATGTAATGTAAATAAGGTCAATTTAATATTTATTGACACAGTCTGTTTCATAACACCTGTTGAAGTTATTACAGAATAATTAAACGAAGTAACTTTAAAATAAAGTGAAAATGAGCTCGAGGTTATTGTTTAATTTTATTCAGGATTACTTGCTTTGTTAAAATTTGTAAACTATATATAGTTAAATTTACATTAACGAAGCGACTTACCGCAAGGAATTTTAAAGCGAACAGGTTTAATGCGTTGCTTGCACTATCTTCTCTAATTTCTGCATAAGTAATAGATATCAACGTTGCACCGATTAAAAAAACTGAAATTAATTAATTAGTTATATTATGTTTCATGACAAAACAAAAAAGAATATGTATATTTACCTAAATTCATTTTTAGTACTCTTTTGTTTTGTTCCGTTGGAATGTTCTGTAACAATTATGAACTGCAAGGCGCGATTACTTCATGCGGACTGCTTTGTTGTTAGTCTGCGAAGACAGAAAACTGGTATATTGGCTTGACGTGGGAAAACCCAAATGTATATATGTATCTATATTCGTAGTCATCAACCTGTTTGTTCTGCATACGACAAAACACATATGTCTATGATTAATGTCAATTGTATTCATCTTTCTCATATATGTACATTGGCTTATACACATATGTATATGCCTATATACATATGACGTTAGAAATATTTTGCTAAATAACGCTCATATTCTTTAACGCATTCGCTAAACGAACGTTCTTGAATGAAATAAACTGATATTTTGGCGTTCTTAATAACACTCACAGAAAACGAATGCATTTGTACATATGCATTAATCGAAGTCATTAATAAACATGTTTTATAATAATAATAATAATAATAATAATAATAATAATAATAATAATAATAATAATAATAATAATAATCTTTATTTGTCCAACAATTAAAGACAAATTACAGGACAAAAATAAAAAAAATACATTGAAAAATAAAAATAATAACTAAGCAACTACAAAATAATATATTATTCTATTCTGTCACAAAATTCAGTATATTATCTCCACTGAACGAAATGAATCGATTTACGCTTTAGCAACGTTGGGATTTATTGGAAATTTATTTCCAAAACAAAGACAATTGGTCGGAAATTGCACGAAAATGTCGTACAAAATTTGATCGCAGAGAAGGACCAACAGTGCTCGGTATACGCAAGTTCGTGAAACTGATTTCATTGTTGATGCGCCAAGACGTGAGCGTGCTCGTACAGTGCGTACACCCTAAAGTATCGAAGCTGTGGCTGAAAATGTGGGTGAGATTCCATCAACATCAACTCATCAAAGTTCAATTGGTTCAAAAGTCGAAGCCGCATGATCATCCGCTTCGTTTTCGCTTCGCTAGATGGGCCAATGAAAAACTGCACGATGATGTCGATTTTGCCAAAAAAATCATCTTTTCGAATGAAACTCATTTTCATCTTGGTGGGTACGTTAACAAGCAAAATTGCCATATTTGGGGCTCCGAAAACACACACGTGGTCTTACAGAAACCAATGCACCCATTACGAGTGACTGTTTGGTGCGGCTTGTGGAACGGAGGCATCATTGATCCATATTTCTTTGAAAATGAGGATGGCGCAACCATTACGGTCAATGGGAACACCTATCGCACCATGATAACCGATTTTTTTGTGCCCGATGTGAACAATGTTTGGTCTCAACAGGATGGTGCAACTTGCCACACATCTCATGCCACAATCGATTTATTGCGTCAAACGTTTGATGGCCGTTTAATTAGCCGAAATGGTGATGTCAATTGGCCGCCAAGAAGCTGCGATTTGACAGCGTTGGACTATTTTCTATGAGGCGCCGTTAAAAACAAGTGTGATGCCGACAAACCAGAGACAATTGAGCATTTGAAGACCAACATTCGTCATGCCATTGCCGAGATACGACTCCATACACTCGAAAAAGTGCTCGAGAATTGGTCCGATCGAATGGGGTACTGTGAGGCCAGCCGCGGCAGCCATATGAATGAAATAATATTCCGTCTCTAACCGGACCAATTGTACTTCACAATAAAAAAATAAATATGGCAAAATTTCAAATCGTTTTTGTTTTATTGCATTTTGAAATTTAAACTTTTAAATGGCCCACCCGTTAATTCCATTGGCTTCTATCTGTTCGGAAAAAGTTTTGAGATAATCCTCAGCTGGCTTTAGACGAGTCTTCCGATGCCTCGTTCGTGGAAGTGCGCGGGGTCTGATGCAGCAAATCACCGTAAATCGCTCGTGCCTTCCCGCATGTGATACCCTGTGTTAAGGTATCGCCTTTAAGCTGCTTCTCCGTCACCCAAACTATCAGCTGTTTCTCCATCTTTTCATGGAAAGAGCTCCGGAGCTTAGAAATTATTGTAACCCGCTTAGCTGGCGTTATACCCTTTATCGATTCCTTCTGTTTAAGCACAGCGCATATCGTTGAAGTAGTACGCCCGTACTGCCTCACCAAGTCAACAACTGGCACACATTGTTCATTTTTTTCTATGATTTCACGCTTTATTTCAATAGACAACTTTTTCTGAGCAGTGACTTTTCCACTCACTTTCTTCGGACCCATGGTTATAGAAAGGAATGTGATAAGGTATGTAAATGCACAAAAAAGCGCAAAGCCTTAGAAAAACTTAGCAAAGATGCTTCGACAGCGAGGTAAAGGCTGTTACTCCTATCCCAAATATCGCTCGTATTTCAAAACAAAACTTCTCTTGCTCGACAGCTCGTATCTCAAGTAACTCGCATGTTAGGGCACTCGTATCTCGAGGTACCACTGTATATACATACATCAGGACCGCACAAGAATCAATCACTATCACTGAGACTATCGGACAGGATTCTCAAACAAGGCATTGGCATTTCTACTCATATGCGCCAGAGGAGCTTTGTACAACACATTTGTTTTAACTCTAGGGACCGAAAATGTGTCATTAGATCTACTCGATCCCCGAGGCACACAAAGATTTACCTGCGACAAAATGGAAGAAGCGTCAATAGAATTAGTAACAAGTTTCATTAAGAACTTGGCACTAAGAACCTCTCGCCTCTCTGCAAGTGACTGAAACTGAAAATCACAAAGCAAGCTGATGTAGTCAACATCACGAGGAGGATATATGCCACTCACTTTGAATGCCAGATATTTCAAAAACCTCTTCTGGACTCTCTCAAGCTGCAGATGTAAATATACATAGTGTGGATGCCAAACAATGGCGGCATACTCAAGTTTGGAGCGAACAAACGTGTAAAATAATAGTCGCAGAGTAGAGGAGTTAACGAATCGTCGGCACGACCGAATAATAAAACTCAAAGAACGAGAAGCAGAATTAGATATGAGGTGGGTATGTTTCGCAAAACTTAAGTGTGAGTCGAAAATATCACCTAGATCTTTTACCTCAACTTGTCAAAAGAGTTTGGTCAAATGAATAATCAAACATAATATGGTTATTGCACTTGGAGTAAGTTACCGCCCTGCATTTGCTAACATTGAGCATTATTTTGTTGGAATCACACCAATTATAAATAAAGTCAAGGAGATACCGTAAGAACAAGCAATCAGAAACAAATGCAACCGAAGAAACTATTTTTAAGTCATCGGCATAAGCCAAAACTTTGCAATCAATTGCGGTAAGGAGATCATTGATGTAAATGCAGAACAGTAGTGGTCCAAGATGTTTTAAATATAAGACAATTTTATTTTTTATTATTTATTATTATTTATTATTTATAGTTGTACATCTTTAATTTGTTAATTTGTATTTTATTACAGTTTCATCCTATACCAACCGCCATGTACAACAGCTTTCATTTTTAGTATTTATATTATATATATATATATATATATATATATATATATATATATATATTTCATTTTTTCAGTTTAAACGTAATAATAAATGTAATAATAATGTAAATAAAACAATTTTCATCTTAAGTCGATAGATAAATTTCACACATGGGTGTTTCTGAGACACTTCAAATACAATTAATCTGTACATATAACAAGTATGAGATATAAATTAAACTGAATAATAAAATGGTGTTTAAAATGTATTTTATATCTGAAGTTACTGTGTGGGTTTTAATCGAGCACCTGTGTATATGCGACATGTATTCTTTATTATTTTACTAATTGTAAATTAGACTGTTTGAACCAATACGTTACTTGCGCCTTCACGCCTATAGCTTCTTGATATTCAGACTGTGACCCGGAGCAATTATCACATGTTCTCACTCATCCGAGCTAAGGGAGCTTCAGTTTCAATACAACGTCAGCAGCAATTGTATTTTTGAACACGTCTCTTGTAAGAGTGAAAAAATGCAGAAACAATGTAACAACTTATTGATTTTATTTTAAGGAGCAATAATACGCCATTTAGATTGACTCTGAACTTTTGGAAATTATGAATCTGGCAAGAATGGAACATAAAGTGCCTTCAGATTGGCAGATAGGCATTATAACACCGATATACAAAAAGGGGAATAGCATGGACTGCGCAAACTTTAGAGGTATAACGCTTGGTAGCGTGGTGGGAAAAATATATGCCAGAATATTGGAGCATAGACTTAGAAGTAGTTTAGAGAACGAGCTGGAGGAGAGCCAAAGTGGGTTTAGAAAGGAAAGAGGAACAAACGACCAGATATTTGTGCTCAGGCTACTGTCAGAAAGGGCGGTTAGATCTGGAGGACAGATGCATGCCTGTTTTATTGACATGGAGAAGGCATTTGACAGAGTGAGAAGAGAATATGTTTGGGGAATATTAAGGAGTAGAGGAATAGAAAGGGAGCTAATACAAAACATACAAAGTCTCTACGAAAAAACTGAGAGTTACATAAGAATAAGAAATGAAAAATCCAAATCATTTGCTAACAAAATTGGATTGAGACAGGGATGCATTCTGAGCCCACTACTTTTTAACTTGGTTCTAGATGAAGCAATTAAGCAGAGCAGAGGTAGACTAGAAGTATATCCAGTTGGATACTGGAGATTAAAATGTATACGCTTGACAGAACTATGTTATGCGGATGACATGGTGATGATAGGGAGAACAGAGAAACAACTGCAAAGAAATGTAACTATTATTAATGAAGAACTGAAGAAACTAAATATGAAAATAAATAAACAGAAAACTAAAACAATGATAATTGGAGCACGGAAGGAGAAGCACAGGATACAGATAGATAGCGAGATAATAGAGCAGGTGGATAGATTCACATACTTAGGCGTGATAATAAACAAGGAAGGAACCCTGGAGGACGAAATAAATGAAAGAATAGCAAAGACCGGTAGGCTATATAACAGCATAAAGAACAGCTTCCTAAGCAAGAAGGAAATACCAAGACAGGTAAAAGCGGAAATAATTAGAAAAGTGGTAAAACCGACAATGACATACGCATGCGAATCTTGGACAACAACACAGAGGCAGAGGAGTAGACTTACAAGCACAGAGATGAGATTCCTGAGAAAAATAGAGGGGAAAACGAGGATGGATAAAATTAGGAACCAGGTATTTAGGGAAAAGTTAAACATAATCCCAATAGAAACGACGATAGAACAGGGTCAGCTAAGGTGGTTGGGTCATATAATGAGAAGGGGCGAGGAGAGGTTGATTAGGCAGGTGTTTGAGGCTAGGGAGATTGGAAAGAGGAAGAGGGGTAGGCCGAGAAGAACGTGGAGGGATGAAGTGCGGGCGGCGGCTGTGAAGAGGGGAATAGGATGGGAGAACGTAAAGGCTTTGGCGAGCAACAGAGGAAAGTGGAGGGAGATATGGAGAGGGGAAGCGGAGGACTCGACTCCAGCATGACTCGACACCGAAAGGTATAAGAGTCTATAGGATTAAGTAAGTAAGTTAGATTGACTCAACGTTTTATGTACTATAGTAGTTTGACAATTAGTGAGAATGGAAAAGAGAAACGAATTTTTTAAATACAAAATAATTTTTATTTTTCAATATATTCTCCTGAAAGAGCAATACATTTATTCCAACGATGCTCCAAGGCCCTTATGCCATCTCTAAAATGCAATTCCGGATGGCTTGCAAAAAACTCATTTACAAAGATGATAAGCTCGTCGTTAGATGAAAATTTCTTTCCACGTAGTGCCGTTTTCAATTTGGAAAAAGGTGGAAATCGGAAGGGGCTAGATCCGGCGAATAAGGTGCATGCGGTACTAATTGGAAATGCAACTCGTGGATTTTGGACATCGCAACTGTGCTGGTATGCGAGAGAGCGTTGTTTTGGTGAAACAGAATCTTTTTCTTTGCCATTCCTGGCCGTTTAGCACGAATCTCAACATTTAATTTTTGTAGAAGTTCTGCATAATATTGTCCGTTTATTGTGGCACCTTTCTGAAGATAATCGATGAGCAAAATGCCCTTTGAATACCAGAAAATTGATGCCATCACCTTGTTTGCCAATAAAGTGGTTTTCGCTTTCTTTGGAGGTGCAGAACCACGTTCTAACCATTGTTTTGACTTTTGTTTAGTTTCGGGTGTACTGTAGTGTATCCAAGTTTTATCGCAAGTAATAAATCGCCTACAAAAATCAACCGGATTCCGCTTATAAAGATCCAAACACTCATTGGAAATGCGCAAACGAGTGAACTTTTGATCAGTCGTGAGCAATCGCGGCACCCATCTTACCGAAAGCTTGGAAAGGCCCAATTCTTTCGTTAAAATGTGGTGTACGCATTCTGTTGAAATGTTTACCATGTCTGCTATCTCTCTCACTTTGAGTCGTCAATCTTGCGTAATAATATTATGGATTTTTATAATCATTTCCTTAGAAGTCACGATTTTGGGAGCTCCAGAACGCGCTTCATCTACACAGCTTATTCTACCACGTTTAAATTCATTTACCCATCTACTTATTGTGGCGGATGATGGAACAGATTCACCTAATGTTTCCCGAAACTCATCTTTTATTTCGGTAGCTGTCATACCCTTAATTACGAAGTATTTAATCACCGCACGATATCTGCTTTTTCCATTTTAACAAAACGACGTGTTGCTTCATTTTCAATTAGCTGTCAAAAATAAACTAATCAACCAATTTATCTAAATATCGGAATGTTAACATATAAATAGGCAACCTAAATCACAGTGAATTTGTTTTACTAATTAGAGCACCACCTATGTGTCATTCTCACGACTTGTCAAACTATCCTCGTATGGAAACAGGTATTTTCCCACTAAATATCTAGTTAAAACGTTGTAAAATATACATGGGATTGGCAATAGATATAATATATATTTTCTCTTTATACCTGAAGATATGCAACACATCTTATTACAAATTTTAGATAAATTTTAAATTTAATAGCTTCTTTCCTGTAGGTATGTAAGAGCGAACGTTTGTTATACATATTTAGTGCGAATATAAAGTTGGTGAATCCCCTTTAAGAATAAATACAAAATTATGTATAGTTTTCTGTTTATTATTTTTAGTTCAACATGTCATCTGACCGGGTAAGATAATATTTTTTTCGTAAAACAAACGAAATGAATTCAAACGCAAGAGTTCGTTCTGAAAGACTTAATTCTACTAACGTAAATAATATAATATGTGAATTAGAAAACAGATGTGAATTAGAAAACAGTGAAGAAGGTTTTATCCACTCCGATTGCCATGAAAAATATATGTCACCGCTAAACGAAATAACATTAAAAGCTTCAGATACGGAATTGGCAGGTACTTTAGAAGTTGACCAAGATTTGTTTGACTCGGCAGAAAGCGATGATTGTGAAAATGATGTTCACACAAGAAGTGAACTTCGTGGTAAAGATGGAACTTGCTGGCAACTCAAGAATCCCGAACTGTAAAAAAAAATATTTTGCGACAACGTGCGGGTGCAGTCCAAAAATTTAAATTGTGTACAGTCAAAGAAATATTTAAAAGTATTTTGTCAAGTGAAATTCGTGACATAATTCTTAGATAAATAAATCGTAAGGGACAGAAAATTACAACAGAATATAATACAAAAAACGAGAAAAAACAAAGAAAATGTTCTAGTCTTTTATAGAATAAGAACTCAACGCTTTTTTTGGTATTTTGATTTACTCTGGTGTTCACATATCAAACAGGAAACAAGTGTCTGAATTATGGAAGCCCACTAATTTGCCATTGTTTCGAACAGCAATGTCATACAACAGATTCAGAATGCTATTACGGTGTATACGTTTTGATAATAATGAAACTCGGGATATACGTGCAAAGTCTCGAAAGACCTGCAATAAAACATTATTTGTAACATTTTCTTATGTTTTTATTATTTATTAAATTTTTGACTTTGTTTTTATTTATGTTTCTGTTTTCCTATTTCATGAAATAAATGTTTTCGTTTATATTTTATATAGACTTTTATTTATGCAAAGCTACTAACAACTTCAAAAAGTATATTTATAATGGCCGAATTCTCATATAAAACACGTACAGGTACCCGGGTACCCTGGTGCCCTGTTAAGGGTGTCAAGAATAAATTGATCTCTCACGTAAATTAAAAAAAAATTTGGCTGTACGGCTGCAAAAATACTGAATTTTTCGAAAGTTAGTAGTTCTAAAGAAGTTTCAGACATGGAGATTATCGATTTCAATGAAAAAATTTTTCATAACAGCTCAAATTATTATACTTTTCGATCATAAAAACAGATGTAACAACTCGGATATATCTAATTCTACGAGTAAAATGTAACGGCGTCGAAAACAATATAATTATTTTTTTAACATTTCCGAAGTTGTCATGTATGATCATCGGTGATAATTCGTCCAGGTATTAATTGCATAATCCAGCGACAAATTTTAGTTTTCAAAGAAGCATTAATACTTAAAAGTTTTTTGCCTACTAACCAGAATTTTTGATGTGTTCGGTTTAGTTTAAAGAATAACATATATGTTAGATTTAGAATTTTTCCCTTATACACTTTATTCATGTTGCTTTAATTTTGAAACGAAATGCCAGAAATTAAAGTTTTATAACGTCAAACTTCTTTCAAAAGATAGAGCAAGATATGCAACCTTCTAATTATTTATAGTATTTAGCACTGTTCGGAAAACCGAATATCATTTATTAATACATGGGATGTCTTTTAAGTTTTGTGTAGTGGGATCGGGAAGCCGCCACTAACCAAATGTCAAAAAATAACCTAAATCCAAAGTTTCAGTGGAATACGTGTAGTGTTGTAACTACAAAGAACTATCAAAGTTGACGAGTTAGTTGAAAAATTAAGTTAAACCGAGAACATTTTCGCGGAATAATTTTTTATAATTTGCGAAGACAATTACTTCTACAAGAATGCCTCGCCTAGTTGGTTTCTGAAGCATCACATCAGTCAACAGTTGCTCGTCACAAGAAAAGCAGGCACTCAGGTAAACGTCGATACTGTGCGCAATATCATCATCAAAGATGGACATTATTTGGGATTTCAAAAACCTCAATTTAAAAAATTTTTCATAAAGTATTGTGTGTAAAAAAATTAATTTCTCGTTGAATACTGCATCGATTGACCGAAGAACAGAGAGCAGCTAGTGTACAACATTGCCATAGTAATGAATCTTAGATTTACTTATACGAGCCAGAAAGTAGACGCCAGTCGTCTCTTTGGGTGTTCCAAGGTGAAGAAAAGCCGACAAAAGTCATCTGTTCTTAAAGTGTCTCCAAAAATATGGTCGCGACATTTGTCGGTCATGTAGTAACAATTCCTCTATAAGCTCAAGGAACTGTTACTACCGATTGGTATAAAACCATTTATCTGCCGTAAGTCATCGCTGAGCTTCGGAAAACCAACGCCGAACGACGAATCATCCTCCACCAAGACAATGTAAGTTCGTACATAGCACGCAAGACAATTGAATTTTTAACGCATAAAAACGTCGAATTGTTGACCCATCCTCCGTACAATCCGGTCTCAATGATTTCTTTACCCTTTCGAAAACCAAGAATGGACTGCGTGGTCAAAGGTTCCAGTCGTCAAAAGGAGCAATTGATTCCTTCAAAAGCGCAATTTTGACTGTACCAACGAGCGAATGTAACAACTGCTTCCAGAGTTGATTCGAGCACATGCATTAAGTGCATTAATCTGCCTGGAGAATACTTCGAAAAATGATGAAATCTTTAAAAGTTATCTACTGTTTCATTCCAGTTTAATATGCAAAATTTAAAAGACGACCCACGTATATGTCCTTATAGTTTTTCATTTCTCAAAAAATTACGTATCGAAACGGAAATACATTTCATGTTTACTGGACTTCATTATGAGAATGATTGTACCTAAGTGATACATGTTTGGCAAATTCAGTTGCATGCAGAAGTGCATTAATCGTCGTGGAGAATACTTCGAAAGCAATGAAGTCTTTAAAAGCTATCTACTGTTTTATTCCAGTTTTGTATATTTTACATATGCAAAGCTTAAAAGACATCCCACGGATATCTGTTTATATTAGGAAATAAAACTGAAGTATTTTGTTGCATTGTATAACTATTTTCTTATATTATGTATAAGTAGCATACATAAATTACATTTGCTTATATTTTTGGCAAGTTTATTACTGCACAGAGCTATTTTTTATTATAAATTTATCATATTTTATTATACCTAATTATCATCATTAGTATATACATATATATATATATATATATATATATATATATATATATATATATATATATATATTAAAAGCGGATGTTCCGGTCATTACAATTATTACATTAATAAAATATCATACTTTGGGGCTAATTTTATTTTAATGAACTTTTTTGGAGGCTCCTTTGTGATGTATAAGTATTTGGAAATTCTGTACCCTCCCAAAAGTATTCTTGCCATTCTCTCATCTACACACATTCAATTATTCTTCCCATAGTTTCAACAATATGAGTAATAGATTTCTTGCTTTCCGAATATAACTGTACAGTAATCAGTCCTAATGCACTTCTGATAGAGTTCTGACGCATTTCTAATACAGTTTTGATGTAGTGTCAATACAGTTCGAATATGATATCTTGACATATTACTAATAAATATGTTAAATAATATCCAATTTGTATATTTTATTATAGTTTCTATAATCTAGCAGTCTGCTACTTTAAAGTCCTTATACTCTTCTTAGTTATCACATGTCTGTGTACAAAACGAGATACACAGAATTGAAAAAACCCAACTCCAAACAATTTTTTGTAGAGACAGCATCTTTCATTGATTATTGATGCAATGAACTCATTACACAAATGATAAATATTTTAAAATATTTTTATTGATGTCCAGGAAGCGAATACAATATATTCAAATTTGTATCCCGAACAATTCCAATCGCATTCCCGAATTTTGAATAGACTGGGAGAACCAAAGGTTTATTTTCTAAGTCAATAAAGTCAATATGTTACAACTTTATTCTGATATTCGTTAAAATTTATGGACTAATTAATATTACATAAATATTTAACAACAAATTCTAACTTAATGTAGAAATAAAACATATATTTAATCAAAATTTATGTCGTTCATTTTATTTGTCCTGTAATATTTTCCGTATCTTACTTAGGAGAAAATTCCAGTCAGTTTTCAACATCGTAGTGAAGAAATCGTCAAATCAACGGGAAACAAATTCGAGGAATATAGAACAAAGACTTCTTTTTCCTATCTGCGCCTAGAGTGTCAATGTGGAAAATTCAAATAGATTTCTTCATTCGCAGCGACGTAATTTTCACACTTCTCCGTTCTCTCTTTCTGCAAGTTTCTCTGTATTAGAGTGGATGGATGCCTGTATGTATGTATGTATGTACTATATTCGTATCATTCAGAGTCTTCTCGTAGCTGATTACCCTACGCAAATAGGATCTGGATTTGTCGGATATGGATCGGTGAACATCTAGTTCACGATCCCATATCGACATTTTGTGATTCTACAGCCACAGAGGTGACGATGATATTGGATGTATTTACAAATCAGAGGCGTTCCATATGTAGGTGGGATTGCCTTGTTTTCGATTCTTTTTGATTTTAAAATCGAATACTTACTGTTAGATTAGAAAAGTACATTTATTATGAACAGTGTTATCAATCAAATAGCGCTTTAAATTAACTTGAACTGAGTATAAATGAAAGAAAATATTAAAAGCCTATTCTTTTGTAATGTTGGTACTTGATCCATTAAGGTGTTGATCAGTAATTATAGATTGTTACTGACCCTTTATCTATCTATCTATCTGATTGGAAATGCAACTCGTGGATTTTGGACATCGCAACTGTGCTGGTATGCGAGAGAGCGTTGTCTTGGTGAAACAGAATATCTACAAATCAACAAATATTTACAAATCAGAGGCGTTCCATATGTAGGTGGGATTGCCTTGTTTTCGATTCTTTTTGATTTTAAAATCGAATACTTACTGTTAGATTAGAAAAGTACATTTATTATGAACAGTGTTATCAATCAAATAGCGCTTTAAATTAACTTGAACTTAGTATAAATGAAAGAAAATATTAAAAGCCTATTCTTTTGTAATGTTGGTACTTGATCCATTAAGGTGTTGATCAGTGATTATAGATTGTTACTGACCCTTTATCTATCTATCTATCTATCTATCTATCTATCTATCTATCTATCTATCTATCTATCTATCTATCTATATATATATATATGACCAGAGCACCTTTAACAAAATATGTATATATGTATATATACACTATCGCTCACAAATATCTGGTCACTCTTGTTTCATTACAGTATCTATAGACAAGTTGTAATTACAAAATTTATTTCTCTAGTAAGAAATAGTTTCATAGTAAACACTAAAATCTATAAATGCTTATTCAAAAATAATTATGTGAAATTGCAAAATTGCTGTTAGATTTTGTGAGGTGCTCATAGTGACAACACCGTGTGTTTCGAAGAAGTTCAATCGGTTAGAAATGCCTAAACGGAAAGAATTGAGTGTAGAAACACGATCGTTTATAATAGCATACCATAAAACTGGCAAAAGCAACCGTGAAATTGCCACAGAGCTTAAAGTAAATCAGTCCACCGTGGGTTATATCATCAAAAAACACCGAGAATGTGGAAGTCTGTTGAGCAGAACTCGAAAAGGCAGACCAAGGCATACGAGGGTAGCCGTTTATATTTCGGGAATAGCAAACAAACAAAAATTTTTATTATGGGAAATAGTTTTATTACTTTTCAAAATATTCTCTTTGAAAATCAATGCACTTTTGCATTCGTTTAAACCATATGTGGCCATATGTGGGCCGGATTTGGCTCGCTATAATATTTGATCCGGCCCGCGAGACATTCGTCGTATTATTTCATGTCTGATATCTATCGCTAAAAATTATGAACACTACTTTTAAACGCGGCCCGCGAATGTATTTGCAAATTAAAATTTGGCCCACAACATGTCAAAGGTTGCCCATACCTGGTTTAAACCAATCCGAAAAGCATTGCGGTATCTCCAAAATATGAGTTTTGAATGCTTCAACTGCTTCTTCCGGCGTAGAAAATAATTGACCCCGAAGTTCATTCTTCGCGTGTGGGAACAAAAATAAATCACAGTGTGCTTGATCAGGGCTTTACGGCGGATGGCTCATCAATTCAATGTCTTGCCCGGTCAAATATTCAATTGTTTGAACCGACCTGTGAGAGCTAGCACTGTCATGGTGGAGAATAATCAGTTGTTTTCGGTTTGTTTTCCTTATTTCTTCAAAAACTTTGGCAAACAAATAGTTGTGTAATATTCGCAATTAACCATTCTATAACTCTTTAAAGACACAGTTGCACCGTGACCGGTTTTTCCGAAAAAACAGGCGACCATTTGTTTTGATGTGCTTCGAGCGCAAGCAACTTTTGTTGGTTTTGGCTCATCTTGGAATACCCATACAGTCGACTGCTGTTTACTATCGGACTCATACGTATAGATCCAAGATTGATTACATGCGATGACTTTGTAAAAGTTCTTTTTATGCATTTCTTGGCACCAATCGATGCGGGTCATTTTTGAACGGTTGTCAAATTATGTGGTACCCAACGTGAACATAGCTTCTTAACGGCTAAATGCTCATGCAGGATCTTGTGCACGCTGGTGTTATTAAAACCTAGAGATACCTCGATCTTACGGTATGTCACATGACGATCTTGCATTATCAAGGTTTCCGACACAACAACATTTGTGGGACGACCTTCACGAAATTCATCGTCCAAAGAACGCCGTGCAGTGCCGGTTTGAATTCACTATACCAACAATATACTGTAATTTTCGATGATGCTTCATCACCATACAATGTTCGCGAATTAATTCCATTTTTTCACTGACATAAAATTTTCAAGTTACTGTCAACAATATTAATAGGGACCGGATAATAAAACTGTCAAGGTAAATATATTGTCAAAAACGCCAAAATTCACGATGCAATCATGAGATCGGAGGCAGCAATAACAGCGTTGCCAGTTCCCGAAATATAAACGGCTACCCTCGTATATTGCGCAACACGGTTTAGATTGGGGTTTATTTACCACTTCACCATCAACCTCTGCTATGTTTGTAACATTTAGAATTTAATAATAAGAGACTCCAATGTCTGTAATATAGTTATTCAGTATATTTTGTTATATGAAGTGTTTCGTTCCTTACAATTTTTTTACGTGATAGTTCCCATAACACCTATTAGTTTAGTCACTATTTACAAAAATCGATAAACTAAACTTTCCTAGTTACTTCCTTGAGTAAATTTGCTTTATGTATGACATGTTCTACTTCTTGAAAACATGAATAAGCCTATTAGTATATTCTTCCGTCTTATGATATATTGCAAGAACTCGTTTGCCGTCAACGTATCATTGTAATTTTCTGTTTACTGTATATATGTACGTATATAAAATAAAATGTACAAAACACCAACCTTGTCTTAAAAATGTATAAATTGCATGACAATTTTTTTGAAAAATATATAAATATAAATCACAAAACAAATGAATAATATCGCTTGTTATTTCAAGGTTCATTGATCAGATCAACATTAAATATCTTTATTTATATTTGCAAAACAAAGATTGTACAGGGTAAGTCATAATACACAATATAAAGCACAAGAAAAGGTAAATATACAAATCAATACCAACAGTGGAATAAAACAAGGTAGTTAGGTATTAATATACGGACATAGTTAAAAAATAGCTTTATATACGAAGATAGATCGAAAAATCTCTAGAACGAGCTAGAAAAAAGACTTTTTCGAGAAAACCATATTAGTTTTTCTACATAGTCTTCTTTCATCACTACACCTTTAGTCCAACATTAAATACTCTTTAACCCTTTAAAAATGTAAGAGCTATTCAAACCTGAAATATCCACGTACAGCTTAGATGATTTCTTTATTGCCAGACGTACATAAGAATTCCTTTCCAGATAACTATTTCTTCAGGTTTAGGAATAGGACGAATTCTAACGAAGTAAAGTCTGGTGAATACAATACATCTTCAAATTACTGGAATAGTAATTCGCGCACTTTCACAATCGCAATTTACGATGTGTGGGACGGAGCATTGTCCAGACCATTTTCTTTACCAAATTTGGCACTTTAACTTTAGTTTCCCCGTTCTATCTATCTAAGAACGATATATAATACTTGTCTGTTATTGTCTTCCCGTGTTATAAATAATTAATGGAAACGCTTCCTCGGAAAAGACGGTAACAATTACTCCTACAGTAGGCCGAATAATTTTGACCTTCATTGAAATTCGCTCACTCACTGCTTAAACGATTCTTTAATCTCCAGAGTGTCGGATATGTATCCATATTTTACGTCGCAAAAATTCGTTTTTGTTACATTTGAACATGTTCTGACTTTGCAGCGAAATAGCTCACCACCTATCTAGAACTAAGCTTTATCATATACAAATGTTGATGTAAGATGCAATATACTCAGTCGTATGAAGTGTCTACTTTCGCTACTATCTTTCTCAACTTTACTCTATGATGATTCATGACGATTTCATAAACTCTTTCAATTATTTCCTCATTGGTAGATACTTTAGTATTTCAGATAGTTGTGAGCCCTCTATGCTTGCTTTTATTTGTTCCATAAAGAAATGCTTTATCGCTGTACGGAACTCGTTTTTATTAATGATTAAGAAACTGTGCGAATTGTATACTTTGAACTATAGTAACTGCGTGTGTTTAAGCACAATCTGTTTAAAAATCTGACAGCAATATTATGACCGATAACGGTTCTTTAACAAATGATCAGCACGGACTGCTGTCTTCTAGTTCGTTTTAGAAACATTTCAAGCTATCCTAGTACCACAGACGTAAATATGTATAGCATTATTATTAATAATTGGTAGTAAGCAATATATATTATTACTGTTAAACACGAGACATCTATTAAAAATCTAAATCACCTAGGCTAAACATCCTTGAAGTAGCTTTAAGCTACATGTTCCCTTCGGTAAATAATGTTCGTGACATTGTAAAAACGTATTTATATAAAGAGAATGGACGTTCAGTGTCTAGTGATTTAATATTTGCGTAGTTAAAATGGTCTTCGAATTGAGTTAACGGATTTGTGGAAGAACTATCGTTTTAATTTCGCCTTAGTCTAGCAAAATCTTCTACTTAATACACTGCAAAACTTTTTTAATACACGAATACAACGCAATATCAAATACTGATTAACAATGTAATAAACAGCTGCACATATCTAAATATAGCAGATCACTGAAGTCATCGCGTCGAACGAAATACTTGTGTTATGACGGAGAGTGCCAAAGCCTCTCCGCTGGCCTTCCTCGGCGCCGCTGAGAACTATCTCAAACTTGTGCGTTTTACTGGTAAACTAAGCAAATATTAAAGGAATCATAATAAAACAAGTACAACAAAAGAAAATAATCGAACAGGTCCATAGCTTTAGCGATAAATTTCTATGACTGTGCTTCTTTGTATGGTGGTTGTTCGATTTCTATCCATTGCATGTTATTCTTGATCTTCGGATCATAACAATTTACCACAATTTTACTCTCTTGTTGAATAGAGTATGTACTCACAAATTTCTGTTCTATTCGCTTCTTGATCCACTGTTAGTAAACCTGGTATCAGTGAGTATATATTTTGAACATCTTTAATGTTTGCGCAATGCGATAACAACAAAAAAAATCAAAAAATTTAACAGTAGTATATAAACAATGGCGGTTCTATAATAACTGATCCGCACAGGCGATCAGTATCGTCTTCTTCATCTTCCAATCTAGCCTCGTACCATTTTCAACAGATATTTTAAGAATGTTCGAGAGTTGGGAGATAGGCGTGTATCAGTGTGAATAATGACTCTTCTAGTGTTCACAGTCTCTGCAGTGAGCATACCACCATTAAACCCTTTATATTACCGAAAATAAGCAGATTTTGCAATAGGCGAATCTCTAAAAGCCAATTCTATCATAGAAAAAGTTTCTGTCTCTGCTCTTACATTCCATCCATAACGGTTTTAGAGGCACGATAATAATGTCACGTCTTTCCAGCTCTCTTTAATACCAAAAAATAATTTGTGATAACTGTCGTTTTGCAAAAAAGGCCTACTAGGAAAATGTTTTGCTTTTTAGGATTTTGTAACTTATCTCACTACCACAGCTATGTCGTTGCTTTCTGTTTCTAATTTTTTCCGTCAGTAAATTTGTTGCAGATATAATTTGAAAAAGAATTTTCATCTTCATCTTTAAATATTGAATCTACTATAAAATTGTACTCACCATTATGTATGCAAAATTTGAAAACTCCGTCTATAAAAAACATGCCATGCCACTAGTTCTTGCAAACCTTCTGGTAATCTCAGATCCTGTGGAGATGAAATCCGTCGCCCATTTATACATGTAGTGCTCTGCGGCATCGTTTACAGTACATGTTTATTATCATTTTTGGAGGGAAATGAGGATAACCCAAACGCGAAATTGAAGTCCTAAGTGAATGAACAACCAGTCGAGCAAAAAGAATTTTGCTTGAAGTGAAACTCTTCAGTTCAGGTATCGGTTGTAGTGTAACCAATTAAAAATCATAACATTTAGAGTATAAGTAATAATAAAGGACACCCTTATACACACACACACACACACACACACACACACACACGCACACGCGCGCGCACACACACACAGACACACATATATATATAAAATTCATCGTATATTAACTTACAAAAACATAACAACAAACTGACAAATTGATAAATTGTTTCAATAGTATATAGGGTACAAAGTTAGTAAGAGGAAGTGTAGGTGAAAAATATTCCTGGCAAAATTTTAATTAAGCTCCAAGCTGACTAAGGGCATTGTTACTTACATATTTGTTAACGTAAGTATTTTTTTAGAGATCTACTACTTTAATTACAATTACAATACAAGATATAATAGTCAAAGTAGTTTATATATGCTTTTCGACCTAAACTTTGCTCTTAGCATAACCCCAAAGAAGGAAATCCATAGGTGTTCGATCGCACGACTTTTGGTGTATTGTATTTCACCATTAACGTTACGCAAATGGAAAACATCGTTTTCCATAAATTGCGTTTTCTACTTAAGTATGGTAGGTAGCACTATCTCGCGGAAATCACATGTTGCCAGCAGTCACTTCATTTATTCTAAGTCAGAAATTTTGTTTAGCATATCACGATAATGAATGCCATCTATAGTTAACGTAATTGTATCTGCTTTTCGCATAATTACTATCCAATAACTCGTCTGTCCGAAAGGCACAGTAAATTGTAACCTCTTCTTGATACATTTGTTTCTGACTGAACTATTTCGAATTTTCACATTAACAAATCCATCGGATGGAAATTAGCTTCAATACTTGCAATAATTTTGCGAAGAAGTGAGGGTTCACTATTAGCTGTTCTAACATACAGTCAGCAAGAGTACGGTACTGTCCATGATATCTAGGCTTCATTTTACGCGTTAAATATATTTGTATACGTTATAGTACAGTTAATATTGTCTGCTAAAAAGAAGTTAACATATTGAGCTGCTGACAGCAGCGATATTATTCTCAGAGTAAGCACTACATGCATGTAAAGTAGTTGCTTGGTCCTCAGATGAACACTCTCTTCAAATTTCTATATTAACTTCCTGATGGTGTTGATTATTAGCACAATATTACGACAAAATTTTGCATGAAGTTTTCGTTGCACTACATTACACACAACCTTTGTTTTCACATTAAATTTTTGCGAATGTATGACATTCCATGGTTACTTTGCTATATCTCTACAATAAGTATGCCTAACCACAAAACTTCGAATGTCGAATGTATGCAAAATTACGTGTAATGCAAAATAGTTACTTTCTATTGAAATACCTATTATACAGGGTTGCGGTATAAATAGCTTCCGAATATTAAACGTGAATAAAAATCAACTCCAGGAACTAGTCTAAAATTTATTTGATAGTTTGAAAGAGCAATGTTTACCATTTACTTCACATATATGTACACCAGGGGTTCCCAAAGTATGGGCCGCGGCGTCCGGGGGCGCCGCAAAGAGTCTTTAGGGGGATCGCGACAGCCTCGCCAAAACGAAAAAAAAATTGAAAAATATGGTTTCAAAAATAAACAAGCCCATCCCTCTCATTATGACATAAAGCATTTTTGAAACTCCAATTACGTTTAAAATGATTCTCTGTTTTGTATTAATTAGTTACTATTTCTGTTCTCAAAACAAATGGGATTTTCTTTATTTTTCGATTTATCTACGCTGTACTTTCCCGCTCCTTTACGTTTTGCTTCTCCTATTACAATTACTAAAAAACAAATTTGCCGACAACTATTCACAAAGTATTTAACAAAATTAAAGTCCTATAAAAATTTAAAAGTTAAATTTTGAGATCATAGCATAGAAATTATTTAAATCTAAAGTTTTAGAGTTCAAATTATCAGGTCTCCAATTTTGCTTCGTATGAAGAGCGCCGCGGAAATAATCTGCAAGTTAAGGGGACCATGGCTTTAAAAAGTTTGGAAACCTGTGATGTACACCATCACTTGTTTATGGAAATGATATACTCTAAATGCCGACCCACCTTTTCAATGCGATGCTGAAGAGATTGTGCAATGGCTCGTCTCACTGCACGAATATTCGACCACTACGAGGCCTACAGAGCGAGTACATTTTTGAAGTCAAACACGTTTTCCTCAAATCGATGAACCATGACAAAATTGAAATACTAATATCTTTTTATTATTTACATATATGAAAAATATATATTTTTACATCTAAAATAACTTGTTATATAGTATATTTATCTAAATTTTAGACTCGTCTATACGCCCTCCTTTATTTTTAATCACTGCAGCACACAATCGAGAAATTCTTTCGATTAATTTTCGTAATGTCTCAGGTTTTATTTTACCCCATGCCTCTTGTAGGTTCATCCACATATTAACAGCAGATGTAGGGGCCGATTTTTACACCTCCCGGTCAAGTTCGTCCCACAGTAACTCGATGGGATTTAAATCAGGACTCTGGGGGGGCTACGCCATAAATTTTATGGTTCCCTCGTTCTCCAGTCCCTGCAAATATTCCCCGCATAGTTTGGAAGTGTGTTTCTGGTCATTATCTTATTGAAAGATAAAATTCTGACCCGAAATTTTAATTTCAGAAGGGATGGCGTTTTCCTCTAATATGCACGTATACTGTTCTTTTTTTAGTATAGCTTCGATTTTTACGAGATCGCCCACATTCGATTCAGAAAAACAACCCCATATCATGACTGAACCTCCACCGTTCTTAACAGTAGGGGTAACTATGCATTCTTCCCAGGTACGCTTGCCCACAGACCTCACGAAAACACGTCTTCGTGACCCGAAAATCTCGAATTAGTTTTGGCCGGTCGACTATACTTTATTCCAGTCGTCTATGGTCCAATTTTGGCGATCGCGTGCTCACTTTAAACGTATTTGCTTATTTTACTTGCACAGAAGCGGCTTCGGCATTGCAATTCGCATTTCTGCTGTGATTTCTGAGGCTGTTTTTTGTCTGTTTCTCTTGCTTGTTACCACTATTGCAAGATCTTCTGTTGAGATTGTTGCCCTTGGTCTACCTTTTCGAGTTCTGTTCAACACACTTCCACATTCGCGGTGTTTTTTGATGATGTAACCCACGGTAGACTGATTTAATTTAACTTCTGTGGCAATTTCGCGGTTGTTTTTGCCAGTTTTGTGGTATTTAACCCATTGAACTTCTTCGAAACACACGATCTTATCACTACGAGCACCTCACAAAAACTAACTGCAATTTTGCCAAAATACTCAAGTACAAATACGAGTACTTAATAGTTTATAATAACACCCTATCTTAAAATAAAATCATAACATTTGAAAATTTCCAAGAATTGAGACATCTAATCCCAATACAATTATTCTACCTGTTTTATTAAGGTGTTATCATTCATTGTGAATGATAGGGTAATCGCATTATTATTTTTGAATAAGCTTTTATAGATATTAATGTTTACTATGAAACTATTTCTTACTACAGAAATAAATTTTATAATTGCAACATTTCTATAGAAACAAGGGTGACCAAATACTTATGAGCGATAATGTATATACACTACAGGCCATAAGTGAGGGATCACTTATTATAAATAACAAAACACTTGTATTTTAGACACATCCCTTAGACTTTTACCTGTTTTGGTGAGAATAATTGAAATAACAGTTGAAAATGTAATTCTGAGAAGGATTATTATTATAAATTAGATAAATATATTTGTTTCTGAAAAATATTGTAAATCCTTTTAATAGTTTTATGGCGTCTATTTAATAGAAATATTTTATATACCCCAATAAATTTAATAGGGTTTACAACGCAATATTATTATAATGGTATTAGGAATTCATAGTAAACTATTTAGCAATTTAAAAATTAGTTTTCGTGCAGCATTTGTCCGAGTAAGTTGCAATACGGGTATTTGAGAACAGACGTAAAGGTAACTTAGAAAAATGCCGAAAAGAAAGGAACTTAGCGCAGAAACTCGTAGTTCTATAATAACGCTACATGGTGAAAAATTTTCACTGCGGCAAATATCCCAAAAGTTAAATTTATCTTATCACGCGGTGCAAGGAACAGTCAAACGATATTCACAAAGTGGATCATTACAACCAATAAAACGTTGCGGAAGGCCAAGGGTAAGTACCATGAAATAGGCGCCTCACAGCTCCTCAGTTTTGAACAGAGCTGAATAAAGGCTGTCGAAAGCCGGTGTCACTGACTATTGTAAAACGACGTTTGACAAAGGCGGAACTACATGGGCGTACTGCAGCTCGAAAACCATTATTGAATCCACGAAATCGTAAAAAACGGTTACAATGGGCCCAGGACCATCAACACTGGGACATGGAAATGTGGAAGCAGGTGTTATGGACAGATGAGTCAAAGTTCCAAGTGTTTGGTAGTAATCGACGAGTTTTCGTTCGAAGACAAGTGGGTGAAAGGATGTTACCCGAATGTGTAGTGCCAACTGTTAAACACGGGGGAGGTTCTGTGCTTGTTTGGGGATCCTTTTCCTTTGATGGTGTCGAAGATTTGTACCGCATTGAAGGGATTTTAAAAAAAGAAGGGTACCTGAAGATTTTGAAGGAACATGCAATTCCGTCTGGATTAAGGTTAGTTGGTGAAGGTTTTCACCTACAACAAGATAATGATCCCAAACACACTTCCCAACTTTGCAAAAACTATGTGAATCAAAAAGAGGAGGAAGGGGTGCTGATAAAAATGATTTGGCCACCACAATCACCCGATCCCAACCCTATCGAATTACTGTGGGATGAATTAGATAGAAACGTGAGAGAAAGCTGTCCACAATCGCAGAAACAGCTTTGGGAGCAACTTACAAGGGTGTGGAATAATTTACCAATGGATACGCTCCAGAAACTTGTATCGCGGTTGCCTAATATTTGAAAAGAAATCATTAAGCGCAGAGGTGGATACTTCGACGAAAGCCTTATGGCCTGTGGATATATATATATATATATATATATATATATATATATATATATATATATATATATAACTTATACACCCATTGTATATAGTAACAAATCGAACAAGTATGAAAATAAACATTAAAAAATGCCTAAAATCATCAGAACTAATTCTACGTACTTACCTAATGAGATTAAAATGGTAGAATACAAAGACGTTTATATAAATATTAGCAAGTAATACCCCATAGTGATATATGTATGTATAAAAAAACTTATGTACTTCAAAATAAATTTGTTCTAATTGTAGATACTTCTTGTTAAATTGTGCCTAGAATATAGTAAACCTAAAGTAGAATAATGTTCAATTAGAGTAAGACAATTGTATGATGATGAAAGGAAATATCAAAAAGAGTAAGTTATAAATGTATCGGTGAGAAAGAATTTCATAAAGATGGTTAAAGTGATTAAAACATGTTAATACAATAGAAATGAATACTAGGATAGGAATAGGATAGTTTTAGTAAAGAATATAAACAAAATGAAAAATTTGTAGGTAATCTATATACCACAAAACGATGTAGACGTAAATATATCTGCAGAATTTATGTAGAACGGTTTTCTTAACTTGTTATGTAAACAAAACTGTGGCATTCAGAGCATATCATATTAATAGATCGAATGAATTTAGATCTAAATAATTAGATATTACGTTTACACAAAAACATGTATTTGTATAATATATACGTTATTCATAAAATCACATCACCGAAATAGTTATTGTATAAATTATTTCGAAATTCCATTTAATTATTGATGAATATAATTGTTTTAGAATATTATGTACACACATACATATATATATATATATATTTCGTTATAGAATATTATATATATATATAATATTCTATAACGAAATAAAAAGTTTGTCACCAAATCATCACACTATTTTGGGTTTTTAAATTAATAGAATAATTTGGCTGTAACTAACATAAATTTAATAAGTTCATCATCACCTTGATCAAGTACCTCTAAACTGTCATTAACATACAAAAATCAAAAAAGTTGTTGCCGAAACTAATACTAAATCTAAATAATTAAATATTCTATAGAAAACAGTACTTTTCTCACATTCCACAATCCTTCACCATTTTGTGGAGCAAAGTTAATATATAAATTTTTTTAAGTACTGCACAAACAGCAAGAGAGAATGTAGTTGTTTGAAGCTTTTTGTTATCAGGTCGAAAACGCGAACAAACACGTGTGCTATTTGAATTGCATGCTATGCACACCATTGTTCGCCATTTTCTTTTAATGAAACATACAAGAGCTCTCTTTCTAGTTTGATATACAGCTCAACCCAGACTGACAGACAAATGGAAAATCAAAAAATCGTCTGTGAAATGCTGCTTCAAAGGTATGATCGGAAGTCATGTTTGCATCGAATAGTGATGGATGAATTTATTTCGAAAACCCTAAGCTCAAAAAATCATGGTTATCATCTGGCGAAGCAGGCCTATCGACTCCAAAGCCAAATCGTTTTGGTCGCAAGACAATGCTCTGTGTTTGGTGAACCACAGTGGCGTGGCGTTTACTAAATGTCAAAACCTGGTGAAACAGTTAATACTGATCGCTACCAACAACAAATTATCAATTTAAACTATGCATTGATAGAAACGCGTCCAGAATAGGCCTGAAAACACGATAAAGTAATATTACAGCACGATAACGTGGCATCTCATACGGCAATACCGGTCAAGGAAACGTTGAAAGCACAAGAAAGGGACATAATATCGCACCTGCTGTACTCTCCAGATCTTGTTTCGTCCTATTATCATCTTTTCGCATCAAAATAATACACTCTTGCAGAGTAGCACTTCGCCAATTTCGACGAAATTAAAAAATGACTGTATGAAAAGTTTTGCTTAAAGGACAAACAGTTTTTTGGAATGTCATCCATGAATTGCGTTAAACATAAGCAAGATACATACAATCAAATGGCCAATATTTTGAATAAATAAATTTTTCCATTTTCTTGAAAATTATGTAGTTTTTTTACGAAAAAACCGGAAATGATTTTCCGGTACACCTGGTAAAGTCGATATCTATAGTATAAAATTTAATATATATCTGGCGAGTCCACTTCATGTTCAAAATATAAAATCTATTCCCATTACAGTTTCTGCAAATATTGATCCAAATTTGATATCATTGTTTATCTCAATATAACAATTTAATGTGAGCAAAGGCAATTCTGAATAGTGTATAATGTAACAGCTAGCCATATTGTAAATATTGCAGTCTCTGATCATATTACGTCGGGATTCTGAAACATATTAGGTCGATACCCTCGCTGCAAGTATTATTAAATCATCAATTTCCAAATATCTCGTGAACTATTATGAAAAAGCAGGAAAACAAAAGTTTTTTTAACTTGAAGCATAAAAAATAGCCCTCGCCTCTTCTTGTATTTGTCTCCTGTTCTTAATTCAATTTCGGATTCCTTTCCGTCTAGTGGGTATGTGTTTGGCGACTGTGTGAAATTAGATTTTTCGTGTAATAGCATACAATCTAAATTCCGCGTCGTGTATGGTGTGATTAGATTATCTTTGTAGAAATCTTAGAGAAAGAATGTTCCTAGATGTTATTAAAATAGTTAGAAAGAAACGCAAACTTATAAAGTAAATGGATAGAGTTTCTTCTTGGAGTTTTGTTTATCAACTTACATTTCCGCATTCTTTTCAAATAAATAAATAAGTTTCTCTGAAATGACATCAACTTCCTGGAGTTGATTCATTTCTGATTTAGATATATTGTGGTAATTAAATTTAAAACAATTTATCATAATAAGATAAATTTATGTATATTCTTATTTCCTCTAGAAAACTTGTGGTAAATAATTTATACAATTAGAATTAACTCATGTTCTACTTTTACTCTAACGTTCGGTTTCTTTTTAGTCAGATGTAGGAATGATTTGTAATCACACCCAGCTTTCAAAACTTCTCGAATCTCTGGTAATAACGCTTGGTTTATTTCAATTTTTATTTGGTAAAAATTTTATAAACTATTTTTCTTTTATATTCAATTTAATTTACTTTGATATTTATACCATTGGAGTTGTTCTTTTATAAAAATAAGTCAATTTTATTATTTTCGTTGCTGATTTGACTTACATTTGTTGATACTATTCGATATTCAACTCAGTATAACATTTATTAAATGTTTGTTGTATATCAAGTAACTTAAATAGAAATGAATTAACGTATATACATCTGTCAAGGATAAATAGAACCTGCTCTGAGTGAGGATATTTTACTCATATAGTGTATTTTTGGCACCGTTAGTCGCGATAATTTAAAATTTTAAAAACAAATTATTACAGTCAATAATTTTATTTTATTATTATTCACAGAATTTTTAGGTATAGCCACGCTAGATCATTAGTATATATATATACCTTGTACTGTCTATATATCATATCTTTACCTAAAAGCCGCATCAGATTGATAAATACAGGCAGAGCGAAAATTTTCTGAAGGCGAATGAAAAATATTTTAGATAGACAAAATTTATTTTTTGTAAATGAATGAACATATTTCAAAGTTGTAATTCCTATATTTTTAAATAAGATATCTTGAAGGTTGTGACCACCGTTGTCTACGCACTGATGCAAAAGATGCCTGAAGTTTCGGGTTGTTTCCTACAGAATGAAATTATTTAGGTGAAGCAGGGTTACCAAGCAATTTTTATAAACAATAAACATCTATTTTGAGATATGCCCATAAAAAAATTGCGATGCGTTAGATCGGGCGAATATGCCTTTCATGGGATTGTCGTCTCGAATCGAAATGAGTTGCCTGGGAAAAACATTGCCCTCAAAATTATCATCGAAGCTCGGATTTTATGAGCTGTGCCACCATCTTGTTGGAACCCTATATTTCCTAAATGGATGTCACTGAATGTTTGCGGGCAGAGTGGCTTCGATATCTCAAAGTCGATTGTCCTACTACCCCCCTATTTTCTATTGTCGCTGTATAATTGTTGTCTTGAGAATGTTTTCACCTCAGTCCACAAAATAATCGAGAAATTTTTAAATATCGCTTTATAAACCTGTTTCAATTAAAGTGTTTTATTCAACAAAGGAAATAATTTGTTAATAAAATTAACAAATGATTATTACACGATATGGCACCTTCCCATTACTCTACAGAGGCAAGAAATTTTTTAAATGCAACGTACAACTGAATAAGATGAGGAGGTCCAGTACCATAGCCTCCTAGATTTCCTAATATAAAACATCCACTTGATTATGACGTATTTTCATTAAGACTTTTTGATTGATGAATACTATATATGGATAAAATATCTGACCTCTTTAAAACACCCTGTATATTCATCATTTTGCTTATTTTACGCCTTCCTATATTCTTCCTTTTTTGCATTTTCTACATTTTATTCTTTCTAGTTACATCGAAAACTTTCTCCAGATTTGTGAAAGTTACATATACCATTCTGTTATTATTTCTGTCTATTGTTTTATAATAAAATTTGATTTTCTAAAACCAAACTGTATCCCTTTTAACGTGCAAACTGGCTTTTTTTATTCTATTTTCTATTTTTTTCGCTACTACTTTCTTACCGTGCTTGTTAGTCATGCCCCTACAGTTACAGCATTCTATTTCGTCACCTATGGTTACAATAGTTCCTGTGATTCATTCTTTCTATTTTCCTTTTTTTTATAATTTTAGTTACTAAAGTTCTTAATGCTTGTTTAACAGATTCCTTCATATATTTGATTATAGTTTACAATTGATCTATTGGGTTGGCAACTAAGTACTTTCGGTTTTTACTGATAGAGAGCATTGCTTTATTTTTTGTATAACGTATGTTAGTGCTGTACTTTACCGTTTGTCGCGTGATACTAGTCACATTGACGTAACTTCAGAAACAAGTAGTGCGTGATTTTTATTAAAGCTATTAGTTGTGGGTTAATTTTAAATGGAATGCAGAAACGAACATTTTCGACATATTTTACTATTTTCTTTCCGTAATGGAAAGAAAGCTGCTGCGGCTCACAAAAAGATATGTGAAGCTTATGGTGCTAATTGCTTAACAGAGCGCACGTGTCAGAATTGGTATAAAGAATTCCGTTCTGGAGATTTTTTCCTCAAAGGTGAGCAACGTTCTGGTCGGCCTACTGAAGTTGATGATGACCAAATCAAAGTCATAATTGAAGAGGATCGTCATATAACTGTTCGAGAGGTTGCGGAGAGGCTACATGTATCGCACACAACAATTGAAAAACATTTAAAATGTCTTGGGCTAGTTAAGAAGCTTGATATTTGGGTACCTCACGAATTGAAAGAAATTCATTTAACACAAAGAATCAACTTTTGCGATATGCACCTTAGACGAAATCAAACCGACCCTTTCTTAAAAAGAATCATCACTGGTGATGAAAAATGGGTCCTATACAGTCAGTAACATAGTTCGAAAGCGATCATGGAGCAAACACGATAAAGCAGCTCAAACCACATCGAAAGCTGAATTGCATCCAAAAAAGATCATGCTGTCAGTTTGGTGGGATTACAAAGGTGTTGTATTTTTTGAGCTGCTTCCAAGGAACCAAACGATCAATTCTGATGTTTACTGTCAACAATTAATAAAACTGGATGAAGCAATCAAAGAAAAACGGCCAGAATTGTCAAATCGGAAAGGTGTAGTTTTCCACGAAGGTAATGCAAGGCCACATCTTTGGCAACTCATGGGAAACTATTGGAGCTTGGCTGGGAAGTGACGCCACATCCCCCATACAGCCCTGATCTAGCACCATCTGATTACCATTTATTTCGGAGTTTGCAGAATTCTTTGAATGGTAAAACTTTCAGAAATGACGATGACCTTCACTCGCACCTGGTTCACTTTTTTGCTAATAAGGACCAGAAATTTTATGAGCGCGGAATCATGCAGCTGAAAGAAAGATGGCAAAAGGTCATTGAGCAAAATGGAAAATATATAATTGATTAAAAACTATTCTTTGTTTAAAAAAAAGGGTTTTATTTTATACTACAAAACCTAAAGTACTTAGTTGCCAACCCAATATTTTGTATTCGCAGTACTATCTTAACATATGAAAACCGCTTTTGTTTATATTAACCTTAGTTCTTTGTTCTAATAAAAAAAGCTTTTCTAAATTTAAAATACTACCACTCGTGCCTCATAATTGTAGCTCTAACATAACTAACATTGTTTTAAATTATGCGGCACTGAATCAGGCAGGAAATAGGAATATACTTCAATATGAATCGATAGGCGCTGTCATGAATTTTTTTTCATTGAATTATTTTGATTGTTGTACTATTTTTCAAGATATAAATTGATTTTACTTTCTTATATTCATTTGTATATACTATAAACTCTACATTTTCTTGTAATTAAGCATTGCTTGTTGAATAATGAAGAATATTATTATTATGGCGTACATTTTTCTTGTATTTCCTCGGCCTAATGCCAGGAAAAAATTTTTCTTTTAGCCTCCATATTTATAGGTTTGAGTTCGGCCTGTACGCGGCTGATTTTATATATATATATATAATAAAACGGTAAGTTAATACAATATAAAGTTTATAACGCTTTACATCTCCATAAGAAGGAATATTATTTTTAATTATTATTAATACTTTCGTATCTAAATGCAGATGAAATTAGGATCTTTTTATTGTATAACTGTGTTTGATTATTAATATTTCTGTTATTACAAATATGCTGTAATATATTTACTTTGAAGTTTATGATAGTTATTAGAAACGTTTTATGTATTTTTCTGTAATACAGACATGTAATTTTTTGATATTACTGTGATTGGTAAATTAATAAAACTATGTAACATAATATACAGCTACGAAATTTAAAGAATTAGTTTTCATTACTATGTATTTTGTTGGTTACGTGGTAATTTGTTCTTACCGAAGTTAACAAAGGATCGCATTGGTAAACGTTTTCCTTTAACAACTATTTGTACAACGACTATAATTTGTCCATTGAAATGCAAATGAAGTGGCCCCTTTGACAGACATTTACATGCTGACCAAGTTTATTGATTAAGTCTCTTGTACGTTAGCGTCGACACGCAGGAAGATCAATGAGTTGACACTTTGAAATACTCAAACATTAAATGATATAAGATGCGAATTTACTATTGAAACTACGTACTATAGTCTGTGAATATAACACGCTGACCATCAAACACTTGTCTATAAATTATTAAGAGTCTCAACAGTGTGTATTTTCCTGAATTAATTAATAATGAAATGTCACCATTTAGGTGCGTATTTATGTGTAGTGTAAAAACTTGCAGTCTTTGATTTTATGGAAATTTCTGGAATTTTACATAATTGAATTAGTGATTTATATGAAGAACGTAATTTGCATAAAATATTAATTATGGATAACATTCTATTAAAGGCCAAAATCTAAATATAAATAAATATATTTGAATTAACTTAATACATTGTCATCCACAGTTGCACATGTTATACGTTTGTTTTAAAACCCCTTATAAAGTTTAATCGCTTGTTTTAAATGCATATATAGCAGACAGATTCGACGGGAAATGAGACTGGACTAACACTATTATCTCTCGGAAAAACGTATTATATTCACATTTTGTTGACAGGAAAAGTGTCTCGAAGGAAAACTCTAAAATGCATATTCTCGCAATTCCATAATTATTTTTTAAAGCTGTAAAGGCATCTGAGTTTTTGGCTGACACAGGATGATCAGTGGTTGATAATATCAAAAGTCTCTAATTCTCTCTGGTTTGCCTAATTTAAACTTAATGTTATCAGTATCAAAGATGATGTGCTACGAGGATCATCAAAAACTGGCACAACTACGAAAATGATCAATGAAATTAATGATTAATGATCGAAAAATTAAACCCAGTGAGATTAGGTAGAGGCTTATGTGTCCTGTAATAAAAAATGCGGAAGAATATGAACGTTGACTGATAATTTGATGCTATTTGACAAAAAACATGCTGTCTGTAGAAGGTTCTATATCTAGAAGACAATCTCAAGAGTTGACACATCACCTGAAGAAAGCCAAATCATTCATTTCTACCGCTGAATAGGGGGGAGGGAGAATAATTTCATACACTCTTGCAAAAGACAAGCTGTAACTACTACAGAAATTGACATTTCAAATTCATAGTTTCCCTTGCTTGAAAGAAGTTTCGGCCGGATAAAGAACTTATTGTAGCAAGTAAGCAGTATGTTGTACTACTTTATTAAAAAAATGATACAATAGCACTTCAGTATAGTTGGTCTAAGTGTGCCGAATTAGGTATATTTTAGCTCTCTGATAAGTGGGTGCCGCGCTTATTCAATACAGGTAAAACACGTGAAAAAGCGTAAATTTTCAACTATAATTTTAAATTTTTTTTCGCACTTTTACGGTCGATGAAACTTGGCTCTATTATCATGTGTCAGATTCGAAACGATTATCTCAGCGGGCGAGGAAATCCTCCACTAAAAAGACCCAAGTTTCCTTTGACTGAAGAGATCTTCGATATTTTGGAATTCGAAAAGGATACTTCTTATCAACTATCTTGCGAAGGTCAAACTATTAACGGGACATATTATGCTGCCTTTCTAGACAAAATTAAAGATGCCATTACCGAATGAAGACCCTCAGTGATTCGAAAGAAAGTGCTATTCCATCATGATAATGCACCATCACACACCAAGCGTATTGTCAGGAAACAAACTAAATGAACTATGATTCCAGGTTGTACCCACAAGCATAAAACTCAAACTGTTTTTCGCTAGAAGTAAATTGAAGACAGACGAGGAAGTTATTGCAGAAGCAGAACAGTATTTTGACGACCTTGGTGATTAGAAAACTGACATAATGGCACTCCAGCACTATTGGTTCAAGTACAATATGTTGAAGCGGAATATGTTGAAAAATTAAAAAATTCTTGCCTTAATTCAAGTATTTCATTTTAAATTTCGTCAACTATTATTATTCGGCGACAAACGTCTTGTGGATCATATCCTAGCTCGGCGAAATTGATAGTTGGAATGCGAACTCATTCCCGTTTATGGTCCACAGTCATCAAATGCTTTAGCCATATTGCGTGTACCACAATTCTTTCATACACAATTCATTATATAAAATAGAAACCGCTACTCCATATGAAATTCGTGGTCTCTGCTATTTATCGTACTTTTATTAGATGGTCATCTAACATCATATGCATTTTTTAATTACTTCTGGAGTACACACATCCTCCACTACGTTGTTTATCAAATATACTGGTCTGGAATCCTTTAAACTCAGATGTTTATCGTTTTATGATTGCAATCGATGGGGATTTCGTTTCGATTTCGTCGTTCGTTTTATTCCTTAGAAACCATAATTTAATCACTGATTGGTACTTTTACCACGTTTCAAAATAAACTAAAGACAGTTCAATTTCTATTCATAAAACAAGCGTGCTTGAGGAATGAACGAAAGTGTTGACAATTATGTTTTGAAGGATGACCAAGTTGCAAACAAATAAGATTTTTATTAGTGCTTTGTCCTCTTTCATCAGGCTTCCAAATTGCTCATCCGTTCCTTTTATGCTAAAAGATTATAACCTATATCGAAATAGTAAACGTGAAAATATATAAAAAAATTTTCATTTCTTTCATTTGCATTCATATCTATCTATATCTGTTATTAATAATTATTTTTCTCTTGCTAGTGAAGTATTAAAATGATTCTTGAACTCATTCATAGAACCTTTACTAGTACCAGTAAATTTTATTTAACGTAAAAATGCATGTTTTCTTTGTGTAATTGTGTATGTAATTGGATGGAGTTATTTTCAGGAAATAATTCTTTCTCGCAAATGAATATTGAAACGGAACGACTCAACAACAAGGACTACTTTAATCGCGCGCTTGTTTTAATTTCCACTTAACAAGTTTATTAATACATCCTCTTGAAAATTATTCTTAAAAGTTTCCTCACGGACCGAGCGTAAAATTTCATTTCGAATTTGCCCCGGCGTTTTAGCAAGTTTCGAATATAAATTGTTTTAATATTGTCTAAAACTTGGTTGACCTTAAATATTCCATATTTTGTAAAATTTAAAAAGAAATTAGAGAACAAAATTATTTTACCTTTATCTTTGTTAAAAATAACTTTTTTTTTCACCTGGATTATGAAATAATTCTTTATTCAATGACGCCGATATAATTCTTCATTTAATTTTTTAAAGGAGTATATAAAATAGTTGAATACCATTGTATCCAATTGCTCCGTGAAAAGTGTTTTTCAATAAGCGTATCACATCTTTCAAATATACACTATCGCTCATAAGCATTTGATCACTCGCATTTAACCCGCAAATTGTAACAAAAATCAAAATTGAAACGCTAATATCTTTTTAATATTTACATATATGAAAAATATATATTCTTTCATCTAAAATAAATTGTTGTACAATACATTTATCTATATTTTAGTCTCGTCCATATGCCCTCCTTTATTTTTAATCACTGCAGCACACAATCGAGGCATTCTTTCGATTAATTTTCGTAATGTCTCAGGTTTTCTTTTACCCCACGCCTCTTGCAGGTTCTTCTATACATTAACAGCAGATGCGGGGGCAGATTTTGTCACCTCTCGGTCAAGTTCTTCCCACAGCAACTCGATGGGATTTAAATCGGGACTCTGGGGAGGCCACGCCATAACTTTTATGGTTCCCTCGTCCTCCAATTTCTGCAAATATTCCCGGCATAGTTTGGAAGTTTGTTTCGTGTCATCATCTTGTTGGAAGATAAAATTTGGATCCGAAATTTTAATTCCAGAGGAGATTGCGTTTTCCTCTAATATCCGCTTATACTGTTTTTTTTTTTAGTATACCTTCGATTTTTACGAGATCGCCAACATTTGATCCAGAAAAGCAACCCCATGTCATGACTGCACCTCCACCGTGCTTAACAGTAGGCGCTATGCATTCTTCCCGGGTACGCTCATCCACAGACTTCCTCGCGAAAACGCGTCCTTGAGAACGAAAATCTCGAATTTGGATTCATTGGTCCACTGCCGTGATTTCTGGGGCTGTTTTTCGTATACTTCTATTGCTTGTTACCACCATTGCAAGATTTTCTGCTGAGGTTGTTGCCCTTAGTCTGCCGTTTCGAGTTATGCTCAAAACACTTCCACATTCGCGGTGCTTTTTGAAGGTATAACCCACGGTGGACTGATTTAATTTAAGTTCTGTGGCAATTTCGCGGTTGCTTTGCCAGTTTTATGGTATGCGATTATAAACGATCGTGTTTCTACACTGAATTCTTTCCGTTTAGGCATTTCTAACCGATTGAACTTCTTCGAAACACGCGATGTTTTCACTATGAGCACCTCACAAAAACTAACTGCAATTTTGCCAAAATACCCAAGTAAAAATAAAATCATAACAATCGAAAATTTCCAAGAATGGAGAGATCTAATCCCTAAGTGCAATTATTCTACCTGGAGTTTTATTAGGGTACTATCATTCATTGTGAATAATGGGGTAATCGCATAATTATTTTTGAATAAGCTTTTATAGATTTTAATTTTTACCGTAAAACTGTTTCTTACTGCAGAAATAAATTTTATAATTACTTTTCTATAGACACTGTAATGAAACAAGAATGACCAAATACTTGTGAGCGATAGTGTAGTAGTAGTAATGCTGCTCGCAATGTAAATACCAAATTTCAACATGTGCAGTCAGTACATTGTTGGCTAGTTATCATCGAAATGTATACGATTCACAAATTCGTAGAAATTATTTGTATTTGCTATCAAAATACGTGTTCGGTCTGCTAAACTTTTAGCATGTTGCCAGAAGTTTATGACCAACATACCGGTTTCTTTATCATTTAATCAAGATACTTAAGCAAATTAGTTCAACTGCTGACAATTCAACATCTGTTACAATTTTCAACTAAAGTCATAAAATTCAACTAACTCAAGAACTGAGGCCTGCTGATTATAATTTAAATCGAATGTTCGTGAAAAGAACTCTAGAGCAATTGAATACCATTCCTCATTTCGGGAAGAAAATAATGTTTCCTAATCAAGTGCATTTCTACCTCTATGGATTCATAAACAAACATCACTGTAGGTTTTGATTCACGAAATGCCTCTCTTTAAAAGGTCAGTGTTTTATGGGTTCCAGGCATGATCGACCCTTATTACAAACTTAGGTCTCACCTGCGCCGAGTACACATTACAGTAATATAATACGGTTACTTCAGCTTGAAACGTTGTAGTATGCTTGTTTAGGCTTATCTGGATCATTGTCTCCTCTTTGATTCCGTAAATTCTGGTTTAAGCTTCTTGTTTCATTTTAGAACCATCTGTGCACAAGATAGATTCCGCCTACACAGGTTTACCTTTCCTCCATTCCTCTCAATTTGGTATAATTTTCATCACAGTAGAACTTCTTAACCATAATATCATTCATTTTGCCCACAAAAGAGATCGCCTTATTAACCTATAATAGTCAATGCCGTGGATTTGATTTGTAGGATGAGATTTTATTGGTCTGTGAACTATTCATTTTGCTTCGCCTTGTGTATAAATGTCTAGTTCTATATCACCTCCTACGTAACTGTAGTAGTTGTCCTTATGGCTCTCGTAAGACTTAAATATGTATTGTATTGTCTGTGACAATACCTTAAGTGACATGGTTCTCATTGCGGTTCTATATAACGGTAGAGTTATTTAAATGCTAATTTTCCAATATTTCCCATGTAAATGTGTGCCAAAAGCAATGGTTATATTATTTTAATGGTTTTTAAAATATTAGAACCCCATGTAAACCTTTCGTCAACGAATACCCCTAAGTACATGTTATCGAGCACTAGCGATTGTAATCTTTTTTAGCTAAAGCAACTATTTTTTTAAATATTAATTAATATATACTCTTCCCTATACCAGTTGCCTACTGCATTTGCGTTCATTTCGAATTAACTTCAGCAAAACGGCTCTGGATGATGATTGCTAAGTCGCTAGTATATTTTTTATAATGAAAGCCTTCATTGGATAATTTTTTGAAGAGATCGTCCACCAGAACCACCCCCAAAAAGGACGATAACACCTTCATTTGCGCATAACACCTCTTGCCGCCATGACTTCAACGGTTACCATGGCTTCACCTATGATGGTTATTCTTTCTAAACTAACCCCCGCCTAACACCTGTGTTATTATAGCGTTCCCCACAGAGTTTCCACCCTGTGTATTTAATATGACTACCGCCTTTTTTGTCCTTCATTTATTTTAAAGTATTCTACTTAAATTATCTAACGCTAAGTTCGTTGATCTTCTTGATTAGTATACGTACATATTACTTAATGGCAGTTTTACTAGGAATTCCATTCGTATATAACTGTCTACCAATCTCTAGAGTTTTTAGTATAAAAGATAATAGGCTAATTGGTCTGTATATCTGTTACTACTCTACCATGCTGTAAGTATGTAACTCCCAGTAAAAGAAGCTTCCTAGATTTTACACATCTATGGAATTAATACATTCGCGCTGGCCTCTATTACGAGCTATTTAGTCCTTTTTGATTTCAAGATCCGTATGGTCGGCTTCTAAAGGCGTTGTTTCGGCTATCTTGACATTTCCTGGCGATCATTCAGCCCGTTCGAGTTCATTGGAATTAATAAAGTCCGAAGGTGGATCTTTAATAATTCCTTAATACTTTTCTTACAAGTTTCTGCATAGATTCCATCAGTTTTTTGGACAAGACTCACCTCAGTCACGAAATTACCTCATTAGCAAAGATATTGTAGATTCTAGAACATGTGGGTTTTTGTTCACACGCACCTCCTTGGGGAACATCTTCCTTTTTGGTTCTAGTTGTCTTTAGCATTATTATATAGCCATCTAACTTCGGATCTTAAACTTTCAAAGTTCTTGTTACACCAAACTGTTTTGCTTCGTTAGTGTTTTGTTCTTTTTGGACAGTTTTCCAGATATGCAGCTTTTACATATTTCAGTTCTATTTCTAGATCATCCTTCCCTCGAAAAGCGCTCACTCTCGAGAGTCTCTGAGAGGCTCTTTGTATCCTTGCCAGACTCATTTCTATCTCATCAGGTATCAATATTTCTAACGTATATTTTGATTACACCGGGCTTTTCCTTTTCAGTTAATTTCAAGAGAAATGTAATTACTATGAAGAGTTTATATTAAAATTATGACATCGACTCAATTTAGAACAATGTATTTATAACAAATTACTCAAATTGTTTTACAGCAATATTGTTATTCGAAAATTTCGTTTATACTACGAACACGAGACTCTTTCCTGAAAATCTGTGGTTATATCGAAATAATACAAGTCGTATCAAAGTTATAAACAGACTTCGTCCCTAACCCGTTATTTATCAATAAATATAAATCAAAACTTTGAAACTAATAAAGTTATTGACACACGTTCAGGCATATCACATCGTTCATCGCTTTCTGCGCATATCCAAGCTCTTCTTTAGAATCTAATATTTTCATGGCCCAAATCAACATTCCAACTAGGGTCCAGTAGGGCATATAATGCCTTTTTTGTGACTTCTATCAGGCCATCAAAAGGTCGAGCCATGAAAAGCGGAAATATATAGGCTCAGGAGAGCCAACTACTCACTAAAACTTTCCGTTATTAAATTCGTAGCAAAAATATAAACGAAGTTAGAGCGGCACTCATACAAGTGATGACCTGAAGCGTTTTCAGTGTAGTTTGATATTAAAATGTTTCATCGTTTATGATACAGCCGGGGAGAAAGGTTTTTACGTCTTTTGTTGCGTACATAAAACGAGGATACTTATCTGTAATTAGTTTTCCGATGCTGTGTAATATTCTTTCATGATATCACTGTTGTTTCATAATAAATTATATTGGAAGATGTTAGAGAACGTTATTGAACTACATAAAGAGAGTAGAAGGTCAATAAAGCAACATTGCATTTTCGAATTCTCAAAGAGATTCATAAAGGTAAAGGCGAGCAATGGAATTATATTGGAAAATCTTGAAGAAAGCGAATCGGATAAGGAACAGAGTATTATTAAACTTCGTCCAATACAATTCCAATATGATAAAGTTTTGTTAGAGAATAATTTATATATTGAAGCAGCTTATATTATATTATACATATAAAATTTGACACTATTTCAAATTATTCTAGATATAAATAGTATATAGAAACTGAATTTGATTTTAAAAAAATTTAAATTAGTACGGATATTTTAAAGAGACTTACCGATTAGAAAATAGAATTTTTCTTGTCACGTATTTAGTGCTTTAACATTTGTAACAATTACAAAACTAATATATTGACTATTCTTTGACAGTTGTGTTTCCACACCCATAACAAGATTTTCTGCATAGGCTTTAGTAAGGGATTACAAATGAAATTACTTTGTAGATGATGGCTTTCTCAAATTCAACGTGCGTTTTCTTCTTAGTTTCTTCTTTCACGTAAAGCCACACTTTTTCAATTGTGTTAACATGCGGTATTTGAGGTAGTCAATCTTATACTATACTACAGTATAGTTTTCTTCTTAGTTTCTTCTTTCACGTAAAGCCACACTTATTCAATTATGTTAACATCCGGTATTTGAGGCAGTCAATCTTATACTATTATACCATTTCATATCTTCCAGAATCTACACAAACGCTCCCGATGTCTTAAGTCGTCATCTTTTTGAGCTATCCAATTTAATACTATCAAATCACCTTTTGGTTGCACATATTACATCCTTCCAAGAAAGTCCTTTAGCACTTGAAGTTTAGTCACATTTAATTTCACATTATTTTCGTGCCACCTCCATTACCATACGTACATATAATGTGACCTAATCAGCGCAACTAGTTATTTTCTATTATTTCTTTAACTAACTTCACTGAGAAACGACTACTATTTTCCTCGTTCTTAATGCAGTCCTTTGTATCACTCCTATTATTCTAAGGATTCTCATTTCTATGGTTTGTATTCTATTTTTAAGTTATTCACCCAGTACTCTTTCCTCACTTCCATATGTCAAAATGGGAACTATTCTTGTCCTACAAACTCACTCTTTCGTTACCTAAGCGATCTCTTTTTTGCTAAAAACTATCTGCCTTAACACGTAGTTCGTCTTTGAGTCACTATTTATACGACTAAACCAAACTCTAATGATGATGAGAACACCATGGCTAGTCTTTGATACCAGGTTATCGTCAACAATATTTAATTGTTATTTCATTTTTTGAAACCATCATTATATCTATTTCATTTACATTCATATTTCATCGATTTTCTTTGAAATCCCTGTTTCACTTATTAACCAATTTTTGTAATGTAGCTTAATTTCTTGCCAGTAACGCCGTTATCCACATAAAACAGTTCTTTCATTAGCTATTTTATTATTGTTACTGACTCCAATCTTTTCACTCTCATATATCCTTATCTACTTACTTTCCTTCATCTGTACTAACTTATCCATTAGCGTTATAAACAATAACGAACTAATGATAGACCTTTGTTTCACACTTCTGTAGCCTAAAATTCTTTGTATGTGTTATTTCGAGTTCTTTCAATATCTCTGCAATTCTTATATAATCTAATTGCAATCATGAATTTACTTTAAATTTTCGAAACACAACATCATATTCCTATGGTTATTGTCTTCAAATACACAAAGGAAATATGAAGACTCTTGTTACACCTTAATGTTTTGGATAGCAGTTGCCATAAGCAAAAGACCAAATCCTGAGTTTCTTTACTTTCTTAGAAACCGTGCTACTGGTTATTCAATCTTTGCTCCACTACTTCTCTTAGTCTTCTTCCCAGGGTTTTTTCTTATATATTTTCTACATGACTGTATAAACATGCTTCTACAGTTGATGTTTCTATTTCTCCATGCGACACAAAATATTTTATGCAGTAACTCATTACATACCATTTTCTTCTGGAGCCTCGCCCGCTTTAGCTTTGGCCACTGTTTCCTCAACTTTCCAAATTTGTATTTCTTTTGCGGCAATGTCGTCCTCTTCTCTATTGCCCTCAGTAGTACTCTCTTCCCTATCAAATATTTAATTATATTATATTTAATTCATAATTCCTTTTTCCCTAATAACTACTTCACTTTTTTTATCTCCCAATATATTTTTCTATATAAGTTTTGTAAACGCCCACGATAAATTTCTACCATTTTCCTACTATACAAAGAACCGAAAAACAAATGAAACTTCTCAAAATGTGTTCATGTCCTTGTCTTGAGGCTTCGCACACAAAAAGAAGCATCGTCAGTAAGCACTATCACCTCAACTTCACTTTCAATTTTTCTATATTCACGGAGAGTGTGAGAAGCAAATTAATACTTTTATATCCGACGTTTTCAACTCGTAAGTATTGGCTAAATGTTTTTATTGAAATATCGTATTAAATTCCTTTTTAACTAATTTTTTTTGAACTCGCGCAATATTACACTCGGATTTTGAAGAAACATCTTTACGATTATTTTATGCCGCATTCTTATTGTTGTGACAGAAATTTTGTTTTGACAGTTTCGACAAATCATCGACGATGTGTATTATATGCACTCCCTAATAAACGACTGCCGTTTCTTCAGGTAACTTACAGTAGCTATTAGATACCTCAATCAAGGTTCCCTCTGGTGAGTATATATAAAGAACTTCAAAGCATTTAGTAAATACGGCACTTATGACGATACGCGTATCCACAAATTCGCGGTCAGTATAATACTAAAGTTTTGTTGAAAGAAAATCAAAGATCATCGCCGCCTGCCTAATCACTGTACTCTTCGTTTGTCATAGGCTTTTTGTTATGAAAACAGTACTTTCCTGAAATTGAAAAAGTTTATATGAAACCACCAACACGTACATACATACATATTCTGCAGGAGAGAGTTTTAAAATAATAAAATTTGTAGAAGTATTTCTGGAGTAGAAGCTTTTTTTTTACTTTCACAATACTAAGATTTCATTAATATAAATATTTCTTTAAGTTTTGGAAGAAATTATTCATTATCACCGCTTCTTGCGTTTTCAAGGAATTTATCATTGCATAACTTATTTCTGTGAGATAATTAATGATAACAAAGTATGTATTTGGAAAACAACGACGAAGATATTACTTGATGTTAATTGATTGTTTAACTTCAAGTTTATTCAAAGCGAAAAATTGTTTACTCGTTATACGTTTGTATATTCTATATATTAATATTTGAATTACAAATGTTGAATATTTCTTTTTAAATAATGTATTTTATGGTTAATGGCATATTTGAATTTAAATACCAATAAAATTATTCTTGTGTGAAAATGATCCTGAGAGAGAAAGGAATATGTATATTTAAAATACATAAAAGAAAAGAATATTTTAAATCTACAAGCAATATGCATTATATAGGAATATTGTTTGAGCGTCTTTTGTAATTTGTTGAATATTATTCACTTTTTAAATAGTATAACTAACTATTGGAAGAACTTATAAATATTTGTCGATGCAGGCCATAGGTAAATGGAATTTTTCAGAATTATTTAATTTTTGCCGGAATATATTGTTTTATTTTTTGCTGACAGATATAATCGGTCATTCTCAAGCTAGATTTTGAAAGGGAAACACATTAATATTTATTAAAAGTGTAGGTAATTGAAACGGAAATTTGGAAGCGCATATATGACACATTACATTGCGGGAATTAAATAGCGCTACAGCGATGGCTGACAAATATACTGTGCTTATGGTAGTGAAGTGATTAGTGAAAGACAATAGGAAATTGATTAATCAATTAAAACCAGACAAGGCATCTAATTTCGATACAGACCAGTTAAAAATTTGAACATAATTCTTCTCAAGCAACAAAAGAATTAGCAGTGAAACAAAATGTTTATCGCCACAAGTCTTCTCTCAAGGCAAAAAGAATGAACTTATCTTATCCAGTATTATTACTGGAAATATAAAATGGATAAAATATGGGAATGTTATCAGAAAAAGACATTGGTTACAAAATAATACACTTACACTATCACAACCTGATCTAAATATTCATGGTAAAAAAAATATATCGTGTGTATCATGGGATCGTTGTAGTATTTTTCAGTATGAGTTAGTGGTTCATAATGAAACGGTGAAAATGAAGGTGTACACAGAAATTACTGGAAAAACTTATTTAACGGCAAGGTGTTCTTGTCCATGACGATGCTAGACGTATACGGCCAAGAATACGCAAGTCTATATACTGCAACTAAGCTAGTCTGGTCATTCATCGTACTCGCGACACCTTGCTAAAGCAGATTGCTATCTATTCCAGCCTCTGCAAAAATGCACTAAATGGAAAAACGTTGACAACCGATGATCAAGTTTGTAAGGACTTTGAATTCTTTTCAGCAGCCAAACTCTCTCCTTTTTTTCATGAGCAGAAATGAAAATAATAGTCCCACCGATCAGAGTTAAATAGAAGAAAGTTGTACCTGGTGTCCGAAGAGATTGTTAACTACCGCATTTCCGTGCGGCTACATAACTTTCGACATATTGTCTTACACCTCAGTTGGGTTTAGTTCGGCTTCCTCAGTAAGGCTAGTTCCCGTTCTCAGACACTAGCTGTGAGCACATGATGGTATAACTTCATACGTATAAAGTATCTGGAAGCTCATTCAAACTTCAACTCGTCGACTAGCGAATGAAAGAGTAACATTTAAGAGCCAATGAATCAAAATTTCAACATTAACATTCATTTTCAAATGGGAATTTTGCTCTGGTGTGGTTGTCATCTACTGAATATACTGACATAGTAAAGAGCTTTGAATAGCACCTTAACCCTTCGTTGAATTTAAAGCTCCATTATAATAAGCGCACTTATGGATGCTTACGCTGTTGATACTAGTTACAAATTAAGGAAATGGACAATTTTTATCTAACTTACACTAACTAATAATCATTAAAATCTAAGGGATTATAACTGTAGTACCTCGACATTCACATGTTGGTGGAGCCTCTCTTCATGGCTCCTGGCAAATCTTCCAATTTCTCTAATCACAGACCACAATTTTTTATGAAGAGAAAACAATTTGATTTCAACCTTTTTAATCACACATATTAATTAATAGTATCCATTCTTCGTTTATCAGTTTTCTCTTCGTAAAAAAATTTTATTTTCATTATAGTGTTGAACAAGAAAAAAAAAACGCATCTATTGCAGCATTGAACTTATTTTGCTTGTAAGGTTTTGCACTTATTATGCATTATGAATTGACAATCAAGACTAAGAATGAGAATATTTCTAAACATAATAATCTAATTTTGTAATTTAGTTTTGTATTTCGTGCTAGATTTTTATAAGATGAGTTCACTATGTGCATTAAAAGTAATTAGCAGAATATTCAAGTTTTACTACTAAAACAAAAAGTTTTTTGGATGCCTTTGGATGCTCTATTTCATTGTAAGTGCATAATCGATGCCCTTGTGTGATATTCTTCCTAAAAATCTTTCGCCATGCTCACGATAGTGTTCAATTTCTTCTCTTAAATATTTATTGTTGCCTCCGTCATGTGTATTCTGTTTAGCTTTCTGTATATAAAATTATTTCCAACTTTTTTCATATTCATTTACACAGTATATTCCTATTATTTTTTTACAAACAATCTATTAGTTTAGTCTTGTATTATTTGAGATACCAAGACCATACTTACAAAATTCTAATTAATAGTTTAGTTATTATTACTTTAATTAATTTATTAATTGTGAAATAACCGTTACCCGAAATAATAGGCAATATATCCAAATACGATGTAATGGGTTATAAAGTCTCTTCCAGATACGTTGGCACATGTATGAATACACCTTTTTCTAGAATTAATTTCAATTGTAACATCTATGCTTCCGTTATCATTGTACAAAATCCAACTATAAATCGCATTTAAATTTAATTATTCTGAATATTTAATTATTTAGAGCTATTTCAAATTTAATTTATTTTCCTATGTCTGTTTACACTTTCATCAATTTCTTTTTGCTTTGTAGTAACAATTGCTTGTATAAATATTTAATTTTTAGTTTAATTCGAAAGCATTACGAAACGTTCTCAAAAACTTACTAAAGAGAAAGTATGTTCAAAAAATAATGCATGTCTTACCCAGCATAATCTATAACTTCTACCTGAAAATATTTAATGCAACGAATAAAATTTTTATGCGTACCAGCTTTAGATGTTAATAATTCTGTGAATGTATTATTCATATTAAGCGCATGTAAAAATATTATTTAAAAATTATAGATTCATTTAATCTAAATATAACCGTTATTTAGCAATGTAAAATATCTCTGAAATTGCTTTAATAACAGGTGGCGCAAAAGTAATGTCATAATTTGAATTGGCTGCCATTTTTGCAGATGGCGCCAAATGTTACTGTGCCTTGACATTTATGATGTAGATATATAGAGAATAAGTTGCCAATAAGCCATGAAGCGATTCACACCCCAAGAACGTGGGATTATTGTTACCGCTTATTTGACAAATTTCCAGTTTGTTGTCGTTTTCGTCATCGTCGTGTTCCATTTGCTCGAAAAAATAAGCGTTTGGCTGAGCGTCTCATGCAAACTGAGTCCACTACAGATTTTGCAAGAAGTGTCCGGCCTCATATTGCTCGTTTGACCGAGAACATCGCTGCTGTTACCGACGACGTCAGAGAGAATCCATAAGCATCAAGGAGAAGACGATGCATACAACTAGCCATCAGCAAACGTTCGTTGCAACGAATTTTGGTGAAAGATTTGAAAATGTTTCCCAACAGTGCAAACTGTTCACGAATTTCTGCCTGATGACTGTCGGACAAGATTAAGTTATTGCCATACTCTGTTAAACTTGGTACAAGAAGAGAATGATTTCGTATCAAAAATCATGAGCCACGAAGCCCATTTCCATTTAAGTGATTATGTTAACAAACAAAATTTGCGTTTCTGGGGCACAGAGAATCCACAGGAAGTGCATGAAGAGCCATTGCATCACCTGAAAGTGACTGTTTGGTGCGGCATTTGCCGAGAAAAAGTAATTGGCCCTTATTTTTTACAGCGTTACAGGCAAATGCTAAACGAGTTTTTTTTTGCCGCAAGTTGCTGCATTGGGTCTCGATTATCTCACACAGCTTGGGCAACGATGGAGATCTTGAGACACCAATTTCAAGATCGAGTGATCTCCCATTTTGGAGATTTGAACTGGCCGTCCAGATCGCCAGATCTAGCAGTACCAGATTTCTTCCTTTGGGGCAAACCACGAACCTTGCAAGTCTTGAAAGCTAACACTGAAGAAGAAATCGCCAATTTGGAGCCAGATGTTTTGCGAGCAACAATTCAAATAACCATAAAACAAGCGCAATTATGCATCGACTCGGGAGGTGTCGATTTGAGCGATATAATTTTTTCGAAATAATGTCTTCAATTTTCCACTTTCAAATAAACTTTTTATGAAAACAGAGCTCTTTTTTTTCATTTATAACAAAATGGCAGCCAGCTCAAATTACGATATTAGTTTTGCGCCACCCGTTATATATTTAAGGCTTATTGTTATCACTGTTAGTCAATTTTAGTATATCTATATATATTAATTTATACAAGAATGGTTAAAATTATGGAGAATAAGAGTCAATGAAACGAAGTCTGTGCACGTAACTTTCACGAATAGACAAGGAATTTGCCCACCAGTGCGATTAAATGGTAAGGAAGTACCCCAAGGAGAAGACGTAAAATATCTCGGAATACACCTGGACCGAATTGATCAATAAGGTTGATATATAACCCCTTTCCACAATTAACTATTTGTAAATTCTGTATACGCATTTCGACAACCAAGTTGTCATCATCAGCAGATAATTTCAAAGTGTCGCACCTGGTAAAACACGGCGAAAAAATTGTACGAAAAATACACTCCGTACGCGATCCGCACCGTTGAAAACCAAGATGTGCACTTTTTTCAACGGTGCGGATCGCGTACGGAGTGTATTTTTCGTACAATTTTTTCGCCGTGTTTTACCAGGTGCGACACTTTGAAATTATCTGCTGATGACAACTTGGTTGTCGAAATGCGTATACAGAATTTACAAATAGTTAATTGTGGAAAGGGGTTATATATCAACCTTATTGATCAAGTCAATCAACCACAGGCTCCATCAAATTCAACTACCTGGACCGAAGATTAACGTGGAAAAAATACATCTTTGCTAAAAGGAAGCAGTTGGGTCTCATACCACATAAAATCTATTGGATTATTGGTCACAGATCCAAGTTATCTCTTGAAAACAAGATCTTGGTATACAGATTTATCCTCAAGCTAGTTTGGACGTAGAGAGCTCAACTCTGGGGCTCTGCATCAAATTCGAATATCGAAATCGAAGATTTCAAGCAAAAACTCTTCGAGTAGTCAGTGGCGCTCCATGGTTCGTTTCAAGTAGTTCAATTTCTCGCGATTTGAATGTAACTTCGGTTAAACAAAAAATTAAGAACATAAGTGAGAGTTATATGAACAGACTCGTAATACACCCAAATAATCTTGCTAAAAACCTAGCACTGCAACGTATTAAAAGGCGCAGACTTAAACGGTACACTCCTTACGATTTAGTTTATAGATTCCAAAATAGTGCCCCTCAAACTAGAAGTGTTAGACTTTAATCTTGCGCATTATTATGTTCTTTTCTTTCATTAGTGATATACATAATCGTAATGTAAATATGTTAATTCTTGTGTTATCCCAAATTGTAAATAGTTGTATTGTAACTATGACTCAATAAGAAATAACCACTGGGTTAGTTTCCTACACGTCTAAATGGTTAGTTAAAATATTTACTTATTGTTCCGATGTGAATAGATTGTAAATTGATTGGGGTATTAAATAAAAAAAATATATACTAATTAATTAATTAAATTTTACAATCAATAAACTTTTCTGCTTTTCTTGTTCTAATAGAGATGTTTTGTTGCAGGTATGTCCAGAGAATTGAAAAATTACACTTTGTTGATAAGGTAAGGGTGGACTCATTTATAATAGATTTGTAATTATTCTTTAACAAAGAATAGATTCAATTTTTAAATTAACTCATTAAGAACCAATGATGTATTTTATACGTCGGTTTGTAACTGGAAAATTTTAACCTCGATGTGTCGCACAGGTCCATTATTAATTTTCCTTTATTTTTATAAACAAACGAGATCAAATCTATACATGTTACTTTTAGCACATATAAAGAAACATTACCATCGATGTCACTGATTAATTATGAGCTACCCTAATCAGAAATTAAACATTTTGGTATGCACCTTGACAAAAGGTTATTGTAGCATAAACATGGACCAAGAGAGAGCAAATAAGTTGAAAATATGGAAACATGTACTGACTAATTTGTCGATTGTCTCCGCCGTCATAATTGTGTTTCTAAACAAGACCATAAATATAATAACAAATTTCTAAGGCAAGTCCGAGATCCGAACTGTTCCTTTGGTATATATCCTTCCAAAAATGGAACTACATAAAAACCGCAATTAATTAAACAATTATAGGTATTAGACTTCAATTGTAAATACAATTAAACAGAGATATTGACAAACTGAGAATTCAAAATAAATAATTTCTGTAAAAAAGTAATTTTTATTTACACATTCAATTTGTATACAACATATATTTCAGGTAAAATTAACTTTTGTTTGTAAGCTTTTTTTTTAATCCTCCACACAATACTCGCTTATAGTGCTACTTATATATATATATATATGCGTGTGTGTATAATATTGATATGAATACAACGTACCAAGAAAGTTTCTAAATTACTAAGTCGCAAAATTTTAGACACAGGTTATTGTTATCAATACATATATTTTTTTATATTTGTTTTCAATCATGTTTTTAATATAAATATATGCATATTTTGCCTAATGCAACATATTAATTCAATAACATTTATTGTTTAAACAATGCAAATGCTTCAGGACTTAAATAAAGATATTTGTATTACTAGAACTTATTAGATTATTCCATGGCATTTATAACCGTAAAGAAAGGACTACATATAAAATCGGTTGTCTACATTTTTACAGAAATAAATCTACACACTCCTAACGCGTAGAAATTGGCCGGATTAGAAGATAGCAGGTACCTTATCCGTGTTGTGAATGCTTGGGAATTTGTATTTGTTTAACTTACATATGCAAATCTAGATAATAATCAGACAAATTACATTTTAATATTCTCACATAAAAGATACAAAATAAATTTGTCATTCAAACGTGAACAAATGTTTTAATTCCATAAATCTTTGTATCCTTTATTGCTAATAATATTTATCAGGAAAGAATATAGACCTCAAGCTGTTGTAGAAGGACCACATTGGAAAAATATATAATACCTCAATATACATACAATATATATTAAGTGCGCAACTAAGTTCTCGCTGTTTTTCAAGAGATGGCTCCAGTAGTAATTGCTAGTCGACATAACCAAAACGTCATGAACCAAGCTTAGACATATGGAAAACAAACCGCTTTGACATATTAGTGATTTTGTTTTGCGTCATACACTTTTGGTTGTGTGAAAATGTCTGATTTTGTGCCAAATAATCGTCATTTGCGGGAAGTGTTACTTCTCTTCTTTCATTTGAAGAAAACGGCGGCTGAAACTCATCTAGAACTCCAAAAAGTTTACGGAGATGCTGCTCTAAGTGAAACAACGTGCCGTGATTGGTTCTGTCGCTTCAAAGACGGTGATTTCGATGTTGACGACCGTTAGCGTGAAGGAAGACCAAAAACCTTCGAAGACGCTGAATTGGAGACATTGCTCGATGAGGAACCGTGCCAAACGCAAAAAGAGGTTGCTTTAGCATTAGGAGTTACCCGCCAAGCCATTTCACAGCGATTGCATGCGTTGGGAATGATTCAAAAACAAGGAACTTGGGTTCCTTATGATTTGAAGCCAAGAGACGTTGAGCGTCGTTTTTTCGCCTGTGAGCAACTGCTCCAGCGGCAAAAAAAGGAAGGGTTTTATTAATCGCATCGTTACGGGTGATGAAAAATGGATTCATTACAGCAACCCAAAGAAAACAAAATCATGGGGACTGCCCGGTCATGCTTCTACGTCGTTGGTTCGGCCGAATATTCACGCTGCGGAGATTTTGCTGTGTATTTGGTGGGACCAGGGCGGTGTTATTTATTATGAGCTGTTGAAACCGAATGAAACCATCACTTGGGAACGGTATCGAACTCAATTGATGTTATTGAGCCAAACACTGCGCGAAAAACGGCCACAATACGAGCAGAGCCACGAAAAAGTGATTCTACAGCATGACAACGCTCGGCCTTGCGTTGCCAAACCCGTTAAAACCTACTTAGAAACGCTTAAATGGGAGGACCTACCCCACCCGCCATATTTCCCAGATATTGCGTCGTCCGATTATTAGTTGTTCCGTTCGATGGCACATGGTCTGGCTAATCAGCAGTTCCGCTCATATGAAGACATCCCAAAATGGCTTGATTCGTGGATAGCCTCAAAAGACGAACACTTCTACCGTGACGGTATTCGAGCTCTGCCAGAAAGATGGGAAAAAGTTGTCGCTAGCGATCGGCAATACTTTGAATGATTCATTTGTAAACATTTTTTCACAATAAAATTGCATTTTCATCAAAAAAACAGCGAGAACTTAGTTGCGCACCTAATATATATATATATATATATATATATATATGTATGTATATATATTTATATAGATTTTCTTTCAATATTAAAAACTCTACTCTTCTCTTTGGTGCATATAAAGCTTCAATAAACATAGGTTGTCTGATATCCACAATATTTATATCAACAACTAGTCTTGAAAGACTTCAAAAGATATTAACATTTTAAAATTGATAGCGTCTACTCGCCTCGAGAAGTGCTACAAGAAGAACTATTATTCATTACATGTATGCTATAATTTTTGTTCTTTAACTCCTCAAAGAGACTTGGTCAGAAGTAATTTCAAGTCTAACTCGTAAATAATAAAATAAATTCCACATCGCGGTTTTCCCAGATCCCTTTATCGTTCCTGCCCACAATACTCGCTCATCGGTTACTTTTGCGTATTGTATATTCTTTACTTTTGTGAGGTATAGTTTGCTGCTGCCCGATTGTAATATAATTGTATTATCTTTTAAATGGATTAATGGGATTGGTAGAGATTTATTATTAATATGTTTCTCAATTTCTCTTTCATTAGATTTCAGTTTCAGTTTTTTCTAGATTTTCTTCAAATTCTTTGCAGTGATTTTTTTCTCATTAGCAATTTCAATCGACAAAATTGTATTATTTCGCTTTTCGATATTGTTGTGTGGTATTATCTGAGTTATTTTTCTATACGTCTATACAATGTTTCATGACACTGTTAGAAATCGAGAAACCATTTAAACTTCTGTTGTTATTACGAAGTAGTGAACGATATCAATTTAATGTGACAATGGTTAGGTCAAACATTATAAATGTTGCGTTTCAATGTTTGCGGCCGCGAATTCTCGGACTCATAATGTGATAATAAATCACAAAAGACTTCACCTGTTCCCAGACTGTCGCCTGTTTCGTCCAACAAGATGAATTAGTCCGTTACGTCATCTCCGCCTGAGTAATTTTAATTGGTATCTCCCGTTTGCAACCGTATCTCGAGTTGGACAACAATAAGCGGCCATGTATAAGGAAGGCAGAAAAATACTTAATCGTGGCAGAGCGAAAAAGAGGATACAATTTTTTAAAAAATCGTCTGCACAAAATCTGGATGATTGATATGACGTCTTTTAATATTCTTATAAAAATTAATGACACCTTACGTAAAACGGTAGCCGAAATTGATGAGAGTTTAAGAAGTAAATCATCATTTATAAGCCTTTAAACCTTTAAGCAAATGTGTTTTAGTAATTGCGGTAACACTTGACATTAAGGTACTTAAAAAATACAAATTAAATAAAATAAGTGTTTTTAACTTCATAAATACTGCAAATATAACTATAAGAGACTTGTTTTGAGTGAATGTGCTATGACATTGGCACTTTTCCACATATCTACAATTGTCTATTTCTTTTTCCATTTTTCCTATTCTCGGTATGCGTCGATTTCTCTTTTTAAGATTTACGGACTCCGTCTTTTCTTTATTTATGGCTATTCGATCTGCAAATCTAGTTTAATTATTATAAATCCTAATAGAATTTTTCATGCTTTTCTGTTACGAAAAACTCACTGAACTAAATTTCACGACTCTATACTGTGCTATTACAGTCAAACTCGCATCCTCTATATAGCGTGTATTTCTTTATCCTCTCTCTAAAGCGTAACAGCCAACCAGATTAGAATAACAATGCATCTTGTTATCCCTTCAAGTGAAGGCATTACAATTCGTCTGTACAAGTCTCTATCTGCATTTTCTCCATAAGCAGAGCTTCTCCGATACTAGCGCTCTTCGAATAATTGGTATTTTGTATATACCGTTTAATTTTGACAGTTAATATAAGAACTTTGTTGGCCAGTTATGGAACCCTGAAGAAGGAAACAGTAAGAATGCTAAAAAAGGAAATACGGGTACAGTCCAAATATTTTAAAAAATATTTTTTAGTTTAGTTAATTAAAGGCTTAAAAAACAACTATGGAAAAGGGTACACAATTCAAGATGCAATTTTAAAAGAAGACTTTATTTTGGTGAAAATTTAACATTGTAAGAAAACTTAATATTTAGTGCCTTTATAACAAGCTCTTTTAAAATAGTTTCACATAATAAAAATAGAAAATAAATCACGAAATAAAAATATCGTGCATTGTTTTATCTTTTATTTAAATAAGTTGCAAATAAATATAACTTATAATAAAAGTTGGAAAGTTTCCAGCAATTTTTACAAGAAAACTACCATGTAACAGGAAGCCTGAAACGTCGTGATACATCACTTTGATTATATTATGAGAATTAGGTTCTTCATATATATTCCATTCATTTAATTTTTTTTTTAAATAAGTTTCTTGCTTTTTGCTGAAATTCGTAGGAACACATCTTTGTCATCATATATGTATGCCAAAACATTTTCGATTGGATTAAGCCCTGGACTTTTTGAAGGTCAAGTCAAAACGCTGTTATGTCTCGTTGTTTCTTTGAAATAGAAAGACTTTCTTTGCAGAGTAATATCTTCTTTCTATCATTTCTAGGGGTAAAACTGCTGGAAGCTATATCACTTCTGAAACTTTAACCGCAATGTGGTAAGGATTCTCTGTAATATATTCTACTGGAGCAATATCTTGTTCAATAGTTCAACTGTTTAAGCGACCTTATTCTCCAACACTTTCTACTAAATTTGTTTACTTCTGCTTCCTCTAGAAATTAAAAATAGTGTTTTTTCGCATATAATGCTGCCGTCTACATCATAAATACTATAACCATAGTCTGTAGTCGAATATGTGACTGAATATTTTGATTTAAATGAAAATAGCAAACGTCAACTTATCTTTACACAAGAAATATAGCCATCCCAAATTTATTACATGTAACAGCGCAAAAAAACAAAATGGCTAAAATTCCTGGACATTGCTAGGCTTTATGAGATAAGAAATAAATATATATCATTAATAAGGGTAAATGACTGCGACTAACCCCAATTTTTGGGATTCAGAAAAGTAGGAAGAAGTACAGAAAGTAGCAGACGCACCACTATTAGATTATTTATGAAAGTTAATAAAGACGAAATCAAGAATCTTAAGGAAGAAATAAGCTAAGATGTTTATGTAGTATATTAACACTTTTAGTGTTTACCAACTTAACAGACACGAAAGAGAAATTTTATTGTCGAAAATGTAGAAATCGAAATGCTTGGTCTCTTGAACATATACGATTTCGAAATAGGAACATTGAGCATTTCTTAGTCCTAAATCAAACAGCTTAAGAGCTTTTAAGTAGGTATCTTGAACATAAAAAGCATTGAAAGTAAAACAGGAAAGGCTAATATTGTTCTGTGAAATACAAAATAATAAAAATAGATAATTAACAGAATAACTTTCGGAAAATCTGCATATAGCGCCAAAAATTAAAACAGAATCATTGTTCTAAAAAGGTACCTCTATACGTTCCAAAAAACGAACAGAAATTCCACTTTTGCGTACGTATTTTGATACTCCAAGACTTTAGCAGTCGGAAATAAATATTTTCTATTTTATCTCACGAAAGTTTTACTAAAACCTGTAATTATGCATTTCGATAATTTCCTTATTAGTGCATAAAAGGATAAAGAAATTTTTAAATGACGTCGATTTATATTCACTTTCAAGCGCGGATAATTTGCGGCTTTTCAGCTATTTTTGTTGAATTTCATTCTTTGTATGGTATTCGCTCTACATTGTGTATGAAGCGTGACAAGCATTTAATATCTGAAATTTCACTGGATAAATAAGCTTTAGCGAGCTCCACGCGTAGACTGCCAATACGAGTGCTACAAGAAAGATTAGAGTTAATCCATAACTGTTGAAACTTGACTTTAGCTATAGCATTTAGGGCGAAATTTTCGAGTAGGTGTACTACCAAAATGACATCACTGATGTGTTTTTTATAGACACTTTTTTTCTAATCTATAGTGAAGTCAAATCGATGAATGTTCTTCTGATACAATTGCGAAATATTATTTTCATTACGTTTCATTTAGTGAGAACCTTAATAAAAATGTTAGTAAATCCAAGGACTAGTTGAAAAGTATGCCTTGTTTAAAAAAGTGTTTACAAAGAAGTTATTTGCAGGTAGTTTTGAACAATCCACCATCGCATTTTACTTTAGGGTTAGTTTATCTCACCTTTCATTTATATATGTAAATGTCTTGAAAAATATCAATTTCACAAGACATCTTTTTAGCTGACAAGACGCTATTAAGTTCGTGTTGTTATACAGGTTGTAGAGTAATATTGTTTACAGGAGAACACACGCCGTTTATGCAGAAGAGAAAATAATCCTTGTAGTTTTATATATACATACGAAGGAAATTCAATAAATAAATTTCTTTCTCGGAAAAACAAGTTGTGCTGTTGAAGTTTGTGAGTCGAGGGTTTTGTTAGGATATATTGGCAGAGCTCACACCTGCTTTTAACAGAAAAAAACCAAATTGCTTCAGAAATCTATGGAAAGTTAATCTCGGTAAAGGAGAAACGTAGTATGAGCATAAAAATCAAATCCACTCGTAATGTTGCCATTGTTATAGTTAGTAATATTGTGGAGGAAGCATCGTGTTACCATTGATCAAATCCTACAGCAGCTATATACTAGGGTTAAAATTGGACGGTCATTCATCGGAAATATTCTCGAAGAGACACATACATACAAAATCTGTGTATGATGGATGTCACGCCTGCTGCAGGCGTTATGTTCACAAGCAACAATAGATGGATGCGGTTATACATTTTCTGTCCGAATCCATACATATATACTTATTAAATGAATAATACTTGTGTGAAAGTTGGCTCCATCATTCGACTCTCGAGTCAAAATGAAAATATAAGGTCCTTGATGAAAATTCTCCAAAAAAAGGTTACGCGGCTCTGCAGGCAAAGTCATGGTGACGGCTTTCTCTAGACTATACTTGTCGTCTACTTCCCTCACAACGCTACAATGAATGCAGGGAAATACTCTGATCAGTTCATTAAAAAAACATTTATTTCGCAGGTAAATGCCTTATCTCAGCCCCAAAGATCTAGAATGGGCTCTCGAAACTCATCATCCATATTTTCACATGCTTCACCAACTTCATGAACACCTTCAAGTCAAAAACTTTCAAAAGCAATATCTGCAGTAAGCAGTTATCTACAACCGAATACCCCATGATACAACAGCGATTTGCAAAAACTTATTTATTGGATACAACCTGTGTTACTAGTGCGTGTTGACATGTTCAAGCAAGGCATATATAGTAAAAGAAGTTCTATATCATTAAAAAGAATTTTTAAAATACTAAGTTGCAACTACTCTGTATGCAGTCCAGATGGCATTATTATTGATTATTGTTTTTTCCATACTTTCAACAAGATTTTGTGAACAATAATAGCCAGTTTCATTCTCAATTGGATCAGCATCCTGTGATTAGAACGGTCAATCTAATACCATTATGCTATTTTCAATCTTCCAAGTTGTGCAGGTATTTTTGGTCGTTATTCTCCGAAAGTATTCAATTTAATACCTCTCATTAAATCACTTTCTGTGATTAAAAGAAGACGTAGGGTTTTCTTTCAAATACACATGGCCTTCTGATTGCCCATAAGAAAATAAAATTTCATTGGTAAATATTACGTTATCCCGATCCAAACTGTAATTTTTCCATATCCAGAGAAATCGATGATGATTGTGTTGAGTAAGGAGCAGTGTATACTAGCATCGGTTAATTGCTTTCATTAATTTACTGAATTATATATGGTTTTCTTTTCTAAAATTGTATCATTTCTTCTCTAAAAGAAACTATTGTATTGGTTTTAGTCGTCTAACGTAGTGATAGCTTTAGGCGTCAATACAACAAAAGTTGTTACATGGAAAATTCAAATTCTGAGAATACTGTAATGGTCGACTCTTAAAGGGTCATTTCGTTAAACAATATGGATATTTATTGAACATCTAAATGATTTGTAATAATTTTCAGAGACTATTTAGTTGCTTTTTTAATGTTTTTCCTATTACTTATATTGTATTATATTACGTGACCATAAATGTGACATACGAGGGTAGTTTGACAAGTAGTGAGAATGCAAAAGAGAAACGAATTTTTTAAATACAAAATAATTTTTATTTTTCAATATATTCTCCTAAAAGAGCAATACATTTATTCCAACTGTGCTCCAATGCCCTTATGCCATCTCTAAAATGCGATTCCGGAAGACTTGCAAAATATTCATTTACGAAGATGATAAACTCGTCGTTAGACGAAAATTTCTTCCCACCTAGTGTCGTTTTAAATTTTTGAAAAAGATGGAAGTCGAAAGGGACTAGATCCAGGGAATAAGGCGCATGCGGTACTAATTGGAAATGCAACTCGTGGATTTTGGACAACGCAACTGTGCTGGTATGTGAGGGAGCGTTGTCTTGGTGAAACAGAATCTTTTTCTTTGACAATCCTGTCCGTTTAGCTCGAATCTCAACATTTAATTTTTGCAGAAGTTCTGCATAATAGCCCTTTGAATAACAAAAAATTGATGCATCACCTTGTTTGCCGATAAAGTGGTTTTCGCTTTCCGTTCTAACCATTGTTTCGACTGTTGTTTAATTTCGGGTGTACTGTAGTGTATCCAAGTTTCATCGCAAGTAACAAATCGGCTACAAAAATCAACCGGATTCCGCTTTTAAGGGTCTAAACACTCATTGGAAATGCGCAAACGAGTGAGCTTTTGATCACTCGTAAGCAATCGCAGCACCCATCTTGTCGAAAGCTTGGAAATGCCTAATTCTTTCTTTAAAACGTGGTGTACGCGTTCTGTTGATATATTTACCATGTCTGCTATCTCTCTCACTTTGAGTCGTCGATCTTGCGTAATAATATTATGGCTTTTTGTAATCATTTCCTTAGAAGTCACGATTTTGGGTGCTCCAGAGCGCACTTCATCAACACAGTTTGTTCTACCACGTTTAAATTCATTTACCCATCTACTTAATCAACCGATTTAATAATAATAATAATAATAATAATAAGTCTTTATTGTCCAACAGATTGTTATAATCCAATAACAGGACAAAAAAAATACATATATATATATATATATATATATATATATATATATATATATATATACACACACACACACACACATAATATATATATATACATATACAAAAATACAAATCATCAGATAATCAAGCAAAACAAAAGTAACACAATTAATGTTCACAGTGCTTTAGAAAAAATCAAAATAAAGATATAAATGAATATAAATATAGGTTATACACACACACACATAATTAAGAAAACAAGAAAATTAAGAAAATTAAGACAAACGCGCCCTAGCCACAGCCAGTATCCGCCCCAAGGAATGAAAATGTAAATCACAATGGTCCGACAAACCGTTGAAGGCCCGACATGCAACTGCCAATGGGGAATTGAAACCAATATTCTTACTAAATGTTTCAACATAAAAGCAATGGCTATGTCTAGCCAACACTCGTGGTACCATAAAATTGAGCTGAGATAGCAAATGAACACAATCTATATTCCCTCTAACCAAGTTAAACACAAACTTAATACTGCTCAGTTGACGCCTGACCTCCAAGGACTCCATTCCAAACTTATTTAGAAGAAAAGAGTTCTCGACTCCTCGCGGAGGATACACACCCCCCACCCTAAAGCTCAAAAACCTCAAAAACCTTCTCTGAACTCTTTCAAGTGACAATTTGTGAATCTCGTAATAAGGATGCCAGATCAAAGATGCATACTCCAGCCTCGAACCCACATACGTCATGTACAGCTGCTTAATCGTAGAAATACTGAAACAATGAGAATTCCTTAACACGAAACCCAGCACCCTCAGAGCCGCCGCGGTTATGTGATTGATGTGCTTAACAAAGGTAAGCCTGGAATCAAAGTAAACACCCAAGTCTTTTATTTCAGTGCATCTAACAAGAGAAAGACCATTAAGTGAATAATTATAGATTACCGAGTTAATCCTCCTCGTATATGATACAAGTCTGCATTTATCCACATTCATCTGCAAATTGTTCAGCGCGCACCAATCAGAAATTCCATCCAACGCCAACTGCAAGCGGTTACAGCCATCCATATCGTCCACACCTCCGAAAATTTTTAAGTCATCCGCAAAAATGCACCTATTGCAATCCACTGTCTCAAGCAAATCGTTAATAAAAAGCAGAAACAACAAATTGGAGCCCTGCGGCACTCCTGACGTGGCCGACAACAGGTGCGACCTGTAACCGGCATGACAAACATATTGGCGTCGGCCATGCAAATATGAATAGAAAAAAGAAATGAGTGAATCACTAAATCCAAAAGAGCTCAGCTTGCTAATCAAAATTGCGTGATCCATGCGATCAAACGCCTTAGAAATATCCGTATAAATAACATCAACCTGGCCCCGGGCATCAAGGATACTAGAAGTGAATTGTGTAAAATAGGCCAGATTGGTAGTAGTTGACCTTCCCTCCATGAAACCATGCTGGAAAGGTGATATGTAGTTTCTAACGAGAGGATAAACACGGAGGTATATTACTGTCTCAAATACCTTAGCAAAATTATTTAAAATTGAGATTGGTCGATAGTTAGCCACATCAGACGGAGAACCGCTCTTAAGTACAGGACACACCCCAGACACCCTCATGTGTCCGGAACCACAGACGTTGACAGTGCCATGTTAAAAATCATCGTCAAAGGACGGGCAAACACGATCCCGCAGTCCCGAAGAAGGAAACTCGGTATTCCATCGGGTCCAGATGTCATTTTGTTCTTCAACTTCCCCAACGCAGAACGAACCTCAGCCTCCCGCACCGAGGCAATGCCAACGAATGGAACATTGGAGTAGTAGTACCGAAAGTTATTAGGCCCAGAAGGCACATAAATACTAGAAAAATAATCCGCAAAATCATTGACAATGCTCTGCGGATCGTCAAATACGAGATCACCATGGCAAAGAGATCCAAGGATTCGTGAATGACCTCTTTTGTTTTGAATAAAAGACCAAAATCTTCGGGGCTCAACAGTAATGGACGCCTCAACGCCAGAGACATAATCTCTGTAAGCACTTTTAACCTGCTTCTTAACGGCAGCTCTCAGAGATCTGAAACAATTCAATGAATCAAGATTTCCCGTTCTTTTGAAGTGTCTATAATAATAACTCTTCAATTTAATACTTCCAATTATAGCACTGTTGTACCAAAACGGATACCTCCCCGATCTAGCAACGTGCAGAGTTACATACAAATCAAATATAGAATACAGTTTATCGTAAAATAAACCACATGCCAAATCCACATCCATCGCAACAGACAGAAAGGACCAATCAACGGCCGCCAGCGCGTCATACAGACCAACAAAATCCGCCCTTCTGAAGTTATAAGCCTTACACATACGATTAGAAGGCATACCAACATAAGACTCACTGCACAAAACATCGATATTCAATGCAGGATGATGCGCATCCACTTCCAGCAAAGGAACCTCATCTTTACTAACTTCTAAAACCATATTAGATATAACTAAATCTAGCAACCGCTGGTTGACATTTATTATTTCATTAAATTGATGTAAATTGTTAAATGCAATAAAGTTGTTCATTATGTTACTGCGCGAGTCCTCCATGGCAGTGTTATTAAAATGTGTAACATTAAAATCACCCACAATCACAACATTCTCTCCATTGATACTTACATTGAACAATTCAAAAGCCTCCAAAAAGTGCTCAAAATCTTGAACAGTTGTAGAAGGAGGAACATAAATAATATACATGTATACAGCTGAAAAATTATTAACAATGAACTTAGATCCAACAATGTCAATAGCACAAAAAGTGTCAACAATAGTAGATAGATCCAATGGTTGTGCAGACATAATCCCTTAACGCAATCAACACCCCCCCCCCCCCACGAGAAAGACCAGTCTCTTCGAACCTTCTATCGCATCTGAAAGTGGTATAGGACGGTGGAAAATACTCTGATGAAGATATATCATCAGACAACCAGGTCTCAGCTAATCCAACACTATCGTAGTCCTCGGAGATCAAAGAAGTGAAGAACTAAATACTTTTAGTACGCATACCTCTAACATTTTGATAATAACATCGATAGTGAGACAATCCATTGGACATGTTCAGTTTCCCGAAACAATCCTCGGCAGCCCACGCATATACTTGATGCTTAGTCCCCTTTCACCCTTATCCGCTCGGCTCTTCAGTTCTTGTTTAAGAGACTTGTAGTACTGAATTTGTTTTGGTGTTCTATCCAAGGAGATATTAATGCTCTTGTACATTTCACTATCTTTCAATCCTTTAGCTCTCCTAATCAACTTGAACACACTGGCCTCATCAGGCAGAGAAACCTTTATCGGTCTCGGGGCCGTCCTAGTAGCGTCGTATTTACCCATTCGCATTGGACTAATATTACTAGAATCCACATCAGGGCAAAGAAAAGAGACCATGTCCGCCACAAACCCCCTCTCCAACCCAATACGTTCATTCCTAGTAGGCGCAGTGGTCTCAGGAACACCATACAGCATAAGATTACACTTTCTAGCCTGGCGCTCCTGCATCTCCAAAATAATTTCCTCAAAATCAGAGCCACCCACCGAAGCAGGATCGGGCAACGCCCTAAGCGACTTAAGCTCCACTATCTCCTTCGCCAATGCAGCAATCGCCGACCTGATTTCCCCCAGCACATCACCGGTGGCTCCCCTACAACGGGTACATAACCATGATAACCCGGCGATGCTCTTCGTGACAATGGTTCTAACGTCGGCCGAAGAGAGTCCCACACAGGAATGATTATACGTGAGCTTACAAATAAAGCAGGTGACCGACTTATGCTTCTCAATCTCAACATTGCAGCAGCAACACGTAGACATTGTTAAAAATTGAAGAAAAGGACAAGACAGGGACACTCGTTCACGTTGAGGTGCCAATCACAACGACTTTACGTCAGACACACAATCGGTAAGTAAGCAACGGAAGGGTACGCCAACAGAAACAATAGGTAAAAGTTGGGATTACATATACTTACATTAAAATTAAGTAGCAGGCTTTACGTTAAACAGATGTTTATTCACAAATAAACAAACACAGAAAAGAAATCTAAGCGAGCAAAAACAAGTACCCCAAAAAGACAGACAAAAACGCTGTCGCACAAAGAAACGGCGTCGTACAAAAAGCGCACAAAAAATGGTTTGCACACTCACAAATCCACAAAGCGCCTGAAGTTCATATACAAATAGTAGAATAATTATGATATAACTACATAAGACCTACATATGTATGTATGTACAGAAAACTCAATTCTCTACGCAACGATATAACTCACATGCTACATTAAACACTAGCTACTGCAGAAAACGCCCACTAGATCACCAGCAACACAAACACCGTGTTCACAGAAAGACTCTCTGAATACATTTATCTAAATATCGGAATTTAAACATATAAATAGGCAACTTAAATTACAATGCATTTGTTTTATCAATTAGAGCGCCACCTATGTGTCATTCTCACTACTTGTCAAACTATCCTCGTAACCTCAAATCCTCTAAAATAGATAATATGTTTTGATACGACAGTAGTCCTGCTACAGTCCTAATAGAATTTGCGTATGTTTAATATTAGATACGAACGAAAGTAAGAAAATACTCTTTCTTTAATTTTTACAGCATAATAATAATAAGCGAAAATATTGGAAGGATTGGTATTCTTCCATTTTAATTTGAAATTTTCTGCGAAGTTTCTAATATATTTAATGAAACAATGTTGAAAGAATTCTCTACTTGCAGAGCGTATGGTTCTTTGCCTCTCTATTTTAAGGGTTCTATGTTCTTTTTCTTTGAAATTTCTGATGCTTATTGACATTCATTTATGCTTATTCTATTCTCTGGTGGTCGAGATAAACTGAATCATATAAATTATCATGAGATGTGCAATTTTTGATAATTACATTTACATTATTTATTGTTGAACTTTACCTTTGTTAAATTATAATAATGATAATATAACTTTTCTGGTACCGGTTACAAAATTTGCCCTACGACGAAATTAAAATATTTTCTACTGGAGGATTTTAAAATTATATATTTTCTATATAAATGATTTTTCTTACAATATTTATATAATTCAGCTAATGTGTTAATGTAATATATTTAGAACCAATGTATTAATAATCCTAGTATGAAAAACATATGTGAAGTCGCATATACCCGATTGCGAGTAAACATCTTCCCCCACTTATAAATTAAGGTAAAGAATGGCTGTATTGATCTGGGCCTTCAATCAAACTTTGAGATACTTTATTTATTTAGTGTCTTCGATAAACTAAATAAAATCAAGATATTTTATTGTATTTAATGTTATAAAATGTTTGTTTTATGGAAAAAATGACTGATACTGTATAATATTCTCAATATTAATTTAAAATTTTTGTTTTGCTAGAAGAAGTAAAAATAAATCAGTCGAAGCTTTAACACGATGCATAGAAAATTCATTAAATACATTAATTTAAAATTCTCTGTCTAAACTAAATGAGCAAACATATGATGGCGCGAATAGTAAGAGTGGTTCTGCCAGTGAAATCCAAACAAAAATTAAGCATAAATACAAAAATGCTCATTTCGTACTATGTTACACGCATCAATTAAATTTAATTATGCAAACATCAACAAGCAAAAATTTCAAAGCGAAAATGTTTTTCTGGAATTCATGTATCATTATGTTTTTTTTTAAATTCTACTCATAAATGTAACGTATTAATAAAAATCGTGAACCAAAAATTGACGGTTTATGTGATACATTCTACGAAATCTGTAAATTATTAAACATTATTATCACGTTAACGACTAAATCAGCATGCCGTTTCTCCAACTATACACAACATTTTTAAGAAAGACCAGGAACCAAGAACGCGTAAATATTTTAGCAACAACAAACATCGGTTATTTTGACGAACATTTTTTGGGTATAAAAGACTTGAATTTGTATGTAAACTAAATTTTATTTTATCTGCTTCTGGGTTTCCGGGCTGGAACCGCGTCACTAGTATATCTGCCGACGTTTCGTACCCATTTGTATGGGACATCTTCAGGGCTGAACTACTGCACTGAAACTGTTTCAGTGCAATAGTTCAGCCTTGTAGATGTCCCATACAAATGGGTACGAAACGTCGGCAGATATACTAGTGACGCGGTTCCAGCCCGGAAACCCAGAAGAAGATAGCATGGACCACGACCGCGGAAGTCTACGTACCAAATTAAATTTTATTTTATTTTTTTATTTTTAAGTTCAAGTTTGAGAGCTTAGAAATTTTAATAACGAATCGCTACTGGTGAACGTAATTAATTTTCATAAAAAATATAAAATATTCTCCTTGAAAATCATGCACTTTTGCATTCATTTAAACCAATCCGAAAAGCATTGCCGCCATTGCGAAGGCGGTATCTTGAAAATATGAGTTGTTAATGCCTCAACTGCCTCTTACGGCGTAGAAAACCGTTGACCATGAAGTTTATTCTTCACGTGTGGGAACAAAAAAAATCACAGGGTGCTGTAATGCAGATGGCTCATCGATTCAATGCTTCACCCGTCAAATATTCAATTGTTTGAACCAACCTGTGAGAGCTCGCATTGTGATGGTAGAGAATGATCTGTCGTTTTCGGTTTGTTTTCCTTATTTTTTCAAAAAATTTTGGCAAGCAAATAGTTGTATACCATTCGGAATTGACCGTTCTACAACTCTCTGAAGGCACGGTTGCAACGTGAGCGGTTTTTCCGAAAAAAATAGGCTGTTTACTATCGGGCCCATACGTATAAATAAAAGATTCATCACTTGTGACAACTTTATAAATATTCTTTGAAGCACTGCCATTGTATTTTTTGTGCATTTCTTGGAACCAATCGACGCGAGTCCTTTTTTGAACGGTTGTCAAATTATGTGGTACCCAACGTGAACATAGCTTCTTAACAACTAAATGTTTATGCAGGATCTTATGCACGCTGGTGTTACTAATACCTATAGATGCCTCGATCTCACGGTATGTCACACGACGGTCTTGAGTTATTAGCTCAGACACTGCATTAATGTTTTCCGACACAACAACATTTGTGGTATGACCTTCACGAAATTCGAGAGATAATCCACGCCGAAAGTTATGAAAAATAATTGCACGAAAATGTTCGCGAGTGTCAACATTAGAAATAGGGACCGAATAATAAAACTGTCAAGGTAAATATATTGTCAAAAATCACAAACTTCACAATGCAATCGTCAGATCGGAGGCAATACTAACAGTTGTTCCTGAAATATAAACGTCTACCTTCGTACCAGTGACTTGGTTTGTTTACCATTGATCTTATAAAAAGATTCTTGACACACGGTTTATTACACCTTCAATCAATATTTGATCTTTTTCAAGATAATTATTTCGAACTATAATATGGCTTTTTTACTAAATGCTTGTATAGAGCAAGGTGGAAATTTCTTTCAATTTTGCCCTAAACAATTGGCGAAATAAAAAGGAAACAGTTATTTTTTATCCAATATGTTGCTCAACAAATATAGGAGAAAGCCTCCTATTTCAGATTTGCAATACTTTCAGGCCACCTGTAATAGGAAACTTTTTTGAAAATAAATTAAAAAATGTAAAGTTGTAAGTGTATAGCTTCAACTTATAGTGGGTGAAACCAACTTTTGTTTTCAGTACAGAAAGACTAACTAATTATTTAACACATCAGCAACAGCGAATCAAGTGCCTATACAGGAAAATTTCATAATTCTTGGCCTTTTCCTTATCTTTATTTTTTAAGTGTCTTGCTAAATTATGGCTGTAGATATGAATACTATAGTCGTCCTTAATTCGACCATTTATTCCATATAAAATTTATGACAAAGATCACATTGATCCTTTAGACAATAGAAAAGAAATGTTAGGTTTATAGTTGAAAACTTGTCAGTAGATTGAGAAACGATAAACACAATACATTTTGGCTACGTGCCGAAAGCAATAAGGACAAGCAAGTACTGTCTTTACGATAACAATGACTTCCTACAGTCACAAATGCTTTTACGCTTTGACGGACGGATTCATTAATTTTATCAGATAATAAGCCATTTTTTCCCGCTCTTCTGCGTCTGTCAGCAAAAATAGTAAACATTAATAGATTCACTTGTCACAGTCTTAACTATTTGAAAACTTGATATTATATATTTAAGAAAAGACTTTAAAACACGTTCTATGTTTTTACAGAGCTTAAAATTACATGTGCATGTTCGAACATGTCCTACTATAATTCATTGCCAATTGTTTATTATAATTTCTTTGTTAACATCGTGACTTAAATCCCAATATTGCTCAAATACAGCTTTTTTTTATTTTTCTCATTATATTTAGTTCTTAATCGTTGTATTTCATTCCTCCGCCAATCGTTTCATTTTTGTGATGCAGATTTCCGCGATTTCACATTACCTTCTTGTACTTCAGACTCAGACCAGTATAGAGTTTCTTGCTTACATCCCTACCTAACTTGAAGTATCCCGAATAACACAAAAAATAAAAAGGAATAACTCACCTCCTCTGTTAACACAACCATGTTAATGCATTTAAAGCAATTTAAACAACCTAACATTTTTTCAAACACTCTACCTGCTATATATGCTGATATTTTGATGAGAAATACAAAATCGAAAAATATAATAGTTCTATGTACAGACTACTCGTAAAGTGTAAGTCTTAAAGGAACCTATGTCCAGATATGACACTTTTGCATGAAATTGTTTTGGCAGCGTATTAGAGACTTTTGTTTTCCTGGATATATCTTATTATAGATTGCTATAAATTTAGATACTTCTACAACGAATTTCACGATTCTCGAACTGAACTCGAAAATCTTATTTAATCTAAATTTAACATAGACTAGTTCTACATTTATTCGGCAAAATACACTGGAAGTAATATTATAAATGTTAATGAGATTTCCATGAAATTTCTCATTTATGAATTTTATTTACGATTCTCTAGGGTGTACTTTCCATATTAGGATTTCCATAAACTGTTAATTAAATTTCTGCCATTTTCATACTATAATTCCATTATCAGATAAGTAGAACCCTCGCCATGAGTAACATAAAATATATTAATATTCAACCGTCTGCTTGTTTTCTTCAGTAATTTAGATTTACGTGTCATTCATATTGAATTATATTTTGAGAACGGTAGTTTTGGATAATATCGTTCAGACATATAGGCATGTAGAGAAATAGTAGCAGCTTCCGAGCCGTTTAAATTTATTGAAAGTGGTGTAGGCGCTTTGAAATAGACACTATATTGTTATGCCTCGTATGTTGCGTGAAAACTTAAAAGTTTAAAGTCCTTAATTTATATCGTCAAAACTATTTTACATTTTGAAATCGAATTGTTAAATTGTTTTCACATACATCTTCTTGATCTATATGTTTACACTCAAAATATGTAGTAGTTTTTTTTTTGATTTTGATTTTTATTTATTGAGTCCAACTGCAAAACAAAACCTGCTAACGATCCTACTAAATGTACATATAATAATGAAACAATATTAATTGTGACAGTTTTATTTTGACATAATTTAGAGCAATGTCATCTAAAATTTTTGGGCCAATACATTTTCAGATATTAATAGAAACATATCTGGCGCACAATGAATATACTTTAGAAAACAAATTATCGAATACAGTCATTGTTAATAGGGAGACAACGGTTTTGTATTTACTAGAGTAAATGTTATTCTTAAATACCTAACTGTAATTTTAGAATGTATTTTCGATTTCCAAAATCAATTTTAACTTTCGCAAAATTACAACCGCAAAGACATTTTATCATAACTTATTTTTCTTAAGGTGTGGAACAATCTGTTTTAGAATTTTATGTAGATTCATTTAAGTTATTGACTTAAGATGGAGTTCTTTAAATTATCGATATAAAAAGTATTGAATTATGTTAATAATGAATATAATGACTATTCTCGAATAAAATCTGTAGACGTATGATAGTTTATACTATATCAGTAACTATATTTTATTACGCATTTCTCTCTCGCGACGATGAGTCCATAACTTCGACTTGAGAATGTACATAATTCATTGTGTTGGATAAAGAACATACATACAGTACTGTGCAAAAGAAAGACGCACCTTCTAGAATTTTACTACAAACTATTATAAAAGGATAAATAATAATCTTACACAAGTTTAAATATAAACAACTTAAATTTTCAATATTTTGTATGACCACCTCCATTTTTTATGGTATCCTGCATGCCTCTTGGTAGGCCTTCCATTAATGAATTAATGAAATTTTCAGAAATATTGTACCACTCTTCCTGTAGTATATTCCACAGTTCGTGTCTGTTCTTTGGCCTCCTTTCACACCTTTTTTTGGTCAAGATAATCCCACGCATGCTCAATAATATTTAAGTCAGGACTTTGAGGTGGCCATATCATAGTCCGCAATACCCCATTTACTTCTTACTGTGTTAAATAAGCTTTCGCAAGTTTTGAGGTATGCTTGGGATCATTATCTTGCTGTAGAATGAAATTATTGCCAATAGTCGCTGCCCCGTTGGTATGGCATGTTCTCCTAATAGTGTTTCTGTATTTCTCACCAGTTAATTTACCCTCTAGTTTACAATATCACCCATACCTGCTGCCGAAAGACAACCTCAAACTTGGATATTGCTTCCTCCATACTTTATGGTAGGGTGTAAACATGGTTCCAATAACGATTCACCAGGTTGCCGTCTAACATACTGACGTCTGTTCGTGCCAAATAATTGATATTTAGATTCGTTAGTCCGTAGTACTTGTCGCCACTCATTATATCCGCAAGTTTCGTGGTCTATGGCATATTTTAATCGTTTCCCCGTATTACCTCGTCGCAGTAAGGGTTTTCTCACGGCCACGCGTCCCCTCAAGCCTGATCTGAGCCAGTATCGCCTTACTGTTGAAGCATGTGCCGAAGTACCAGATATTCACGCAAGATCAAGAGCTAGTTCTGCGCTAACTTTCTTACGATTTCTTAAGGAATTAACTATGTATCAGCTTTATTAAGCTTTTTTGGACGTCCACTCTTTAGTCTATCACTTACACTGCCGGTTTCAGTCATTCCTTTTATTGTTTGCTGCACACTATACCGGGAACATTTCACTATCTTTAATATTTTCACTTGACTATAACACTCCTGGTGTAACACAATAATTTTATTTCTGTCTAATAATGCTATTTTATGCATTTTCTATTTATTATAACAATTTACAGCTCACAATTTTTTCTTAAAATGAAAATTTCACACGTAGGCGCGTTTTTTAAGAATCTAAATAAATTCTATTGTGGAAACGCTCTGTATCGTTTCTGCTACTGAATTAAAAACAAAATCTTGTAGATAGTTAGCTCTCCCTTGAAATTTTATTCCAGAGCATTGTGGTGCAATAAAATTTATTACTTTGATTCTCTTATCAGGCGGTCGATCTCACCCCTACGCGGAAGTATGATGTTATAAATTTGAAAATTTCCAGTGATTATATTTCTACCAATAAGTGAATTGTTCTTGGGAAGATGTATTAAGTATTATGAATTAAATTAACTCAATAATTATTATTATTATGTTATATATTATTAAAAACGTGTTAGTAAATAAGTTTTGGAAAATATTGTTAGGTGCTTCTTTCTTTTACACAGTACTGTATTTTTCGTTCCCATGTTAAGTATGCTTAAGTGTGAATAATAGATAAAATCAATATAAAAGTACATGATATAGTTTCATAAAATATATTTTTCCCAATGTCATGCAACATTGTCAGAAGTTACAAAAGTAAAACTAAACAATGTTACCTTGAGATTTTAGACAAATGTTACAATTAGCTTCCTAGATAATATTTACAACTAACGGTGATGAGAGGAACCATTTGCGGTAAAGTGAATAAGTAGGGATGTTAACATACATAGTGGTTAAGTGAGTGTGTTCTAACCAGGTTAATTTGATTATTAAATAAAAATTTACTATAATTTGTGGTTTCTTTTTTATATAATATATTTTTAGGATATTTAGTTTGGAATCTTTCTTCTCTGTATGTAGAATTTCGAAAAATTTTTTATCGTGCATGTATATCCGCTGTTCATTAAATATTTGACTAAATTGGGTTTTCTCTTAAATCTCACTTCCTGCTTGTCTGTCTGACATACATCTTTTAGATTCTTTAAAAGACATTCCTGAGTACTTTGCTTTCATGACATATTTGTTAAAAATGATTCTAAACAATGCTATACCACTTTCTCACAAGTTTTTTACCATTTATGATCGTATTGTATCATGAATCGCAGCTTTGCGCTTCTTTAATATTTGATTGAATTCAGAATTTCTCGTGTTGTTATTTCTCCCAGATCTCCAGTCTATTTTTTTCTTTATTCGTTTCTTTTTTTCCCTACATTGGCGTTATTTCTCGACGATATATAAACTTAAAAAATTTAATGTGACAAAGTTATAAGAACATGCTAAAAATGCTTTGTTAGAAAAAGGTAGTATTTGGGCTACATTTTCAGATTAAATGAAAATCCGTATTTGTTCTTCAAATTAATGATGTCTTTCTAGTAAAATGAAGGGAGCTATAACAGCTATTATCGGAAATTATGGGATTTAATATTCTCGTTTCTAATTTTAATTATTACTTATCCATATTAAGATATTATTTTAACCGTATTGATTTACTACCATACAAATATCATTATTCTTGGAAACGAAATATGTTTTTAATAGTTGGTCCCTTTCAGTTTTGTAATTTTTACAAATTCCAGTATTGTAATTTACTATCCATCTGAGGTAATATACTTAATTAAAAAATTATATATGAATATACATATATCTAAAAGGTCTTCCAATAAGAAGTTTCATTTTGATATGTCAAAAAAACGAGTATTTTAAAGCGAAATCATCGGATGTTTATTTAATTGTAAAGAGGAGGGTATGCCATTAATAATGGGAAACAATATCAGCGAAATGGCCGCCAAGGCTACGCTTGCAAGGTTGGTGTATGTCCTCGATAACGAATTCCATTTTTGAGGCCTTGAATCGATTGTGGGCCATTGTCTTTCACGTAGCCCCAGAGAAAAAAGTCTAAAGGTGTTAAATCACAAGATCTTGGTGGCCAATTGTCATCGCCTCTTCGAGAAATTACACGGTCGGGAAACTTTTCACGCAAAAGAAACACCATCGTTCTTTTGTTACTTGTGTGGTATGTAGCGCCGTCTTGTTGAAAATAAACGTCGTCCACATCAATATCTTCCAACGCTGGCCATACAAAATCATTAATCATCGTTCGATAGTGCAATCCATTCACCGTAACAGTTGCTCCAGCCTCATCTTCGAAAAAATAAGGTCCAATGACCCCTCCCCCAGACCAAAAATTGCAGGAAACAGTCACACCTCGGGGATGGAGAGGTTTTTCAACAATAATTCTCGAGTTTTCTGAGTCCAAATGCGACAGTTCTGCTTGTTAATGTAGCCCTCGAGGTGAAAATGGGCCTTATCACTCAAGATGATTTTTTGATGTAATTTCGGATCAGTTTGATGGGGCCCAATAGGCAAAGACGTTGCTGACGATCGGTATGCGTGGGTTTTTGTATTAACTGAAGTTTAAAAGCCTTAAGACCTAAGTTTTTATGCAAAATACGGTGTAATGTCGTCTGTGGAATGCCCGATTCCAAAGATGGACGAAAAATGGACAAACCTGGGTTTCCCTCGACATTATGGACTACGACAGCAATACTGTCAGTCGTTTTTTGAGTGACGCGCACGAGTTCGATTTTTCACATCACTAACTCGTCCCAGTACCTCAAATTTTTCCACAATTGCTGGCCGAGGAGGTGTTTCACGATGAACCAAAAATGCTTTAGTTTTGCGAACTGCGACCGCGAAATTTCCACCCTTTTTGTAGTGAATTTTAATAATTTCAATGCGTTTGACGTATATCGTTTTATTTTTATTAATGACGTAGTTCTTACTTGTCATCGGTCAAGTAGTTACAGGTTGAGTCATGACAACTGTTACAATGGCAGGCTATTGAAAATGATATGTCTTATTGGAACACCTTATACTTTGAAATATTAAAATTTAGCAAAAGGAAAGATCCACTTCATATTATAAAACACATAAATTGTACCTTACGCCTTGAAAACGAAGGCTATCCTTAAAAGACATGACATCTTTCTAAAATATAAACACTTACAAATATGCTAATGAAGTATATTATAATTCTATCTGAAAATTGCGTAAGTACCTAATATCAATATAGACTGAAGTAAATCTAATGAATGAAATTGATTATTAAATCAATTTCATTCATTATGGTTTACGTTTGTACTGTATTGGAAATATCTACCTGACGAGGCCAATATGTCAAAAAGACGAATTTTAAACCTACGAAGAACATATCTTGTTTAGTTCTCACCTTGGTATTCGACATATTTTTTCGCATCCAGAGATTTTTAGGATAAATATATAATCATTTGAATTAAACATTTACGTTATTTGTCAATCTAACGCTGCCAGAAGGATGTAAAAATGAACTCAGCGCAAGTTCTTAAAAGGAAATGATTTTACTTGTCTCAAATTTACACTTATAGTAAGAAGCTAATTAATAACTCAGACTAGCAATATAAACTGAATTAGCTTTTACTTCTACCATATACTTTCTTAATTGCTAAGAATTGCCTTATTTGGGATTTGTGCAACTGCTTGCTTTTTAACTACCATGTTAAGTTGGTAAGCTTGACGAGCGACAGCAATAAGCGGGATAAACTGATAAAACGCGTTCGTTATTAATATACATACAACTCAAGTTGTGGTGCTGGAATTGTGATATAAGAATTTTAATCAAGTTCACTTTTACTCGCATAACGGTTTCTCTATTGATACTGACTGACCGACTATTTAATAATTTAATTTAACAATTTCTTTGCGCGGATTAGGTGTTGAGACATTAGATAACGAAAGTAAATAATATACATTTATTGACAACAAAACTTCCATACAATATAAGTAAAACTAACCTATTCTAATTAAACTAAATTAGCAAATTATGTACAAGTACATAAAAACCATGAGCATAGAGAACGAAAATAACAAACATGGCTCTTCTTCCATACTTTGTTTAATTCAGACTGATTTGATATAACTGCTAGATATTAGGTGTTCAGTATAAATCAGTACTATTCCCAATAATATTTTCTAACCTATCGTTTAACAATTGAACAATATTTAACAATTGAACATATGCTATGACTGAGTGCCTGTCGTGGGGAAAATTTTACATGGGAATATACATTTCGTGTATAAATAATATAATGTTTATAATAAATAAATAGAATAAAAAAAACTATTAATTGGATTTCCGACTGCGTCTTCAAAGAAGTTCTCGGAGTTAGACGTTTCTTGTATGCAAAGTTAGAAAAATGTTGAACAGAGTAAAAAACAACAATAAATAAATATACAATACAAAATGAAGTAAAAGTTGTTAAGCAAATTAAACAGTTGCGGGCAGCAGACTCAATAGTGGTCGACATAGGCCTTCTTTTCAATCTGGAGTGAGCGCACTTTAATAGTACGATAAAAAGTAGCCCACAAGAAACATGGATCAAGAGAAGGCAGTCACATAAAACTACAACTAGACGCTACGACCGCTCACAAAACTACGTCTAGAGACTCCACTTGCAGACTGAAAACCAATCGAAAATAGATCACACAAAACTGCGACCAGGCATTTCCTTACTGCTAACTGGAAAAGAATGGAAAGCAATAACTCAAAACTCTAGTTAAGGGAAAAATACAAGAATTGTGACGTAGTCTCTAGTGCACGCAAAAGACGAAAAATGGGAACATGCACGCGTTGCGCGACATTTTCATGTGAAGTTATACACATTTTCTTGTTACGCATACCATGCCGGCTAAAAGTTAATATTTTAAGAATTTTACTCTTAATTTTGCCTAAGCGATATAATTGTTCAATTAAAAGCTGCGCACTTACATACATTAATTAAGGTTTAACAGAAAAGATTGTTGCAATAATACCCACTGATAACTCAGTAGTAAGATAATGTCTTGCCATGTCTTGCCAGTATCTCGGGTTCAAATCACAGTCTGCTATTTAGGAAGATTTTATTTTTCTTCTCGTTTACGGTAAATACACACAGCCCAAAATCTTAAGTTTCTTACCGACCGCAGAAGTAATAATAACTTATGGCCTGTCAGTGCCCCCTGTACTAAAAGTTAAGCTGTTGGAAGATGTCGAATATTTTTTTAAAGATAGTATTAATTCAAATGTTTGTATTTAATTTATATCGACTTTTGAAGTAATTATATATTATTTTATACAAATATATTAGAGTAGCAGAAAAATAAATATGAAATTGTGTTTTTACAACGGTGAGTAATTTGGAAATGGAATCGCTCTGTTAGTACTAAAGGATATGTGCTTGACATAAACTAAATTCTTTCACAGCTATACAGACATCAAAGACTTTTTAAGTATATGTTGTATATTTTAAAATAATACCTATCAAACCATTCCATTCGTAAAGATATCGACTATATTATTTTCAATTCGAATTCAAATTAAATGCTCCTTCGACACGTGTGATTCAAATTAAATTCACTTCTGCGCCCCTTTTTGTATGATAAAAGGCGATGGGACTCCTTTTCCGGTCGAAAATCTGCACGAAACGGCGGCCGTTTGTAATTGAAACTCAAAAGAATTCATTTTAAATCCGAGAACAGATAGTCAAGATTTACATTCTCGCATTCGAAAACGAGAATCAATATTCACCAATGCTTCACGTTTATATGAACAGAAAATAGCTAAGCGCGACTATATTTTAACAGCTTGAGTTCGGAAAATTGGTTTTCGAAAATGATAACAGTGAGAATATTCACTGAATTTATATAGTGAAAACAATACATACGAGGAAAAAATGATTTCGTGCAATGCAAATTTACCGTGCAACAACTTTATTTTTGTCGATTGTTGTGCCAAAAACGGAAAGACTTGTATTCTACATGAATACAAAAATGAGAAAATTATAATCCGCTGCATAACTTTTTTATAGTGAAGTGGAATATCGTTGGCCGATGGCCAATACTATAATGAAATACAAAACTGCGATTGCAGCGAACAAATTTTGAAAGATATTCGCGAACATTTACTGGTTAAATATGGAATTCCGTTTATTTTAAGTGTGTGTTTACGTATTACTTTCATTTATTTTGCATAAACTTTGTAATTTCTGACACAAACAAAACAAAATATTTTCTTTTCTACGCAACATCCAAACTATTTTCGTCGCTAATCCTATAATTTATTTTTTTGAAGAAATCCAAGTCTTACAACATTTATCGACCTTTCAAATTTTAGTTGATTTTTCTGAGAATCTTTCTCTGTCAGATATGTTACACTTCTATTTCATTAAATTCTCTAAATCTATCTTATTTTCATCCATATGGTCTGGCTTCCTAAAAGGTGTCATCTCAAAAACTATGTAGTTAGACCACTAGAAATATAAAAGAGCAGAAGATAGATTTAGAAAGTAATATACCCTGAATTCGAAGTAAATTGAGAATAACACGCTACGTACTCATTGAATATGAAGACTTAAATCAAGTTATACTAAAATTGCAATATGTTTTAACTCATTCTAACGTGGTACTCTATCATTGTTTGCACAAAACAGTCATTTTAAGCGTATTATTCACCTTTTAGTTGGCGCAGAACTCAGAACACGCAAAAATATTTTTGTCATTCAACTGTTCGTGACGGATTGCATCTATTACTGTAGTTAGAATAGCAAGATAGCTACTATTCGATGCTTTAACCCTAGTCGATAGTCTGACATAATATTTTTTGAAGTAACTGCCGTAACGAACATTTATGTACAACGTTCATCGCGTCCTACATCAAATCACCACCTCATAGATTGTTTTTTAAGCAAACCAAATTTAAAATCTTAAAAAATCTGTAGTGCTTTCATTCCAGCTTCCCGGCTTCTAAAATTGTACCTTCCAGTTTCAGAAGTCAGCTTCCAATACTGGAACGTATCCTGTGATTGCCAAAATGTTTATTTTAAAAAAAGACATGTTCACGGTGAAAAGAAAACAATAAAAAAAAAGAGAAGAAGTAATATCCTGAATTAGAAGTTTCTGGACTTTCTATTCAGATTACGACGAAAATATTTGTAAATTTATTTACATAGTTTTCATCGTCGTGATCCTAAATATCTACAATACGTTTTCAGTCCGATGAAACTATATTACATTCATGATTGCAGTTGTTATTTTGACTATTAATACAAATCGAATCTATAGTAACCGGTTATCACAGTAAGATTAATAATTAACAGCATAATTTAATTTACTTGTCAAGCATGTTCAAATAGCTAATTAGAAGAAATAAACTTACATGAACTGCTGTTTGATTGATGACTTATGTAAGCAAACAATTGTTTTGTTTCAGAAGAAGGGAAATGCTAATATATCTATTAATGATTAAGAAAGCAAAGCGTATGAAACCCGAACATCTGAAGGCAGGCAACTGAGTTCTTAAATCAAGTTCTATCATTTGGAAAACATAAATCTTCTGTAAAGTATACTAACTAATATGTACTGATTTACACTTGAAAATTCGAGGTGCTTTCGAAAACCTAAACAATGAGTCCTCGATAGATATAATGCTCCTCAAACTAGAATATCGAATCAGAGTATAGCAAAATTGTAATATCTTCTAATTTATTCTACCGTCATTGTTCGCAAAGAGCAGTTCATTTTAGTCGTTTGTCACCTATTCAGAGACTTGCATTAATTTTTCCTTTTCTGTAATATTTCGGTCTTAATAATGTTAATCTAAATGAGGCAGAGTATTTCAGCTTCCCGGATAGTTCTCAAGTTATTGTCAATGGTTCGGTTTTGTTGTATCAAAACTTAGGTTCATATTTTGTGCCTTCTAATTAACCATTTTTTTTTCATCATCTACCGTTGATATTTTTCCTCTCACCTGAATTGCTTTGCTTATTTATATTACTTCTTTATCTACAGTATAGTAATAATAATAATAATATATTTATTGCCCAACAGGCGAACCCAATTAAGGACAACATTGTATACAAATAGAACCAAGTATGATACATACAATCAAAGTTCATATCTAAAGTAACTAATAATATAAGAAATAAAAAATAAAAAACAATACCCTAAAATAATAGAAAAATTAAAATAATAGGAAATTAACAATAATAAATAGCTAAGAACTAAAAATTAAGGTATGTATATATATAGGTTTTTTCCTGTATTTTTACAAACACTGGTATGTGAATATAGTAAAAACGAAAATGAAAATGATTAAGTTAGCTATCGTGTTTCCAGTAATAATAAAAAAAATAATCGGTAACTAATTTTTAGCAGAAATGAAATAACAAATCCTATAAATTTTATTTACTAAATTGAAAAAAGAATTTTTAAAATATTGAATATATTTATGAAAATAATAAAAGAAAAACGTAGTTAATTACAAAAACTGGAATAAAAATATGTAATGAAGCTATGGAATGAAATCTGCAACAATCAGTAAAATGTATCGAACGATGCGTAATTGTATTTGCATGTGGATATGTAACTCCTTGGATGGGATGTTCTATTTCACGATCGCGAAATATGTACGTTGAATACTACATGTACGGGGTTAGAGTAAAAAATCACTTATGTACGTGCACGTGTTCTGCAAATGAGAGATGTGATAGAAGAGAACGTTTCTAAAAGATCGGCCTCTTTTAATAGGCGCGGGCCAGAGGATGAACGCATTGGTCAACTTGCAATGAACCAATGAGAGGCCAAGAAGTTCACACTAAAAATTAATAGTTAATTACATGTCGCTATATAATGAAAGGGGTTGCGACAGTATTAGTGTACAAAGTTCTTTATAAGCTTTAAACTGATACGTTATACCACTGCTTAAAATGTAATAATAATACAGGCCAACCAATAAATATCTTTTAAAAACTTTTTTTAAAGTTCAATCTGTTTCTTATGCATTTTGGTGTGCTGAATCCAAATTTTCAATCACTTTTTTTCTACCACGTACCAATTTATCGCAATCTTTATTTCTTGTTGGGTATGATAGTATTAAAATATATAGTTAAGATTTAAATGTACGTAATTTATTATTATCAGAGTATAATTGAAAAATTTAATATTTTATTATTACAATGTTAGTGTAAATTTGAATATGAATAGTTTTTTACTTATTAGTCTAAAGTTTTGTATTTCCTCATCCTCTCCATGGTAAAAGTTCTAGCGTAGCTTTTCCTTTTGTATTATGTTTCTGGAGTTGCTCGTAGAAGTGTCCAACAGTAATCTCCCATTATGTTGACATACCAACGACCCTGATACCGTTTCTTCATCTACTTTGTATCTTGGTGGAAACGCTCCCCTTGTTCCTCACTTACAACTCCAAGATTGTCAGGCAAAAAACTTAAATGTGAGTGTAAAAGATGCAACTTCACACTCATGTTGTCATACATCCAAGTTCTCGAAATATTTTCAACATGTTTCGAACTATATTTTCCTAATTAGGCTCTTTCTGATTGCCTAAAAACTTCAAAACAAGGATTATTATATGCTTACAATGCATAAATAACGTAAAGTAAACATGCGAGGAAGCTTTACGTCCTGTGGTATTTTAAAGTTCAATTTCTAAATTTATAAAAAAAGTTTTTTCGTGGTTGGCCTGTGTAATTATGCAATAAAGCAAATTATTTATTAACATACACACTGATTATAGTTATCATCTAAGTAGATAGTTGGCAGAATAATAGGTGTATATTATAATCTGTAAAGAGATTAAAAGCTTGAATAGTGGAATATTAAAGAGAATATTCCAGGAAATTGCCTAAGTATAAAAATGATTTGTTCTTGGAAGAAGAACGATATGATTTTATTATACACAGAGAGTATCCGATTAAACAAAAGGAATTTCCAGTTCGAATGTTATCACAAAATGTTTTCTTAATAATTATTGAAGTGTTTATTAAATTGATCAGTATTTAAAAGGCAATTTAATAATATAATAATGAGAATTTATTATATGCGCGAAGCGTAACTATATTTAAAATTGTTTTTCCTTATATTCGTTACATTATTGATCCATGTCCACACGTCCAGAAATAATCATAGATAAATCTAATTTATATACACATTTGTTACTTACGTGAATATGGAAGTGCTATTACTGTTCTAATTCTCTTAAGTGTGACCGTTATTACCCTTTAATTCTGATAAGAGATTATTCCCGACGTTAGTAAATTGCAGTTTCAGAACCAAGCATAATGAATATCAATAAATTTCATTAATTGAAAGTTTCTGATAACGTAACAGATATCAAACTTAGTGACATAGAGTTTGAACTACCAGTGCATTAACATTAGAAAGTTCTGTTTGTTTCGTAACTAGTTCGAATATGGAGTGCACATTTTCATAACAACGGTGAAGTACTTATAAATGGTTGGTTGAATAAATAACAAATCTAGTTGTGATAAAATTTGAATAACGGTAAAAATTGCGGAAAATAAAACTTTTAAAATAGAAAGGACTAGTGATTTTGAATCGCATTTATATCTGAAAATCTGACTTTTTTTATCATTTTATCATTATTTGTTTTTAATTGGCAATTTCATTATTTGCTTGTAGAATATTTGTTGCTGTTAAGGTTACTACTCTTAAACTATCCAGAATATTTTTCATAAAAACGAAAATGAAGTGTTGACATTGATAGTAATAGTCTAGGAAGCAGTTACAAGCGGGAGCTTCAGAAGGGAGTACTACTATACTAAGTTTATTCTACTAATATATGTATATTTCTCTAAAATATTGGGTCTGGGAAAAAGTTCGTGGCGTTTTTCCCGATAGATGGCATTGGTTGCCGATAACTAAAGAACAACAAGTCACAGCGACACCACCGAGGGCTCGTTTTTTAGATGACCTTCCGAACGTTAGTTTGAGCGTAGAAACATTGTAATCGGTGCAGTGGTTGAAAAGTTATTCGCACTTGAAAATGGAGAAGAATAATGAGAAATTTCGCTATATTCTGCAATATTATTATGATAAGGGGAAGAACGCTGCGCAGGCTTGTGATAAAATTTGTGCTGTGTACGGTGAAGGTACTTTATCGAAATCTGTTGCGCGGAAATGGTTCGCTCGCTTTCGTTCTGGAAATTTCAATGTGAAAGATGAGTCACGCTGCGGTCGTCCAATCACTGAAAAATCTGATGAAATTCTTGAAAAAGTCCAACAAGATAAGCATATCAGCAGTGTCGATATTGGCATGGAGCTAGGCATTGACCACAAAACTGTTTTGAACCATTTACACAAAGCTGGTTACAAAAAAAAGCTTGACGTATGGGTTCCTCATGAGTTGAGCGTGAAAAACATGATTGACCGAATTAACATCTGCGATGCGCTGCTGAAACGGAATGAAATCGAGCCGTTTCTGAAACGTTTAATAACCGGAGATGAAAAATGGATTACGTACGATAATCGGAAGCGTAAAAGATCGTGGATAAAGGATGGTGAGCCGTCACAAGCGTTCGCTAAGCCAACATTGACGCCAAAAAAAGTGATGCTGTGTGTATGGTGGGACTGGAGGGGAATCGTCCACTACGAGCTACTTCCAACTGGTCAGACGATTGATTCTCAACTCTACTGTGCACAACTAGAGAGATTACGCCAGGCGATTGAAAGAAAACGGCCCGAATTGATTAATAGGAAAGGTGTTGTCTTCCATCATGACAACGCCCGACCACACACTTCTTTGATGACCCGTCAAAAATTGAGAGAGTTTGGTTGGGAAGTTTTGATGCACCCACCTTACAATCCGGATATAGCACCCTCTGACTATCATCTGTTTCGATCTCTGCAGAACTCTCTCAATGGAATTAAGTTGGTTTCAAAAGAAGCCTGTGAAAACTACTTCATTCAGTTTTTCGACCAAAAACCACAGAAGTTTTTCACCGATGGGATCATGGATCTACCAAAAAAATGGCGAAACATTGTCGATAATAATGGAGCATATTGGGTTTAAATGAATTCGTACACGCGCCATGCGGGGACCAGTTGAATTTTACTGAAAAAACGCCACGAACTTTTTCCCAGACCCAATATATTGTTACAGAGAATAAAATTGTACCAAAAATAGTATAGAAATTTCTGATTGTAATCGTGAAGAATCTAAAAATTCAAGCAGTTATGTTACATGATCCGAGTAATGCATTAACGCAGAAGTAGAGGCCATTTTGGAAGCTTTAAAGTATTGAAGTGCAATAGAGTTTAAGCATCTGATCACCAACCCAACAACTCAATCAATATACTAGAATAAACTAAATATGGAAGATATTCAAACCACATGCATTCAATAGCGACCATCCACTCGACATGCTAGAAAATAATTAGAAACCTCAGAATTATATTGCTCAAGTAAGAATAGAATATATATTGGATAAAAATACGGACAGCAAGAGAGAAATTTCTGATATATTTGAAAACAACCTTCCACGTCACCATCGTACAAAAATTACAAAACTAACGTTTTGTCGTGGATAACATCCAAAGCATTTACATTAAGTAAGTCTGTTTGAGTCTTCTAGATAACCAATGTGGGGATTAGAAAGGAAGCCTGGACCATTTAGTTTTAACATCTGTCACAAAAGTAATATCGATAATCTGCCCAAATTTTAATTGGTGGGATATTCTATTAACAACGAATGCCACTAAACTACTAAGTTCTAATAATAAGAAGATATTCGACAAAATAAAAAAATTATTGCTAGCGATGGAACTCCATTTCAAAAAAAGAAATTTCTTGAACATTAATAGCAACAAATTTATTGGAATTTTATATCCTTAATCAATAAAATAGTACAAAAATGAAATCTATTTGAGGATCCTATTGTATACTATTTTTATCATCTATAATTTCATGCAGCTGCACTTATATATTAGCTATGCAATAAAATTAAGGCCAGGGAAATTCCACTCGATGTAATATGTAAAATAGAGGGTTCATCGAAATTACTTAAAACATCTGTAGGCTAGGCGTTCTTGTATATATATATATATCTTTAGTTAGGATAAGTGTCTGTATACACATTTTTTTTTGTCTTAATTAATTGTCTTAATAATTAAAAGAGAATATTAAAGTGTATTAACTAAATTATAATAAAACCTTCCATAACCCGCATCTGACAAAATTTAGGTAGTAAATAAGAGCTACAGCTGGCAAATGGGCTGTGTTCCTGCAAGTCAAAAAATAGAAATAAAACTAGTGCCATCTTACAGATTGTTTTTATATATAATTGGACGATATAAAATAAATTTCTGTGCACGATATTCACTATTTAACATACGACTTTGTTGCGACGTAACATCTAATATCCAAGAGTATATAAAAATAAATGCATCGACTTAAGATCGACAAAGTTATGAAAATTCTTTTTAGGCGACTTCAGAAACGAAGCAGTGCTAAAGTGTAAGTTAGCTACTTAAAGTGAAATGTGTTCTCCGTTTCGAATATGTAATTAAACCGTTGCAGAGTTAATATAATTTTAACTCTCTAAAAGTGAAGCTTGTCACGGTTTTAGATAATCCAGAAACTCAACTGCCTTCTATTTAGTTGATTATTACAGCGACAGAGTTACTTTAACATATAAACGGATGAGTTATAACTAACTTCAGGAATAAGTTCAACACTTTTACGTAAACTTCGCAAACATCTTCCCTACTTTACTCCGCAAAATTTTTATGTGTGTAGCAACTTTTGCTAGAATGTTTCATTCAGTTCCATACCTGAATGATTTTAATTTAATACAAGATATTTTGTACATGATTCCTTAATAAATTTCTCTAATATTCAATATTGTTCAATATTATAGAATTTGTAGGACATTGTTTTAAAATTTAAGTGTGGCGCCATTAGTCAATAAAATTAGATATATAAGAAGGAAGAGCTAAGAAAGGAAAATGACGTGAATGATACTTGTACGTACTGTGAATATTTTGTTTATATATATTCTGTTACTTTCTTAGCGGGAGTTTTAATTATATGAGGCCAATCCTACCGATTAATTACTCTCTCAGACCTTCGAAATTTGATATACTTACTGTGTTTTTCTAATAGATGTAGCTAGGCTTAAGTATGCAATGTTGTGATTTGACACATATGCCATTTTATTCTACTGGCATCCAGCTTCAAAGCCATACATGTTATATTTTGTAAAAGTAACACTGTCATAGATTTATACCTCTTTGATAATGTTGAGTTTTGTTTGGACTATTCAAAAGTGGTGATGTCGATGTGCAGGACAAAACACGTTCTGGTAGATCGAAAAAGTTTGAAAATGCGAAACTGTAGGAGTTGTTGGATGAATACCTAAACCAAACACAAACAAAATTGGCAAAAGCGTTAAATGTGACCCAAGAAACAATTAACGATCGATTACGAGCAATGGAAAAAATCCATAAAATGGGAAAATGTATACCACACCAATTGAATGACTTAAATGGAAAATCGTTTGTGAAATGTTGTTTCAAAGATATGATCGGAAGTCATTTCTGCATCGAATAGTGACTGGCGATGAAAAATGGATTTATTTCGAAAACCCTAAACCCAAAAAATCATGGTTATTACCTGGTAAAACCCACCCGTTGACTCCAAGGTCATATCGTTTGGTTGAAAGATAATGCTCTGTGTTTGGTCCGACCAGATGGCGTGGTGTACTACTAGCTGTTGAAACCTGATGAAACAGTTAATACTGATCGCTACCAGCAACAAAGTATACGGTAAAGTGATAACGTGCCGTCTCGTACAGCAAAACCAGTCAAGGGAGCGTCGAAAGCACTTGGATGAGGCATAATGTCGCACCCGTCGTGCTCTCCAGACTTTGCCCCACATTTTGTCACATTTTCGCATCAATGAGATACGCGCTTGTAGAGCAGCATTTCGCCAATTTCGAAAAAGTTAGAAAATGTCTCGATGAATGGTTTTGCTCAAAGGACAAACGGTTGTTTTGGGATGACATCCATAAAGTGCCTGAAAGATGAACAAAATGTGCTAAATCAAATGGCCAATACTTTTTTTCCATTTAAAAGCTATGTAGTATTTTTTACAAAAAAAAAAGTGGTAATGACTTTCCGGTACACCTGGTGTGTACGTATAGTTCTCTCTCAAAATCATTATATGAGAGATATATGTATAGTTCTCTGATTTGTTTGCATTATCTCTATTATACTTATTACACTGTATCTGGCAATTGCATGTATCGCTGTTTGCATAGCTAGCAAATGTTCTATTCAATTGCGCTTAAAGAGAGGGATGGATATATAGTTCTCTCTCATTACTTTATATTATTTTTTCAATTTAAATACCAAACAGCGCCAAACTATCCGACGAGTTCAGTAATTCAGTGAAAGAATCGTCAGTAAATGTAGTTGTTTTTTGAAATAATATTTTTATCGTACAGCAGTTCACGCTACTTGAACATTACAAAGAACTCAGTATACAGCAAAAGAAAAGAAAAACATTATTATGGACGTATGTATGTATATGCAGTTTCGACCAACTTCGCTGTGGTCATCCATGAATCATTGGATATCGTATACTAACGGCCCACAGTATTTACCTTTTGAAAATAAACAATACTATTTCTAACCATAATCAATATTACATAATATATTCTAATATGTATGTATATCAGCAGTGAAGGGATTAGCATTTCAAAGCGAATGGGTTAATGGAGCTTTCTCCAACATATTCGAATAAAATCCGGTCATCTAAAGAGTTCTCATGGGCTATATACATTATAAGTTCGTATTGTAAAATACAATTCAGAGAGCAGAGCAAGAGAATAATTTCTATGTTGTAAAATATTTATCTAAAGTTTCGTGCTGTATTGACAATATTGTATCCCTTCAACAGTTAATTATAATCTGAACATTTCTCTGGATAAATACCGTCGATTTTATGCGATAAGAACTTTAAAAGTCATTCAATCCTCAAGTCGAAATAGTTATGTTCAGAATACTAGATAACTGATGCGTATTCAAATTTAATTCTCACAAGTGTGTAATATAATGTTTTTGTATTAATAAAATTTAAAATCCACCTATTTTAATCTGATAATCTTAGTTTTTCGTTGTGAAATGACAAATTAATACACTGTGTTCAGAAAATAATAATTGGTTAACAAAGAAAACGACTGGAACATTAAATCCCATTTTTCTCGGAACCAACAGTCGGGCAATATAATATCGATGTACAACAGTTTTAAGGGTATGTATAATTGTAACTATTACACATTTTTTAGTGTTTATTTTGATGCCGTTGTCCACACACTAGTAATATTTGATAATTTTTTTCCGTAAATTATTTCAGTCAACCTCACATGTAATCTCTTTATATGTCTTCAAATTACTCGCATAGCGGGTTTATAGTCCAAAGATGTTTTCAGTTACTTATAACCAGAATAAAGAGAAGAGGGCTCATATTAAAACCTTGACCTACACCAGTAAAGGTACAGTATGTGTACCTGCTATAATGGACTTAATTGAAATAGGATGACAACAGCTTCATTGTCTATGCGAAAAACTAAATGTAAATGGTTTGCATTAAAAATATTACAAGTTAGTGGATCATCTATAGGGGTTTGTAGATCTCTCTATATATAATATATATAATATAATAATAAATTGTGTGGTATGTTTTATGTTTGTAGGAATAGATCTTTCCGGGATAAATCTGTGCTGATATTCGTCAAGGAGGTGCCCACAAACCTTGGCAAAGTTATATACATATCTATCGATAATTCAAAATTTTTGATATATCACCCTAAACATAATATCATTCTTTCGACTTTCCATTGTGCAGCAATGTGTTACTTAGGGGACAAATTGAAGAGTTCCACGCTATACTTAGCACATTTTTGTATTAACGAACTTGGTATGCAGTCATATTAGATTTTATTTTGCTTTATGTTTATTGCCTTATTTTAATAGCTCGACGCTAACCCCTATTGTTAACAGGCTTGATATGAAAAATATTAGACTTGGTTGGTTTGGACCTCAAGGTTACACTTTGTAAGCTGATTGTTTTCGAGAAATAATCGTCAAAAACCAGTAATATATCATCTGTATTTTTCAACTTCACATTGTTCTAAACCATACGCCCAAGTATAAGATGTACCTTTCTCATTCCAACATCGGCAAAAGTACTTGGGGTTCTCAATAATTGTACCTTGTACTTGAGCAGGATAATTACTACAAGTTATATCGGAGCAGTTTGTATTTTTCCATTTCTTAAAGTAATATTCTTTTAAATTTAAATGTTTTATTGTCTTGTTAAATCATGGCGGACTTTTACCATTTCTCTCTTGTTTGACAACACTTTCCCCTTATTTCTCTTCTGTTTTTTTTTTTGTAAAACATGAATTTATATATTAAGAACGACGTGTAATAAAAACTTGAACGTCTTTCTGATTTGGTATAATTCATTTTCTTTTCCTCATATAAGGCTAATAACATTTTTTAATATGTATACATATCGTAAAAGCAGATACAGAGCATAACCTCTAAATTAAATTTTATCGACTGGTGCGATTCCTTCGGGAATGTGTGCGTCCATGGCCCGTAAAGGTCAAATATCGAATTCTGTCATGCTTCCGTTCTTACCTAAATAAATTTATTTTACAGGTCTATTTAGAGATCACACATATAATATATATTTTACAATGAAATTTAAGTATTATTTTAACAAAGAAACATTTTCGTCTGATATTTTACTAGGTCATCTTGTATTTATTGAAGCTCAAATATGAAAACAAATTTGAGTTGTAAAATGATCTTGTAAGCTATTTAGTTATGCACTTAATAACCAAAGCAATTAAATTTTTGAAATAAGTAATGTATTATGCACTTATTTGCTTTTCAAAGCTATCAAAAACGAAAATCGAAAAATATACATTTCCAAAAATAAGACTTTAATGTAACTTTATTTCAAGTTTACATCAATAAACGTTTATTGTGATGGTAAACACTCTTGACGTAAGTGTCATTAGTTCGAATAGGATGTAACTGTCTTTATTTACAGAATTTGTACTTTTGTTTTACTCTGAAATAGTCCTTTTTATACTGCAACAAAAATGAACCGTAAGATAATTTTATACTGATTACATTTAATAAATTCGTGAATATTACGAGGCGCGATTCAAAAAGTGCAGTAATTAAAACTTTCATGGACGAACATTATTCCGCTTGATACATCGTACAAAGGTATTAGTACATTTTACTATTTAATATAATCACCATATTTGCCCAAGCATTTGTTCCAATGTAACATTAGTATATTAGGGCCATTACAGAAGAAATATACAAGTTTCTAAAACTGTATCGCAATGGTTTGCATTACTCTTGTCTCAGTTGTTAATCGTCTACGATTCAGGTACTTTCCTCACAATTTGATAGAATGAATATCATTTGGTTTCTGGGCAAAGTTGTAAGGATGATCGTTCAGTTTTTGTCACAGTAAACGTTGTTTCAATTTAAAGGGATAGAATACCAAATTTCCTGTGTTCTGTATGTTCGACCGTTATCGTGCAGCAATCACGGATGTTCAGGTTGTTTGCTGCGAATTGTAATTGCCATAATTGCCTTAGGTGTGAAAATAATTGACCGCATTCAATGCAGAAATAAATTAGAAGCGCATCCTTGCAGTCGATAGTCGCTACATTTTTTTCACAGACAAGGCTATTTGTAATTTTTCGAACGATAGGAATGAGTGTCTATGAAATGGATGCATGTTTCGTCTTTGTGCCATATGATCCACTGGTACTTTATTACTTGTAATAATACACTGCAATATATATATTTATATATATATATATATATATATATATATATATATGTATATATATATATATTAATATCTTAAACGAAACTATTGTCAGGTGTATCGGTCTGTTGAACAAAGACTCAAACAATTTTAGTTTTCAATACTCTATATTTCGCTGCCAAACCTTTGCAGCTTCCTCAGGAGTTTGAGCTAAAAGGAGTCATACACTGGCTAAATCAAATTCATTTTAAAATTAAAATTGAAAGTTATTTATACGATTATTTTCATTATACAGTCCTTACTAATATATAAATATACATATATACATTAGTATGCTCCTTTTTTTTCCTTTTGCCGTTTATAATTTAAATTATTTATTTCGGCAGTATATATTGGGTCTGGGAAAAAGTTCGTGGCGTTTTTTCAGTAAAATTCAACTGGTCCCCGCATGGCGCGTGGACGAATTCATTTAAACCGAATATGCTCCATTATTATCGACAATGTTTCGCCATTTTTTTGGTAGATTCATGATCCCATCGGTGAAAAACTTCTGTGGTTTCTGGTCGAAAAACTGAATCAAGTACTTTTCACAGGCTTTTTTGAAACCAACTTAATTCCATTGAGATAGTTCTGCAGAGATCGAAACACATGATAGTCAGAGGGTGCTATATCCGGACTGTAAGGTGGGTGCATCAAAACTTCCCAACCAAACTCTCTCAATTTTTGACGGGTCATCAAAGAAGTGTGTGGTCGGGCGTTGTCATGATGGAAGACAACACCTTTCCTATTAATCAATTCGGGCCGTTTTCTTTCAATCGCCTGGCGTCATCTCTCTAGTTGTGCACAGTAGAGTTGAGAATCAATCGCCTGACCAGTTGGAAGTAGCTCGTAGTGGACGATTCCCCTCCAGTCCCACCATACACACAGCATCACTTTTTTTGGCGTCAATGTTGGCTTAGCGAACGCTTGTGACGGCTCACCATCCTTTATCCACATCTTTTACGCTTTCGATTATCGTACGTAATCCATTTTTCATCTCCGGTTATTAAACGTTTCAGAAACGGCTCGATTTCATTCCGTTTCAGCAGCGCATCGCAGATGTTAATTCGGTCCATCATGTTTTTCACGCTCAACTCATGAGGAACCCATACGTCAAGCTTTTTTTTGTAACCAGCTTTGTGTAAATGGTTCAAAACAGTTTTGTGGTCAATGCCTAGCTCCATGCCAATATCGACACTGCTGATATGCTTACCTTGTTGCACTTTTTCAAGAATTTCATCAGATTTTTCAGTGATTGGACGACCGGAGCGTGACTCATCTTTCACATTGAAATTTCCAGAACGAAAGCGAGCGAACCATTTCCGCGCAACAGATTTCGATAAAGTACCTTCACCGTACACAGCACAAATTTTATCACAAGCCTGCGCAGCGTTCTTCCCCTTATCATAATAATATTGCAGAATATAGCGAAATTTCTCATTATTCTTCTCCATTTTCAAGTGCGAATAATTTTCCAACCACTGCACCGATTACAATGTTTGTACGCTCAAGCTAACGTTCGGAAGGTCATCTAAAAAACGAGCCGTCGGTGGTGTCGCTGTGACTTGTTGTTCTTTAGTTATCGGCAACCAATGCCATCTATCGGGAAAAACGCCACGAACTTTTTCCCAGACCCAATATATATATATGCCTTCCTCAGAATTTTATTATTTGCCCAATATTACATTTGCAAACAAACTCTTGCCAAATGTACAATATACAATTAAACAGAACAATTAAATTACAATTAAATTTTTTTTGGTTAATTAAGTAGATAATTAATTAATAATTACCTACCTCACCAAACTCCAAACATCACCAAATATTGTCCAAAAATGTGTAATATATATAACAAATTCTTTTGTAGGTGATTAATCATACTTTATTATTTTCCATATTCTGGATGTATTTTATTTCTACACATCGTTGATGCAAGGAGATGTGTGTTTGTTAAAAAAATTCAAAATTTAAACAATAACCTCATTAAACACTGGGAAAATAATAATTATATTTCAGCAGAAACAAGAAAAAAATTTGAAACACCCTTTATATTGCCGTAACGTAAATAAATGAAATAATTTCTCAATCAACACTGCTGCAAAAAAACACAAAAAGATTATATTTTATATATATATATAGCATGTTCAAGGTGAGGTCGAGGCAACTACTACGATTGGGTATATATAATATATACATATATTTTATATATACCCAATCGTAGTAGTTGCCTCGACCTTAGCTAGAACATGCATGACTTCGATATATCATTATTACTAACAATAAATTACTACAGCTTTGACCAACTTCTTGAAAACTGCAGTCACACATGGATCATGGAATATCTAAAACTAACGGATTACAGTATTAACCTTTTGAAAATATATAATACCATTTCTAATCATAAACAATATTAAGTAATGCATTCATACATGTATACCAGCACTGAAGGGATTAGTGTTTCAAAGCATGTAAGAATTCATTTCTTTCAAAGCTCCAACCTAGCATCCAATCCTAGTAGTTATTTCAGCCTCAGTTTGAACACGTCTTTTAATATCCCAGTTATATATGAATAACATTGTATACACTATCCACTCATTAGAATCAGACATTCAATATGACACTGTAGTGAACAAGCTTGACGGTATAGATTATTGCTCATCTTTCTGTCCTGCCGTTATTGAACTCGATATATTAAACTCAAATTTGTTTCCGTGACATGTCCTAAGCAGACTCCATTCGGACAAGTTGATGATGAAATTAAGCCGGTGAGGTGCCTTTTAGGTAAAAAACCTAATTACCTGACACTGACAATATTTCCAACTAATTTTTTTTGGTAGAAAATCAGTAACAATTGACGAATGATACACTTTATAATCATTATCATGAGCAATTTCTAACTGTATCGTTCTCGATATTCAAGGCGAATACCTTTCAGTACACCAAGATAATACTCAGCATTAATTGTTTTCTTGATATCACACATATGGTATGATATATTGAGATTACGATCCATCAAGAAGTACCTCTACTAACTTTCGCTTGTGAGTTTGATTTAATTATATACATTCCGAAGAACAAATATCTGATAAATCAGTAAATCATAGCGATGTCAAAAATATCTGAATTGATTCTTTAAAAAGAAAAAAAGTAAAGAAGGTAGTACACTCTTCAAAGTTGTTTCTCAAATATATAACCGTTAAAAGTTTCACGTCTCATAACTTTCTTTCTACTCGTATGCTTTGGAAATACAAATTATAATACTTAGTTTGGATGATGACTAAGTGGTAATATTTGAGCCTAAAATTTTTCATGAACAAAAACAAATTAATAGTAGAATTTGAAATTATGAAATGCAAATTAGTTATTAATATTTATTAACGGCAAAAATGGAACATACAAAAATACTGACTGGTTTCATTTCTGTTCGTTCAAAATATTGGCGTTGTTCATATCTAGTTGGTTATTTCAAAATAAAACTTGCGCATATATTATACATATTTTCTCAAATATTTCAGACGTCCTCGCATAAAATTTCATAAAGTATGGTTATTCTACCTGCACCGGGCAAAAACAAAATATAAAATGATTTATAAACACCCAATTTCCTTTCCCGATATATACGATTTGATAAGACCAGGACCGTTTTTGCCTGGGAGCGGTTTCCCATTCCGCCCACCCGAAGTTGTAACGCATAAAATTACCCCCTTATTCTGTACACCAATAATCATAACTGTCTCATAAACAGAGTACCTAAATTTTAACGAACCGTCTATATATATGTACATCTATTTCCGTCGTTATTGCGCATTTTAGGGGACGCGTCCCGGCTATGAGATATGTGGCCTGTAAAAGTTTATAGGCGCCGGTGGTGTGTTTTAATTGTGAATGTTTAATGTTTTCATGCAATATTTATTAGACAAGGTGTAGTTCTTTTATATAATACGTGAAGTATATGGCAATTACGACGACTTTATCGTCACTCAGATTTTAATTTTGCAGTAGATTTAATTATATATTAATAATTTAACGATAGGATATAGTACATTAACCACAAAGCTCATAAAATATCAACTTTGATAATAGTGACCGTTAATATACAAACGTTTATAAATAAAATTAAAAGCTAGGATGTTAATTGGAGTCGTGGAGATTTTAATTATTGTATAGACTCGTATTGACGTTTTCGCATCTTAAAGATTTCTGTATTTTACCAAGTCGGTTCACTATCTCGTGTTTGAAGAGTGAACAGATATGATTATTTATATCCTTCTGGCTGCAATTTTAAAGAAGTGAAAACGAAGCTACGCGATTATTATAATAATCATTAATGAAGCCTAAGTAAGAGGTTAGCTTAATATTTACTCATGAAAACTTTAATCTAATCTCTTAGACCTTTGCGTACATGTATTGATCATTAATTTGAACTATCGTCATATAATGATATTTAGGGAATACTTGCTGACATTTATACTATACATTATAGCATGTTGAATTGTAATAATTTCTAGTTAATAAAGTTAAATATGGGAAAATTGGTTTTGTATCAGATTCTAAGGTAGTGTATGCGGCGAGAGCACTTGAATTCAGGACAGTTATCTAGAGAAGTCGACGGTTCATACCACTTTTGGAGCGGTGAGTATTATAGTATATCTCGTCTCGGACGTAGTTAATCTGCCGGTACCGGTAGCCCCAATGGCACAGGGGAAATAATCGACAGCTTCTCCCGTTTTTCTGACAAATTAAAAAGACTTAGAACACTGTTGGGTCTCATTAAAAAACAAGAACCTCCAAACTAAGGCATAGAAAATTTATATTACTTCTAAAACAAATACAACCGTTTAAAGTTAGATTATGCTAGAATACTTCGTAAAATAAAGTGTAGTACATATGAGAAAACACTTTTAATTATAAATGTACATACTTAATGAAAATTTAAAAAACAATAGGTGAAAAAAGATTTATTGATATTTTATAAACGTTTCTGGTACAATGTGTATACACACGAAGGGGGAATAGACATCTAGTTAGCCTGGAAAACATCTAGTACACAAACTTGAATGTAGTTTCTATGGTCAAAACTATTATATTTTATAAATAATTTGCCAAAGCTTTGCATCTATTAATTGAACTGTAATGAAACAGTGAATTTTTGAAAATAGCATTTCCGAGAAGATGTTAGAATAAATTAGAAAAAGTAGAGTTGAGTCTATTATTAAGCATACATTTTGTGAAGGGGCAAAGAAATTTTTACTGATTTACGGAGTGAATTGACAGGTAATCAGTGATGAAGATTATTTATTAAGGTGAGCAACGCCAGTTTTTGTGACCGCTCTGAAAAGTATTGTTTTTATTCATGATATAATTTTAGAAGATTGACTAATCTATCTCAAGCATATTGTAGAAGTATAGTACATTTTCTATGATCGTATGTTGGACATGATGTCAACGAAAGCATTGAAGCGTCGAGAAAATAATAATTCGTATCAGAACTAAAGGACAACTACGCGGAAAGAACTCGGTAACCAAGATTTTCATATACATTACTTATGAAAAATCATTGCATTGGAATTAGAAACTGCAATTATGTAAAATAGCATTGATACAACTAATTGGTTAATGCTAACACTACCTTTTTAACATATCTTCATTAAATTTTTTTAATGAAAATACATATATTTTAGAAGACGTTTGTTACTTCAAATAATTCAACATATAGTAAATACGTAATGAAGTGATAACTGATAATTGCTATAGTACATGTCTAATTCGGTGTTGCCAAATTTACACTTTTTTAAACAGCTCATGTGACCTAACAAAGAGCCATATACCTTTTTTGAATTCAGATTGATTAAGATTTCTGACCACGGTGCGTATAAACTTACGGAACAGCTATCATACCTGCGGCGATATTCTTCTCTCCCTAAATCGAAAATCTTAATGCTAAAATATTATATCATGCTTTTTTATATTACGTTATGCTTCGTATGTTTTCAGGGACCATTTGAAAGAAATGTACATTTGGCAGCACAATACTGGTACCCTACTGTAATACTAGGTACTATAATATTTAATAAATTTCAATTATCATTGACTACAAACTTATTGTTCTATAACGTTGCCAAATGTGTTTTTCGTGATTGCGAAAGTTAGTGAGACAATGTTAAAAATAAGCTTTGAAATCAAAATGAAAGCGTTTATAAAAAACAGTAATAAAAATTCTTCTTTATTCTAAATTGTAGCTATTTCTATCGACAAATATAAATAACACTTAATTATGGACTAAAGACCGAATTTGAAAGACCTTAATTTATATACACTTTTATATTTCTTTTATTTATCGGTCAAGAAAGAATGAAAATCCCATCTGTCACTTTGCCTAAAAATAAAAGCTAATATCAACCCAAAAAAATCTCCTGGCTTTGATCTTATTACTGGTCAAATCTTAAGAGAACTTCCGAGAAAAGCATAAATTAAAATCACCAACATAATCAATGCTTCATTCAGACTAAAATATGTACCGCAACTGTGGAAAGTGGCTGAAGTGATAATGATTCCTAAACCAGGAAAGTCACCCTACGAAACAACATCATATCGGCCAATATCACTATTGCCGATTATGTCCAAATTGTTTGAGAAACTGCTACTCAAAAGATTAAAACCAATCATTGAAGAAAAACATCTCATCCCGGATCATCAATTTGGTTTCCGAAAACATCATTCCACGATTGATCAAGTCCACAGAATCACCGATGTCATAGAAAAATCATTAGAAGGAAAAAAGTATGCTCGGCAATGTTTTTGGATGTAGCACAGGCTTTTGATGGGGTCTGGCATGGGGGCTTGAACCACAAGCTCAAGATACTTCTCCTTGAGCAATATTCAGAAATTTTGAGGTCTTATGTATCCGACCGTTACTTCAGAGTCAAACAAGAAGACACCTATTCTGATCTGAGGAAAATCCAAGCAGGTGTGCCCCAGGGAAGTGTATTGGGGCCAATCCTATATTTGTTGTACACTAGTGGTTTGCCTACATTTAGCGAAAATATTGTTGCTACGTTTGCAGATGACACTGCAATTCTAGCTACTGGAGACAATAACATTGATTCAACGGCAAAGTTACAAACAGCTATTGTCGAAATACAACACTGGACAGCAAAATGGCGTATTCAAAATTCAAATGAATGAAAACAAATCAGTGCATATTGATTTTACTAACAAACGAATCGAGCATAAGCCAGTATATATTAATCAACATGTAGTCCCGTACGAGAATACAGCCAAATATCTTGGTATGACCCTAGATGCTAAACTCAGGCCACATGTTAAGAAAAAATGTGAAGAGCTCAAGTTGAAGTACAGAAAAATGTACTGGTTATTGGGTCGACATTCAGACCTGACAGTATATAATAAGCTTTTGCTTTATCAACAAGTCCTGAAACCAGTGTGGACTTATGGTACCCAGCTCTGGGGCTGTACCAGCCAAAGTAATCGAAACATTATACAGAGATTTCAGAATAGGGTACTGCGGGGCATTGTTAATGCTCCGTGGTATATTCGCAATGACAACCTGCATAAGGACTTGGAGGTGGAAACTGTCAATGATGTTACCAAAAAGTACGCCTAAAGACATGAACAACGGCTTCATCAGCACATCAATATCGAGGCTCTCCGGGTCCTGGATAATGATGGCTTAGTCAGAAGATTAAAAAGAGTGAAACCATTTGACCTAGTGCAGTGAAAATATTAATAGAAAACTCAGTGCACACTAAAAACAGTGCTAAATGTAAATGTCTGACCCAAAGTGACTATCATAGAATTTGTAATTTTAAAACTATAGCAAATTAGGTTAAAAACAAATAGCTCATTAATGTTAATTTACTAGATTGCTATACAATAAATTCACCCAAAGGGGGTGTCTTTATTTAAAAAAGAAATATTTCTTTTATTGTGAGAGAAACACAAAACTTTAATAAATAGAAACACTATACTTGGAATAGTATTATACTTTTGAACAGACAAACACATTCACAGACAATCATGAAATAAGTTAAACAAAATTTACTTTGCAATGAAAACAAGTTTATGATTCCTGGTGCTTACAGTATTTGACATCCTTATCTGTTTACGAGAGAACATTTACTGGATCAAATACCATTAACTATGGGAAATGAAATGCAATTATGACAACATGAGTCATTATCACAAAATTTTCGAGCTACCAAAGGTATTTTACAACGAATATTAATAAATAATGGTTTGAATAAAGTAACCCAGTATCTTAGAAGATCAAGGCGCCCGTTCTTTAATTTAAATATTTTTGTCTTGAATTAAATCTTAAAGAAATGTGTGTAACAATTCTAAAAAATCTTGACCATTTTGCAAATCGAAATTCATTCATTTTGGTTTCCGAACTAGAACCGCGTCTTTGGAAATATTGACACCAACGTTTCGCCATCACTTGGGACATATTCAGAGCTTAACGATCGCGCTGAAAGTGAGCCCTGAAGGTATCCAATACAAGTGATGACAAAACGTCGGTGCCAGTGTTGTGAAAGATGCGGTTCCAGCTTGGACCGTGGAAGTCTACGAGCCAGATTAACGAAATACTGAGGCTTGTTAGAAATTTATTAAGAACACCTTGACTGTACATTCAAACAACTGAAATCGCTTAGAATTTAAGTGAATCAGTTTTATTAAAATAGAATTTTATTTTTATTTTTGAAGATATTTTTATTTTCATCTAGGGTTAATAATGTTTCATAAAGTTTCATCGTACTGAAAAAAATGACTAGTTGCTAATTCCTTCTAATCACATCTTTCTTTCTATTTACATAACTTTATAGTTTGTAAAATTAAAGGGTTCTCTAAATAGTTGTATACAAAGGATGAAATATTACATGAAATTACAAAGTCGCTTAAAGTTTTATCTTAGTATGCATTACATAAGCGATCGTGCCTGATGTATTCGTTTGTTCTCCCTCGTTTCCTACGTTTCCCACTCCCTAATAAATTTTACAACTCCACAGTTTTCTATACACGTACTTTTAATGATAGGTGAAAACAAATCAATTTTCCGGTATACCTACATATGTATGTATGTATATACATATGTATAGATTAACACTTCAAGCCTTCTTTCTTCTCACTTTGCTTTCAACGGAAACTTGATCAACATTGTCTACTGGTCTAAAATTCTGTATAAATATTCTAACATATTCAATTCTTTCTTATTCCTTTATCAGGCACCATATATACCAGGTGTACCGGAAAGTCATTACCGGTTTTGATAACAGATGTAGCTAGGCTTAAGTATGCAATGTTGTGATTTAACACATATGTCATTTTATTTTACTAACATCAAGCTTCAAAGCCATACATGTTATATTTCGTGAAAGTAACACTGTCATAAATTTATACCTCCTTGAAAATGTCGAGTTTCGTGTCTGAAAAATTGCATTTGTTGATAGAAATTTACGGTGAGCATGCTCTAACTATAAAAATATGTGGTGTAGTTTCGATAATTCAAAAGTGGTGATTTCGATGTTCAAGATAAAGCACGTTCTGATAGACCGAAAAAGTTCGAAAATGCGAAACTGCAGGAGTTATTGGATGAAGACCCAACCTAAACTCAAAAACTATTGGCAGAAACGTTGAGTGTTGTCCAAGAAACGATTAACGACCGATTACGAGGTCGAACGGCAAAAATCTTCTGTGAAATGCTGCTTCAAAGGTATGATCCGAAGTTATCTGCTTCTGGGTTTCCGGGCTGGAACGGCGTCACTGAACTACTGCACTGAAACTCAGTTTCAGTGCAGTAGTTCAGCCCTGAAGATGTCCCATACAAATGGGTACGAAACGTCGGCAGATATACTAGTGACGCGGTTCCAGCCCGGAAACCCAGAAGCAGATAGCATGGACCACGACCGCGGAAGTCTACGTACCAAATTAATCCGAAGTTATTTCTGTATCGAATAGTGACGGGTATTGAAAAATGGATTTATTTCGAAAACCATAAACGTGAAAAATTATGGTTATCACCTGACGAAGTCGACCCATCGACTCCGAGGCCAAATCGTTTTGATCGTAAGACAATGCTTTGTATTTGGTGGAATAAGAGCCGAGTATTGTATTACGAACTGTTGAAACCTGGTGAAACAGTTAATACTAATCGCTGCCGACAACAAATTATCAATTCGAACCACGCATTGACAGAAAAACATCCAGAATGGCCCTGAAGATAAGGTAAAGTGTAGTCAAGGAAGCGTTGAAAGCACTTGGATGGGACATAATATCGCACCCGCCGTATTCTCCAGACCTTGCCCCGTCTGACTATCAATTTATTGTATCAATAGATCACGCCCCTGCAGAGCAGCACTTCGCCAATTTCGAAGAAGCTAGAAAATGGCTTGGTGAATAGTTTTGCTCAAAGGCCAATCAGGTTTTTGAGAAGGCATCCATAAATTGCTTGAAAGATGGGCGAGGCATGTAGAATCAACTGGCGCAGTAAATAAAGTTTTGCAGATTCTTGGAAATTATATAGTTGTTTTATGAAAAAACCGGTAATGACTTTCCAGTACATCCCATATATCCACCAGTCTTCTTTCGAACTGTACTTTTCTGGATATATGTAGTTATTGAATTCATTATTTTCACCACATTTCTTTGCACTCTACTGCTATTGTTTTATCTCTTATTTACATTAAACGCAGAAAATTTTTATTTGTAAACCATTCTTATAACCTACCAGAAAAAGAGAGATAGAGAATATCTTGTGACACGATGCTGTTTCACAAGAAGTATTTAAGGACTGCTTGGTTTCAAAATGCTTTTCACCCTTTTCCAAAACAAATAATTCTCCTTCGAACATCTTTTGCTTCTCCATCTTTTTTTCTAATTAAAAGCATAATCATCTCACTCTCATTCACATCTCATTAATTCTGTATAACATATGCCATACAAATTATAATGCTATTGTTATAGTTTTAAATGACAATTCTTAGAAAAATTCTTGCCTTTTGTTATATCGGAAAATTTTGTTTATTCGAACGTGAATTTCTATGGATATCTAATATTCATAAGACATAGACATTTGTTCGGACATCATTTTTTTCTTAGAAATGAAAAGTGAACATCCCTATCCAATATAAAATAATGAAAAAGTTTCTATTTTATATCGGTTGAAGTAAACTTTAATATCTGTGGAATATATCTTTATTGAAATAGGAAAAAAGCCCATGTCTGCTTATAAATTCTGAGTTGTGTAAACCTTCCAAGGCAGCTTATTAACTTAATGGTATAACATTGTACGGGTCACGTTTCAAGTTATACATTAATAAATGTCCACGACAAACGGTTTTTTTATATTTTCGTGTAGTTGTGTATTATTCACAACACTTATATACATTGGTAGTTAAGTAAATGTATGTGAGTAGTAAATTTAAGATTGAAAGGATAAAATATTGTTTATATATCCATAGTACAAAAAAGGATTATACTTGAATATTTTACCTCATAACTTGTACGGTAGTATTAGTATTTGTAATGACAAGCTCTGTTCTGTATCGTGGTTCTCAAAGTGTGATTCTGTAAAAGAATCAGGGATCGTGAATGAATTTTCAAAATAATAAGTAACAAATAAAAATATATAAATATATACTTGGGTTTCCTTTTCGGAAAGCAGATTCTTTATCGAAAGAGACAGGAAATGAGGAAACTGTGCAAAAACTTCTTGTAGTAGTAGTTTATGAAACATAATTTTAAACCATGTAGGGAAGGAGTTAAATAATAAACTGCTTTTCAAACAATATTTACCTGTACCATAAGACGGTTAATTAAACACAAGATCTTAATGAAAACAATTATTCAATAACACGTATGATTATCTATCTATCTAGGAACTTTGGACAGCAACTGTCCCAGATATTCTCTATTATGACTTGTCCTCAGAATTAACCAAAACAATTATATAACAGGAGTTGAGTTCGTAGAATGAAAATAAGGAAAAAACTTAATAGGCTCAGATCTCTCATCTTCGTTAAAACAAGCATCCACGGCAGCTTTAACAACGCTGTCTATTGAAAATTCATAACTTGCACGTTAAGTGTGGAAGAAGGTGTTAAATTTTTGTTTCGATTTACCTAAATGACTCGCATAATATTTGGCTGTGATGGTATAGCTTTTTGGAAGATATTGAATAACAATGTCTTCTCAAAGTAGAAATCATTTCCTTTCCCATAGATGGAACAGCCGTCATTTTTTTTTGGCGGAGAAGAGCCATTAGTCGTCACTATAGAGGCTGATCTTTTGTTTTGTGCAATGTCGAACGCAAGTTTCATTTGTCGTAATAAATCGTCCCATAAAATCTACCTCGTATTTTCGCAAATACTATAAATACTCACGGAAAATTTTCATTCGTGCCAATTTTTGATGAACATTGAACACCCATCTCGCGGAGAGTGCCTTCATAGCCAATTATCATTCAAAATGTTGCGTATTCTTTAGATGCGTTTACAGCGTCCATTGTCCCCGACGTTTTTAAAGGAGAGTCTTCTACTACCATACTACTACTACTTCTTTATCAATTTCCTCCATTTTGGAAAATTTCGGATGTCTACCACGCTGTTCGTTTTTAACTGTGTACAACCACATTTGAATCCATGAACCAATGCATCAACTGTCGAAAATGAAGAAGCCGTATTTTTCAGACCATTCTTCATCTCATTATGAATATTTGTTACTAAGTCTTTCAAGAAGAAGTGTTTAAAGGCAGTACAAATTTCATTACTGTTCACCTTCAAATTGTTGATATGGTCTTAGTTAAACAGTCGTTAACAACGTAATTAATACACGTACTCATAAGAAACTTGACAGTTGATGTTAGAGAGTTAACTTGCCTGCCCATTACAAAGACAGCCTGAAACTGCATCGTCTATTCTACGGATTTGTCGGTCCACGCTTGTAATCCTTACGTCCTTACAACAATGTTCTGTGACACAAATACTACAGGAAGGCTTGTTATTTTTATAGAAAATGTAACTTTACAAATACAATTCGTTTTAAAGTGGCTTAATGGGTTTCATATACCTAATAATTCTTTAATTATAACAATAGCAATGACGACAGTGTAAAAATTGTGTTCCATACCATAACTCCTCTTTTATCTTAAAGCAATTCAGAAGAAATTAACTTTGGTTCCAAGAATAATTTTAAGAATGATGAATACTTTGCAGGCCTTTTCCATTTGCGTCAAATAATATCACTGGGTGTCATATTCAGATGTAATAAAGAATTGAATAAATATTTACTATATGTTAATAATTCTAAAGTAGCTGAATAATTAATTTTTCAATTTTTATTAGCTCAATTTGACAATTTATTTCATATTTCGCAATCTGTCTCTTCATTGTGTACCCTTCTATTACAACCACTATCAGAAACAATTAATGGTCGACATATGCGTTGACATTTCCTATCGTCCATTGTTTCACATGGACGTGCATATTTCCGTGAAGTACGTATTTAGCATTGAATGGTGAGTTTTGCATATCATATTCGTAGATACTCATATATATTCAACACATGTATGTACTTATATTTACTCGTTCATCCTCACTCCCTTTTTCCTGTCGCAACAGGACGTCCACAACGTTTACTAGATGCGTCCTTCGTTATTATTTCAATATTCGCTGTGCATATTGTAACATTGATAACATCCCGGACTAGTAAATGTCAGGTCGGTGTTCATAGTGGCAACACCCAGGGGATTGTTTCGACTTATGCGACGATAACGGAATTTTATGTGTCATTGCCTTAAAAATGCATTCATGTTCATCACGCTATATGATGATCGCATTAAGAATGTCACTTAAATATTATTTGAATAACGATACTCCATTTCATCTCGTTTCTTTTTATCTCTTAAAATACAATGTATGTATAAAATTTCACGTATTTTCATTTGTCACACTTTTTGATCTCCATACCATTATGATGTTATCAAAAGGTTAGAATATCAAAAATCCAGTTAATTTATTCATGTATATAGCAAAATATATTATTACATATGAAGCATGTAAATGTAAATGTAGAGATTAGAGGCACAGCTAGCCTTAAGTGAAATAAAAAAGCTTTTGATTTACTATTATTTTATTTAATAAAATTTGTGTTTTTCTCCAGGAATCTCGGATTTGTTGTTAAAAAGGTATTTTTGTTTTAATATGACACATGACTGGTTTTGCAGCTCAACTGAATAAATTGGAAACGTTTGTTTTCGTATCTCTGTAATATTGACAGAAACACCAATATAATAATATAGACTAATATAATTTGGAGAGTTATAATAAAAACAAAAGTTGCAAAGAAATAAATTGAAAAGCCTTATTTTTGAATCAGTACGTTTTGCAAAAAAGAATTAAGCTCTTAATTTGTCGTCTTCAATATCTATAAAACAACATCGTCTGATTTTCAAAAAATGTGTGAAATTGTAAAAAAATTATCAGTCTTCCAGTTTACCTCCTAATGTTCGGTTGATGAAGTTGAAATAATTTTTATTTTGTCGGATTTAAGAATTTTATCGACATTCTTGGCTTCCAAATTTATTTGAGCAAACTGCTTGCCCCTCATATATGTAGATATCTTTTACAAGACATGTAACAAAAACATTTACGGGGTTTCAAAAAATAATTGTTATGATGGTTAAAAAAGCAACGCCAATAGTAGAGTTTTTAAGAATTTCTTCCATCGTGCCTTTCCAATCAAAACAGTAGTCTTCCCTGATCTTCAAATTGGTTGAATAATCTTTAATAATATTACTGTACGTTTCTGAGTTAATTTTGAAAAATATTGCTTCTAATTCTGTATAAGAAAGATATATCGGTCGATTGTACAGTTTAAAATTTACTTAAGAAAAGAAAGCTGTGTACGGTGTACTACGTACTTCGTTTCAAAGAAACGTTAAGCTATATTACGAGTTTATTTTACGCTTCGCTCATATTTATTGGCCATCGCTGTATATTTTTTTTGCCAAATTTTCGTGTGCATATTAAAATTAAATAATTTCAATTCTTACTAACTTTCGCTATCTTTCGTGACTCTTGAATGTCAATTTCATTGAATTTATTTTTATATGACCATGGGGAGTTATTTTTTTTTCTACCTAGTCCTGCCATAAATACTGATATAAAGGTTTTTAAGTACAAAAAGAAAACTGCAAGTTGGATTTAAATTATCTTTTGATAATTTATTTTGGCAATAGTAAGCTACAAAATACAATGCAAATTACTCGAAATGGCCGCCATTTGCCTTAATACAACGCCGAAGTCTGCAGGGCCACTCATCAATCGCTGTACGGACGATATCCATGGGAAAATTGTAGACTGCTTCTGTTAACGCTTGCTTCAATGATTCCAGGTTGCGATGGGGTCTTCTACAGACCATGCCCTCTAATATTGACCACAGTTTGTGGTCGAGCGGATTTAGGTCTGGGCTTGCTGACGGCCAATAGTCAGTACTAATAAACTCAGGTACATGATTTTCAAGCCATTGCTGAGTTGTTTTGGCCTTGTGAGCGGGCGCAGAGTCTTGTTGGAATATCCATGGTTGGTTTTGGAACATGGTATAGTTCAGGGACTCCATTACATTGTTTAAAATGTCTCGTTGATAGTTTTTGGTCGCTGTTTTAACACCTTTTTCACAAAAATGCAAGGAAGTGACACCGTCATAGGTTACTCCCCACCAAACCATCACTGAAGCAGGAAAATGACCTCGCTGAATCCTTGGCACCACTTCACTGGCTTCCTTGGAGGACCGTGCATACACCCTATCATTTTGCTTGTTAAAAGTTTCTTCCACGGTAAAAATTTTTTCATCAGAAGACAGAATTTTTTTGTAACGCTCTTTGCCGTACAACTATATCAGGTGTCTGCATTTTTTCTTCGTATTCTTTTTTAATTAAACGTTAAGGCGCTGTCCTGTTTGTCGTTTGAAAGCTCTAAGTCCTAGGTCTTGTTTAATGATACGGCTCATGGTTCTCGGAGCAATACCCATTTCACGAGCCATGATTTTCTGTTTGCGGACAGGATGTCGATTGATGCGGGACCTCACAGCGTTGATGGCCTGTGGTGTAGGACCTATGCGAGGCCTGCCAGATTTTTACGGTCGATTACATTTCCAGCAACAATGAATAACTTAACAGTACGATACACAAACACACGCGTAATATTTAACGGTTTCAATAAATCAAAAATACGGGCTCTTTCTATTCCACACTTATGAAGTGTAATAACCGCAATACGGCTCTCTTTATCCGACCATTCCATAATGACGACTCACGCTATAGTGAAATTGTTCGGCACTTTTGCAAAGCATATATCAAATGTCAGAACTGCCAACATAAAATTTTTGTGCTTTCAAGTTATCATCCGCAAAAATGTGCGTTTACACTTGTATCAAAACTTAGGGCAGGACTAGGTATATGTACTTGTATTTATTCTTCTGATATTAATGTTTATTATTCTAAAATGACATACTACGCCATCTGTACTATTCAATCTTAAGTAGATATACAGATGTGCTAGGTTTCTACTTGTTGTTTTGCAAATATTGGCTTTTTTATAGATTTGGGATAGCAAATAAAGCCAATTGAAACATTCTAAGACCTTAGAAAATATTGGCTGTAGTAATGAACTTGAAATTATCTTATTTTCCCCTTTTGTTTTCTTGTTCATGACGTTGTTGGTCAAGCGTCTACAAGTGGATGAACAATGTGATTTGGTCACTTTCGTGAACCTACATTCAGGTCGTAACTGTTCTATAAAAAAGGTTATGGAGGTTGGACGTTGGAGTTTTGAATAAAGAAAGGAATTTTCTTACGACTGTATGTCGGAACAAAGAGTATTGACATTTGACTGTATTTATCGGTTTGTGAGACACGTGGTATATAAATAGTCGATAAATTGCACTGGCTGTGGAAAAGGACATCCATCTTCAATTATGGGATTAAAGAAATTCTACGAAAGGAAATTCATTTTCATTAAGCAACCCTCTATCTAATTCAGGTAGAAATAATGAATCTTTGTGGTACCTGTGTTTAATTGGGGTTTTGTTTCTTTTTTTTTGGTTCCATGCAGATTTCTTAAAAGCAGTACGAGCTATTTTTTTAGTGTTACCTGGAATGAGCACATATTCTAAGCCAGAGAAGGTAAGGTGAATTAAACTAAATAGCAACTAATCCAGAAGAATCAAATTGTGGCATGGTACTTCAACATTACAGTGCTTTGTTGAGGAAGACGAGCAGCATTATCTGTGATTAAAAAATCGACTCGGGCTTGTGAATAGGTTGAGAAGTCACTCTAATTTTGCTACACTATTACATTTATATTTCAGGATTTATACAAGGTAACCCTATTGCTTTCTTGTTGTGAACGAGGGATTCATTACTCTCTAGAGGCGATATCTTTATCAAATGTTTACAATAGTTTAGGAATCCATATTACAAATTTTCCTGGTAACTTATACAGATGGTAATTTTATGCAATGGTTCCTGAATTTATACTGGAAATTTTCCTATTAGTATACATTATACAGCTGGTAATTTAAACAGATCAGTACCTAGTGTAATAGTATGACCATTAACTTGTACTAAGTAACTAAATAGTGAAAGAAAATTAATAGATCTAGTCTCTCCGTTAATTAGTATCAATAAAATTATAATCCTTTCATTTCGTTTATTATTAACCCATTAAAAACCAAGGCAATTAAAAATGAAAACTTGTTTAATTAATTTATTTAATTTAGTTAAAATATACATAAGGAACATAAAAAAATTATAAAAAAAAACTGTTGTTTTGGAGCTGTACCCAAACGCGTACAATGGCTTAATTAGTATGCTTATTTTTGAATGTGATATATTTTAAAACACTCCCTTTCTAGACAAAATGCAAGGTCACATTGTTCACACTTCCATCTAATTCTACTATGGCATTCGCGGCATCGTAAAAGGTAGCTACTCTAGGTGCCAGCGAGCGTTTCGAAGTTGGCAGTGTCTGCGTATAATTTCGAAGATAGTAGCGAACAAAATGACGCGGAAGCTCTAACAGGTCCATTTGTGACTTCTTTGCAGTTTCATATAACTTCCACGCATTGACCACAACGGAACTCAACATTGTGGTAAAAAGCGGCCACCACCATTTCTGTCCTCGAAATTTTATTTTTTTTCATTTTTTTAATTGTTCAAGTGGAATATCATCTTCACTATGGCTGCCACAAAATACCTCTATTTCACCTGGCACATCGTATGGTATACGATCATTTTCAATATTTTCGGCGACACCTTCTTCATCTGTGTTATAATCCGGGCTTGGGGGTATAATAGCAATTTCAAATTCGGGGTGATCTTCCCCAGCTTCAACATAATTCAGGGCACAGTTCAAGGTATTGAAATGTCTGCCGTAAAAACTTGACGTTTTTATAGTAGGAAATTCCATTTTTATGTGGGAAAAAGTGCATACCCAATAAACTATTGTACTCAATTGGGGTACACCAATTTTTCTAATCACCCAGCGTCGTTTCAATTAGTTTTTTATCTTTCACCTTTTTATAAATTGGGAACACAGTTATTCCTCTATGCAAAACTATAACAAACACTTACTATAATGCAAAATTGACGCAAAGGTATTAAAACTAAACAAAATATACAGTAACGGTACTATTTCTAAACAGTTCGTTGATGTGTTGTTTTTAAACACATTATGTTGAATGCAAAACCAAAAGAAACGTCTCGTAATTTCATTTCTCGTAAAATTTATGCATATTTAAATATCGCCTTTTTTCTGTACTCAAGCAGGTACAATGGCTAGGAATGGGTTAATGGAAACTATTTAATGTATAAACTTGTTATATATCAATCTTGTGTGAACTAGTTATACTTATGTACTTATACTTGGGGAATCATATGATCAAGTTTTGTTTTTTTGCTGTAATTACTTATTTATCTATCCTAGATGAGTGTGTGTTACATATCATATTAATCGCTAATATAATTTTTTGTTTCGCAATATATAAAATTTTCTTATATAATATTAAGATACTGTGTGCCCACTATCGTATTATAAAGATTTTTCATATATTTCAATATTAACAGTTGACGAATTGTGTTAATGCATTCTTTATTTTTTAAATAAAACACTTAATTCTTATTGGTACTTTGGTGTTTTATTATTTTTACTTATATAAACCAGTTTTGACGCGCACAACCTGGGGCGATTTCAGCCGTTCTGGGCCGATTCTTTTTTCTGATGTAACCATATTGGCGCATACGAACTTTGTTCCTATTACGTACAAACACATACATTCTCCTAAAATCCACGTGCTTCAGTATTCGCACGCACTTCTAGAGATTTAAATGCTGTAGCGCCCATTTATAAGATCTTGTATTGAGAGAACCCTCTCTAACTCTTGCAGTTACTGGCTAGTTTCCACCCTAGAAGTAGCCAAGAATATCCTTCAGGTAGGCATTACAGGCATTATAGTATTAATCTTAACATTAGAATGCTAATACTGCTGATATTTTAATTTATCGGTTAAAAAGTGGACGATGTCTTTTAAACATAATGTCTTTAAGAAAGTAAAGTCTTGAACTTTTTCCAACAAAATTTATTGATATATAGTCACAAAGGTATTTGTACACCCCGTAAATGTTGAGTAACATCAAGTGTGAACATTTGGCTATGATAAAATATATTTACGTCCATTTAACAACTGTCAAAAGCTAAAAGGCTATTCGTAGTAATATGAAAACAGTTATTATTTACAATTATAAAAGAATATGCTAGATAATCTAACATCGAATATCACAAAAGTTTCCGTACGCTTTATTTTTATAAGATATTTTCCCATTGTTAATTTAGAACGAATTCTGTAAATACTTATCATAATACCACATGTATGTCACAAATGAATTGTAAAAGTAAACATATGTTTGATAATGTGTGCGAGTTAACAACACTAAACAAAGAAAAAAAACCTTAGGCCAAATAGTCAAATTTATCAAAAAAAATGTGATCTGCAATGCAGATTATAAAAAATATATATAAAGTATCTTGAACCGTTGACATTATACCGAAAAATAAGCATCTAAAAATTCTAAATGAAAGCGATCAGAGAACTGTTACAAGTGCAATGTTAAAATTCATAGAGAGGTGCAGTAGGGACGGCCGCATAGATGGAATCTGATACTGGAAAGAAAGTACATTAAGAAACATAAAGAGAATTTCTAGAAAAACTGGTTATAGCCGTAGACTATCACCTAAAAATATAGAGCATATATGTTAGGTGAGTATTAACGTCCCTAACGAAAGGTTTTTTACGTGCTATTCTTTTGTATTCCTCACATTTAACGAGCATATTTTAGGAGTTTATATGCACCAAGTAAATTTCTTTGAGTTCATGAAGAACCAAAACGTTGAGCTTACTGAAGTATTCCGACTTCTTTATGCAGACGTGAAGACATTGTAGAATGGTAAATACTTAATATTTCTGCAATCTTTCGTGTTGTGTGCCGCGAGTTTGAGTCGATCAATATTTTTGTTTTGCGATCATCAGTCTCACCGAGTCTCCCTGAATGAGTTTTGACGTTTAGATTAAAATCACCATTGTGGAATTTCGTGAACCATTGACGCTCTTGTAAAATATTACCGTTAACTTTATACAATTTTTCAGAAAAATGAAGCACATTCTTCCTTTTACGGAAGTAGAAGAGTAAAATATGACGAAAATACACGCATTGGTCTCGCCGTTTTGTCCAATTTAGAACTGTCAACTGTCATAATGAAATAGTAATAAAGATCCGAATGCCCCCAGTACTTGCAAAAATGAACTAAGACCATCTCTGGCAAAAACGCGTCATGATATTCTCGACTCAATACTTTTTGTTTTATTAATTTTTGGACTAATCTTTATAAATACGCTCGTGTACACAGGTTTTGCGTCAAAAAGATTCAGTATTTCAAAGGGCCAAATAGATTAATAATAGCAATTTGGCAAAGTAAGAATCTACATACGTCAGTACCTATCGAATTACTATTTGGCAGTTGATGAAACTATTAACTCTTCTCCATTCTCCTAAAGAAACACTCAACTCATTTAAAAATGAAAACATTATTAACAATATATTCCAAGATAAAAATACAGACACATTTCGATTTAAATGTTTATATTGATCAGCGGTCAATAGCCTTATCTAATGCACTTCTTGAAGGGATATATCGTTGTATTTCTACTGAAAGAGAATATATCGACTAAATAATGACTTTTTTTAACAACTTTTGTGCTTTTAAACCTTTCAGTTATCCTTGGAACAATAAGTATTTGTCGGTTATGAATGAAAGACAATGTATTTCGAAACTAAAACTGTCAGTTTTCAAACAGACGTTTTCATAGTAAACATGTAAATATATGTGTGTATATAACAAAAATTGAAATAATATGTACATTGTTCGCTTACAATGTTATCACTCAGCTGTTTGTACATTTAATTACTCAGACAATAGAATTCTCTCGTGAAACTGTTTACTAACGAAGTTGCTAGACAGTTTCATATCAAAGTACTATTCTCCATTGTCATCTTTACACTTCAGGTGCATATGTAATTATATATATTCGGCTATTAATAACATACGAGGTTTGGCTGTTAAATAACGAAACTGCGCCCCTTACTTCGCGCAAGCGCATCGGGCGAGGCTATAATTAGAATATTATTGCCCTTGGTACTTCCCAAGCAACAGCCCCTAGTGTCATCTCTTTGTCTGCTTTACTTTACTTTCAAGCTTTAATTGTAGAGGACACTTAGTAGTGTCGTGTTAACGATTGACATAAAAATCGAGCTGCTAATTAACCTGAAATTCTTTGTCAAATTAAAAAGATCGCTAACAGAATGTTTACAAATCTTAACGTAGATGTTAGGTAATAAGGCTATATCACTTGAGAGAGTTTTTGAATGGCACAAACAGTTTTCCAAAGGTCGGAAAGAGGTCAAAGATGTTGAACGTCTTGTCGACCTGTGACTGCAAGACCTGAAGGGAACGTTCAGAAAGTTAATGAAATTGTGCGAAAAGACTGACGTCTGAGCATTGGGATGATTGCCGATATGATAAACATTCACAAAGAAACAATAAGACACAAATTTTTGTCATGCTTAATTCATCATGCAAATTAAATATGACAAAAGTTTGTGCTCAAAATGCCCTATCTGTGAAGCAATTTTTAGCGGACAAGCGCTATGCCGTGCTTGATCATCCTCCCTATTCGCCAGATCTCGCACCATGTGACTTCTATCTGTTTCCAAAAGTGAAAGGTGCATTAAAGAGAACACATTTTCAGTCTGTGGAGCATGTAAATGCAAAAACAGCAGTTGTTGAAGAGGCTGATAACTGATGAACTACAGCATTGATTTGAACCATGGAAGACACGTATGCAGCTGTATATAGATAGGGAAGGAAAGTATATTGAAGGGGCTAGAAGTGAAATATAAGTTTATTTGCAATAAATAACCTTTCTCACACCAGTCTCGTTAATTGCCACACCTCGTACTTTCTTAATTGATAATAATGTATTTGTTGGTATTAGATTAAACTACTCACTTATACAGTGATTACAAATTGTGACATAGAAACTCATCGAGTTATAGCAAAGATAGGAAATACATATATTCAGTAATAAGCAACCAATTGAGTTTTTTCGGAAACCTTTCAATATAATGCTAAAAGACGTTTAATTGACGAGAAGTTAGTAGAAAATCTGATGATATTTTTACGTTTTATCTCACAATAATCAGATAATCAAGTCTTATTATGCTTTAACTTCGGGATACATAAAGTTAAGTTAGATAAAGGCACCTATTTTCTCATATCAGTTCTAACTTGCACCCATGAGCTATCTATTTTCCTCTTAAATACCAAATTCTTTCGCTCTGATCAAAAATAATTTGCTCACTTATTGTATATAATTAAATCGAAACCTGTTACTGGTCTTTCGCATAGACCAACAACTTTATTCATATTATCAAAGTTGTCGACTTCAGGCGCTCACATCTAATGTGTGAATATAATAATTCAAACTAAAATCAAATAGTATATAAGTCAGAGAATTACTTTACCGCAAAGAAATCCGGTAGTTCACGTTCTCCTGGGGCAACTCTTCTATTTAGCTTTACTCGATGATAGCTTTAAGAGCTGGAAAGCAAAAACCCTGCATGGCTAAAAATAAGCTAGCAAGGCATGGTTAAACTAGGATCGTAGAGCAATGATGTGCGATGGGCAGAGCTGATCAGCTAGGTGATCTAGAATTTCTAAGGCTAACATACAAAAATTACTGTAACAGAACCAATGTTACATGGAGGTTAAAAAAGGCTAACTTCAGCAAACATACAAAGAAGTCAAGAGATACCAAAGAGATACTGGAATCAGCTCAAACAATTTCAGTTAGCAGTCAGCATATTTGGCGAATTGTAACTGTCTTTAAATATTGATAAATCTTTTGTGTAGATCAATTAAGGTGTAGTTCCTGACAGATCAGCTTAAGTATCATCAGATTACGTTAGGAATAGGCCTGTATGCATATAAGCAATATTGCATGCAGTTATGCAGGAATGCAGGAATGCTAAACATACCACATCTTGTAGCCAGATATACTTTACTTAAGAATTCTTAGACGACTTCATATTTAAGTTTCTTAAGCACAATATTCTATTTAATTCCACATTTTTCCTAATTTTAGATTATATTTAGACTTTAATATATGTACATATATAACAAAAGTAAAAGGTAGTTACTAATTTCTTATTTTGGGATTGTGTTATTCTCCACCATATTCTAACTTGTTATTGAGATTGTGTTCTGCATTTCCTCTGTATCCAATATAGTGTGCTTTGAATTGTTTTAAATAGAAATTCGAGTTAGCCACATACATATATCTATAAACTTGGTATTATATTCTAACGTCCCCAACTTTTTATGAATTTTCTGATATTTCTCACATTTGATTCGAAATTGTTAAAATGTTGAAATGTCAATCTGTCGCACAGTCAAGTATTTATTTTTTAAAGAACTAAATGCTCGGCTAATATGTAACAAACTTTTGGTGATAATGCTTCTTCAAAAACTGCAAATTATCATTCATTGCGCAGTTTAAGAGTATTGATATGAGCACTGAAACTGGTGCGTGACCGGGGCCATCACAAACTACAACTCTGGAAGGAATCGGCAAAGTCAATGATGTAGTTTTGAGTGACCGAGGAATTGACACCAAGGCTAGTATTATGGCCATAATAACTGTTAGCTCTACTAAAAAGGATTATTGCAGGCATGCCATTTTATGCTTATAGTTGTGCATATTAAAGCTGATAAAAAAGGTGACCACTACTAATCTTGAATTATGATCAAAAAATGAAAACAAACAATAATTCGAAGCTGTTTAACATTTTTACAGTTATTTGTTACGGTTGACGAAACCTGGCGTCATCATTATATTATTGAATCCAAACAGTAACCTAGAAAGAAAGCCCAGACTTCTCCAATAACGGGTGAAGTAATTGTTACATTTTTTTGTGAATCGAAAGGGGACAACTTTCATAGACTATCTTGCAAAATATTAAACTGTATTATGCTGCTTTACTAGACACATCAATGCAAACAATTTCTAAAAAATAATCTTGAATGGATCATAAAAAGCTCTCTTTCTTCACAATAATGCACCTTCTCATAGCAATCAAATGAATTAACTGAGATTTCGGATTGTACCTCGTACACCTATTTGCTGCATCTAGTTCCAAGTCACTATCATTTACCACCCAAATTTTTCGCTAAAGAGAGAACTAAAGAGTTTCATACGGATGAAGAACTTATTATGAAGCAATATTTTGAGAATTTTGAGAAAGATTATTGCAAAACTGCCATAATGGCACCACAGTACCGCTGGTCTAAATGTTTTGAACTTGAAGTGGAGTATGTTGAAAAATAACAACAGAGCAAAGATTCGTCATATATTACATTACAATGACTTGAGATTTTAATAAATTAAAAATTCATTACTCTTTTACATGTTCTGCAAGGGAGAGTATCTATTCATCCTATCACAAAGAAATAAACGCAGAAAATATTCCTTTTCCTAGAATAACTTCCTTTCGCATCCCAGTTAGACTTTTTTTTCTTACGCTTGCCGTTAATTTGGTTATGTTAATTTTTTTTTATTTTTTTGCACGCTCTTGCAAACATAGCCAAATCTGAACTCTTCTAAAATTGGATTAGATTATTCGATGGCAGCGCATCGCTGTCAAACGCACTGCTCTGATTGATGATCCCTCCTGTTCGTTCCCAGTTTTCGATTGACGGTCGACCGACATAAATAGTTGTAATTCGATACTTCGCGATCAGATGGCGCTTTCAATCAGACATTAATGTTTTATGGTGGCGGTGGTTAACCACGCGCACCCGTCGTCGCCAGCTGGCTAACTATGAGTAATTAATTTTCGATAGTAACGATATCGTTGCATATTGTCAGGATGCAATAACATGAAATTTTTGATATTAATATTTGTAAAGTAATAATGAAATACTACTTTGTAAAGTAATACTGAATTAGTGAGGGTATTTTCCAGTAAATAAATGCTTAACTAAAAAATCGTTTTATGAATGATAAAATCTCATAAATTGGGAGCATTTATACTTATTAATTTCCCGATAGCAAAATAAGTAACAATGAATTTCTTTCAAATAATATAATTGAAAAAACACTTAAGTTTGTCTCGAACGAAATTGAATATAAGCCTAAATATGGAAACATAGGAATATTTACTGTGATGTAATTTAATGTTACATGCAATTTTGACTACCTAGTTGCTACCTGCTTCTAATAAATGCGCAATAATTTTATAATTAATCGAAGAGTAAGTAAAAAAGCCAGTGTTTTACTTAAACATCATAATGATATTTATTTAGTAATGCCAAAATCCAATAGAAAAAACTGTTTTGTTCCTTCCTATGATCACATAAAATTGCTTCATGTGTATCATTTGCATTACATCACTTACACGTAATCGATACACCTTAATTTTCTTAATTTTCAGGAGAACCATTTTTCTTTATGATCAAGTACCAACTAACTTTGTCATCAATTGTCAATTGTGCGTTTATCTATTAAATATCCTTCCCGTCACTATTGTTTGTAGTTTATAGCTAGCACTACACTAATATTCATAAGAAGCTTGTTGATGGCGGAATTGCATATCCATTTATTGCTAGCTTTATACATTTTTTGCTATACGAGGGCGGTCCCAGAAGTAACCGACCCAACAAAGAAAACGCAAAAATTTTGGAAAGAAATAAATTTATTTTTTAACATATTCTCCTTTCGGCTCTATACGCTTTTCCCAGCGATGTTCAATAAGTTCGATACCCTTTTTATAATAAGAACTCTCTTGCTCCTCAAAATAGTCCTTAACTGCTGACATCACTTCATCATCGTTGAAGAATCTTTGACCACTGAGCCGTTTTTTCAAGTTTGGGAACGGAAAATAATCCGAGGGGCTAAATCTGGCGAATAGGGTGCATGAGGTAGCAATTCGAACTTTAACTTATTAATTTTGGCCATTGCAATAACGGATTTGTGAGTTGTTGCATTCTCTCGATGAAACAACACTTTCTTCTTAGCCAAATGCGGCCGTTTTTGCTTGTTTTCATCGCTTAAACATTGCAATAAGTTCGAATAATACTCGCTGTTGATAGTTTTGTCTTTTCCAAGATAGTCAATGAAAATTATTCCACGCGCATTCCAAAAAAACCGATGCATGACCTTGCCTGCAGATGAAATGGTCTTCGCCTTCTTAAAAGCCGGTTCTCCCTTTTGAGTCCATTGTTCTGATTGTTCTTTTGTCTCGGATGTGAAGTGATGGACCCATGTTTCATCCATGGTTATGAAACGGCGCAAAATTCTGTTCGTTGCTGTGAAACTTCGCTAAACACTCAATTGATACATCTTCACGACACTGTTTTTGCTCGAGTGTGAGCAAACGCGGCACCCATCTTGCACACAGCTTTCTCATGGTAAAATTTTCAGATAATATGCGATGTACCGCACTTTTTGAAATGCCTACTATGTCTGCTAGCTCGCGCACTTTCAGTCGACGATTATCCGGTACCGGTTTGTGGATTTTCTTCACCATTACTAGAGTCGTCACCTCATTTGGTCGACCACTGCGATACTCGTCTTAGCAGCTCGTACGGTCTCGTATAAACTCTGCTACCCAATATTTCTGTTTTGCAAATAAAGAAGCAGACACACCCAGAGTAGAATTCAGTTTAAATAAAAGTATTGTATCACGTAACGATGACCAATTTTCTCCATTTTCACAAATTCACTGAATACGTTCACTATTGGTGGCTGCCAAGCAAATACTAAACAACGTGACGTCTTCAAACTTGAAACTTATGCTTTATAGAATGTGTGCTTTCTAATACAGTGATATTTTTCAAACAACTACCGCCGTCTCTAGGTCGGGCCTGGTACTTGTGGGACCACTGTCATACATATGTAACTCGTCGGCAATATTTCGGAAACACTTAGAAATATTATTGTTTATTATCGAGTGTTTTTGTAGACAATTCAAGATTTATCCTAACATTTTCATTTATTTAACTCGTGATATCTGAAGAACATAATTAAATTTTTCTAAAGAATTTAAAGCAAAAATGTATAGGCAAGCATCAATCCAATTTCAATTGTCCACTTTGATCTTTCGTGGCAACAATATCTGACCTTAAATGTAATAATTAATATCGTAACAAATGGATCTAAACTGGGAATATTGACTTTTAAAATAAATTTAAATGTTCTGAAACTTTAATTAAAAAACAAATTAATGACATGTACATTCCTCACCTGGTTATAATGAAAATTTTATTAAATACTTCCAATCTTTTACTTTTTTCGTGCTAAAAGGCATTGCATTGTAGAATACTGAATAGAGTTTATGATAGTCGAAACGATTTGCAGAAACATTTGCGACTGTGATTTCTTCAATTTCAGACCCTTTCTATGATGAATTGCTTAATTTTATCTTTACCATATTCTTTTTCACAATATAAGTTGAATTAGTTAAATTGATTGACAAGTATCGTAATAAACTTAGAGCAGGAAATGATTTATTGTCATGTTAGTATCATTATGTCTTTCTTATAAACCTAGTTTACATTTTTGTATGACTTCTTACAGCAACATTTTACCAAGTTCTGTGTCCTTCTATCGTTATTTGCGTCAAACTACTTATTGAGTCAAGTTTCTTTACGTTATGACTCTTTTTCCAGATTTTCGTGTATTGTGTCAGCTTTCTTATGTGCTTCCATACTCTATGCAGTTTTCTTCATTTCTTCCAAAAACGATTTACCCAGACTTCGACTTCTGTTTCTTCTTTCTGATTTGGCTTCAAGTACCTTCCGTGTGATTCTTCTCTCTCCTTTGTGTACATGCCTTAGTCATCTTAACTGTTTTTCCCCAATAATAGAGGGCTTCAATTTCTGGTTGTTTCCTATGTCTTATTTATAATCTTACTCTGTGTTGTTTTCTTTGCTATATCTTCTTCAAGAATCCTATCGTTCTTGCTTTACAGACGCATGTCACTTTTGCACTTTTTGGAATTTATGGTTTGCAGTCAACTGGTCTTTTCTCTTAAGGTAATTGTCAATCTGTCCATATCATCGAATATATTTCCTGATCAATTGCTGAGTAATTATAGACCAATCTCTGCTATCTCTAATTTGGCAAATGTTTATGAGAAGGTAGTGCATTCTCAATACTTGTTTCCTTAACTGACTGAACCACTATGACTTTATTTCAGATTTATTGACAATGGACTGGCGTGAACGTGTGTAATTTACACTGTCCCTTCTAAAGCATTTGAAACTTGGTTTAGTTCGTATTTCTTTGTCTCCTTCGTTGTTATTTAGCTCTTTTATTATTTGTTTTTTCCATAAATCATCTACTTTTTCAAGTTGATTGTACTCTAGTTACGAAAGCTGATGTCATAGCATTTTCTCTGAGATTGTCTCTAGTGACGAAGTTGACGAACTTCAAATCAATGTAATTTCTTAGCTGGATAGTCAGAATTAATCATTAAGGATAGTTACTTCAAGAACGTGACTGAAAAGTAGAATCTTGATATTTGACGCGAACCTCATCTTTATATCATTCGTTTTAAATATGTGTTTCGAGGCTTTTAAATAACTTGCGCGTTGCTAAGTATTTCAGCGACATCGTTTTACTATCGTTATACAACGCTTATGCATTAATCAATATAACATATATTTCTATAATGTGGTGTCCCATACATATTGCAAGTCCTTGACTACGGAACGTATCCATCTTTGTATTGCTTCTTTTAGTCAAGATCGACGCGGTTTGTCCGCAAAGAGATACATTCCCAGGATGAATTGCTCTTACAACGTAACATGCATTCAGTGCTGGGGGGAACGCTCTTTGTGGTAGATTTTTATATAATCTTGTTAGTAACAACATTGACTGTCATGTGTTCTCTGATTCCATGAAATAACTCCAGAGGCAATTATGCATTTATGATTACGTTTGGAAGGATAACTGTGTTGTTACGGACACCAATACATATATTAATTTATGGGAAAAGAAGCGTATGTGTACTTTTATTTTATTATAATATACTTCTGTGGCATACACTAATTTAATACACAATAATGAGTGTAATGTATATTTATCCCGTTTTTGGCCTCGACTTGTTGGGTAATAAAGATTATTATTATTATTGAAATGTAATATCTATGTTTATAAAATTCGTATAAACAGAACTCAATTCTAAATTAATTATTAATGACTAAAGTTATACCTTTAGATTTTAAATTATCGCTTACGCATTTCTTGGCTGTAAAACGATCACTTTAAACAAGGAAGCTATTGTATTATGCACTTTATTGTTTATGAATTAATGGTTTTACAGATTTGCTTGTAAATGTAGCAATATTATCAAACGGAATGCGCTTATTGTTTTAAATTAATTCTACAGACTACTCGTGTATTATTGACTGATAACAATCTCGTCTTTAAATTAATAAAGATGAAGACGGAATTGTTACTTATTGTTCTGTTTGCATCTTTAGTCCCAGGCAAGTGATTATAATTCGCTTTTTATTAATTATTAACACGCGCTATTTTAGATCAACCAATTAAAAAATCATACGGTTGTCATGCAACGGTTGTAAGTAATTATAGTATAATAATAAATATATGCATAATTCTAAACAAAGACATCTAAATTTATTATTTTTTAAATTCTAATCAATAATATAAATTATAATTAAACATTCTCAATATTACTATACAAAATGGTGTTTCAAATTGCGCGATTTTCTTTAAGAATAAATCAAATATAGATGGCGCACTGAATTTGTCTGTGTATGTGGGCATTTAAAAAGTGTGATGTATGACATTTATAAAAATGGTTTCGTACGCGGGTCAACAACGTGTTCAAATTGTTGAATTATTTTACGAAAATCAACGTTCTGTGAAAAGAGTTTTTAGAAAATTACGTGAATTTTACGGTTTAAATAATCGTCCATCTGAAAGCGCTATTGGTGGAATTATTAAAAAATTTCAAGAGACCAGTCCCGTGGAAGATCAAAAAAGTGAAAAATTCAATCGTAGTGGTCGTTCACGAGAAAATATTGGTTTGGTTCGTGAAAGTGTTGCTGAAGATCCTGAAATGTCCATTAGACGACGTTCACAGCAACTTGGATCAACAACATGGCGTATTTTACATGTAAGGTTCAAATAGCACAGGAACTGAAGCCATTAGATCTTTTGAAACTTCGTTTATTTGTTAATTTCATCAATGAACAACCAGCTGATTTTTCTCAAAAAATAATGTTTTCCGATGAGGCACATTTTGAACTTGGTGGCTATGTTAATAAATAAATTACCGTATCTGGGGTGAGGAAAATCCACGAATTATTCTTGAGAAACCTATGCATCCTAAACAAGTTACTGTATGGTGTGCATTATGGTCAGGTGATGTAATTGGACCTTACTTCTTTGAAAATACTGCTGGTGAAGTTGTATCTGTCAATATTGATCCATACCGTCGGATGATAACCGAATTTTTGTGGCCTGAATTAATGAATATTGATCTAGAGGATATGTGGTTTCAACAGGATGGCGCTACAACTCACTTTGCACACAAATCAATTGATTTATTGAGAGAAAAATTTCCTGGACGTGTAATCTCACGAAACGGTGATGTTAATTGGCCACCAAGATCATGTGATTTGACCCCGTTAGACTATCATATTTTCTTTGGGGTTATGTGAAAAGTCAGGTTTATAAAAACAATCCACAATCAATTCCTGCTTTGAAAGATGAAATTGTTCGTGTCATTGGTGAGATAGAGCCTCAATTATGTCAAAATGTCATTGAAAATTTTAACAAAAGATTGGATGTCCATGTAGCTGCAAGAGGAGGCCATTTGGCAGATTTTTCGCATACAAATGTCATAACTGATACTTCAATTACCAATAAAAGGTTTTTAAGTGTGAATGCAAATTATGTGTTTCTTCGAGATTTCAGTTTCGGTTACCATAGTTTATGATACATATTTCGGCAAGCTAAGCAGAAATACTTTTATACTGAATAATTGACGTACATTCAAATAAAATATTGTAAATAATATAATAATAATTTAATTTATGTATATATTAAATATCTTGTTGCATCATATTTCTTTAAACAAAACAAACACAAATTTGAAAGCATATTTATTCAATGAAAAATACCAATACGGATACTATACAAGGTGATTGATTAAAGCCATTTGTTAGACGTATTGGGGGTACTCGTGTATTTCTTAGTCTGAAAATTTGAAGGTAAGCATAAGCATATTCTATTCAATGAAAATGTATTCGTAATGCCTACACTTAAGTCGCTACTGACTCGTTTATTTTAAATATAAGAGGATGCACTTTAATTACATATTTTAATTTTACAGGATATTCTAGGGAGACTTTCTAAAGTGTTCCTTATACTTAAATTCAACAATTGTTTTTGAAAATATTTGGTCATCATTATTATTACTGCACAGTAAGGTAAATCTTTTACCAATGTTATGTCAAAATATCATGGCATTTGCATAATTATAAGCAGAGCAATTGCGCATAAAGTAACTGTGTTTACTTGGCATTGATCGAAAAAAAAATTTGAACAAAGAGCAAATATCAAGTTCTGTTTCAAACTCGGTAAACCGTTTACTGAAACGTTTAATTTGACGAAACAAGTATTTGGTGATGCGTGATTATTACGTACAAGTGTGTGTGAGTGGTATAAACGACAGATGTTACGGAGACTAATATCGAACTAGTGCGTGAATTTATCAAAAATGAGCCGAAATTCTCATTGCGATACGTTGGAATGGAATTAAATATTTCCAAAATTCAATTCATCGCATTTTGACACAACATATGGAACTAAGAAAGATTTGAGCAAGGTTTGCACCACACAAGCTAATTGATGATCAAAAATTGCTCCTAGTTCAACATTGTACAGGCTTGATTAGGTATCAGGTATTCTATTGTAACTGGCGACGAGACGTGGTGTGATTTTTATCTATTCTCCAAACTATATTTGCCGATGGACAGCTTTATACCGACTTCGGAGCCATTAAATACGCGTCGACAGCGTTCTTGAAGGACATCTCTAAAGATGAACTTGAAAATTCATTCGACAGGTTAATTGATCCTGCAAACGTTGTATTGAAGCCGAAGGCGTCTACTTTGAATAATATAAATGAGTTTTATCAAAATAGTAAACTTTTGTATCTATTTTAAAATAGTTTCGTTTTCTCTGATACAGGCTGTGTATTTATTGTAACTACACTGGAAATGATCATGTTCGCAGTATAAGTAGAAGACCCCTCAAATTTTACTTTAATACTTTCCAAATCAGGGTGTTCAGAAAGGACTTTCAAGTAGGTGCAACTTTAAACCACCAAAACTTTTCTTTAAATATACTGCTACATATTTTCTTCGCAGTAGAATACGAAATTTACTTTTATATATATATATATATATATATATATATATATATATATATATATATATATATTGTATATCACTTATATATCTCTTTAATTTTCGTGTTATAAATAGTTTGTTCTTGATTTTGGTAGAATGAGACACAGATTATAACGATTTTTGATGGACGACTGTTGAAACGACAAGTAATGTCAAAATTATTTAGTCAGATGCTTAAAATCCTACCATAAGATTATAAATAAGTAAATAAGGTAGATGACCATGACTACTTAGATCGTATTTTGACAGTATCCTACAAAACTATTGACAAAAGTTGGCATGTGGTAAGTAAGAGAAATCCTCATTCACTAGTAAGTAAAAAAAAATTATGCGAATAAAATCAAACATACGATTCAGTAGTATAAAATTTGTTGCAAGTGAAGAACCAAAATGATAGCAAAAATTCAAGTGTACAAATTTGCACTTCAAATTTACAAATAATCTAGCAAATTTGACAAACAAGAAATATTAATTTGTAAATGTTCGATGTGATATCAATTTCACTGCAAACACCTTAAAATTCTCGAATGAACTTTTCTTGTGCATGTGTTTTCAATACGTTGACTATTTAGTTGACGGAATACCGTTCTTACTCCTGAACTGGAGTAGCGTACTCTTGGTCTCTGATGTAACCCTACGCGAGAAATCAAGAGAAATTCTTAAATAAGGGGAGGCAGGCCACCATCACGGTCCGTTGTGCACAATCCAACGCTCATAACACATGTTTTTCAGCTCTCTGAGTGAAACGTACAGTAGCTCCATCCATTTGATACCAACAGGTGAACCATAAAAATCGATATGAGGGCTGAAATATTAACTTCATTCACTTCTTCATCTGTTCTGACATTCTTATGACATTCTCCATGAATATAAAAAATAATTTGCAAATATCCATATTTGGGTAATTCTCATTTTCCATTTTGAGTATTACGTACAAGAAACAAATAAGAATTGTAAACACTAATTTTTAATCTATTTTTGACACTACTTTTCACTTTCTTAGCTACCTGTCAACAATCATTGCAACTAATGGCTCATTCTACCAAATTAACAAAAAGAACTATACTAGGAAAATTATTGAAATAAGTATACGAAATTACGTGTTGATGTAGAATTCTGCATTCGAATACAACTGGGCATTGTATTTGAAAAAAAGTTATGATTGCTTAAAGTTGCGCCTAGTCTTTGAACACCATATCCTGCATGAGGTTAGTCAAAAATAAAAGCATCAGAGTTAAGCTTGAGGGGGTCCTCTACTTATACTGTTAATATAATCAGTTAGGGTACTAAAATAACTACAGCAAATAATAATGATAATGATGGGCAAAACCAAATATTAAGAAAAAATTTTAAAAATGATGAATTTAGGTATAAAGAAAACTTAAGAAAGTCTTTCTAAAATATCTCATAAAGTTGACTTATGGAATAAAAAGTACATTCTTCCATTTACAATAAAAGCTTAACAGTGACGTCCTGTTTATGCAGAACTGTCGTCATTAGGACAACATTTACTTTAAATAAAATACGTACTCTTATGCCTACCCTAAAACTTTTATTAGAAAAGTATGCTCACAATACGTCCAATGAGTCCTTTTAATCAATCATCTTGTATATTCTTTATATTTCCCATAGTTTCTTACTACATTTTAATTGATATCGTCTTCAAAAACAATTCCGGATTGATATTTGTTCTCCAACTTAAGTAACAAAAACTTTTTTTTTAAAAATTTTGCAGTGTTTGGAAATGAATGCTGGAAGTTTTCTAACACAAAGTAAAAACTAGCTGAGTAAATTTTCTCTAAGAAGCCAAAGAGACGTGTGGCTTATTACTATCAACCTGAAAATCGATTTCTTTTATTGCTATTTCAAAATTTGTTAATTGTTATTACTACTAACCAGAATTAATGGTTTTTCTACATTACACAAGTTTATTATAAAGAAAACTGTGTTTATCTCTCTAAATGCATAACGCGTTTTCTTTTTTTACTCAAATCCGGTTTCGTTATTCCTGGAATATAAATTGCCCTAACTTTATGTGCGTTTATCTTTAATATTTCTGTAGCAAACCAATTTTCATATCGTTATAATTAAGAAGTGTAATACTAGTAATGTCAGTACACCGTGCCATGTACAGGTGAAATATATGATCGGTCGACTGGCACTAAAATACAAACCAAGTCATAGGAACTCTTAGGAGAGATATTCGAAATATTGTAGTTACACACAAGCATATATCAGCACATAGAATTACACATGTCCAATTACTTTGAAAATAATTATCTGAAAGATGTAGCAAGGTGTACCGCTGTATTATGGGTTGCTGAAACTCTAATAATATACATAGGTATAATAGTGATAATGTGATGATAATAAGAATATTTAAAATATGAGAAACCTAGTATTATATCATTCCGAAATGGGGAGAGGGTATGAAATATGCATAGAAATATTTTTTTAATTTTACCCTTTCGTTATTTTTTGTAATAGTTTTTATATATATTTTTTTTAGAATTGAAATAGTTTTCCAATGCCTACTTGCCCATTATTTTCTCAATTAATAATAGTAAATGAATTATTGCCCTTATAGTAATAAATATGATAAGATAACCATACCAGACTTTGTACCAGTGAAATCACAAGAGAAAACTATTTTTTGAAGTCATCGTCAACTATGATTGCCATTTAAAAACACACAAGTTTACGTTATATCTTGAAAACCAATTGTGTCAAGTTTTTTAATTGGGATTATTAAGTTCTACGTAAAAATATCTACCCGCTTCTATTTTTAGTTTTGTTTTATATTTAGTAGTTATGAAGATATGTAAGACTGAAAATTTCGGAATATTTTTTAATATTTGAAAAAGTTGACAATAAATAATAAAACTGAAAATGTTATCATATACTTCTCGAATTTGCTAGTATTTTCAATACCAAGAAGTGATAAAAAGAGGATACCTGTATATATCAGGTTGTTACATATGAAATGTCCGATTTTGTAAGGAATAAAAAAAGTCTAAATTTAAAAAGATATAAATATTTATTCTGCAAAATAGTCTCCATTTACATCAATAGTTTGTTGCCAACGGCCTGGAAGCTGAAAAATTCCCTTTGAAAAGAAATCTAGGTTTTGACGGCTCACATATTGCTCAAACACTGCTATTACAGACTCCCGGTCAGGGAAGTCCCTATTTTTTAAGTGATTGTCTAAACTTCGGAAAAAATGAAAATCAGTTGGCGAAAGGTCAGGTGAATAAGGTGGGTGAGGAAGAATTTCGTAACCAAATTCCGAAAATTTTTGGATTGTCTATCGTGCAACATGAGGTCTTGTATTATCATGAAGAAGTATGGGTCCATGTCTATTGACTAGTGAGGGCTGCAAGCGGCTCAATTTTCAATGCATAATTTCCAGTTCGGCACAATAGGACGCTGCCGTCATGGTTTCACCAGGTTGCAAAAATGAATAATGAATAATACCCTTACTGGTCCACCATAGAGTCACCATAATCTTTCGCGGGTGAAGTGATGCTCGTGCATGCTGTCTTGGTGCTTCACCTCGATCTAACCATTGTCCTGACCGTCTCCGATTATCATAAAATATTCACTTTTCGTCACACGTTACCACTCGATGAAGAAACGGTTCAACTTTCTGTCGATTAGCCAAAGAGGTTGCCACCTCTAATCGACGGAGCTTATTAGCTTCCGTTAATTGGTGCGGCACCCATCGATCGAGTTTTTCACTTTGCCAATCGAAGAAAGGTGACGACTAATGGTGGCAATGGACACTTGAAATGTTTCTGCAAGGCTACGCACTGTTGTCGACGGATTACTTCTACACGCAGCTCGTCGTCATTAACGGTGCTACGCGCATAACCGCGAGGCTCATTTTCCAAATCAAAATTTCCCTCGCTGAATTTTTTAAACCATCGGCGTAATGTGCGTTCATTACACGTGGTTTCACCGAACGTCTGATTAATTTCTCGCGTTGCTGCAGCCGCATTTAATCGCTTTTTAAATTGAAAGAGGTAAATTACCCGAATATCTCTTGCCGACAGCATTTCCATAGGCGAGACAAGGACAGGTGTATTAATCTTTCCAAGAAATGGAACAGGTACACACTTCAAAATAAATACCCTTTTCTACAAATACAATAATAATTTTCACCAAAAACATACACGTCTTCACACAGGTGCGATTCAGTTCAGACTAAAGGAAAAAACGGACATTAGATTTGTAACAACCTGATATATATATATATATATATATATATATATATATATATATATATTCGATCGATAGCCAAATCCGAAACACAAATGACATTTATGTACATGCCAAAATTTTGAAGAATTATAGGGAAATAAGAGCGTCAAAGTCTTGTAGGTTGTACAAATAGGAGGTTATAAGAAGCTGTTGTTATTTAATAACAGTTATTGGATGAAAAGCTAATTGTATTTAATTTGCTTTAGTTGCCTTATTAATCATATCATTTAGACTAATATTTAAAATTTGTTTGCTGTTTTTGTTTTACTTTCATTAAACTCCTCTAAAACCTTCTTTTTGCAGAACTACTTTTACCGCTTTCTTCTAAAATTACGAAATACATAAAAATCACAAATAAAAATCAGCTCTGATTATAAATAAGTAATACATTTTGGACTTTAATTTCCTTTCAAGGAAATGTTCGAAAACAATGGGTACAAAATTTTTTTGGATATTTCTAATAATTCTTAAACAATTATTCGTTTCTTGTTTTAATACTTTTTTTTGGGTTACAATTATACAATCACATAGTCCAATAGTAACAAATTTTCATAAACTGTAGATGTGTTTTCGCCGAGGGTCTGGAGTCCGATGGTTTGCCGTAGTTCCCCTTATCGTGTGAACAAATGTTGACAGACAAACACCATGAGCTGCACAACCAACGCTAGTATAATAATAACTCTAATCTGCCACACAAGGGCCTAGCTTAATTTATTTCTCCTACTTTGAATATTATTATTATCAAATTATTACTATAATACGTATATACATTATTCTTACAAGACCATTTGAGAATTTTCAAATAACAAATACTCGTATATAACATAGGTAGACAAAACGTCATCTTGGCTTTCGCCATTTGCATGAGACAACTGCTGTTATTGCTTTTGTTGTTACAATGAAACTGGAGTATGTTACGGATAGGATATTGGTGGTCAGAAAATGTAACAGGGCTTTAGAGACAGGAAATGATTTATAATGAGTATTGCATCGCGGAACTCTTGATTTAAGATGTCGATCTATGGTCTGTTGAATATCATGTTCGGAGAAATTGTTGTTTATTAGGGTATTGGTGACACGACTTAATTCCTGGTGTAGAGAATACTGGTTAGATATGTTATAAGCTCTCTGAGCTAAGAAGTTGATGACGCCCTGTTTTTGGACGGGATGATGAGGAGAAGGCCGTTTAGATATCGGTCAGTGTATATAGTTTTGCGGTAAACTTAATGTCCAAGTGACTCATCCAGACGACAATTCAACGAGACGTTAAAAAAGAAAGCGACACTTTGTATCCAATCTCCACGATAAAACTTATAGAAATGTGCTGGGATTTTAAAAAAACGAGAACTTAGTCTAAAGAGGTTTTAGCATATCTGACCAGTATTCTTTATCCCAGGAATTAAGCCGTGTCGCCAATACCTTAATAAATAACAATGCATGCTAAAATATTATTTAGCAGATCATCCAAGTGGAGATGAAACGTCTCCACTAACATGCAAAAGTACCGAAGACGCGGTTTCAACCCAGAAACGAAGTTGAAGAAAACTCCACCAAGATTATGCCATATATATCTATGGTGTAAGAAATTGAAACTTAACGGATGCGGACTTCAGTAGCGGCCTTATTACATTTCTTTCCAGTGATATTTTGACAACATAAGTAAAAATGTTCGCATATTTATATAGTACATAGAAACTGTCGTTGGAAACTCCTCTTTACAAATTTCCAGATATTTATGAAGATGTTTTGAAATTATTTTCTTTGTTTGTTGTCATTACATTTTAATTCACTAACTTGCTTCTAACCAAGTTTCGCGTTACTTAATTTATTTTAGATTAAGCTTGTTTTTTTTATATTAATTAATTCTCTATCAACTATTTTTAGCAAAACGTATGCCAGTATGTAAAACGATAGATCAAGTTAATAAATGCCGCACCCAGTGTACTCTTACAACATACGGGGAAACAAGGAAGAGGTGTTACATTAAATGCGAAAAGTGCAATTGTCATTTGCGACGTCGCAAAAAAAAAATTGTAATACACTGCAAGGCGCCACCAATAACGAATGTTTTGCAAGAAATTGTACAACGATTATCTCCACGTGAATATATAGATAGTTAGTAAAAGAAAAATAATCCCACCCCCTTACAGTTGTAGTAAATTAAGGAATTTTCTATCTTACAACCTAAGGCTCATCGGAATTTATAAAAGTTACGCACAATAAAGTTGAAAATGTTCTGTTTTTCTTAATAAACTTTATACCAATATACTTTGTTTTTATTTATAATAGTTTTTCTTTAAACTTCTTATACTTTCATATAAAGTGTAAACTTCTTATGCTTTCATTTTATGAGCGTTCGTTTTCACACCAGATTGTTAGTACCAGATGCTGTATCTAGTGAATTTAAGCGCTACTCTGTGACACGTTTTAGAGTTCTCTTGAAGCAAGAGTTGTTGTTCAGATAGCTGTGTGTGATCTTCTCTACATCTTACCTGATTATTTGATAAATAGTCTTTTTTTCTCTCTCTGATATATGGGCTAACAGAAATTTAGGTTAAGTTAGCTTTTAACCGTTTTCGTTTTTTGTTAATTTGTTTGTTAGTCTCAGGGTGCATAGGAAGAACAACTTTGCTTGAAGTTGATATGCACCCTGTGATTTCCAGAGGGGGGAGAGATTGTAAATTAATTATACTGTATAGATAAATTTGTATACTTCTTTCTTTTTTTTGTAAATAAACTATTATTATTATTATTATTATTATTATTATTATTATTATTATTATTATCATTAGTAAATTTTGAAGATGTTACAATTTTGTTGGAAATGAACAAGGTCTGTATACAATAAATTGATGCTGTACTACGAGGCATGTTTTTTTAAACATCATTCTTAAATATCAGAGGCGCCAGTACAGAAGCGTTCGCATTCACATTTGTTTGTGCCTATTTAATATTTCAGGCAATTGAAGACCCGCCGATTGCGAAATACGCGCAGCGATTCAATTTCAGCATGGAAAAGGAGTGAAAGCCGTCGAAATTCATCGACAGATTAGTGTATGGAGCGAGGAAATGGTACGAAGTGGGTTAAAGCATCTAAGTGGTAAGCGCATCGACAATGATCGCCGTAGCGCTTACCGCAGATGTGTAAATGGCCGTGCTGCAGTGGTTGGAAAATCAGAGGGCAGATTTATATTAGGATGGACGTCAGAAGTTGGTGTACGATATGATTAAGTGCCTTAATACAAAGGGTGCTAGGAAAGTTCTGCAATAGAGCTTCGTTTATTTAATTTTTTCAAAGTAATTTCGTCTACACTCAATACGCCTCTCCATCCTCCGAAACCAATCTTTAAACTAGTTCTGCCAAGTTTCACCAGGGAGTAAAGCACACTCGTTGTCCCAATCCCGCAGAAGGTCCTGATCACTGGAAAACCACCTCCATTTTAGCTTCAATTTCAAATGCGGGAACAGTGCAAAGTCGCAGGAAGCAAGATTTGGATTGTAGGGAGTGCTCGAGAAGTTTCAATCCTGTCGTGGTCAAATATTCGGTGCAGGCTTTGGCGCGGTGAGCTGGAGCATTATCGTGATGAAGGAACTAGACAAGCACTGTGCAGTATACCACTTAGCTGTGACTGTCTTCTGTGTGTCCAAAACGACGAATTCCACTCCATTTGGAAAATACAGCTATCGCTTTCTTCTTTACGGATCGGGATTTTCTGACAGCTACGGGTGTGTCCTCATCATCAAAGACCCAAACTTTGTTTTGAGCTTTGGCCGGCACATCGTAATAGTACAGCCAAGTCTCGTCGCCTGTCACGATGTTGTTCACATACTGAGATTGTCCCTTATTAAATTTTTTTAGCATCTCTCGGCACCAGGTCACACGCCGTGTCATCTGCTCTTCAGTCAGTCGATGCGGCATTCAGAGAGAACAAAGTCCCTTCACGTGCAAATGATCATGCAGAATCGAACGAATTGCTGGTGCATTTAGGCCTGAAGTACCCTCTATCTGTTGGTAGGTCACTCGCCTGTCCTCGCCAAGCATTTTCCTTACAGAAGTAATGTTTTCCTCTGTAACCGACGTTCGTAGACTTTCAGGCCTTTTAGCATCCTCCACAGTTAAATTTCCCCGTTGGAATTCTCTATACCACCTGTATATCGTTGTGCGATATGGACAAAGATCACCTAATGCAGGAGTCATTTCTTCAAAGCACTGATCTATGTTTGAACCACGCACGAAATTATTACGCAAACTGCCCTTATCTCATTTGGTGACACGATGCCATCGCCAGCACTTTACAATCACACTACTAATGAATAACTGAGCCCATCGTCATGGCGCGGCGGCTACTATACACATATGAACATGTCTCAACATGCAGCAACAAGCAGCTTCCTGCGATTCATTGTTGCGTTATATTGCAGGACTTTCCTAATATCCTTTGTATTGTTGGTAATTATATTGAAAAGTAGATTAAGATAAAAGCTTCTTTATAAAGCATAATTGTTGAAAAGATTGTACTTGTAATTTTTTTGTATCGTACCCTCCTATGTTATTTAAACCTATTTCGTTAAAAAAATCACGGGAGTTTTAATTTTCTCTACTATATATATTCATGTTCCATATCTTTATTGGGTGGACGATTTGGCGGGAAGTTAGATTCGACCACTAGCACCACGGCTACTAGTACCCTGCATTCGAAATTCGGTTAATTTCTGACGTTTAATTATCAAAGTTACAGCAGTAGTCAATTTCAAAATGGAAATGCATAAACTCACAAGTCGAGCTGAAATATAATAATTATTTTGTAAAGGATTAAACGTATGAAATTTTGACTGATATGCAACAGATTTCGTGTGACAACTAAAATGTTATCATTTGTAGAGTGAATACTTTCATAACTACCATCACCATTCCTTCACAATTGCAACTACTGTTTAGGCACTTTGGTTGAAGATTCCTTGAATTTTTTTATTGAATTCTGGAGCGTCAAGATGCCCCAAAGTTTAAAATATGGCGCGACATGGAATTAATTAAAATATTGGCGTCCTCACACATGGTTAATGTTTCATTCCATGATAAATAATTCTTGAAATCTAAAATGATTCAGAGGTCTTATAAATTTCATTTAAATTTCTATGCACGAGGCAAAAATAACTACAGCGATGTGATTTTCGTTATTGTTCTAATCCATGCTACGTGTTAGTGTCACTACATTCAAGTGACTGACATTAATTTTTTTGCTAACGTTTACATTTACTATGTGTTTAAAATCTTGCAACAAAATTCTTGGTATGGCAAGGTGGAAGTGTAATACGTTTCTGATTGAGTCGAGTACGAGTGAGCCAATATTTAAATTCTGTATAAAAAAGTATTTTAAGAAAGTACAAATAAAAATTTTGTGTTTACTATGATCAAAAATTATTACAAGGAGAAAGACTTTGACATTTTTCTTTTTTCGTTTCCTTTTGTAACTCCTGAAATACATGGAAATTTTATCGGTGACATTTTGTATGGTGTATTATTACGCCTCTTGTCTTACGAGGGTGGTTTGAAAAGTTTTCAACCTCAACGTGAAAATGGCAGCACTCATCAATAAAAGCTAGGGAATGTAGTTGTGTATCTATTGTCAGGTACTCGCCAAAGTTTCAAAGACGAGTTGGACTCTGTGTACGGGGACTCTGCACCATCATTTACCACAGTGAAATTTTGGGCAGCAGAATTTTACGTGGCCGTAAGAGCTTGGGAGACGATGCACGTTCGGGATGTCCAAAAACTGCAACTACTAACGATAACATCGCTAAAGTTCACCAATTGGTGGTAGACGACCATTGAATTAATGTGAGAGTGATAGCAAAGGTAATGAATATGTCCAAAGAACGTGTCTGTCACTTGCTAAATCAAGATTTAGGCATGAGAAAGCTGTGCCCGCGTTTGCTAACGTTAGACGAAAAACGTGTTCGAATGAAAGTAGACGCAATAAATCCGAGCTTTGGCGCCGATTAATTACTGTAGAAGAAACTTGGGTACCCCATTATACGCTCGAAACAAAAATACAGTCAAAACAGTGGACTGCAAAGGGGGAATCGGCTCCGAAAAAGCAAAAACTGTTTTTCGGCTGGGAAAGTGATGGCGACTGTTGTTTGGAATAGCCATGAAATTATCTTAATCGATTATCTTCAAAAAAGAAAAACTATTACAGGAGCATACTACACATTATTACTTGACAAGCGGAAGGCAGAAATTGTGGAAGAACGGCCACATTTGCAGAAAAAGAAAATCCCATTTCACTAAGACAACGCGCCGTCTCACACCTCAGCGGCTGCCATGGCGAAAATCCACGAATTACGGTTTGAACTGCTTGAACATCCGCTTTATTCACCAGATCTAGACTCAAGCGACTTCCTTTTGTTCCTTCATCTAAAAATTGTGCTCGGAGGACAGAGATTTTCGTCGAATGAGGAGGCATCACCTTCGTGAACAATTATTTAAAGAGTTAAAGAGTAGGGAGCATCGCTGGGAGAAGTGTGTAGAGTTACAGGTAGACTATGTAGAAAAATAAATACAAATTTAAGAAAAAATATCTTGCATCTTTCTTAGGTCGGAAAGTTTTCAAACCCTCGTATATATCTGCATACGTACTACTTCTCATGAGAAGGAAGACCATCTTATTCTGACGTTTTTGGCCGAACAGTCCAGGGAAAAGTCTGTGTAGTCAATTGTATGTAACAAATGATATTTAAATGTACTCTCGTTTGAAATGTTTTTGACGAACGATATGGTACAGCATTTCATGTACAGTTAGGAGTGGATGGTGATGATTTTATTCAATAATAAAACATAGAGCACACTATTTGTAGAGGATATTGATTTTGAGAAGTACATCTCTTAAATCTCCAACTGAAATTTCTCATTTTAATTGTCAGCATTCTTAAAACCACTTTATTAAGACCGTACTAAGCATGGAATTGTTCCTTTGTTATTTGCGTATCGTTTAATGTCATGATCACGTAGGAGAATTTTATTTGCTTCGTCTGTTATAATAGGTATTGTTTTTCCATTAAGCAAAATCTATAGCTTGTTACTTTAGTTTTGATTAAATTTTATTAGCGAAGTATTCTATTGTGTAAACGCATTACATTATGAAAAACTGTTACGATGAAAGCAACAATATTAATTACTGTTGCTATTGCGTTAATTTACATTTCTCATGGTAAGTAATGAATTCAGTATATTATTTATCATGAGCAATTAGCAAATGCATATATGCACTTATGCTTACTTATAAAACTTGTATTTTAGATAAGTAAAATATAATACTATAAATATTTCTCGCAATAATTATTAGGAAAAAAAGAAAACTAGTGATATTTCGAAAGCATCGAATACGAATGTACAAAAACTTTACTCAAAATATACAGTAATAATCCGTATTCAGCGATACTGATAGCCATATTTCGCGATATTACGACCTGTTTGATTATCAAATTGTGGTGAAACTGGAATTTCTGTATCATAATCACCCAGACATTTGCTACTGTATTGGTACTTTGTTGTTGAGAATGCAAATCTATTATCACAATGTCATTTCTTCTTCAGGCTCAGATACTCCCTCGTTTGAAACTGTTATAAATTATAATTCTTACTATGTTCGAAATAAAAATGTAGGCCATTTCTTTATATAATCTAATCATTCTTCATGCTTCTGGATTTTTTTAAAAAAATATTTCGTCTCGACTGCACATGTACGTATTGTATTTACGAAAACCAGAGCTTCTGGCCAAAACTACTTTTTCTAATATATCTAGAGCCCGCATTATGAAGCTTTTCGTAATCATATTATCGAACATCTGATGTGATCCATATATTTCATTTTTATTTTTGTGATGTCTTAATGCATCTTGTTTTCAAATAATTGTTTTTATTTATTTGAATTACTCTTTATATTCATCCATTTAAAAATCCTCTTGCATACCAATCAAATTCTCCATTTTTCATTGCATACATTTCTTAATTATTTTAAGTAATTATGTTAAACATTAAGTTTTATTAAAGATGATGCACCATCTTCTAGCTGAGGCTTCATTCATAATGTCAGCATACATTTCTGTTATTTGCTTATGGATGTCGATACAATTAATCTTTTTCGCACTCAAAGAACGAAGCACACAGTGAACCATGCACTTAGCTAGATTTCTGATTTTATCACATATTTCAAAGACACAGAGGATACTAGCAAACGTTCGTAACTACTCGCTAGCTAGTTCAGAATGGAGTATTTGAAGATGGAAATCATTTATCGGGCGGCAGTAGTGCTGAGGAGTCCGTGTGTCGTGTCAATTAGAAATGATTTTGACTTTTTGGATGTCTCTTGTTTATAATTCATTATGTTGAACACTACTAACCTTTCTTTTAGTAACATATTGTCACACATTATATCTCTTTTTGGTATCTCCAGCTATTGTGCCTAAATATTTATCATTTTCTTTCTCCTCCTTTTCCTTTTCATTAGTACTATAATTTTATGAAAATATTCCGTTTGCTTAATTTTAGCGTTGTATACACAATTTTGAAATGGAATTTTGTAGGTATATTGTTGCAATATTTTATTGCATTTTCAAGATTATGTATCAAAACTTCTACTTGAAAAGCCTTTAAACTAGAATAACGCATAATGCAATTTAAATGGTCTATCTAGAAAGATTGAATTATCTATCTCAAATAACTTCCTTTTGCATTCTTTAAAACAATCTTTCTCCTCACACTGCCAAATACTTTGTATGATTTTAACAGTAGGGACCCATCGCTTCTTAGCAAAGGGGATTCATTTTTCACCTGAAGTTATAATCCGTAACAAAAACTATCGTCAATGGGTCTTTCAAGCAATTGTCTATAGATATCTACCTGCTGTTGGACTTGACTTTTTGTTATTGTGTTGATCACTTCCAGCGCGTTTATTCCAAAATCCAGGACGATGCAAATGACGAAGAAGACAATTTATCTACTTCAAATTAACCTTCTTTACACATTTTTCAAAGTGTTTTCTCCTCGATTTACCAAAGGCTTTCAAGTTCTAAATTCATGCTAAAATTCTCTGCAAAATTTTGGTTACGACTCTATTCACATTTTCTTCAACTTATTATCGATCATTAGGAGCTTATTTTATCTCTCTAACATAAATATTATTTCAGCAAAACAATACATCGCCTTTTTTCTGCATTCGCAATTTTTTTTCAAATTTGAATTTCTAGCAGTATATATATAAATTATTTTTTCTACAAACATCGTTAAACACATTTCGACACTATCTTCAATTTACACTCGATCTAAAATGCAGTATTATTAAGTAGCGTCATAAAATTAATTACTTTTTTTCTAATTTGCTACTACAACATCGCTATTATACCATCTAAAACAATGCGCTTATAGATTTTAAACGCAATGCTTTAGTCTGGCGGAATTTAGCTTTTCAAATGTGGACAAGTGAAATTACATATGGTGTCCAAACGTTAAAAAATGTGGAATCGAATTGTCACATGCAAATGTCAACCAAATATCAAATATTTGCAAGTGATTTAACAGAACAATTTGTTCGTGTAGTAAATGGTATAATTCGAATATTACCATTGATAATATGTAAATAAAACGTTTTCTGAGAAAACGTTTATTTTTTTTTGCACCATTCCTCAAATATCATGAACTACTTTTCATAATTGATGAAAGATATTTTATTTGTGATATTGTCAATAAGTTTTATAATTTCAAATGGAGTACAAGAAAAATTCTCATTCGTTTTAAATTTAAGTTAAGATATGTACAAAATATTCAGTAGAAATTGAGAAATTTAAATTTTCAATTGAAAAATAACGGGTTTTACAAACTACCACGAAACTTCCCAAATTTTAAATTTACTGTTATTTATAGAAAAGATTCTAAAAAAGGCAAATTAGAAAAAATAACACAAAGAACTTGTATTATAAATAGAGAGGCCATATTTGTCAGCACACTAGGTCCGTAATAACCGCGTACCGAATACGGTGATTCATACGTGGTTGATCACTTTGCTCAATTATGTTTTTTTGGTACATAAGGACTCATGTATTTACTACAATGGATCATATCCTGTTGCGTTGATAAATAGTGACCACTGTAGTCATAAGACTTTCATCGCGTATGTTGTTGACAGATGTATTATATCAAACAATTATGTTCTATAAGCTGTCGTGAAGCCTCCAACATTAGTCGAAATTTTGAACATAAACTTTTTCCTAAGCGATTTTTTCGAATTATAAGATCGAGCTGTTACTTAATAGGGACTCGTCGTCTCTTGTTAGGATTTACAAAAAGATTTCACCTTTTATCTGATGTTAGAATCCGTTTCCGAAGAATTTGTAAATATGCTTTTGACAGTGGAGGCCCATGATCTCTTACCAAGATTAATCAAAAGGGTTCACTGTTCATCTGAAGTTAGAATGCATTGTATAGAACTATCACCAATGGGTCTTTTAAGCAACTGTCTACAGACTTATACCGCTGTTGGGTTTGATTTTTGGTTAATTCGAGGACGTTTATTGCAATACCCCAACGAACGATAGCGTCGTCTGGTGCCCTTAGCTTCTTTTAATAATTCGCGGTGAGGTTTTTCTTTCAGTACAGTGCGTAAAATCTCTTCATTCAAAATGGATGGTCCGTCTGAATGCAGCTTATCTTCCAAGTTCATATTAGAAAAGCGCCTGAACAAATCTGACACGGTTCGCCGTTCGTCGACTTATTATATTCTCACCTTCTAACTTCGTATTAAAGCACGAATGATGCGCGTTTCATCAATCATTATAAAGGCACTACATATGATATATGACAAGAGCATAAAGTGCCAGAAGCTTATAATACAGCCAATTATATTCAAACTTTAAATAGTTGTATCGTTTGTAAAATTAATGACTATTAACACATTCAGTATTTCGACCTAAAATTAAAGCAAGTTATTTAATGCAGTGAGAGCACGTAATTGCAAAAGTAAAAAGGAAATTGATGACTGCCGCATGCACTGCCGACAAGTTTTGAGGAAGGGAACAAGAGAAAAATGTTTGTTATCCTGCGCAAACTGTAATTGCAAATTGGTGAAACAAGAACATGTTATGAAATGTGCAGTTAAACATACAAATACAAATGTGAAATATATTGTAATTAACCTAAATGATAAATAAACATATAATATTTATGTTGTAAGCGTACATACATACATATGTCGATTTTCCCTGTTCCTTATTCTCTAAAAGTGTATATGTATATTATAGTAATTATTAAGTAATCGATTGGTCTGGAATTATGGAAATAATCACTCAACAGTAATTTGAAAGACTACTCGAAAATCAGATTTAGGTGATATTGACGTATATATTGGCTTATTGTGTGTAGTAATGTAACGAAAAATATTACCAGTAGAACATAGCTGTATAAAAAATCTTTAACAAGAACCGCGAAAGCCTCTGTTAAGCAATAATAAATTCTTAATATGTAACTCACTAGCAATTAGTTTTGATGGCATGGTAGAATTAATTCGGTTCTGCCGAAGTACATCATATAATTTCTAAATCACCGACTAGTTTAATTTTTATCATTTACCAAAGTAAAATTTTTTTGGAAAAGTCGATTTCTTCTCGGATAATATACTGGTTTTCGTTTGTTTGTGTAAAACCAATTTTCATATTCAGAATTCTAGAAAAATTAGTAGGCCAGTATATAGTAAAGGAATTTCTAATGAAACAGTCTTTACGTAATAGATCACACACCAACAGGGGAGAGTCAGCGATAGACAATTTAAACAAACTCAACCTAGGACAAGAAGTGGTGGAAACCATATCTCTACACGTAAAGGAGGCATTTAGTATTGTAACTACAAGTTCTGCAGTAGGGCCGTGGTAAGGATAGCAGTTATATCAATGTTAGGCGGAGGAATAAGAAGGAGTTTAGAAAGAAAACCATCATCGACGCCAGTGCGGATATTACTCGCAAGGAGGATTATCCAATGAAGGTTTCCATTGTCCAGGATACATCACCGACAATCAATCGTCGTCTAAAGCTGTTTTGTTGAAGTTATGTCGAAACAAACACAAACGCTTACAAACAAAATAGACAACTGATGGAGGAAACTGCATTTATTACTAAACCTTCAGAGAACACAAATACTTGCCTTCACAAAAAAGAGAGCATTATAAGAATTATAGCCACTTGTGCTGAAAAACATGGAAATTGCATTTTACAGGGAAGAAAAGTATTTAGATGTATTGTTTAACCAGAGACTTACATAGAGTTCTTATATACTAATAACCACCACCCTTGTAACTATTCATGGGCAGATGTACGCGGATGTGTAGAGAAAGTTGGAGACTCAGATCCCTAGATGATTCTATGGCTATACATAATGATAATCAGAACTATAGTATGCTATAGAGTAGTTACATGGTGGCTAAAGACTACGCAAGAAGTTAGCACGTTACTAAATGGCGTACAAAAAGTTACTTACCTAAGTGTCACTGAAGCCATGAGAATAATTCCTACTGTTGCAGTGAGAGTGACACGGAACTTACCCGCCTCTAGTCATCTACATATAAAGGAAAGCATGGTCAGTAATTTATAGACCAATGCAGAAGCCAAATCAATGTCCGTCTTTCTAGTATACGGACGTCCCTAAAACAGAATAAATTTACTGAGTAGGGATTGAAAGTTTGTTAGGATAATAGTAGCTATACTAGCAGGACACAATAAGCTGAAGGAAGATGTGAATAATGAGAACTTGGCCCTATATAAGTTATGCGAAAGAGAAAAGGTAACTGGGATCTATGTACTATCCCAAGCTTGGCAAGAACACATTACAAATAAGAGATGAATATCCTGAAGCGAAAATTTAGATAGAAAATTCGCTCTGGACCTGCTACGTCTACTTAAAGGCATGAAGACCATTATACATCTAGAAGAATTACATTGAAATAAGCTTAATATCCACCTTAAGAAATGTTATCTAATCTAACTCTGACAGGAGAATGATTTCAACAAAATTACTGAAAATATAAAAAAAGAATAAAGACGTATTTATATTCCCTATTGCGACTTCAAATTTACGGTGGATGCGGAAAATATTTATATACGCAATTTTGAAATGTAATTTTGTAGATTTACTGCTACAACCTTTTACTATATCTTCATTATTTTATAATGAAACTTGTAAAAGTTTCAAGAATTGAAACTAAAATTAGGCATAGTGTGATCTACATGAACCATAAAAACAAGAGCTTATCTACCTCAAATTAATTTTTAGTCGTATTTTCCAAAACAATCTTTTCTTCACTCCGCCTGATTATGTAAATATGTATTTGATAGAAAGACCCATCGTCTCTTACCAGGATCGACAAAAAGATCCACTTTTCATCTTAAATTAGAATCCGTTGCTAAAAACTAGCATCAATGGGCCTTTGAAATAATTGTCCACCCGCCATTGGGTTTGATTTTAGTAAGTTTATATTGGTCGCTTTGATGATGTTTATGACAAAATCCAGAATATCTTTTGGAGACTGCCATCATTCTTTAACGTTTAACGACAACTAGTATGTTGTCCTTGCAGTGCAACATGTACAACCTCGCTATTCAAGAGGGAGTGTCCATCTGAACGCGGCTTATCTTCAAAGTTCGTATCAAACAATCACTCATACTTGTTTCTGTAAAGCAAAAAGTGACACAAATTTTTCATATAATCTATTAAATTCAAATTTTAAATAGTTACGTTATTTATAAAGTTAATGACTATTTACATATACAGTTTTCTCAGTTAAAATTAAAACAAATTATTTAATTCAGTGAAAGCTCCTGATTGCAAAAGTCAAAAGGAAATTGATGACTGCCGAATGCACTGCCGAAAAGTCTTGAGGAAGAGAACAAGAGAGAAATGTTTATTATCCTGCAGAAAATGTAATTGCAAGTTGGTTAAAAAAGAACATGTTGTAAAATGTACCGTTAGTCAAACAGATACACCTGTAAAATATATTGTAATTAATCTAAATGACAAATAAACAAAATTTTAGCTGGAATTTTATTGAATTACTTCTTACACTTAACATTTTCATTTTTGTCGTTAATTTTTCCTACTCCTTGTTCTCCAGAAACGTCTATGTTGTAGTAATTGTCAAGTAATCGATTAGCCTACGATTATAGAAAACTCAGCAGTAATTTCACAGAACACAAAAATAAGATTTTGAGGATGATGAACATTTGTCTGTTGACTTGTCGATTCTAACAATGTAACGAAGAATCTTGTCAGTTGAATACAACTGTAAAAAAAAGTTTAATAAAAATCGAGGGAACAGTTATTAAATAACAATAAATTCCTAATTCGCTAGCAATTAGTTTCGAAAGAATTATAAGAATTTTCCTTCGTGTAATTTACTGCAGATTGCAGACTGTTCTGCAGAATTTCTATCGTTAATTTTTTTAACATAAACAACTTTCATGTTTAAAACTCTAGAGAAATTGACAGACACGTAACTATATAGTACTATATACGAAAGAAATGAGTGAATAGATAATAGGCAATACGTATACTGACCGGGAAGATCAACGGACTCAGCGTTGTACAATTTAAATAGGCTACTTTCAAAGTTAATCAACGATAAAGAAATGGCGGAAGCAATTTTCCATATATAAAGGAGGCATTTAATAATGTAACTGTAAATTCTGTAATAGACGCCTTGGTAAGGAAAACAGTCGCGTCTATGATAGCCCGGTGGTTAAGGGATATTAGGAAGAAGTATAATAATATCTTTAATAGAAGAAACCACAGTCGAAGTCAGCGCAAGAGTGTTGCTGGCAGGAATTGTGCAGTGGGCGATTCTAGTGAATGATCTCGACAGATTATCCAATAGTTTCTATTAGATAATCTTTTGAGATCATTGCTTAGGATACGCCGACGACAACCCAACCATCGTCCGTGAACTCTTATAATAATAATAGTTATGATAATATTATATATTAATAATAACTTTATTGTCCAACAGGAAATTCTTAAAACAAGACATAACAGTTAATTAAATACACAAAGAAGTAATATATTTAACAAAAATAATTCTATTTCTACTTATTAGTTTTTGTGTCTGTCACCGGCAACTATGAAACTGAAGATTCCTGTCCGCGTTTCTCATCATGTGCTAAAGCATTAATATTAATCGAAGAATAGATCTCGGCTTAGTTAAGTAGACAATTGATATAGATAAGAGCCTTTGTCAATTAACGCTCAGCTAACACAAGTATTACCATTCACAAAAAAGAACGTTAGGGCTGACTACTTTATGGATGATTCTGGAAACAATAGAAAATTTTAAAATTCCATTTGCCGGGGAAAGCAAGGTACGTTGAGGTAGTGAAAATTGTTATTTTCAGCTATGCTACCGTTGATTAAAATCACAGAAATTAATTAAACATTTCCGCGCTGGAGAAAGTCTCGAACCTCTCTCTGCCGTTTGCTAGATGGCTGCCTTCCAAAGTAGGCTACCACGCAGTACAGTTTCGAGTCTTTTAACATGCTTTAAATTGATTTATGGAAATAGATCTAATATTTATAAGCCGCAGTCGGGTTTTTGATATTAATAATTATATTTAAACATATAATTAAGCTCTTTATGATGGGAAATTGAGGTAGTGTTTGATCAAAGGGAATGTATGTAAATTTAGAGTTTTATTAACCGACATGACTCTATGGCTATATACAAGGCAAATCAGACCCTATAGGGTAATCACATGGTGACTAAAAGTAAATGAAAACAAGCGATCAGACGAGTAAGTGACGTACAAAAGGTTTCATGCGTAATTGTCACGGGTATCATAAGAACAGCTCTTACGGTTGCGTTAAAAGTGATACTGAACTTAACACTTCTAGATATATATACGAGGGAGCGTTTTTATATTCGCGGAATGGGGGACAAGGGGTGGAAATAAAAAACCAAATTATTTTTCTTTTTCAATATATTCACCTGCAAGACGGATACATTTTTCACATCTTTCAATTAATTTATTTATACCCTCATAAAAAAATGATTTCTCTTTATCTGCAAAATACGCCGAAACTGCCTCCTTGACTTCATCATCGGCAGTAAATTTTTTACCCCGCAGCTCTTTTTTCATTTTCGGAAACAGGTAATAATCACCCAGGGCCAGGTCTGGGCTGTAGGGTGGGTGATTCACAATTTCGAAGCCCACCTTATGCAGGGCAGCTAACGCAACGCGGCTCTTGTGGACGGGCGCGTTGTCGTGCAAAAGCAGAACACCTTTTGTCAATTTTCCCCGTCTTTTCTCTTTAATGGCTTCTTTTAGTCGCTCTAGTATTGAAGCGTAATATTCTCCGGTTATAGAAACACCTTTATCTTTATAATTAATCAACAATATTCCTGCCGAGTCCCAAAATACCGTTGCCATGAGTTTCCCAGCTGATTGTGACACTTTAAATTTCTTGGGAGGTGCTGTGCCCTTTTTATGCCACTGCATCTCCATGCAGTGGCATAAAAATGTTTGGACTCAGGTTCATAATGATGAACCCAAGTTTCGTCTCCAATAACAATTCCACTCAATACACCATCCTTGTCTTCATTACAGAGGTCCAAAAATGCACGCGAACACTCTACGCGCTGTTGTTTTTGCGGCGGCGTGAGCATTCTCGGCACCCATCTTGCGCTAACCTTAGACATGCCGAGATGATCGTGTAGGATTTTAAAAATTGTTGTATCGGATACTCCAACCATTTCTGCGAGTTGTTTCTTCTTTAGTCGAGCATCTTCGAGTACAATTTGTTCAACTTTTTGGATAAGTGCTGGTGTGGTCACCTCAATGCTCCTGCCCGGCCACGGGTCGTCTTCAAGGGATTCCCTTCCTTGTTTAAATAAACTATGCCACTTGTACACCATGGTTTTTCCTGTACAAGAGTCGCCGTAAACCAATGACATCTCATTCATTATGGTCGCGACTGATTTTCCTTGCCTGGTAAGGAACTTTATAACGGCACGATATTCGATTTTTTCCATATTTCACTTCTCACTCCTGATTATGTTACTTGGTTGACGATAGCTCAAAGACTAACTGTCTAATAACAATGAAACTTCGTATTTATACTAATCATGAGTCGCTGCACAGGCCACGCCCCCAATGCGCCTACTCACCCCTCTACAACCCGCTCATTCCGCGAATATAAAAACGCTCCCTCGTATGTACGTGCAAGTGAAAACACGGTGAGTAGCTTGCAGACCAGTGCAAGACCAATATCTGGTCAGCTAAATCCATGACACTGATCATTATATGTTGATATATGAACTTAAGGTTGATTACTTTACTTTATGGGAAAGCCAAGCGATAACGTGATTTAGATGTTCAATTTCGATGAAAATTGTAAAATAACTATATCAGATAGAAGAGAAAGGAAAAAAGGTCAGTATGTACAGACAGAAGGTACACAAACAACTCCAAAACAGAAGAATAGGTTTAAGTTGAAATTTATGGTGCCAAAGAAAGGGCGATGATCTAGGTAAGCCTCAGAAAAGACAATATTTCAAACGGAAATATCAGCATTACATCGCTGTGTTGAATAAATTAATAGGCGGGGTGTGAAAAGTCTCATGCCATTTTCTCCGACAAACACTGGATCTAAAAGCTCTAGATTTGATGTAATTTCTAGACTTGTATGACATATTTGCGCGCACTGAATAGCCTTAGTAATCAAAAAAAAAGGAAATCGTAATCTGGGTTTTAGAGTACGTAGACTATGGGACTAACAAAAGCGCAGATGAAGTCGTAAGCCTTCCTGCCGCATTGACAAAAGAGGTATGAAAGAGCTCATCATATCAAAAATAGACAAAACAATTCCTTGGAGAACATCCAAATTTATAAAACACCGACTGGGAAAATTTGTTAGGATAGCGAGTCTGGTAAAAGAGCACAGTAAGTGCAAGAGATTGCATGTATGAATAGAATAATACAAGCTAATAAATGAAACCAAATGTAGATTCTACCAAATAGATGAGATTGGCACAGCGACAGTTAAACGTCAAAAATTCAATTTTCTTTGGAGAAATATATTTTTGTATATATCTAGGTTTCATTCAATTAAAATTAATTAAATTTTTCTCCTTTGCTTCTTACTTTTTAAATTCCATATTCACCAGCACAAAAGTATGTATGTAGATAAATAGATGAATGAGACTGAGGCGGTAACTTAAGATTCCATCTTAGCAACTTATATGATTATGGTTTTAAATTGATTTATTGGTCATATATCTGTTCTTGTAACATTTCAAATTTTCATAATGTAAAGGATTTTTATTTGCGTTGCCTATCATAATTGGCATTGTTTCTAATTAGTTTCTGAATTGAAAATAACTTATATAGCTCATTATTTCGATTTTAATAAGAATTTTGTTATCAGCTCCGCTCTATATTGTATGACTGCATTACTTATTAAAAATTACAACAATGAACGAGATAACATTTCTCGTTGTCTTCTCTGCATTAATTTATTTTTCTTATGGTAAGTAATGAACTTATTGCGTATTTTATTTAAATGTTGGGTGTGTAAGGGTGTTGTACATGTTTTTGTATGCAAATCTTGTTGACGTATTGTGAAATTATTGTATAATTCGAACTTCAATTCCTGTTTTGTGTTCCATAATGCTTTATAATCATCTTTAAATGTGCGTTCCGTGAAAAAAAAAATATTGCAAACTATGTGGGCTGTTTTTAAAGTATTTTTATATTTCAATTAATAAATAGTGTTATCAAACTATATTAATTGAAAGAATGATATAAAAGCAAATCTGAACTAAAGATATTCGACAAATGTCATATTTATTTATACAATAACATCCTCTAATTACACACAGTTGGATAAATTTGTTTTCGTTTACTATATAGTTCATACAAGGGTTCCTGAGAGAGAAAAGTATTCCTCCTCTGCTTTTATATATACAGAATAACCGGTGGCAAATTTAATATTGTGAAATCGATTTTAAATGAACACTTAGGAAGAATATATTTATTACACATTATATGGATGTAGATTTATGTTTTAAGGTAACTCATTTCTAATCTTGCATGCGCATCGTCGCGTTTGCATAGATTGCAGGAAATTGCTCTTAAGTCCCTGCGGATATCTTCCTTCAACTATGAGAGAATAATCGACTTATTTCTTTATACAACATTTTAATTTACACTTTAGTTATAAAATGTAATCACAATGGCTTATATCCGGGGACCTCTGACTGGCAGATGTCTCCAAATGGCGACAGGAGCTTTTCCAGTAAATGTTCTCTTACTGTATTCGTGGACAGCTGAGCAGTGTATGATGTGGTATCATCTTACTAGAACCAGCTGTTTCGATTGAAATAAAAGGCAGTTCTCCACTCTGAAAATTGTTTATCATCTCGCAGAATCTATCAGAATTGACTGTGATTGATAGTCGTGCCACGATTATTCTAAAAAATAAAAAATAATAACTCTTTTCCCAAAAATGGCACACCTGACAGCGACTTCACTGCTGTGCAATGGTTATTAATGCAATTATTGCGAGTACTATGGTCTAATGTCAGAAATTTTGTTTATTCAAATAACATCTAAGATAAAAATGCACGTCGTAGCTGAACAAAATGTTTTATGGTTACCTTTCACTAGAAAAATTTGGCAAATACTTTTCTGGTACATATTTTTCTCTTTTGAACGTCACGAGTTTAACTTTGAACAATTTTTGTAAAATTATTTGTACTGAGAGCGAGTCACTTATTTCACGATTATAGTATAAATTACAAAACTTACGCTGCTCAGTTATAAACTAAAAATTTTTCGTTGAGTGCGCTTTGATTGTGTAAGCATGCTGCTTTTTTAGAAAAAATAAATAATTTCTAGAGCGTAGTGTCCAATCATCCTCGGAATATGAACTTTACCACCCGACACCCAGTAGCTAAATACATAAAAATCTAGAATATTTTTTGAAGTTCTTAGTGGAAGTATCGTATAGGGACAAACACAAAAGCAGTTAAATGTGACGTGAAACTGCATATGTGCTGTAAGGTGAATGCGATAAAACCCTATATTTAAGCCGACACAATTTTTTTGAAATGTTCAAACACTATAGGTACGCAAACTTCAGTCCTTCGAACTTGTGAAAAATTTATTGCCGCTGAGCTTTTTCAGGAAATATTTCATTTATTTTTTCGTTGATCTCATATCCGCATCCAATTTGTTTTGAGGATTCCTCATTTGGAAAGATGCAAATTATCAATTGAACGTCTTAGTGAGTAGTTTTATCTTGCGTAATAGTATTAAGGTTATTTCATACGATTCGTTTTTTAACTTTGTCAATATTTCGAAAGGTTTCTTATGTTATGATGTCCTCAAGGAAAAACTTCTTCAGGTTAAATTCAGAAAATCAATGAAAAACTATTCCACTACTACGTATTACTTCAATGTACCAAATTCCAGTCTGTAGTTTGTGCTAATCAATGTTCATAGACTTTTTACAATAGATGTGTAGCGTTTTTCCTAGGAACCCCAATTTAAAGTTTTATAATCAATAATATTAATCAATTAATTAATCAATATTATATAAATAGATTCTAGTTTTACCGTTATTAATCAGATAAGAGAATTCATAGTTAAAGCCTGCGAAAGTGATTTTGCCCTAATTGATACGATTAACCTTTTCAACTTGTGTTAAATAGTGTAAAATCCGGCGAATCCAAAGCTTTGCCATAACTTGATTAAGCAAGATGGTCTTCATTAGCTCCCATCAATATCGAAGTTTACTGGCCATCTACCATTATATCACGCACAATTGCAATTGCAACAAGGGTTATTTTTGGGTGACCTGAATTAGGTGGATTTTTCTAAAATTTATCACTGAAGCGAAATTCATTATGCCTGTCGCGATTTTACTGTAGCTGATAATCATAGTCCACCGTTTAATACCTTCTTCAATTTATTGAAATGGTCTTTCACATTAATTCACATCTTTGACTGTTGAAATATCGCTTGAACAGCTCGTTCTTAAATTTGACAATTGGCTTATAGGCGTACTCAATTCAATTTTGTATTCAACTTTTTACATTTGTTAAGGTTAGAAGATGAAATAAAAGTATCATGGTATTTGTATTAGTAAATCACTGCTAGTTGGCCGGCCACAAAGTTAAGATGACTTTCCTATTTTATTATTCGGTTTACATTTTTTTTCCGTTAATTTTGTTATTAAATGCTTCTGCACATAAACCGAACGTAAACATAGTTTGTGCCTTAAACTTCGAATGTTTTAATATAAATGTAATAAATTTCTATTTTATTTATGTATGGTTTTACACGTCAATATGTTCTTATTTTAAATTTATTGATTTATAATTTATTGTTAGAAATGTGTGTCGCTTAAAGTCTTTTTCACTTTCATTGTGCCTTATCAAATTTTAATGACACATTCTGAATTAATTGTATATAAAGTTTGTGTACACAGGGTACTAGGAAAGTTTTGCAATACAGCTTTGCTTATTTAATTTTTTCAAAGTAATTTCCTCTACACTCGGTACACCTCTCCATCCTCCGAAACTAATCTTTAAACCAGTTTTGCCAAGTTTCACTAGGGAGTAAAGCATACTCGTTGTCCCAAGCCCGCAGAAAGTCTTCATCACTGGCAAACCGCCTCCCTTTTAGCTTCATTTTCATATGTGGGAACAGTGGAAAGTCGCAGAGAGCAGATCTGGACTGCAAGGAGGGTGCTCGAGAATTTTCAATCCTGTCGTGCTTAAATATTCGGTGCAGGGTTTGGCGCGGTGAGCTGGAACATTATCGTGATGGAGGAACCAGGTGTCCATTCTTGACTTTGGCCGCAGGTTGTTCATAGATCCAATGACTTTTTGAAAACTTTCCTAGTACTCTTTGTATATTTGACAAACTTGATAAATCAGTCGAAAACCACTTTAAAAAAATATCAATTTAAGTCAAAGTAATGTAGTTTGTTTATAATTAAGGAAATGTTTTTTCATGTTGTCAACCTACTCATAGAAGAAAAACACTTTCATATTAACAACTCTTTATTTTCTTCCTTCACCACATATACTATTTTCATTTTTCCAAAATTTTAACAATGTTGATCGGGGACCATAGATTAATGCCTTAATTCTATGAACTCATTGCTATTTATTGGACTTCGTTGTGAACTCGTTTGCGAATTTCAATATGAATGCTTTCTTTCTCTAGAGCAGTTTTTAAATTTTACTAGTCTCTCCATTTGTAGTAGATGCACTCATTGTATATTCATTGAGATAGAGTACTTCAGTACCTCCTAAAACTGTTACTATTAGTATTGCCCACTTTTGTCGGCTTTTGTGGTCCTTACGAGCAGACTATCTTTTCTGTCTAATGATAGAATCTCAAATTTAATTTCCTGTGAAAAATCGAGAGAAAAATTTTCGTCCCTTCAATGTGTCTAAACTCTCTATATCTGTATCATTGATAATTGTTTCGCATACTCAGATTTCATTAGCAGTAACACAAAATTTTGGCATTTTTGCACCGTCTCTTCAGTTTAAGCATACACAGGTCGTCTTTGGGTCAATGATCCTTTATCGCATACCAAAATCTAAATAGTAAATCACATCACAGCAAGTTCTATTTTATGAATTATTTTTAGATCCATTATCTTCATCTGTCAGAAAGTGACGACGTTCTCGTTATGTCGTCACTATCAGCCTATTTTGTTTATAAATAAATAAATATTTCTAACAGTTTAAATCATTATAAAAATTAATAAAATTATAACTAATTAGTGTGTGCAGATTGCGCAGCTCTATCAAAAAATATTACGGAATGTCGTTCACACTGTAAAAAAACTTTCATACGTCAAGCTATGGAATTGTGCTTGGTCGGTTGCATAAAGTGTTCTTGCAGAATGGATATTGTGAAAAGGGATATTCGTATGTCAAATGAAGCAAGAAGTCATTTAAAGGAATGCCCTCCTTCGGAACCACAAATACAAATAGAAGACATCACTCTAAAAATACCAGAGGACGAATACATAGATATGTAATTGTCTTAAGAATTTCAATAAACACCTTCTAAAAAAACTATTAGTTTTAATTTTTGTTATCATCAGACAGCATAATTCATTTTATGGATTTGTGTTTTATATTACTATTATTAAAATAAATTCTGTAAAGAAATAAATTGTGCTCTTAATTTGAAACGAAGAAAGTAAATATTTAAAATATTTGTCAATTTTGACAACAGCCTACATATTTGCAAATAATAAACAATTGTAGAGTCATCTCATATTTGACTAACTAGATTTAAATCTCTTTGTTGCATCATTTTGCGTGGGCATAATAACTCAAAGTTTACTAATACACCAAAGTTGCGGAAAGTAAAGGTAAGTATTAATATTTTTATCATTAATTTGGAAAATTTCATTTATTACGGTCCACTAAATATTTTCAAATACTGAGCATTATGATCATTCCAAAGTCAATTGTAGTTAGTTCTGTATGTCCGTAATAAGTAATAAAATTCATTTTTGTTGTATTACCAGGGATATTCTGAAAATATTCAGAAGTTATGGATATGGACAAAAGCAAAAACATTTACGTCGTTGTTTGCCTATTTCTTTAGCAGTTTCCAGTTGCAATTTTGCTTGAGTAAAAGTAAAGCATATAAAAATACAGTTTTATTGTTATAAATCGTTTTTCGATAACCGAATTTGACTCTTTTAGATTTTAAAAATAAAGTTTATGATACAACCACAGTAATAGAAAATTAGTGTCTGCAATAGTGGCGACAATAGTCCTTCATCAACTATAGTTAGCTACTGGTTAGGTGAATTTTTATGCAAAAAATTAAGCAATACTTATACTGCCTCCAATAGCTGTTTGTGCTGGTAATATCATTTGCTACAAATAACCTAATTGAAGAGAGCCGGAATATCAGCCATAGCGAGATTCAAGAAGAAGAGTTAGGCCTTTTGTACAAATATCTAGGCGAAGAGAAGATGGCAAGTTGGTGTATTCTATTGTTACGTGCTCGTAACACCTTTACTAAAACCGCTATAATTTTGATTATACCGCGTGCGTTTTAATCCCGTATATCTGCATATTCTTTTTGTGTATCTTGCTTCTTATCTTCAAGTTTTCTTATTAGCCGAACATTGGAAAAATTTTGACACTCCCACTCGCTTATAGACCTGAGTAGCGAAAAGTTGCACTGCAGATTATTCTATATTTGGAGACAGTATCTTTTAAATTGTTATGACTAGTCCTCTCCCTATTTGCGGAAAAGCAGAGTGGAATTTTCCAATAAAGGAGAGTTATTCTTTACTCCGTAGGAGGAAATAATTGTGCACTCTTTTTCCCCATAAGCTTATAAAGGAGTAAAAAAGAGTAAAACCACCGCAAGGTAAGAGTATTTCCTCACTCGATAGGTGGTTTTTTAGCATCTTAGGAATTAATTCCGTATCGAAGCACCTTCTGTAGGTTTAACAAGAACCGAATAACGACAAATAAAGCTAACTCTTAATTAATGGTAACGAATGGAAATCATCAGAGCAGGATCTGAACTATGTAGTATATGAGTGGTTTGAGTTGAGTTTTTGTCATGGTGTACGACTTGCGGAAGGCAAACTTCTGCATACTTGTCGGCATTTACAGTTTAACGAAAATCTTTTGAGAGCAAACCAACATCTTGTAGATCATTCTACAAATTCTTTTACCGAACCCAGGTCCTTCATTGCATCCATTAATCTACCATTCTATGACTCTTTATAGCACAGACATAGAACTATGTATACGGAATACATTAAAATTTGAAAATTTTTTTTGCTGCACGTGAAAACAGCGTGAAAAAGTTGTAGAATAAAATCCAAGAATAAGAATTGAAGAAGAACATGTGACAGGTTCTTAAACTGCAAAGCAAATTTGCACTGCCCTCCATGGGAGAGATAAGTCGGAAAAGCAAGGATAAATCATGATCATCTACATAAATGAAGCAATGCAAGAAGACGACACTGTAGAGGAAGTATGTACATCTGATATTCGACGTGATCTGGAATTTTTAAACTGAAAGAGCGAAAGCTTGTAAAATAGGGTCAATATTGTATAAAGCCGTAATCAAGGACAACTTCAACAGTCATTTGTGAAGAAATTAAGAGACTCCAGAGAGGCCCGAGAACAAATATGGATCTGGAGAAGTCGCAGTGGAATAGGCTTCATGGCCACCTCAAATAACCTTGAATCTTTTTTTATTGCTACTGTATTTAGCCATTTAACATTTTATACCAATTCAAGGTTTACGACTTGGACAAATCAAACAAGTATTGTAATAACTTTTTGAGCAAAACTGTTTCAAACACCCTTAACAAACATTTTAATGAACAAATTAGTCATAAGTTAAAATTTAAATATTACCATGTACTGGTACAACATAATTTGAACTGAGTGGTGTGTTTAGATTATACTACATCTATCATTCATCTTTCCTGCAAAACCTAAAACAAATTCTAAGCATCGTGTTAGAATTATAGAAATGTGTTTGAAAATTAAGTATCTAACTACTAAATTTTTACGCGTATGTCACATTTGCAGCAATATAAAAAAAGTAGTTGTATTACTTTTTTTGTTCTTAGCAAAAGTTATTTTAATTTAAACGAAACTACATGTGATGAAAATCATCACATGTAGTTTCGTTTCTCAAATGATGTATCAAAACTGCGAAGCAGAATGATGAAATGGAAAGTTAAAGAGCTGCCGCTGACTTCCTTACTTCTATGCTTCACAATAAGGGCCGTAAAGCGTTTGAAAGTTAAAAAAAATTATATGACCATCACACCTTCATTTAGCTTACCATTTGAATAATAATAATTTTATACCAACCAACAAATTAGAAAACCAAACCAAAACTAAAAGTTAATCAATCTGTTGCAGTTAATGGCCTTACCACTTACGAAAATGGTGAAAAATGCAAAAGCGAAAGCGAAATTAGCGATTGCCGCATATACTGCCGATCAGTTATGAGAAGAAGTAAAGAAAAACTTTGTATGTTGACCTGTGATAAGTGTGAATGCACTTTATCAAAAGAAGAAAATGTCGCACGATGTTCAGTTAAACAAACAGATACAGTGGTTAAGTACATCGTAATAAATTTTAATGTGAAAGGAGATGGAAGTTCGACAACAGTTGAATAATTTTTGTCTAATAAATTAATTATTAGTATTGTGTCAACATTGACTTTTGTTTCTTAAAAAGAGAATCTACGTGTAAAAATAAAATTAATGGATTTTCTTTTTCTTTCTGATATGAAATATGTTTAACTAAGAAATCGATTATTATTCCTGGTGGCTGATTTTTTTTTATAAATGTAAAGGGTGTTTCAAATTGCGCGTTTTTTTAAGAATCAATAAAATATAGATGGCGCGCTGAATTTGTTGAATTATTTTATGAAAATCAACGTTCTGTGAAAAAAGTATTTAGAAAATTACATGAACTTTATACTTTAGATAATCGTCCATCTGAAAGCACTTTTGGTCGAATTATTAAAAAATTTTAAGAGACCGGTTCCGTGGAAGACCAAAAAAGTGAAAAATACAGTCGTAGTGGTCGTCCGCAAGAATATATTGGTTTGGTTCGTGAAAGTGTTGCCGAAGATCCTGAAATGTCCATTAGACTACCTTCAGAACAACTTGGACTTAGTGGATCAACAACATGGCGTATTTTACACAAGGATTTAGCTCTGAAGGCATATAAGGTTCAAATAACAGAGAACTGAAGCCGTTAAATCAATTAAAACGTCGTTCATTTGTTAATTTCATTATTAATGAACAACCAGCTGATTTTTTTCAAAAAATACTTAGTGGCTATATTAATAAACAAAATTTCCGTATCTGGGGCGAGGAAAATCCACAAATTATTCATGGGAAACCTATGCATCCAAAACGAGTTACTGTTTGGTGGACCTTACTTCTTTGAAAATGCTGCTGGTGAAGCTGTGACTGTCAATGGTGATCGATGTCATTGGATGATAACTGAATTTTTGTGGCCTGAAGTAATGAATATTGATCTAAAGGATATGTGGTTTCAACAGGATGGTGCTACACCTCACTTTGTACACTAATCAATTCATTTGTTGAGAGAAAAAATTCCTGGACGTGTAATCTCAAGAAACGGTGATGTTAATTGGCCACCATGATCATGTGATTTGACACCGTTAGACTATTTTCTTTGGGGTTATATGAAAAGTTAGATTTATAAAAACAATCCACAATCAATTCCTGCTTTGAAAGATGACATTATTCGTGTCATTGGTGAGATAGAGCCTCAATTATGTCAAAATGTCATTGAAAATTTTAACGAGAGAGTGGACGTCTATGGAGCTGCAAGAGGAGGCCATTTGGCAGATATTATTTTTCGCATATAAATGTCATAACTAATACTTCAATTAACAATAAAAAGCTTTCGAAAGTGAATGCAAATTATGTGTTTTATTTATTCTTAAAAAAAAACGTGAAAATTGAAACACTCTTTACTTATATGCATACTAAATATTCATACTGCAGTAGAATTGAAAGGCAAATAATGAATTATAACTTTAGATAAATGGTATCAAACACATACTTTATATATTGATAGAAAAAATGAGAGAATCGTCTAAAACTAAGAGCTCAGTTGTGATATATAGTAGAAAAACAATAATCAAAAAAAAAACCTCTTACCAGATTAACATTTGTATTCTAGATACAAGTTGTCATCCTCAGCAGAAATTTGTTGTAGTTTGAGTGGTCATCCAGTAGAATTTCGCGGACTATTTTTTGCAATTTTACTGCGACACTGTGTTTAATTTCCGCTGAAGAATACAATTTGTTTATCGAAATACGTATCCAAAATATAAGTATTATTGTGATAAAGGTAAACTTTCTGATTATTCATTTAGCCATCGTCTCTAACGTAATTTAAAAAAAACATAAGTTAACCTGCCAACATCCAAATTAAATAATAGCAATTAGACCAATTGTAGCAAATGTAGCTGTTGTCAGAAACGCCGACGCAGAATGAAGAGCAAATAAAATTTTTGAGAGAAAAATTATAAGGACAATCACGCTTCGAAAAGTTAATGGAGGTGAGACTAAGACTAAGCTCTCACGCCAAGTTTTAGAAATTCATTTGGAAAACTTTCACTTTCCTAGGAAATTCATGGCTGCTTATAATAAAAAATTTAAGGAAAGTATTCCAAATACATAGACAAACTGCTCCTGAATTACGTAAATAACTACAGTTCATTGTCGAAATTATTTACGGACAATACTCCATTTTATGAGTACCGGAATACCACGTATTATGAACGATCAATAAATGGTTTATAAAATAATTCAAATAATATATTTTTATTTATTGAAACCTTTGTAGAGTAGGCAAAATATATTATTGAAAAATGTAATGAGATATATTCCCGTGTATGTATGTATGTATGTACTACATACATACATATGTATGTGTTTAGTTTCTTGGGTTGTATTTCATGTCTGATGACGATCCGTTTACTGGATGAATTCACGTTGGGGTATACACGTACATATGTATGATATGTATATATTCTTGCTAACATATGTCGAGAGTAGGTTTTCTAGAGTTATTTTCCGCATACGAAATATGTCCTGAAAGGGATTATTGTAATGATATTTTAATGGGAAGTACGCCATGTTTTAAGATGGTTGGAGGTTAAGGTAATCTGTTGCGTGTAATCTTTTTAAATTGGCATTTTACGCATCTGCTTACACCCACGGACAATCGGGACCAGGTAAAGATATGGAGATGAATCCATTTTTGTTTCAAGCGTATACTTTTCAACATAAAATTAATATGTCACATTTCATCTCTCTTTTTTACATAATTCAATTTTCTAAAATTACAAATGAGATTATGGAACCAATGATGTATTATTTGAAAGGCTTTTATCTAAGAAAACTTCTATATATTTTTTCTGGCATGCGCATAGGTACTTGAAATATTGAAAAGAGAATGTTTTAGTACAAGGAATTGACCAAATTGTAAACAAAAGATCCAACAAAGTTTGTATATAAAATTATTTTATAAATTTTTCAAATGTTCAGTCTTCCGTTTAGTGATTACTGTTCACTAAACTAAAGACATGAGAAGAAAATAGACGAAAACCCAAAAGATAGAAGAAAATATATATATATATATATATTTATCCTTATTTATTTCCCAAATTTTCAATACCTAAAGAGCAAATGAAGGCTACATTACAGAATTACAGCAGGTGGGGCAATCCGGGACATCTGATTTTATTTCGCTATAACTTTTGTTTAAAGTGAAAATACATTTGGTTTTTACCTAATTATGTTTATTCGCACTTATAAATTTTGTTTCAATTAATTGTGGAATTACGTCCGGCAAATAGCCGTCGCCGGCATTCATGCAAATTTTGGCTCTTCTAATTACATTTTGCATAATTGTGCGCAGCATTTGTGGTATCACGTTGCAAATTACGGCTGGAATATTGTTCTTTAACTCCCCCAAGGTGCGGGGCTTGTTCGCGTACACCAACGACTTCAAATATTCCCAGAGAAGGAAGTCCGGGACAGTCAAATTAGGAGATCTAGCTGGCCAAGCCACATCACCGAAACGCGAGATTACACGCGCTGGAAAGACATCCTTCAAAATGCACATTGTGTCGCGTGCAGTTTAACAAGTGGGTCCTTTGAAACCACATGTTTTTAAAATACAAATCATCAACTTCCGGTAACAAAAATTCACTCTCTATAGCGGTCACCGTTCACCGGTATAGCGTTACCGTCGGCTCCATCGAAAAAATAAGGTTCAGTCACCTTTTCCGACGTATGTGCACACCACACAGTCACTCATGAATTAAGCGTGGATTTTCCGTCCCTCAGAATCGAGAATTTTGCACTATTGGGATATTTTCTCTGAAACTCACATTGCGTTAACACCACTGACAAATTATTTTGCGCAAACATTGTCACAATTATCGCTTGTTCTTGATGCGTATATCGATTCATTGTTATTCACTCGCACGTCTCTATTTCACGAATGTCAAAACCAAACTAACATACCATGCCATATGCAAAAATGGCAGTACTTTCCAATAGGACACACCTATTGCCTAACTTGTTATTTAAACTATAATTTTCATTGTCATTTTATCGGTTAACATAGTACACCATGTGAAACAGATCTATTATTTATACCCGAATTTGTAATGTATACTAGACACTGAATTGTTTTCGAACCACTGCTTTTGGTTGTCGTCTGCACAATCAAAATTAGCTCTCGCTGCAATATTATTCCATTAAACTCCTCATTGGTAATTTCCTATTCAAATGGAATCAAAATTTCATGAACTGCCTTTATTATGTGGGCGAATGGTCAGTCCAATTAAACATTTAAATGTGTCTGTCTATGCGTTATTATAATTTATGGAAATATATGTACATATATGCATGTAGTGATATGTTTTTTTTATTTTATATTAACTGGTCACCTTTACACTACAGTAAGTTTTCGGCATAAAGAAAAAAATTCAAATTTAGTCTTCAATATTAACATAATATTCTTGAATAGACGCTAAAATGTTCAGAAGTGTTTTTGTAAATAATTCCATGCTTCTTGTTATTAAAGAAAATATACAAAAATGTGAAAAAATATCAGAAGAACTATACAATTTGTTGAATTTAGGGTTATATGAACAACTATAATATATTTACACTTCACACCACACAAATAATTATCGCACAGAATACATTAATCAAAGTAATGAAAATTAATACACCCAAGAAAGAAACCTGTATAGGTTTGCAAAGGAAAATTACTTGCTTGTTTCCAATATAAATAAAGAGCTACATATTTTCTCTTAAAGCATTTAGTTAAATTCCTTCGAATTATTGCAATTTTGCCCACAATTCCCGTTCACACAATGAGATTTATGGCGTAATTAAGAAATCGAGTCCACACTCCTTGGTGACTCAGTGGTAGAGCATCTGCTCGATAAGCGGACGAATGAGATTCGATTCCTCACCGATTGGGCAGTATTTTGTCATTAATTTCTGCCTTAACTAAAGTGATGTAATAAGCAGAAAATTACAAATTTCCATTAATTCAGATCGTGGAATGCGTGTAATTGTGTATATAACTACATACATATATATACGAGGCTAGCCATTTATATTTCGGGAACTGGCAACACTGTTAGTGTTGCCCCGATCTGACGATTGCATCGTGAAATTTGCCATTTTTGATAATATATTTACCTTGACAGTTTTATATCCGGTCGCTATTTCTATTGTTCACAGTAACTTGAAAATTTTATGTCCGCGAAACAATGGAATTAACTCGCGAACATTTTCGTGCAATCTCAACAAGAATGCATCGACGAACTGAATTCTTTATATGATGATGAAGCACCATCGACAGCTACTTGGACGGCGTTCTTTGGACGACGAATTTCGCGAAGGTCGACCCACAAATATCGTTGTGTCGGAAAACATTAATGCAGTGTCTGAATTGATAATGCAAGACCGTCATGTGACATACCGTGAGATCGAGGCATCTCTTGGTATTAGTAACACTAGCGTGCATAAGATCCTGCGTAAATATTTTGCCGTTAAGAAGCTATGTTCATGTTGGGTACCACGTAAATTGACAACCGCTCGAAAAAGGACTCGCGTCGATTGGTGCCAGGAAATGCACAAGAAATACAATGGTGGTGCTTCAAAGAATATTTATAAAGTCGTCACAGGTGACGAATATTTGACCTATACGTATGAGCCTGATAGTAAACAGCAGTCGACTGTGTGGGTATTCGAAGATGAGCCAAAACCAACAAAAGTTGTTCGCGCTCGAAGCACATCAAAACAAATGTTTTTTTCGGAAAAACCGGTCAAGTTGCAACCGTGCCTTTAGAGATTTGTAGAATGGTTAATTTCGAATGGTACAGAACTGTTAGTTTGCCAAAAGTTTTAGAAGAAATAAGGAAACAAACCGAAAACGACAGATCATCCTCCACCATGACAATCCGAGCTCTCACAGGTCGGTTCAAGCAATTGAATATTTGACCGGGCAAAACATTGAATTGATGAGCCATCCATCGTACAGCCTTGATCTAGCAGCCTGTGATTTCTTTTTGTTCCCACACGAGAAGAATAAACTTCATAGTCAACAGTTTTGTACGCCTGAAGAGTCAGTTGAGGCATTCAAAACTCATATTTTGGAGTGCATTGATGTTCAAGGAGAATATTTTGAAAAGTAATAATGCTATTTTCGATAATAAAATTTTTTTTGTTTGCTATACCCGAAATATAAACGGCTACCCTCGTATATACAGGTGGGTATATATGCAAATGTATGTGCTATAATGAGACGTATGGCGTAAGGAATCGATAGCCGCAGTCCTTCATAGCTCAATAATATAACATTCGTTCAGCAAACTGGCGACTGGGATTCGATTCCTCACCGAATGGGCAGAATTGTTTCATTAAGTTTTACCTTAATTAAAATTGAAATAGTGAACAGAAAATTACACGTGTTTTCGTAATATTTTTTATATAGTTTTCATTTTTTACAACAAAAATGCCATAATCTCACTTCAGCATTATTGACAAAAGTGTGTTGAAGTTAAAGGAGAATACTTTCCAAAATAATAAAAATCCTTATTAAAATTGTAAGATTCTTATTTAAAGATGTATATAAATATTACATATTGTAAGGTTTGTAAAATTCTCTAGAAAAATAAAAATGAATGCTAAGACGAATGAATTGGTAAAAGAATAAATTTATCTACTGAAAATTGAAACGGACGAAACGAGTTGACGTTAATCGATCCTTCATACAAATATACGTATACATTTATAGTAATAGCTATAATTTTTTATATTCGTCATTACTTATACCAAATTGTTGGTCCAGTGAGGCCATTCTTTGATGGTTTCGTAAAGAGTTTGGCCCGGGCACTCTGTAGATCTTACTTGTCGATGTCCCGCTAGTCTGTAGGTTTCACTAATTTCTCCAGTGCTAACTCCACAGTCTATAAGTTCTTTGGCGGCTTGAAGAGCTGCATTTGTTGGCGTCGTCCCTAAAAATGTAAGCATTATACGTAATAAATTCGGAATTTACAAAATGTTTACCTATAAACGTGCCAATAAAACATATGCCAACGCTCTTCGTGTTCCAGTTCAAAGCATGGGCTCCTATTTTATTCCAACCCCTTCCTTCATAAATCATACCATCGCCACCAACCTGTAACATTTCATTATAATAAAGGAAACACTAGACAATAAATCATGTTTTTTCATTACCAAAAAATTGTAGCCGATATCTTCCCATCCATTGCTGTCAATGTGATAATTTTGAAAGGCTCTACATAATGCCGAACATCTTTGTTTAGTTGTACACGACTGACCGGCAGAATGATGTATGATTACGTATGGAAACGGTCGAACATTTGGATTTTCTGTTGAAACATTACGAGCACCCCATTCTCTTCGACTTATTATTTTTGGACAGGCTGTAAAGGTAATGCATAATTGGAAATGAGGATAAAGGTTTTTGATAGAGTAAGACCAACATATTTGAATAAATAAATATAAAGTAATTTTTTTATAATTTAAAATCTTCTAAATTATATTCAATAACAAAGTTTTAATAAAAAGACAAGATGAAAATATTACATAATAATATTACAATATTAACCTGATCTAATGAGATATGTACTTCTTTCTGGAATAAATGTCAAACCATTAGAATTCCGAATGTATCCTAATTTAAATCAATAAATTATATTCTAATTAATTAATACGGTTCGAATATTATTAAGATATTTGTAATAGTAATTTTAGTTAATTCGATGACAATTTTACAATAAAAATATGTTGCAGAATATAACGAGAATCTGAGATGTATTCAAGGTCAAATTTAAATACCTAAATTGCAATGAATAGGGATTTTACAGAGATATGTAAACATTCTCACCAGAAAATTTGGCATTTAGCGTGTCTTCAAATTTACATATTCCGCAAATAATTACATCAGTTTCTAAATACTAACGGATGTATTTTTTATTACTTCATCTAAATTTCAATTGCATAAAAATTACGTCATATTTTGCTTTTATTTATGTTTGTGAAACAAAAAATTTGTTAAATAAATTGAAATCCCTATCTTTAATTAATAACTGACTTCATAAAAATTATTAGCAGTTGTACACAGTCCGTCTCAGAAAAAAACAAGACTTCTTTAAAATAAAAATAAAAGCTTTCTATTTTGGTAAAATTCATTTATTTTAACAAAAGTAGTCGCCCTCGGCTTCAATACAACGTTTTTCACGGTCAATTAATATATCGAACGAATTTTTAAGTTCATCTTTAGAGATGTCCTTCAAGATCGCTGTCGACGCATTTTTAATCGCTTCAATGTCGGCATAACGCTGTCCTTTCATCGGCAAATGGAGATCTGGAGATTAGATAGCAATCACAGGGGCCAAATCCGGTAAATGCAGTGAATGGTTAATGGTTAGAAATGCCACTTCTAGCTAAAAAATCAGTGATAAGCGTCGAGCGATGAAATAGTGCATTATCATATAACAAACGCCAGCTATTATTTTCACGAATTCGAGAGCGCACACGAAGAATACGCGCCAAACGACGCTTCATAGCACCAATATAATATACAGCATTGATTGTTTGACTAGTTGGCACAAACTCTATGCGCATTATACCTTTCAAATCATCAAAACAAATCAAGATTTTCTTCACTTTTGACTTCTCCAAACGATTTTGTTCGGTCTTCCGTCGCTTGGATTCAGAGCTGTGACGATTGGTTTCTGGATTATATTGAAAACGTCACTTCTCATCGTTAGTTGCAATAAAATAGCTAAAGTTTTCGTCCTTTTTTGAGAATTTAATCATGTCTGTACAATGTTAAATTTCAAGCAATTTTTGATCATCAGTTAGCTAGCTTGTGTGGTAAAAACCTTGCATAAATCTGTCTCAGTCTCAAATGCTGTGTCCAAATGCGATGACTTGAGTCTTTGGAAATATTTAATTCCATTCCCCGTATCGCAATGAGAATTTCGTCTCATTTCTGATAAATTCACTCACAAGTTCGATGTTACTTTCCGTAACCACAAATTTTATTGCACCAGTATGTTCGTAGTCATTTATGTCCGTACGACCGTCTTTATATGGTTTACATCACTCATATATACTCGTACGTGATAAACACGCATCATTATATACTTGTTTCATCAAATTACAAGTTTCAGTAAACTATTTCCCGAATTTAAAACAGAACTTTATATTTGCTCTTTATTCAAAATTAATTTTTTAACCAATGCCAAATACACACTTTTACTTTATGCGCAATTTCTCTGTTTCTAATGAGGCAAATGTCATGATGTTTTGATATAAAATTGGTGAAAAATCTACCTAACCGACGCATATTTTTTTTAATAGATGTCGCTACTATTTTAAAACAGTCCCGTTTTCTCTGTGACAGACTGTATACTTTCCGTAATACCATAGTGTTTTTGTATACGATACAAATTTGTTGATTTATAGTGATAAAATTCAGGGCTTCAGTAGCACAATCTACACCAAGTATTTAGAAATTGAGCATTGAATAGAAACAAATAATTTGGTGCTAACACTGTGACAAAAATTTCGTCATTTTTTTGCACTTGAGAACTGTCGCATTTGAGTTTGTTTGAATAATAAAGCACTGCTTTGTCAATCTTATGAAATTCTACCTTTGGCATCTTCATAAAATGGGACTAAAGAAACTCGTATGAGAGTGTTTCTAATATATAAATATGCATTCATAACCATGGCAAGACTAAAAACAAGATCTTGATAGTTTTCTTCTAAGAGTTTTCGAATTCTGATTCTAGCTACCTTTTATATTTCGGCTACTTCTTATTGTGTGTATAGAAGCCCAAATATGTTAGAGTTAAGCAAATCACGACAACCGGCTATGTAAAAGGCATGTGTTAAAACCCTCTGCTTACCTATTTCATTTTAGCGGAGGAATTATTACAATGTGGGGCAAATTCTTTAATGCATAACTACCTTAAATCATCCTCAATATTAGTATTTTTGTTGTGATTGATACAATTGATTCTATTTTGTTTTTTTTTTTTAGACAATTAATAATAAAAAAATTTTAAAAAATTAACATAATTATAATTTAATTAAATAAATAGAATGAATATAAATATGAAAGAATTTGAATTTGAACCCAGAGGGCTTGAATACCATGAAGATCCAAATTTAAACATAGAGCGACTAAAACTTTACACCGATATTCAAGCCTGTGAATTCCTTCAGAAAGTAAAACTTTGCCAAACTCTTCGAAATATGCGATGATTATGTCCTTACCATTGAAACAAATCTCCCAACCCCCAATCTAAGTTTATATGTTGACAGGTCAAATCTAGCGAATAAGCTGAATGCGGAAACAGTTCGAAATGTAATTCATGGATTTTTACCATCGAAATAGTCGAAGAGTGAGCAAATGCACTATCTTGAAAAGAAGCATTCGCTTCTTTTTAAATGGGATCTTTTGAATTATATTGCATCGCATGGTTGATATAAAAGCGATACACAAAATTCGTGTCTGTTATCGTAAGTCTTTTTGAAGATAATTATAACCATAACCTAAGTGTACGGTTTTTACCATCTTCCGACTACTTGTGCCAACATCAGTTCATTATTTGGATTGTTGCTTCACTTCCGATGTATAACGTTGTATTCAGGTTTCATCAATTGATTATATTTGAGATCCATAGTCAATAAATGCGGTAACCATTTATACACACCTTTTTCGTACATACTCCACTGTATTATTCATCAAATATATTGATTCGACAACGTTTAAATTCAGATGCCCATTGTTTTATGGTTGCCATCGATCGAGATGAGTCCCCATAAACAGATTCCTATTCAGCATTGACTTTATTGTTTGTTTTACTCTTTAAAAATAAAAATTTTAGTCACTGATTGGTACTGCATTTCTTCATTGCTTTAAAATAAGGTAAAAAAGTCCACTTTTTATTCAAGTAACAAGCATCTTGACTATCAGAATGAAACGAAAATTTCGACAGTTATGTTTTGAAAGATTGCTAAGTTGCAAAATAAATAAGATTTTCTTATTTATACTGCTCTCTTACATCAGACTTACTAATTATTAACCCGCTTTCGAAAAATTACCGAAAAAACATATGATTGTATTAGACACCTATCTATGAAGGAAAACAGCTTATTATTTGATATATTTATTAATTGACAGTAGTTTAAAAAAGTCGTAATTTACCCAAAACACTATTACTCCTAGTTTTTTCTAAATTATATTTAGGCAAGATATGCAATATATTGAAATTAGATGAAATCGTCATACGTATTTCATTTAAGAACAAGAGAAACAGAAGACGATGTTCCTAAATGAATTTAAATTTGTAAAGAAGGAATCATGTTGGCCTTGTAACTTCCTCACTTCTCTTTTGAATTGTAAATTTCATATTAAAGTGTTACTCGAAATTGTGGTCATCGTGTACCAAGTAGATACGCATAAATATGCACAAGTTCCCGTGCAACGAATGAAAATTTTGCGGCTTAATTTTGCTATTATTGTCGTGTAATTGAATAGATTGAGAGGTAAAAGATGTATAGAAAATAACAAATATTCTATATATATCTTTTACTTTGAGATTAGCCAAAACTATAATATATTTTGATATTAATAACATTGCTTCCATTGCCAGCTCTTGAATATTTATTATAAATTAACATTAATACATAGAAACGTTATGTAATAAAATATTAAATAATTAATTATAGTGGTTTACTTAATATGTAAATTATTCGTTTTTAATAATTTATAAGCAAAAAATATGTAGAAATATATAATTTAAATTAGTAATACATATATTTACCTAACACACATGACATTTGGAGCACTAAAATTACGGAAACACCCACGTACACTACTAGCTTCATTTTTTTCAGGATGTGACAGACGCCATCGATATATTGTTCCTTATATATCAGAGGGCTAGCGGTTTAAGAAACTTTTCTTTTCTACGTCAACTAGATAAAAAAGCATATTAATTGCAAACTAATGTTTGCTAATCATCCTTACCTTTTATTTCAGAAACAGTACTGTGTATTGTTGTACAATGCATAATGTTTGAAATTCATCAAGTGGAATGCTTAGTTGAATAATATCTAATATTGTAAATAATATAAAGTATTGTTTGCGTATAAAATGAACGATTGAAATTGGAAATTTTGCTTTAACAAACACAGAAAAGATAGACAATTAGAAATGCCATGATAATTAAAGGTCAAGATCTTTTTTCGATGAAAAGTAAAAGGATCTTTCAAATAATAGAGCGCTAAAGTGTTATAGTGTGTACAGTTCCGTTCAAAATATGCCATGTCAATCCGTATTTTTATTTTTTTTTAAATTTTTTGGGTACACATAAAATAAAAGTAATACAATAATTGAGAAAGACATTTGTATATTTCAGAAAGGTAAGTAGACTATTACCTCAATAATATTTATATCTTAATATTATCTTAGCTTAACTTTTGACAACTAAGTTTTTATTTCCAATAAAATGTAAATACAGTATTAAGCATGAGCTTGCAGTAAACTGCACAAAGAAAACACAGAAAACACTCATCTAGATACAACTTTTTCTTTTAAGAATAACACTTAGTTTCCTAAGACTCTAGCGTTCACCTTTGATCTTTTCTTAACGGTCACACCTTTTCCTGGAAATCTTATAAGCACGATGTGGGATCCGTCTTCTGCCTCAGTTGAGCATATTATTTTTATTTTGCATTATAAACATACTCTCGGAACTCTAATTCTCGCTAATTATTCGTATTTTTAATTAATTTTAATGCAATTCGCGATTATATTGTGATTCTAACATAATTCAAGCTACGCTTTAATTTTTCCGGACAATTAAATTTAATATACGAGGTATGGCAATTAAATAACGAGACTGCACTTCTTTCATCGCACAGATGCATCGGGCGAGTCTGCAATTGGAATATCATCGACTTTGATATTTTCCAACCAAGAACCCATAGTTTCGTCTCTCTGCCTGCTTTAGTTTACTTTCCAACTTTAATTGTAAAAGATACTGATACCTAGTAGTGCCGTGTTAATAGTTGACATAAAAATCGAGCCGCGAATTAACGTGAAACTTCTTGTCAAATTTAAAGAATCGCAACAGGATGTTTACAAATGTTAAAGGAGGCGTTTCGTGAAAATGTTGTCACGTGTTCGAGTTTTTTAATGGCACAAACTGTTTGTTGCACTGAAGCTGTTTCAATTTCAGTGTAACAAAGAGTAGCAGTAGTTGAGCCCTAAAGATGTCCCATACGAGTGGGTACGAAACGTCGGCAGTTATAGCGGTGACGCGGTTCCAGCCCGGAAGCCTAGAAGAAGATAGTATGGACCACGACTGCGGAAGTCTACGTACCAGATTACATCTAAGTATGTCTACACTTTCTAGAAATTATCGATCGTTAGTTCCTAGTCAATGATTTCAATAACAATAAATAAAATAAAAGGATCGTTTTAATATTTTTAGTATTTTGCTAAATTTTTGTCACGTCTATTCTGTTACAAACTGAACCGTCATCACTTAATCATACATTAGGTAGTAGACTGTATACAAATTTAAGAAGCCCCTAAACATTAAAATAATAAAAATAGTCTTACGTATTTATAAATTGATTTATTTATGCTTTTAGTCTACATTACAACTTTTCTTACAGCAGATATTGTTTTAAGTTCAAACTAATAGTGTAATTTATTAAGCACTTTTCCCAAAAAAACGCTATATGTATTAACTAAATAAATGTTCACAAACATTTTCTGTAAATATATGTATTAACTTGTATTTACATATTAATCAAATGTTCACAAACATTTGTAAATTCTGTATAATTTCGACAGAAATAATTTCAAAGTGTCGCACCTATTTAACCCTAAATTGTGTAACAGAATTTACAAATAGTTAATTGTGGAAAATATATCAAAATGCTTACAACTATTAATATTAACTAATTTTATTATGTCGTCATATAAATCTATTGTAAAATAACAGATTATTACTGAATAAACACAGTTTTTTTTTCTTGGCAACAAAAAATAATTATTGGTAGATTAGTTACACGTGTCATGGTCTGGCATTTTATGGATTATTGACGAAGTTAGGCCAGTTCCTAATTTGATTAAACAGAGCCGTTCCAGGGCATTCGGTTGCCGAAACTTGACGGTGTCCAATAAGTCTGTACGCGCGTGCTATTTGTCCACTGTTGACACCGCAACTGATCAACTGGTGGGCTGCATTTATCGCAGACGCTGGTGGTAAACCGCCTGAGAATAATATTGGAATTAATCTATGAAACGAAGGTGAATGCAATCGGAAATATACCTGTGAACGTTCCGATGAAACATATACCAATACTTCTTGCGTTCCAACCAGCCGCGTGGGCACCTGTTCTTCCCCAACCTCTGCCTTGATATATTTGACCGTCGCCACCAATCTGTCAAAATTTATAAAGTACTGTTAGTAGTAGTAGTAGTAAATCGTAACAAATTCTTTTTAAATACTTAGATTTATGTATTTTTGATTCCAGCCAGGAGTTTCAAACATTTCTGTTACATATGTGTTTCAAATCTAGAGCGTCGTATATGTATTAGTATCGCAGAAGCTGGCAATTGAAATTTATTCCAAAATTTTATTATGAACATTCTTTTTTCAATTTAATACAATAATTTTAGATAAAAGATGCAAGGTATAATATAATAATCTTTTTAAGAAATTAGATAAAATTACACACAATTCCCTTTTCAGAGAGCTTAAATGATTTCATATTAATAACAGATTAATTGAATCTTGGAATATTATTTATTTAATCGTTCTCTTCTTTGTATGTATATTACAACAGATTTGTATCTAATTATAATGAAATTATAAATTTTGGAGTTCTTCGTTACTTACACTGAGATCTCTTTCTTCGCTCATCCAATAACCATTTGTTGTTTAAATAAGTTTATTATATATTCATTTTTAGAGATAAAATGAAACTGTGAAAATTAACATTTTCTGCTATTTCATCGCAAAAAATTAATTAAAAATTTTCTGCATCGGACCAAGACTCGAACCTGTATCTACCGTTCTCTAAACGGTTGCTTTAGCCAATTAAACCACCAAGAAATACAGTTTCGAATCTCTTAATGTGTTATTAATTATATTATGTAGCAGATCTAATTGTTTCAACGCGCAGTTAGATTTTGATATTCACGATTGTAGAAGTAGATAGCGTTTCATGACGGAACATGAAAATTAACATTTCCTGCTATTCTGTCATTATAATTAATTATATTGTTAATTTTCATTAATTTTCCTTTGTAGAGCTCTCAATTATATACATATTTATATATAATTGTAAACATCAAAACCTGACTACGCGCGAAGATAATTAAATTTGCTTTATTATGTAACTTATGGCATATTAAGATACTCGAAATTGTGTGTGGCTTAATTGGGTCAAAGCGACCTAGTCTTACTTGTAATGTCGAAAAAGTGTATTAAATAGTTTTTGGTTAAAAAAAATGTCATTACTAGTTTACATCTATGAATGTCTACGTTGCGCCTGACCATTAGTTTAGGGGCAATATTCGCATTAATAAAAATTCCTCGCAAACATAGATGCAACATAATATGTTTGCTTCGTTGTTTATTATATTATTATCGTTAAATTTATTTTTTGCCATTCAACTTTGCAAAATAAAGTTCGTTATCTTGTTTCGAATAATACGTTATTTTTTTTATTTTTATGCAATTCGCATAACAAATTATAAATGCAAAAATATATATCGCATTGTTAAAAGCAAATTATAAATTACAATATATAAATGACAGCAGTTCATTTGTTTGCAATCACACACAGAACGGAAGAAGTTATTATCGAATGGTTTCAGTGCAGAATTGTAATAGTTTACATGCTTACGTTACTTATATGCTATTGATATGAACCAAAATTGCAAGTCGAGACGTATAACATTATAGAAGCTTTATTTTATTTTATTGGGAACAATCTGATTTACTATTATATTTCAATATGAAATTTTTAAGAATATAAAGCTAAGCAAATTAAAATAAGTTTTTCTGTGATTGCAGCATCGCAATTCTAGGCAAAAAGCCCTGTATTAGAAATTCTTAGAGGAGTTTGTGTACAATTTAGAAATATTGTTTTAATATCAGGAAATACATGTACTTGACATAAATTTTGCATTGGTTATTTAAATACATTTATATTGATTAATTAACGTATGGTAACTATTTTCTGTATGCTGGCAATTATGTGCACCGCCAGCAAAAATACATTAATCTCTGCGTATTTTATAGAACCTTTTCCAACTCTGCTTTTTTCTACATTTAATAAACGTTGTCGAGCAAATATACTCGTATTATGCCTAAGATGAATTTTATTTATTACAAGAAGTTGCTCTATAATGAAAATTTACAAAATTCCTATGATTATGCATGAATGAGAAAAGCCAACCAGATGCGGAAACGTTCGTGAAATCATGTATTTTATCTTACTAGTTCAATATTCAGTAAATAAATACCGTAGGAATTCATTAAAAAGCATGATAGATCTTATTGCACAAGCTCGGTTTAGGACTTAAATAGCGAAGCGAGGAAAGAAGCGAAAAGAATCTTATGACACAAGTTCCTCACTTTCTTTTTCCAAAATTTTTCTAATTTGCCTCTTTTACTTCCTTTTATAGATAGATAATATTAAATTTAAAATTTGGATACTTTTATAGTGGTTGGCAATACACTGTCAATTAATTTAAATTTTAAATTTACCAGTTTTCTATTGAATATTTTGTACTTATTGAATTTAATGGAAAATGAATGAGGATTTTTAATGCATTCTACCTGAAATTGGAAAAATTTTAGAAAACACCGTAAATGATTCCTCCCCTTGAATCCATTAATAACGCTAATTTAAAATGGAAAACTGTTTACGAAATTTGACAAGTGATGGAAAGAAAACAAGTAGATCGTCCAAAAATTGTTGAAAATGTGCAGCTACATTTCCAATGTTCTAAATATAAACTACTTATGCCATAGACAATTTATTATATATTTTGTGATTATTTGATATTTAGTTGACTAAGCTTTGTATTTGACAGTTCAACTTTATATTTTTTACGTTTAAATTTTATGTAAAACTTTGTTTGACTACTCTTAAATAGCTAAATTGCACTAGATTGAGATGCGTTATAAATGCACCATTGTCAATGCCTTAATAGTATTGTTATAGCAGCAAATTAAAAAAATAAATATTGATGACCTCTTTTTGCCCTTCCTTCCTTCAACATCAAAGGTATATTATTATTATTTAGAAGTATGAAAACAAAACATATTTTCTAAACCACCAATATAGATTAATATAGACTATATGTAAACAATAATAATAATAATCCATGCCTTCACATTCCCAGACAGTTGAACGTCAGTTTCAGGGATTTTGTCAGACCATGAGTAATTATTACGTTTTAGTGCGACTTAAGACCTTTGTCTGTCAGTATTCGCTTAAACGGAAAAAGAAAACCACGAAAACCCTTTCATATTGTCGGACTCAAACCCTAGATTCCCGGTGTGATAAATTACTGCTGAACTATCAGCCAACTAATATTATATTATAAATTACAAGGTTATGTCATCCATGTAATTGTAATGAACATTTCGTTGCTCATAGTATTATCTCTCAGAGAATCCTGAAAAAGCTAGAGGCAATATGAGTAGTGAAACGTTGATTCGATATAATTATCACACGGCACACCCTATAAGATTATATTGGAATTACCTACAGTTATATTATTACAAAAGAATTAAATTGAATATTTATTATCATCTCCCTTATAATAATAATATTTTTTATTTAAAACAAATGTCTATTTACAGGCAGTAATATAATAAAAATAAAATGTTCCCCATACTAAATTAACAAAAATATAATACGAAGAAAAAGAGAATATTTCAGATAATTAAAAATATTCCACACGATATCATTATCACCACGTGAGCAATGAGTGCTTTCTTAGAAATGTTTAATCTAGCTCTAGGTATCGAAAAAGTGTTCATGCATCTCGTTGCATACAAGAGAACAGTAAAATAAGTTTGAGTTAGTGGAGTCGGAGAGTCAATGGCATTACTTAATAAATCTACTAAGAATACAGGTGTACCTTACTTCTCGTGGAAAAAGAATTAATACATTGCCTCTCTAGTGAGACTGTAGTTAATATCACATGGGGAATAAATGCTATCACCCTTATAACAGTTATAACATAAATACTTTAGAAAGTGTTTCTGCACCCTTTCCAAAGCAATTTGTTATAGATACTATACACAAATAAAACGTAAACAAATTTTTGTTGAGTATATCACAATTAGATTATGTATAGACTCAACCCTGTGCACTCCGTTGTCGCAGTATTTGCGAGATTAAAATGCTAACAATAAATCCACTGTCGCGGCTACGGTGATACGGTTATTTTACTGACTCAGCGCCCTTAACACTTTAGGTAAGCAAAATCGTCTGTGTTCATCTTATAGTGTTTATGATATGTTTATATTATAATAAGTGCTTTATTTAGAAGAAAAAACCCGAATTCGGTGAAAATATATCAATTGCTTACAAAAAGGGAAGAACGATGATATTGTCCTGGAAAGATAAAAGGCTAGTTACGCTGTTAAGCACAAGTGATAGCGCTGGATTCATTACAAAAACAAGATTTGTAAGAGGAAGTGAACAACAAAATGTGGAAAAATCAAAAATTATTGTTAACTACACGGCTTCAATGGGTGGTGTTGATCGCGCAGATCAATACGCATCATCATACTGTTTCCTAAGAAAATCTCTTAAGTGGTGGAGGAAGATGTCCTTTTGGGGAATGGAGATGTCTGCCAGAAATGCATACATTTTATATAAGTGTGTAAAGAAAAGCAAGAACGAAAAATCACTGTCTCATTTGCAGTTCGTGAAGAGGTTAGTCGATCAACTCGTAGCTGAGTTCCACGAAGATCAATCAAAGCCTTCCACTTCAACACATGAGACAGGACTGGATAAAAGACTGCACATAATGCGAAAAGGCAAGAAAAGAGATTGTATTGTGTGTTCTAATAGACAGGAAAAACGACAAAAACGCGAAACTTCGGAATATTGCGATACTTGCCCCGGTATACCGCAAATGCATATGGATGATTGTTTCCAAAGATATCACACTTTAAGAAATTTTAAGCCCTAAAATTTGTTTTCTCTTATAATATTAGTTAGAATATGTTTCTTAATAAAATAGCTAAGAAATAAATGTTTTGTTTTATTGCAACGACTTCATTTTTCTTTACATCACAGGTATGTACTTGTAACTAAGATAATGCTGGAGTTATTATTATCTTTCATGAGTTTCTAGGCTGGATTGCAAAGGGTTAATATCGAACATTGCACCCACACTTACAAATTAAAGTCGAAAAAAATATTAAATTATAAAATAATAAAATACGGACAAATATGGAAAAATGAAAGCCAAACTTGTAATATTTTCAATGTTAAAACAGAATTAAACTGAGTTACAATTGTTGCATACAAACTGAATGGAATACTTCGAATGCAAAATAATACAGGCTTCACAAACTTGATGAATGTTGATTCGCATAAGCTAAATAATGGCTTGCAATTGTATCCATTTGTAAAAAAATAAAAATGGATTTGAATGTCATTTCACTAACTTAAAGAATTTTTACTTAATTTCTTTAAGAATTGCTAACTCAATATAAAAGACAATCATAAGAAACGTTATAATTATTATATTCTTTCATACACTTTGCACAACTTTCTTGCGCAATTTTTTTTTTAAATACAAAACTAAATAAGACATTTTTTGTAAATAATAACCATGACAAACAGAAGCTTCGGCTGTATTACGTAATTGTAAAAGTTCTTACCAAGAAATTGTAACCAATATCTGCCCAACCGTTATTGTTCATATGATGATTTTGGAAGGATCGGACCAAATTAGCACACGCGGCCTGTGTAGTGCAACCCTGCGTGGCTGAATGATGTATTACAACATGCGATGGCGGAAAGGTCGACAATGCGGCCGTATTTGCAGCTCTTGCGCCCCATTCGGCCCTTGAAATGATTCTTGGGCACGCTAAAAGTCAAACGATTAAATCTTTTTTGTTTTAAATTAAATCAACTTAAATCATTTACAATTTGCAAATGCGGCGAATGCAAAGATCAAGGCGACGACTAATATTGTGTTTGCTATTTTCACGACGAAATCATTTGTGAGTACATTGTTTGCTTTATATAGATTTTTGCAAATCTTCGTTAAGATATATGTAAATTTGCTAATCTTCGATAAGCGAAAAAATGCGAATCGAAATCTGTTTTGATCCTTAGAAGAAAGAACAAGTTTACTTTGCAATCGACACTGATCCCTCATTATTTTTTCATTTTTAAGTGCCTGTAATTAAAGCTGGGATTTGCTGCTAAAAATATTAATTTAGTCATGAAGAGATTGCAAATTAAGTATTTCAAGTCATGCTTTAGAATTAATCTTTTATGTACGAGATTTACTCCAACACTAACTTAATAAACTTCAATAATTTTTAATTATTAAATCATTTCTTTTGCCATTGCAAAAATATTATGAAATGTGCATATGGAAACAATTGACAAATATTTTTTTATTTTAGAAAAGAAAATTTCGAACAACTTACTTGTAGGTTTTGGCAGTTGTTTTCCATAGTTTCTACTCAACTTCCCGCCTATAATCACGTCCGTAGTATTGTTTTTCTTTGCCCGACATTTTATGCACTCTTTCAAGGAACGTACTCAAAGTTGCTGTTGTTTTAGGGCAACAATTTTCGAAAACAGATAGAATGTCTGCAGAAGAAGAACATTGTCCTAATCTGGAAAGTAACTACTACTACTTATTTGCTTAATTCGGAAAGCCTTCGCAGCTGGTAGTCTTCATTGTTAATTGTGTATTCTGTTCCAAAACTCTTTTTATTTAAGTTTCTTTCTTTTTATCATTCTGCCCAGTCTCTCCCTCTCTATCTTTCCCCCTTTATCCTGTCCCTTTTCCTTTATATGCTTTTTTAGTGTATTATTTCTGAACTTACTGATGTGCCCATATCATTTTAGTATTCCTTTATCTTTAAAACTTCTCAGAAACGGCGTTTGCGTAATATTAAGTTTATTTCTTCTCCACTGCTTCAGTTTTCACTTTTTTAGGTGTTCCTTTTTAAAACAACAATTTGGTTTTTATAGTATTCTACATTTTACCTGCTTTCCCATATATTTCAGTAATTTTATCTTTTAGTTTCCTATTTATTACATATATTTTTTGTTCTTGTTGGTGCTATTAGTTTAATTTCACGCTTGCAGTGTAAAGATTTTTGTTTTTCCTGTGTTTATTTTTATATTAATTTTTATGTTTGTTCATTAAAAGTAGACTTTAAAAAAAGACAAATTTGCATATTTTCCATTTTCATGGCCTTAACATATATAGTATTTCGAGAATAGGCTACATCATAGGTTCCCAAACTTTTTAAAGCATGGCGCCCTTAACGTTCAGATTATTTACGGCCGCGGCCTTCATATGAAGCAAAACTGGAGACCGAATAATTTTAAGTTTAAAATCTTTTTGTTTAAATACTTTGTGAATAGTTATTGGTAAATTTGTTTTTTTTAGTAATTGTAATAAGGAGGAGAAGGAAAACGTAAATAAATCGAAAAATTAAGAAAATCACAAATGAATAGTATTTATTTTGAGCAAATCATTGTTGATTATATTTACAATCAAGTGCAAAAAAGCTCTTTAATAAATTCGTGTTTACAAAATTATATTTTTCAATTTTTTTCGTTTTCGCAAGGCTGTCGCGGCGACCCTGGAGGCGCGGCACATACTTTGGGAACCCCTGGTCCCATACTTTGAGAACTTGGTTGAGCAGTCTTCGAGTATATCTAATTTGTTACTTATCCATTTTTAATTTATATAACAAAACATTTTCATTCTTTCACTTTTAAGATTCATATGTAATTTACCCTGTATTTTTATATTTACCTCTCTTCTATTTCATGTTTTATGTTCATCATTTCCCTTAATACTATTCCAATATCTACGGCGAACAGATGACGCTCTTAATACATTTTCAATTATTATTCTAAATTTAAAACATTATTCTAAAAATACACTTTTGTGATTCTTCAAGTTTCTTCTCCAGCTACTTGTTCAACCGTACTTCTTAGGTTCTTGCAAAAAACTTTCCGACCTGCCTATTCAGTGTAAATCCTACCTAATACAGGCGTCTCCTTTCTTATATGTAGAAATTATTATTTCCGTTTCCTAATCTCGCAGTATTCTCTTGCCAGTTCCATAATTTTCAGTTATTCATACTTTTCTCATTCAATTCTAAATTTTGTCATTCGAGATATGATTTCGTCATGTTCTGAAACTTTTTCGTTAAGTTTGTTTTGCTTATTGCTGCTTCTAGTTCTTACTAAATCAAGCACTAACAAATGTTTTAAGAAAAACTCGTAATTATAATCATTGACAATATATCTCGAAAAGAGTTTTCAAGAGTTATATAGCAGCCTTGATTTTAATATATATCCTCTACATACTGTAAAGACTTTTATTAGGGGCGTTAAGTTTAATCCAGAATTTATTTAGAAAAAGAAATGAGAGAAAAATACAACTTGATCGTTTAGAAAAGTCAAAAATTTTTCCAATTTCGACCAGGCAGGTTTCCCTATTTGCAATTTTTGTATTTAGCTGCCAAACCTATGCATAGCATTTTCACAAATTAATTCCAGGAAGAGTAGCACTAATGACTACTATCGTCACTGTTATATCTCATCAACATACGCAGTCTGTCGTAGAGAAAACAGAACTTTTTTAAAATAGTAATTCTTAGTGGCGCCATCTATTAGACAAATATGCGTCGGTAAGGTAGATCCTTCACTGATGTTATGTCGAAATATCATGGTATTTGCATCATTAGAAGCAGATAAATTGCTCATAAAGCAACAGTGTCTATTTCGCATTTGTCGAATAATGGATTCAGAACAAAGAACAAATATCAAGTTCTGTCTTAGAGACCGTAAATCATTTCCTGAAACGTTTAATTTGATGAAGCAAGTGTATGGTGATGCCTGTCTATCACGTACGGGTATGTATGAGTGGTATAAACGATTTACAGATGGCTGTACGGACATAAATGACGATGAACACCTGGTGCAACAAAATCTGTGGTTACACGAACTCGTGTGTGAATTTATGAGAAATGAGCCAAAATCTTCATTGTGATCCGTGGAAATAGAATCAAATATTTCCAAAGATGCAATTCATTGCATTATAATACAACATTTAAGACTGAGAAAAATTTGTGCTAGGTTTGTATTACACAAGCTAACTGATCATCAAAAATTGTTCGGAATTCAACATTGTACAGACTTGATTAAAGACTCAAAAAAGGACGAAAACTTCAAGTATTCTATTGTAACTGGCAATGAGACGTGGTGTTTTCAATATGATCCAAGGACTAAGTGTCAAAGTCTTGAATGCAAGCATCCAAGCGAAGAAAGACCGAAAAAAAGCCGTTTGGAGAAGTCAAAAGTGAAGACAATGTAGATTTGTTTGTATGATTCGAAAAGCATAGTGCGCAAAGAATAACGTGTAAATGGTAGCTGGCATTTGTTACATGATAACGCATCATCTCATCGCTCGATGTTTATCACATCAACCATTCACCATATCCACCGGATTTGCCCCCCTGTGATTTCTATCTATTCTCCGAACTATATTTGCCGATGAAAGGACAGCGTTAGGCCGACGTCGAAGCAATTAAAATAGCGCCGACAGCGATCTCGAAGGACATCTCTAAAGATGTACTTAAAAATTCATTCGGCGGTACAAAACATTGTATTGAAGCCGAAGCCGATTACTTTGAATGAAATAAATGCATTTTACCAAAATAGTAAACTTTTATTTTTATTTTAAAAAAGTTTCGTTTTCTCTGATATATATATATATATATATATATATATATATATATATATATATATGCTGCTAAGAGAAGATTTCTGCAAAAGACTTGTTAATATATAGAATGTCAATGTGAGTGTTTCCATCCTTCTTTACATTTGAATACCTTTGCACACTTTTGAACTGAAGGCAGAATTGTTGTTTGTTTAACAGAAGAAGGTATCTCGATACTTTCAATATCAAGGGCTAATATTGATTAACTGATAAAATTCCATGCGATTTAATAAATTTCAATGTCACAGATGCCAATAAAATAAATACCTAACCTGATATTTTAGACAAATCATAATTAAGTCCAAAAATGCTGACAATTATGTTCTTCTCAAGTATTTCAGTGGGGTAAAGCGAAATATTTGCAAATCGTTGGATTTAGATATTTCGATAAGGCAAATGAGGTTAATAATGAAACATTTAAAATCCAATAAGTTCACATTCACCTAAAGCAAGTTAATAGAATAAAATCTTTGTTCTTTGTTTACAATTTCTGAGCGTTTCGATTCTACCTGCTTCTTAATTTTCCATTAAAAAATAAGCCAAACTGTTTTTCCACATAATTATTGTGAAAGTATTTATTTTGTTAACAAAAATCGTACATATAATTAAAAATAGTTTCATTTTTCCTTGATCCATTTTTCATTGATAAAAGCGATAGTGATTATAATTAAATAATACAAAAGTTTTCATATTTCAAGGAGTAGAAGCAAAATTACGCCAAGTTCTAATCCGAGAGAAAAGAGACGCTCCTGGACATACAGTTGCGGACACTTGACGGTGTCCAACGAGTCTATATGTACGAGATATTTGCCCTCTATTCACACCGCATGTGATCAATTGTTGAGCAGAATTCATTGCAGCTGCTGTTGGTAGGCTATCTGAAATTAATATTGATATTAATTTGTTAAGTATGAAATAGTTTTAAAAGATTTACTTGTGAATGTGCCGATGAAACATATACCAATGCTTCTGCCATTCCAGACACCTGCATGAGCACCGTGTATCCCCCAGCCTCTTCCTTGATATATGCGCCCGTCGCCGCCAATCTTTTAATGTTTTTAAAAAATATATAAAAAACATTTATAAAGAACTAAATTTTATTTGTCAAAATTTATTAATGTATTAAATAACACAAAAGCATACGTTTTACATTAAGTTCGTTAATTATTTGTTAACAAAAATCAATATCTAGGTATACAAACAAATACCAGTTTTGGAAAGAATTGCGTGGCATTTTTCCAAGAGCATCATATATTTCTACTAATTAATTATACAAGAAAAGTATCTGAAATGGAGGTTATTTAATCCCACATAAAGTTTTTGAAATTTCCTTTGAAAGATATATGTCTTTTCAAATTAATGTGAAAGCTAAGATTATATGCTGTTAATCGATCATCGTACAAAAGTCAAATATTTGTTTTAAAATCAACTGACTAAATAAAGGAAGTAAAATGTTATTTCGCATAAAGAGAATAATTTCTTGATCTGCTTTTTACTTATAACACGAACCATATCAGTTTTATTTTTCAAGTAACACGTTTTAGAATTATTTATATATCCCATGTGACAAAGCAAAACTAATCTCTCAGTAAAAGCACATATTTTTAAATAAAATTTTGTACAAGTGTTTGCTGTATTGAGAATAATAAATAATTTCATTAAAACAATTTTGTAGAACGAACTTCATGAGTTACCTCCCCAAATAAACATTCCACTGTTCACACGTACATGCTTGTAATAAAATGTTTTATGGCTTTTATGGTTTATGCCAAGCGACTTGTCATAATGTAGATGTCGTAAGTTCATTGAAAGAGTAGAAAGCATACCGGCCCTGTGATTTATCATATCCTAAACATGTCTTATAGGCGATAGGTCTGGTGACACGAGCAGGCCAGTTGAAAATATTGATGCTTGCCTCCTAGAAGAGCCGTAATGTAACAGTTGAAACATGGCGACGGGCATTGCCTTACTGAAATGTGAAGTGATTTAATTCTTGTATATATGGTAAAGCGAGTGGTTTTAGAAGTTCTTTAAAGTTTTGGATATTTAAATGGCCTCGGAAGAATAGCAAATAAGTTATAGAATAACGATGTGTTCCATATATCGCTGTATTCGTTCAAACTTAATACTGCCTCTCGCAGACTAGAATGGTCTAATGTGTATCGCGTATTTGTTTCTGTGTTCAGTATTCGCATATTTGTTACTGAATCCAATATTCGCATATTTGTTTCGTAGACGAGTCTGACGTCAAAAAGAAGAAAGGCAGTTTTTGAATTTTTCCATAAAATATGAAACTGCACTTACTAGAAGATAGATGATTTGGGATGAAATTAGCATAGGACTCCGTGAGAATTCCTTCTCGGTCATTTAAATGCTTGATGGTAAATTTACGTTTTAGAACCACCTGCTTTACTATATATCTAAGAGCTAATTAATGCCAAATCCCAGTACGAGAATACTGGTTCATGTGTTGTAGCTATTACAGCAAGATTCCTGCAAAAGTCTAACATCAATATTCTTAATTGATTTGCGCTGACGGAAGACCTATTGCTCATAGAACATGAGATGCGATAGGTCGAAGGGTTGATATTCTTCCCAAACTTTCAATAAACTTACAACTATGTCATATCCTATCAGGTGTTTGGAATGAGCTTCCATAGGAATTCATATACCTGGGTGAATAGCAGAATATATTAATCTGATACGTAGCCTTGCACGGTCGTGATCCATACTATCTTCTTCTGGGCTGGAACCGCATCATTTGCCCACGTTTCGTACCCATTTGTATGGGACCTCTTCAGGGCTCAACTACTGCACCGAAACTCAGTTTCAGTTCAGAAGCATATAGCAGAATATATTCATTAAGTACAATAGGGACTCATTATCAAATTTTCTCTGTGAAGGATACGAATTTTTCAATAAAAAACGGACAGTAAAAATTTGTTTAAAATTTGGTTTCTGCATATATAATTTTATTGAGTGATTCATTTTTTTGTCACGCAATGAATTTGTTTCAAATTGTTTAATAATAAAATACCTACACTTTATCGAAAGGCAAATATTTATCTAACCTAGGGGTTACCATTGTCAGTAGAACCAAAAACAAGTGCCTTTTTTTAAAATTCGTATATACTCAGTAGTTTTGCTTATTTGCTGTTATCTTATTATACAAAATTAAAGTAAAAAGTTATTATATGTACATAGAAATAAACAGTAAGTTACTACTATAAAGAAAATTGTAACAAAAAGAATATGAAATCGCATCAAAATATCTCCCAATGAAATTAAAAATAAAATACTGTTTCAGTATTAAATAGATTAGAAATTAAATATTCACTAACAACAATAATGGTATAAATATGCGAATGCGAATTGATAAAAACTATTTAAAGAGGATATATTAAGACGAGAACAAACATCTTGGAAATTTTTCGGTGAATAAAATGTTGTAATAAAAAGAAATAGTAAAAGGAAAATTAACAGTATTAAAATAGAAAAAGCTTCTTTAAATTCTCTTCATTAAAACGTATTTATAATATATAAGATCGGTAAATGAATTCGCTCTAGAGAAAATAATAAAAAGGAGCATCATAACATATTTATGGTCCTAGGCCATTACTTAATCAAAAGAACATATGTATATAAGTGTTTCATTCTTTTCAAAATCTTTCAGCAATTTTATGCATATACTAACAATACTTTTACTTGAATTTTTTTTATACTTATTACAACATTTTAAACTTGGCTGCAATTTAATTAATACTTGAAGTTGTGGTTAAACAATAAATTATGTAATCACGTATATCGAAGAAATAATTAATCTAAATTGAAAATCATAAATTATTTTAAATTGCATGCTTATCAGTCATAAAATTATTACATACTCGACGCACTTATTGCAACACGAATTGACTGATACACAAATAAATATCCTTAATATTTAATGCACTTTCGTATCTTATAACATTTTTTAAAAACTATTTACTTAAGGAAAAATATACAGTAAATAAAATACAAATAACAAATTTGAAATTTCTTATTAGTAATTCTGTCATAATTTTCTGCATGGAAATGGTAGTACTGACAACAGTAATAAATTAAATCGATATTATATTTGCAATACTTTAACACTAGATATTATTTTAATCTAAAAGAGGTGTTAACATAGGGTTTTGATGTTAATAATAATAATACTTATGCTACAAAAATAGAGAAAAATGTATACACAAAGCAATTTTCAGAAATTAGAGTAGAGGATGATGAAACTTGATGAACGATATCAATTTCGCAAAAGAAGAAATTAGCCATTGTCTAGGAAATATAAAAACTGGACGTTTATTAAGATTTTTAAAAAGTTTTCAACATAACATTAACTATTGTTATATTTAAAAGACCAAATACGGTCTTTTGCGTATACGCTATTCTAAGATTTAAATAACAATATAATACAATTTGGCTAACAATAGTGTTGTACTTCTTCATTAGAGTCCGACATACTTAAAGTTGTGTCAATTTTTATAAGTATTCAGATTAGGTAATGTTGAAATAGAAATGATTTTGCAATTATGGTAGCAGTTTCAGTAATGAAAAATGAGTGATTTAAAACTTAGACAGAGAAATATAAAATTTTTGACAGAGGTAGGAACTTGTCCACGAATGAATGACTGTAGTCTATGGCGAGAATGCAGGTAGACCTTTATATATAAAGAACATAGGGAACAATAAAGAAAATTAAGGGTTTGGTGTTGACAGATTGTAGAATTTGAGTTTTGGTTATGGAAAGGTTCATGTATCAGATACATCAGTTTCGAAAAGTTTTCATGAAGATTAAACGTGGATTTCTTACACCAGAACAGAAATTTATCTGGTAAGAAGTTCGCCAGAAAAATTTTGTTGGATGCGCCTATTAAATTTGGGCATATCACCGGAAACCTCCAAAGAGACAAGACTCTAATTCTAATGTGTGCATAAAAGGTTTACGCTACCAAAAAGCGAAAACATAAACTTCAATAAAAAAATCGATAACGACGGAAAAACACTGTAGTTACCGGTTATGTTTATAAAGAAATCATTAAAGATCTTAGAGATCCAAGCTAATAGACTTCAAAGTTTTGCTGTATAAATCATACACGACAATTGCAGTGTACATAAGGTTCAAAGAGCTTTTGTCAAACATAGTGTCTGGGAATTGAAATCACCCTAAATCGATAAAAAAATACGAGAATATAGACTTTCCTTTGATCACGATTTGAAAATTACTATTAATAATTATTTTGACGATTTATTGAAAGAGGTTTTTAAAAGTATCGATGTTGCAGAAATGTTGCAGTAAGTGTATGAAGGAGCAAATGTAAAAACATAACTTTTTCATTGCTTCCTCTATTATTTTTACCAAGGTAGATTTGCTTTTTTGGGATTCTAAAGTATTTCATCAACTAACAATATAATCTAAATATTTTTATACTAGACATATTCATCAAGCCTATCGGTAATTTATTAAATGATGTGGCGTTGATAAAAAACCATAACAAAATTAAACATAAAAACTTATTTGTGTGATTTTCACATAATATTTCTATTATACAATAGAAACAATTCCTTCATCTACACAGCAGCTTCTTTAGACTAAAAGGCAAATCTAAGACAAACCGGATATATGTATTCAAATCAACTAAACTATTTTCATGGTGGAGGTAACTATACGATTACATTATTTCCTTGTAATTGTATATCACCCTTTTTATTTCCTTGTAATTGTATATTACCCCCACCATGAAAATAGTTTAGTTGACTAGAATGTTAGATTTACCTTTTAGTCTGAAGAAACAATTATTACTATTTTTTAATAAAGACATTTTATGATAGTCACACACATCAGTTTTTGTGTTTAATTTCGTTTTGCTTAATTACTAATCATGAACATTAACTAACACTGAATTTGAAAGAATAAAGAATGATAATACGGACCGATAAACTCTTCTACCAGAAGATTCAGTTGGGTGATTATGTTGTGTTGTGGTGTCTTGAGTTCAAATGTGTCTATACGTAACAATGTTGTATTACCTGGAGGCTTTTAGATATGTATGTATTTTAATTTTAAGCGAAGTGCTAATAAGGTATTATCTTGTTTACCTTATAGTGTCTATTCGTTACAAAAAAAAAATATATAGCTAATACTTTAGATATTTATTGTACCATATGTACAGGTTTGAATATTTGATATACTAGAGGTCGATTTTAGTCGATATTTTGCGAAAATTAACTTCCATTGTTTTAAAACAATGTTCAAGTGTCAACAAGTCCTCTTGGTTTTAAATAAAAATGCATGAATTTCGCTAGAAGTTCTTTTTTATATTTTGAATTAAAGAAGGATGAAAAAACTACTGAAAGTTTTGGAATTATTACAACTTCATCTCTCATGATTAATTATTTATAGAAAAAAGTCTTTTTTGTTCTAAAATTAAATACTTTTCTCCGAAATTCGTAAAAATAAATAATGTACAAAACAACAAAAATTGGATTATTAAATTTTTCCAAACTCTTACTTAATTTGTATATTACTGAGCAAAGAGCAACAGGTACTGTATGTATTAAAGTTATTGTACATTATTTGGGTATTAATAATAAACTATTATCTTTTCTTAACGATATTGGCTTCAAGATATTCATTCATACCTGTTTAATTAAATAACAAATATTTAGCAACACTAAAGCGTCTCTATATGTAGACATTACAATCGCGTCATATATTAATTGAAGTATATTTAAAATATTACAAAAGCTTGTGCTGTGTAATTCTAAAATTTTTACCAAAAAATTGTAACCAATATCTGCCCAACCATTGGTATTCATGTGATGGTTTTGGAATGATCGTGCCAAGCTAGAACAGGCAGCTTGAGTGCTGCATCCTTGTGTAGCTGAATGATGAATAACAACGTGACTCGCTGGAATAACAGACAATCGGGCCGTAGATCTTGGAGCTCTTGCACGCCACTGGGCTCTCGAAACTATACTTGGACACGCTAAAATTCGAACACTTTACACTTTTACTAAACTTAAATCATCTGAAAATCATACCATTTACAAACGTGACAGAGACGATTATCAAAACGACCGCTATAGTGATTTGTGCCATTTCTATGAAAGAATTTATTACAATTGCTTTTTTTTGGTGTTATATAGACCTACAAATTTTTGATAAGGAAATATATGCCATCGCAAAAATATATTGGTTCTGAGAAATAGCTGAAATACTTTTACACCGATCCTCATAAATTCTTCATTTCTGTCTTTTCCTTTAATCGCTAAATAAATCAACCATTAGTTACATATTATAATCTGTTTATAAATTTGGTAATCAAATTTTTGATAAGAAAATATATGTTGTTGCAAAATCTATATTGCTTCTGAGAAAAAGCGGAACTATTTTTACACCGACTCTCATAAATTTATCATTTGTGTCTTTTCCATTAATCGCTAAATAATTTAACCAAGTGTTACATATTATAATCTGTTTATAAATTTGGTAATCATATTTTTAAATTAATTAGTTCTGTGTTAGGTATTATAATACTTGGAAAAATATGTTTGCTATCGGTAATTTTTCTTTTTCTATATGCGGTGCGTTGTTCATTGTAAATACAGCCTGTTTCAAAAAGAATTACATATTTCGAATGCATATATTTATTAAACTTTAAGACATACGAATATGGAACTTTACACACATATTTACGAACCTCACAAGTTTAGATTATAGTTGTTCAATACGTCCTCTGTCAGCGACACGAACAATATCACATCAATACTCACATTCCTCCCATACTCAGACAAGCATGTCCTTCGTCACTGATGTTATGGCAGTATGGATCCGGTTCATCAACTCTTCCAGGTTCTGTGGGAGTGGTGGTACATAAACGTTGTCTTTAACGAAAGCCAACAGGAAGAAGTCACAAGGTGTCAAACAACGGAAACAACCAGTTTTGTAACATAGCCAGATACTGCTGACCGTTAATCGTGTTTCCATCAAAGAAGAATGGGCCATAAACAGATAATCGGGATATCGCACAAAACACATTGATTTTAGGCGAATTTCGTACATGTTCAATGACTGCATGTGGGTTCTGTAGACCCCAAATTCGAAAATTGTGTTTATTTACCAAACTACTAACATGGAAAGTCGCTTTATCACTGAACACGATTGTAACTTGTACGGCTTCATAACCAACCGACGTCTCAGAACACGCCAAATTGTTGTTGTAGGCAGTTGTAATTCTCGACTGGCACGACGAGTTGATTTTGAAGGATTCCATTGGGAAGCAATTTGAATTCGTGCAACATTTTCTTCAGAAACACGAGGGCGACCAGGACTCTTTCCTTTACATACACATCCTGTATATACAAACCGTGGATACAATCTTCGAATGTTCCACCCATTCCGAAGATCAATTTGGTAGCTCAACCTGAAACGTCTTTGCATTGTAATCATGATATTGTACTTCGCAAACTCGAGAAGACAAAATAATTTCTGCTGCAGAGTAGCCATTTTAAACATATGACGATTACCAAGAAAAACAGAAGACCACTGACATTAGCGGCTATTAAATAAACTAAACTATGTACTCGTTTCTCCAATAGTTTGGACAAAATAATACTTTGTAATACATATATTCTTTTTAAAACACGCTGTATATCTCTGTTATCAGACATCTTTAGAGGTTTTACAAAAATTCCCTTTTTCTTCTTCTGTTTTCTAAAGAGCAGAACTTAATGCGTAGTAGTTTCTTGTATATATCTGTGCATACAAATATTAAATTAGAAAAGAAAATATTATGTAAATTTAAATTCGTAATCCAATAATTAATGTTTCATAGCTTCTAAGATACTTTTAAAAGTACAACAAAAGTTTTCTTAATGTTACGCTTAAGCAGTAGTAATTTAGATTAGACTACTTGAGATGGCCATTAAACCTATTCCACTACGATCCTTCCATATCTGCCGCAGTCCAGGTATCTTCTTAGAGTATGGTAAGTCCTTAAAAGTATCCATTTCAGCTGTTCTTTTTTATGAGGGTGGGCCCAAAAATTCGTCAAATGAAAGTAAAGAAAATAATTTTGCAGTTTGAAATTGCGTTTATTTCGCAACATAATTCCTTCCCACCTCGACGTATTCGGAACAGCAATGATCCAAAATTTGCATTCGTAACAAATTTTTAATCAACACTGAACAGCCAGGATACACACCTTGCCGAAGAAGGAGTTGTGACCGCAATTGATTAAATTGTTCCAAATGCAAATTTCTCCAAAGTATTTAGAATTTATTATGAAAGAACTAGGTAGATTTTATGCTTCAATTTATCACCACAGATGAAACTTCGGTCCACCGTTATATCCGTGAAACGAATATCAGTCGAAATAGTAGGGACACAGTGCTTCTTTTATAACAACCAACTCTCCATTATGAATGTAGTCTGTTTTTTAGAGATGTTTATAGCCTCTACAGTCTCAGGCGTTTTCAAATGACTATCCTTATAGTGAAACTAATAAACATAGCGAAGGCACTTGGTCGTGTTGAAAAAACACTTCTTTATAAGCTGTTTCAGGTCTTTCGTCAAAAATCGCTTTTTGCAATTTGTTTAGTAGATCGACGTAATATGGTATGGCTTTTATAAAATAGTCTATGAAAATTATCCTCTTCGAATTCCCAAAATAACTATAGCTTTACCGGATGATAGAAATTGATTGTGTTCTGGAGAAGGCTACCATAATGTGTTTACTAATGAGATTACCGTTTGAATTCAGCAACAAAGCGGTGAAGCCAGTTGCAACAAATCCTCGTGAAAATCTTTGGTTCCTGTTATACAGTTTTAAATTATGTGCGAACTTTCAAATTCTTACCGTTTGTTATTCCTATTCAAGATTCCTGACACCCACATTGGTCACGGCTTTGACATCTCTAATATAGGGATGCAATATAAAACGTGAGATAAATCGAAATGCTCGCATTGCTGTCCTCTTGATGCAATTTTACTTTGTTAATTTTATGAATAGTTTATGGAGTTATTACACCTTTTTAATGGTTCAAGCCTCATATTATCGTCAAGGCTCATAGCATGAAATTTATATCCTGCAACCTACTCACAAATTGTGGAACATATCAACCCAAATTCCAGATGTAAATATTGCACTACAAAATACGGGTTGTATTTTTGGGTTTTCTAATTAAAAACTTCAATTGCTGTAGCTTGTTAACAAATTAAATGTCAGAAATGAGTAAAATTTTCTGCTGCTTTTTTTCAGAAGCAATTTGCTAGTAGCCGTGCCATATCATTCTCCTATACATGTTTGTTATATGTTCATTTACATCCCCAAACAGTTTAACCCCAAGTAAGGGTAAAGCCCTTTTGCCGAAGTAGTACACGATTTATTTCAGTATTACATATTTTTGAATAAATCGCCACTACAAATTAAAACTAATAATCCTTCAAGTAAGGTAATATGAAGAAACGTTTTCTACAAAGATGTAAGTTAATAAAGTATAGAAATTATTGAAAATGCAAAGAACGAAATATATTTTCGAAGTTCTAGGCATTTGATTATTTATTTCGCCCATTTGTAGTAATCTCGATTTATTTGAATACACTTATCCCAATGTTGAACTAAGTTTTTTAAACTGTCCTCAAAAAACTTTATTAGCTAATTTAAGCTCTGAAATGTAACATTCCATAGTAGTTTTCTAAAACTCTTAAACAGACGGTAGTCACTAAAAATCAGAACAGATGAAAAGTTTTAATGTGGGAACAGTCCCCACTGCAATTAGTTTAAAACATTCTTAGTTCTTTTTCATTTTTAAAGATAATTAATTTTTCCTGGTATGAAGATATTTGAATATTTCATACATGGGTATACTAACCAAAATATAGGTAAGCATTGCAAATTTTATAGTTGATTTCGTCCGAAATATTCATATTTTTCTGGTGTTCGAACTACTTGTACCTTCTCTAATGTGTACTAATAGCCTCCGGACTAACTTAGCAGATCATTACACTGTAACAAAATGTCACCTCTCTCAGTATTTTTCGTAAATAGTTAACTTAACTTTGTAAATAAAACTCACGGGATGAAACGAGAAAAATAGACTTTTTTTAATTTTATATAGACACGGGTTGGCTATTGTGCACACTGTAGCATAATGCCTTTCAGTATTGTTAGAAAGTAGTCAGTTTTATTTTGCAAAGAATACGCATGCGCCAAATGAAACGAATACTTTTTCCTTTAAATTTTATTATGGATATAGACCGTTACATTTTTCCTGGCAATCCTTTAGAATAATGAACACAACCACATACTTTTCATTTCATATCTAGCAGATTGAGATTTAAAATATAGTAGTTGTCATACAATTCTTTCAGAGTACTAGTATAAATTACCAGGAATTCAGTTTTGTATATTTTAAGGACTCGAAGTCCACCTTGACCAACCTTTGATTTTATTGTATAAAGCTGTTCCTGGACATTCAGTTGCATAAACTTGACGATGTCCTACAAGTTTATACGTGCTCGATATTTTTCCTTTACTTACACCACAACTAATTAAACTCTTGGCGGCATTTAATGCTGCAGTAGTTGGCACTCCACCTAGAATTAATTTCCGTAAGCGAATAGTTAAATTTTATAAAAAAAGTGTGGAATATACTTGTGAAAGTTCCAATGAAACAAATTCCAATACTTTTTGAGTTGTAACCAGGTGCATGGGCACCAGCTTTGCCCCAACCTCTTCCTCTATACACTTTACCATCCCCACCAATCTAGAGTTATTGAATATTACGAAAAGTTAATTATCGCTCTTTTACAAGTCTTACCAAAAAATTGTAACCAATATCTACCCATCCATTGTTATCCATATGATCGTTTTGGAAGGAACGTACTATACTAGAACATGCAGCTTGTGTGGAACATCCTTGGCTGGCGGAATGGTGTATTACTACGTGTGTGGGTGGGTTAACACTTAAACTAGTACTTGATCTTGCAGAACGTGCGCCCCATGCAGCTCTTTTGATAATAGTTGGACAGGCTATAATTTAAGATTAAAAATCTTAGTGTTCAAAATATAAATATAAAAGCATTTTTACCAGCATCAACTGCACCAGCAGCTAATAAAACAACAGTAAACGCGAAAAACAAAGAAATTCTCGCCATCGTTGCGGTAGATTGTTCGAACTGCACTGGATCACTAACATATTCTCCCAGCTTATATTCGTTTTGAAAAATAAAAATATTGAAAATTTGGAATCTTGAATATATGCTAAAACGCATTATGCTAATTTATAATCTGCTATTGCATATGTATGAGTTATCAAATTTTAACAGGTAATGGTAAATAGTCGTAAATACATTTAAAAAATAGCTGTGTGTTCAGAATTATTTTAATATTCTGACGATGATTGACACAGTATAAGCCTTTAACACGCGTGTGTGCACGATGTTGTAGGCAAGTAAATAAAGATTATTCAAATTTTGCAGTGTTTTTGTTACACACAATTAATTTATTACTTTATCGTTTACAAAGAAAGCACGCGAAAAAGATATATTAAATATATCATTTAAATGGCTTTGTTTGCTAATAGAAATCTCTCCGAAAGACTTCAACGCCACTAATTTATGCAAGGGAATGCATTTTGGATTTTATAATTATTTTTGTTCCTAAGATTCACTATCAAATCTTGTCTGACTTGAAACAGACGCATTTTTCATTCTAACATTGAATATTATTAACAAGAAAATATTTATTCGTGAAGTTTATACAATGATTCTATATAATTTGGAAGAGTGGTTTATATTAGATATATTACCTCAAGTGACTAGCCTATAAGAAAAAGAGGAAAACCCTATAGGAAGCGAATTAAATAACCAATGAGTCAAAATCCTTCTTTAAGAAAATCAAACAGAGTGTGGATTAGAAATAATTAAGAAAAAGAACCGCCATTGGCTGACTATTTGGAAAAAACATTCAAATCAAACGACAAAGAGAGCCTATAAGACTTACCTAGTATAATAAATCAATGCTCTAGAGCAGCGGTTGACAATATTTTGGCAACCGCTGCCATCACCTTTTAAATTCAGCGAACTTCCTGCGTAGTAATTACGATGTAATATATACAAAAAATTACGTTGCTGTTACAATTTATTTTCTATATCTAATAGCAGCTCATAACGACAAACTCAAACATAATCATACACTATTTACAGACAAATCTGATGAAACTGAAGAAATAGTTCCGTAAATATCACTCCTGAGTTAAACTTGCAATTGGGTGGAATAAAGAAATTCAAACTTAGAGCAAGTTTTGTATATTATACAGATACGTTGCACAAAATAGTAATAAAACTTTAAAGCCTTTTTCTGACAAAAACATGATATACACACTGAGCCAAAAGTCACTAAATGGCGATTTTTAAAAACAGAATTTAGAGAACCGCCAAGGGTATATCAACTAACTCTTCCTGCCAAGAAAAGGAGTGATAAAATTAAGAACTTTAATCAATGCGTTATGTAAATTTAAATAAGTACCAATGTGTTGGATAGCGAAAGCTATAAAATCAATCAATCAAGTTTCCACATACAGATTTACTTCACTTTCGTCACTGTGAAGCTGATACGTAAACTAATTTGAAAAGACTCAAATCTATCAGTGAGGAAAAGAACATACCTACTACCAGCACATCAACTTGGATTCAAACATAAGCATTTAGCCATGGATCAAGCTAATGATCTAGAAGAAGCACTCGAAGAAGTAATATGTACAGCAGTATTTCTAGACGTTGTTCAGATATTTGATAGTCTGATATAATGGATAGGAACACAAACTAGAAAAAGTATCAAAACAAGAGCTTTTTACTAAAATCATACATTAATGAAAGAATGTTTCGAATCAAATTTAGGGAAGAAACTCTGAGAGACCAATAAATGCTGGTGTGCCATAGCATATTGTCTTGAATTCGCTATTATATTTATTATATACACAAGTGACAAACCAGAACAGAATGAACTACTGTTGCCACCATTGCTGGGGCTACGGAAAGATTGGCGGTTAATAAAATTGAGCAAGAATTAATAAAAAATTCCAAAAGCTTTGAATAAAATTAACGCATGTTCAGCATTCTTAATTCTTAACAATCATACGATATCACATGCAAATACGACTAAATATCTAGGTATCGGCCTAAACTGAAGTGGAAAGAACACATTTAAAAGAAAAAAGATGAAATGAATATTAATATATAATTATTGTCTATAACAAATTAATCACATACAAAGCAAATTATGAAGTCGATATGGGCGCACAACATCCAACTGTAATGCAAGTATTTATTAAAATAATGCAACACTTTGAGGGGAATCATTAATGCTCCCCGGTATGTACGTAATAGCGACCTGTATAGAGATTTGGATGCACACACGGTCCCTAACGAAGAGACTTCAAAATGACACAAACAACGAAGAAATAGGGGAATCATCAATGTTCTCTGGTATGTTTAAAATAGGAACTTATATAGAGATCTGGGTGTAGACACATTCGCTAACGAAAAATTGCATTTTTTAAAATGTATCTCAACAAAAATGCGTCGTCGAGTTGGTTTCTGTTTTCGGCAATGAAGCACCACATCAGTCAACAATATCTCATTGGTATGGAGAATTCAAACGTTAACGAATTAGTTTTAGCGATGATCCACCAAAAAATGCAGTCACTCAACAAAACGTCGATGCTGTGCGCAAGAGCATCAACGAATATCGACATGTGACATATCGCCCGATTAAAGCATTATTGCAGATTTCAAAGACCTTAATTCAATAAATTTTGTGTAAAGAATTGTGTGTAAAAAAAATTAGTTTGCCGTTAGATACTGCATCTGTTGAGCGAAGAACAGAAAGCATCTAGAGCGACTTGATGTCAAAAAACACTAGATCGCTTCAACGCCGGTAACTCTGAAACGGTGTACAACAATGTCATCAGTGGTGACGAATCTTGGATTTACGCATACGTGTCAGAAGATAAACGCCAGTCTTCTGGTTGGATGTTCCAAGGTGAAGAAAAGCCGACAAAAGCCATCTGTTCTCATGTCTCCAAAAAGATGGTTGCGGCATTTGTCTCGAAAGCACGGCCAATGATCTGCTTTCGAAACAAACGCAACGAGACCATTCCTCTACAAGATCAAAAGAACTGTTACTGTTATACAACCATTTGTTTGCCACAAGTCATTGCTCAGTTCCGAAAAATCAACCCTGAACGACGAATCATCCACCACCAACACAATGCAAATTCGCAGACAGCACGCAAGCAACAAAACGTCGAATTGTTGGGCCGTCCTCCATACAATTCCAACAATTTCTTTACCTTTCCAAAAATCAAGAACGAACTGCGTGGTCAAAGATTCCAGGAGTCAATGCCTTCAAAAACGCAATTTTGACTGTACCGACAAACTAGTGGAACAACTGCTTCCAGAGTTGCTTCAGACGCATGCGAAAGTGCTTTAATCTTCGTAGAGAATACTTCAAAAGCAATGAAGTCTTTAAAAGTTATCTACTGTTTTATTTTAGTTCTCTATGCAAAACTTAAAAGGCAACCCACGTATTCTCTGTATTTGCTGTTTTTTCATCTTACATTGATATACTTGTTAAAGTAATCTCTATTAGGCTACTAAGACGGATCTGATGTAACTGGTGTAATTTTGTCTGAAAAATTGAAAGTTAAAATACAGGCAATACTATTTAGCGAAAAATTCAGAGAAAGCAAGTATGGCAGAAAGTTATTCAGGGATTTTAAGAATATAGAACTTTATTTCTTATTAATTATGAAGTAATGGAGGATTAATAGCTGCCTAAATCAGACTAAGTTTAGTTAGAAGCAAATGAAAACTTTCTTCAATTATCCACCAAATAAAATATAAAATCTACGGGAAATGTTTTTTAAAAATATCTCGATATTTTAAGCTTTTGTATCAAAATTGCTGAACGTTACAATGGAATAATTAAATGAAATTAACGAAAGAAAATAATTATACAATCCAAAATTCAATCTCTTATATAAATTTAATTGCATTGCAAACTTTCCTAATAACTAAGAAATTTCTATTAGCTAACTAATAATCCGGTAATATTTTTTTGTGTTCTCTTTGCGAATAGATAAAGTAACAAATAATTTGTCGGTAATCTTGAATAATCCTTGTTTACCTACAACGTCGTACTCGCATGTGCAATAAAATTATGATGGAATTACACTGTCAATCAAGATTAAAATTATTCATACACACTCCTTTTTTTATATATTTGTGACTATTTACCATTTAATATGAACCTCTTGAAATTTTATAAGCCGTGTATACGCAACATCACGCAAATTTTAAATTCGTAAAATATGTTATAGCATATATTAAAATATCCAAATTTTCAATATTTTTTATGTCCGAAATCGAATATAAACTAGGAGAATATGTTGGTAATCCAGTGCAGTTCGAACAATCTACCGCAACGATGGCAAGAATTTCTTTATTTTTCGCATTGACTGTTGTTTTGCTAGGTCTCAGTGATGGTAAAAATATTTTTATATTTACATTTTGAACATTGCAGCTTTTAAACTAAAATTATAGCCTGCCCAAGAATTATTTCAAGAGCCGAATGGGGCGCACGAGCTACATCAACAAGTAATTTAAGTACTAACCCACCATCACATGTAGTAATACACCATTCCGCCAGCCAAGGGTGTTCCACACAAGCTGCGTGTGCTAATTTAGTACGGTCATTCCAAAACCACCATATAAATACCAATGGATGGGCAGATATTGGCTACAATTTTTTGGTAAGACTACTGAACAAGCGATTACTAACTTTTTGCAATACATAATAATCGTAGATTGGTGGGGATGGTCAAGTGTATGAAGGAAGGGGTTGGGGTAAAGCTGGTGCCCATGCACCTGGTTTTAATGCAAGAAGTATTGGAATTTGTTTCATTGGAACTTTCACAAGTATATCCTGAATTTTTTTTAAATTTTACTTTTTATTTACGAAAATTAATTCTAGGTGGCCTACCAACGAATGCCGCTATAAATGCTGCCCATAGTTTAATTAGTTGTGGTGTAAATGCTGGAAGAATATCGCGTTCATATAGACTTTTAGGACACCGTCAAGGTTCAGCGACAGAATGTCCTGGAACAGCTTTATTCAACCAAATCAGAGGATGGCCAAACTGGACTGCGAGTCCTTAAAATATATAAGACTGGTGTCCTGGTGGTTTAGGGTACTACAATGACAAAATTGTATGATAGTATATTTTAAATTTTAATCCTTTGAATGTGAAGAGTATATAATTTTGTACGTTATTCTAAAACAGTTCCAGGAAAAATGTAATAATTTATGTTCATAATAAAATTTAAAGAATGAAAAGTTTTCGCCTTATTTTGTCCCATAAGTTTTCTTTCCAAAATAAAGTCGACTATTTTCTAACAACACCGACAGTCATTACCTTTTGCTACACTGAGCATAATGGTTCACCCAGCCAATCGGCGCAATATTGGTGCACATTGAAAAAGGAGTTTGAATACCAGAGAAATATTAGCATTTCGCAAGAAAGTAACTATGAAATAGTTACTAATACTTTAGTTGATACAGCCAGTTGTGGAGTATGTAAATACCTTCATATGAAAAATACTAATTACTAGTAATAATGCCCTAAGGGTGCTAATTATATTCGGATGTATTTTTTATGATTTGCTTAAAAAACTTATGTTGCTTTTAAATATTGGCTCATTTGTTTATATTTTGATCAATCCGAAGATGATTTGACAGTAGCATGACTTTTTAATGAAACACTTACTTCAATGTAGAAATATATTTTATTTTGCAACATTCCCATCCATTTCTATACAAGTGGTCTAGTGACTTTTCAATTTCTTAAGCCATCTAAAAACTAATTCTTCGTAAACTTGTGAAGATAGGTTACGCCTTTGAGATCGTAATTAATCGTCGCCATAATCTTATTGGCCGAAAGGACAACGATTTTTGCCTTTTCTAAAGTACAGTCGCCAGAAGAAATCTATTGTTTTGACTGTTTTTGTCTCTGAAGTAGTGATGTAGTCAGAATTCATCTATAGTGACATATCAGCGCCAAAAATTCTTTGGGTTTTCATTTAAGTTCTCATCTGCTCAACGGTAAGCTAACGCGATGCCTATCTTCAGGTTGTCTTTTTCATATTACAAATTTGATGCAAACCCATTCGGTTGAGAAGCTTACAATAATTTCTGTCACACACTTTTATTCAGCGGTCGCTCTTTGAAATGTTAAAGACTTTATCGATGAGATAGAGAAGCTACTGTAAATTAAGGTACCGGATGTTTAGTAACTTCTTTGTGCATATTACATGGAAAAGAACAGATTCGTCTTAACATTTAATAACTTTTCCTCAGTACGAAATTCTATATTGTCAAAACAATATATAATTTAGACAATTGTAAAAACTTATCTATCTGACAGATTTGAGAAAAATTTTGACAGTCAGCAATATAGTCTTCATAGCGAATGTGTTGCCAACATATATGACTACTACAATGAAGTTTAATATATAGGATTCAGCAAATGTATGGATCCATTTAAATGTTTCTGATGCAATTATTTAGAATTTAATAAAATTTTCTACATTTAAGTAAACGCAAATAGGGGATTCGATGAGCATATTTATATTCGAATCAGACTTCCGGTTTTGCTGAAAATTATGTCAACATTTTATTTTTAGTGAAACATCCTGTATATTTTAGAGAATTTCAATAAAGCCTTGCGTTAAAAGTTCAGTAGTAATATGGTTTAGCGCCGTTTTATTCAGTAGCGACAGATAAGATATATATTTACTTAAAACTGATATTTTGAAACATGTTTATATTTACCAGGCAATGGAATTAAAATTAAGTACTTGGCTTAAGTCATCTGAATTAATTTCGTAGAACTCCAATATTAAGAGTAGTTCAATAAATGTTGGTTGATTTTGGTGACCGCGCCAAAACGCATGAATTATACGCTTTATTTAACAATTTGCATCAGGAACTGTCGTTGGTAAAACTATGAGAATGTACAATATTAGAAATTTACTTAAAAATGGATATCAAAATTCTGCCATATCCCTGGCATTGAACTATGCTATAAGTTTATCAATCGATCAGTAGCCAGAATAGTGAAACATGAAAAATGTTATTCGTGTAAGCTATATTTAGTGCTAGAATTCTTAAAGATTATGATCGTAGAATTGAATTTTACGAAGGACTGCTTTAGATTTGCCATGATACTTTACAAACAATTTGCTGTTTTCCGACGTGGCTACGGTTTCTTCTTTTTTTAAATGGTCGACATAATTTACGATATTGATCAATAGATAACTATTATTAAATGAAACAACCACATTTACAACATCCACGAAAATTGAACGGTCGATTTTTTATTTACGGTACAGAATAGAAACATTTAGATCTTTTATACGAGAAATATAGGGAATGATCTGTTCGTATTTCGTTCCAACCTCCTGATACTTCCTCATTATGCGCATAATAACGTTCCCATATCGGTAGATCGGGCGCAGCGAATTCATTTAATGACAAGCACGTTCCAAATTTATATACCCTATATTCTTTACTTTGGAATCACTCATTCAAATGTCATTCAAAAATTTGTTCACAAACTCCCACACTGGTTGGACGTTAATAGTCATTATTTCGAAAACTTCGTCGACTGACTTTGCTTTTGTTTATATTTTCAATGTTCACCTTTTTTGTTTTTAATAAAATTAGCTTCATTGGATTTGCCTTTATTATTACCGAACTGCCAAAGCAGAGCTTTATTAAAATTGTCAAAAATATATGAGTCGTTCAATTTAAAATAACAAAAATCAAAGTCATTACCGGCTAAAGCAGAGGTATAATTCGAATATATATATATATATATATATATATATATATATATATATTCGAATTATATATTATATATATATATATCGCTCATCGTATATACCCTCCTTACATTCACCTAAATGTGGCAAATGTTTCTAATCGAAATATCCAAAGATATTCAAAGCGCAAAATCAAAAACACTGCGTTTGGCACGTGTGTATAGTATAATTGGTCACTATAAGCATTAACCTCGATTTACATATGTACATATATCCACGATAGCTCGCTATGTTTGTACTTACTAAAACAGGGATTGTTTGACTGAATATCCTGTACGAATTTAATAACATGTAAGGCATTTCAAAATAGGACAATACAGACAAGGCCAATACATTCATTTGAATCTCTTAGAAATATAATGTTTTAAGTATTCAGGTTTGAAATAAAATAAAAAAAATAAATACCCGCCGTCTTTACACCATACAGTATAACGTAATTCTGGGGTTTCCCGTTGAATAAAAGCAAATGACCATTCTTACTAAAGCCATCGACAGCTTGTGTAAAGTACCGTAATGTATATTTAAAACATAGCATAAACTATTTGATTTTATCTAAATACGAAGAATTATGTTGATAATGAACACAGTATAATAACGATATACCCACTATATAATAGTCTATAGACTCACTATAAAATTGCGATAAATATTTTTCAAAAAAAAATAAATATAGCATAGTAAATATAATTATGAAGATAATGTTTTTCAATGTGTCAAATATGAAACTGAAGTAGGGTGAATATGTTATAAGTCATTTTTAGATATCTGTCAATCCGAACGCTTGTTACAGGGGCAAGTTATACACCCATTACAAGGGTGATTTAATGAGATTTTTAAAAAAGCAAATGAAGATATTGTAGTACGATTGGAGAAGTTTCCTAATTTACGAAATTTTTATTCTATTTTATTCTATTTCTGTGCATGACCAATTGAGGATCTTCTCTATTGCAATACGAGATATGGCAATTAAATAACGAGACTGTACTTGGATTGTCATTGACTTTGATGCTTCCCAAGCAACAACCCGTACTTTCGTCTCTCTATATGCTTTAGTTTACTTTCGAGCTTTAATTGTAGACGACGTTGTTACATACATAGTAGTGCCGTGATAATGGTCGACATAAAAATCGAGCAGCGAATTATCCTGAAATTCCTTGCCAAACTAAAAAAATTGCCAACAGAATGTTTACAAATGTTATAGGAGGTATTTGGTGATAATGTTATATCACCTGCGGGAGTTTTTGAATGGCACAAACTGGAGGTCGGAAAGAGGTCGAAGATGTTGAACGTTCTGGTCGACCTGTAACTGCAAGAAATAAAGAGGACGTTCAGAAAATTAATGAAACTGTGCGGAAATTATGGTCCGAAAAAATTTAAAATACTTGCATTTGAACAAGTCTAGATGTTTATAAATGAGGCGCCAGATGAAAAATACTTTATGGTAAAAGTTGCTACTATTTTCTTAATATATGGAGCCTGCCGGCGTGAAGTGCTGTGCAATTTATTAGTAGAAGACAGTGAATTAATAAATAAATCATTGATTGTTCAAATTCCAAATATAATACTAAAACGAAAATAAGTCGTTCTTTTTGTATTATTAGAAAATACTTTGACTATTTTAGTAAGTACGCTGCATTGCACCCTTTTTAATATTAATCTTCGACGCTTTTTTCCTGAAATACTCAAATTATAAATACATTGCCAACCCAGTATAAACACGTTTAGAAAAATGCCTTACATTATTGCTGAGTTTTTGAACTTCCCACAACCAAAGAAATATACAGGTCATTGTTTTAGAAAGTCTAATACATACTATCAAACTCAGAAGCAAATATAATGAAAATGAACAAACATGGAGAATTGAAGTTTACGGCAATAGCTGAAGGTTACATCCACCAATCAGTTATTCATAAAACGGCTATTGCTGAAAGAATTACCCCAACAGCTAACTTTAGAGTTACAGTAGCATCTTCCACTTCACTTCAAGAATTGACTGCTAATGCTGAGGATAAAGTATTATCAGCAATTGTTCTAATTGTACTATTAATATTAATGTTAATAATTTATAATAATATAAACTTTTATACTGTTCGTAATAAAACTTGGAAGTTCTTTTGAAAATTTAATGATTATGACCCCTTTACTGCTATTTGATAGAAAAAGATAATGTTAAAATTATTTTTAACACGCTACTTTGTAAACGTCGTCTTTTATACTCTTGACAGCCATTAAAAATGTCACTTTTAATGACAGTTATAAAAAAATATATCTTGCAAAAGAAAAATTATCCAAATATGATGATAACATTAATTATTTGTACACCAATACTCAGTAAACTATATTACTTATATATTTTGTTAAACCTTACTATTTTTAGACGCTTTTCATGTGGTATTAATATGAGTCATTTCTTCCTAATCTAGAAGGGCGGGCGGAAATATTCTCAGCAGTGTTATTTTTAAAATAAATATTACTTCTTTTATAAAGTCACATTTCAATTTCAGATACTTAATCCCATCCACGCTAAAAATTGTTTACAGCATTCGTTTAGGACAAAATCGAAATTATCGAAACAGGAACCAGTTTCAGACACTACTTCGTCGTTTGATCTAAATCTCTTTCCAACCAGATATTCGTCCATATTGCAGAACAAGAGAAGTTGCCAGGGGCAAAGTTCGGCGAGTGAGGTGGTTTTTGAAGTAATTCTTAACATAGATTGTGCATTCGATGATGATAAAACATAATTTTCTTCTTTAAAAAATATAGTTGTTCCTTTTTGTTTGGGCGCCTAACTTGTTCAATTTCATAATACTTTCCTGCGAGAGTTTTTTCCTTTCTCAACGTAGTCGACCACAATACGTTTGCCTCTTTCGGAGCAGTTAATCTACTACTGTTTAGGCTTTTGCTCCATGTCGGATACATATTGATGAACCTACTAGTAAAGTCCAAAAAGTTTACAATGGAAAAGTTACAAGCACTGCTTTGAACTGTTCACTCTTTCCATGTTATAGGTCGATTGTTAGGAATTGCTACATCCATCTGGTCGAGAGCTTTCCCTTATGTAAATGCTGATGTAAAATGCATCTTACTCATTTATATGAAATCTCTACAATATCTACTAGGTGCCACGCGTTTAATGATTTTTGAGAATTAACGATACGCAACTACCAAACAAATAATAATTTTAAAACGATATTTCAAAAAAATTTATTGCAAAAATATTTGCTTAAAAGCATCTACATTTCATGGATTGCTCGACCAATGTGACCAAGTCATAATATAATTATAAAGCAGAGTTCCTGGACATTCAGTAGCTGCACCTTGACGATGACCCATGAGGACGTACTCACTTTCTATATTACCGTTGGCTACACCACACTCAATCAGTGCAAGAGCTGCATCTATTGCAATTTGATTTGGTAATTTATCTACAAAAATAATATGTTTTCATTAGATTAATTCTAGTATTTATTTTTGCTCAAAGTCGTACATACCTATAAATGTTCCAATAAAACAAATGCCTATACTTTTTGCATTATAACCGACAGTATGGGCACCTTGCTTTCCCCATCCTCTTCCTTCATATACCAAGCCGTCACCTCCAACCTATGTCAGAAAAAATCAACATCTATTTTGTTTCGATTCAAAAGAATACTTACTAAAAAGTTATAACCTATGTCATCCCAACCATTAGTATCAATATGCATATTTTGGAAAGATCTGACTAAGCTGGAACAAGTGGATTGATCAGAGCAATCCGCGGAAGCAGCATGGTGTATTACTACGTGGGTTGGAACGTTAGCTAAGCTGCTGGTTGAAGCTGGTCGTGCACCCCATTCACTCTTGGATATGATTGTTGGACAACTTTGACCTTAAACGAAATCATCATTTTTAATATACTAATAATTAATACGATTGCTCACAATTAACTAAATGGGCGAAAATAACACCCAAAATGATTATTATAAAGCTGTTGGCCATGATTAGAGTTAAACTAAACTAAATAATAGCTTTTAATAATTTATATATAACATAGTCTTTGTTTAAAAAAAACTAATGCGATTTATCTTTCAGATTAAAATCTACACGATTTACGTTTTTACGGTGAAGTAAAATAAAATGATTATATATATATATATATATATATATATATATATATATATATATATATTGGCATATTTATAGGTATCTCCGTATACTAAACAATGTAAGTGTCAGGAATATTAACGAAAACTAAATGGAATTAATTTTCAATTTATACTTTAATGACCTCACTTGTTCAATTACTTATTACATAGTCAAATGCAACATAATGAAAATGACACACAGAGAAAAAGTCCCTCACTCCGGTTTTCTTTTTTTCTACACATTGTTTTCGTACATAATTTATTATTTATAAAAAATTCGAGGTAATTCTTTTTATTACATGACCAGCTATAAATTTTTAAATATTTTGATAACCACATTTAATAAAAATACAGTAAAATAAAAAATAGTAGGAATTGTAGTCAGGTGAAATATAATTTATTGTATACGTAAGAAGTATAAAGAATTATACAGTCCCTAGTCCATAATTCCAAAACTAGCCAAAAGAAATTAGTGACGCCATCTGTTGGTAGGTGGTCGCTTATAAAGGTTTAAAATTTCGTGGAAATTGTTTTTCTGTTAAAAGCAAAAAATAGTAATACAGATATCCCCGAAATGCTTAAAATCGTTTATAAAGACAATTGTTCTTCACAAATACAAATTTTTAGTAACATCGGCCTTTTTAGAAAAGACGAAGGGGTTTTGGCTGATACTAAATGTTCAGGATAACGATTAAGAAATAATGGGAATAATAGTGATTTCCTAAAATAAAAAAAATAAATGTAACTTAGAATACCCAGGATAGTTTATTGCCTTTTTTCGAGAAACTAATTTTGTTCCGCATCGATGAATGGATGATCAAAATTGTACCAAATTAGGCATTGCATAGACATCATTATGAAAGCCCTAAAAGACGAAAACTTTTTAAAAACTATTATACTCTCATCAACAAACTAAGTGAGGAGTGGTAAGCAGATGATCAAAAAAAATGTTTGCTTGAAGAAGCCAAAAATGTTTTTGTTGTTCGTTCTTTATATAAAAAAGACATAAAGGATATGAGGTGCTGAGTAGTGTTAACCAGATGATCAAAAGAAATTTTTATTCGAAGAAGTAAAAAATGTTTTCATTATCATTTCGTGTCAATAAGACGAAAAAGGACATGAAGAGAAGAAGGTAGATCTGCAGCAGTCGAGAAATGTTAGATAGCACGAAATAGAAGAACCCGCAATTAGTGTAAGGCAGTGACAAAATATATTGAAGAAAACCTCGAAGGAGTCAATCTAAGACTAGCTTTACACTGCAAAGTAAAAAAAGTTTATTGGATAGTTTAATTCCACCATTCGTAAATGATAAAACCCTGTTATATAGATAACGGTATATGTAATATTTATTTTAAATTACAATATTTCTACTTTACATATTAATGTTGCAGTTGAGGTCCTTCGTTGAAATTGCAATTAAATGCTTTAAACTACATTATAAAACAAGCAGCTTTAGTGCATTATAATTACATTATATTGTATTATAATATCTATTTTTATCCTATTATTGACTATGTACATATGTTACTCATTCGCAAATATAATTTGGAACAGAAAACTTATTTCATTAATTTGCAAATTTTTCTAACGAAATTATAAAAAGATATTTTTCTTATCTTTCTCTTTCAAAATATGTGTCTATGTAGAGGCAATAAAAAGAAAATTATCAATGCATCTTTCATGTGTGGTTCACATTTAATATGACTTACTGTTATTAAATTTTTTACTGCGAGTTCTAGAATCTAAGACAAAATATGATATACCTATCCAAACAGTCCGTGCCTGCCCAATATATTTTGTTTACTTGCTTATAAGAATGCCTAATTATTTAAAATCTGCAATAATCTGCAATAATAGCTAATATTCGCCTTATTGTAAATGTGTTGGAAAAAAACAAATTCAAAGTTAAAATTTTTGGATTCGGAACTTATACTGAATTGTTGATGATTTATGTTATCTCAAACTGATACTGTATTAACCAACAAATAGACGAAAACAATAAGAACAACAACTTAAATGTTTCATAGAAGGAAACCTCAAAAGGAATTAAGTAAAGAATGTAGTGAAAACTGTAAGTTAAGACCTCAAAAACAGAAATTAATAGCTATAAAAACAAAATAGTTAATCCTGTAACTACACACAATTCACTTTGTATAATAATAATAATAATAATAGTACTAATGATGATAATAATAGAAACTTTATTGCCCAATAGATCGGAATCTAATTATAGGGCGACTAATAATATAATGCACAAAAAAATTAAAAAAGAAGAGTCAACAAAATGATTAATAAAATACAATTAATTAAATGTTATCTTCTTGGCTTTGTCAGCGACAGCACGTATCTTGTTAATGGATATTCTCCATAAGCAGCTGATCCTAGGTACAAGTATTCTAAAAGCACAGTCACTTCTGGATTGTAGACGGGGAATTTTAAAGTATTTTTAACAGGAGATAACAGTAATCTACAGTGTTAATAATGATATTCATCAGAAATCTCATACAAGAAAGTCTTCGTCGGGAAGACAATGAGTCCAGGCCCGTTCAACAAGTCAAATATTGGACAACTTCTCCAAGATAGACATCATCCCTTTTAAAGAAAGAAACTTAAGGAATTTTCTGTGAATGCGATTCAACTGCAAACTATCATATGCATACAATGTGTACCAAATTTTGGTGACAAAGGGACTTTAGTAAGTTAATATCACTAAAATAACGCGAAACCCGCATAACAATTGCAAATGATCTGACGCATCAGGGCAAACAGATTTGGTATGTGATTTAAAATTAAATTCGGAATACGAAGGTAATTTATGCAAGGAGAAGAATTTTTGGTACTGAAATTGCATAAGTATTATTAGACATGGAGAAAGAAGTATTACCTCAATAAATTTCGAACTGAGTAGCTACTATTGAGTGCATTAAAATACTTTTAGCTAAGTATTTATATAATATTCAAATCAAAGAAGAGCTAGAGAAACTTGTTCAGAAGTTGGGTAGCAACACAGTCCAATATATTTCACTCAATTTGAAATGCTGCTTTACTCTAGAGATGCGTACAGATGAAAATGGGGGTATAGCGTTAACACAAATGAGAAAATATCAGTATAAATAGGCATCACTTTTAAACACTAAAGTAACTGAGATATTCAGCATTAAGCCATTAACATGGATTGAATGGAACAAAAACATTAAGTTCGGAACTTCTAGTCAGGCTGAATGTTATTATTATGCATTGCATTGTCTAACTAGTTCTTAACCTTGAAGCTGAAATACGAGATTTTGATGGCGCAAATTATACAATCAGCAAAATAATTTATGTCCTATCCCTAAAAGTGACTATCGCGTATTTACAAAAATTCCGATAAGGTTTTGAAGCTGTTATTGTTATTCCCTATGTTTATGCATTATAAATCACTTCTACTTTCAAATAAAAATTTAAAGCCAGATGTAGGTGTATTATCTATGTACATATGTCATCTACTTTTAAATATCTTACCAATATTTTTCTTAATTTTAATTTTTGTGAAGATTATAGTGATTGTAATTAGTAATCACGCAATGGAATTAAATGTAATAAGAAAACAAAACAATTATAAACATAACTTACGACTATTATAATTAATAAGCAAAAATGGTTTAAATAAGTATACAGAGTGTTTGCTGTAGAAGAATGCTGCGATGTATTAGGTAATGCTACTCGTACAAATAACATCGAATTTTGGAATTGTTCACTGGGAAGCTGCTAAAAATATCCTCTAAGACGGATAGTTGTAGGTAATTTAAATTACACCTCAACAAACTGAATGTATTTGGGCTTGTTTGACAGAGACCTACAGTCTGCATTTACTGGTTTTTGATAGTTTTTAAAAAATTTCATAAATGATATTGTCAACTAAGCTTATTTTCAAGGTTTCTTTAAAAAATGAACGAAAATTACGATAGAAACAAATTTAGATTGATTATTTGACGGCTTGACAGAATCACTGAAGAGAAAAAATACGAGGGTAGTCGTTTATATTTCGGGAACTGGCAACACTGTTAGTGTTGCCCCCGATCTAATTATTGCATCGTGAAGTCCGTAATTTGTGACAATATATTTACCTTGACAGTTTTATTATCCGGTCCTTATTTCTATTGTTGATAGTAACTTAAAATTTTTTTGTCAGCAAAAAAATGGAATTAACTAGCGAACATTTTCGTGCAATTATTTTTCATAACTTTCGGCGTGGAGTATCTCAACAAGAATGCATCGACGAGAAGAATTCTTTATATGGTGATGAAGCACCATCGAAAACTACAATATTTCGTTGGTATAGTGAATCAAACTTGGACGGCCTTCTTTGGACGATGAATTTCGTGAAGGTCATCCCACAAATATTGTTGTGTCGGAAAACATTAATGCAATGTTTGAATTGATAATGCAAGACCGTCATGTGACATACCGTGAGATCAAGGCATCTCTAGGTATTAGTAACACTAGCGTGCATAAGATCCTGCGTGAACATTTAGCCGTTAAGGAGCTATGTATGCATTGAGTACCACATAATTTGACAACCGCTCAAAAAAAGACTCCCGTCGATTAGTGCCAAGAAATGTACAAAAAATACAATGGTGAATGAATCTTGGATCTATACGTATGAGTCCGATAGTAATCAGCAGTCGAACGTGTGGGCATTCCAAAATGAGCCAAAACCAACAAAAATTGTTCGCGCTCGAAGCACATCAAAACAAATGGTCGCCTGTTTTTTCGGAAAAACCGGTCATGTTGCAACCGTGCCTTTAGAGATTTGTAGAACGGTCAATTCCTAATGGTACACATCTATATGTTTGCCAGAAGTTTTTGAAGAAATAAGGAAAACAAACTGAAAACGACAGATCATTATCCACCATGACAATGCGAGCTCACACGATTCACACAATTGAATATTTAACTCGGCAAAACATTGAATTGATGAGCCATCCGCCGTACAGCCCTGATCTAGCACTCTGTGACTTCTTTTTGTTCCCACACGTGAAAAATAAACTTCGTGGTTAACAGTTTTCTACGCCGGAAGAGGCAGTTGAGGCATTTAAAACTCATATTTTGTAGATACCGCCTTCACAGTGGCAGCAATGCTTTTCGGATTGGTTTAAACGAATGCAAAAGTGCATTGATTTTTAAGGAGAATATTTTGAAAAACAATGAAACTGTTTTTGATAATAAAAATGTTTTTTTCGTTTGCTATTTCCGAAATATAAACGGCTAACCTCGTACTAATTACTTCCTTTTAATATATTGAATGTACTAGTTTTGGTGAATTTCAATTCGGCAAAATCTTTTAGTAAATGCTTGTGTTGCCTTTCAATGCAACTAGAGAATGTGCACTTAGAACTAAAACATGTTTTTGCTTATTTGTGAATGGATTCGCTTTTATGTATTTATGTACATGTAATCATTTTAAGTGAATAATAGACTTATTATTAGTTTAATAGTATGCATAACAGGATATGGATTGTATTCTTGGCTCGTGAATCACAGGTCGTGTATTGAGTGGAATTTTTGGAGACATGTTTATTGAACTATTTTTATAAGCCTTTCAAACGACGAAAAGTATTTAAATCTCAACAAACATGTACCCTTCTAGAATATACTTAATTGGAAATAAAAAGACATATTGTGCCATACGTGTTGTCATTTCAAGCAATCGCCTTTTCAGTAAACGAAGTCGAAATTTGATATTATTTGTATGCGTAACATTATCTAGTATATCACAACACGCCTCTGCATATAGCCAAACACTCTGTATATTTAATAAAATCATTTTTGTTTAACAAAGTTAACCACATTGCAATATGACAATAATTTTATATTTTATTTTCATAATTGAAAATCAATTTATTTATTTACATCCAATGTAACAATTAATTGTATACTTACTAAACTGATGATATCGTTTCACTTATTAGATATAATATGTAATGAGTCAGTATACTAAAATACATTATTAATATCTAATTAATACTTTAATACAGCGATTCTCAGCTTATGGAACCGTCTCTCTTAAGCGGGTCCGCAAATTGCTGACGGTAATGAGTAATTTTGAACAAACCTCCAAGTTTGCAATAGCGTACTGCCTCGCTGGGAAGGTTGGATACCTGTGATTATAAATAAAATAATATAATTATAGTCCCCCTATATTCTAATCTTGGAAAACGATTTAGAAATTTATTTATGCACGTCGGAGTTAACAATCCACCATTGCGAAGCATCTTCACACCACTGACATGATGCAAGCTGTCAGCAATACCTGCACGTGTTCGCCGCCAATTGGTTACTGTTGTTAGCTTCTCGAAGGATTGTTGAACCTTAGTAATGTGAAATGTCAGTTATAATTGTTTTTCAAGTTAGATTGGACTGGGACAGTGATTCTCAATTTTAGATAAGGACGTTTCATAGGTTTAGATTCACTGCTTTAACGTATTTATTTATATACTACGATGCGCATTACCTTGCACACATAACAAAATTTCGTACTTTTATAAATGATATTATAATCTGTAGATATATAATAATTATTAAGATAAATGCTTGGATATTTATGTACAAGAAATATTATAAATATGCATATAAATAGATTACGTTTCATCAGAATGTGCATGTAAAGTATGAATTTTGTATTGTATATATATTGCTTTCAAAGTTTTGCGGATAATACACAAAAAAAATCATTTATTACACACATTTAGCAAAACAGTCACGAAGTATTCCTATGCCCTCTAAAAAAATATTTGTTTTTGTCTGGAAATCACCTCTCAACTATGACTTCTCTATTTGCAGAAAATCTTATACTCTTTAAATATTAATAAGATTAAGTAATAATAATTGTTTAATGGTCATAAATCCGAAGAATAGAGTACATGGTTAACCAACTTCGTTAATGTTTTACCTTTGGCACCAGATCATGTAGCAACAATTCATCTGCAAAATCAAAGAATTGCCGAGCTTCGAAAAACCAACCCCGAACGACGAACCATCTTCCACCAAGACAATGCAAATTCGTGCACAGCACGCAAGACAATTAAATTTTTAACGCAATAATACATAAATATATCTCTTAAATTTGTAAATCCTGAAATAATATACTTAGATTACTCACACAAATCAAGCTTCTATAAAACTATAACAATACATTATAGGTGGTCGAATTGAAAAGAATATATAGGTGTATGTATATATGTAAACAGATGTGAACACATGTATATATATGACACTGAAAGATATCTCGGTTTAGAATTTTCTCTCTGTGTGTATGTATGTGTGTTTTTGTATGTATGTGGACATACAAATATGACAGCTGATATAAACAAGAAAGCGGTGCTTTAGACAGATGTAATCTTTTATGATTTATTTGAACAAATCTCAACCAAAGTAGAAGAGCAACTGTTTTCCATGTTTGTATATACATTAGTGTTTGAAGCTACCACACGTTGTTAATATAAATACAAACAACAAACACTTGCATATCCCTTATCAGAGAATTTAAAACCGGTTTGATTTAGATAAGAAAGATTATTTAATTAAATGTTAAATATTTATGAATGATTAAACAGTAAAGGAGAAATTTGGAGGATATAAAAATTGAATGCATGAATAAGTTTTTAAATCATCTAGACTTACAGAAAAGTTAATAGTGGAAATAGGGAAAAGTTCGGTGGTTGCATTCTCCCATGTACTTTCCAATTAAGTTGATTAAAATAGATACGTTGTGCAGCTCCGCTCATTAATTTATACATACTTTTGTTTTATTTACTCTAATATATTCAAGAAAGCGTTGTCTATAAAAATTCTCTGAGACATTAAAATACTTGGAGAAAAGTTGCTGGTAACTAAGATAGTGCTACAGAAATTTATTGTATATTTAACATAATCGTGTTTACGATAATTAACAATCAATTAACCTAATTACCAAACCGGAAATTTAGAATTTCATGTAAACTGTGTTTATATATCACAATTACTCCGAAAGCTCGCTTTCTTTTCAACATTGATTTAAAGTCATTAATACCATCGCATATTATTGATAGTCAGCGACAAAATTGGGTAGATATAAATATTAAATTATAATTTTTCTTGCAAAACATTTGTGCATATAGTCAGTCACAAAAGTGTTTGTACAACCCTTGAATGTTGAATATAATCAAATGTGAACATTCGACTATGATAAAGCATGTTTACTTTCATTTCAAAACGTTAAAAAACTCTAAAAACCTTTATTAGTAAGATAAAAACTGTTATTATTTAGAAAGTCAGCATTTTGATAAGATATTTTTCTATTGTAAGCCATAAATTTAGAACGAATTAAGTAAATCCTCTTCATAATATCACGTGTTTATGAAAAATAAGCATTTAATGTTCTTACAAAGATGTATTGTAAAAGTAAATACATGTCTAGTAATATACACGAGTTAACAATACTACACAAGGAAAAGAAAAACCCCTATGCCAAATAGCAAAATTTATATAAAATGTGTATTTCTGCAGTGTAGATTGAAAAAAATGTATTCAAAACATTCTGAACTGTTGAAATTGTATCAAGAAATAGGTATCCAACGATTCTAAATGAACATGATCAGAAAATAAGTGCAATGTGTTAAAATGTATGGATAAGTGCACCAAAAATAATCATACAGACGTAATTTGCTGCTGGAAAGAAAGAACATTAATAAAACGTAAAGAGAATTTGGAGGAGAGTCGGATATAATGGAAGAGTACAACGTAAAAGACTTTCATTGGCGACGTTAATAGTTACCTATATGGTCTATGCTTTACAAATAGTTAATTATTAACGACACTTAATGAAAGCTCTTTTACGTGATACTCTTCGACTATAACCAGTTCTTTAAATTATCTATGTTTTCTTGATGTACTTTCTTTCTGATATCAAATTTCATCTATACGGCTCTTCTCATTGTATTTAATCCTCACTCATTGCACTTGTAACAGTTCTCTAATTGTATTCATTTAGAATATTTGGACGCCTATTTCTCTGTATAATTTCACACAACACATCCCCATATTTTGAATATGTTCTTAAGTCTCCACTGCAGAAGACGTTTTGCCAAGCAATCTGACCATTTGGCCTAAGGGTTTGCTTTTCTTTATGTAGTGTTTTTAACTAATCCATATTACTAGACATGGTTTTCTTTTACTTATTTTTGTAAGAGCATGAAATGGTTATTTTTCTCAAATATGTGACACTATGAAGAGGATTTACCGAGTTCGTTCTATATTTATGACCTCCAATAGAAAAATATCTAATAAAAATGAAAAATGTATATAGTATTCGAATGTATATGGCAATCGACGATTCACGATTTTTTTGTAGTTGTAAATAGTAACAGTTTTCATATTGTCTTTAGGGATTTTTAGTCTTTTAGTGTTGTTAAGTGGAAGTATATATCCTTTATCATAGTTAGATGTTTACATTTGAAGAAATTCAGCATTCTCAGGGTTGTAAAAACACTTTTGTGACTGATTATATGTACCTGCAAGTGTTAGCTGCTATTATACCTGTTATTCACTATAATATTTATGAATAGGTCGTTAATAAAATAAAGGTTTTCTATATACCTGCTATTTACCTGGACAAAATTAAGTAGGCACTATGGAATAACAGAATTTAAAAGCAATGTTGTCGGCCATAAATTTTATTGCTTTAAGCTTCATAAGGTACAGATTTTAATTTTGTTGTAGTGATATTAGAATAATTTACTTATTGAAGATATAAAAAAAGGTGCCAATGTATGCGAAATTGCAATGAAATACAGAAATTCAAAAATAGTTCAAAAACATGGCAGAGGCCGGTAGAATAGACAATGTGAAAGGTAGAAGTTCACAAAAGAGGCACTACTCAAAGGGAGGACGCGCTAATTTTACCACAAATAAAACATATAGTGCTGCAATGTCTTGTCAAGAAATTCAAGAATCCTTAAAATTAAATATTTATTGGAATACTATTGCGTGTAATTAAAATCTGCTAATTTCATGGCCTCTACATCTCGTTTGGAAACCGCACATTAGAGCCCTTTGCAGAAAATAAGAAGCTAAATTTTTCCAAAAAATTAATAAATAAACCAGGTTTGTTTTTGAAAGATGTATGGATTACTGAAAGCAAATTTAATTTTTTTTTTTTTTGCAAGAAAGCAAAGAAAAAAGTGTGGACAAGACCGTCCACTGCCAACTAATATGTGTAGATATGAATACCATTAAAAAGATTCAATTCGGTGGCGGATCGATAATAATATTTCGTGGAGTAAGAAATATGGTTCTACTTAAGGGACTTTTATAGAACTAAAAATTTAAAGGAATTCGGATTTAGAAGACGAATTTTTGTTCGAACATGATAAAGACCCGAACTATACCGCCAAAGCGAATAAAATTTTTTTACAGAAGATAGTTATTGGAATGGCCATCTTAATCGCCGGATTTAAATACGATTGAGAATTTCTGGACACTTTTAGACCAAAAAGACAATTTAGGAAAAACAAAGAACAATTTTTTAAAGCATTAGAGGATTCCCGTGAAGAATTTGAGTTACTCAAAAATTTCATTGAAAGCATCTTGAAATGCCAGCAAAAGGAGACCATACGAAGTAATGGAATACGTTTGTTTTTGCTTATATTTTTGTTGTGCTTTTGTTTTATCTTTATAATTTATTGCATTTTTTTTGCAAAGGTTATTTTTTAATTACGGCCTGTTTGTGAATAAGAGTAAGAATGACGAGCTATCGCCGCAATGCACAAGCGCGTTTGCTTCCAACATGCTTTACGCCTGTTTAGACGCCATTTGCAGACGTATAGTCTGCTCGTGTGCTGAACTGTTTATAATGTTTAAGAGAATTGACTAACTCGCCGACTGTGGGATACGATCTGCAATTCGATTTTTGAGTACAAGAAACTTGGTGGCAGCGAAAATTCACCGTCAAATTTGTGAAGTGTGCGGTGATAATGCTATAAGTGATAGTAAAGTTCGAAAGTGAGTAAGAATATTTAAGAACGGGTCGCTTATGTGCATAATGAGCCATGTCCAAACCGATTTTCTCGAACTTCTAAAAAATTGACGTAGACAAAAAATTTGAGGGTCTGATGGTTCACGGTTTCAAAGTTATCAATTCCCTTTTCACAGCTTTCAAGGTCAGTTTTGTACACCATTCTGTCCGAGAAACTGAAATATCGAAAATTGTGTTGGCGATGGGTTCCAAGACTGCTTTCTGGCGATCACAAAACAAAAAGATTAGGCTGTGTTTTATCATTTTTGACTCGATACGATCAGCAAAGAGATGAATTTTTGGACCACGTCTTTACAGAAGATGAAACTTAAGTGTCTTACATGACTCCTGAATCCAAGCGATGATCAATGGAATAAGAACACACATCGTTACCAGCCAAAGTGAAAGGCGAGCAGATAATTTCAGCACTAAAAAGCAGGGCAATTGACTTTTCGAAACAGGGAAGGGATTTTGTTAGTGAATTTTATGGTGAATCCATACAAACAAGCAGCGTGGTCTACTATCATCCGGTAGAATGATGCCCCATGACAATGCAAAGCCACATGATTCTGCGTCCAGTGATTTGCACCTGTTTCGATACTTAGAGGAATTCCTTGGTGGTCAACAGTTTAACAACGACGAAGAACTAAAAACTGCAGCCATAGTTTGTACTTCTCTACATACGGCAGATTTCTTTGAAATCCGAATTCAAACACTTGTACGGTATGACAAATGTTGAAGAAAAATATAAATATTTAGAAAAGTAGATGAAAGTATATAAAATATGGAAATAGATAGAAATTTTCAGAAGTATTATTCATCCTATGCTCAGTTATATTATCAGAATATTGTGTGTTGAGACTTGCAACGTTTCAGATCACCGTCGTACATTGACGTCTTATCTCAAAAATGTACCTGTATATTTTTAATATACATATATCATTTTTTCTATTAGAAAGTAAATGTGTTCTTCGAATGACACTATGCATTCGAACTACACATTTATTTTATCATTTATTGTATCAAGAAAGATGGAAATTGTACGTAAAAGCTAAAATGTTTTTAAACAGACAGGATTTTTTAATATTCTATTGGAAATGTTGAAATATCTTTTCGCTTTCTTTTTCTCAGTTTCGCGCAGAGATTCAATTGTATAAGCTCTCCATCAAAGGATATTTTACGGTTCAAGTATTTCCTCTACTATGTGTTTGTACCAGACCATTATTAAGATATTTTATTGACATTGTACCTCTTAATATAAGTTAAACGAATGGCAGATATAAATTAGGCAAACGTATTTATTATAACATTCCCCATCGATAAGCAAAAATGGTCTAATGGAATTTATTTCACCATAAATATAAAAGGTGTTTCAAATTTCGAGTTTTTTTTAAAGAATAAATAAAACACTTAATTTGCATTCACTTTCGAAAACTTTTTACTGGTAATTGAAGTATCAGTTATGACGTTTATATGCGAAAAATAATATCTGCCAAATGGCCTTCTCTTGCAGCTCCACGGAAGTCCACTCTTTTGTTAAAATTTTCAATGACATTTTGACATAATTGAGACTCTATCTCATCAACGACACGAATAATTTCATCTCTCAAAGCAGGAATTGAATGTGGATTATTTTTATAAACTTGACTTTCCACATAACCCCAAAGAAAATTGTCTAACAGTGTCAAATCACATGATCTTGGTGGCCAATTAACATCACCGTTTCTTGAGATTACACGTCCAGGAAGTTTTTCTCTCAATAAATTGATTCGTGTGCAAAGTGAGGTGTAGCGCCATCCTGTTGAAACCACATATACTCTAGATCAATATTCATTAATTCAGGACACAAAAATTCGGTTATCATCAGACGATGTCGATCACCATTGACAGTTACAGCTTCACCAGCAGCATTTTCAAAGAAGTAAGGTCCAATTACACCACCACCATAATGCACACCAAACAGTAACTCGTTTAGGATGCATAGGTTTCTCATGAATAATTCGTGGATTTTCCTCACCTCCGATACGACAATTTTGTTTATTAACATAGCCCCCAACTTCGAAATGTACCTCACCGGAAAACATTATTTTTTGAGAAAAATCAGCTGGTTGTTCATTGATAAAATTGACAAATGTACGACATTTTAATTGATCTGATTTCTTCAGTTCCTGTATTATTTGAACCTTATATGCCTTCAGAGCTAAATCCTTGTGTAGAGTACGTCATGTTGTTGATGCACTAAGTCAAGTTGTGAACGTCGTCTAAAGGACACCACTACGACTGTATTTTTCACTTTTTTGATCTTCCTCGGAACCGGTCTCTTGAAATGTTTTAATAATTCGACCAATAGTGCTTTCAGATAGATGATTATGTAAACCATAAAATTCACGTAATTTTCTAAAAACTCTTTGAACAGAACGCTGATTTTCATAAAATAATTCAACAATTTGAACGCGTTGTTTTACCGTGTACGAAGCCGTTTTTAAAAATTCATACGTCACACTTTTTACACACTTTTACATCAATAATAAGTATGCGAGACAGCTATCTTTCACATATTAAAAGGTTAAAATCTATATTTCATTCATATCTATTTTCTGTTACGCCAAAAAAAGAGACGTTTTGTGCTTCATCCCTTTATATGTAAAATAAATATTACACACTAAATTTCCCCGAGGGAACGAACTGTCTGTATGCGAGCTATGTTTTAACGTTACCTGCTCTGGCAGCTACCCTTTACAGAAGCGTTGTTTGAAGCAGTAGGGTGTGAGCCACGTTTAAAGCCCAATAGTTACGATGTTGACAGTATTCTAAAAAACAACGTAATTCAGTGCAGTGCGGTCTAAAGTTATTAATGCTTAAATTTTATAGTTTGTGTACAAATTCAATGGTTCGTATAAACAATATTAACCCTTAAATTTTCTTGTTATTATTTACATGATAATTATTTATATTTAATGTATTTAATGCAAATACTGCAAGAAATTAACTGAAATTAAAAATTCTTTTGTTAAAATTCCATGCGTTTATTGCAGCTACTCAATGATTTGTATATATATAGCACGAACTATGTAATTCTTAAGAGTGATAGTGTCAAATTTCGGGGGAGAATAATTTAAAGCAGTTTTTAGTTTAACCCCAACTTTCTGTACGATAATTCTTTATAAAACAATTGTTTTTGCTCTCAAAGAAAATTCGCACGCTGTATTGAAAGCATTCCTTTCGATCTTTTTTAATTGATTGAGGTCTAAAAGAATTTTAGTCGAATGTCTGCAAAAATCACGGTTATTTCTCCTTAATCACTAAAACTAACGCAAATATTAAGCGCACCAAGCTTCTTAGATGTTTACTATATTATCCAAGTTTTAAAAATTAGTAACTGATTTGCACGAAGATTGAACTTCATTCCTTAGAATCGTCCGAACGAGAATATTAATGATAATAATAATAATAATAATAATCATAATCTTTTTCCCACTACAATCTAATTACATGTAAAATGAAAAAAATTACACTTCAAAAAAATTTTAAAAAATATATTAAAACCGTCAAAACTCTGTAATTAAGAAAATGAAACTTCCAGCTGCGGATACTAACACTAATAAATAAGGTTGAACAATCCTTTGGTTAACCAGCTAACAGGAACCGATAGGGGTCGAACGCTTGCAGACACTGCCGATTGCTTTCATCATGTCAGTGACGCGCAGACGCCTCGCAAAGCAGAATTGCGATGGGTATAAATAAATGTCTAACTTCTTTTCCTACGTTAGAATTACATACGTTTATTTTAATATTATTTTATTATATTATTTATTTTATTTATAATCGCAACTATTCAATTCCCCCGTCGAGACTGTACGCTACTGTGAGATTTGTTCAATATTACTAAAGATGTTTTTGCTCGTATTTGTTAAAGAAGCTTTGTATAAAACGTTCGCTCTAGTTCTTGGAATCAAAAAAGTATCTTTAATTTGTCCAGAACCTAGTAGAACATCAAAGTTAACCTGCAACAGAATAGGGGCGGAATTTTTGTTATCGACTAATTTCATTAAATATTTCACTATGTAACTCTCGCCAAGCTATAAGTGATTGAAAATTAAATGCACAAAGTAAACCCCATAAGCTGTACCACGAGGAGGATATTCGCCGATAGATTTAAACGCAAGATATTTTAAAGATCTCGTTTGCACTCATTCAACTTCCAAACGCAAATACACGTAATGAGAATACCAAACAATAGCAGACCTAGAAGACTTGGTTTAGAACGTACAAAGGTGTAATACAGTAGTCTTAAAGTCTAAGGATTATAAAGCTAAACACGTAAAGCTGAATTATGTATGTATAGTGAATGTGGGTGGAAAAGCTTAGACGCGTATCGAAAAGAACTCTTAACATCGGTTTGTCGAAACAAGTGCATTCGGTCTACTGAACAATTATATATTTCTTTTTGTTTAAACAAATTAATATTAAGATTACGTTGAAAATTTAGGCAGTTTGAAGTAGATGTAATTGAAAAAAAGTCATCAGCATAAGCTGGCACATTACAGTCGATGGTAGACAAGCGATGTACGGTAATCAGTAGGCAATGCTTAAATTCTTTCATAGCTCCAAAATTACGTCAGTGAAAATAGCATATTGAAACGATTATGTTGGAACATGATTAACAATCAATTTGACTATAGTATATTTATATTTATATATACATATACAATTTTTAGTTGTATGTAAAAATATCTATGGATGTTAGGCTCAGCTTCTACGTTTCTTTGCTGTTATATACCCTACGTTCAGAAAATTAAAATAATGGCTTGAAAAAGCAAATCATTTTATTTATTCAAATTATTCTCCGTCAGTAAAAATACAATTTACACGATTAAGAAGTGTCTCAAATAACATTTTATATCGCAGATAACAGTGGTATCGAGATTGTTTGTTGTTGACCGTTGAATGCCTTCAATTTTTGCAAAACAGTCTCCTTGAATCACTAGTGATAGTTTAGAAAATAAAATATAATCTCACGAAATCAAATTGACCAAATACGAAGGAAATTCGAAAAGGAAAAAAATATTTTCGATAAAAAATTAATGATTCTCGATACTCAAGATGAAAGGAATGAATGCGACCTATCGAATCTTCACTGCACTAGTTTAACGTTCAACATTAACCTTTACAATATTTGAAATGAACTCTTTGTGGATAGTACAATTTTTTTGGTCATCGTTTCAATCGATAGATCCGAACGTTAATTATTATCTATAATCTCTGTGTTTCCTCCGAATCATCGATGCTACTCAAAAATGTGTGATGACAAATTATCTCTGCAAATGATTTTAAGCATTTGCAGCTTTTCCTTGACATTTTTTCGTCTTTAACATAAAATTGAATATAAATTACTTTGAAAACTGTGGATAAGTAAATAATCGAAGATTTTAAAAATCTTTACCTTATATGTCGGCAATTAACTAGTCATCTTTAGTACAAAATAAACACAATATTGAACATGAACTTGCATTAAAGTTACACAAAAATAAAATAGTCAAAAGATATCCACACAAATACTGAATTAAAAAAAATCATTTAGGTCACTTTTCCTCTCTTAAAACAAACGCCCTATAGACACCCTCGCACTTACTGCTGATTCTTTTCACTTATCTTACTTATTCTAGGAATTCGTACAAACGCGAGTATGCAATCGAATTTCTTCTGCGTTGAAAGTGGCCTAAATGATTATTTGTGAAACTCAATGTTTCTGTTTACATCCAACAGACTGTTTCGGAGTTTTTTGGTGTAGGTTTAGTGTTTATTTTTCTACTGAAATGGCGCCTTAATTATAGAAACACGTACTACTTAGAATTCAAATATTAATGTGGGAAGAGGTCTTTTACCTACTTCATTACAAAATTTAGTGTTTATTCTTTATTATTAACTCATTTTTCGACAAAGGAATACAAACTAGGGTTACTTGAATGTATCATAATGAACAAAAGTTTACTATTTTTTTAATTACATCTACCATCCATAAATGTCGCCAGTTATTTCGATAAAATAGAACTATTCCGGTGCTTTTCGGAGCAAAGGCTGTATATTAATGTTAGAATAATGTGCAAACGTCTTCATACAGTTTTAAACTCAATTCGTAATATTGATGGCGTAAACATTTCGGTAAGATAAGATTTAATATTACAACGCGAATGTAATTACTTTTCTTTAATAGAAAATAATTTCATAAAGTACATATGTCCAGAACTTCTTTTGCCTATTTATAATTCGTATCCACTTCTTTCATTTTTCAGAAATTCATTGAAACATTATATTAACCTACCTAGCAAAGAAAGAGACGCTATTTATTTCGTCTTTAATTAAGATTATAGTATAATACAATATAAATAAACACCAAACTTCGTACGTAATAGGGTGAGAAAATGGAATTCTAAACCTCCTTAATTAAATTCCAGAAACACAGGACAACTCCTCGGTTATGGTTTATTTATGTAATGAATTGAAGTATAAGCCCGTAAAGATTCCAAACATCTGCACACTTCTTTCGAGTTAGGAGAAATTTGCATGATAAAGCAGCCTCCGAAACTGAATGGAAACTATACTAGAAAGTCTAAAGCGAGCAATACTCTTATCGTTGCTCCTGCATTTGCTTAAATTTCGTAGGTACATAACGATATTTCTACATCTTGAAAGGTTATTTTCTTTCTATATATTGTATAAACGTGACTACGTCTCTATCTTGAAATGCGTATTTATTACTCTGGAGCATTTAAAATGTTGTTTGTTAATGTTTAATGTGTTTTAGAAATAGTGAAGGTCTCTGTTCATGATCTTGATTTCTTGAATATATTATTTTAATTCGAAATCTTTTATTATTACATTTTATGTTAAATATTCAGAAAGCTTCTTCATAATAACTATTACTTGTCTATTGTGAACACATTTTCGCAGTATACACTAAAGTTACTCAGTAATAATCTGATACACAGATCTTATAATGTGAGTCTAATTATAATTACACTTACACTTTGATACTCTTAAGTCCTAAAGTATTAAATACTAAATTATATAGCATAAGTATAAGCGGTTAGTAAAATCAATTGCTCATGCGTCTCTTGTCCGATATGTCTTTTACAGTAAAAAATTAAAGAATTTTTGTCTGATACTCTTTAAAAGGAGGTTGGTCTACCACAGCGGAGCGTATACTGGGAACTTTGCTTTTTCAATATATGTCAATGATCTATCTGATTTTGTGCATTATGCATGTATACCAACGATACCACTATTGTCGTTTATGTTTGTTTGAATGTCATTACCGATTTTTATAGCTGGTGTCTGAGCAAACAATTGATATAAAAACGATCACAAATAAAAACTAAATTTATTATTGTAAATATTACCACATTTTTAGGTACAGTAATTGATAGGAGATTAAAAATTTAATATTAAATTGACGAAAAGTGTAATAAAAATTGAAGGTGGTCTGTATCTTTCCCGGCACCCTTCGGTCTTGTGAAAGAATAATTAACACTGCTCCGTATCTTACTGAGAGGAGGGATTAGTAATAAAACCACACAACAAATACACAGTGTCACAGTATCGTCCCTGCGGTCGTGACTAATCAAAACTTATGATCCAGGCAGACACCCACCAAAAAACAAAAAGGAAAAGAAATTCATTTTTCAAAATGTTTAACGCTGAGGTTTATTCAATATTGAATTATAACAGGACTCGGTAAATAAATAGAGAACGCTTATTTATCTTATAAAAGAGAATTATTTCTACCATATTTGGTCTACCTTATGGAGAATCGTAAATTAAGCCACACCCAGTTTTTGTAAGCAGATGCAGATTTGAAAGAGGCAAATAATGAAATCTTTTTAACCTAAACTAATATATCTAAAATAATATACATGAAATAAATACTTTCGAAACTAATGACAAAAACATCTTTGTGAAGCTCGTAGCTAGTGTGTAAGTATGGGAGCTAATGTTCTCGAATAGACTGAGGTGTAAGCCCGAGGGACTGCGCGGTAATTAACGCTCCTATGAAGATATCAGGTGTAATTACCTTGTACTTAATCTTACTCAGTCTATTATTTTCCTTGCTACTCGTGGAAATACCATGGAAAAAGGACAACGCAAAATTGAAAAGCAAAAAAGTATGAACGAATATTTGAAAGGCTGCAAGAAAAAAGTCAGAAATGTAAGCATATACTAGAGTCATTTACTAATTCTGGAAAAGTCTTAGTGGAATAGGTACTTCGAGTATTAGTAGAAGAACATAACGAAAATCTAATCGAAATGCAATGTGTATTATATACACAATTTTACTAGCAAATGAACTTCTTTGACTAGTGAATATATATGAAGTCAATATCGTACTAGAGTAAAATCGATTTATTATGTCAGTAGCAAAGTACAATAGCCCTTTTGCCAGCAGCATCCATTACGATGCAGACTTTTCAAAAAAAAGATGTGGCTTATTAATTGCTTCTTGTATTGTTTACTTATCAATGTAGAGCGATATACGTCTCTAATAGTTACAAAGTTCTCGTTCTAAATAATGATAATAATAATCCATGCCTCCACATCCTCCAACCGTTTAACGCCAATTACAAAGGCCTTTTGTAGACCATGAGTTATTATTACGCTTGCGCTCTTGGTACGATTTAAAGTGTTCGTCTGTCAGAATTCCCTTAAACAGGAAAGAGAGACAACGAAAAGCCTTGTCGGCCAGCAGACCATTGGACTTAAACTCGAGACAGGCGGCGTGATAAACCAGTGACTTACAACTGAACTATCAGTCGACCAACAAAAATGTTACCAGATTCATCTTATAGCATACTGGAAAATAATTCAAGAATAGGTCATTATTCAATATATCAGATCGAGGTAGATAAATTTCTTTTTGCAATGTATTACGCGAGATTCATTTAGTTCGTATAACATTATGCGGACTTTTCACACTCGCTTATCTATACGAGCAAGAAATCCCTGCCACTACAATCGTGATCTATCTGGTAAAATACGTTGTAAACCAAATTTTAAAATCTTATTCTTTTTGAATTATTCGCTAGTACGGTATATGTTTCTCTTGGCAACTCTACATAAGTACCATATTAGTATAGTTCCTGCCCAAATATTCATTGAAAGGCAATACTGAATATAATATCATAATTTAATACCTGAGTTTGGGTTAATCCAAGAATGACCATTATAGTTATTTAAAATAAGATTGTATTTTAAAACAGTGTTAGTTTTCGCAAATTTTTAGCAGGCAAGTTCACATCTTGCTTTCTATGATAACAAATATAATTCTTATTTTAGAAACTAATTTACAATAGAACTTCTGTGTATACGTTATTACTTTAATCAGAATAAGAAAGTCTCCGTTAGCTAAGTGTGTATAAAGCATTTTGCTCCCAGAGGTCTACAGATCGACAAACACATGTACCTGCTTGTTTCAAATGCTTAGTTAGGTTAACTTTCTCTTGTCTGCTTCTACTTGAAGTTTATGACTTACGTACAGGCTTTTATTTCTCTTAAATATATTTCTCTGGAATTTGAACTTTGTTACGTTTGTATATAGCCATAATTACTTTTACAACTTTATGTAATGCAAAATCCGTAGAGAATGACCAAGTAGATAAGTATATTAAAAACTCAACATCGCAGGCATTTCACCCACAGGGGCAGGTATTAGAAGACCAGACATACTTTATTACGTTATGCTTTTGTAAATATTTTTAGTAATAAAATTTAAAAAATGCGAAACACGCAAGTGAATCGTTGCTTATTTTATTTCGTATTTAAATACTATTTTAGGATTTTTTGATAATTAATGATGTAGAGTAATCAAAGAAATTAATTTAAATATAAATACGAAGTTTATATTTTTAGCAAATGAAAGCATAACAGATTAATAATTCTGTGAAAAAATATATTCTTGTCGTTACATTGTCAAATTTTGCAGCTTTGGTAACTTTTTAACATTAATTTGCTGGGACATTTAAATTTTTGGTTTACTATTTCAAATTCTATTGTATGTGAAAGGTATATCATTAAGAGCGCAACATTTTGTTTGACATATACTGTGAGATATTTAAGAATTTAGTTCAGCGTAAATTCCAGGAATCGTTTAACATTTTTATACTTCTCGTACATGTATATCATGTCAATACAAGATTATAACTGTTTTTCTCACTATTATTCTTCCCAGCCAGATATGGCCAATTATAAATTCAATGTATATTAAGATCCGGTCGAGTCTGTGATAGTAGTTAGTGGAATGTAGCTAGTGACTTGGTCTCTCCGTATCAGTTGCTCCCAAACTATGGCAGTGCAAAGAGCTCGCTACGTTTTCGTAATCAAAAATAGAGTATTGAGAAATTTTCGCCTGCAATATGGCCCATGGATTGAATATTGATCAGTGTTTGGAGAAAATGGTTCCTATGATAGAAGATAATTGTACACATTGTATGACCGTATTCAAGTGGTATAAGAAGTTCGTTTTAGAGGAGCAATTTCGCCTTGAACGATGTGAAAAAGTTTCACCCCGTCCTTAACCAAAGAAAACTTGATGTTATTAAACAAACGCTTGAGGATATTAAGAAATCGAAAATGGTATCTTCAAGTGGGGAAAGTTTGTTCCTTTAAGTACTCCATGCCTAATAAATAAGTAAAAGCACGACAAGTTTCATGATGCCATGAAATGTTCGAAAAAAATGAAACATGTCATATGTTAACAGCATCTTATATGTGCCTACGAAAGCAGGGGACAAAGTCTGTTAATAAGAAAATAGTAGCCGTCTTCTTTATCGTGAAAGAAATTGTTGAAGGCATCGTACTGAAACACGACAAAATAGTGCACTGATTCAGCTCTTAAAAACATTCGTTCTATCTCGAGATCAATTACCTAGTTTTTCCACCAAGAGTATTTAACAAGAACCGGCTGAAAGATTCTCTTTACAGCAAGATCTTGTTCCATATGACTTTACGTTGTTTTCTCATGTGAAAAAAACAGGCTGAAAAGAGGTAGATTTTCCAATGATGACAATCTTCTTAGGATGTGGCACGATAAGTGTGTCTAACTTGCACAATAAAGGTGTAAAAATTGCTTTGGTAACTGGTTTCGAGGTATGTATTTAGGATGTAGTGAAAATTACTTTAAAAAATTTTCAAAATTAAGCCTCTATCACAAAACTATCGTAATTCCCTTTGTATTTCATATATTTTGATCGTGTACTATTGATTTCAATCGTATTCATTAGTGACAAAAAAGTCTGTTATTGAAGTTGTGTATATAAGATGTACTCTACCTCAGGTGATTCTTAAAATAGCTCTTGTAGTATATATGTACACACATACACACACACATATATATATATATATATATATGTATGTATGTCCATATTGCGTTATGAAACTAATATTCTGTATTCTATTACTATAATACGTTTGCAAACGAATGAATACAGAAAACTAATAACTAAATATACTGTCATGAAAGTAAGCGGTTAAGGTTCTCGAGCAAGAACAAGAAACTCCCAGGAAGATTTAGGGACGATTCGAGAAAGTACGCATTTCAGAACAAGGATATTCTCGATGTGTTCGACAGGTACATATTATATATATATACATATCTAAGCAAGCAAGATCGTGTGTGAGACTACATTCATGATGCTGACATTTATAAGTGAAGACGGATATTAATAATCAATGCTAATTAAGAGATATTTGTAATTAATGTTTGGAAATTATTTATTAATAGTACACAATTACTGGTAAATAAATTACTAGAAAGTCTTTCTGTTATTTCAACGCTTTATTTGATTTTCCCTAGTCATTCTATTCTTGTTAAATACGTAACATTACGTTAAATATGTCATAATGATGTGCTCGGCATAATTTTCGGAATTCAGTTCGCATTTGAATTCAAGGAGGAATGTTTGCGATGAAGCTTCATACTTGAGTCATGAATATTATGAATGTTGTTTATTTAAATGTCAAAACGACTTGATTGACTAAATAAGCCGATTTGAATAGACATTTGTTATCAATCTTTACAAAATGTAAATACATTGTCTGTACATTTAGCACATTTTTGTTATAAATTATGTACCAAACTGGTTTCTCAGGTAGTATTTCTCACTAGTATTAATAAGCAACGTTTCTTGAAAATAAAAGTATCAAATCTTTAGAACTATCAATGCCTTTATAATTGTTATTTTCTACATCATCACTACTAAATTACATTCTCAAAAAATGTAGTCTAATATAACCTCCAGTATAATGCATTATTTCAATAATACTATAATATGTACTTAAGCAAAGTATTTATCTTTCAAATTAATCTTGGCACTCTTGTTTATTAATAGTACTTAATGAAGATTAATTATGAAAATGAGTGTTTGATAAATGATTTACGTTGAATGGATAATGTATGTATGTAGGTATTTGTAACAAGTAAAGTTTAGAAAGGTGAAATATCTCGTGCTATGTTTTTTGTTTTTCAAGCACATAATAATAAAAATTAAAAAATACGAGGGTAGGCCGAAAAGTTCGTGGAATGAAAATAAAGAACAGAACTTTGAAAGGTTTAAATTTGTGTTTATTTCTTAACATAATCATCTGCCACCTCGGTACATTTGAAACGACTATCATCTAAAGATTTTATGCCTGAAAAAAATTCGGACACCAAAAGTTCGCTAACATAAGTATTCACAGCAGCGTTAACATCATTATCTGTTGAAAATTTCTGACCTGCAAAGTATTCTTTTAGGTATAGCAAAATGTAGTAATCCGACGGCGATAAGAAAGGAGCTGTTTTTTTGTGAAAATAACACAGACCAGTCAAAAAGTACTTTTTAAAAATTGTCTTAACTTGAGTCACTTTTTTGTGTGTTTTTTAGTGCTGTACTCGGAAACAAAACGTGGGGTTTTCTCATATAAGACAGATATATTTTAGGAATAGTAACCCAAATTTTACTAAAATCATAAGTAACCAAACATTTTTCATAAAAACAAAACAAAATTAGTAAAACTGAATGATCTTCTTGTTTAATAGTCCTTGTAGTATCGCTTTCGCTTTCCATCAAAACTTCGTTCAGTGCTTCTTCTGCTTTGGGATCCCTGGGATCATCCCATCCAGCAGTAGTCCGCTGTTATGTTAACATTCCACCTTCCTTGATATCGCTTTTCTATTTCCTTTCTATCTTGGTGAAATCTTTCACCTTGTTCCTCGTTCACAGCATCAAGATTGTCTGGAAAGTAGTCTAGGCGTGAGTGGGGATAATGTTCTTTTAGGCTCTTGTTACAGCCTAAACTCTTGAAGCTTTCCAGCATTTCAGCTACAATGTCGGGATCCTTTTTGTTCTCAAGAAATCTGCTTACAACAAGTTTAAAAAATACCCATGCTGCTTTTTCTTTTGGGGCAATTTTTGTCTCAAAGTTGTCAAATAAAGTTTTGACATCTACTCAGCTTCGCCACCCGGCCACATTAATACCTTCCACGCGCAATCTAAGCCTAATTTTAATTATTAAGTTACCTGTAGTGCTTACTTGCCTAAAATACCTAGTTGTCGATAAGTTCAAGTGAAATTTGTTACTAAACTGTGGATGATGGAATTTTTGTATTATTTTTTCCGTAATCAGCGTACAAAAAACTATAAACAATCATTGATTATATTTTAAACAATTTTTCCATCGCAGGCCTGTATAATTAAATTAGAAATCTTGACATTGCCCAGCATTTATATTTACCAACCACTGTTTTATGTAAAAGAAATCTTTAATTCCATATTTATGCTATATAACAATCATAGATGCAATACTAGAAAGGTAAATATGTATGAGCTTCATTAGGCAGTGAAAGAAATCCTCATTATGTCGCTATAAAGGCATATAATAAACTGTCACAATTACAATTATAAACAATTACCGTTGAAACGATTTAACATAAGTGAAGCATGTACTGATTATTAGGCATATTATTCCTTTAGAGAATTTGCTAATGACCTTGAAACTTAGTTTATGGCTAATAATTCAAACTTCTTCATGTGCTAATTGTTGCCAATGTTTTTTATTTTAATTAAACTTCATTATGACGCCTTCCCTACACCCAGTTGTAATCCAAGGACCAAGTATATTATTATTATTATTATATTATATATTATATAATATATTATATTGTTTAAATTGTTATTGTTTTAAATTGTTTAAATTTTTGTTTTGCAAAGCCTTAGTTGCTATATTACGCGTATATAGTTAATGTTAATAGTAAATGTCGAATAAATTCATAAAGCTTACAATTTCATCTATAATTTTGAAAATTTGTACCAAGAATTAATACGAAAAATGAATATATCCTTTGTACAACGCTAAAGTACAAACTGATATATTTCTTTAATTCTAGATTTATTGACTTTTTTATTCGTTGTAGCATAATACGATGATCGTTACACTTTCTATGTCCGCCACATATTTCGCCTCGTGCTGTCCTTACTTCCACCCTGTCGAGCGGATACAGACAGCTTTAGTTATAACGTTTCTACTTATGTAAAGCGCACAAACAAAAAAAAACGATTTCTTCAAGACATTTATATTTGTTGTACAATTTTAAAGTAAACTATTTTTTTCTACTCTCATTTTTCTTGATTCTTTTACCTTTTATGTCATCGATAACACCGATGTAAATTATTCGTAACACTATACAATGACAGCCTTTTTCTTGGCATCAATTATCGTCCCCTAAAATATAGAATCTTTCCCTAAACGTTTGAAGTTTCTGCAGATATTTTTATTATGAAACTTTAGATAATACAATATTATTTGAACAAATTGATGCTATATTACATGCTTTTTAAATTTTTGGATAACATAAACAAAAAAAGTTAAACTTGTTTAGTGACAAATACTTTTTTGACGACTGCACCTACATTCGATGTAAATTTATGGAAGCCTTAATATTATTAAAAAAATATTTTATTTATATCACTATGACTATAATAAAAATATGCTTACTGATTGCACGATTGCTGTTCAGTGACCTAAATCATGAAACAAGCTGAGTGAAAGTCTGGCTTTCTGAGAATTATTACGAATCTTTAAAGAAAATCCTTGCTAAGTAATTCCTTTATTATCAGGTAAACTTTGTACAATATATTGGGTCTGGGAAAAAGTTCGTGGCGTTTTTTCAGTAAAATTCAACTGGTCCCCGCATGGCGCGTGGACGAATTCATTTAAACCGAATATGCTCCATTATTATCGACAATGTTTCGCCATTTTTTTGGTAGATCCATGATCCCATCGGTGAAAAACTTCTGTGGTTTCTGGTCGAAAAACTGAATCAAGTAGTTTTCACAGGCTTCTTTTGAAACCAACTTAATTCCATTGAGAGAGTTCTGCAGAGATCGAAACAGATGATAGTCAGAGGGTGCTATATCCGGACTGTAAGGTGGGTGCATCAAAACTTCCCAACCAAACTCTCTCAATTTTTGACGGGTCATCAAAGAAGTGTGTGGTCGGGCGTTGTCATGATGGAAGACAACACCTTTCCTCTTAATCAATTCGGGCCGTTTTATTTAAATAGCCTGGCGTAATCTCTCTATTTGTGCACAGTAGAGTTGAGAATCAATCGTCTGACCAGTTGGAAGTAGCTCGTAGTGGACGATTCCCCTCCAGTCCCACCATACACACAGCATCACTTTTTTTGGCGTCAATGTTGGCTTAGCGAACGCTTGTGACGGCTCACCATCCTTTATCCACGATCTTTTACGCTTCCGATTATCGTACGTAATCCATTTTTCATCTCCGGTTATTAAACGTTTCAGAAACGGCTCGATTTCATTCCGTTTCAGCAGCGCATCGCAGATGTTAATTCGGTCCATCATGTTTTTCACGCTCAACTCATGAGGAACCCATACGTCAAGCTTTTTTTTGTAACCAGCTTTGTGTAAATGGTTCAAAACAGTTTTGTGGTCAATGCCTAGCTCCATGCCAATATCGACACTGCTGATATGCTTATCTTGTTGGACTTTTTCAAGAATTTCATCAGATTTTTCAGTGATTGGACGACCGGAGCGTGACTCATTTTTCACATTGAAATTTCCAGAACGAAAGCGAGCGAACCATTTCCGCGCAACAGATTTCGATAAAGTACCTTCACCGTACACAGCACAAATTTTATCACAAGCCTGCGCAGCGTTCTTCCCCTTATCATAATAATATTGCAGAATATAGCGAAATTTCTCATTATTCTTCTCCATTTTCAAGTGCGAATAACTTTCCAACCACCGCACCGATTACAATGTTTCTACGCTCAAACTAACGTTCGGAAGGTCATCTAAAAAAACGAGCCGTCGGTGGTGTCGCTGTGACTTGTTGTTCTTTAGTTATCGGCAACCAATGCCATCTATCGGGAAAAACGCCACGAACTTTTTCCCAGACCCAATATTACTTTACTTAAAACCGCATATAATGTTAACTTATTTAATGCTATTGTGATTACACGATTAAAATGAATGTGATACTCAGAGCATATGTGCAATTGTAATAAAACTATTTTTAAGGACTCAGTTAAAATATATAATTCGCATTATCGTTAAAAACAAACTTAAAAATAAGCGAATAATAAACTATAATTTTCTAATAAATTGCATTAAGAAATTCCTATTTATTGTCAGAAGTTACATGTACAAAGGGTACTAGGAAAGTTTTGCAATACAGCTTTGTTTATTTAATTTTTTCAAAGTAATTTCCTCTATACTCAATACACCTCTCCATCCTCCGAAACCAAACTTTAAACCAGTTCTGCCAAGTTTCACTAGGGAGTAAAGTACACTCGTTGTCCCAAGCCCGCAGAAGGTCCTCATCACTGGAAAACCGCCTCCTTTTAGCTTCATTTTCACATGCGGGAACAGTGCAAAGTCGCGGGGAGCAAGATCTGGACTGTAGGGAGGGTGCTCGAAAAGTTTCAATTCTGTCGTGGTCAAATATTCGATGCAGGCTTTGGCGCGGTGAGCTGGAGCATTGTCTTGATGGAGTAACCAGGTGTCCATTCTTGACTTTGGCCGTAGATTCTGCATAGATCCAATGACTTTAGGCAGGCACTGTTTAGTATATTTTCTTCTTTACAAATCGGGATTTTTTGACAACTACGGAACTACGGGTGCGTCCTCATCATCAAAGACCCAAACTTTGTTTTGAGCTTTAATCGGCACATCGTAATAGTACAGCCAAGTCTCGTCACCTGTCACGATGTTATTCACATAGCGAGATTGTCCCTTGTTATATTTTTTTAGCATCTCCCGGCACCAAGTCACACGTCGTGTCATCTGCTCTTCAGTAAGTCGATGCGGCACCCAGAGAGAACAAAGTTTCTTCGCGCGCAAATGATCATGCGGAATCGAACGATTTGCTGGTGCATTTAGGCCGGAAGTACCCTCTATCTATTGGTAAGTCACTCGCCTGTTCTCGCCAAGCATTTTCCTCACAGTAGTAACGTTTTCCTCCGTAACAGACGTTTGTGGCCTTCCCGGCCTCTCAGCATCCTCCACAGTTAAATTTCCCCTTTGGAATTCTCTATACCACCTGAATATCGTTGTGCGATGTGGACAAACATCACCTAGTGCAAAAGTTATTTCTTCGAAGCAATGGTCTATTTTTAAACCACACACGAAATTATCACGCAAAACTGCTCTTATCTCATTTCGCGACCACGATGCCATCGCAAGCACTTTACACTCTCACTGCTAATGAATAACTGACCCCATCGACATTGTGCGGCGGTTACTATGCACGTATGAACATATCTCAACATGCAGCAACAATCAGCTTCCTACGATTCGTTTTTGCGTCATATTGCAAAACTTTCCTAGTGCCTTGGGCGTAATTGTTCTTGGTTTAAAGTTTGATCAAATTAAGTGTTTCATTAAAATTATGAAGACGATTTAGCTGAAATTGAAACTTAACTACTACTATCATCTTTTGGAAGAACTTAGCATATGAATTATTCTAATTCTGTAATTTTTTTTGATAACGAAGTTCTAAAATAAAATTTGAAAGTTACAGCAGTGTGAGAAAATTGCCGAACTGAAAACTTTTATAAACCGTAAACCCACAATTCATCAAGTGTAGTCTATTATTTATTTTTTTAAGTAGTAGATCAAATATTGGTCGATACGAAATAAATTTTGAGTGACAATTTTCTTTTGAAAGCCATTCGATATGGGTATCGAAGATGGACTATCGAAAATTGCCAACTGTAGAAATGATAAAACTAGTGATGTTGTTTTGAAGAATTGACATCAAAGAGAATTAGATTTGACCAATTCGTGAGCAAGATGCGAGTATTAAATTGTGGCTTAACAGAATTTCATAAAAATAAGGCTGACTTTTGCGAAGGTTTATTACGTTTGACTGAACTTGTCTGTACCTCTATATTTTAAAGTTGAACGACTATCTCAACAGTGGATATGTCACTGTAGTTTTTCCTAAGAGAAGACCGAAACATTTTCATCAACGGAAAAGGCAATAGGCTATAAAAGGTTGCCTTTTATCATGACAACGTGCCTTCTCACATTAGTCACACGAAAAATTGAATCAACCGAAATTTCAGGCTACGTTTCGCCCACCTTATTTGTCGGATTTAGCTCTAAATGACTTCCACTTGTTCCTCAAACTCTTCATTGTGTTAGCTAGACAAAGGATTTATTGTAGTAACTCAGCAGTTTTTGAAAATCTTAAAAAAAATTGTTACAAAAACGGCACAAGGATTCTTTATACTAAAGATTTCAAGAAGTACTACAAAAAATGATAATAGCACTTCAAATTCGTTGATACAAATACATTAAAAATGAATATGTTGGAGAATACTAAACAGCTTAGCATCCTAACCTGTCTATTTTATTTCGAATCTGACTTAGAGAGGTAGAAACATATACTTTGCAGTCTCTTAAAGTTGTTTCAGATGACATTAGGTAGGTAAAATATATACTTTAGCTTAAAATACTGCTATTGAGACACGACTTTAAAATAGAGAGGTCTTTAATCTTGAGAGATTAATATTATCTTCTTTCTGTACCGTTAATTTCAATATATTTTCAATAATTTTAGCGAATCATTCATAGATTTATTTCTATTTATAAAAATTTAAGTACACGAAATATTAATGTCAAACTTATTATATGCTTTCGTATTTTTAATTTTTTTATTTAAATATATAATATACGTATATATACAACCTACAATATAAAAATAAATTAATGTTATTATACTCTCGTCTTACTGTTGACTCCAATTTGGCCACTGTTCAATTTCTTGCTGTAATCGCGTTCCAGGGCAATCCAAAGATTCTTGCTGACCAAATTGCTCATGACCAATTAAATTGTAGTTTTTATAGAGTGATCCTCTCGAAACACCGCAATAAATTAGGTCTTTTGTTGCATTCAATGCATCTACACCAGGCAGCCAAGCTAAAGATAAGAACAGGTATGCCATAGTATTCTAGATATTGTAATATTTTGTAACTTACATGTATAGTCACCTATCATACCTACATGAATACATTTACTATCGTATGCAGGAACGATATCGCCTGGTTTATCCCAACCTACACCTTCGTATACCTTTCCATCCTCGCCAACCTAAAACAGAAAAATTAATAGCAGTTATATATGTATGTACATGAATCTCATTAATCTGAATAATAAATTGGCACAAAATAAATATGCAACTTAAGTAGCATCCATGTAATAAAAAAATCTGTTCATTTTGTTTGTATAAAAACTTAAATTTATTCAGTTACCGAATGGTAAAAAGTCATCATCAAGTTCATCATCATTTCATTTTCTCATCAATACTGTGAATATTAATTATTTTATTAATAAATTAAATTGTGTTCTTGATATAATATTAATACATTATTCAACAGTGTAAGTCAAATACAGGTAATCTTAACGCTAAAACAAACGAGTAAATAATACAAAAAAACGAGTAGTATATACTAAAAAAAATAAGGGCTCGTAAGGTAAACTTAATTATAAAATAAAATATTTTACAAAGACTTATAATTTAAGAAGAATAAGTCAAGAGAAAGGAAAAAGAAAAATTATTTTCTGAATTACAAAGAAAAGTTGATGTTAACGCATCTAACTTAATATTGAATATAGCAATATCCACACAATATATTGGGTCTGGGAAAAAGTTCGTGGCGTTTTTTCAGTAAAATTCAACTGGTCCCCGCATGGCGCGTGGACGAATTCATTTAAACCGAATATGCTCCATTATTATCGACAATGTTTCGCCATTTTTTTGGTAGATCCATGATCCCATCGGTGAAAAACTTCTGTGGTTTCTGGTCGAAAAACTGAATCAAGTAGTTTTCACAGGCTTCTTTTGAAACCAACTTAATTCTATTGAGAGAGTTCTGCAGAGATCGAAACAGATGATAGTCAGAGGGTGCTATATCCGGACTGTAAGGTGGGTGCATCAAAACTTCCCAACCAAACTCTCTCAATTTTTGACGGGTCATCAAAGAAGTGTGTGGTCGGGCGTTGTCATGATGGAAGACAACACCTTTCCTATTAATCAATTCGGGCCGTTTTCTTTCAATCGCCTGGCGTAATCTCTCTAGTTGTGCACAGTAGAGTTGAGAATCAATCGTCTGACCAGTTGGAAGTAGCTCGTAGTGGACGATTTCCCTCCAGTCCCACCATACACACAGCATCACTTTTTTTGGCGTCAATGTTGGCTTAGCGAACGCTTGTGACGGCTCACCATCCTTTATCCACGATCTTTTACGCTTCCGATTATCGTACGTAATCCATTTTTCATCTCCGGTTATTAAACGTTTCAGAAACGGCTCGATTTCATTCCGCTTCAGCAGCGCATCGCAGATGTTAATTCGGTCAATCATGTTTTTCACGCTCAACTCATGAGGAACCCATACGTCAAGCTTTTTTTTGTATCCAGCTTTGTGTAAATGGTTCAAAACAGTTTTGTGGTCAATGCCTAGCTCCATGCCAATATCGACACTGCTGATATGCTTATCTTGTTGGACTTTTTCAAGAATTTCATCAGATTTTTCAGTGATTGGACGACCGGAGCGTGACTCATCTTTCACATTGAAATTTCGAGAACGAAAGCGAGCGAACCATTTCCGCGCAACAGATTTCGATAAAGTACCTTCACCGTACACAGCACAAATTTTATCACAAGCCTGCGCAGCGTTCTTCCCCTTATCATAATAATATTGCAGAATATAGCGAAATTTCTCATTATTCTTCTCCATTTTCAAGTGCGAATAACTTTCCAACCACTGCACCGATTACAATGTTTCTACGCTCAAACTAACGTTCAGAAGGTCATCTAAAAAACGAGCCCTCGGTGGTGTCGCTGTGACTTGTTGTTCTTTAGTTATCGGCAACCAATGCCATCTATCGGGAAAAACGCCACGAACTTTTTCCCAGACCCAATATATATTTACATGGAAAAATTGGGGATCGAGAATGTTGACGAGTACTGGCAAAAGGGAGACAGAAAATTTCACTGTAACGAGAGATAAGTCTGGGAACGGAAAAAGAAAATTGGGCTAACAATTTTAGTTCAGAAATATGATTATTTAAAATTGTATACATCAATATAATTCGAGATATTATCCTACGATCAGGCAGAGAAAAATAACTAAACTCCCTCAAAAGGTCATAATAATAGGGGCGCTCAATGTATTCTCGATATCGAGATGATTTAGTAATGAAGTTAGTAACTTGGCTAATTTATTATGTAATGACATTATTTGAGGTTATAAATATAAAATTTTATATAGTTTTGATCATTAGTTCGCTAGAGCACCGCGCTGTTATTAAATTCCTTGCAAAATAAACCAAAGTCAAAAGATCTTTCGCAGCCGTCTACAAAAATTCTACACCTTCGTTATCTACAATTCGAAAGTGGACAAATGAATTTAAAAAGGGCGGCTCAGTTACTTCTGCTGCAAAAGAAATTGTGAAAAATATTGAGAAATAGAAGCTTATAATGGAGGATACACCAACAAAATTTAGAATGTTACCAAAAGTGACTGACCTATCTATTGGTGCCATAAAAACTATTCTTTATGACCATTTTAACCTTTCAAAAGTTAATGCAAGATAGGCTCCGCGAATGCCTGGGGCGCCTCAGAAGCAAGTGCAAGTCGAGCGTTGTAGAGAATCAGAGCTCTGTGGTAAAGATTTATCAAGTATTTTCGACCGAAATGTTACTGGAGGTGAAACGTGGGTTCATCACTATGATCCTGAAAGTAAACACTGGTCCATGCAGCGGTATAAGAAGGATACAGACCCCCCCAAAGAAGTTCAAAGTCTCTCCGTCTGCCGGAAAGGTCATATCTACATGTGTTTTGCTATTGAAAAGAAATTTCGCAGATCGAGTACATGAAAAATGTGACACCATAGATCCAGCATCTTGAGCAACCTCTTTGCGTAATTTAAGGGAAACAATTGAAGAAAATCGACCGCCGGTGTGTTCCTTCTTCTCGATAACGCTCCGATACACACTACGCGTATTTCTAAGGCTGCTTTACGACATTGTGGTTTTAAAGAAATTAGTCACCCACGATATAGCCTGGAGCTGGCCCCTAGTGATAATCATATTCCTTAATTTGAAAGAAGAGTTTCATGGGAAACAATTTTTGGCGGCAATAATATAATAATATTTAATACATTTCATAATGTCAAAAAAACATGGAATATGCCATATATATAAAAAATAAAAACCAAACAAATTACATATTAAAACAGTTAAAGGTATGTATACAAGTATACATATAAGATCATCACACACTAATTTTCGCCTTTGCTTTAAAAAAAATCTTTCAAATTGTAAAACTCTTGCTCCATTGACCAAAATTATATTTCTTTTAAATCAAGCTAACGACAAGCTCTTAACTTGAAGCTCTTTGTAATTGTATATTTTCAATCATGTAAAATATTTTTTTTTTGAATTTCAATTAAATGCGTTTGTGGAGCACAAGATGTGTATTTACAAAGTTTCGCATTGCACGTGTATAATTTGCTTCGTATTTTTTAAAGAATTCTTTGTAGTTTATGTTCACGTGTAACGCGCACTGAAGTATATAAATTGTGGACATTTTTAGTTAGTGTTAGCGTTATCTGCAAAGGGAACCTTTAAGGATTTTGTTTCATTTGGCAAATGTATAATAAAAAAAGAAAAACTCCCAAAATAGAACCTTGCGGAACCCTCAGGGCAACTTGCTCCGGATCTACCCTCACCTTGTATTCCCTGTATCAACCGCTTGCACATATTGCGTTCTGATATGAACAGATCCAATATGATGCCACGTGATTTACACTGTCAAAGGTATTCAAAATATCCATAAACAAGAAAGATTTTTTGTACAGATTATTGAAAACTTAATTTCAAGATGTAATAAATACATTTAGGTTATGGGAGATTATATTGAAAAATAAAAATAAATTTAATTACTTGTGCATTTTTCTTTATGCTAATACCGACAGTACATTGAATGCCCCTCGTACATGGCTATTACTTACTTTTATTTATTAGTCAGCTAAATTGCATTTTTATATCCTGAGATTTAATTTAATTTGTAAATTATCACTGACTACGAATTCAAATTGAATTAGAAAATAGACACCAATTATAAAATATATTACAGAAAAGGTTACTTACCAAGAAATTATAAGTAATATCGTTATGACCTTTGTAGGCCATCTGTATATTTTGAATCGACTTGACCATGACCTCGCAGTCTTGCTGGTTCTTACACTTCGGTGTTTTTGTGTGGTGAATAATAATATATGTTGCTGGCCTTGTTACGACCGCGGCCTCCGAAGCACTACTTTCTTTTGCATTCCATTCCTCTCTGCTAATTATATTTGGGCAGGATGCACCTAAACAAGATTATAAGTTCTTAAAAAATAAAAATCGTCCTTGTCCTGATTAAATAATTTTACTGTTAAAAATTACAAATAAATAGGTATAAATCGGTACTGTTTGTTACACATCGATGCATTATTTAGTAACCACTTCACAAAGTTCTAGCTTGTTTTCGAATGTGCCTTCTATTCAAAGGATGTAACAAATTTTTAATTTAATTGTAATACTTTACTCATTTTTATATAGTTTGAGAGTTAATATTTTTTCTAAATATAATAATATACATTACATAAAAAGAATACTATTCTGCATTTACTGTATATTTCATGTGTGGAAATCAAATATGAAAATAAAAGAAAACAGAAAATTGCAATTGCTCAATATTCGAACAATTTTTGTTTAATGACCAAAGCAATCTTTAATTACGTTTAATATATGTATTATGTTTTTTTACTGATGACTTCTGATAAAACAAAACATACGTAATTTTAAAAAATATCTAAACTACGAATTTTTATAGAAAAACAATTTAAGCATTCTTTTTATTACTGAATTTTCAGCGTTGCCTTTAGATATGTTTATTGGCCGATTTCTTACCGGCCACAAAAAACACATTTTTGCTTCTTCCTTCTAATCCATAACTTCTACCGATTCAGATCTTTCTAAACTGCTTTTAGCTTTTCCTAGATTATCCTATTCTTTTTTTTACTTCTTGCGTTTCAACTATCTGGCTCTCTGCATACGCTTCATGGACAAGAATTAGCTTGTTCAATAGCTTTTCTATTTCTTTGTTTGTTCATCTTCTAAATTATTGGTTTACTTTGATCCCCTCATAAATTTTCTTTAAAATTTTTTTTACCAATATTTCATGTTCATTTTCGTCTTTTTTATTTATTACTTATATTTCGCATACTAATGGTATGTCTTAAATATCGTTTGGTAAAATTTTATTTTCGAAACTCTCTATATAGATATTAGATCTCGCAGTTCCTTTTTTTACAATTAATTTTTTCAATTCTCCTTCAAATGTTGTTTTATTTTATGTTCTTTTGATAGTGATTTACACGATTCTCCTCAGCTTTCGCGGCACTTCCAATTTTCTCATTGCATCATACAACACAACACATTAATAACATGAAACTTAAATTTAGCTATTTTTAGATTTGGCCCACAAGTCAAAGAGGTTTGACTACTCTGCACTAGACACTGTCTAAGATATTTGATAAAAATTGTTTTAACCACACTGCTTTTGTTCTTTTATTTTCTTGCAGGCTGTTGTTCACCTTAAAACTTTCTGTATATGTTTTTCAATTTTTGTCAATAATTTTAAATATTCAAATAAATTCTTGAAGATAATTATTTCATTACTACTTCCTTACAAATAAGCGCGTGTCGAAAATTTTCACTGTAAATTAATTATCTATTTTAATTACTTTCATAAATATATTGTATTAGCTGATTTTTTTGGTATAGAACTGCATACTAATTGATGATAATAAAATTTGCATTAAGTAAACTTAAACTAAATATCGTATAACAATAAAACATATTTACTGTCAAAGGATCAAACGAAACATAAAAAACTTACCTATACCTAGTGTCGATATAAAGGTAAATACGACTATACTTCCCAACATATTTCCCATTCGCTACGTGACGATTTAAATACCACTAGTTGATAATTTGAATATATTTAAATATTACGTATTTACTTTTTTCACGCGTAATTGATAGAATAAAATATGCACAGATTTAAGATTAAAATCAAGAATTAACAGTTTCACACTGTATGAACCGCCTTTTAATGTGCACCGTTTATGTATATTTCTGGAATTCTTTGGACATTGAGCAATAACACACAAGTATAAAGATATCAGTACATGCGTTTTGCATTAATGATAACTGACATATCTTCTGATATGTGTACTGCTCTGTGGGTAATTGTCGATGATACACATTCATTCTTGAAACAGTGTCGACAAAAATATTATTTCTATTATGTTTTTAACATTCCGTGTAATTTCTGACGATATAATTCTACTAACACAGGCCTGCAATGGAAAAATTGTATAAAATATAATCATTGATTTTTATAGTTTTTTAATGAACTTGCTCTGTTGTTGCTAAAACTAGTCCGTTTGCATTTTCTATATCAACGAGCAAATTATTGACTGATTTGGTGCCTCATTGCCGCAAACAGAAACCAATTCAGCGAGGCAGTGTTTTGAGATAATTGTCTTTGAAAATTATAGGTAATTATTCCGCGTAAATTTTCTCGGTTTAATTCCATTTTTCAACTAACTTTGACATTTCGTTGTAGCTACAATACTACACGCATCGCACTAAAACTTTGGATTTAGGTTAACTAAAGATGAAGGTTGATTATTAGTACTGACATTTGATTAGTGTCGTCCGCTATGTCTCAGTTTGCAAAACTTAAAACGCATCCCACGTAATCCAAAAATAGTTGACGTAATAAAGTGGAAATGTATGAGGATGATTTAAAAGGAAGCGAACCTTGAAATGAAAAAAATTAGTCAAGGCACTATGTTTTACATTATAGTTGAACAAGTAAAGTGTCATTCTGCGTTTTTGTAATTATCTTTCTCAAGATCCTCAAACGATAGAAAGTTTACGTTTGGGAAATAAATGGAAGTTACTGGAGACTTTATATTCTATTTTTGAAGGCTTTTCAGAAATTGCTTGCTTCTCACGGAAATGTGTTGACTCTTTTTGAGGAAGGCGGCCATATGTCCGTCGTTGATAATGCTTTACAATGAAGACAGGCTTCATCAATTTAATCGATTTGGTTTCCGTTAACGGCTTTAAGTCAGCGCTTGAAGTTCGCATTCACGTCTTTAAACATAATTCTAATTTCAATCTATATGCTCACGCTGCTAGACTAGATCCTTTATGCCAATTCTTTTGTTGTTCAAAACAATATCATTAATTCCATTTATAATTTACGATATTGCAGTTTTGATATCCCTGGTCACACACCATCTTCGATGAACAAACGCATTCTCTTGATTAGAATTATGTAGTCTAGAATCAAATTCTAGCTTTAAAGGTTGACATTGTCATCCAACGAGATTGATTCATCAGAAAGTAACTATTTAATTTTTTCGAGTTTCGAGTTTACATATGTTAAGACATCCCACGTAAAAACTTAAAATCCTTCAAAATTTAAATTTTTCCATGTTAGTTTAATCTATATACTACTTTGCATTTTTCAACAATTTAATTCACGAAATAGCTACATAGTATCAGTCATGACGTAGTTATGTCGATATCAGATTCGTATTCAAACATGCATTAATACGTGCGTTAATTTCAAGCTGATAAAGCAGTTGCAGCTACTGCTAAGGTAATACAAAAAAGGCAGAAAGACGCTTACCACATGAATGTCTATACTCTGTATAGGTATTTCGATAACTAACTTGTCGTCTTCAACAGATTATTAATCGTAGTGTAACACCTCGATTCGTCGTAATGCTTACACACGCTTGTCTCGCTAAAGCCAAAACGTAGACTCTTTAGTATTCTCAAGAAGTTCAAGTTTTCAAGTAACAAATCTTCACTATGGTATTACATCAAGTCAATATTGCACAGTTTATCCAGTGTACAATAGTCTTATCATAAATTATATCTATATTAGAAATTACCGACACCATCTATTGTTATATTAAAATTTATAACGTTTTACAATACGTGCTTCACTGATGCTGATTTTGTGTTAATCAAAATAAATTACAAATGACTAGTTACGTGCATCAACCTGCTCCTAATCTCAGATTGCACAAATACTCACCCATTGACAATATAAATTTCTATTTTCGCTGTAAAGGAGAGACCATATGCATTGTACATTTGCATATTAACAAACCATTAAAAATGTAATTCCCTTAAAAAGGTAATTGAACGCGAAGAATATACATATATTTGTTTAAATTTTTATTTTAGTTTAATGCAGAATAATGTTTGCTTACATACATTAGAAATGAAAAACATTAAATATGCTTTAATACTTCCACCTAATTTATAAAAAAATATATTCTGACGAATTCTTAGAAATGTTAAACAAAGTCATGTAAATTTGTAAATACAAATCTATAGCAGTAGGGAAGTTCCTACTTTTTCTTGCTTATACCATGACCATTTCCCGTATTTAATACCAAAATATATTTTGAATTTTTTTTTAGGAATTTTGTTGCTTTCCTTTCTTAAATGTTTAAATTTGTCTTGTCTGCTTCACTATGACTGGGTTCAATTTGCATAATAATTATGACTCATATTTGCCTATTAAGTAAACATCACCTGTGAATAATTGATTGATGTCTTTGATAAATAACGCCTATTTAGATATAATTACAGCAGCTGCAGGGAATGATAGCAATAGTACATCAAGTATCTTACTATAAAAAACAAAAAGTTCATTAAATATTTTGATGAATTAAGACTGATTTTTAAGTTTAACTACAAGTAAAATAATCTTTAATAAATCACTAATTCATTGGGAAAAAATTGAAAATTGGGTTATTTATATTAAATGTTACAAATCTCATTTTAATTTTCCCAAATATTTCGACAATTAAAACTACCTTAAAACCATATTTTTTCATCTTTGTCTTTCATACCGTATGCATATGTTTGCATATACATACATATCTTATCAGAGCAAGATTAACAGAATTACGTTTATATTTATATTACGTAAACACAATTGTCAAAAATATTTTGAGACTGACCTCATTTTATCTGTGCCACACTGGATATTAAAAATTCAAGGTTAATATCGTCAGATACGCTTTTGTTTGTGTTTACTTTTAGATACTACTGTGAAATACAATATTAAGACGTAGAATTGAAAAGTAAAGCTTTCGTAAACATATGTACATATATAAACAAAAATACACGTTTTCTAATAACATGATAAACATGTTTCTATTTAGTTTGGATTAAATAACAAGCCAATCTAGTTGGTAAGCTGACTTATCTTAAGCTTACATAGCTTAGAAAACTCTTATATAAATATTTACTTCAGTAATAAATAAAATGTAGTAGCAAAAAATGGATTTAGTGCAGTTTATATTATTATTTGGAAAAATTATATTTTTTCGCATTAATTATAGACACATGTGAAATATTATGTATTGTGCATAAGCAAGTAATAAGTTTATCAGTACCAGACGACGTTACATTAGAGGCACATGATGAATTTTTATTTGGGTCCCCTTGTATAGTATTCTTCATGTAAAAAATCCCACACGTTTGGTATCCTTTTAACCATACGAAAAAGTTAAATAATATAAATATAATTTTCTTAAAAATTATATAAGTTTGTAAAATATTTTTTTTGGACTCCCTTTTGATGAGGGCCTCAAGCAATTTTTCTTTTTGTATATAGGATGGATAATACGTCGTTGCATTACGTATAATTCATATAAATCACACTCACGATACAGATTTGATGACAAAGACTGTATCGTTAAAGCACTTATTTGCGCTTTGATAATTCTATATATTGGATTTGTAACTATAGAAAGAAATAGTGTACAAATTTATTAGCGATGAATCGATGGATTAAAAGCAATTTTAACACTTATCGGAAGTTAGAAAAATGTATTTCAGCAAAGATGCATTCCGTTTGCTTTAAAACTTAAAAATTTCAGTCGCGGTTACATTGTTAAGGTGCAATTTTTTATAGATATGTATAGAACTAAAGACGATCGAAATCTATTCTAACTTGGAGTTTATTCTGAAAGAATTCGATCCGAATACTCTCCAAATGAATATGCGAGAGAGAGAGAGCTCCTCGAAGCATCGAGTAGTTGAAGGTTGGTTCCATTTCGAGTGATGTTCCACGTACGATGCTGGGTACGTGGAACATCACTCGAAAAAAGCATTCGGCATATTTCTTTTGCCAAAATATGAATATATATATGTACATATACAGTACTGTGCAAAAGAAACAAGCACCTAACAATATTTTCCAAAACTTATTTACCAAACGTTTTTAATAATATATAAGACAATAATAATTATTGGGTTAATTTTACATCTTTCCAAGGCCGATTCACTTATTGATACAAATATAATCACTAGAAATTTCCAAATTTGTAACATCATACTTCCGCGTAGAGGTGAGATCGACCGCCTGATAAGAGGATTAAAGTAATAAATTTTATTGCGCCACAATGTTCTGCAATAACATTTCAAGGGAGAGTTATTTATCTGTATTTTGCTTTTAATTCAGTGGTAGAAACGATACAGAGAGGTCCCACAATAGAATTAATTTAGATTTTTAAAAATGCGCCTACGAGTGAAATTTTTATTTTAAGAAAAAATCGTGAGCTGTAAATTATTATAGTAGATAGAAAATGCCTAGTGTAGCATTACTAGATAGAAATAAAATTATTGTTTTTCACCAAGAGGATTATAGTCAAGAGAAAATATCAAAGATAGTGAAATGTTCCCTGCATGCCATGCAAAAATCAATAAAAAGAATGACTGAAAACGGCAGTGTAAGAGATAGACCAAAGAGTGGACGTCCAAAAAAGCTCAGCAAAGCTGATGCACAGATTTGAAAAGTTAGTTCCTTAAGAAATCGTAAGAAAGTTAGCGCAAACTAGCTCAAGATCTTGCGTGAACATCTGGTACTTCGGTACATGCTTCAACAGTACGGCAATACTTGCTCAGATCAGGCTTGAGGGCATACGTGGCCGTGAGAAAACCCTTACTGCGCCGAGGTAATGGAGGGAAATGATTAAAATATGCCAGACCACGAAGTTTGGGGATGTAATGAGTGCCGACAAGTTCTATGGACTGACGAATCTAAATATCAATTATTTGGAACGAGCAAACATTAGTATGTTAAACGACGCCCTGGTGAATCGTTATTGGAACCATATTTACACACTACCGTAAAGCACGGAGGAAGCAATATCCAAGTTTGGGGTTGTACTTCGGCAGCAGGTGTGGGTGAAATTGTAAAAATTAAGGGTAAAGTAACTGATGGGAAATACAGAACACTATTCGAAGAACATGCCATACCATCAGAGCAGGTACTTATTGGCAATAATTTCATTCTACAGCAAGATAATGATTCCAAACATACCTCAAAACTTGTGAAAACTTATTTAACACAGCAGGAAGCTATGATATGGCGACCTGAAAGTCATGACTTAAATATTATTGAGCATATATGGGTTATCATGACAAAAAGAAGTGTGAAAGGGGGCCAAAAAACAAAAATGAACTGTGGAACATACTGCAGGAAGAGTTGAACAATATTCCTAAAAATTTTATTAAATCATTAATGGAAAGCCTACCAAGAAGAATGCAGGATACCATAAAAAGTAAAGGTGGTCATACAAAATATTAAAAACTTAAGTTGTTTATGTTTAAACATCGATATGTGTTAGTTTTTATACATTAAAAAAAATTTCAGCTTGTGTAAGATTATTATTTATCCTTTTATAATAGTTTCTTGTAAAATTCAAGAAGGTGCTTCTTTCTTATGCACAGTACTGTATATATATATATATACTTAGTAGTACAGTAAATAAATACATCTCAAGAAGACAAACAGTTTCAATAAAATGTTTATTTCTTGCAATTTCACATGCAACCGTAAAATGTTTATATGGCACGAGCTAAAAAACATGACCCTTTTCTTCATGCGCGAGATAACGAATTATTAGAAATTACTCAAACAACAACGTGAACATGAACAATAATAAAGTGAATACTTAATTAGAACTTGAAGTTTTTATAATACCAGAATACCAAATTAAATTGTTAATTAATTTTAATCAAATATAAATATTTACACCATCACTTACAACAAAATAAACATAATCTACTAAATACTTATCACTCAATGTTATAAACAAATTTAACAACCGTTCGAACCAATTTTTAATCTAATAGAACTTATTAAATTAAAGCAGCTTTCAATTTATTTCTATACATAATTGTAATATGGGTTGCATAATCTAAATAAATCAAGCATTATTTTTAAAACTTCGATAACATAATCATTCACATGCTGTATTTCTTAATTTCTAATTAAATACTATTAAAACCATAAAATTGATTGTACAGAGGTAAGTGAGCATTGAGATTGCTCAATACATAAATAACCTTTCAATTACTGTAATTATTGAAAATTGAAATTCAAATTCGTTTGTCTAAATTTAAGTGTTAATAATGAAGAATTACTTTCTTATTTTGCGAACATAATAGCTCTAATATCGATTAATATAGAATAGGCCTTCCTTTCAATTTTACAAATATTTTATTAGTAATTTTAGTACCACATGATACGTTTTTTTATAGGAGATATCTCATTAAAAGTAGATGAAGTCTCAAGAGTGGTTTTCTTGGAGTTTCTATATGGGAATGTTTGTCCAGGAAATGGTATAACGAAATTATGACTTTTTTCTGGTTAAATACTACTTAATACTAGTACTTGGATATTGTACAATAATATAAGAATTTTTGATGTGATATTATAGCCATATGGAAATTAAAATTATTAATTATAAATAAATTTTTAGGAGGGCATAAGTCTTGGCAAAAATTTCAACTCAACATTCCATTCCCTCTTTGTTTTCTCCGTAGCCACGATTCCATTTGATATATAAATATTTTAATTTGAAAAATTGATATGTACAATAGTTTATACGATTAATTTTAAATATTATGAACTGATTTTCATACAAGATTAAACATCGACCATTCTTACTACTAATCACTAGATTTACAAGAATCTCAATACTTCCTAAGTACCCATAACAAATAACATTTTAAAGGTTATGTATACGTCATAGAAAATTGAGTAAAAAAAGATTAATTTTAGAATTGAATAAATTCAGAGAGATAGTTCTTATTTAAATCTATATAACAAATAATAATATATAACTACTATATAGGCAATATTTGGAAGCTTCTCTATTGAAAAACGAAGGGCTACTGGTGTACACAATATAATAGTTAAGCAAACAAAATGTGTATACATAATAGTTAGTAAATGTAGTAAGTAAAATATGGAACAATTCTTTACGAGAATAAAATTAAATGAGAATGGATGTACATATGTACTTCGCTACATGGAGCACATGGTAGCAATTTCGTACGTTTCCAAGTGTTTTTTCTCTTTTAAATGTCTCTATAAAGATGTAATACTATAATAAAAAAACTTTCTTAGTATCTTATCTTTACCAACGTTTTATTACCGAACTTCTTGTTCATTGCTTTAGTATATATGGAAACATTTTAATTTTCTTATCTTATGGAATAATCATGTTTAGCAACAGCAATGAAACGAAATATATACTTATAAAGTTTTTCTAGATACTATTTTCTATTAATTAATTTAATATTTATATAATACCAGCAGATATTTATATCTTCTTTCAAAATTTATTTAGCTTTATATTATACTATATGTCAAATAGTAAATATTGGTTTTTCAATAAGGACAACAATTTTGTATTTAAATAAAACACAGAATAATTGAGAAATTGGGCTGAAATTTATTCCAGGTGCTGAACTCATGTCATATTAACTATAAAAGTTTGAAGCAATAGATTTTTTTGAGTCAATTTTCCACCACTTTTTCACACATATTTGCCGGGGCGTTGGCAATTTCGCATTTAATATTGTCTTTGAGTTCCTCTAACATTGTTGGTTAGTTGGCATAAACCAACGACTAACACAACGCCATAAAAAGAAATCCAACGGCGTTGAATCGCATGAACGAGGGGGCAACTCGTGATTACACAGTTACCGAACTTCAGTTTCAATAAATTAATTGTTTGACCAGCTTTGTGACATGTGGTACCATCTTGTTGGAACCATGTATCACTGATGTCAAGTCCATCCAATTCTGGCTAACATGGCACGATAGTGAACTCTATTGACTGTACAATGGCGGTCATTTTCATCGACGTAAAAATATGGTCCTATCACACCTCCGGCATGAAATCCACACAACGCCGTCACTTTTGGTGGCAGTAGTGGAGTCTCTTGAAGCACATGTGGGTTTATTGCTGTCAAATAACGCATATTTTGCTTAGTGGTAAAGCTATTAAGTCAGAACTGTGTTTCATCGTTGAAAATGATTTTGCGATGAAATTCAGAATTTTCTTCAAACTTTAGCAGAGCCTAATTGAAGAAGTTTCAGCAGTTTAAATGATTAATGGAGTCTCTTGAAGCACATGTGGGTTAAATGCTGTCCAATAGCGCATATTTTACTTAGTAACAAAGCCATTAAGTCAAAAATGAGTTTTATAGTTGAAGATGAGTTTTCGATTAAATTCAGAATTCTCTTCAAACTTTAGCAGAGCCCAATTGAAGAAGTTTCAGCACTTAGAATGATTAAAAGGCTCTAGTTTTTGAGTTAGTTGAATCTTGTAAGTGCGAAAGTTAAGGTCTTTACGCAAAATTCGCAATAATGTGGTTTGAAAGATTCCCAATTCCTGTGAACGGCGTGGAATCGACTGATTTGGCTCATTTTGAACTGAAGCACTTATGGCAGCGATATTTTCGGTACTACGACCAGTGCGTTGTCTAACTGATACAGGAACATCCAATAGTGAATGTTGTGACTCGAATTTATTCACTATAGCACCCACAACCTATCCGATGGTACAATTATTACGATGGCAAATTAGAGTATGCGCTCTTAAAGTTGCAACCACCCCGACTGACATTTTGACGTTAACAGATTCTGAAAAATGTTCATATTGAAGGACAAAATTGTTATGACCCATTTAAAAAAACCTTTTATATCTCGCGCAATATTTCATTTATTTTATTTACACTATTACCTACATCTAAATTAAATTCAATCGTTCAAATATAAATGTAATTCTAAAAATACTTACCCACTGGTCGTAGAGTAGACAATAAAATTAGAAGAGGGAAGAAGGAAATAATAAAACAAAGAATTGAATCTAAAATTTCAAGAACGCGGCTATTATGATATAAACAGGAACGAAAAGCAAGAACTCGAGCCAAATAAAAAAATTTTAAAATCTACCAAAGTTACTGCAGTATCAAGCATTCATTTATAGAGACATTTTGACCAAGAGGAAGATTTATGTAGCATATATTTATTTGTCGAACAGTTTTCCATTTCTAAGACGAAGTCATCATTGTGCAATATACATATGTACTGTAATAAATCCATATCACATTACTTTATGTCACGAATACCAGTGTGGTCTCATCGCCTGCTCGGGTTGCTCATGATGACGCGCATGAGACATCAACGCTTGGAAAATAACACGCTCCAGATAAGAATGGAAGTTGCTAGGTTTCACCCTTGTGATGATAATGTAACGTTAACTGAGTGGTACATAAAACGAAGCAGTAAGAGAGAAAGTGTAATCGAAGTATGAACAGTACATTAGTATATATATATATATATATATATATATATATATATATATGCATATATACATATTACTATTATATAAATTTAACTTTTACTTATTGCACCCATGAAAATCGTTACAGTGGTGCCAGAAGTGGGATAAATTAAATAACAGACTAAGTGTATACTTAAGAACTCATAAAACACATTTAAGTAAATATACAATGCGGACATGATTTTTAAATAAATCATAATGGCTACCAAACAAGTGAGACTGTCCGAATTGAAGGTAAAGACTTCCGAAAAGAGTAGCGTCTTCGAGATGTGTTGACAGAAGAGGAGGAAGATCCAAAGAACTATTTCTTCGAAGTTCTGAGTGGAGACGCTGACAAAACTGCTGAAAAAACAAGAACAAATGGAGAAGATTCTAACGGAATAAATAGAATCTGGAAAGTGCAGGAACTTTACAAAAAGATCTAAGACAAATGGAACAGAATAAGTTTGGAAATTAGAGGGCTTTAGGTAAAATCATAGAACAACGCTTGATAGAAAACTCGGAATCTTTGGAGAAAACAGTATAACAGCAAATGCTGGATAATTCAACAGTATCGAAACAAGAAGCTCTTCTTGCGCTGTGGACGATAAACGTGGCCAAAATGTCCAAATGTTAAATAAGGTGAACATTCTAAACTCCTTGACGAAAGATTTCAAAATTTAAAAAGTCAAACTGGAAGAAAAATTTTAAATGATAGAGGGATTAATGGTTCAAATAAAGCTACCCATAACTACGAGTTATTTCGAACGCAACTCAGTCGGTAAAGAAATTGCCTCTGCCAATTTAAATAAAAGATACAGCTGTGGATATCAAAAAGACTAGAATAAAGGCGGCAACTTTTGACGGAAAAATATCTTAGGCAGCCTACTGGACGCAATTCGAAACATTCGGAAGCAAAGGCATGGTCATTTGTCAAGAAAGCTACCTCTTTAGTTGTAGCATTGTGATGTTTTGCAGACATTAATGCCTGAAGAACGAAAGGTATTCTCAGTTGACTAAACGTTTTGAGATGGATATGGCTACGTGCATCTGGAACAAGGTTACCGTACACAATTGAAAAATCGTCTACAGAAGAAAGGCGAAAGTCTTTAGGAATTCGAAGCAGATACTGCTCCTCTAGTGCGGCTAGCGTACCCAGTGGCGCCCGATAATTTCCCGACCAAAGACGCTAGTAGATGACAGCGCATGCGCTTAAGTTTGAAAGTGCCATGCAAACTTCGCGAAGTCATGCACGCGTACGTGCTGTCGACAACTAAGTAAAATCAGAAGAGTCTATTCAACAGGTGCTTCTCTGGGTAAATACTGCCTATGTGGACGCTTTTATAAAAGAACGAACCTATGGCTGCTTGCTGAATATCGAATCGACGAAAATTATGGTGCGGTCTGATTTAATTACAAGGTCGAAGAAGTTATTCCCAAGGAGATGAAAACTTAGAACAGCAACTGGAGAAGTCGCGTCTGCGGCAGGCAAAGTGAATGTCAGCTTTATCATATTATATACATTTAATTCATCATGTTCACATACAAAACACATAGGCGATGCATCCCCAACACGACAAGGACCATGACGGCCATCTCTGACGAGACGTGAAGAAGCTGAGCATATAGTACTAGATATGAAGAAGGAGGGCATTATTGAACCATCGAATTTGGGCTTCACCAGCTGTGTTTGTAAGAAAGATGCATGAATTCACCAGATTCTGTGTTAACTATCGCCGATTAAATAATTTGACCAAGAACAACAGCTACTCTTTGCCCAAAATAGATAACACGTTAGATACTCTGGCAGGAGTTGAATAGGTCTTCATGCTCGACTTGAAGAGTGGATAGTGGTAGACGGGAGTGGAATTGAACGACAGGGAGAAGACTGCATTTACTACTGCCACTGGGGTCTAGTAGTTTATAATCATGCCATTTGGGCTATGCAATACCCCTGCTACGTTTGAACAACTCACAGGCACTGTATTAAGGGGACTGCGTAGAATATTTGCTTGGTACAAATCTTGATGATACGATTGTGCTAAGAAAGACTTTTTAAGATCACATGAAGAATTTGGGGGAAGTATTCTGGAGATTGCAAGATGCCAATTTGAAACGGAGTCGCAAGAAGTGTTACTTTTTCGTAAAGAAGTATATAAACCACCTTGGATATATGGTCTCTGGAAAAGGACTTGTTTTCAGTCCAGAAAACGTGGGAAATGTAGAGAAACGGCATACGCCTGAAAACAAACATAAATTAAGAAATTGTTTTTGGATTATGTACGTTCGATCGATGGTATGTTCCTAACTCGAGTGACGGAAAATCGAGCATTCATTTAGAGCAACGAATGCTAAGTATTCTTTGAGTTATTAAAAGGAGCTTTGTAAGTGCATTTATTTTGAACTACCCATTGCCATCTGCTAGATGGGTACAGATAATGTTGGGATAGATGTTCTGATGGAAAAATGTCGTTGCAAGATAGATTGCGCAAGTGCGTTGATGTTAAAGAAGATTATATTGAAAAAAATTATTAAAAGAATCTAAGTCTTTTACTTCTTCATTAGATAAAAAAAAATCTTTCTGATTGTTTACATTTCACAGTAGTAATCAAATTTTAGTTTACATTTTAGGAACATTTCTCCTTGAATTCATTTATTACACAACTGTTAGATAAATTTATTAAACAACGATTATTTAATTTATCAAAAGACGCTTCATGAAGTCCCACCTTGTTAATATTATAAGTGCAGTGGTGTGCACACAGGAAAACAATGAGAGCGTGGCGTAATTAAGCATCACTAATTGCTTTCTTGATTTCAGATATGCGGAAATGAAAAGGACAAGGGAAAACTGGCGGGCACGGAAAAGAGGAAAGCGGACGACGGGGAACCGAACAAAGATCTTAAGAAGGTAAGAATTTTAATAAGTCCTCTTTGTCCCAAAATATGGTGAGTCCATTGTATTCACTCGGATATCTAATAATAAAGCACGTCAGCTGTGTGCGTTTAATTTTTAACGATGTCCTTTCTTTTTTTTCTGAGGGCGAACGTGATAGGAATTTTACTACATTGTACATACATCTTAAAAATAATTTTTTGATAAGGTTTGGCAAAAGAGATTAATTATTAATTTTAAAATAAAAGAAAATCTTGCTTATTTGTGATTATTGTTCGTTAACTTCATTTAATTTACATAAGGTTTTTTTTTCGGACCAAGCAATAAATTTCAGTCCAACTGTTGCTTCATGAATTTATTATTTTCAAATGAAATTACTCAGTTGGGAATTACAGTAGCTGGCACACATTTGTTCCAATATGACCTTCATGATGTTTTTCACATACGCTTGTACGTACATACGAGAACAATTTAATGTTTTTAATATGTGCAGTGTTGTGAATAATTAAAAAATCTATTTAGTACTTTCAGATTTATTTGCCAGAAAACAAATTGCCATTTGAAAATGGATACAACGTGAGCGCGACATCTATTAAATTTAACTGTAAAACTATAGGTCATCACATTATATTTGATTTGTCTTCGTTTATTATTTAAAATTCAATTTTTATTTGTTTAAATTCAATGTAAAATATTATCATGGATTGTTTGTAAAGTAATTTCATTTTTTTTACGTAGAAATGAGCAACAATCTTTTGTAATATATAAGTATTTTATTTACTTTCATATGGACTATTTTGGTCCAATAAATTTTGTCATACTTCTATTAGTATCATATTACCTCGCTTGTCAAATTTTGTTCTTGTATAGCTTAATAACACAAGTTTACAAATTCCGGTCAACTTTTGGATCAGAGCAGATAAAAACAAATCCTGACGTTATTTCAGGTGCTGAACTCAAATCCGGGTTTCGTTTTTCAAAATTGGTTCTAGTTTGTGAGTTCGCGCATGTTGGCAGCACTGCGCTATCATAATAACAGTCAGCTGTTGGCGTCGCTAGAAACATTATTTAATTTGTATTTTTAAAGTTTTTTTTGAATCCAAAACGTGTGAAAATGCAAAGACAGAATTGTAAAGTTGATTCAAAGTGTTTTTGTTATGTTTGCGGATGTTATATGATCAAAAAAAGTGGCAAAATTATTACTAATGTGATCAGAAATGCATATTTTTATTATTTTGGTTTCTCTGTATCAAACACTCACAAGCCGTGGGTAGCAAAATTGTTTTGTAACGCGTGTAGCACAATATTATACAAGTGGTCACGCGGTAAAAAAGTATGTTTTTAATTTTTATTGCCAATGTTATGGAGAGAGCCGAAAAATCATGTAGATGATCGTTACTTTTGCTTGATGAATGTCGTCGGTCTAAATGCAAAAAAACTATCAAAATATAAATATCCTGAAGTATCATCAGTGTCTAAGTCAGTTCCCCGTGCGAGCAATGATCCTTTTGCCAATTTGTCCAGGTACGAGTGCAAATTCCATGGAAACTTGTAGTTCATCACCGACGAACAGTGGAAGCGATTTTAACATGGAGGAAAAACATTGTCATACGCCAAAATCAAAGAGGGAATATTTGTCGGACCTGATATTCGAAAATTAATGGCCAACAGAAACTTTACAAAATGTTTAACGCCCAATGAAGCAGCAGCATGTGTATCATTTCAAGATGTTGTTCACAACTTTCTCGGTAACCGCAAATCCCCGGATTTCAAAAACAAAATCGACAGTTTGTTGCAAAATTATTGCAAGATTGGAGCTCGAATGTCTCTCAAAATACATTTTCTGCATTCCCATCTCGAATTTTTTCCTGAAAACTTGGGTGATACAAGCGACGAGCAAGGAGAGCGACTAAACCAAGATTTGGCGAAAATCGAAAAACGATACCAAGGATTTTGGGACGAGGGCATGATGAGCGACTACTGTTGGACTTTAATGCGTGAAACAGATCCCAAACAGTACAAGCGACTAAGTTTGACTGCTCTTCATTTCTAATTTAACACTTTTTAATGAATAAAATGGAGATTAATTGTCAAAAATTGTAAAAAATGTGTTTATTTAATATCTCGAAAACTAGAACCAATATCAAAAAACGGAGTGCAGATTCGGATTCAGCGCCCCAAATAACCTAAGAAACAGCTTTTGGTTGCTTAGATCCAAAACCGTGTATACTTGTGTAATTTGCATAATATTTACATTTGCAAGTACATGATTAAGTAGTAATAAACGTTATACTATTGTACATATTTATTTTCAAAATTGTCATTCAAATAATAGCTCTCAGCTCTCAAGCTATGCCTACGATTATAGGGCGTCTAAATTAGCATTCTCTTCTTCGTCTTCTGCACTTCTAATGTCCTTTGTGTTTTGATGTAATTTATTATATAACAAACCGCTCCAATACTCAGCTCCATTTTTCGTTACTTGATACGCCTGTTTCTGGTTTTATACTAATTCTGCATGTATTCACATGGAATTGTTGGTATTTTCTGATTAATGAATTTTTTTCCATGAGAATCTTTTTCTTTTAGACCTCCTAAAATTCGTATTGCCATCTTTTGTAAAATAAAATTTGCATGTGCTTCCGAAGATACTCCCCAGAATATTATAGCATAAGCCGCTACTGCACGAAAATTGACGAAATAGGAGACGAGTCACTTGGAGAGTAACAAGTTGTTTTATCCTCCTCATATTGCAGTCGTTAACTTTTTCCATGTTTGTACTACACGTTGAGACTAATCCATTTGATTATCTAAATAGAATCCCAATATTTTTAAGGACTTGCCTTCATCAGTTGTCTTCATTGCAAAAGTAATGTCATGATTTTTGTCAACATTTAATTTAAGGTTATTAACACTGAACCACTTTGTGGCAGTTGATATTGTATATGTTCGCTTCGCCTTTACATGTTCTTTCGTTGTCAGCATACATATTATTTCGTACTTGAATTATGCTAGGGGAGGTTATTTGCATATATCACAAACAAGAGTGGTCCCAGTATTGACTCCTGAGGAACACCTTGAGTTCCAAAAACGTTTTTCTTAAATATTGCATATTACCTTCTATTTTCCAGATACCAACGCACGAGCGAATTAATGCGTGGCAATTCCTACGTATTTCATAATAAAACAACTCACTCGGAAGAATAAAGTCAATAATGTTAAATACTTTGCTCAGATTACAATATGTTATCTAAATTTTTTCTTTAACCATTTTCGTGGTTGACTTATCCTTAGAATGTCTATGCTGGCACGTGTTAAAGTAATTGTCGAAACTCACCAGTCTGTTTGCAATGACGTATTCAAACATATTTGAAATTGATGGCAGGATGGAAATGGGTCCATAATTATGTGCATCATTAATATCATTCTTCTTGAAAACAGAAACCACTTTTGAAATCTTGATTTTATTTAGAAAACATCCTTCAGTCAGACATATATGTATTTACCACATATGTATATCAATGGTTCACTTATGTTATGAATTATATCCTTCTGAAGTTTAAACGATAAATTGAAAGTATCTTCAGTTTGCTTTTGTTTTTATTGCCTTTACCACACGTATTGTATGTAGTTCAATGTTCTCAATGTTAATTGATAGAAGCGATAAACGCTGTTTGTGTTCCTAAATTTAATATTGCTAAGTGCGCTGTGTCAAAACGCTTTTCTAGTTAAATAATTTAAAGTTTTATATAAGTATTTAATCAAAACTAAGGTCTCACGCAAATATCTGTGCATAAAAAATATGTTGAAAATGTTCGTATCATACATGTGCGTTCAAATTGTCAACGAAAAAGGAATATTAATTTTTAAAAGATATCATAAATATGCACTACTCTTTATGTAGGTGTATTCTAATTGCTTTTAAAGTACTTCAATTTAATATTATTAAAACGATTATATGCAGAGAATTGAAAAAAACTGAATTTTTCGAACAATAAAGTTATTAAATCTGTTTAGATGTCTTGTAACCTAGATAATTTCTTCTACCCACGACATTACCACACTTGAAAATCTATTGTTTGGATAATTGAATATCTCTGTTATAACCTTATAGCTGAAGGCATTAAGCATAACACAAAGGTTCTAATAGGTGGGTCTACAATCAATTAAATAACTTTATTTCGGAGAAGTTCCCACTAGCAATATGTATCGAGTTTAATTGATGAATTGCAGCACAAAGGCGGAGTTTATCGAAACTAAGGAGAATGTTCGCTTTGTGTTAATACAGATCAGATTGTGAAGTAGTTTTATGTTAAACAGGAAATTGGAATAGTACAAATTAAATTATTTACATAGATTAGAGTAAATATTATTAGATAGATTTTAAACTCTTAAAAACGAATAAATCTTTAAATTTTGGCATAGTTTAGTTTACATTTTTAATTTATTTTGTAAAATATATTAAGTAACACGAGCGTTAGTCGTTAACGTAATCTACAGATTTATGTACCTCTAGACAAAATAACTGTAAGAACAAATTTACCACCATAACCATTCAACCATAGCAGGTACACATTCTTATTCTTAGTATGCCAAATACGTTTTATAAATATGTAGGAGGTAGGTAATTGCCCTATAACGAGGTTGCGTTCCTTTCATAGCGCACCCGCATGGGACGAGGCTCTAATTGGAATGTCATTGACCTGGCTACTTCCCAAGCATCAACCCGTCGTTACGTCTTTCTGCCTGCTGCAGTTTAGAGCTTTAATTGTAGAGAATACTGTTTCTTAGTAGTGTCGTAATAATGGTTGGCATAAAAATCAAGCAGAGAATTAACCTGAAATTTCCTGTCAAACTAAAAAAAGTCGCCAATAGAATGTTTACGAATGTTAAAGGAGGTGTTTGGTGATAATACTATGTCACGTGCGTGAGCTTTTGAATGGCGCAAACGGTTTTCTGAAAGTCGGGAAGAGGTTGAAGATGATGAGGTCGACCTGTGATTACAAGAACTGAAGGGCACGTTCCCTACGTCTGAGCATTCGGATGATTGTCACTTTAGTAATAGTAAACATTAACAAAGAAACAGTAAGACTAATTGCATGATGAATTGAACATGACAAAAATTTGTGCTCACAATGCTCATCCTCCGTATTTGCCATATCTCGCACTATGTGAGTTCTACCTGTTCCTAAAAGTGAAAAGCGAACACATTTTCAGTCTGCTGATAGCTAAATGGCAGAGCTGTTGAAGAGGTTGAGAACTGATGAACTACAGCATTGTCTTGAACAATGAAAGACACTTATACAGCGATGTATAGTGGAGGAGAGTATGTTGAAGGGGATAAAAGTTAAATATAAATCACACTGATAATTATAATACCTTAAGAGGAAAAGCATATTTTACGGAAAATCAGACGATCGAAAAAGCGCAAAAATGATGGTGGTCAAAATATAAACATAAATATACGCCTGCGAAACAACAACTACCACACAAGAAGATAAAAGTCGACCGAACGTAATACAGATGGATTCCTTTAGGAAGATGTAGGAAAAGGACAGAACAGAATAAGATTATAAATAAGACACATAGGAAGAAGCTTGAAATTGAAGAAAGAAGAAAATGTGGTTGGAAGGAATGAAGAAAGCAGAACAGAAAATAAATATATTGGGTTGGCAAATAAGTACTTTCGGTTTTTACTGATAGAGAGCGTTGCTTTATTTTTTGTATAACGTATGTTAGTGCTGTACTTTACCGTTTGTCACGTAACTTCAGAAGCAGGTAGTGCGTGATTTTTATTAAAGCTATAATTGAAGAGGATCGTCATATAACTGTTCGAGAGGTTGCGGAGAGGCTACATGTATCGCACACAACAATTGAAAAACATTTAAAATGTCTTGGGCTAGTTAAGAAGCTTGATATTTGGGTACCTCACGAATTGAAAGAAATTCATTTAACACAATGAATCAACTTTTGCGATATGCACCTTAGACGAAATGAAATCGACCCTTTCTTAAAAAAAATCATCACTGGTGATGAAAAATGGATCCTGTACAGTAACATAGTTCGAAAACGATCATGGAGCAAACACGATAAACTAGCTCAAACCACATCGAAAGCTGAATTGCATCCAAATAAGATCATGCTGTCAGTTTGGTGGGATTACAAAGGTGTTGTGTTTTTTGAGCTGCTTCCAAGGAACCAAACGATCAATTCTGATGTTTACTATCAACAATTAATAAAACTGGATGAAGTAATCAAAGAAAAACGGCCAGAATTGTTAAATCGAAAAGGTGTAGTTTTCCACCAAGATAATGCAAGACCTCACACATCTTTGGCAACTCGTGGGAAACTATTGGAGCTTGGTTGGGAAGTGATGCCACATCCCCCATACAGCCCTGATCTACCACTATCTGATTACCATTTATTTCGAAGTTTGCAGAATTCTTTGAATGGTAAAACTTTCACAAATGACGATGACTTCACTCGCACCTGGTTCACTTTTTTGCTGATAAGGATCAGAAATTTTATGAGCGCGGAATCATGCAGCTGAAAGAAAGATGACGAAAAGTCATTGAGCAAAATGGAAAATATATAATTGATTAAAAACTATTCTTTGTTTAAAAAAAAGTGTTTTATTTTATACTACAAAACCGAAAGTACTTAGTTGCCAACCCAATAGTATGAAAGCAAACAAGGGAACTGGCACAAGACAGAAAGATCAGATGAAACAGTCATAGTGTGAAAAAACTCCATTCAGCTAACGGCACAACATATATAACGGTAGACGACATATAAGAATTTAAACTGGACTTATGCAACGTAATTACAAGGAAAAACAATAGATGTAATGTATTGCGAAGAAGGCTCAAATAATCAGACTTAAACAAATTCAATTAATTGAAATAAATTATATGCTTTAATTATAAGCTACTTCTAAAGTAGTGTATATACATAGATCACACATTCATGTGTTGTACACATTAAAAAATTTAAAAAATATTTTATACATCCTAATCTTCCTTATGAATTTAGAATGATTGATTTTCAATTTTAATTTATTATTTAGATTACCATTAGTGAAAAGATATTTGATATTAAATGAGCAGTCTGCAAACATTACGATTTTAGCTTACCAGAAGCCGAGGGCGGTTATAATATACTCCTAACAATGTAATCAAATGCTAGAGTTCTTGGTTTCAACTTAACTACTATACGAACGTTAAGTACCCACGTCTAGATATAGGGAACACATATATCCGAAGTAAACCCCATATTATAATATGTTATTACGAATTTTAAGCCGCACACACTCGCATAGGCATATTAAACTTCGCTTGTACTACAGCTGTGAATTTAACTTGATTAAATATTTTAAATATCTATTATTATCTAATACGTAGTAAATGTTATATTAGTGGTTGAGTTTTAAGGTGAACTCATTTAATATTAATGTAAAAAATATGTCATAGGTTACTTGAAATACTTCCGGATTTCATTAATGTAAAAATATTGTTTGTGGAATAAGATATTTTCTACAGTACTTGATTGTAACTAACATAGAATTACTACCGCAACAATGCAAAAACGTGACAACGAGCTTTGAAGGAGCAAGCTTATTAAACACAAGACTGATAGGCGTGTGTCACAAATCGCCCTCGATGTTATATAACGGTATATTACCCTAGACAGACAAGAATGTTCAACAAAATCAAGTATATGAACTTCAGCATGCGCAAATTAATTTTTCTTTGAAGTAGACAAAAGAGTTATTAAAATAATTTATAAGTGACAGCAAAATTTAATTTAAATATATTAACACAGAAACATACACGCGAATCTTTTACGTACAAGTTCCATTAATAGAAGTATAAAAATGTCAAAGAAGACGCAAGGGCCTGTTAATGAAAACAAACATAAATATTTTTACTTTAAATCGAGCTATATTTTTATTACGAATTTTAATATTGCATCATTAATGTTACTATAGCCGATTTTATCGTTAACATAAATTAACCATTTGTTATGTTTATTTTGCGCAGGTCTTTGTGTACGTGCTAGAAAGAAAATATCCTATCAATACTGTTCCAAACGCTTCCAAATTTTCTAATTGTAAGTTTACAGTGTGATCATTCACTTGTCGACTTAACCAGTTCATAGCTCAGTAATAAGCTACTGACTTATCATATTGGGATCTCGGAATTAAATCTGCCGATCGCTCTTCGCGAAGAATTTTCGGGATTTTCTTGCTCGTTTAAGGTAAACGCCGACAGCCAAAGATCTTAAGTTGCATCGCTAATGCTGGCGTATAATTGGTTGTTGTAAATGTTTCGTATTTTGCCATTTTCAATTTGTGATCCATCGAGTACTTGACATCTCCAAATTAGTAAGTCGACTGTGGAGCTATGAAGCATTCTGCGTATCAAATCAGGAAGCTAATATAATTAGGATTTAAAGGGAAAATAAAATAAATTGCTTGAGATATTTTGCACAGTTAAGTTTATAAAAAGTAGAGTACTTTTTAGTTTCACTTATTCGAATTATGTTTTTGTCAATCAGCTAGTGCAATATAGAAATAACGAGAAGCCGTAGTACTGGAACTGTTTTTGATGTGCTTGATATTCTTATGGTGTTCAAGTGCACACCTACTTATATACATACTATGCTTATAGGATCACTCCGATTTTATTAATATATTTTTCTAAGCAAATATAGCAATTTTTTCATATTATTAGTTTTCACACTGGGTTTGCATGCATTTGTAATATCTCATGACTATATAATTTGTAATAGCAATAGAGTAGAGCATTTTATAGATTTCTGGTATTTTGTGATTTTATTCTTGTTATATTTAATATTCACCATGTGACAAAAAAGCCAGTAAAAGTAAGTATTTTTAAGCCATAGTTTGCACGAAGGTTGACTATGTTAAGTATAATAAATGGTTAAATTTCCGTTGAAGAATTCGTATTCTTTATAAAGAAGATTTGTTAATGAGTAGCCACCCCTTGTAAACGAACAGCTTTTGCTATTATCCGGGCATGCCTCTAACAAGATGTTTTATGTACTCCTATAGAAGCTCCTCTAATGCAAATTGTATGGCACAATGTAGCTGATGTAAGTTCATTGGAGGCTTAAGGGTGAAGTAACATACATGCACTCGATCTACCTATCATAGCCTCGACATCTTCTATGGGCGATAGGTCGGCAACGTCGCAGTACAGCTAAGAATATTAATGTTGGGATTTGTTGGGAATCGTAATGTAACAACTGCAATATGAGGATGGGCATCGTCCTGCTGCCACCAGAATTTTGTAAATGTACTTTTGATTGTTTAAATTGTTGCGAAGGAATTCTGAAGGAGTCCTATGCTAATTCCTCCTCAACCTATCAATCCTCTAATAAGGGCATTCCTCGTCCTAGGGAAAAATTCGCCTCACAAACATAAATGAGATTCGTCTGGAAACAACGATACTATTCTACTATTCACCCAATCTGCTTGTAGATTACACTATTTTAGTCTAAGGGCACGATGCCGACTAATGAGAAGCAGTATTAGTCTTCGATGATAGGAAATCAACCCAAATAAACGAATACGGCGATATATGAAATATATTGTTATTTTCTGGTCTATGGTTTAAATATCTTCCTATACGGTGGTTCTTACAGAACTTCTACGATGTTGCCTGTCTTCTAGAGTCCAATTTCTCAAATAACGAACCAATATTTCTGTGCATCCGTCTAGTGATTTCACGAAATGCAATAGCAGCATTCTGTAATTTAACGATGCCATCCCTTCCAAAACCGTTAGGCTGCCGATAATTTGGTTGTCTTCGAAACCTTAGCATTTTAATACACTAGTTTACAACTATAATTATTATAATCGAATAACCAAACTAAATTGATTTAATTTACTGAAAGAAATAACGATTTTCTTCGTTAGGTTTCGGACACACGACAAAGGTTTACTGCTTTGTCGCTATTGTTTTAAAATCATTATACTCAACGTAATTCATATTCGTACAAAATTTAGTTTTAAAATATATACTTTATATAGTCAAAAACATTTGACATGGCTTCCTCATACAACGCTTTTGGTTAAAAGATTATTTACTATTTCGAGATTACAATCAGTGTTACTTGCAATCTGTCTTATAATATTTAAAACCTTTTCAAAATTAATCAATTTATTGGTCATATTATTATTGACATGTAATTATTTTGTATTATATCATGTCTGTTAACCTATTGTGTATAGTTATATCCTTACTTTCTTTGTTGAGGAAGACTAAAAATTCAAGTATATTATTAACTCTTTTAATTGTTAAGCTTAATAAATTTAAACTTTCGTGTGCTTTAGATTCTAATGTAAATTATATGTAAGTATGTGTCGAAGTAGTAAACTGTGACATCGATTTCAAAACTTTTCCAAAAGAAAATGTTTATGATAAACTATTTAGAATTGTGTATTCTAAACTATTCACAAAAAATTTTACCAGTAACGGTCTTAAAGTGTTTCTACCTTTCTTCTTGTATATAAAACATTGTTAAATTGCAACTAATTTTGGCTTAGTTCTACTAGTATGGAATTGATCTATGGTCGTTTTTAATTTGTTCACATGCTTACTTTCGGTCACTACTAAATTTCTCTTTTCATAGAATCTTAAATGACTTTTATACGGGCTTTGACCTAAAGCTTCCTTTTGAACCCTTGAGTAGTTTTTAGCTGTCGCACTATTCTTAGTATCTTCACATCTTGACGCTCAAATCAGGCTACTGAAAAGAAGCACTTACTTATTTAATCTTCAGTTTATCCTTTTTAAGAGTTTAATACGTCACATGCAGATGCATATCTCGTCGAACTCCTGCTCTAAAATTTTCAACATTTTTTTCTATCTTGGATACGTTGTAGTACTCATATTTTCCATTTTTTCTTTTCGGTGACCTTTCTTACATTCACATACTTAATTATTTTATGCTTTTTCTATCTTCTTTGCGCCTCTAACTCAACTCAGCTGATTTTTTTTTAATGCCTGTACGTAGATTATGTATTCCATTAACGTTGTGGGCGTTATTTTTCCAAAAACTTCGTTTTTACCACTTGTATCTTGCATTTGCGTTTTTTAGAGGTTGTCTGTAATTCTCATTCGTTTGTTAGGGTTGGAATGGTAAGTTTTTGCCGATCGTTTTTCTTGGGACTCCATTATAAATTAGTTTTTATTGACTTTAAGGTATTTATTAGCGATGTAATACGCATTTAAACATCCTTTATTCATCAATCGCAGTAAGATGAAATACATATTAATACCTTTTTTGAAATAAAAACAAAAACGACTTTGTGCATTTATGTACTAGTATTACTTGTAATGATACGGATTTACATTCGGCGTTATTCTTCTTTCGAGTTTCAACGGTATTTAAATATTTACTTCTCTGTAATTTAATGCGATTAAAAGTTTGTACTTTCATAATGGTCCCTTTTTTATATTTTAACATTCAAGTGCGTGCTAAATTTTCCCCGTAGTTTACTACAATTGGATTAAAGTCGCATAAACTGCGTCAAATGCGATTATAAAAAACTTATTGGTGGAGTGACAACAATTAACGTCGAAATAATAATTTAGAGCTCGGCTGGTTTTTCAAGGATGAAATTAAAATTCCGAAACGGTTTTATTTACGAACTGCATGAATATAATACGTTAATATGAAATGTAATGAAATTTTGAAATAAAGGAAATTACGAATGGGTAGATTTTACTGTGATATAAATGAAAATTTTCGTCTCTAGCACCGCTTAAATTATATTTTTCGGCTGTCCTTGTTTTCATATTTCATATTCATAGAAATATTAAAAATTTTATTAGTATGTTTGAGTACATATATTTTGAAAAGTGCTGAAGTACTTTAATGGGATTTATTCTTATTTCATCGTAAATTACAAGTGCCTCGTCAATAAAGGGTCCATCTTATGTACTTTTTACATTAAGTAAAACAGTAAAAATGAATCACGTGTTTGTGCGGGATTATGTTTCTAGAATACACACTGTCCATTTTCTTCGTAAACCTTTTGCCCTCTTTCAGTGAGCATTATCATTCCTCGTCAATACACTACCACGCAATAAAACTAAACCCACCATATAAATTCAAATTTTTGGTTTTATTTTTATAAGAAATTAGACGAAATAACGACCTGAACAACTGTTTGTTAACATTATAATATAAAAATTAATATATATTTTTAAATAATATGAATTTATATATTGTTAAGCCACCGTTTGCTTTGATCACGGCGGTGATACTTCTCAGCATACTCCTGATACATGACGCACCTAGAGCCTTCAAATTGTGACTATTAAACCAAGTATATTCAATAGTTAGATTTAAAACAGCTAGGGTGAGATTTGTAGTTGAGTAAATAATCCGTTTTAGACTATTTCATGCATTTTCGATTGGGTTTAAGCCTGGCCATGACAAAATCTGTAAGTTGATATCAGAAAACAAATTGATTTTAATCTGTGGCATGGTGAACTATCTTGCTTAAATTTGTAAACAATATCTTCAAACCTAATGAATCAGTGTATGGAATTAGTATTGGTTACATTACGGATTTGTACTGTACTTGGTTCAGTGTACCCGTGATATAATATAGGAGCTCTAGTTCCTTTCTTGATATGCAAGACCAAATCATAATAGCTGGAGGATGTATAATTGCAGCTAAATAACCTCGAAAAGACAAAGTATTCATTGTCTTTAAGTTTACTAAGAATGCGTAAAATTTTATTAACGTAAATAAAATAATAATGTATACCTTCCCCAATCCTCAACCGTGAGATTTTTATGCTGTTTTGCCCATTGTAATCTCATTTTCTTCATTCTCGCGGCCAATCTTGTTCCTTTCGGTAGCTGGTGACCTCGTATAAACGAGATTGCAAAGTTTAGCTTGATATTTTGAAGTTATCTGCTTCTAAAATGCGTAGCAGCTCTCTAACAGGTCGTTGTCGATTATCTAATGTTCTTTTAATAATGAATTTGTCTTCACGATCCCTTGTCTTTCCTTTTCTTCCACAATGAATACGTCCACTAAAATCGAATGGTAAGTTTTCTGCAATTAACTTTGCCAACCCTCTCCCACCCCTGCCCCCCCCCCTATTTTTCGATGAAATTAGTTCACGGTTTTTAATAAAATCTCTATTGCCATAATTTATGCATTGGTAATGTCTTCGCGTTTGCTTTTTTCCAAAAATCGCCCTCTGCACCCCACTAACACTCACAAAAAGAACAAAGAACAAAAAAATGTCATAAAATTTTTAAACTAATTACAATATTTCACAAGTTTCTGCAATAAAACTTTTACAAAGAAATTATATCAACCATCATCGGAGTACAACAATGTACTGTAGAAGTAATAAACGTTGTTAAACACAATGAAAAAATTAACAGTCGAACAAGAAACAAACACTTAAAGTTTTTGACTAATTCCGCCACAACTATGCGTTCTGCAGTTCTTCAAGAAGACTGTGGTAACTTCTTACATGAAAAATCAATGTTTTACATTTTGTGATAGAAACTATTCACAGATACCATCGGGAGTTAGATGCATTAATCACAAGTAGAAAAAAAGTGATTCCCAAGCCCGCCAAACGTACTCGTACATTTCACAAACTGTGTTCGCATGCCCTAAACCACAACGGCTGATTCTTACACGCTGAGAAACTCGGTTACAGGCGCCGTTTTAATATCATAAATATTTTTGAGGTATAAGCAAGGTGCTTTTAAAATTTTGTCCCAATGAAGTTGCAACTATCAAGAAAAGTCAGACAAAATGTCAAGATAGTTGCGTTAAAACTGTTTTGGAAATTATTCACAATTACTTCGGACTAGTGGAGGGAATAGAAAAATTAAAAAATCTTTCATTATAGTTAGTGAAATTGTAGCAAACAATGAACGCACAGCGTGGAAGACGCAAAAAATTATTGTTTTAGAAAAGTTTAAAAACGTTTTAGACCAAGATTCGAATTTTACAATATTAACACAAATTTGCGAAGGTGCCTCTTTAGATCCTGAATTAGTTTAAAAGATTATTTTAATTATGCAAATATTACATTATAGGATGAAAAACGGTCGTTTTCTGCATATAAGAACATTTTTCTCACGGCGCACTTGGTTTGCTTAAAACAATTGTGGAAACATATTCTTGCTTCAAATATTTACCAGATCCTATCCAGTTCGTGAATTCACGGAGGACTCTAAAAACGATAAGTGTTTCACAACGTTTTATAAATTACTATTTATTATTTATTTTATTTTATGTACTTACTATCAAGCGCACGCCAATAGCGCGCAGCTCGATTTCACTTCTTTAATAATATATCGACAACAAATGCTATAGATGAATGCAAAATCAATTTCTTTTTTAAAATTTAGAACAAAGTTGGTGGAACAATTGAGAAGTGACTTTAGAACATAAGCGCAAACCCAAAGTCAAGCAGCAAACTTACAAACGGAAGATAGATTAGATGAAAACTTTCATGTTATTTGTAATTGTAAAAAGAAAGATTGGGTTATTTACTCGGATTGAAAAACACCGGGAGGAAGGCAGGGAACACGTAATTATTCCTATGCTTGCACTATGAACCCTGATATATGTACATACATATTGGCAACTGTTGATAGATGGATAACAGGCTAGAGAAATATTAATATTTGCTTCTTTATTTACATATATTTCTAGATAAATAACATGTATTAATAGTATAAACAAACAGAAGCATACAAATATATGCATTCTATTTAAACTCATATAACATTTCTAAATCAAACACGTTTTCTTGTTCTGCATTTTTTTGTTAAAATACAGTCGATCTGCTAGCGATAGTTTTAAAAAAGTAAGTCATTCGTTAAGGGCTAATATATTTTGTATTTATATTCATTCAAATACTAGGAATAAACATTCAACCATAAAAATTTGTAGTTAATTAACTCACACGCACGCTGTGTGCGTTTTGGCTTTCAACGGCACAGATCGTGTACAGAATTTGTTTCGCCGGGTATTTTGCCGTAGTTTTCTAGGTGCGACACTGTTTAATTATCTGCTGATGATGAGAACTTAGTTGTCGAAATACGTATACAGAATACGAAAATTAATGTGTCAAGCGGTTATATATCAATCTTCAGTGGTTAAAAAAAATACTCCTAAATAGTTTCTTTTTCTTGTGGAATTAAGGACACTTTCATTCATTCTTTCTTTAAAAGATGTTAATAGAAGATAAGAATATAACGAATGTAATTTAAAAGTTTCACACATTTTAATCAGTGCTTTTCTAGAAGCTGAATTGAAAATTACACTATTCTTATTGCGAAAGAATATATGTATATGTAAATAGACTCACTTCTGTTGAATCTTCTTTTATAACTTGGCGTTCTGAGAGAAGTTACAATTCTACGGAATATCCATGCCACGGGAATTTAAAATTTAAAAAAATATAACGTAAAAAGTCCATTTGCAATCAACACTGGACAATGTTAATAATCTGGTAACGAACTTCAGACAACCGTTAGCGATTGCAATTTATATTGCACGATCGACAATAAATTGAATGGCTGAACAGAAAGTTTATTCGTTTTGGGCCTTTGCAAATTTCGCTCACGCGATCAACAATCACGCGTGACAAAAGATGACATTCGAACGATTAAAATGGAGTCATTCAGCAACGAAATCCTCACCCGCTTTTCGAACGCTCCATTTCAACCGCACCTAAATTACATTTTTATACGTTCTCCCCCTATCTCATTTCAAAAATCCATCCCTTTCTGTCTGTCTTAAATCTATCTTTTTCCGTCTTGACATGCGACCATCACTGCGTCATATACTAATAACATCGCACCGACGACGCCCTATTTCGAGCTACATTCCCATTAAAATCCTGGCCATAAGCTAACGACTTTATCATTGTAATCTCTGCGATAGTTATGTTGCGCCTAAGCATGCCGGGACAGATTCAAACATGAAAAGCTTTCACTTTTGTTATCTGATGCGAGGCTTTAATATTTAAGAGGCCGCCTAGCTAATGAGCGTATATATTTTGTTAATATGTGAGCGTTTGTGTGGTGCCAGAAGTTTTATCCTAAAAGTTCTTTCCCGCATTGTTATCGTGATCGCGAGATTAAATTTTCTAGTTGAATTATAGCAAAATTTATGTGAGCTTATTTCATTTTTTAAGTATTGTTTATGTTCGCTTCGTTACAGAAAGCTTTTGCAATTATTAGTTATAATTTATTATACATGTGTGAGTAAGTTTAAATTAAAGCGCATTAACAAATTTATTGTATTACATAAGTAATCGCAGCAGACATTTTCAAGAACCAAATTAAAACTTTTTGTTTTAAACAGCACTGTAAAGAATGCTAAATGTTTATTTATACGATGAATAATATCATTGCCTCCTTCTTCCGTCCAATACAAGAATGTATTGACCGACAAAACGAGAACGCGTCTATCTCACATATCGGTAACTAAGTTTCCAGTGTGTAATAGACAGACGCTCGCGTCACGGCTTTTTGCCAATTAAAGAATGTTAAAAGAAATCACTCTATTATTAATAACACCCTATCTACTACATATATTTCCCAGAATTCACTGATCGTCAGGCAGATTTGTGTTATTAATGAACGATTCCTTCATAGCGTTTATCATATCATTTCGATACAGAAAAATAATGAATAATATCATCATTCTCGCGCTCATCAAGCGTTCTCGTTTTGTCGCTCAATACATTCTTGTATTGGACGGAAGAGGGAGGCAATGATATTATTCATTATTTTTCTGTATCGAAATGATATGATAAACGCTATGAAGGAATCGTTCATTAATAACACAAATCTGCCTGACGATCAGTGAATTCTGTGAAACATATGTAGTAGATAGGGTGTTATTAATAAAAGAATGATTCCTTTTAACATTGTTTATCTATACGATTGTCAGAAAATAAGTCGAAAACGTGTAAGTATTTGTCCGCGTGTAAGTAATTTTTAAAATATTTTCATTTTTCCAATTTTCATTTTAGATGTTAGTTTACTAGACTTGAAAAATAAATTTAAAAAACACGCTTTGTATCTATGCAAAATAAAATTCTCTACGTTGTATATCATATAGATTTGACATCTTCTTTACAATTCTTTTACAACTTCGTAGTTCCTCTTTCTCGTTTAAGCTAATGTGACAGCAAAAAATCTCAAGTTCCTCACGAGCGCGGATATAATAATAACTCATGGTCTACCAAAGCCGCCTGGAATTGGCGTTAAGCTGTTGGGGAGACGTAAAGGCATGGATTCTTTTACTATTATTATAACTATTTCTTTTAGGCATGTTTTTTTTTTTACCTTACTTACTGATAGCGAGCTATCAGTAAAAATCGAAAGTACTTAGTTGCCAACTCAATAATTTACTTTTTTTTTGATTTATGGGTAGCCTATATTTCTTTCATTCATTTTCCTACGTTTTTATGATTTTTACTAATTCTCTTTTTAATTTGGTTGTCATTGTTATGCAGTTGGCGTACATTATATATTGGCGATTAACACTATAAATCGTTTCATTTACTTTTAGTCTGATATTTATGATTATTTTCTTCTATAACTATGTTAAATAACACAGTGAACACAGTGGTCTCCTTGCCTCAATTCTGACCTAGTTTCAAAATCTTCTGATATATATGCTCATTCATTGTTGCTCCTTATTTGCAGTCATTATGATCAGTTTTGTTATTTTGATAGGGGTTCCCAATTCCCTTAAACCCAATGCTTTTCTCTTCAGTTTATGCTATCATATCCTTATCTGAAATAAATGAATATTGCCTGCAGTGGTATTCTATATTCATAACATGATACTATACTGTTTAATTATTCTTGGAGTCCGCTTAATATTCTCATATTACTTGTTTTAAATATACATTTGGTCTTTTCTTTTGAAGTTCAAACAGTACTTTTTGTGATTACCACTTTATTTGTTTCTAATATTATATTTTCTATATTTTCCCATGTTTCTGTAATTTATGTTTTCTCTTCTAATTTATTCATATTTATTTGTGTTAATCTCCAACTGATATTGTTTTTAATTCTTCATTTGGCGGTTTAACTTTATACTCTTTTACACGAAACTATATCTAACTCTGAAAAAAGATCATTGGTGTATGAAGATATTTTATCGAACAGACTTATGCTTATTTTTTCAAAAGTAGTTGGTATTTTTAATCTTATTTTTAAAAGAAAATAATCCAGAATGTACTGTACTTTTAAATATAATATGTGTTAAATATTTCCTTCAACAAATCTAGAATTTTTCCAAATGGCTACAAACAATTTTATGGTTGCGCATGCAAACCTATAGCTAATATCCAGTATTTTATAAAATGCTGTAGTCTTTCTAATTTATTATCATGTTAAGTATGTAACAAAGGATATTCCAAAATTAAAATTCGCAGAACTAATTTTACGACGAAAGTCTTAAATATTTTTCAAAAAATAATTTAAATGTCGTTCGACATTGTATCTCAAATGCAGTCACATTCTTGCCTCTGACAAGCTCGATATTGAAACAAATAACTCCATCAGCCTCTCTCGCCCACAGAGGATTGCGAGCAAGCTACCTGCTTACTACAGACTAAGCAATGCAATCTTTCGCTAATATTGGCGAAGAAATTGTTTTAATAAATTCCATTTTAGATGTTCTGGCGTTACAGACGTAACTGGCGTGTTAACATATTTCCTCGCACTTTCGACAGGGTACCGAGTCATTCCGGAGAATGCCTTTGTTATTTCCGCTGTATAAGAACATTCCGAGGACCCTCGAACTCTCCATCCATAATTTCATCCCCGACATTGTTTCGCTGAATTAGTCTTTACGGTAAAATATGCCCTTTCATTACGAACAATTTGTAATCGAGTCATGATTTTGCCGTATATCGATCATTTGTTTACGAACTCAAATTTTGAAAACTAACCGATATGTAGGTATAATTTGGTTTTGACACAATTATTCTTCCAGTGACTTTTTTTTATTTTAAAGTGTTACAAGAAAGAATTGTAGATTTCAGATTTTTTGTGCTAACTATTTGTAATACCAGATATACCGGAAAGTCATTACCGGCTTTTTCGTAAAAAAATACATAATTTTCAAGAAAATAGAAAAATTTATTTATTCAACGTATTGGCCATTTGATTCTACACATCTTGCTCATCTTTCAGGCAATTCATGGATGCATCTCAAAAACACAGTTCGTCTTTTGAGCAAAACCATTCATCGAGCCGTTTTTTAACCATGTTTTCGGGCCCATTCTGGTCGTTTTTCTATCAATGCATCGTTCAAATTGATAATTTGTTGTCGGTCGCGACCAGTATTAACTGTTTCACTAGGTTTCGACAATTCGTAAGTATTGGCTATTTAACTCTACACATTTTGTCCATATTTCAGGCAATTTATGGTTACCATCTCAAAAAAGCTGTTTGTTCTTTGAGCAAAACCATTCGTCAAGCCATTTTCCAACTTCTTCGAAATTGCCAAAGTACTGCTCTGCAAGCATGTGTCCCATTGACTTGAAAAGGTGATAGTCGGACGGGGTCAGGACTGGAGAGTACGACGGGTGCGATATTATGTCCCATCCAAGTGCTTTCAACACTTACTTAACTGGTTTTGCTGTATGAGACGGTGTGTTATCGTGCTGTAAAATCACTTTACCGTGTCTTCGAGCCCATTCTGGCCGTTTTTCTATCAATGCATGATTCAAATTGATAATTTGTTGTCGGTAGTGATCAGTATTAACTATTTCACCAGGTTTCAGCATTATCTTGCGATCAAAACGATTGCCAAGACCAAATCCTTTTGGTCTAAAGAAAATGATCTGTGTTTGAGGGAGTGACGTGGTGTATGAAGTATTGAAACCTGGTGAAATAGTTAATAATTCATTGCAAATTCACTTTTTTAGACAAGAAACTCGATATCTTCAAAGAGGTATAAATCTATGACATTGTTACTTTCGCAAAATATAGCATGTATGACTTTGAAGCTTGATGTTAGTAGATTAAAATGACATATGTGGCAAATCATAACATTGCGTACTTAAGCCTAGCGACATCTGTTAGAAAAACCGGTAGTGACTTTCCGGTACACCTAGTAAAAGTATTATAAGATAATTTAATCTCTTATCAGTGAATGCTTTCTGTAAATATAGTAGTAGTAAAGTTTTTAAAGTCTCTTTTAGGTTTAACTTAGATAGAGTTAAGCCTAGTTGTTTAAGACAATTATTAAAAATGAATTTTTAATTGAGCAAATGACGAAACTAAACTAAAAAAATTGAAAAGTCTTTATGAACTCTCAAATATATCTGGTCAGCACCTAATTATAAAAAATACATATAAAATAAATGCTGGCTCTTTTTAGTGTAATCAAATGCACCACTAGAGGGTTTAAATTAAGAACAAAAAAACACAGTATAAAGTTTCGATTAACTTTATCTTGTCGTGAATCTGGTTTTAATTGAGTTTATAAAATGCCCTTCCCAATTGCGTTGAGAAGTGCGTGCTTACCCTTTCTATTCATTCTCGCACGATGTTTTGTTCCTTTTCCACACTCACTACATATGTGCTTTAGCTTTATCGTTGTGGCATTACTAATCAACAACCGTGTTAATTTCGCCTTTGTGTTTCATTCAATTTTCCATAATCCGTCTGTGTTGGCAAAAGAGGAGGGGATGCATTATTTCGAGATGAAAATAAGTAGTCCTTGACCGAGTACAACGCAGAATATTTCATTTTTCACGCTATATAGAGTTTGAAACTCTTAAGGTAATTGCTCTTAATTTATAATTCAAAAGAAATAAGAAAGCTTTTTGTGATATAAAATTATACGCTATATTAATGAATTTGAAAGTAACTTAAAATAATGAAATACCAAAAGTCGACAGTGTTAAATTATTCTTGAAGTACTTATTGACTTATTGAGCCGTGAAAATCTCAAATAAACTTTTTCTGTGTTACCTAATTAATAAAATCATAAATTTCCTATAAGATATGATGTAAGTGTAGATGCTCCAAACAATTAGGTAATAAAAAGAGTGACTTGGAAATTTTATGAAAGGCGGCTGGAACTTTCAAGTAGTTTGATTGAATAATTCTTAATACGTTATTCTAAAAAACACTGCAAAGTACAACAAATGAAACCATAAAAGTCAAACATTTTATATTTAAATTTTAATGTTCTTTTTCATATTACACAAATATTCTTGTTAATTCTGTAAAATCCCGAAATTATATCATTCAATGTGAAAATAAATACTGAGTTTAGTGAAGTTTGCCAAAATACACTGTCTGTCGTAGAGAAAACTGAACTTTTTTAAAATAAAAACAAGACCTTACTATTTTGGTAAAATTTATTTATTTTTTTCAAAGCAGACGCCTTTGGCTTTAATATAACGTCTTAGCGGATCAGTCAACATGTCGAATGAATTTTTGAGTTCATCTTTAGAGATGTCCTTCAAGATCGCTGTCGACGCCTTTTAATGGGTTCGACGTCTGTGTAACGCTGTCCTTTCATCGGCTAATGTAATTTGGAGAATAGATAGAACTCACAGGGGGCCAAACCCGGTGAATACGGTGAATGATTGATGGTTAATATGCCATATGTAGTTAGAAAATCAGTGATAACGCACATGACGAAAACTCGCCAACGGACGCTTCATAATATCAAATTAATATACAGCATTGACTGTTTGACTAGCCGATACAAACTCTTTGTACATTATGCCTTTCGAATCATAAAAACAAATCACCATTGTCTTCATATTTGAGTTCTCCAAAATTCTTTTTTTGGTCTTGACTTTTCGCTTTGACGCTTGGTCTCTGGATCATATTGAAAACATCATGTCTCATCGCCAGTTGCAATAGAATACCTGAAGTTTTCATCCTTTTTTGAGTCTTTAATCAAGTCTGTACAATGTTGAATTCAGTTAGCTAGTGTGGTACAAATTGCACCAATCTCAGTTTCAAATGTGGTGTCAAAATGTGATGAATTGAATCTTTGGAAATATTTCAGTTTCAAATGTGGTGTCAAAATGTGATGAATTGAATCTTTGGAAATATTTAATTCCATTCGCGCGTATTGCAATGAGGATTTTGGGTAATTTCTGGCAAATTCACGCACAAGTTCGATGTTACTTTCCGTAACCACAGGTTTTTTTGCACCAGGATGTTCGTCGTCATTTATGTCCGTACGACTGTCTTTAAATCGTTTATGGCACCCACACACTCATAGGTGATAAACGCACATCACCATACACTTCATCAAATTAAACGTTCAGATTTACCGAGTTTATCACAGAACTTGATATTTGCACTTTATTCAAAATTCATTTTTCAACCAATGCTAATTACGCACTGTTACTTTATGCACAATTTCTCTGCTTCTAGTGACACAAATGCCATGATATTTTGAGAGAGCATTGGTGAAAGATCTACCTTACCGATACATATTTTTTTAATAGATGGCGCCACTAAGAATTACTATTTCCAAAAAGTTAGGTTTTCTCTGCAACACGCTATGTATATACATATTGTTATGACCCAATTATCTTAACAAAACTAATATAGATTGTAAGAGGAATTAATTTGGTAACTAGCATTTAAGCCTAATAAAGTGATATAACACAAAAATAAAAGGTACACTGTATGTAGTAATAAAGTGAACATATAGAAATACAAATACTAACAAATATGTGTATAATTTATTGTAATTAATTCTAAATTCTTGCTGGATAAAATTAAATAATGAACATATTGACTCATGTAAATATTGAAGGCGTTTTTGCATAATAAGCGATATAGAACAAAACCTTACCCATGTCATCGGGTATAATATTATAATGATTGTACATATAATATAAGACAATTCTTCTTAAATTGTTCTAAGAATATAATGAACCTAAAAGGGAATAATTATCAATTAAATAATAATATTAATAAAGTATCAGTGAATTTAATGGAAATATAGCTAGTATAAAGATAACATGTTAAGAAAATGTAAAGGAATATTGAGTAAGTAGAAAATCATTCAAATAAGAAACTTCAGAAAAACAAAGATTTTACAAGCAATTTGAAGATATAAAATAAGTAGTAAAATAAAGATAGTAAAATGTATAAAATTATCTTAGATAACAATATTTATAGTACAATAAATAATAAAGAATAGATTAGTTATGTACATTTTGAAGAAACAGTACTAATAACGAAATTTCTGTTAAAAAATTAAGATTACATTATTGCAAATTTGGCATCTATAAAATGAAATTTTTAATATGGAGAAAGGGATGTATGTTTATGGGCAAAAAAGTAAATAGAGGGAATTAGTATTGATTAATATTTTGTAATTTATAATTCAATTATTTTTTAATAGTAACTGTTAAGTAAAATATCATTGTTTATTTCTTTCTGCTATTTTATCATTGGTTATTAGAATTAACTAATAAGTACAAGTCTAGTCTGAAATGAAAAAAGAATCATTTTGTCAGTGGTACAGTAAACATATATTAGTTTTGCTAGAAAAAAACAAATGGTGGTCTAGAATTTAATGTAACGACAGTTATGTCAATATTTACGACATTATCCAGTACAATGTTAAATGTGTTTATTATGATATTAGTGAATAAAAAATTTAAACTGTATTTCTTTAGTCTCCATGCTCATCGCTAGTTTCAGTCTTATATTTAAAATAGGTCTTAGTGGTGGAGGTATCAGAGGTCTGATCATTTCGATATAAAAAGGGGTATACCACAGAGGTCCATACTTGAACCGCTATTCTTTATTATATTTATTAATAGTTTATCATCGTCGTTATTCACAGATTGTTTTATATGCCGATGATGTTGCATTTGTCATGATTCCAATACAGAGAATTTACAAGATAATTTGCTATTAACTTTAAATAAGTAGTAATAAACAAAAATAAAATATCGTTTATCGCATTCGGTCTAGGCACCAAAATCTATAGTGAAAGTTTTGAAATTGATAGAAAATCCAAATATAAAATTCTTAAATTTCCTTATAGAAAGAGCACACAAAATACGTGAAAACACATCATATTTTTATATAAATTGAAGGATCTGGTCGGACAAATGGAAGTGATATTTTATTATTAGGTATACTTTAAATTTTGGGACGTCTCTTCTTTTAGAGAGCGTACATCCTGTATATATGCAGCCTTAACTAGCGTCGATGGCTGTTTTAATCCAAATTTACATAAATAATTTATCTTCTAGTGAACCCCGAAACATCACACCGAGCTGTGAAAGATTCAAGAGAAATCATTTTAGAAAAAGATGTAAGTATGTCAATCTGGCTGCAAGTAAATACATTACACGCTGTCAGGGGTTGTTGTGCCATATATTAATTTTTAGTAGTAGCAACTGAACAAAATGAGTGCAATTATTCTGCGAAGTTTCATTGTAAATTTCTTTTTGCTGTTTCTGCGTTTATTTTATCTACAAAACATTTCAAACTTTATAAAAGAGTATAAGTAGGGGAGACGATTTTCTTTAACAGTAAAAAGAAGCAAGAAGAGTAGCGAGGAAAGACGAAAACGAATTGTCGGGAGGGTTCAATTTAGAAATAGCTGGCTATATTTAAATGACCGATGCTTCTGAAAGACTAGGACGGACACTGAAGAAATAGATGAAATGATATTCTGCATCTCCAGATGTCGTTCTACGTGTCTTTGGTAAAAGCTGCAACAAATTTCGTAGTTACTGGAATATTAGATGTTAGATGGTATTTTGGAAATTATAATAGCTCATGCCAATAAAGAGTTAGATAGAGAAGTTCAAAAATTATTCAAATTTTATTGAAATATGATATATGCAGTCATAGTGAAGCCAAAGTTAAGCACAATTTCACTTCAACGGAATTGCGGTCGGTACGTAACGACAGGCTCTTTAGAGCGAAAATGTCCTTCAACAAATTTAATATTTACTATCGACATTGAGTTTTTTCGACAAAGCTAGAGCAAGTGATATGAAGAACATATTTTTATGTCGCCAATGTAAAAGAGCAATTTATGATGAGCATGGAGTTAACATATGATTAGCATCTAGCTTCACTATATGAAACCAAATTTTTTGGTCGTAATACACATTTTGCTCTCTTTTATGCCTAAAAATGTTGGTTGTATATATTTTGGTTTATTTTATATTTTTATACAGGTATATATTTTTAAGTTTATGTAAGGACATTGTATTTTCCTTCTGCATTTTCTTTATTGAAATCTAACACAAATAAACTTATGTAAACATTTTCATGACACTTTTATACAACTTTTTTACATTATTATTTTCCTGCGAATGTGTATCCGGTGTCTATTAATTAAATTAAATTCGTCTAATAATATTCAGTGCTTTTTCATAATTGCAGTTTATCTTGTTAATATTGAAAGTCCCTCGTATCTTGACTTAATATTGATCCAACCATAAATTATATAACGGCTAAATATAAAGACAACTCTCTTCTAAAGTAAAGTGACCCAAAACAATATCACTCATGACGGAAGTATTTTTCTTTCTTTTGCAATTCGTGACATTTAGAAACTCGTTTATCTTGTCGTTTGTTCCTAGCGTCCATCTATCATAGCAACTAATGGAAATTAAAGACCTTCTGCACATGTGTAAGGGACAGTGGATACGCATTTATGTTTCCCCTGTTACCGGTAAACTCTGTAATCGTTCCAGGTACTTTTCGAGAAAAATTATTGGCGAGAGGGAACTTTAAGAAGTTTTCTTGTAATTTGTCTCTTTATTCTCGGAAAGAAGTGAACCATTTAAAAACTCGCTCTGTCCTTCATTGGTCGTTTCACGTACGTTATTTAAGACACGTTCGCAAAAAATTACCGCCGATAAATATATATTACATTCCGTCGTTTTCTTTATTTAGAAAAGTCTAAATTGTTGAGAAAATTCTCTTTCGAGTTTCATGGTGTAGTTAGTAGTTGTTGAGATAAACGTTTTGCTATTCATACTAACTGCTGTTTCAAGATCTGGTATCAAACTTGCAATAGATTCCAGATATAAAAAAAATATTGCGCAACTATGGTTTGTAGGGAAGTAAAACTCGAAATTTCAAAAAGATTTGTTAGCGCATTGTTTTCTATTATTTTTCAACATCTTCCTCGTCAACCTCAAAGAATTAGAACCAACGTTCAGCAGCGTTGGTTCTAATTCTTTGAGGTGCCACTATTACATTTATTTAATGATCTTTCTCCAGGCTCTAAAAATACTGCTTAGTTGCTGCAATATCTTTTCCAGTTGACCGACATTTCTGACAGTCTGAGTTTAGGGAATAACTGGGAGCAGCTTGGTACTAGATATGGTGAATGAGTTAAAACTTGGAATTCAATTGATTCAATTTTTCGCGAACAACGGTGTAAGAAGGAGTAATGAAAGAGGCTTTTTTTGTAGGTTATTTCAGGAACTGATTTCTACAATTTAGATAAGCATAATGACTGTTTGACACTTTGTAAAGCAGCTTGTAGAAATTATTCTCTTTAATTTAAAAAAAAATATAGCCGTTACCTTACCCACCTATGAAAATATCCTAATCTTTTTCTGAAAAGGGCTAGCTAGCACCATCTTTTCGCAATTGATATTGCCATTTGGATTCAGGAACAAAGTGGAGAACCATGACTTCGTCAACCGTTAACGAGTGTTTCCAAGGAAAGCTTTGTTTTTGATAAATAGCTTCAAATTATTTTCACATTCTTTCACGTTTTCTATAAAATTCAATATTCGCAATTTTCCTCGATGTCACTTATTGGCATTCAAATCAATAATATTAATTTAAAAGTATTTTTAACCATAGACTAATAATTTTCTCGAACGGCTTCAACATGTTACATCTACTTCAACGGGGTTTTCGAATGCGGCTCTTTGACGTGTTAATCAACCAGATTAAAATAGTAAGTGATAAAAGTCTTTTATGCCTGGGTCTGTTTACTAACTTTTCAAAGGCTCTCGATTACGTTAAGCAGTGCTACAATAGTGGAAGGCAGCAAGGCGTGGAGTTTGGACTAATCGTATCCCGAATAGTTGGAGTCGGCATTGGTATTCCGCAGGAATCCGCATTGGGTCCTCTCTTCTATTTTAATTTATGTATATAAACGACTTCGATAATTTTATGACTGACAAGAATATACTTTTAATAAATTATACGGATGACACTAACTTTCTGTTAAAAGACGCTGATGAGTAAGGTCTGATTAATAAAATAGTACTGGTTCTTTGTAAAGTAACCCAATGGTCAACATATAACAAGTTGTTCGTTAATGGTAACATGATAAAATTGTTGATGTCTTGTCACAGCGTACAATAGATAGTTGGAAATGACCTGAGTACATCAAATAGCGTTAAATTTCTAGATTTACTGATTGCCAACAATTTAAGAGACCATATATGTTAAGAGGAGATCAGCTATAATTGTTTTGTATAAATTTATTCAGACCATCATAACAAATTTAGAAAATTCTAATATAGCATTAGCTAGATCTTTCTAAAACTTATGATTTGTTACATCGTTCGATACTACTTACCAAGCTTGAGAAGTGGTTTGAAAGCTATTTAATGAATAACCATTAAAAGGCAATGATAAAACAAAATGGCAATATATCTGAATTTGAGACAACTCCTTGCGCGATGAGTGCTCCAGAAAGGAGGATATTGAGTTCCATCTTCTTCATTATATATGTGTATGATATCCACTGATTCCAAAATGCCGAATGACATTTATAACAGACTTGAGTTGCGATTCTCTGTAAGCAGATTAGCTTTGAATACAGCGAAACCATAAAACGTAATGTTCAACACTAGACATTACAACGCTGAAACAACAATTCTTGGAATTTATGGAGATGAAGATCTGAGTTGATTGCCTCATATCGAGGCTTTGTCGTTAAAATTAGGTAGGGTGTACTATGCATTTATAATTTTACACAAATATATGGATCATGAGATAATGATTATATTGTACTACATCTCTTTCGAAACTGTGGTAAGATATAATAATAATAATAATAAATAAATCTTTATTGTCCAACACAATAGTCCAATTATAGGACAAAAACATTAAAACGAATATAAACAAATATAATAATCGTAAATGTAAAACATAAAACAGAAGGGAAAAAAAATCATTCAAATTCTAAACAAAACAACTAAATAGCTTCATATCAACAATGTAGCATTCCAAAAAAATGTCCGAAACAAGTTTACCAGTAATGCAACACATTAATGTTATAGGCGCTCTTTGCTTCACATTGGTACTTGTCTTCGTAAGGTGGAATGTGCTTTCATGTCTGGCAGAAATCCTAGGAACGCGAAAAGACACTCACTCTAAAAGAAACTCACAGTTAATCTTGCCATGCAATAAATTCCACATAAGCTACGCATAATGTTGATTTCTTTTCGCAAGAGATAGCAGTCCATGTCTGGAGAGCAGTTCCACTTAACTGATTCCAACGGGTGGAAATTTTCTATCCATCTTGTAAGACAAAAATTTTAGGAATCGTCTGTGTATTCGATCCAGCAGTAAGCAGTGAGAAGCAAAAGTAGGGTACCATACAATATCAGCATATTCCAGCTTGCTAATAACAAAATATATAGAATGATATCTGACAAACGAGCAGCAACATCCAAAATATTTACGTGATTGAATACTTGTCATGAAAATCACTTACTGGGCATCATACAGAGGTGTTTTTAAAGCAATGAACATGTTAACTATAGATGCATTATACAATATATATATAATTGTTTAGTATTTGCATTCAAACATAGACACCAGTTCTAACCGCAAGACCATACGATTTTAATTTAATCTCAAAATTTAAAAATACCGAATAATTTAAATAAATATAAGCAGACCATTAAGATAAATAATATATGACTCCAAAGGTTTTTGTGTTTGAATCTTCTAGTTCATTTTGTATTTAGTTAAGTGAGTTCAATTGTTTTTTTAATTGTTACATTTTATATTCTCTTTTATTTGACTTATTATAAATTACTTCAGATTACGAATTTGAATAAAAACAATTATTATTATTATTATCATAGATTGTATGTCTAAATGATTAGCAATTACTGTATATGCATCAGTTAGCAAATTATTTTAGTATGCCAAATTGAAAATCGTCGATATCTTGTGTTTTTAATTAATTGTAAAGTATGGAATTTGCCACTAGAGTGCGTGTAGCGATATACAGATATATTTATCTTCTAGAAATAAGCAATCCGGTTTATAACAGGTCCTAAAGCTTCTTGTAAAGATGCTTTTAGGTCTTTGAATATTATAACCATTCACAGATTACACATACAACATCTAATGCAATGCTTACTATAGTCAGGCTAAACATCAAAAACTCGATTACGAATACAATACCTGAAGTAAAGGGGATCTAATCCCCTTAAATATTATAGTGCGAATTATCTAAAACATATGTACTTTAATGAATGCAGCTTTTTCAGTCAATTTCATGCTGAAGCCCAATAGCCATTCCAAACACTTATACTCAAAATTAGAAACAGGACTGGTCTTATTAAAACCTATTTCGTATGTAATTTTGCTGTAATTGTAAATTAAAAAATTGTAACTAAAAAATATTATAATTAAAAAATGAATAGGCAATAGATATTATTTTTTTATTTATTTTTCTTTCGAAGTTCTTTTTTCTTTGATGTTCATATAATCAGTTTTAAATTCCTCAACTCAGCGACAAATTGCGACTTTCGGAGGAAGGTCATTATCCAAAGTTTACTGCGTATCAGTCAAAAGTGTCATCAGTCCTTTGAAAAACTAAATATTGGATAACACCACAAAATATGCATTTCGCGATTCCTATCTAGAAACTTTGTCCACACCACTACAACTTTCAAATTGAATATCAGAAATTAACCAAATTTTACCTATCACCACAAAATGATAACCGAATTAAAGTATGTCGAATTTTCCCAAAAGATGGTACTGATAGTCGATTTTCACTTCCCTCCACATTATTCTGGTACATATATGTTTTTTAAACAATTATAGTCACTAGGATCAGTATTTGAAATTAAATTTTATAATTTTAAATCGAGCAGGAAAGGCTTCATTTATTTGGTCTTTATTCTTTCTCTGCAAATCAATTTCTAAATTAAGAAAATATTTGTTTAGTCTATGTCTATTTAAATAGTTCTAATATGACATAGCTTTTGAAATAGATTATCAGGTAACTTCATAAACTAATATACGGCTTTCTATGTATTATTAGGAGAGCGTTTCAGAACAAGATTCGCGACGTTTAAGTGCTCAATTCAAGGGGTGAAGCGCGAACAAAGACTGGATCCGAAACTGGATTTGACGCGTAAGCCTTTTGAATACAAGCCAGAGACCTCTTTGTTATTAAATTGATGCAATTCGGTGTTGGCGGTGGTCTCTAAGACAGTCTTAATGAACAGTTAGAAGCCAGCATCTCCGTCCAATCCTGAATAATTGAGATTATTACGTTTGGGTATGTACTATACCATTCTGCGTAAAGGAATATTTATTAATATTTCATGTAGGTGCCGGAGTGTTACATAACGGGAAACTTTAACGATTTATTCACACAAATATTTGATGTGTAAGTAATAATACACTACAACCTGTTAAGTGTGTCATTCTATAGATTATGAAACATACGCATGTCTTAATGTTTATAGACACTGGATTAAATGATTGTACTAAATTCATATAAATCTAGCAATAAATAATTATAAAGCGTGTTTGAAATTTCGCGGTTTTTTTAAAGAATAAATAAAACATATAATTTTTATAACATTCACTTTCAAAAACTTTTTATTGGTAATTGAAGTATCAGTTATGACATTTATAAGCGAAAAATAGTGTCTGCCAAATGGCCTTTTCTTACAGCTCCAGAGACGTCCACTCTTTTGTTAAAATTTTCAACGACATTTCGACGTAATTGAGGCTCTATCTCACCTATGACACGAATAATTTCATCTTTCAAAGCAAAAATTGATTGTGGATTGTTTTGTATACCTGACTTTTCACATAACACCAAAGAAAATAGTCTAACGGCGTCAAGTCACATGACCTTGGTGGCCAATTAACATCACCGTTTCTTGAGATTACACGTCCAGGAAATTTTTCTCTCAATAAATCAATTGGTTCGTGTGCAAAGTGCGGTGTAGTGCCATGCTGTTGAAACCCCATACCCTCTAGATTAATATTCATTAATTCAGGCCACAAAGATTCGGTTATCACCCGACGATATCGATCACCATTAACAGTTACAGCTTCGCCAGCAGCATTTTCAAAGAAGTAAGGTCAAATTACACTACCTGACCATAATGCACACCAAACAGTAACTCGTTTAGGATGCATAGGTTTCTAATGAATAATTCGTAGATTTTCCTCACCCCGGATACGGCAATTTTGTTTATTAACATAGCTACCAACTTCGAAATGTGCCTCATTGGAAAACATTATTTTTTGAGAAAAATTAGCTGGTTGTTCATTGATGAAATTGATAAATGAACGACGTGGCTTCAGTTCTTGTGTTATTTGAGCCTTATATGCCTTCAGAGCTAAATCCTTGTGTAAAATACGCCATATTGTTTATCCACTAAGTCGAAGTTGTTGCGAACGTCGTCTAATGGACATTTCAGGATCTTCAGCAACGCTTTCACGGACCAAATCTATATTTTCTTGTGAACGACCACTACGACAGTATTTTTCACATTTTTGATCTTCCACGAAACCGGTCTCTTGAAACTTTTTAATAATTCGGTCAATAGTGCTTTTAGATGGACGATTATGTAAACCATAAAATTGATGTAATTTTCTCTTTTCTCTTTTCACAGAACGCTGATTTTCATAAAATAATTCACCAATTTGAACGCGTTGTTGTTCCATGTAGGAAGCCATTTTTATAAATATCATACATCACACTTTTTAAATGCCCACATACCCAGACAAATTCAGTGCGCCATCTATATTTTATTTATTCTTAAAAAAAACCTGGCAATTTGAAATACCCTTTACTATTATATAGAAGAATTTTTGACTCTTAATAAGTAGTTGTCAGATATTGATTAAAAAACATAAAGCGACTTGAATTATCAAATTATAATTTAATATTGTTATGTAGCATCCTGTGTAAACACCAAAAAATAGAGTTTTTATGAAATGGGGCTTCAAATGCTAACCGACGAATATAAAACTGTACGGACGTACACTGTGTAAAGGACGGTTTTCATGACCGACTATTTACCAATCAGGTCTCTCTTTTTCATTAATGGCTTTCCATCAGGCAAATGGACGCGAAGGTATTGACATAGAGAGAGAGAGGAATAACATAGGATATTTCTGGTATAAGTAGTGTGTCAGAAAAAAAAATGTAGGACCTAGAATTTCATATATTTTCTGTTCATCGTCTAGCTTTTGTCAGGGTTTAAACCTGAAGGCAATTGTTTTTTAACCTGTCTATTAACGTTTTAGCTTATGCTAACGATCTAAAAGTGTACTAATTGTTAATGATGAATAGGATGTTAACAAACTCCAAGAAAATGTAGATTAGTAATTAATTGATCTCACGAATACTCATGAATGCTACCTCATGTGTTTTACGTTTAGTTCAAGTACTTCAATCTTCTTACAATATGAGTAGTCAGTTATTGTAGCGAGCAGAATCATTGGCAGACCTAGAAGTAGCTTTTGACTTAACGTTGACTTTGATTGGCTATATTGAGGGTATATGTGGTCGGCTTCAAAAATTTTCAGTTTCTTAATGCTTATTTCTAGATTCTGTAGTAACACCGACCATTCCATTAATTATAATTTTCTCCCAACGATCTGGCAATTTTTCAATTTCACGTCTGAAATCCTTTGAGAATCTTGTCAAATTATGTAAAAATGACTTCCATTGAATTGAGAAAATCATTTTCATGCTCTTTTCTCCTCAATTACGTGTTCTTCGTAAATAGCAGAAATGATTCTAGCGACCTCCGATACATTAATTCTCCTGTTCAACTTCTTTTGTCAATAAACAAAGCAATCTGCATAAATTCACAAATTATTCAATTAAACAATAATACTATATTAGATTAACATATCCAAACAATTTCTTTTTCAAAATACTCTCATTCTAGAGACCAAAAATGCTACGAAATTATGCATCAATCTGGAAATTTATATCAACATAACTTGAAGCTTTTTTTAAATAATTCAGTTGGAAAAAATAAACTACTTACTTCAACGAATTATTGAATAAAATATGTCAAGCAGACTTGGTCACATTTTCAAATAAATTTATCTAATGGTATTTTTTTGTATAAATATTTCCTTTCTTTTTCATTTAACTAAAAATAACTGTTAATATGAACTAGAAGTATATCTTTTCAAAACTATTATAAGAAAGTAAATTTTCAAGGTTGGAATTTGATTTGATATTACATAAGCTTTTAGCAAGAATGTTTTAATTTGTTAGCGATACGTACATGTTTCTAAATATTAAATAAATTATTTAAAATTAAAATTTTGAAATATCAAAATTATTTTGTTTTCAGTTTTCCGTGTTTTACGAATTGCTAAATTTTAATTTAAAAACAACTTTTTAACTTGACACTGGATGTTTGTATAAGTATTCAATTATTGCATATCATACAAAACTTTTCCATTGCCTTTTTTGATGAAGACATTAGGCTCAATGGAATTTGCCATAAGCGTATTATAGAAATAGGAATGTTCGTGTCCAAAAATATTTAAATGAAGCTACGCTGACCTTAACATTAGAGATTTTGTTAAGATATATATTCGAAACGAAACTTAAAATTAATTTAAAAGTAATAAACTATCTTACGATATTAATATTACTATATATTTGGTATTTTAATAATCTGTATTTGTGAGTTCTGTAAGATTATGTTCTAAAAATTTTATATGAAGAATTCATTACTGGAGCCATAAAATTACTTACGCCATTTAGATAGCTTAGCCCGCGATATGCAATCGCTGTCAAATTGCACTTGCTTTAGCGTGTTTATTAGACAAAAATTTAATGATACTACAGTGCACTATGATACTAGGTATTTCTACTTCAGTTAGGCTGACAAATGATCTGATACGCATGTCAATGTTTTGATGCTGAGATGCAATAAACATGTGTGATGAACGATCAGAGCCATCTCATAGCTGCCCGCTGTAAAGAAAACCTCTTTCATATTAGAACTTCTGTTCTAGTACCAGTTTATGATGTTTACTCTTTTAACTTCAAAGTGATTTTAATTTCCTTGGTTCTTTTAGGAATGTGCCAAGTTTAATATTTGTAGAAAGCACTGTGCACGATTCCATTGTTTGTAAATCACCGTTATCTACGAAAAGCTGAAATTAGTTTATTTGAACAACTTAATATTACATTTTCTATAATTTTAAGATAGAATTCTGTTTTATTTCTCCAGTTTTTAAATTATTTAAAACTCCTACCATATCTCCTTCAATAAGAGTCGTGTCTTTTTATCTTCTAAAGCTTGTCTTTCCTATTCTATAAAGAAGTTTCTTAAATTTCCCCACAGAAAATGAATCTTTACGATTTATATGATTAGAATATATATAATACTAGCTGTTATCTATTTTCTCGACTACAAATAAATCCTACACAAAATCGCATTTCAGGATTGCAGAAGTTTATGCATATATTACACATATTATTTTTGTAATAATTCATTTCATTTGACACAATATTTTAACTCTAAAGTTTAGTTGTATTGTAATAAATACGGTGGTCAGAAACTCATAAATAATCTTAAGTTAGTACGATTCTATGATTAATTCTGAGTGAGTACTACTACAAAAATGTTTTATCAGTCGCTAAGGCGTCCGAGGCCAGCAACGTTGAAAATTCACATTTTTTAAACTTTTCTGTAAACCATACTTTTTTCTGTCAAATAAAATTATGTAGCACTACGTTAGGGTCATTAATCGTTTTATGCAAATATTTGACCTTAAACATTGATATGTGTTTTTACGTGTTACGTGATAAGTGTTTTTTACGTTAAATTACCTTGGCCCAAAATAATGTCTGCGATTTAATTATTTGTCAAATTTTGACGTTTGTAAGTTTAATGTTCATTATTTTCGCTTTCATTACTCACGTCATCCTTGTGAAATCTCAAATAGTTTTGAATATACATTTCAATAAATACACTGATATGTGTACGGTATTTGCGTTTTTCAGTGGAAATGCGCACTTGGCAAAAGGCGAATATGCAATACGATATCCACACCGGCAATACCCGTCTGCCAATACATTTCGAAGATTGGATCAGGGATTTCGTGAAACAGGTGCATTTGTTCTCAGTCATCGTGGAATTTTGGATATTGTTCGTCAAGATTCTATTGCAGCACTAGACAAATAACCCAGGAAATGAACATTCTAAGTAAGACAACATTTCCAGTGCTTGGAGAAAGCTTTTAAAGCCGTTTCATGTTACAAAAGTGCAGGTATTATAGGACAATAACAAATTGAAGAGAATAATGTTTTATAACATACTTTTGAACAAAATTCAAGACGATTCAAACAAATTATTACCTATTTTATGGAGTGATAAATGCGTATTCACGAGAGATGATGTCTTCGACAGTCACCATATTTAGTTTTGGCTGGATGAAAATCCTATATCTATTCGAAAATCTTGACACCAGAGAAAGTTTTCTGTGAATGTTTGGCAAGGCATCTTAAACCATCAAATTGTAGGACCAATATTTTTTTCCGAATAGACTAAATACAAGTAGACTAAATACGGAAGAAAGTATAGTATAATGTTCCTTTAAATGACCGAGCCAACACGTATTACACGCGTGTTGATAAAAATTTGTTCGATGACTCCGGCCAATGAACAGAAAGTAATAAATAGAAATAACGCCACAATACAACTAATTATCCCAGATATGTTGCAGCCCATTCTAAATTCAATTTCATAAGGCTATAGCTTTGTCTTCAAACCAATGGCTACCAATTTCGGCATTTACGTTAATTATCATTATTATTGTTATTTTCATTAGATTCAGATAAAAGGGGTTTTATATCATGTAGCCAAATCTATACCTGTTTTAAGCAATTCGTATAGCTTAACTTATGATCGTCGACTCCGAATTAATCAAGGAATTCCCCTACCTGTCGATTATACTTGAATATCTAACCAGCCTGTATATGTATTCCGGACGGGTAAATGTTATTAACAGTATTATTGCTCTCGAATTCTAACATTTCAAAATGTTTCTCATCTTTTCATAATAAACAACGCGGCGTACATGCAAATTTTGGCGACCTAAATAAATGAAAAGTCTGCACTCGAGAGTTTTGTTAACATCTTACCTTGTCACGACTCACGCCACGATCGCGAAGACAGTGATTTATCACCTGAGGTTCACTCATCAATCACCGTAATACTCCATGAAGAAAGCCAGGCGACAAACCGTTTGCCGTGGATATAAAAATTTCGCCGCAATATATTTCGCCAAAAATCGAACCTATTGTCCCTCTTGCCTTAGCAAGGCTTTTTAATTCTTTATTGTGCGACCCCTGTTTCCTGCTACATTTACACTACATTTCCTTTACATTACCGCAGGAAACGAACGACATGTTATGGACGTTCATTTTTGAGATCCACACACATATATACGCGTACCCGTTTTTTTATTGTACTCAGGAAGTTCTCGTTATATACGGTGACAATCACGCCTCTGCTTCTTACATTGTAGAGCTGTCGGAAAATGGGACTTTCCCTTACGCTATCAAAAAGAGAAATACTCTAATTTAACCTATTACCGGTTTAAGGATTGTTGTTCAATGATCACATTTGTTATCTTTAAATAAATACATTATATAGAATATAGACCGTGGAATGAATATATCGTTATGAACTAGTAGATCCAGTTTCTTTTTCCCCTTACAACTAAGCTGTGCGAAATATCGTGCGATAATTGTAAAGACATTTAAAATGTATTTAGTTTAAGAATTGTCTTATTAAAAATAGCAATGAATCTAAGTTTGTAAATTGTTCGGGCATCACAGCTCTTAATATAGACAAGTTTGTGATGAAATTATTGTACACGAATGAACTGTAGTAGTATGTCAGTATATAGTCAGTCCTAGATCGAACCTACATATAGTCAACTATTTCAGTTTCAAAGACTAATATAAGAAGACCAAAACCAAAGTACGGAAGAACATATGTTAAGTTGTAGCAAATGATCAAAGAAAGGTAAAAATATTAAAATACACAATGTTTTATTAAAAAATTGTAATACTTGTATCCCGACAATGCAATGTCCTTTTATCGTTCCCTTTAATACATAGAAACAGACTGAAAAGTATATGAATTTCTTCTGTTTAACCATCTTTCTATCTTCATAAATAAAAAGTTGGCTATTACAAACTGTTCTCATGAATAGACTGTATATATTTTCTTGTACTTAGGTTTCATTATCTCTTGGAAATTAATAAAAATAACAATTTAGTAAGAAGTAGTTTAAATTTTTCATTTAGACATAAATCTGGTAAAGTATTATTGTTCAAACATGATAAAATGTAATTTCGATAGGTGTTATGTGACTCTTAATACACACGTTGGGGTTGCATATACAAAGCGTAGTATATACGAAATTTAGTGCATAATCCATCGATAGAGACATGACTTAATTAAATATATGCTGAATATAATAACTAAACAAAGAACAATCTCGCAATCTCAGTATGAAAAAGTCATTCTTCAAGAACAGAAAAACAAAAGAAAATATGTTTAAAACATCTGCATTCAAATGCGCTATGGGTATTATTTAATCAAAGTCATAATGTCACGACAGAGAGCAACATATCGTTATCTTTATAATTGATAATTAAAAATATATTAGATTGTAATAAAGGTAATATTAGGCATTATGTATATGTGGGTGTCCTATGACATGATTACTATATCTTAAGGATGTGGTACTGAAGCAATTTCATATTGAAAATGTCTAATGAAATATGCCCAAATCTTTATCGTAACTGAGGTACAATCATTTGAAGTTTTAAAAAACACTACTAATGCCAGTTAGTACATACCGCTGTTGATTTCGTTTGTTATTAAAATGTTAGTGTGACTATGACCGTCTCATTGATCTGTTTATAATCAAAGAACGTCTCACGGCAATTCGTTTTTACGTTTCCTGGAACATGATCTTACAACGTTACTAAATGACGTTCCTCTTAATGTTGTAAGAAGATGAATATGTATTCAACATGACATGTCAATTTGGAGATGGCAAAATTGTGCATGAAGTTGGTTCTTAAAGTACTCGCTGATGACTAAAAAGCGCAACGTTTGGCGATTTGTGCAGATCTTCTGCAAAAAACATTGAAACGGAAGGACGAGACTTCTTGAACACGACCGTTTCAATGATGCTAATGTAACCAAAAGTAGTAAATCGACAGCAACGAAGTCGCAAATCAAGACAATGTTTATCACTTTTCTTAATACTCAGCATGCAATTCATTGCAAATTTGTACCCGCTAGTCAAATATCCAATTCTATACTTCGAAGTTTCGAAGAGTTGGGGAGAGATGGTAATTATTGTTCGCTCGAAATTGGCTAAGAACGAGTTGCTTCTGCATTGAGACAATACGTCGTTGTATTCAACGTCTGTTAATTTTTGGCTATGAAAGGAAGTCCTATATTCTATCTCCTGTAGAGCTCTTACCGTCCTTTGCGACTTCTCCCTTCCTAATATGTAGCGTAAAATTGAAGAGATACGCTTTCGAGCATCGAAATGGGCACGATGTGTGGTATTAAGGAGATAACTGCGGAAAAATTCCCGAGCTACTTTTCAACTTAGGAAGACTGTAGTAAGCGCTCGATCGAATTAGTAGTTAGCGTTTGTTGTACTTAACGTCATGCCCTAGTAGTTAAACATTAACGAATTGCGTTTCATAAAAGTGCAAACTTCTAAATCGAAAGCAAAACTAATAAGCGTCATCTTTGACAGCGACATTATCCATAAAGAAATTATGTAGCCATCCAGAGCTTACTACCGTGATATTAAGAAACAATTATTAAAGAACAGGTACAGTTGCCATTGTGGAAGTAACATGGCAGTGCACTTATACATTTATTGTTTCTAATTTCAAAACTTCGCGTAAAAGAACAGGTTACAGTTGCTTACTATAGAAGAGGTGTGACAATATATAACGGATAGAAAATAATATAACTCACTATTTGAAGACGATTTCTGATGTGGAGCTTTCAGGAATTTTTAATGATTTGATTATGCGCTAATACTTGCATGTAGAAGATTAAATGAAATAAAATTGGAGAACTTTTGCCTACATCATGTGATATGATATGATATCTTTTTAAAAATTTATTAGTTTTCAAATTATATATTAAAATTTCTAATCCTTTTAATTTTCTAAATGATAAATGTTTGAAATGTTAAATACTAATTTTGTTGATTTTTAACATTACAGTGTTCTTCTGTTTCTAATGAAATCACTTAACCTTTGAAATTTTAAATTACCAGATGTCTATTAATCCGTTTAAATAACAGTTTCGTTGATGATTAGAATCCTTACGTTAAATTTGCTGCGGGTTGTTCAGGTCTGTTCAGAATTTATTGTGTTACTAGTGAAAACAACTTTCTATTATCAGCTTTAACCCCACAACATACCTTCAGAGGCTTAGGTTGCGATATTGGGCGGGGATGAGACGAGTTCTGGAAGGGGCGTCTCTTGTTTGCGAAACTAGTTTCCGTAAAATCGAGTTTAATGTATCTATAAATCTCGTCTGAAGATCTCCGATCTCTCGTCTACAATTCAAGTTGTTTATGTTTTGGGTGTTTTCTAGGACGGGCAAGAAACTAGGAACTTTTTGGTCGACGAATCAACAACACCATATTTAACGTACTTCTCCGCATTCATGAAATTTAATTACATTTTCGGATTGAATAAAAGCGAACGTTGTAATATAGTTTTAATAGTTGTCAAAGTTATATAAGAACTTAATTTTAAAGACGTTTCGCATTATATTGATATATGATTTTAATGTTTCTTTGCAATCATCTACACGTTGTTTTATTTTCAGGTGGATTCTTTAAGCAAATAGAATTAGTAGCATTTTTAGCCCTTCATCTACATTGGTATAATTGTACTTGCCCTGACAGCTTTCCGAAATATTTTTTGTTGTAGATCTCATACTTTTGCCAGTAACAAACAGCCTTTTACAGAATTATATTTACGCATACTCTTATTTTTTCATTTATTGTTACTTGCATAGTTGTGAAAAAGTTGTTACAATCGTAGATACGTGTACGGTGTTTCAATAGAAAGTAATTGTTTTGTTATTTCAATTAAATAAGATGATTGGGATTATACTTTGTATTTATTTTATTTTTTATGATACTAGCACTGCAGGATGAATATCTTCTGCTCCAAGATTTTTCGTTAATAAAAGGAACCGACGCATGATCTTTCCAATAGCATAGCTGTCTGCATCAGTTTCGGAGTACAGCTAGACACGAATGACATTCCTACCTCCACTATTTCTTGAGCAATAGTTTAATGGAGATTCCTTTACAAATAGTAATTCTATATATAAATTGTTACTAATCTATATAGCTTCACATACAGCAATTTAGTGAGTTTTCTTTAACGAAGCAAAATATAGTCTGTTATTTAATTCAAAGGACTTTTAAACTAAAAACGTCATTAATACTATCTGTATATGCTATAATTCAAGTTATACCTTACTAAACTTACAGTGTTTGTCCAAAAAGCCAGAGAACAAATTCTTTCTCCGCCAGGCAGACGGGTGGAATGCGATTTCAACGGGCGGCTATGGTGGTGAGGGCTACCAAGGAAACTTGGCAACCGGCAGCAGTGCGCACCGATCCTTTTGCGGAGTGTAGATCGCGGGCAACGTGAACCATATTCATGTACCCTCGTCATGCTCCGAAATAAACCGTTTAGTCGAACGATGCTACCCTATAAAATTTTGCGTTAAACTCGGTAAAACCACAGACTGAGTGCCAAAGTTCAGAATGGCACAGTCCCGCCTCACCTCGCCCCAAGAAAGCTCGAATGACCAAGTTGAAAATGAAATCAATGTTGATTGCCTTGTTTGTCTCTCAAGGGGTGATTCATAGTTCATGCCAACTGGATAGACCGTATTCGGTTTCTACGTGTGAATCTTTGAGCGAATGAGAAAAGAAATCGTTCGTACCCACACAATCATCGCCGATTTGTGGAACTTCCATCACGACAAAACTCCGACCTATACCGCGCTCATAGTTAAGGAGCACCTGGCTCAACGTGGCAACGCTATCGCAGTCGCCTTACGACTCAGATTCCATCCCAACAGATTCATCCTTTTTCCCAGATTCAGGACTGCGCTGAAAGGACATCGACACGGCTCAGTCGAGGCAGTACAACAACCTTCCATTTTCCGTGCTTCAGGAGGCCTACCGACAATAGCTCAATTTAGTTCGACTACTTTTGTGCAAACCCTGTATATACTCATTTACCAAGTAGCATAGTGTTAACCCTGGTGCTGCATTACAATGTTTAATTATGTTCTTCACTGATTTCATGTTAGGTCTCACGAAAATTGTTTCTAGTATAAACCTTGACTTTGATTTATAAGATTTAGATGTCGTTATTTTTAGAAATATCATATACATATGTACTTGTACATAATTATACTTTATACAATTTTCATTATTGTATAATATACCTGCAAGAAATATATTTTATATAAGAATTGCCCAAGAACTACAACGATAAATCATCCATGAACAAACTTTATTGCAACATTCCTTCCTTTTTCGAATGCTGGGTATCCAAAATTCTTTTTCGCAGTTAGTCAGCAGATAAGTTCGCTATTTAGTGAACTGTTTTTGTCACAGAAACTTTCCGTATTGCACTGCGTCAGTACGCCATATTTACGTAGTAGTTTATAAACGAGAGTAAACACTTTAATTTGTTTTCACGTCATTTGCTGGCTCACGCCGTCGAGATTTGTGTTTGAAATTTTAGAGTACCTACGTGTGCGTGTTGTTCTGACTTGAATAATGAGGCAAGATGGATGAAAGGGAACAGTTTTTATATGTAGTTGCCTGCGAAACGTTTACCCCTCGAACAAAGCGCGAATAAAAAGTGTTTATGTAATTAATCCTTTGGACATGGATGAAGTGGAAGCTGTAGTTTTTATATAAAAAAATTTAAACGTGGACGTATTTATCAAAATGAAAGACATTGTTTCTTGTTTAAGATATCAATTAAATCTTTTATAAAAATCTTAAAATTTATAATGATTGTACGATATTGGGATATAGAATAAGGTACTAGAATTACTTACACATGTAACAATGCCAGTTATAAACTTGCAAATTAATTTATTCATCCCTTTCTTCATATTTTAGTTCTCAAAAAATTATAAATAAGAAATTCTTTTTGACTGATTTACACTGTTCGCGTATGTTATTTCTATTTAATTAATGAAAAAACAGTACCTCCCTCTATCGTTCAAATATTCAATTGCCCGAAAGAACGGAACTCGTATTCTTCCCGCCAAATGTATGACATTATCGTTACAATGCGTATATGGGCAGAACACTTTTAACGTCTGAGAATAATTCAAATGTTAGTAGCACTCTGTTTACGATGCGTTTCGAGTATATCGACTCTTCAGGCAAACTGCGGTGTTATTAACTAATTTATAGTTATGTAAGTTATCGTATCGTTTGTGACATAGCAAAGAATAAAAAACAATATCTCTTTCTATCGTCCAAACATGCAATTGTGCAAAAGAACGAAGTTCATATTCGTCCCGTCAAATATACGACACTGTCGTCACGACGTTCGCCTCGCCTCGTAAACAGAGTGTGATTAACATTTGAATTATTCTTAGACGTTCACCTATTCATCTGAGTTATCAATACATCGTCTTGAAAGGTTAGCCAAATTATTAGACCTTATATAAGGAGGTCGATCAAATATTGTGAATTATAAGTCCATTATATCTGCTTCTGGCCTTCCGGGCTGGAACCGCGTCATTTGTATATCTACCGATACTTCGTACCCATTTGTATGGGACATCTTCAGGGCTGAACTACTGCACTGAAACTGCCCGAAAGCCCAGAAGCAGATAGCATGGACCACAATCGCGGAAGTCTACGTACCAGATTATAAGTCCATTAATTTAGTGAACTTATTTGACCACCTACTGCATCAATTTGGACCTCGGAGGCCATATTCAACAGTACAACAAGCGCATTGAATTACACAATTAATAAACGAAACATTTAGAAGACAAATAATTTTGCTCTACCAGTTTTATCAATTAACCATTTGACGCAGTTTAGTACCAAAGATTAAAAGTATGGTTTTTCAGCAAAAAATTCAGGACTTTTTTCTCAGATGGCGGCTTTAGAATTTTTAATAATTTTTTTACAAATACTTCTGATAATTATAGTCCCTACTCCATGTACACACAAAACTAACAGAATGCTCTCGCTATCGGACGAACCTTACCATCAATTTTTGTTTCACTTTTTCTTTTTGGTGGCTCATACATTTTATGGATATCCTGCATTAACTTTCGTTTCGTTGGAAGATTTCAGTGGTTTATCTAGGGTTCATCATCAGTGATAATTTCGAAAAAAGCCACTACCTTGTTTTAACACACCAAAACTTTCATGGAAAACTTCTCAACTGATTGCTCATACTTAAATCTCCATATAAAATTTTCGAAAATTTATTTCTATCTGAGCCTTGTTTACAATAAGCAAAACTATAATTCTAAGACCTGTTATCACTACACACAACTTTAATTTTCCTTTATTGTTTCCTGTGTTTTTGTTTTGAGATTTTTACCAGATTCTAGACCATTTTCAATGGGTGCCTGATAACAAATAAATTGTTTCGACCAGAATTTTACTTGGTAATGTGATGTATCCTTGTACAGCAAACACTCGTGCTATTTCTTTCTTTACTACTTCACAACTTAAGCTGCTATTTAAACAGCCAAAATCTTTCAATGTCAATATTACCTGATTAGAATGCTTATTAAAAGTTGACACTACTTGATTTCAAAAATTATTGACATTCGTAATTGTTTTTATAACTAGGTAGATTACATAAAAACCCTTCAATTTTATTTTACTTATTGACATTTTCAAGAATATATGAGTATTAATCATATCAGTGTTAATCTGAGATGTGGAAAAGCATGCAGCCAAAATTAAAATGAAGTCGTTGAGACGAAATTATCTCGATAATTATTAAACGTCCTTTAAATAACTATTCTGATAACAATAAGAACTCATATTTATTTAAATATTCAGACAGCTTGATGACTGGACAATTAAATAAATATTCCGATGTAGAGTATATTTTCGTCAACTTCCATAATTGTACTGCCTTTTAAAACGAAAATTAAAGTTAATTCTGCATAAATTAACTTAATTACGTTTTATTTATCAAGTTCTTCGGGACGAACAACAGAATAAATTTGCATTTTTACGAGACATTTTCGAATATAACAATAATGACCATTATAACTTAATCAGATTAGTGTCTTATCGTAAAGGCATTTTTCGCTTAAAAAGTTTATGGAGACGCATAAATTCAGTTGTTATTCTTTTTTTTTTGAGGCTCCAGAAACAACTGCTGGTGCTTACGTACCTACGCAATTTTTTGATTGGGGATCATTATGATATTCTGATATCAAGCAGTAATTAGTGCAAAGCTTATTTCTATTCTAAAATCCATTATTTATTCAAATTTTTACAACACAGATATTGTTCCCATATTTAGTACTAATTTTAATATCAAGCACAATTCATTGATTACATTACGACAACAAACGTTTGGTAAATGTTTATTACACCATTGATGTTAAGTGTACCTATATTTTAGTAGCTTAGCAAACGAAGGCAAATCTTTATAACATTCATCCATTTATCCTTGACATTACTGCTTCAAATACGTTTGCGGTGAATCGAACTTAAAAGCAAGTGCGGTTTCTAGACTTGTCTTGCGTGTTTTAATCAAATAAACATGTGCACTTTTCTAACTAAACGGATTGACCCAAATAAATAATTCATTCGATAGTATTTTGAATATGTATCAGGTCCATAGAATATGTATAAAAGGCTTATACATATAGCATATGGCATTTGCGTAACTAGGTCTTTATAATGTGCAACATAAATAATTTTTATATTCCATTCTCATCGTAAATATAAGCTTCAGGTTCTGTGATTCTTAAAATTTGAAGAGCGGTGTGTTTTCTAAAGAAGTTTTATCAATGTGCTATGGTAATTTAAAATCTTAGTGAATAAGTTTAGTAATAATATTATTACCAGGTGGGATAGAAACAAGTAATAGTGCGCTGCTTAGTAACTACCAATAGTGATATTTGGAGTATCATCAAAGGAAGTGAATTCTCCTAAAACTGCTCACGAATGAATGATTGCAGTGTATGAGGACGATAATCCGTCAAAAATTAAAGTAAAATATTGATCAAAACCGCTTTGGTAGGACTATAAATCGATTGAAGATGACCCACTGTCTTCTAGAACCAAGCAAGAGTTGTACTTGTTAAATACATACCAACAGGGGATTACAATAACAGCAGTTACCTACGTTATACGTTAACAAAATTATGTACGGCAATTAACCAAAAACATATAGGTTTGCGTCACTAAGAAGTCCTCCTTCTTCATGACAATGCGCGCGTTCACAAAACAACCTAAGCTAATCCATCCTCCGCGAATGTATCTTTTTTGAACTGGGCCACTCACCATATACTCCGGATTTAGCTCCGCCCGACATCTTTTTATTTAGAAATTTGACAAAGTACCTTGAACGTAATTTTGTAAACGATAATCAATTAAAAGAGGAGATTTATGCTTATTTTGAAGATCAATAGAAATAACGTCTTTCTGATGGAATAAAACCATTGCAGAAGTAATGGCACAAGTGCGTTGTAGTTAAGGAAGATTACTTTGGTAAATAAAATTATCAAACAAATTTGTTTTATTGTTAGGTAGAAAAGGTAATTCCAATCATAATACTTATTTTAATTCCAACATATGTAAATCTAAGAGGACATGTAATAACGATATTTAGAGTATTCTAGGAATGTGTATACACAAATTCACATTATTATATAAAATATAATTTAATTAAGACATGACGTAGAATAATTATTCTACATCCTATTGCTTTTAATTGTAGGATGACTAAATGCAATTCTACAAGCAATCCATGCAACGAGGAAACGAAGTTTTTATAAAAGGTCTGGTGCGCCTATATTGCTTCTGATAAGACTCATTTCAAATAAAACACTATATTTCTGACGGTGTTTGTTCAAATTTCTGAATCCATACTTTTCTAAGAGACGGGTGTACTCAATGCTTCTCTCAAGACATGTATCATCTAGTTTAAAATTCGAGTAATTTAAAAATTTTTGTTAAATACACTCAACTTAATGTACATGGATATTGTAAATCCGATACCAAACAACAGAAACATACTCCAACTGTCTAATGAAGAAGCTATATAACGACAAGCTGTGTAAATTACCTTTTCTTTCCAGGTCTTTGGTATATATGTATTTTGCGGAAAAATTATCAATATTATAAGCAGAATTCCAGTAGTTCATACTTTGCAAAATAAATAAAATTTTAAATATGTTTAGGAATAATTTGTAATAAAAGTGAACCTAAGCTAGAGCCTTGTGGAACTCCAGAACCAGCGATATGGGAATAAGGTCTATAGCCGTTGAAGTGTTTGTCCATAATTCTCTCTGTTGATATATATATCTGTTGATATGACTTCATAAATTGTTCCGAGGTATCACTAAGAGCAAAGAAGGAATGTTTACAATGGTCAATGGTGACAAAAGCTCGACTTTAATCAGTATATATGACATCCAGTTGAGCATACCTATCTAAATTCTGCAGTTTTTTGTATACAAATTGGTGATTGTAGACCCCCAGCCACAAATGCCTATGTTAGGAAGGAGAGTTAAGAGAAATGTATGCAAAGATAGAACTCTATAAATAACTTATTCAAATATTTTGACAAAAGTGTAAACAATAGCGACTGATCCATAGTTTCTCACAACTTTGTTATCTCCATTTTTAAAGAGCCCGAGTCATATGGCTCTCTAGAAATGTAGAAGATCAAAAGCATAAGCTAAATATTTTACATTAGAATTGATAGTAGAAGTACATAGATAGTAGCATCATTTGCAAAACTTGGTTGTTTTTAAATTAGAGTATATCCTTGTGTATTGCTTCTTGAAGATGTTGAATTGATATTGAATCGAAAATAGCACTAAGAGAAAATACTCTGGCGAATATCAAAGCAAAGGCATGAAAAATACTTTGACTTATCATTCTAGTCATCACGACATCTACCGTGAATCCTAGATGAAGTTTGAATAAAGACAACAATAAATTGGACATTAGAAAGATGCTACATATATATTATATGTTTGCTTACAACATTCATTGTATTGATAGACGTTGTATGGTAGAATTTTACCTTTAATATTAGCGATATTTCTTGTCTTGCAAATGCTTCTGTTCTGTGGCAATCTTCTTAATTCATTCGAATGAATTCCTCACCCATCCGTCGAATATCTAGTTTAATATTACCATCTCATTCGAGGACGACCCACCTTATTTTTATTTTCTTTTTAACTTAAATTCCTTTTGACACCCCTGTTTCTCTAAAAAATCTCATTATTATGCCTGCTCAAGACCATCGTCTGCGAACAATAATTCTTGTGTTATTACCATGTTAATATTTCTTTTCTTCCTTTTTTATTCTTACTCTTAAATTTTTATATTGCTTCGTCTATAACTACTAAGATCAACAATAGATTTATATGACACTTTCATTTTTATTATGTGTGTATCTATAATTTGAATGTCGTAGCCTTGTTTTGAAGGAGAATTCGTCCTTTCTCATTATCGTTCTTCTATTATTAATGTCCTTCTGAACACATATTTTAAAAATTCAAAGCAAACAACGTATTAGGTCTAATCAAATGATTTTTAAAAATAATCCGGGTGAAGGTATAGTAGATCTTATTTTGTAACATTGCGTTTCAAGACTATCAACAAAAACATTTACGGGGTTAACATTATCTCTAATTGATTTGAAATTCAATTGGTGCTTTCGACTATAAATTTATTGTTAGTTTATTGTTTCTTAACCAAATTTTGTGGACATAGTAAAGACATTTCTAAAGATTTCTTTACTGCATAAGCCCTTTTCGACTCTTTTCGATACACACCTTCTCGTTTCAAATATTTTCCTGATTTAAAAGCATACCTTCCTGTTAATAAAAATTAAAGATAATCCACTATAGAGAACTTATCGTCAAGAATCAAAGATTTGGAAAGGAGGTTTTTACAATATGTATAATGGTGGTCTGCGTAATTTGAAATAATATTGTTTCCAACTCCCGAGGTAGATACTTATGTTGTCACGATTAAATGAAATAAAATTGTCTTTAACCCTCGAGATAGATACTTACATTGTCATGATTAAATTGTCGGAATAATAGAAAATTAATCTAAAAATCAATCATCGTTTATATTAAAATAGATGTCTATTTATGTTTCAGATTTATAAATTATTATAGATGCAAATTTGAGTTTATGATTCAGAAGAAACATTTGAAAATACTTGGGAAATATTAAGTTATGAGAAATTTTAATCAAGGTTGAGAAATAAACAGGAATTTCACATAGTGATTATGAACGAAGTTTATAATCGATTTAATTTCTATTTGAATTGTACTGACACAAGCATCAGATAGTACAGAATATACTACACCTAAAAGAATGTAAAAGGACTATTAAATAAACCTCATTTTAGGAGTCTGAGATATATTGATTTAAAGTCGCAGCTGGAAGTTAAACTTTATGGCGGTACAGCAACAAAGAAATATTAATTTCAATTAGAATGGAGGTTCAAAGACTTTTTAGAGTGTTATTTGATTTATTCATTTATTTTTGAATTATTACTATAAGAATGTGCTCCATGTTAGTGACTTTTATAGTATGTTCATACAGGGCATGCACATAAAAATATTAGCAAAGGTTTTGCAAGAAAAGAGCTTTATTATTAAAAAATAAAATAAATTCTGACAAATAATAACAGAAAAGTAATAAATTAATATTTGATTCAAGTATTCCATAATGTGTTTACACGTTTAGGGACGTTTGATGATATTACAGTTAAATTGTTAATTACACCATGGTCTATTTTTCTCAGATTTCTCTCAAAGCTATTCGCAATTGTTCAGTTTGGAGACCAGGGTTTATATTTTTAACATGTCTGAGTTCTAAGTTAGTCGGGGAAGGCGCTATTTTGCTTTTTCCACCGGGCTGCGATTTTTGCAGCGTGAAGTGGAGTTATCTTATTACAGACTATTTTGCTGGAGGGTCTGAATTCTTCATTGGTAGATATGCAATAAGCGTGTTTCCAATAAGTCGTAATTATTGGCATTAAGTCTATCTGTAATTATAACGATATCACCTCTTCCGCCGTAACAAATAGCTATGCATGGAATTTTACTCGTTCAACAAATTTTACGAAATTTGCACATATGGCACACATTATTTGTGTTCTGATCTCCGCCAAACCCATTATCGCTTTTTTACATCAAATTGTTCTAAGTAGTATTTATCTTTAAAGACATCAAAACGTCAGAAGTCTAACGGGCGATCTTTTATTGTTCATGTCTAGTCTAAGCGCTACTTTACATTATTTGCTGTGGGTAGTGGTTCCTTGACTGCTAGTCTTCCATGGTATCCTTCTTTACGGAGCTTCCTTTTCACATTTTTCGTACTGATACTTGCGATTGCAGAAAGCCATGGCACATTCTGTGTTTTAGGATATTTGAATTTCACGGGCAACAACACGTTTCTTGCTTTTTGAATTTCTTTTCGAGGGTCCTTTCCTCATTTTGGGTACTGTTTTACTACCTTTTGAGGAATTAGTCACGCTATTATGTACTACATTCTTAGATAGTTTGCAATTTTTTTGTCAGATTTCCTCATGTAAATGGAGAAATATTACGAACACCTCCTGCTTTAGGCGTTGTGATCGTATATAAACTGTTACATATTACACCTGCCTACCCCTTAGTAGCACTCCATCCCATTTCGTTGTAGTTAAACAAACTAAAATGTATTTGTGTATTTACTTAAAATTTAAATGTGTTCATATTCTTATGTCTATTCACCGTATATATGCGTAACAGGAACATCTGAATTTAACCAAAGTTTTACTTATAGAAAATGCTACTACAAAAAGCTTCTGTAACTTCACCATTTGAATAGAATACTTTTCCACTTAAAATTTTAGAATGCTGCAGACAATTTAAAATCAAAGAGGACTAAATTAGGTCTGCATGCTAGTTATAGAATAACTGAAGTTTATTTGTAGCTTTATGCGTTTCCGAGGTAGTATAAAGACGACAATAAATAAAACCTTGTTTACTTCTTTAATACCTGATCATCTACATTCATATACTATGTAATTGCAAGACATTAATAAATAAATAAATTTCGTTTTAATCTGATTAGATCTGAGTTTTTCGTTAACTCTGTTAACGAAACATTCAGTTTTTACTAGATTAAAGCAAATTTTTGGTGATAAAGGGTCTGAAGATTTGTTAAGTATTAAACTGTATATTTCTACTGAACAAATATTCTAAATGAACCTATATGAAGTGATTATTGCACATTTATTAACCTATCTTTCTTTTAAATTTATGAAGTTGTAACCACGCGATTCTTTTATCAGGTAGTATGTAGAAAAACAACAGGACTTCGTTAAAGCCTAAAATGCAATTTAAGTCAACTTGAATTTATACCGGAGAGCTATTAAAGTAAAGAACATGCAATAAAGTTATTAAGTACCTCAAGATAATTTTAAATTTAAACTTTAAATGAGGTTAAGGCAATTTATTGAAATGTTAATGCAAATTAGCATAAGTGATAAACACGCTCTTTTAGTAGTGGTTATTAATACATAGCTGTGAGTAATAAGTCTGTGAAATAGATATGCCGTAGAATATAAAATGAAATTTATAATTACAATAGACCCATCGTGTAAAATCAAAGTTACAGCAAACGTTCTAAATACTTTGCAAAAGTCTAAATAATTATCATTTTAATAACTGTTTTCGTTCATGTATATTTTCCATTCTCGATTTAATATTTGATGCTGATTTCGGGGCCTCATATATAATTATATTATTTTATGAATTTCAACCACATTATACAAGGTTAGTCTAAAAGAATGAACCAATTTCATGGCGCAAGAGACGATTTCGAAAGTTTTGAATGGCTACCATACAGGTGCTGTAGTTGCGTTGGTCCATAACATCTCTCAGTTATTTGTTTACACTTGAAATGACAGGTCGGCCACAAAAGGCCTTCCGCGTTCTAGAATTCTCGAAAACTATTTTGGTTGTTGCGGTACAATATGCTTTTTTAAGGTGTTTCGTATATTTTTGAATAATTTCGTATTTTATTAGATATCGTAAGTATATTAGCAACAGTTCTTCCTTTCGACTTATTTTTAATTTTAAAAATACTCCGAAAGCACAAGAAATTAAGTCAAGGGAATAGGCAAGATAATATTGGGTCTGGGAAAAAGTTCGTGGCGTTTTTCCCGATAGATGGCATTGGTTGCCGATAACTAAAGAACAACAAGTTACAGCGACACCACCGACGGCTCGTTTTTTAGATGACCTTCCGAACGTTAGTTTGAGCGTAGAAACATTGTAATCGGTGCAGTGGTTGGAAAGTTATTCGCACTTGAAAATGGAGAAGAATAATGAGAAATTTCGCTATATTCTGCAATATTATTATGATAAGGGGAAGAACGCTGCGCAGGCTTGTGATAAAATTTGTGCTGTGTACGGTGAAGGTACTTTATCGAAATCTGTTGCGCGGAAATGGTTCGCTCGCTTTCGTTCTGGAAATTTCAATGTGAAAGATGAGTCACGCTCCGGTCGTCCAATCACTGAAAAATCTGATGAAATTCTTGAAAAAGTCCAACAAGATAAGCATATCAGCAGTGTCGATATTGGCATGGAGCTAGGCATTGACCACAAAACTGTTTTGAACCATTTACACAAAGCTGGTTACAAAAAAAAGCTTGACGTATGGGTTCCTCATGAGTTGGGCGTGAAAAACATGATGGACCGAATTAACATCTGCGATGCGCTGCTGAAACGGAATGAAATCGAGCCGTTTCTGAAACGTTTAATAACCGGAGATGAAAAATGGATTACGTACGATAATCGGAAGCGTAAAAGATCGTGGATAAAGGATGGTGAGCCGTCACAAGCGTTCGCTAAGCCAACATTGACGCCAAAAAAAGTGATGCTGTGTGTATGGTGGGACTGGAGGGGAATCGTCCACTACGAGCTACTTCCAACTGGTCAGACGATTGATTCTCAACTCTACTGTGCACAACTAGAGAGATTACGCCAGGCGATTGAAAGAAAACGGCCCGAATTGATTAATAGGAAAGGTGTTGTCTTCCATCATGACAACGCCCGACCACACACTTCTTTGATAACCCGTCAAAAATTGAGAGAGTTTGGTTGGGAAGTTTTGATGCACCCACCTTACAGTCCGGATATAGCACCCTCTGACTATCATCTGTTTCGATCTCTGCAGAACTCTCTCAATGGAATTAAGTTGGTTTCGAAAGAAGCCTGTGAAAACTACTTGATTCAGTTTTTCGACCAGAAACCACAGAAGTTTTTCACCGATGGGATCATGGATCTACCAAAAAAATGGCGAAACATTGTCGATAATAATGGAGCATATTCGGTTTAAATGAATTCGTCCACGCGCCATGCGGGGACCAGTTGAATTTTACTGAAAAAACGCCACGAACTTTTTCCCAGACCCAATATAAGGAGTATCGTGTTCACTGCAACTTGGCACGATGTCATGATGAGAAGTCCATTTGTTAGGCTACAATTCTTTTCTTTCCCTTCAAATAGAGCCTCGTAATCTCTATAGCATATTGTGTTACTTAATTGTTTGTTCTGGTTTAATAAAACTCCTGAGCCCATCCATGACATCTTCTCGTCCATTTTTAAATCTCTCATGTCACTTGCACCTCGAATTTTCATTGTATGTCACTTTCTTTGCCATTTCTTTTTTGTAGATTATTTGACTGTGGTAATTTCCAAAGAACAGCAACATCAACTTAGCTTATCCTGCATTCCTGCAGTATTACCCGCATCCAATAATATGCTATGTTGTTGGAGTTACCTTGTCCTCTGTAATAATAATAATATTCCATGCATTCACATTTCCAACAGCTTAATGCTAATTGTAGGGGTCTTTGTCAAACCATGATTTATTATTACGCCCGCTTTCGTGATTCAACTCAAGTTTGACTTTAAGACTTTGTTTGTCAGCATTCGGTTGAACGGGGAAGGTAAACTTCGAAAAAGCTTCGCGGATAGCAGGTCATCGGACATCAACCCGAGACCCTTGATGTGATGAGCCAGCGACTTACCACAGAGCTGGTGATGCCTCGCATTCTTGCATGGTACGACGACCATTACTGTACCCGTACTATACAATCAGCAATGAATGTCTCTTTTATCATTATATTTCCTACAATCTCCAGCTTTCTTACGATTTTCTCCACTAATATAGATTCTCATGCTCGTATCCACGCCTTCTTCACGAGTACGTTCTGCATTGAGCTTTAATCCGTTTGTCTGTTGATACTTGTCTAATGCATTTAGGTACTCCTAGTATAGGTTCCGATTCAGTATATAGAGCGACCACTTCTTCCCTGAGAAACTAAACAGGCTCTCTGTTTTCTCTGATTCCTCAAAATCAGGCACCTGTAGTGTTTTTACTATAATATATTCCGATGTTCTTGTTCGCTGAGTTCATTCCCATATTAACCTGGGTGCAAGTTTAGGTCCTCTCAATGCTTCCAGTGCTCCCAGAGCATCCCGACTATTGGACTTATTTTCGGAGAGTAAACACTCTTGTCCATATGTTAAGTGTTGCAACTGCATTTTGATACAAAATTTAATATTAACACGCTGCTATAAGTTCCACTTGTCCACTTTATGGTAAGGTGCACCCCCAGGTACATATTACCTTCTCAATAGTGATTTAGTCTGTTGAGGGGTATCAGTTGAAACGCATATGATTTCTCGACAATTGCATCATCGATTATTCCAGGTACTAAATTGTCGAAGAGTCGACAGACAGTAGCAGTAGTTGAGCCCTGAAGATGTCCCATATGAGTGGGTACGAAACATCGGTAGTTATACCAATGACGCGGTTCTAGCTCGGAAGCTCAGAAGCAGATAGTATGGACCACGACCGCAGAAGTTTCCGTACCAGATTAACTAAATAAAAGTTATTTAAACCTTGTCACAGTGTACCTAAGCTTATTAATTATGAAAAATATTTAAACGAGTAAAATATCCAACGTATATATGTTGAACGGTAAAGGTAAATGTTACAGTTTTAACTACACAAGAAATCTAGATGGTCATACAAAAAACTATAAGCAATTTACGTCAGAATTGTGAATAACAAAAGAAAACAATAATATCGATGAAACACAATATAATAAAATCATAATGCAAGATTAATTACTGAATTTATTTAATTCGATAGGGAAAGAACAATTAGTTAAAAAAACTACTTTCAAAGAATAATATTCTCCAAAGTGCATTGGGTACAATTAACCCGGGAAAGAGAAACAAGTTAACTAAATTAATTTTATTAAGAATCTTCACATGTAGGAAAAAATTACATGAACTGTAAATCACAAACTAAACTGCTTAAAAAGAAACACAAGTAAACTATCTAACTTTACTACGTCGCAATTTTGGAAACTTTGATTGGTGTGCGGTAGATTCCTGTTTTTTATCAGTAAATAATCTCGGTGGAATATAAGGTAAGCATTAAAAAAACACCCGCATATCTAGGAAAAGCAAAGTAACAGAAATTAATACCCGTCGTTAAAAGTGAGAAAAAATTCTGACTTTATAGCGATGTATTTTTTCTCTAAAAATATAAAACTACACTTGCTCCTAAAAAAGAATCTATTCGATCGTATAGATCGTCACGAATAAGATATAAAATTAAATTTCCCCGTCCGAAATATCGCAATTGTCTCCTAAGGTAGTGGAGGGCTTATTACTAACTTCACAAAAGGAAATGCCTGTAATAATTAGATATTTCTCAATTGCATCCTTCACGTCGTATATTAAATTTTTCTCGAACGTCCAGGCATAAAAAAGCGTTACAAAAAAAGTGAAACATAAAGTCACCTAGATGGTATGATTTAAAATATGTCTTACCAAATGGGGCCTTCGCAGAGTTAGAGAATTGCTAATACATACAAACGGGAAATTAATTAGAGAATTAAATAGGGGACGGTTAAAAATATTAGTAATAGCGAAAGAAAAGTTGTGGCTGAGATTAAAGTTATCGAACTAATGATTCTATAAAGAAAATGTGATAATATTTATTTTAATTTAACTAAGGTGTTATAGGCACGTAACAAACGATTATTGAACAAAGCTCAGAAAAAATATCTATTCATGTCCTTAATATGTGATAATGTGCATTTAGACCAGATAGTTCTTATCGTCTCATCTCATAATTTAAATCTACTAGGCAAATTTTACAACATATTAAAAAGGTTTATTAATGAAGCGCTGGGCATATTATAATTTAATTCCAAAATTTTAGTCATCCACAAAAGGTCAAACACTGCGATTGAAATTTCAGTAGAAATAACGAATTCAACCTAGAAATTTACACGATTTCCAGACTTTACTGTTATAATCACAGCAATAATTCCTTTGCTTTTATTTCCAATTTCCTCTCACTCCGCACGGCTATTATCACGTGCGCCATGGTGGCGCATTCAAGAGATTGCAAATATGATTTTGCGTGCGGTTTGAAATTATGGTAACGTTTCCGCTTAATTTGCAACTGCGTCTCTGATAGAGCACCCATTATGATTATGGTCCGTACTAAAAATAAGCAAAATCGGAACACTCGCGCCGCCATCGCCATCATTAGATAAAATAAATTGTTTTTTATCAAGGCTCGCATGGCTGTCGTACATAAATCAACAAGGAACACCATTATCCACACGAACCGGTGTCCTCTCTAACAATTTATTTTGATGTCCACTTTATAAAATTGTCTCGTATTTCGGTTTACAGTGGTGCGTAGCACGAGTGCTTTCAAGTACATGGTTATACATGCACGTGTTCAGTTGCGGTTTATTTAAATGCAAGAACTTGGAAAACTGCGCGTACACCAAATATTGTTTGGCTTTCTTTTGTTTTCTCCAATTTCTTAACTTAAAATGTATTTTTTTGCCATAATTAAATTACGTGTACTTTTCGAAGAGGTATTTTGCTACATATTTAGAAGTCTGCTACACATATTGGAATTATAATATTAGGTGTAGAACTAAAATGAAATACAATATAACCCAATATAATTAAATACGATGCAATTATTACCTAAATATATACTTTATTCTTTTGTGTTTCGGTTTTTTTGACCAATAAGGTGTAATAAAACAGTTTTCACGACGTTTCGGCCCGGTTTCCTTCCTTCTTAAAGTTACTTATTTTTTGTTTTAACTTGTAATACATCGGTTTCTGTTCGGTATATTTCTAGGTCCTATCAAGACCTTGTCATCACCATATTTGTATAGTAGTTCTTATAGTATTGTAGTACCATGTTTAAAATTTTCCAATTGCCTGGTATGGATTTTATAGACAAGTGTGTTTTATAATAGAAAACAGAATAAATTAGATAAATATAAAAATGCTTTTGGACACGTATTCACTTTAATCTAATCTATCTCTTCGGAAAAATAACAGTTCTTTTCTCTTACTGTGATAACTTATTAAAGAAATGATGAATTACAAGATGATTTTTAAAGAAATTACAAGTCTTTATTCCGAGGTGAATTAAAAAACTCTTCTACCTAGCCATGAAACTAAAAACTTACGATTTCTTGATAATTTTATTTTTCAATGTAATTTCAACTTCAACCCTATTGCATCACATGTCCTGCAACGATTTTGTTCCATCAGAAAGAAATATTTTTCTTGCTTTTCAAAACAAGCATCAATATCGTTTCTTATCTGGCTATGGTCTAAAAAACGACGACTTCCGAGGAATTTTTTAAGCTTCTAAATAAAAAGTAATTGGACGAACAGTCAACTCCAAATTGCACTTGCGGAAGATGAGTTGGATTTTTTACTTGGCTACCCTGAGCACTGGTGCATTGTTGGGAACAAGGAACGGCCTCAAACTGTTACATCAATCATTTTTGAATAGTTTCAGGAGAATTCTATTCTTCTTTTCAACAATTTGCTGAGATAAAACTCCTTTGTTGATAAATACTACGTATCATAAAGTAATGAACGAACTGAAGTCAAATTTAGTGCATAAATTGATGCTGACGCTACTGAACGTAGCTAAGCAACGCATAATAAAGTTGTTCTTTATCATGGCTAGGTAGATTTTCTTTTCTTGTTTCCCTCGTATTATTATTACTATAATTAAATTTGTTTATTAAGTTTTTAAATTACGGTAACACATTGGTATAAATTTCTTTGGAGTACACGCTACCCATAATGAAAATGCGAAATTAACATTATTTATGTTGCACTTCATAACAACTTTATAACACAAATGTCATATGTTGCAGCCATGTATAAACCTTTTACACATTTCTAAAGACCCGTGACATATTTAAAATATCATCATATGAATTATTTATTTGGGTCAAATCCGTTTAGTTAGAAAAGTGTACATATTTATTTGAATAAAACAAGGAAGGCAAGTATCGAATCCGCAGATACATATCTTTAAGTTCGTACTTATTGCAAACATATTTAAAGCTGCTGTTACTAATGCTATTAAAATGTGAACAAATGTGTAGATCAACTAAATTACATAAAAGAACTTTTACTGTGAGAAAGACAAAATACCACGTACAACGTAAGTCGAAGTAAGAAACATTGTGTCGGAAATATCTCAAGCAATTCCAAGAAAGTCATCGTAATTTGCAAAAAGCAGCGAAATTAAGCTGTTATTTAAATTAAAAAGTTTAATGCCTTAAAGTAATAACTAAACTGAATACAGGGTTCATTAGTGAAGCGGGACAATTTAAAACTACTGTTAAGTTAGACTTGCTATTTTATTTTTTAAAAACAACACTCGCCGATGGACATCACTACAATCTACTCACTCTTGTAGTTTTATTCCAAAATTTTCCATTACTGATACGTGCAATTTCTTGAATTCTTAATTTTAGTTCCGCTAACGATTGCGGTCGTTCAACTTACACCTGGTTCTTGAGCCACCCCAAAGAAAATGTCGTATGTTAACAAATCTGGCGGTCTAGCTGGCCAAATAATGTCTCCATTTTTTGACATTAAATGGTTCGGAAAGAGTTTCCGTAAAGTAGCAATAGACACATGAGCAGTATGACTGGTAGCACCATCTTACTGTAACCACGTAATCTCTGGAAATCGAACCAGTTCTAGTATCAAAAATGTTGTGACCATGTTTGTGTAACGATCTGCAATAATGGTTGTACCATTTTCTCGTTCGTTTTCAGAAAAGAATGGTCCAACAATGTCAGATGATCAAAAGGCACACCATACGTCACCTTAGGACTATGCAAAGATTTGTCATGAGAGCGAAGCGGGTTTTTAGCGTCCCAGTATCGACTGTTTTGTTTATTTACATTTAGATGATTTCGTCACCATCCAAGCGCTGCAACATTTCTTGACAAAAATTCATTCGAGATACCAAATAAGCTTCTTGTAATTCTTGAACAATTTGAATCTTATAAGGTTTAAAATTTAAGTCCTTATCTAAAATTCGTCGCATCGACGGTTCACTAGTATTCAACGACACTGCATGTTTCTTCGCAGAAGGTTTTGGACTACTTGTTATGGCTTTTCGAACATCAATCAATGCTTTCTGCTTTCTAATACTTTTTGCTGCTCCTTTATGTTTTAAATTTAAAGCAAACCCAGTTTCTTCGAACTTTTGTACCCATACATTAAATGCGTTGATAGACTGCATCTGCGCATTAGGCGGAATATTGTACTGAGTGCGAAATAACCTCACAGTTGTCACCGTTTTTATAAAACACTTTTGCACAGAAAGCGTTCTGAGCACCTAACCACTGCTCCATGTTTACTAAATGGCTTTAAATGACTGACAATTTATCATTAACTTCAGCGTCCTCACCTAAACGTCAAGTGATTAACAGAATTTTTAAATTTTCCCGCTTCACTGACGAACCCTGTAATAAAAATATCAATAATCAACTATTGTTAACCAGTTGTGTAGTTGTTTAAATATTCTTAATATGTGAGGAATTTAAATGATTGTTATTTGGGAAAATAATTAAATTTTCTGTAATTGTCTGACAATTACAAATAATATTTATATCAATAGCTGTTAATATTTTTTAAATGAAACAAGAGATTGTTTTGTTTGCTCAAGATTTTCTTGTCATATTTTCGTATATAATTCAGAGAAGTTAAATAAGACACTCGTGCAGTTTGAAATGCTCAATAAAAAACAAATTACTTTATAATGCAGAAGAATCTAGACAAAAGGTATTTTTTATATTATTTAATTTTATTTTATCAATCAAATAAAAATGAAATCATGCGATTACAACAACTATAATATATTATTATATATTTATAATATAATATTATAAATTTTGTCCAACAAAGCATGTATCTGTAGCAGCAAAATATATTGCTTCAGCAGTAATTGAAGAGCAACTATAAGCCATTTTTGAATAAACACAAAAACCAAGCAGTTCAAAGATGAGACGAAGCAAACTACAAAATGCAATAAAAATAATAAAAATGGCCGAATTTCATCAGAAAACGTTATAGAATGCCAATAGTATCGTTGCAGTAGCGTAGAGAAGAAACTGTTTTAATATTTTGTCAGGTTTAAGTGTAGCCATCATTATACAGCATCAAACATATGTTTGAAGATATTTCTGTACAGAAAACAAGCTCTGTTGTTGAGGATTGGTGCAAGCCACTAACTGTTTTTGGATTCTATTTGCCTCTAAATTATCCTGTCAGCAAGGAATATTTAACGCGTTTGTTTAACCTACTCGGTCATAAATTCTTAGTTCGAAATGTTTTGGAATCAAACATTTTCGGAACAAGCAGTACGAAAACTTTTTGATCACACCGTATATATCAATAGAATTCATACATTATGTAAATCTAATGATTTAATGTACAAAGAATAAACATGGTCATAAACTAAACATTCAATTTACGAGTATGTACTTGTTTGTTCTCCCAAGTTATTGAAAATAAGGAAATCAAACATTTTGGAATTGGAAAAGGTTAATTGAATATGTCAAACCCTTGTGTTTCTAGAAGTCGACATTTAAACAAGAAGGAAAGTTTACAATTTAAGTTCACATCCTACGCGAACAAAAACATTTTACTTACAAATTCGGCAAATTAGAATCTTTGAATTATTAATTTCTGGGTGTAATGTTTTTAAGATAATTATACATTTATTAGTACAGTCAAAATAACAGCGCAAGAAGCGAAAGAGAATTCGATTTACTTTATACATTTATATATGTATATATATATATATATATATATGTATATATATATATGTATATATGTATATATATATATATATGTATATATATATATATATGTGTATATATATATATATATATATATATATATATATATATATATATATATTTATGTATGTATGTATTTATTGTGTGTCTGGTTTATAAAGTCTTCCTTTCTATTTGGTGGTAATACCTGCGCAGATGTTTATAATCGAATTAAATCACTTTGCATAATAAAAGTGGTCGCGATTTTAATTCGGAAATATTCCGGTCTTCCTACAAAGACTGCCATCTAACCATTACTTTGATTACAGGAAAGTACATGCCCGGGAAGTATAAAAGGAAGCGTCTCGATTCCAGTGCGAAAACATACTTTTAATCTAGTGTTTGATGACACCACACCGCGACTGTGGTGAGGGCGTTTTCGTTGTTGCTTTCGCTTCATCCTATTCGCATTTGACCGCAATGACATTCCCGGAGCCAAAGTTGACGTGGCGCGAAATAACAATAGAGACCGAAAACTCACAGGGCGTTTGTTACCGTGTATAAAGGAACGTCACGAAAATGCTGATATATTTCGCAGCGGGCCTTATGAATACACCGAAATCCTGGAATTTTGTACTGCTTTCGTGACATTAAATAAATGATATACATTACTTTTTATCCAGTGTTTCGAAAGATTAAAGAAATCCCAATAATCCTAATAATAAGGCATTTTATCTAAATAATAACACAAAAGCATATGTGTAATAATACCATAAATTGGTAGATCAAATACTTCTGTGGGATTTATTTCAATTTTTTAATTAATTCCAATTATTGAAACCGTTTAGGACCATAATTAGAGGAATTTATCAGTAAATATTTTACCATTGTATGATTACACAGGCCAGCCATGAAAAACTGTTTTTATAAATTTGGCTCCCCTTTTTGTTTTTTGACGTGCTGAATCCGAAAATGAACTTTAAAATACCACAGGGCGTAAAGTTTCCTCGCATATTTACTTTACGTTATTTATGCATTGTAACATAATAATACCTGTTTTGAAGTTTTTAGGCAAAATATAGTTCAGAACATGTTGAAAACCTTTAGAGAACTTGGATGTAACATGAGCGTGAAGGTGCATTTTTTACACTCACATTTAAATTTTTTCTCTGACAATCTTGGAGCTGTAAGTGAGGAAAAAGGGGAGCGTTTCCACCAAGATACAAAGGAGATGGAGAAGCGGTATCAGTGGCGTTGGAATGTCAACATGATGGGAGATTTCTGTTGGACCCTTCTACGACCAACTCCAGAAGCGTCATATAAAAGGGAAAGCTACACTCGAACTTTTACCGTGGAGAGGTTAAGGAAATACAAAACTTTAGATTAACAAGCAAAAAACTGTTCATATTCAAACTTACACTACCATTGTAATAATAAAATTTTAAATGTTAAATGTACGTGGTAGAAAAAAATTGATTGAAAATTTGGATTCAGCACACCAAAATATATAAGAAACAGGTTGAAAAATATTTATTGGTTGGCCTGTGTTATGGGCCTTAAGAATACAAGTACAGGTTTAGCAGCTCATACTTGTTAACCCAATATTACAATTTTACTAAAATGATTTAATGGTGAGTCGAACTGAAGCTAATGAATTAGAATTTAAGTGCATATAATTATGCCCTGCAACTATGTGAAACTGAATTCGAACCTCATGAGGGAGCAGGAAACTTTTTCAAAAATCTCTACAACGTATATACGATATAAAAACAACAAAAAATTAGAATTTTTCAGTTTCATATTGTAAAAGCGTATAATGATACCCAATTAAAGCTTACCGCGGGTTACATTTAATATGTTTCCACAATGCAATTTATGACATTTTAGCAGACTTGAATACCACCACTCTCTGTAGTCGATTGGTAAGGCACATGCCCGATAAGACCAGGATATTTCATCGAAAGTTTTTGCATTCTATACGCAATATAAAAACGTTAAAACTTTAAAATTTTTTTAGAGTTGAATGTTTTTTATTATTTTGAAATTATTTCCCTTCAACTTTAACACACTTGGATCAATAGTAAATTGTCATTATTTCATTTTGGCAATGATCTTTCCCAAGATCTTAAAAACACTACTACGTTGCTGCGAAGTTCTTCGTGCCACAAAAAGTTTTTTTTTGGGAAAGGACAAGTTTGAGTTTCGCCATATTTGGTGCCTGATCTAGTGAAAAGGGCGGAAGAGCCACAATTTGAACTTTCAGTTGATCTAATTTCCCGAATCAGTATTCTAGATATCGCCGAATTTGCCTCAGTGGAGATTTACCTAATAGCAAATTTTGCGAAGCCGTTAACTTTCTAGTCGCGTACGAGCACAGACTTTTTATAATCAAATTCGTAATATAAGATTTAGTGTAATCCCTTGATGATTAAATATTTAAATATCATATCGTGGGAAAAATCAACATTTTTTATTGATCGTGATTGGTTTTCGTAAGAGTTTCTATCGAATTAAATTTCCCGAGACCAGCCTTTAATTATTTGTTATGTAAAGGTGAAATTATCTAATATAACTGTCATATGAAATTTCTTGGAACAATAAATTTGGTCCATTTTTAAAGTAATGTACATACAAATATATTTAAATAACTAACAATAATTGTCCTAAAACTCGGTGCTCTGCCTATGGCACTACACCGGAAGTAATGTACACTACAGACTAAAATTAATAAGCAAATTATTATAATAAATTATAAGTATAAAGAAACTTCTTTTTCATTTGCCGGTTGCCACGTGTTTAAAGCAATAACTTTTGAATGCTCCTCTTATAAAGAATTTTTAAGTTGCTTCGGTGTTTAAAAACTCCTCTTACGTGTTCAATTCACTTTTTTTCACTATTACGCTTTTCGTAAAGTTTATTATTCTGTTCATAATTTTCGTACATCACTGTATATAGTGTAATGTTTCATTTTCATATTAATCTCTTCTTTGCGACTTTCCATAAATTGTAACGTTTTCTTTTAGTTTTTTACTTACAAAAATTGATCAACTGATCGAACGTAGAATGTATTAGTTTAATAACTTCATTTACTTCAGGGTTGCGTACAACTAAGAAATAATTTTGTTTTACAATTATCTTGATTTTATTTTCAATTATAAACTGCTTTGGGGTTATTTTAAAATCAGTTTTGTATTAGTAATTATTCCATTACGATTATACTAATGCTATCTAGAGTTCTTCCTTTCACTTTCATTTCATATTATTTTCTGTAATTATTTCATACGGACTGTATTTTACCTTATTTACGGTATTTAATTAATTATCAATGATTTAACTGTCTTTCTATTTGATTTCTTCTTATTTTGGTGTTTTATAATCAATTGTCTTCTAGCACACGATCTCGTATTGATTATTATTTTCTTCCTCATCTTCTTTGTCCCACATAATAGATTTTAACTCGTAAACCTAAATGGGAAAACGCTCGAACCTTCTTGTGAAACTACTCAGTTAACATCTTGTAAGAATTTAAACTATTACTAGATGATGTAAACTAGCATTTGTATGTTGATATGAATAAGGTAAGAAGCAGTCAGATTATAATTGTCACGACCACGTGAAATTGATTACCATAATGGCAACTTCACAAAGAAAAGAATTTTCTGTGGCTCTCTACATTATATAGAGGTATGAGCTGAAACTAATTATATATCGTTGGACTAATTTTGCGTCTTTGTGGTACTGAATTTTTAGAGTCCTTGTTCTGGCGTTCTTTTTTTTTCTAGTGTTATATACGAACATTATAAGGAACGTGTAAGCCAGGCAATTAATCCTTAACCTTTTTGCAACTATAGACATCCCCGAATCTGATTGTATAAAGTAGGTTCTTTTTTTAACAGAAATATTAAAACAATTGATGACCTTGAATAGACAGTCACCAAAAGTACTAAATAATTCAAATGTCATTGGCCAATATAGAATAGTCCTAAGTGCCTTTCCTTTATTACTAGTATTTAACGAGTGTTAAATCAAGTAAAGAATTATTATTTCCTGTATTATCAAAATAATTAAGAAAAACCGACGCTTTTCCACGATTCATATATATATTCATATATATGTACATATATATGTATAGATGTACATATATGTAGATATATATGTCCGAATATTCTTTTCTGTGACTGAATCGTGGAAAAGCGTCGGTTTTTCTTAATTATTTTGATAATACAGGAAATAATAATTCTTTACTTGATTTAACACTCGTTAAATACTAGTAATAAAGTAAAGGCACTTAGGACTATTCTATAGAAAAGACCGGGTACATAATATTAGCTCCATCTGCTATATTTGCTTGTACCTTCTATGTGAGCAATAGCATTTAGTAACACTTTTATGAAGAGATGTGCCTTGATTCATAGAACCCTTATAACACAAAACGTAAAACAGTTAATTTTTGGCACTTTTGGTGCTTCCACTCTTCACCTGATTGGTTCCTTTTTTTACATTACAACTTAATAAATACATTATATTGGTATAATCAAAAGGGCACAAACCCTTATCACATTAATATTTTTGTCCAAAATACGTATTTCGATAGCTAAGATGTCGTCGTAAGTTGAAAAAATGAACACGATGTTAAAAAGGTTCCTATTTATACTGAATATAAGAGCTTAGCTGTTGAAATATTTGTTTAGGTTACAAATATTAATCTGGAAAAGGTCTTCTTTACATTTTTGATTATTTACTCAGCCACGGTCTCCAATGTATGGAATTTGCATTATATTAGTAAGTTTGAAAAACTCAAAAACATAGAACTGGTCATCTCTCTAAATTGCTGCTTCACGGTAAATAAAATAATGAAAACATTATCTAACAGTACGTGTATACGTATATTACTCCTCCAATTTAACTTGCTAATGTTCATTTCAAATCGAGTCGTCCTCGACACGTAAAGCCCTTTATTACGCCTACGTTTGTTCGAGGAACCGATTCATTAAATTTCTAATACCTGTTTTTTAATTGTAGATTGACAACTACACAAAAAGGTCCTATTCATATTAAAAACTGTTTTTCTTTTTAATGAAAATAATCGCCCAATAATGTATTTATAGATTAATCCCTTCCTTATGTTCGTAAATGTATATAATGCAGAACGAAACTATATTGATTTAGACAATAATCTGATTGCTGTTATACGGCAGAGACAGAGAGAGACATGTTTTTGTTAAAGGATTAACTTGAATCTCAACGCCGACACAAAAGTATTCATTATGGTGCTTTTATCCGGAAACGATTGCTATTTTATTTGTGTCGGCGTTGCGCAAATAAAATTAGATTCTAAATCCTCGAAAGATGAAAATTTGCAATCCCGAGCAATCCGCCGCACGACGAGTTCAGTTCAGTGCCGTACGAGAATCAAATACGAATGCATAAGATAAAAAGTTCTTTGCTACTGACTTTTCCCACTGAAATGAAATTTTACTATAGAATATGGATAGATAGGAACACCAGAGCACTTGCTTTTACAATAACAAGTTGGAAATTGTGTGTGAGCTTTTTTCTTCTGACGATATGAATAATAAGCTTTACGTAAATCCACCGGGACTTTTCACCCACAGTGTATAAGCTTATCCGTAGGAAAATGTGAATGTTCCACGAAATTGCTTTTTTTGTATTTGAATATAAATAAGTTGGTAATACTTTTAAACTTTAACAGTAATTTAAAAGCGATTTTACATGTAGATTAAAGTTATTGTTACCACCATTTTGTCTCTTTTTTTAGGATATTTTATATATAATATATTCATGTCGTAATACTGAATGATATTTATTCAATTTCAATTTCAGTTTATAAAAGGTGTTCCAATAGGACATTTCATTTTCAATAGCCTACCATTTTAACAGTTGTCATGACTCAATCTGTAACTCCTTGACAGATGACAAGTAAAAACTACGCTATTAATAAAAAATGGAACGATATTCGCTTTAACAACGCATTGAAATTATTAGAATTCACTACAAAAATGGTGAAAATTTCGCGGTCACAGTTCGCAAAACTAAAGGATTTTTGAGTCGTTGTGAAGCACCTTCTCGGCCATTGTGAAACCGGTGGAAAAATTTGAGCTGTTGGGACAAGTTAGTGATGTGAAGAATCGAACTCGTGCACGTAGCTCAAGAACAACTGAGAATATTGCTGGAAAACCCACATTTGTTCGTTTGTCGATCTTTGGAAATGGGCATTCCACAAACTACATTACACAGTATTTTGCATTAAGACTTGCCGACCTAACCGACCATCAACAACGTCGTATCCTTGCTGATTGGGTCCTTGAAATGCATCAAACTGATCCGGAAAATCATCTTGAGTGATGAGGCCCATTTTCACCTCGGAGGCTACATTAGCAAGCAGAATTGTCGTATTTGGGGCTCAGAAAATTAAAGAATTATTGTTAAAAAGCCACTCTATACTCAACGTGTGATTGTTTGGTCCAGTTTTTGATCTGGCGGGGTCATTGGACCTTACTTTGTCGAAAATAAGTCTGGAGTAACTGTTACGAAGAATGGATCTCACGATGATTAATGATTTGGTACGGCTGGAATTGAAAGATATTGATGTGTAAGATGTTTATTTTTAGCAAGACGGCGCTACGTGTCACACAAATAACGATACCATCGCTTTTTTGCGTGAAAAGTTTCCTGACCGTGTGATTCCTCGAAGAAGCGATCACAATTGGCCGCCGAGATCTTGTGATTTAACACCTTTAGACTTTTGTCTTTGGGACTACGTGGAATTACTTTATAACCTTAAGTATAATTATTACTTCAGCAATAATTCTATTCCAAAATTAAATTGCGAAAATATTTTGATTTTAATTTTAATTCTAATATCAAAATTTGAAGTACTCGTATAATGATAAAGGATATTCGATTATCACCATAATAAGTTACAAAAATACTGTGTAAATGACGTGTTTTGCAAATACATAGAACAGCTAAATATAAACAAAATTGTCGATTATTTTTAAACTGACTTCACAAAAGTTTTTGATAAAGTAATCCAATCTGTTCTGGTATCTAAGTTTTCTTCAATTGCATTTTTATGTAGCGCAATGAAATTGTTAGTAATATCTTTATAGTACACCTTATTACGTATACTATAACGGTTATTCTTTGAAATTTTTACAGCCTCTTCGGGACTTCCACATGGCTATAACTTAAAACTATTATTATGTAATAATGGTTTTAAGTTAAGTTTAAGTACTATATATATTATAATGATTACATTACAGTATATTATTAATGAAATGGGGTAAATATGAATCACATAATAGAATGACTATTAAAATTATGTAATAGCTTCTAAAATTACAGTCTTTTGTAGTTTTCTTTTTAAGTTTTATTATTATTTAATATTAATTAAATTATAGTACTAGGTCTTTAAAATTTACTAAATTAACAAAATTTATTGTTTAGTCTAGTTAATAACTTATATGTCAAATATACAATCTATTAGATGTTATATGTATTACAAAAAGGATGATATATTAACATTAATAGTTGATATTATGATATATTGGAATTTAATTTTATATAAAATCTAAATTGTAATAATTCAAATACTTAAAATGTATGCTATGCATTTCCATTTATACTAAATTTTAGCTAGAAAAGAATTTAATATTAACACAAAGTATATATTTATAAAAATAAATCATGGGTTTAGTAAAAACAAAATAGTGAAGGCACGCTAATTGGAGTTTAATAAGTCGATAGTCAGAAAAATTATAAAAAAAAATAATTTCATTGATAAAAGTAAAGTAAAAATTATATGAATAACTGGTGAGCATACCTTTTAAATTAAAATTCATCTTTACCTGTTTCTGTAACATACAACTCAAAAATACTTATACTTTGTACAAAACCTGAGACTTAAGAAGACTATATTTTATCCAATTCAAGGAAACATGTTCTTATATTCATTTATTGGAACAAATATTGTATTGAAGATTGAAGAATTCCACTTATAAGGTTGGATAACTATCATGTATTACCATTTGTTATAACCGAAATACGGGTCAAGATGTTCACCAAATTGTTGAGAATCCTGCCTTTTTATCAAAGATAGAAGAAATACTCATCGTGGCAAACAATTATTTCTTATGATTAAGAAAGGTACCTAAATAGTAATACACTGTATTAGACTTCAATTATATTCATGTAATAAATAGAAAAGATTTAAATAAAATACTCTTTTACATTCTAAAAGAAAAGCCTAAGAATTTTGATCATCCAATAAGGTAAAAGCATTCGTTTTTTCAAATTTGTTAAAATTTGTTTAAATTATAGTCAAATTTTTTACTTACCTTGAAGTCAAATTAATCTTTTCACAGACTTTTTTCTTATACATAAGTACATATATAGTTGCAATATTAGAGTATTTATTAATAATATTCTTTATTATTAGTGGTTTATTAGTTATTTCAGTTATATTATAATATACATACATACATATATATATATATATATATATATATATATATATATATATGTATGTATGTATTATATATATATATATATATATATATATATATATATATATATATATGTATGTATTCACTAATCTTAATAGCTAAGATACTTACGTATTTCCATCAGTTATATCTGATCATCATGTAATAAATTTTTTACAATCATTGTGCTATAGTAATAAGTTGAGACGGGTTAAAGAAACTCAATTTAATACATGTGGCATATAATTGCAAAGTAATATTATAAAAAAAGAACCCCAGTCAGTAACTGAACGTTATCAAGCACCAACTGTGGAAATATTGAATATTTTTTTTTGTCACATAGCTAGTACCTTAATCCAAACTCAGAAACAACATCAAGGATGTACCAATAATATTCGAATAATGTATGCTCATGTTTTCCAGTGACAACAAGTGCAGTGAAGACCATAACCCAAAAAATTAAGGCAAAGATATTTTAGACATATATGGGAAAAACGCCAAAATATTAAAAACATATCCAGACCTAATGTTGGAATTGTTGACATTAATACATGTTTTGAGGATGGCATCGTTCCTGAAAATATGAAAATATCTAAAATAATCCCTATATCTCTAGGCCTATTTCCTATTACCTACTATTTAAAATCTCCTAGAAGCAGCTTAGCTGTCTCGCCTAATGTCATTCCTAGACAACCTTCATTTTCCATTGATGAATATGGATTGTTTAGGGTGTTATGGAAAGGGCAGAAGAATGCACAGCATTAATGTGTAATTTATCGAAACGTTTGGTTGTGTTTCACGAAATATTCGATTTGAGAAGATGGAACGTTTGGATATCAGAAGGCAAGGACTGAGATTGTTAACTTAATTTCAATTACTTTAACAACAGAAGGCAAACGATAGTATATATGTAAAAATATAGAATACCACCAACAAGAAGGAACTTTAAATTAAGTTTCAAAGAGACGCTCTTTCAATGATCTGCTTCTTATCTTTTACATCTAAGCGATTTAAAATTCCAGATAACACAGGGTCTGGAAAATTGTTGGACATATATTTGGGTACAAGATTAGCTTGACGAACTCATGTTGACATTATCTCTGATCAATTATCCACTTCATTATACGCTATTAGAAGAATACGAAATATCATAAATAAAGAAGCTTCTTCAACAGCCAACAATGTACTCTTACATCCTCGAATGAGCTACGGCATTCAAGTATGGAGTGATTCAGCACATGCTGATGATATATTTATACTACACAAGAAAGCTCTCTGAAGAATTGAAAGCGTAGACCAGTTTGCTGTTTTGGCGGCTTCGTGATTGACCAACGCTGATTCTTATGACAATTTCTGATGAACAATTATTGACAGTAATTTTATGTGATAATTATTTGACCTATCCACATTTCATCACAAGTAATGATACAGTCCTAAAAGGAACGATTTCCTTATCGAATACTTAATGGTGTACAAATTTGCAAGCGCTCCAATTTCTGCTTTTCTGTCAATTCGTGTGGAATACATTTGTAAAGTATTTTCACCTTTCCAAGCGCTGCAAGATATCTTAAAGCCATTGATACACCTACTTCAAAATCAACAGCGTGTTTTTTAACAGTTATTGTCGAGTTAGCTTCAACTCTTGTCTTCAGAACATCTTTACAGAGGACGCTTTCAGTCCTTCCACGGCGTTCATTTTCTAAACCTATATCTCTTGATTTGAACTTTTCAAACCATCCTCTCACTGGAAATACCTTAGCTATATCATTCTCAAATGTTGTATGTATGTTGTGAATTTTAATGTTCAGCATAGAACTGAATATTAGAAAATTCAGTATAGCCACTTATAAAATAAGCTGTCCTATTATAAGTAATACAAGTATATTAACATGAAATAAACTTTTGGCAACGACCCCTTTTCGTTCTCAAAAATAAATAAAAATAGGCACTACAATTTAAACGTTGTCTTGTATTGTTTTAAAGTGATGAACTTTCAGGCCAAAATCAGCCACAACCCATGATATCGAGGACTAGCTGATGTAGTAGCGAATGATCATAGAACCAATGTGCTGAAACTAGTGGACATTGTAAAGATTTGACGTATGTGATACATGCTATGGGGGTAATTACTAATGAAAGAGCTCTCGACTAGATGGGTATCGAAATTGCCAATAATCTACCCAAGAAATCAAGTACTAAACCTTTTAAAGTAGATCGTAGAGCCTTTTTAAGGTAATTCTTCGAGCTTTTGCGACCCTTCGTAACTGTCGATGAAACTTAAGTCCATCATTCGAAACTAAACAATGGTCAGGAATTAATTTAAGCGCTCTGAAGATAATAATGACTTTTCCGTCAACCGGAAATGTAATGCACGTAATGTATTGTACATATTGTACATAATGTAATTGTATCGATTATTTTGAGAAAAGAGAGTTAATCATAGGAAGCTATTACCCAGTATTGCTAGGCAAATTAGGTGCTCAAATCAAAAGTAAATGGGTACAATTGCCAAAGAAAGAATTTTTATTCATTATGGCGATGTTTCAATTTATTAATTGCATAATTAAAATTGTTTGGTCTGCGTTATAAACCGCTCTTTAATTCCTAGTGATCTCTTCTTATTCCTAAAATCGAAAAAGTGGCCGACTACAAAAAAGATTTGAGTTAAACAATGAGGTATTGTCTGGAACTCATCCCTGTCTTGAGCGCCTCAAACAATATTACTTTTAGGAGGATATAAAGAAGTTTGACCACTGAATTCACCTAAATTAGTTTTAACCTTCAATAAACTATTTTGAGTTATTTATTGTCAATTTTTTTGCATTTTATAATGTCACTTTGAAAAAATACTAAATTACCCGGTGTCCAAATTTATTATTATTTTAGTAACGGATGGTATGCAAACTACTGCTATAGTAACACGTAAAAGCTCGTAATGTAGTATATTATGCGCCCGGTGTTTTTTCCTTTTTTCATTTTTAAGTAATTTAAAAATTACTTTTTTATTATAGCACTTACAATGTAAATTTCCTTGCCTCGGACTGTTATGCGTTATGATTGTGTACTCGTACTTCGGCAAAATTAAAGCTATATTATGCACCGCACATTATGGCGACTGAATTACGCGCATAACTACAAAAAGAAATGCATAAAAGTTTAAATTATTTTGCATGTTCTTACCTTTTGTAATAGGTTCCTTGGTTTATATTTTGAGAACTTTAATTTGTATATTCTGACTCTGTGACATTTACTGTTGTGCCTTTGAATGGTCATTGGAATTAAAGGTCACATCACCAACTTGCAACTTGAGTTTTAAAAATGAGAATGTAAAATGAATACAAATTTTAATGGGTTTTTGCTTATTACTAACAATTGAATATCAATGTATTGCTTAATATATATGTTTGTAATATTAGATCCTCGGGCTCTCCGCGACGTTGGACATAAATTCTCGAAAGAATCGGCATTTCGACGTGTCGATGACATCTTAATCATCTTCTTCAGGAGTTGTTTCGTAGTGAAACGTCAACTTGAAACTGGCTGCGACTCCTCGTAACTCTTCGCAATATTCTTTTAGTAAAAAAAGTACGTATACAGTATCTTCTTCAAGTTTCGTCAATACCAACGGACGATAATAAAAATAGACACCTGAATGAGATCTCTCGCGTTTATATTTACAAAAGGCTTGGGTCGTTCAAGAGCTCTTCAGTTTGTCGTATCTCTGAAGATGCCTTTTTTGTAAGGTGACAAGCCTTCACAGTATTTCAGGTTGACGCTGTGACTGCTCCTCCTGCTGCTTTATATATCGGCTCCACGCAATTCTTCGGGTTACATCGGTTTTGGTTTCGGTGTACTGCGATTTTAATGAGTTTTTAATGTGTTCTGGAACATTCGGTCCAGGTTTAATCATATGTCACATATGTCATTATAATCCCATTAAACCTGGACCGAATGTTTCATTACGCATTCATATATATATATATATATATATATGGTAAGGACTGTATAATCGACCGTACTCTTAATATCTTAAACGTAACTACGATATTATCAGGTGCATCGGTCTGCTGAACAAAGACTCAAACAATTTTAGTTTTCAATACTCTATACTTCGCTGCCAAACCTTTGCAGCTTCTTCAGGAGTGTGAATTAAAAGGAATTACACACTGGTTAATTAAAATAGTCGTATAAATAATTTTCAATTTTAATTTTAAAATACATTGTGAAATAGAATAAAACAAAACCCAGTAAAATTAGTTTAACTTATTTTGTCCGTCCGTAAAACTGTACACACACACACACACAAATATATATATATATATATATATATATATATATATATATATATATATATATCATTAAATTACATTAAGCTTTAAAAATTGGATTGATTTAAAACAATAGAAATTTATTTCTTATGTATGTGTATGTTAGTGAATAATTGTCATTGCACACATACTTCTTTTGATTTAATTTACGTAATTATCGTCTGTTTATACTTACTATTTTCTACGTATATTATGGAAATGTAATTATATATAAACTATTGTATTTAGGCCAGCTAGCCAAATATTCAAGTTTGGAAAAAGATAAAAGTTTGAGGGATCCAAGTCTGGCGAATAATTTGGATGCGCATGAAAACACTCGTTTCTTCATTTAATGGGACCTTTGGTTTGCATTGCATTTGAAAATAATGCCTAGTATTCATCGGCTACCGTTCTACCTTTTTGAAGACAATCGATAAAAGGGATCCCCCTGCAGTTCTATCAGTCATAACTTTTATGGAAGAGTGTATAGGCCTTGTCTTCTTTTGAGCTAGCCTCACTCTACTCTTCCGACTAGTGCTTTATTTCGGGTGTATCCAGGGTTAATTAATCGCTATTATTTGGTGCCAACAGTCTTCGGATCTATCCTGAACTCTTCTAAATTGATGATCGAATTTTCTGGTTTTAGTTTTAGAGCAATTCTGTTCCTTTGTCATTCACTTTTTAATATAACACACCCCATAAAACACAACGTAATGAACGATTTAAAGTCAAAATAAGGCATAAAAGTAAAAAAATGTTACTCAGCCGGCTGATAACTCAGTGGTAGGTCACTGGCTTTTCAGACCTGTGGTTTCGGGTTCGAGTCCGATGACCTGCCGTCCGAGTAGGTTTTTTAGAGGTTTCCCTTTTTCGCTTAAGCGAATGTTGACAGACAAAGTTCTTAAGTTGCAACACTAGCGAGAGCGTGATAATAATTCATACCAAATCCATCTGTAATTGGCGTTAAGGAGGGATACGAAGGTATGGATTATTATTATTAGTATTACTATAGAACATTACCAGTTAATTCACAATCAATTGTCTCTGTCAAAACTACGTACAATAATTATCATTAATGCATATATTATAAATTTTTGAGGTACACATATCGTTAACATACTATCGTTGCTACTTCTTATTAATTTTATTTTACGTTAGTCCGAATTCTCCCCTTTTTCAAATTTATATATAAATATATTTTTGTAAATTTAAAATAATCATTGCTTTTTTTGCATTTAATTCCATTGTTTGGGTTTAATATGTCTGTATGTATGTAGAAAGGAAAAGAAATTTAATTAAAGCGACTAATTACATCATTATATATAATTAGATTTCATTAAAATTTCATTACTTTTATTCTTTCTTTTATGATTTAATTATACCAATCTCTTTAGCTTGTAAAATGAACACCGCTACATTTTTAAAGTTTATTTCGTTTCGATTACCAACAACGTATAAACAATTCCATGAAAAAGTATAAATACAATAATATACCGGTGAAGAGGCTGTCTCTTCTTTCTTTACAAAAAAGAGTAAAAGACGAGAACGGCCAAGGTCTTTTTATTTCATTAGTGGAAATGTTTCATTTAGTCCACACTAATTGTTACCTTACAAAAAAGGCATCTCCAGAGACACGACAAACTGAAGAGCTCTTGAATGACCCAAGCTTTTTGTAAATATAAATGCGAGAGCTCTCATTCAGGTGTCTATTTTTATTATCGTCCGGTGGTATTGACGAAACTTGAAGAAGATACTGTATACGTACTCTTTTTTTACTAAAAGAAAATCGTAAACCAAAAACAATTGCTTACCTTTTTTGTTTTTTTAATCAATTATGGACGTTAGTTATTGAAATGAAGTCACCCGATAATGTAATCTCTTTCATAGTATTAAATGAAATTGGATATACAAAATAGATAACTTAACAAAATATATACAGTCTATCCGTTATATAGTGCACATCGAAAATAATTTCTTACTTGGATACGTCAATTTTATTCATCAAAGGAAAACCTTTTTTCTTGTTTTCATTTTTTTAAAACTTTTGATGTGTTTCTCCATTGTACATTATCGATCTTTTTTTATTAAGGGATTTGAGAAAGGCCATATTTCCTAACATATAGGGTAAAAGAAGTAACATGTTTCATTTCAAAGTAAAACCAAAGTAATTTTACCAAGAGCTACCAAAATGACGTGATGACGTGACCTTTAAATTCTACATTAACACAATATGTTAATTCTATCACAATATCGAAAACTAAACCAAGTTCAGACATTACGGCTTACAGACTTTTTTCACTAAGTAGGTACTTAAGTAAATAGCTTTGTGTCGACCGAATGTTTTATTTATATTTAAAAATGCACAATTACTAGATATTATAGAATAATAGGCGAAAATAATAATTCAAAAAGACATGCGAAACTTTGGTTACTACAAGAAGATACAGGATCAATTAAGTAAGCAAAAAAAACCAAATTTACTAATGGGAAATGAAAAAACAAAGGTTCAAGGAAAAGTTCCAAATTTATTGACTACACCCCACATATTAAAAATATTAAAAGCACGTCAATAACAAATTTATGAAAAGGAAAAGTTCAAAAAATGCAATAATGAAACCACTCATAATTGATAGAAAGTATGGACAAAACCTAAAAACAATATTAAATGTTATAATTCCACTAAGACAGAGGAGGATTATTTGTGATTAAAAGGTATGTTAACAACAATACTATAATAGTATTAATTAAATTCAAAATCAAATACTGATTACAAAAAAGGAAAATTTCTGCTATTCAATAATTTTTCAAGTAATAAACTTTTTGCTGACAATGATACTAATATCGAATTTAAATTATATATACGAGGCGTGCTTTCTAAGCAAGGGCCCTTTTAAAAACCAAGTTTATTTTCAGATTCTACATACATTTATCCATTTTTCAACAACACTTATCAAACTTTATAACTAGATTTTGAATACCCTCTTCATTGAAACTTGCCGCCTGTCCCGATAACTAAGAGCTTATTGCTATTTTCACGTCTTTGTCATCGTTGTAGTGATTACCGCCGAGATAATGTTTGAGATAGCGGAAAAGATGGAAATCGCTTGGTGCAAGGTCGGGCTGTAGAGAGGTGGTTCAAAACTTAGCCAAAAGAGTCCAATAAAGCTCGGATCTGAGCTGCAGGGTGAGTTCTTGCACTGTCATGGAGTAGCAAAATACCCTCTGTTAGCATACCGCGTCTTTTGTTTTGAATCGCTCTGCGTAGCTTTCGCAGGATTTGGCCGTAGGCTACCGCATTTATGGTAGCTCCGCGTTGCATGACATCGAGCAATAAAACACCATGCCTATCCGAAAACACCTTTCGCTGGGACAGAGTCTGCTTGGCTATGACCCTTGCAGGAGAGTGTGTGCGTCTCCACTCTATGCTCTATTGCTTCGACTCAGGCATTATATGTGAAACCCACGTTTCGTCACCTTCTTCGATATAAAAAAAAATTCAGTGAACACTCAAATCTTTTGTTTCTATGGTCCTCCGTTAGGAGTTTATGGACCCAACGGGCGCATGGTTTTTAAAATTTAGCTTTTCAGAAATAGTCTTGTACAGCAAGACAATTACAAATTTGATGGTGAATATCTGTAACAGATATGTTTCATGACAAAAAACGTATCACTGACCGTACCTCGCACGAGGCGGGCGAATCGATAATCTTGAACATTTTAAAGACATAGAATAGACTATACAGGTTACCTACACACCTGAAACTGAGCACAGTTGTTCCCAAGGAATGCCGGATCACGACGCAAGCTCTATTAGTGTATACAACAAAACGGCCTTTACTTATAAAACACGCCTCATATATACCAGAAGCCAAATTATTATTATACGTGAATAGTTATTTTTTACAATTTTCACATTAAAGTGACTTTAATTAGCAAAGGCACAAAAAAAGGAAATTTTTTATATTACGAGTATAATGTAATAAACTTTTACTTACAAAGGTAATAGAACTGAATTTAAATAGTACAAATATATATATATATATATATATTTGGTACATAGACAGATGCAGTACTTCAGCCCTGAAGATGTCCCAGATAAATGGGTACGAAACGTCGACAGATATACAAGTGACGCGGTTCCAGCCCGGAAACCCAGAAGCAGATAATATATATATATATATATATATATATATATATATATATATATATAATCTAAAATCTATGAAAATTATATTTAAAAGGAACACACAACAACATTATTTAATAATAATAGTAATAATAATAACTATTATTTAAAAATAAGTCGTGTCACTCCTAAATGAGATCCTCATTAAAAATGTGAACTCACAGACTTGTTCTAATACTAATGGTACATAATTGAATATTCGAGGATCTGGTACGTAAAATTTCTTTAAACATTTTCCCTACTACCTATATGTTATTTTACTTCTATTTCATAATGGTCCTTGTAATAGAAGGACAAAACATTGACAGCTCCTAAATTTTTAAAGATGCCATTTAATATCTTATCTCATCAGCCTAGGTATTCTGTTTTAATATTGCAACACTATTACCTACGAAGTTTCCTGCAGTAATCTCCTGTACATTTCCGTCAAGAAAATTTTATATATAGTTCCGGGTAAGTTCTGGCGTTCTCGGAAACTAACTTCTTTCTAAAATTATCTTGTTCTTTTTGATTTTTATTATTCCGCACACGTATACGATGAAATACCAGAGCGACGTGAAAGTGGTACTGTAAGTTAGAAAAAAAAAGTCAAAACTCAAATATATTAGCACGTATATTGTGATGCTTTAGTCTGAGTTCTAGAATTAATGCCAAAATGAGTCAAGCAAACATAAATATACTCTTTTTAATAAAGATGTTAGCGATTAAAATTAAATGGAAAATGAAATGAATTTAATTTATGGGTACGAAGTAGAGAAATTTTGCTTTATCATTGTTATTTTACTCTTTCTTTTGACTTTCCTACAAAAACTTATAGAAAAAGATAAAATTTCGGTATTTCTAATCAGTAATTAAATTGCCAGTTATTTGCTCCGGAATTATTTTCTGCAATATAAATTAAATTTCATTATGACAATTTACTACAAGATATTAGATATGTATTAGAGACATTGGTTCCTTGGTTCTAGGTTCCTTTGATACCTTGACAATTCTTTTAAGCCATATTTAAGTTTTTTTATGTATGTATATATTTTAATTGTGAGGTACTAATATTTTATGTAAAACCTATTTGTACATTTAGAAGTATTACATTTGATAAATAGGTGGTTTAGCTTGGGATAATTGTAATGTAAAGAATCTAGATGAACCACCACTTTTGAAGGCGTTTTCTGTTTATTAAAAGAAAGATGAAAAGAAATTTGGAAAAATCAATGGAATAACTCTGTTAAAAACTCTTCTTCTAGATATGCTTTGATTCATTTTATGTTACCGTGCAGTATTTGGTTTTCTAAGTATAGCATTAACAAGAAAATATATCACTACAATTGGCCAAATTAAACTCGTACGTGGATGCTATCCGCCTTTATATATCCTATCATCATTATGTTATATTATAAAAATTTCACAATCTTATTTTTATATCTCTTTAACTTATTACAAATACATTCTTAAATCGACTTACCGGTTCCAAACCCCAACCAACTTGGTACATTATCATAAGAATGTTTAAATCAATATTTATTCTTTACCGATGTTGTCTAATATAGATCTCCATAAAAAAGAAAATTTAGTGGTTTTCGACATATACATACAATACCAGGTTGTTCAATAACAGATGACAACTATTAGGTCCGTCGATTTATTTCTCTACTTTTTTATGAACACGTGTGAAGTTTTCTCATTTTATATTTTCTCATTCGAATATTTACAGGTGTTCAAAGTTGGCACGTCATAGTATTTTTTTACAATGGAAATAATTGAACATCGTGCAGTGATAAAATGCTTACTTTTGCAAAATGTAGCACCAAAACAAATTCATGAACGATTATTAAAATTGTACAAGGTCTCTTCACCTTCAATTAGAACAGTAGAAAGATGGGTTGCTGAATTTAAACTTGGCCGTACAAGTCTTGAATTTGAGGTTTTGGAAGACCGTCGATTAACCGAGAGAGATTTAGTAGAAGCCCTAGGCATCTCATTGTGAGTTAATATTTTGGCTGAAGTTTTGGGTTTCAGAAAGCTGTGTGCAAAATGGGTATTGCATTCGTTAAAAATGGTACAAAAACACATTCGAATGCGACTTTCTCAGCAACATTTGAAGCGTTTTAGAAAGAACAGAAACGATTTTGTGCATCGTTTCATCACTATAGATGAGACTTGGGTCTACTATCATGATCTTAATCAAAATAAGAGGCTAAGGAGTGGTGTGTACCCAGTACTTCGGCTCCGAAGTGAGTTAGGGTCCAGAAATCGGTAAAGAAGGTATTAGCATCAGTTTCTTGGATTGCAAAAGGAATTTTGTTTGTGGATTACCTCAAAACTGATAAAACAATAAACTCAGATTATTGTTGTAACATTTTGGTCTAGCCAGATGTAAAAATTCGTAAGCAAAGACCTGGTTTACGGAAGAAAAAATTGTTTTTCATAAGGACAACTCACGCTTTCATACGACTCAAAAAAGCATTGCAAAAATCGGTGAATTAAAATGCAAATTGTTGCAACGTGCACCCTATTTGCCAAATTTAGCTCCCTCTGACTTCTGGCTGTTCTCACATCCCAAAAAATTCATGCGTGGAAAAGGATTTTCATCGAACAAAAAGGTAATAGCAGCCGTGGACAGGCTTCCGAATTCTCAATTAGGCAGATTATATTGAATAATAAAATGTATTTCAAACCACAAAATCGTGTTTTTCTTTTCTAACGGAAACTTGTTGGACAACTTAGTACATAAAAATTGTTTCACTTATATTATATGTATCTGAAGCAAAATTAATCGATGCATCTACCCGTACCCTTTTAAAAATCAAACTAAGCTTTTCTACAATATAATGCACATCTCTGTACACATAAACAGAATACTTCTATTAGGAGCTGTATAACTTTTATATCATAAGTTATTGTCTATAGGTACATATTGGGTCTGGGAAAAAGTTCGTGGCGTTTTTCCCGATAGATGGCATTGGTTGCAGATAACCAAAGAACAACAAGTCACAGCGACACCACCGAGGGCTCGTTTTTTAGATGACCTTCCGAACGTTAGTTTGAGCGTAGAAACATTGTAATCGGTGCAGTGGTTGGAAAGTTATTCGCACTTGAAAATGGAGAAGAATAATGAGAAATTTCGCTATATTCTGCAATATTATTATGATAAGGGGAAGAACGCTGCGCAGGCTTGTGATAAAATTTGTGCTGTGTACGGTGAAGGTACTTTATCGAAATCTGTTGCGCGGAAATGGTTCGCTCGCTTTCGTTCTGGAAATTTCAATGTGAAAGATGAGTCACGCTCCGGTCGTCCAATCACTGAAAAATCTGATGAAATTCTTGAAAAAGTCCAACAAGATAAGCATATCAGCAGTGTCGATATTGGCATGGAGCTAGGCATTGACCACAAAACTGTTTTGAACCATTTACACAAAGCTGGTTACAAAAAAAAGCTTGACGTATGGGTTCCTCATGAGTTGAGCGTGAAAAACATGATGGACCGAATTAACATCTGCGATGCGCTGCTGAAACGGAATGAAATCGAGCCGTTTCTGAAACGTTTAATAACCGGAGATGAAAAATGGATTACGTACGATAATCGGAAGCGTAAAAGATCGTGGATAAAGGATGGTGAGCCGTCACAAGCGTTTGCTAAGCCAACATTGACGCCAAAAAAAGTGATGCTGTGTGTATGGTGGGACTGGAGGGGAATCGTCCACTACGAGCTACTTCCAACTGGTCAGACGATTGATTCTCAACTCTACTGTGCACAACTAGAGAGATTACGCCAGGCGATTGAAAGAAAACGGCCCGAATTGATTAATAGGAAAGGTGTTGTCTTCCATCATGACAACGCCCGACCACACACTTCTTTGATGACCCGTCAAAAATTGAGAGAGTTTGGTTGGGAAGTTTTGATGCACCCACCTTACAGTCCGGATATAGCACCCTCTGACTATCATCTGTTTCGATCTCTGCAGAACTCTCTCAATGGAATTAAGTTGGTTTCAAAAGAAGCCTGTGAAAACTACTTGATTCAGTTTTTCGACCAGAAACCACAGAAGTTTTTCACCGATGGGATCATGGATCTACCAAAAAAATGGCGAAACATTGTCGATAATAATCGAGCATATTCGGTTTAAATGAATTCGTCCACGCGCCATGCGGGGACCAGTTGAATTTTACTGAAAAAACGCCACGAACTTTTTCCCAGACCCAATATATTATGTGTCAATTTGATACGCACCACACATTTTTCAGTGTTATGACATAATTTACGATTATATTTATATCAATGCCTAATTCAAAATATGGTACACAACAATATGTACTCTCTGGTAAAATAAATGTATTTTATCATTCAAAAATTGGTTGAATACTCTCCAGTTAATTAAGACTATTGTTTCTGTTTCTTAAAAAAAAATAGAAGCAGTTATATAAAACAATTTCATAGTCTCATACCCGTACAGGAATTCTCGTAATTTTTAATAAAACGGTCGTTAGCTTGGAAGGGAATAAATGAACATTAATTTTGAGAAATTGCCTGTCAGAGGATTCCGACGTTCTCGCCGATGGGAATCCGCAAGAGAAGTTAACGTTTAAGCGAAACAATGTATACTAACTTAGGAACTCCTACCCACGGAATTATTCTAAAACACAACTCTGATTCAAGTATAATGTACTCCTACTTGATTATCATCTGTAAGTAGCTCTTCTAATACTAAGTTGCATTCCAGTCGCTTTAGTAGATGTGATACATAAGCAGGATGTATTATTAAGGCATATTTTAAGCTAATTCACAAATCGTTCCTTTTTGACACTAAGCAAAAAATGTAATTAATAGTGTGTAGTTTTAAGTTAATATTAATAGTACTAACTTTATTAGGAACTGTCGACGATTAACATAGTTTATCATAAAATAAGCATTATGTCTAGATTTTTCTTTTCCTCGAGTCTGGCGTTAGATAAGGGATAGGGTCGGGTTACATACCTGTATATAGTGCTGGTAAAAGTTATAATTAATTCGTAGTTTGCGAGTGGTTTATAATAAGAGTAATTTTGTGTTTTTTAAACATAATTTGTTGACCTAACACCCTGTTGCTTCTCTTTATAGTGACTAGTCCTTGGATACATATCTGGTACAATATCTGCTTTTACATAAACCGGGTCTCACAAGCTCTCCTGATAAAACCCATAAAAAACGATGACACAAGTTTATTGAAATAAAACTAATCTCAAGAGATCATTTCACAAAATACGAACAGTTATTATATAATAAAAATTATTGACAGATTAGAATACCAGTAGTGCATATTCTTACACGTTTACTGCATATATTTCCTTTTCATTTAACACATACGATTTTATGGCGGGTTTACACTATGCATAGATTAGTGGCGCCAGTAACAATTGTCGCGCCAGTAAATTTAAGTTGCGTGTATAAACATCAACTGGCGTACAAGTCAACTTAAATTTACTGGCGCGACAATTGTTACTGGCGCCACTAACCTATGCATAGTGTAAACCCGCCATTACTTTCGCGATCTGTTTTGAAAGCACACACCGGGCATTTTGTCTGTTGATTGCTTCATTTGTTTGAATTGTAGGTGGATCATGTATCAATAAATGTTTTGATACACTCAACTACGTCATATGTTAGAATTAGCCGGTATAGAATATCACTATTTCGCTTGCTATCTCTTTTAGAAGGATTATGCGTTTGTGAATTACACCAGTTGGATGTTCTTTAGTTAAAGCAAAAAACGTATTTAGTGCTACCACGACAATTGTAGTGAAGAAAACGTTATAAGCCATCGTTTACTTTGAATTTTACATGTTTATGTGGATACTATTTGGTCTATAACGTCGTCACCGTCTTTTATTTTATGATAGTAGGAAATAATTTCAGACTTTTTCTTAACGTCGTCATTTACATCTGTGTTATGATGCATAGTGTTTAATAAAATTGTTTTTGAAGCAAAATAAAGAAAATAAAACTAAACTATTTTCCCTCCTTTACAATATCTTTTTCATTATGACGCACGTCGAAGTAATTTTCTAGTTATATTTTGCAGGCCCACTTGACATATACTGAACGAATCGACATTCGTCTCTGAAGCAACAAGTTGTTCATCAATTGTACATTAATATCCGGTATAACACCCGTTTTGCATTGTTGAGATACCATTGCTAATCTATGGGATTACAAACGTGTTGCTTGTGTTATTTTATCGCCAAATGGAGTAAATCTTGGCATTTTTTCAAATGGAAATATGTATTTCAGAAAGAAGTTCCCTTGCAGGACCATCCCAACTTTTATCAACTCTAGCATAAATAAGTTTTTTTCTGGCTATACTTTGCAGGCCTACTTGGCATATACTGAACGAACCGACATCCGTCTATAAAGCAACAAGTTGTTCATCAATTGAATATTGATATCCAGTATAATGCCCGTTTTGCATTGTTGAATATACAAATCTCATATGCAAGATTCCATTGCTAATCTATCGGATTCTAAAGGTGTTGCTTATGTTATTTTATCGCCAACTGGAGTAAATCTTCGCATTTTTTTAAATGGAAATATGTACTTCAGAAAGAAGTTCCCACGCAGGAACATCCCAACTTTTGTAAATTCTAGCATAAATAAGTAATCCACAGAATACATAAAGTTCATCAACAGTTACATCAATCAATGTTTTTGTTTCCTGCCTTTTTCTTAAGTTGATAGAGTGCACAAATTTCTGCATAATGACTTCAGTCACAAATAACTGAAGAGCTTTTCTTTGTACTAAGCCAAATATGCACTGAATAATGCTATGTGGATGAATTTTATTTTTAGCTGGTGGTTTTGTTCTCAAATCCAGGCTGCTAAGAGAAATATAAAAACTTGCATATGCAATATTTGAGTTTGGATTTACTTTTTGCATTAGTGTCCTCGCCATCATTATTGCTACTTGAATTCAACACAATTTGTTCCGAAATCACAGTCCACTATGTCATTATTTTCTACTTCTGAAACATCAGTTTCTCCAAAAGGTGATTCATCGCAAGCATTTGCTCGTTTCCTTCGTTTCCTCGTTTCCTTCGAATCACCAAATTTTACACTTTGTACATACTTTTGCTTTTCTACTACATTATATTACATTACTCGACGCAACTCATTTTCTTCAAATTACTTATCAATACATGTACATAATGACAAGCTATGGTTTATGTATATATATTGAGGATAGTGATGACAAAGAATTATTTTCTAATTTTAAAAGTAAATAAAAATTATTTGGCCTGAGAAGCTGGTTTAGACCACACCAGAACGCTGGCTTAATTTGCAAATTATTTAGTATAAATTATAAACAATCGAATATTACTCCGGGCCTGATAAGCCCCGTTTATGCATCATAGAGTTAAAGAGCATTACCATGCTTTTTTTAATTTTATTTTGTTAACTTGCTTTTAAAGTATTTTAAATTTTAATTATATTAAAGCTAATAATATTGCTGAATATGAGGACATCTCTATAGCAATTAGTAATAATGAAGTAGTTTTTCTTTGCAATTATAGGCCTAAGATAAATGAAAGAACGTTTATGCATTAGTAGGTATTCTAACAATTTGAGACAACTGAGGCGACTATTGATAACATTATTACTTTACACCATTACTTTCTAATTATCCAGCTTTGGATTTTGCCATAACGTAACTGATTTGATTTCTTTATATCTACATAACAGGAGTTGCTATGTTTCGTATAATGGATTTTCCTCAAATGTATATACTGCTTCTTCTGGAGTTCCACAGTGATCCACTTTAGGACCCCTATCGTTTAACGTTTTTATAAAAGATCTGTTTAAATTACTTACGTTTAATGCCTTAGCATACGCCGACGATTTAAAATTTTTTTCTAGAATAACATCCTATGACGATTGCCATATTACTACTGTATGTGCTTCGGCATCACGTTCCCTGGGCTTCCTTGTGCAGACAGTTCAATAATATTGCTGCTCTCAAGGTTTTATATTATGCTTTTGTTCAGACTAAGTTTGAGTATGCCTCGGTGGTATGGTATCCGTGCTATATTTATCAGAGTTTGTTTCTGGAGAGAATCCAGAAAAGATTTCTAAAATATTTATCTTACCGGCTTGATGGTACATACCCACTGAAGGGAGTTGATTATGAGGCGTTTTTAGTTAGACATTGTTTTCAATCTCTGTCTTGTCGTAGGGACGCTATCAGTGCGAAATTTCTTGTTAAATTGATTAACAATGGTGTGGATGCCTCATTTGTACTGTCTCAGGTTTTTCTATTGGTTCCATCTCAATCCACTCGTTTTTTTGATTCCTTCACTCTTCCCAGGGCCGGAACTAGTGTCCTACTGGAAGCTTCGCTTACTCATATGTGCAGAAATGTGAATAGGTTGTTTCCAGATCCCTTTCATAGGAAATAATATTGGTGGTTGAAGAGTTTGTGGCACAACTTTGTTTTCATCTCAGTTCTTTTTCTTTTTTACATATAAATATATACTAGAGTTCTTAGTTTTCATTTATTATTATTGTATGTTTTAATTTTCATATATATTTAAGTTAGCTTTATTTAATACTTGTACACTGATTGTATCTGATCTTGATTTGTCCTTTAAATGGCTTGTCTGTTGGACAATAGAAATAAAATATTATTATTATTATTAAGGGAAGCTTTGTTATGACAATATATTATGTAGTACATATAACCACGTATCCCATTTATCACCCATTGTAAATAACAATTCAATACACTTAATTTTTTGCTCTGCGGTTTTATGAATTAATTTTGTGTTAGATATTTTTTCAAATTATCGTTTACATATCATTACAGCTGAAAGACCGTATTATAAACGTAAAAGGTATCTAAAAATAGAATATACCCCGTTACGGAGATCACTTAGTATAATTAAGGCAAAAAGTGTTTGATATCTTAAAGGATAAAGCAAAAAAGAGTTTCTCTGCAGTTGAAATACAAAGTATTGTAAAGACACAAGATCAGCAAAAACTGTCGTAGAAGTTTTCGTCGCATTTAGCAAAAGTTTCAGTTACAAATGTATACAGCAGTGTTATACGATTAGAGAATAACACAGTTTTTTCTGTGCTGTTATTGAAGAACATGCCTGATCTGATTTTATTTGAAAGTGTAGTTCAGAAAACTTTCATGGTTAAAAGAAGGAATTAAATTGTAAAAACATCTAATAATTTTGATAGATTTATCTAAATTTTTTGTACACTATTCGTTTCAAAATGAACAAACACAGGCAACATTTTAAAATAATTATTCCATTAGTGGGACAAACCCCAACAAGCAAATAAATAATCGATTTTCTATCTTTATTCACTTGTTTCAATTAAATGGGGAAGGTATATAGAACGAAAAGTATAAAGTTTTTATTGCTATTACGGTAAACTAACTATATACCAGGGTAGTTTGACAAGTAGTGAGAATGGAAAAGAAAAACGAATTTCTTAAATACAAAATATTTTTTATTTTTCAATACATTTATTCCAACGGTGCTCCAATGCCCTTACGCCATCTCTAAAATGCGATTACGGAAGGCTTGCAAAATACTCATTTACGAAGATGATAAGCTCGTCGTTAGATGAAAATTTCTTTCCACCTAGTGCCGTTTTCAATTTTGGAAAAAGATGGAAGTCGGAAGGGGCTAGATCCGGCGAATAAGGTGCATGCAGTACTAATTGTAAATGCAACTCGTTGATTTTGGACATCGCAACTGTGCTGGTATGCAAGGGAGCGTTGTCTTCGTGAAACATAATCTTTTTCTTTGCTATTCCTGGTCGTTTAGCACGAATCTCAACATTGTATCCAAGTTTCATCGCAAGTAACAAATCGCCTACAAAAATCAACCGAATTCCGCTTATAAAGGTCCAAACACTCATTGGACATGCGCAAACGAGTGAACTTTTGATCAGTCGCAAGCAATCGCGGCACCCATCTTGCCGAAAGCTTGGAAAGTCCCAATTCTTTCGTTAAAATGTGCTGTACGCGTTCTGTTGAAAAGTTTACCATGTCTGCTATCTCTCTCACTTTGAGTCGTCGATCTTGCGTAATAATATTATGGATTTTTATAATCATTTTCTTAGAAGTCACGATTTTGGGTGCTCCAGAGCGCGCTTCATCAACACAGCTTGTTCTACCACGTTTAAACTCATTTACCCATCTACTTATTGTGACGGATGATGGAGCAGATTCTCCTAATGTTTCCCGTAACTCATCTTTTATTTCGGTAGCTTTCATACCCTTAATTAGCGGCCAATCGACTGGTCCATTTCTTGAGATAACACGCTGATCAAACTTACTCTTCAATAAATCGATTGTAACGTGTGCTGTGTGGCTTGTGGCACCGTCCTGCTGCAACCACATGTTGTCCAAGTCCATATCTTCCAATTCGGGCCAAAAATAATCGGTAATCATGGCGCGATAACGATTACCATTCAGAGTAACGTGACGATCATTATCGTCGACGAAAAAATATGGTCCTATGATGCCGCCGGCATGCAAACCGCACCAAACAGTTATTTTTTGTAGATGAAATGGTGTTTCATGAAGCACATGTGGATTTTCACCCGTCCAATAACGTATATTTTGCTTATTGACGAACCCATTGAGCCAAAAATGAGCTTCGCCACTGAAAATAATTTTGGGATGAAATTGATCCTCTTGGCGCATCTTTTCCAGAGCCCAATCGGAGAACGTACGTCGCTTCAAATGGTCCATCGGCTTCAATTCTTGAGTCAGCTTGATCTTGTATGGGTGTAAACCAAGATCCTTACGCAAAATTCGCCATAAAGTGGTCTGGGCGATGGCCAACTTTTGAGAACGCTGTGGAATTGACTGATTTGGATCATTTGCAGCGATATTTTCGACACTTCGACCAACCCGTTGTCTCACTGGCACGACAACATCACACAACGAATATGTAGACTCAAATTTTTGCACTAAACTTGTTACTGCCTGTCTACTAGGATGATAATTACGACCGAAAATCGGAGTTAATGCTCTTAAAGTAGCGGTCACAGACTCCGAATTTCTGTAGTAAATTTTTATAATTTGCAGACGTTGTTCGTTCGTGTACTTTACCATGATAAAAATGTTAAGTTTACTGAATAAATTGACAGTGACAGTTCGATGATTACTGAAAGTGTGCGTTCACAAATTGAATTAAAATTTGTCAAGTCCCTATTGGAAAACCCTTTATTTAATCACCGTACGATACTCTGCTTTTTCCATTTTAACAAAACGACGTGTTGCTTCTTTTTCAATCAGCTCTCAAAAATAAACTATTCAACCGATTTATCTAAATATCGGAATGTAAACATATAAATAGGCAATCTAAATTACAGTGCATTTGTTTTTCCAATTAGAGCGCCACCTATCTGTCATTCTCACTACTTGTCAAACTATCCTCGCAGTTTGAACTAAAGGCAAATGTTACCCATGAAATATTATAAAGAAAGAAAATAAGGATATTATAATTTGAAAGAAGAAATATATAAAAATTAATTTCCTTATTTTTCCAATATACATAGTACTCCATAAAGCTACATATATATCATATTTAGTTTGGAAGAGAGAAAATATATTTTTGAAAAATGTTCTTCTCTGTTATTTAAGAAATTACCACATAAAAAAACAATTTAATATGGAGCGTCTATCTCTTGCCACGGTTTAGACACTCATCTATTAGCGCATACGATCCTCATTCAAAACAAAACTCAAGCTTTCGTAGGTCTCAACAAAGTTTTCAAATGCTTGCCTAAAGTTCGCTTCCGCCATTTAATATTCATCTTCCATTCCTTTGAATTGACTGCAATTTGTAATTCAATGATTTAAGGTTGGGACTGCGTAGGTCAACTGCCAGTAACGAAGTGTGAAATATTTGTCTTTCGATAAGCCGAATGTGACTATACTTTATGTGTGGATGCAGATTCCTACTGAAGTTTCTAAAGCTTATTGTTGAAGCTAGATCCGTTGAGATTCTTTACAACGCCATCGAGTACAATTTCCAGTACTATAGCTGAAATTTTAATCCTTTCCTACAAAAAAGAACTTGTTTGTAGATTATGTCATTTTGTTTGTTACTAAGGTTCCACTATGATATAATTCCTTTTGTCGGGTAAAACAATTGTACGAGATTTGACATCGGCGTTGCCATTATTTAATTTGATTTTTTCCACCTCTTTTTTTAGGACTTTCGATCATAAATGTCCAAAACGTCTCTTCAAAGCACTCAATTTAAAATTATACAATTCAGGCAGTTCCGCGATATATTTATTTTTGTTTTATGTTTTGTATTAGAAGAAGATTTTGGCTAATAAGCGAGCGCTTTTTCGATTTTTATTGCTGAACATGTTTGACTATTGTATGGTCCAGATCGTCCAATATATATTCTTATTCCGAGTGTCTACAATGTTATAAAAATTGCACTTTTAGATTCTTCACTCCAGCATACGTTTTTCGGATTATAAAACACGTTAACACAAAGTACAAATGACAGAAATGTACTGGTATGGACGTTTTACATTTTAGGAAACTAAGGGTGCGTTCATAATTGTAACAGTATTTATAGAAGCAATAATATTGACTTTTTTACTTCTATATAATTTAACTAATAGTAGTTTTATTCTTGTATAAAAGTAAGTTGTTTTGAAGGTTTTCTCTCGAGGTTTCTTTTAACTTATTAAAAACATAATAATCACCAAGTTACAAGCTGCAAGATGCAAGCGGTAATTTTGACAGAGCCATAGCACTTATTATCCTTTAATACTATGGATATACTCCTAAATCTCTTTCTTTATTTATATTCTTATTATTTTTATAGTATCTTAGTAGATGGAAATACGAAATTATTTTTTAAATGCATTCATTAGATCATCGTTACTCCACAATTTTACGATTTGGTAATGCATCACGATGAAGGATCAAGGTGTCATCTCTTACAATAACCATATCAATTAAAGCAATAGTATATACATATATATATATATATATATATATATATATATATATATATATATATATAGGTGTCCAGAAACATATTGTCACGAAACTTAGCGATCGACATATGCGGTTTACGAACAAAAACGAAAAACTCATAGATAGATCCCAGGACAAATTAAGAAGGTGCGTGTTCTAGAATAAGAACACTCACGATACCCTACAGGTGTACCTAAGCTATCATACATTGAGAATCATTAAAGATACTGACTTTGATAACTGAGGATTGCAGTAATCAATGTTAATTAAGGAATATTTGCAATAGTGTTTTCAGATTATTTATGTTTCTGGTAATCATATGTAAATTCAGTTGTGTTATTGTTAAAAAAAGTTGCGAACGTTGTTTCTATTATTTGAACGTTGATTACATTATTACTAAAAAAATTATCCCAATAAATACGTAACAATAATTTTGTTATCACTGCATTTAGAAAGCTTCAAATAATGTAAGAATTAAAAAAACTATAGTACAATAATAAAAAAAAAAACACAAATTCAATCTCGACTGTCGACTTTTATATAGAAAATAGAGAAATTAAGTTAAGTTTATTGGAATTAATGAAAATGTCTGTAGAATACATTAAAAAAATTGAAGTTGAATTTGATGGAGCCTGTGGTTGATTGACTTGATCAATAAGGTTGATATATAACCCCTTTCCACATTAACTTTTGTAAATTTTGTGTTTTACCAGGTGCGACACTTTGAAATTATCTGCTGATGATGACAACTTGGTTGTCGAAATGCGTATACAGAATTTACAAAAGTTAATGTGGAAAGGGGTTATATATCAACCTTATTGATCAAAAAAAAAAAAATTGAAATTATCTTAACAATCATATTGAAACTAATATTTCAGCTGATTATACTACATTTCTGTCCCTTGTTAACCGACAAGTATTTTTCACATAGTATTCTGTACATATGTCCCTTTTTAAAAGTTCCGCCCAATTTTCCGTATAGGTATAAGTTTCTAGTTTTCAAAATTATTCCTAAAATGAATATTCACATATTGTGTTTTAATTTGAATAATTAAATTAATCTATGTATATTCAACAAAGTTCGAATCGATCTAGTCCCGATGCAATAATATTGTATTTTGACCTATTTGACATAGTTGCTTTTGCATTAGCGACAGAAACTTTATTGATGTTAATTTTTCATTATTTTTTATTAAAACCATGATCTTCCATTGAAGATTGAAATTTAGTTGCGATTGTTTTTAATAATTGGCTGAAGTACAGGTTGTTCCAAATCGCCTAATCATACACATATGTCGTGAAATACTACGGCTAATCGTTCTCATACACGTAATATAACAGTTACGTAATTTAATGTGGTGTTGAATCATTCTTGCAAAAAGGTTGCACGTTACATTGTTTTGAATATGCGATTCGAGTGTTATGCATATATTAATAATACTTCAAGCCAGAACTTTTTACTACATTTATTTAACACATTGCCAAAGATGGTGAATGATCTAATTGTGTTTAAACGTGCCCAGTTGCATTTGGTCGAGATTTTATAAAACTTACTACGCATGAAGTTCATTGTTTTGTGAAAACTCCATCGACTTAATTGTGGTCCTTTTGTTTTAATTAACTTTTTTATTAAAGTATTTTTCGTGAAATTAACGTATGCCCTGTTGCCGAAGTATTCAGATATTTATAATATCTCCCTTGTAAACGAAATATACATATTTAATGATGCTATTATGATCATAATTAACGTGGAACAATGTCTCCTGTTAACTCGACTGCAATTAAAATTTAATTTCGTCCTAAATGGAATAATTAACTTTAAGCGACTAGTTTGCGATTGCAGCACTAAAGAGCACCGAACAAACTTGGAGCAACAAAATTTCAGACTTCGGATCTATTATTTCTCTATCAGATCTTTCTCAATAAGATCCAAATCCGCAAGAAAGATTTCATGTAATTTCAAAAGTATTATATAACTATATCAAGTTACTCGATACTCAGCATTTTTAATTCTTTAATTCACTTAATGGATGCTAATAAGTACAAAGTATAAACAAGATGTAAATATTAAATATTAAAAAAATATTAAATATGAGTGTGGTTAAAATACAAAAAATTTAAATACTCTTATCGTAATGTAATTCTAAACGAGTATTTAAACGAACGAGTTGCATCTCTTACTAAAATATTTTGTAAACGACAAATAGTATCTTCCTCATAATCCTCTAATTTTCAACTTAACAATTCGGTTGCTGGGTTTAAAATAATTACTTGCATTGAATATTTTTTATACCAGGTGTAGCGGAAAGTAATTTTTCCTTAAAAAAAACTATATAATTTTCAAGAAAATGGAAAAATTTATTCAAAGTATTGACCATTTGATTCTACACATCTGGCTCATCATTCAGGCAATTTATGGATGCATCCCAAAAAAAACTGTTAGTCTTTTGAGCAAATCTATTCATCGAGCCATTTTTTAACTTCTTCGAAATTGACAAAGTGCTGCTCTGCAAGCGCGTATTCCTCTGATGCGAAAGGATGATAGTCAGACGGGTCAAGGAGAGTACGGTGAGTGCGATATTATATCCCATCCGTGTGCTTTCAGGGCTTTCTTGACCGGTTTTGCTATATGAGACGGCGCGTTATCGTGCTGTAAAATCACTTTACCGTGTCTTCGGACCCATTCTGGAAGTTTTTCTATCAATACATGGTGCAAATTAACAATTTGTTGTCGATCGCGATCAGTATTAACTGTTTCATCAGGTTTCAACGATTCGTAATACGCCACGCCCCTCTGGTTCCACCAAAAACACACATCATTGTTGTGCAACCAAAATGATTTGGCCTTGGAGTCGACGGGCCGGCTTCGCCAGGTAATAACCATTATTTTTTGTATTTAGGGTTTTCAAAATAAATCCATTTTTCATCACTCATCACCATTAGATGCAGAAATGACTTCCGATCATATCTCTGTAGCAGCATTTCAAAGACGATTTTTCGATTTTCCATTTGCCTGTCATTTAATTGATGTCGCACCCATTTTCCCATCTCTTGGATTTTTTATTGCTCGTAATCGATCGCTAATCGTTTCTTGGGTCATATTTAACACTCGTGCCAATTCTTTTTGAGTTTAAGTTGGGTCTTCATCCAATAACTTTCGCTGTTCCGCATCTTAAAATTTTTTCGGTCTAGCAGAACGCTGTTTGTCCTGCACATCGAAATCACCACTTTGGAATTGTTGAAACCACGCCTCACATGTTTTTGTAGTTGGAGCATGCTCACCATGAGTTTCTACCAGCAAACGATGACTATTAGCGGCTTTTTTCTTTTGATTAAAAAAAATATGAAAATAATGCGTGCCGTAAATGCACTTTTCAGAGAGGTATAAATCTATAACGGTGTCACTTTCGCAAAATATAACATATATGACTTTGAAGCTTGATGTGAGTAGAATGAAATGACATATGTGCCAAATCATAACATCACTTAGTTGAGCCTATATGTGTGTGCGCGTCTATATATATATGTATATGTATATGTATATATGTATATCAATCTAAAGCAGTACCTTTCTACATCTATGTATGTTTTTGTTGTCTGCAATACCTTCTTGGATATTTTCGAGTTGTCACAACTGACTTATTTTAAGGTTGATAAGAAAAACCAAAACAACATGATTTGACTCTGATTTATTTATAATTTTATATATGAAAAGAAGCTAACTGGAAAAGCTAAACAAAACAACATAATTTGACTCTGATTTATTTATAATTTTATAGATGAAAAGAAGCTAACTGGAAAAGCTATCCAGTGCAGGGATTAACTTCGTTTCACACTGTGTAAGTGATCCATAAACGAAATTTATAAAAACTTTCTTAAATGATTTTAAATTCAAAATTGTGGAATATAAAAGTGGTTTTATTAAATTACCTGACGAATTAAAAAATATTTGATGTTAAATATTACTATGAATTATGTAATCAATGAAGGCTAATATAACCATTTTCCACAATAATTTTCTTATTTCGTATACGCATTTCGACAACTAAGTTGTCATAATCAGCAGATAATCACAGTGTCATAACTGGAACCACGACAAAATTCACACAAACGCAAAGTCTGTACTAGTCCCAGTAGGACTAGTACGGACGTCGAGAGCCAAACACACACTGTTAATTGTATTCTAGTCTTAAACTACACACTTATCCTAAAGTAGCTGCTTGCCTATACGAAACTTTTTTATCCGTTGTATATTAGTTTTGTATGAGGTCAAACAGGCATGAGTTATGGATGGATCTACGTCGGCGTTCGCATTTCCTAAGAGGGATTTTGAAGTTGAATTTTAACATGATATAAATAAATAAATTCCAAAAGTTTGGATCACGTATGTAGATGAAATTTTTTTGATTCGGAAATAATCAATTGATTAACTAGAGAGGATAACATAAAGAAGACAATCCGGGTTACCACATGTGTGTCATCTCAAATCAATCGAGACAAGCATTTTGTATGTTTACTATTTCACCCTTTGACGAAATATTTAAATAATGTTTTTAAAGAGCGCGGTTTTCGAGTTACGAAATGTAAATCGAAAACCGCGTCCACTAACTCTATTAAATCCTTCTTGGGAAACGCGAAAGACATAGTTGAGGCCAATGAGAAATCGATGATTCACTAAATTAAATGTTTAAGTAGCAATAAACAATACGTAGCTCAGACAAAACGATCGACAGAAACTAGGTATACAAACATATGGCACAATTAAATTCAATCGACCTGAGAAATCTAGTTTAGCTAAGCATGTTTTAGAGAATAATCATAACGTTATCGCGTATTGTTTATGTTTGGTTGAGAATGTGTATAATTACATAAATTAGATATATACGAAAGCATATATACTTCGAAAAGCAGAAACCATGTGTTAAACAGCGACGGGGAACTTATTAATAACTCATGCCTGTTTGATCTCATGCAAAAGTAATATAACGATGGATAAAAAGTTTCATATATCTTGCAGGTATTTCAGTATAAGTGTATAGTTTAAGACTAGAATACGATTTAAATTATGTGAAACGAATATACAGCGTGTGTCCTGACGAGTCTAGTACTATGATTATTAATTTTCTGCTGATGATGACAACTTAGTTGTCGAAATACGTATACAAAATACGAAAATTATTTTGGAAAGGGGCTATATTAACCGTAATTGATTAATTTAATCATCCACGGTTTCCATCAAAATGTACCTCCATAGATTTGGTATGTAAAAATTAAAGTTTAATAATAAATAAGTCGCATTCGTAGCTGGTATAGTTCGTGAGAACAGGCTATTTGACAGATTATTAGAGCACACGAAAATCAATGCTAATGTGCCATTTTACCATTTAATTCTCACTATCGCGTTATTGGTATTGAATACTGGCTTCAAGTTGTTGAATTACACCAACTAAAAGCGAAATAGACGGCGAATAAAAATACGGAGCTTTCGTGACATGGTTTTAAAAGAAATAAAGATACAAACTGTCGTGTATTAAAAGTATAAGTAGCATAAAACTTTATAAGTAGCGTTGAGCTTAAAAATAATAAATTGCTGTTTGTACTTGATTGAAATTAAGAACATCATAACTGTTATATATTATGGTTACTTTTATTACATTCATTACAAGATATTAAAAATTTCTTACCCTAGCATTAACGTCACCTTGCCTGAAACAAAATAAACAAAAATATCTAAAAGTGCTATTCAAAATTATGATAAATATAGCGAAGCGTTATCTACGTTTAATCAATTGTGTAATCTGTTTTTCTTTTATCTTTTACTGCGAGGATTTTAACTTTCATAACTTTAGTTTAAATTTAGATCCTTTCGTATTACCTTTTCTCTCTCTCTCTCCATTAATTAAAAGTAGAGAAAATGTATTGTGAACTTTTAACGCGGTGGCGTGCTTAATCAACCAACTCGTAGAATAAAAAGTATTACCGAGTTTTGTTCCAAGCAGACTGCTTTAAAATTAAATAAATGATGCATAAAAGGATTAAAGTCTTCTCTAGAGAATCATAAACCCATTTTTTTCACGAAGCAGTATTTACTTAAGACCATAATGCATAAAAATATTATTAGTTCGTAAAAGTCTGATTCAATAAAGGCGATCTAAAGCGACTTTTGGATTTCATAAAAGACACGATAAAATATCTAATTATGTACTTAATTTTATCGAAGAGGAAGGAAACGAAAAATCAATCAAATAATCCTTTTCAATCACTAAAATGCCAGTCCTCCAGAGATATCGGCAATCTGAAATTTTATCATAACTTTTTTAAGAGGTCGACGGAAAAGACAAAAGGCGATTGTAATAAGTACTGTGGACTTCGGATATGCCGCCAATAAGAATATTTCGGTAAAACGGGGGAAACTCAACTTACATATTTTCCCTGCGCCTGTCTTTTTCAATTTGCGTTTCTTTGGAGTATACAGCAGATAGTAATTATATTGATTATATTGTGGGTAGAGCGGAGGTAGAAAAGAATTAAGTTGCGCCTTCAGTCAAATTTTAAATACAAATTTAAAAAGGAAATATCACCGACATTTCTAAAGAAAAAAATTTTAATAAAATAAAAAGATGTTTGTGAAAAATACGTATCTAGTATTGAAGATATTAACATTGACAGAGTTCTATAAACAATTCTATAAAAAGTTTTTGTTACAACATCAAAAGCATAGGCCAATTACATGATAATCTTAATAAAAAACAATACATAATATACAAGGTGATTGATTAAAACCACTCGGTAGACGTACTGGCAATGCTGCTTAATTTTTTTGGAAAATTTTAGGGTAAACATTAGGGCGCATGTTCTATTCAAAATTTATATTTTTATGATGGCTACAATTGCACAAAAACCGGCGATTTCCACCAAGTCATTTATTTTAATCGAATTGATTTGCGTTTTATTGCATATTTGAATCCTACAAGTTATTCTAGGAAGACTTTCCAAAATTTTTTCTAAACACAAATTCAACCATTTTAAAGATATTTGATTTTTTTTTGAGAGCGTTTGATTTTATATTATTATTTTTATTGTTTACTGTTTACATCGGAAATGAGAACATTTGAACTATAAATAGATTCCTCAAGCTTTACTCTTATGTTTTTATCTTGACAAGTTTTGTACAGGCTGTTCGTAGTAAATAGGTGCAATTTCAAATACAATACCCAATACTTTTTAGCGTTCGAATGCAGAACTTACTTCTACATCACACGTAATAGCATTTTCGGTATTTATTTTAAATCCCTTTCGTGTTATATAGTGTTTTTCTGAACTTATCTATATCTTGTTAAAAATGTCGATGTTGGTAAAATATATGTTTGCGCGACGGCACATAGACAAGATCGGAGATTTAGAATAATGACAAATACTAGTAGCGGGCAGAAAGAAAGTTCCACTGTATTGAAAACTAAGTGTAACTAAATTATGGAGTTAGAAAATTCAGAATCAGATACGACGGAAGCATCAGTGCTAGGCCACAGAAGCAATAGAAATCGGCATGAAAAAACAGAAGTAATACAAATGGGGAATCCCGAAATACATGTATATCTACCCCTTTTGAACTAACAAAAGAAAGTTCAAAGCATCTTAGGATCACAATTAGTAACATCTATCATATAATTGCGAAAATCGTCATTAATATTTCATTTAACGAGTCCTCTTTTTTATTTAAAAATATAGTCATTTATTTGCAGTTTAATTGCCTTAAATGCTCTATGAAAATGGTTTTTAGTTCGAATGAACCAACGTGATTTAATAAAAAACCAGTTTGGAAAACCATTTCTTCGATATCGATAGATTGGAATGATGAGATCGAAATAACTATAAAAAATATTATACAAATGCTGACACGATACGTTAACATTAGCTCATGAAAGATTCTTCGGAAACCAGGCAGACATATCAGAATATATGACTCGTTTTTTGTACAAAAGCCTAGATCCAAATATCTATTATTGTTTCTGCTTCTGGGCTTCCGGGCTGGAACCGCGTCACTGGTATAACTGCCGACGCTTCGTCCCCACTCGTATGGGACATCTTCAGTTTCAGTGCGACAAATAATAGCAGTAGTTGAGCCCTGAAGATGTCCCATACGAGTGGGTACGGAACGTCGGCAGTTATACCAATGACGCGGTTCCAGCCCGGAAGCCCAGAAGCAGATAGTATAGACCACGACCGCGGAAGTCTGCGTACCAGATTATCTATTATTCTTATTGACAACTAAATCTTTACACGAATCGATAAAATTGCAAATAGAAGTAGAAGAAAAATTGCAAGAATATATATATATATATTTAACACAAGTAAATTCAATGCTATAAAAAGTAAAATGAAAGTCATGTATAAAATTAATTAATTTACAAAGAAAAACAGATTTCACGGCAATCAACAGACCACCACGATCACGTTTTCTGTCAAATCAAAAACACTGTATTTAACAATAAGTAATTCAGTGTCGAACAAGCTAGAGTTGCTCCAAATTTCATTTACCAGTACATCTACATCATTGCTTAGGTTATTGTAAAAGTCAAATGTTTTTGTATCTAAATCAAAAGTTATACCTGACTGCTGAATGAGTTCAAGTTTTTCTAATTAGGCATTCCATATCTAAACATTAACACAATATTTTTCGCCTATCCTTCCGACTACGAAATTCAGAGAGAACCATGTTTTTCACTCTGCTGCCTCAGTGTCATATCCTTAGCAATGAAAAATTTAATTTGACCAGGATAATTTTTAAGCATCTTAGTATTATGCAAAGCCTTCTTGACAATATTAAAAGAATTAGGTATAATTTTCAAAATTCGATACCTACTTGCAACATGCGTTTTTTCCAATCTGGCTCGTTTATTTTTGTGCCCCAGGATCAAAATTGATAAACAGTAGTTGCACTAGTATCAATAGCTTCATTTGCTGCTTTCAGAGGAATAGGGCAGCTGGATGTTTCCAGTAAGTTTCTTAGATATTAGATTGTCAGTTTAACGTTTTCTGATCTTCAATTTGCGTTGTGAATTGAGTGTATATGGAATTTTGATTTCTTACTGATTCTTCCAAATCATTCTATTGTCTTCTTCTATGCCAGTATTTTTAACCCATTTCACATATATTTGTTCTCGACTTTTGTTTAAAGGCTGTTCTCCTTCAGGTCTCTCTGATTCTGTGATTTATCCACTTCTATTTTTTTCGAGTAATTATTTTATGTTTATGTAACTCTTAATTTATAATATACTCTCCTCTTGAGAAATTGTGTAATAATATATAGAAGTTAATGTAAATTCCATAATTTTGAAATAAAGGGAATTAGAGAACATAAACATCATTACAGAATGTAAAAGAAAATCTTTGTTGAATAAATAAATATTTATTTTCATAATTACAAGTACTGGTAATGTTTGAGATAACAGTTTTCAGGGACAGCTCATTGTAATAGTGAGAAATCTAGAAATCGTTCTTCAATGAGTCTGTTATGTTATTTATTGATGGTTTGCTCTTTCGGAAATACATCTAAGTGAAGACCACGATAGTCTAAGAACAGATTCGACATAGTTTGATTTGATTATGAGCGACTTTATGATGTTTTCTTGGGTATCCACTCTTTATCGAAGTACCAATCGAAAGTATGTTGGCGGGTTTAAATGTCACACAGCTCATCACCTATTATAATGTGTTTTATGAATGTATTGAATGGGTTTGTTTGAATATGTCATCAGTAACTTGTTTCAGATGCTCTTTTTGAATAAAATTTAGCTCCTTTGGAACGAGTAATCCCACGATGCATATCATATTCGAAATTAACAAAAATGGTCAAAATAAATATGTGAAACATATATGGACTTTCAACTATTTAGTTTAAGCTTAAAAGAACATTATTATTAACATTACAAATATTAGTAAAGTTGAGAAGAGTTTATCGCTTTGCTATAAATAAAAGCAGCCTAAGTTTTTAGACTTATTCTATGTTCCATTGTTTTCATTATCTTCATTTGATGTTGACAATCAGAATTTTTTTCAGCGTTTAAAATAGGTACTAATTGAATGATACGTATTAGCTCTACCTTCATATGCGCTCTTTACCTACCTGCCACAGCCTCAGTCACTTCAATTTTACCTACCTGTCACACATATAGTCATTTCAATCTTAACCATTTCACTTCACTATATCCTGCACATTACATATCTCTCGCATGTTATCGTTCTGCCTCTTAGGCAGACTGTCACACTAAAGTTTATTCCTTTGTCAAAAATTTAATGTCACGGCGATATCCTAATTTCACAAAATTCATTTTTTTTTTGCATTGCTAGGCAACGCTTAATTAGTTGTTTCTATCGTGGCTTGGTAATTTTTCGACAAGATCCTCTCGTAATAACTTAAATAGTTATCGTATCGATGTATAGAATGTATAGAAACAATGTTGTGGCAATCCATCAAAGTAATAAAAAAAGGGAAAATTCTGCAATAAAAGTAGAAACTAGGAGATTTCGAATTCGTATTTACAGACTGAAGTAGGGCGAATAATATATACCATCTGTTGAGGATTTTAGTCGGGTTGGTTTATATTCTCTACGGCATTCGATCAGCATCGATGGCTATACACATTTGAAAACGATGATTCTCTCTCCGAGCAACAACTCGTAAAGACAGAATTTTTATGGTAATATGTTCACTCTAGTCATTGAAACGGTAACAATAGTCGAAAAACCGGTTGCCGAAAGTTGTTATTTTCCTTTAGGATTGAGTAAGCTACTAGTTTTTCTAGCTTATCAGATAAATGGATATTTTATGTGGAGAACTAACAGAATGAAAGTACACCTCATTAAGCTAAAGGACTCGCAGAGTAGACCGTTGAGCGTTAGATGTGCTGATAACGAACTCTTTTTGTTCGATAAGTGTCTAGAAAAGTTTGTAATATAATGGATAATAAATAGCCAAAACTTGAAGTAAATATTTTATCACGAACTCGTACTGTAACATAAGTACATGTATGGTCAACGAATCAATACTTCGAGGGCTTAAATTAGTAAGCAAATTGTTAAAATAAAATTATTCCCTAGTTCTCTTAGTTTTCTAAAGAAATTTTCTCAATCCGCAGGTTTCAATTTCAAAACGAAAACTTGATTTACCTATAACTAAAAGGATTATACAGGCTTAGTCGAAAAGATTGAACCGGCATCATAACGCAACATTTGGTTTTTTGATCATTGTCATAGAACGAGTCACTGATTATTTAAAAGTGGCGATATCTTTTCGAATAGCTGTTAGACGGGCACTATACGAGGGACGTTTGACAAGTAGTGAGAATGGAAAAGAAAAACGAATTTTTGAAATACAAAATAATTTTTATTTTTCAATACATTTATTGCAACGGTGCTCCAATGCCTTTGTGCCATCTCTAAAATTCGATTTAAAGGGCTCGCAAAATACTCATTTACGAAGATAATAAGCTCGTCGTCAGACGAAAATTTCTTTCCACCTAGTGCCGTTTTCAATTTTGGAAAAGGTGGAAGTCGGAAGGAGCTAGATCCGGCGAATAAGGCGCATGCGGTACTAATTGGAAATGCAGCTCGTGGATTTTGGACATCGCAACTGTGCTGGTATGCGAGGGAGCGTTGTCTTGGTGAAACAGACTCTTTTTCTTTGCCATTCCTGGCCGTTTAGCACGAATATCAACATTTAATTTTTGTAAAAGTTCCGCATAATATTGTCCGTTTATTGTGGCACCTTTCTGAAGGTAATCAATGAGTAAAATGCCCTTCGAATCCCAAAAAATTGATACCATCACCTTGTTTGCCGATAAAGTGGTTTTCGCTTTCGTTGGAGGTGCAGAACCACGTTCTAACCATTGTTTCGAATGTTGTTTAGTTTCGGATCTACTGTAGTGTATCCAGGTTTCATCGCAAATAACAAATCGCCTACAAAAATCAACCGGATTCCGCTTATAAATGTCCAAATACTCATTGGAAATGCGCAAACGAGTGAACTTTTGATCAGTCGTAAGCAATCGCGGCACCCATCTTGCCGAAAGCTTGGAAAGGCCCAATTCTTTCGTTAAAATGTGGTGTACGTGTTCTGTTGAAATGTTTACCATGTCTGCTATCTCTCTCACTTTGAGTCGTTGAGTCGTCGAACTTGCGTAATATCAGGTGCGCAACTAAGTTCTCGCTGTTTTCCAAGGGATGGCTCCAGTAGTAAGTGCTGGTCGATTGTGACATAACCAAAACGTCATGAACCAAGCTTAGAGATATGATAAACAAACCGGTTTGACACATTAGTGATTTTGTTTTTGCGTCATATACTTTTGGTTGTGTGAAAATGTCTGATTTTGTGCCAAATAATGGTCATTTGTGGGAAGTGTTGCCTTTCTTCTTTCATTCGAAGAAAACGGCGACTGAAGCGCACCAAGAACTCCAAAAAGTTTATGGAGATGCTGCTCTAAGCGAAACAACATGCCGTGATTGGTTTCGTCGCTTCAAAGATGGTGATTTCGATGTTGACGACCGTTCGCGTGAAGGAAGACCAAAAACCTTCGACGACGCTGAATGGGAGGCATTGCTCGATGAGGATCCGTGCCGAACGCAAAAAGAGTTTGCTTCAGCATTAGGAGTTACCCGCCAAGCCATTTCCCAACGATTGCATGCGTTGGGAATGATTCAAAAACAAGCAATTTGGGTTCCTTATGATTTGAAGCCTTCGCTTTTTCGCCTGTGAACAACTGCTTCACCGACAAAAAAGGAAGGGTTTTCTTCATCGCATCGTTACGGGTAATGAAAAATGGATTCATTGCAGCAACCCAAAGGGAACAAAATCATGGGGACTGCGCGGTCATGCTTCTACGTCGTCGGTTCGGCCGAATATTCACGCTGCGAAGATTTTGCTGTGTATTTGGTGGGACCAGGGCGCGTCATTTATTATGAGCTGTTGAAACCGAACGGAACCATCACTGGGGAACGGTATCGAACAACGCTCGGCCTCACGTTGCCAACCTACTTAGAAACGCTCAAATGGGAGGTCCTATCCCATCCGCCATATTCCCAGATTTCCGTTAGATGGCACATAGTCTGGCTAATCAGCAGTTCCGCTCATATGAAGACATCTCAAAATGGCTTGATTCGTGGATAGTCTTAAAAGACGAACACTTCTACCGTGACGGAATTCGAGCTCTGCCAGAAAGATGGGAAAAAGTTGTCGCTAGCGATGGGCAGTATTTTGAATGATTCATTTGTAAACATTTTTTCACAATATTGTTGAATTTTCATCAAAGAAACAGCCAGAACTTAGTTGTACATCTAATAATATTATGGATTTTTATAATCATTTCCTTAGAAGTCACGATTTTGGGTGCTTCTGAGCGCTCTTCATCAACAGAGCTTGTTTTACCACATTTAAATTCATTTACCCATCTACTTATTGTGGCAGATGATGGAGCAGATTCACCTAATGTTTCCCGTAATTCATCTTTTATTTCAGTAGCTTTCATACCCTTAATTACGAAGTATTTAATCACCGCACGATACTCTGCTTTTTCCATTTTAACAAAACGACGTGTTGCTTCTTTTTCAATCAGCTGTCAAAAATAAACTAATCAACCGATTTATCTAAATATCGGAATGTAAACATATAAGTAGGCAACCTAAATTACGGTGCATTTGTTTTACCTATTAGAACGCCACCTATGTGTCATTCTCACTACTTGTCAAACTATCCTCGTAGGTGCGCTTATCAGTTATTTATTTACATTCGATATGGCAAGTCGACAGTAAAAAGCTTCTGCGTTCTAAACTTTGCGAAAACAAATTCAGTTGTTGCGGTGCAGCGTGATTTTCAAAGGGAATTCGGCATTACGCTGTCCTCTCTGAAGAATATATGATACCAATTTCGAAAATTTACAGAGTGAATGTTCATGTAAAGAGAAAAGTCCAAATCGATCTTGAGTTTCGGGGGAAATAGACAGAATTCGTGCTATGTTTGATCAAAATCTGAGACAGTCCACAAATCCAGCTTGTCGTAAACTTCAAGTACATAATATCACTATTTAAGATGTGCTAAGAAGATGTCTACATTTGAAACCATATAGACTGCAGCTAATTCAAGCACTGCCAACAACAAGAGGAAGCGGATGGTGTTCAGCGTTTTGTGATGCATATGATGAAGAAGAAACCTTAACTTAAACATTGAATAACAGCAACAGTCAACATCGTAGATCGAATGTTTGAGTGCCACGTGATGAACACATCGAAAACTTGTAAGACATGAAGTAAACCATTATGAATAGAACACTTGCAACTTATAACTATGAAATCGGTTAGTAATAATAGTCCTGCATATGAAACCATTCATACTAAAGTATTTTAGCAGTGAAATACGACTTTGCAAATTGGAGCATTTTTATATTTCTCAAGATCATCACTATACTTTTTTCATCAAGAAAAGTTTGATGTTGCGGTATAGGTTGAAGTCAAATTTGGCTCAATCTAATTCGACTTTTTGCAAACTGACTCGTGCAAAAAAAAACACACTATCATCACGAACAAGAAATCTCTTATTTCGTTTTCAGAAATTACTTTCTTCAATTTATCTAGTATAACAGCATAATGCAATCCGTTAATGGGTTGATTCTTTGCAGAATAATCTATGAAAATTATTCCTATCTAATCCCAAAACATTCTAGCCATTACTTTAATCGTTCATATCTTAGCTTTGCTTGGTGGATCATTGCTAGGATGTGTTCAGTGTTGAGATTGGCATTTAAATTCAGGAAAGTAATGGTAAAGTTGACCTTGGGAAACTATAGTAAATATTTGCAAAAATTACCTTTGTTCTTGTTAAATTGGGTTAAGTTATCGCTTAATGTTCGCATTCTTTCGATCGCACGTCAAATTTTATCATTATACTACTGTAGCTTTCAAATTAATTCCCGTCTGCTATCATAAACGAGATAGCAATATTAGAAATATAATGATTTTCGAAAGATAGTCTAATCTCGCTTCGCTTTAAATCATCTTCGAAAACCTATTTTTATACTACTTAAATATTATTAAGATAACATAACCGAAACTAACTTTACACGCTCAAAATTTTTAGTATACCCCGCTGTATTAATACATTATTGTTAAATGTATTTTTCTAACAAAATTGCATTTACGTACATTATATTTACTCCACAAAAGTTGGTGCAAAGAATGGATATATTTACTTATGCATATCATCCAATGATACCAGGAGAACTGAAGGGATTGTAATGCTAACTGAATGAGAATCGTCGAGAATCGTCTATCTCTAGAGAACCATCACAGGCTCAAAAATGGAACGATGAAAGGCAAACAATCCTGCGGTTTTCTCATATATGACAACAAAAAAATCGTCCCGAGAAAGACAGAGTATCGCTCTAAGCCTTCCACTTCTTCCTGAAATACATAAATCTACAGGTGACAGTTCGATTTGTTCTATATTAATCAAACCAAGAAGTCATGTCAGTATAAATGTATATACGAGAGAAGCAATTTAGCAATGCACATTCCTCCATTTATTAGTGTTACATAAGACGAGGAAAATATGAAAAGCTCTTTATAAGCTAGTTAATAATATGTCACAACAATGTTTATTTTTGGAATTAGATTAATATGTCAGAACATATTCTACTTATAGGTTTAGGCTTTACCGATATTTCTTCATACTACAATGGCGGCTCAGTAATTAATAAAAAAATCTTACTTTCCAAATTGGCAACCGCTTAAAACATAACTGTCAAAATTTGCATTTATTCTATTGTTTGAAAAGAAATTGAATTGTGCTTAGCTTGTTTGTAAATATAAAAAAGTGAATTACCTATCAATAATTAAGTACTTATTTTTTGAAGAGTAAACAATGAAATTAAAGCTAAACTGTAGTCTCATTTTGTGCTAAATGATTAACGAATAAAATTACGCGTTGTAGTAGAAACAGAAGCTCTACACATTTCATATGGATTAGTGATTTCGATTTTGTGTATTGAATTAAGTATGAAGAAAACTATGCAATATATGTTGTAATTGTTGTCTGTGGACAGAAAAAGCGAATAAAAACGCCCTTCAATCCTCAGTTTAGCAAAGTTAAGACATGATGATCCGAAAGTGCTACGATAACAGATATTAAATTCCTAGTGTAGTATAATTTAAAGTATATTATATAGTCTCAACGATGATATAAATGATTTTTGGAAAAATAAATAACAAGGAACTGAGTACTCCATACCCCCATTTTTTATCAATTTTTTTTCTTTTATTTTAAATTATTTACCATCACGATAACATTTAAAAGATTTACATACATAATCTGATGAATGTGGAAATTAATTATAGGTACTTATTGCTTCAGCTACCTAATGCCTTGAAAAATATTGTGGTAAGTACTTAATAAGAAAGCATGTCCTCTTTTGAATGTAACAGGATTAGTGTTTGAACGATTAGGAGAAGCACATGTAGAGCATCTTTCTGGAGGTAAAGCAGAAGATGAAGAAAACAATTTTGAAGATATTTCATGTACTCCCGAGGAAAGAGGCAATGCTATAAACCTGGATTATAAAATTAAAACTGTAGAATATTGGAAAAGTGGTAAAAGCAAGCGACGTTGTGTCCGAATTGAAAATAATTTTAGAAAAGTGAAATCACTGCAACAGTTGTACAAATAGAACGAAAGTATTAACAGAAGTGACACCCATGCAGATATATTGCAAATATATATTAAGATGTATTACATGAGAATACCATTGGTGACGGAAAATAATTCATGATCAGACCTTCGATGGTGGGCTTTACTTACCAAACAGACTAGTAGTTGAGCCTTGAACTACTAGACTGTTTAATTTTGAATTGTGTGGAATACTTTATTAATAATAATAATAATAATAATATTTATTACATTCCATTATGTCAAAAAAACATAGAATATGTCATAAATGTAAAATATGTAATATATAACAACGAAAAAACAATCACAAATATAAATAGATATTAAGTATATATACATATGCGTGCAGTTGACCTATGCTATACGCCAATGTCTACGCTTGATTCAAAGAAGTCTTCCACACTGTAGAACTCTTGCTCTATCAGCCAAAACTTAAAAATAATTTTAAACCGGGCCAACGGCAAGCTCTTGATCCGAAACGGTATGTGGTTGTATATTTTTATGCAATGGTGAACGACATTTTTTTGTATTTTTGTAAAATACGTTTGTGGGGGCACAAGATGCATATTACGAAGGTTTCGCGTAGCATGTGCATGATTCGTTTCGTATTTTTTAAAAAATTCATTGTAGTTTATCCTCACATGTAGCGCGCACTGAAGTATATAAATTGAGGGCATTGTCAGTACTTTGGCAGACCGAAACACACCCACACAACTCTCTGTTGGTTTCATTCCATAAATTGCTCTAATACACGACTTTTGGAGGACAAATATCCTCCGCCAGTCCATGGAATTGCCCCAGAACACCACACCATACTGGAGCCTCGAATGTACGTAGGCGAAGTAAGAAAGCAGCCCCGCCTCCACACCAACGTTACGAGCAATAACACGTAAGCAGTAGCAGAACCGAGACAGCCCCCCTGATAGTTCGTTGATGTAGGGTTTCCAGGACAGCTCAGAGTCAACCCTAAGGCCAAGAAATGGCGCGTCACACTTAGAGGCAAGCACTTCATCACCCACCACCACATCAGTTGGTAAACTGTTACCAAAGGTCAGCAGATGGGTCTTGGATAGATTTAGGTGTAGATTATTTGCCGCAAACCACTTCCCCAACACTTGTATATTTTCTGCTATGGCCATACTCAAGTCTTCATTACCAGAGTCTATGACTGTGGATGTGTCATCTGCGAAGAGAACCGTTAAGGATTCCGTAGCGTCCGGGAGATCGTTTATGTATAGTAGGAAAAGTAAAGGTCCTAAAATAGAACCCTGCGGAACACCCACGGTAACTGGTTCCGGACGTGACCTCACCATGCATCCCCCCGCATCAACCGCCTGCACATACTGCATTCTGCCACACAAATATGAACGGATCCAATCCGATGCCACGCCCCTGAATCCCATCAGCTCCAACTTCTCCAACAAGACTTCGTGATGTACACTATCGAAGGCCTTCGAAAGATCCATAAACACACAGGCCATCGGGAGTTTGTTAGATATATTATTTATAATTCTTTCCATAAGTTGGTAAATTGCTCTGGCAGTTGATCGCCCTTTGATATAACCATTTTGTGTGTTGTTTAATATTTTGTGTTTTTCGATGAATTTTGTCATCCTGACCAGAACTATTCTTTCAAAAACCTTCGACACGTTCGACAATAGAGCTATTGGTCGATAATTTTCATAGCTATTCTTCGCACCTTTCTTATGTACGGGTACCACTACGGCGTGCTTCAAGTCATCTGGAAATTGACCGGTCTCAAACGAGAGGTTTATCAGGTGTGCCAATGGTGCGGCCAATTCTGATGCACAGAACTGTAGGAGCGGCACTGATATTTCATCCAGTCCCGTTGATGGGGTTACTTTAAGGCTTTTTATGGTGCTAATAATTTCACCTTCATCAGTGGGATAGAAGCAGCACGTTTCCGACACCGCTTTTACGTTGGAATAGTCTGTTGCGCCCAAGTAAACATTAGAACTTCTTCTAAAACAGTTTAAAACCACAGCATTCACTTGTATCAGAAGAATAAAATGTGGTAAAAGAGTGGATTACGTGGATTGCGATTTCTTGAAATGTATACATGTCTCATGTAGTTCAACGATAATTTGATTGCCTTCGAACTCTTGGCATTTTACTACTCTAATTCACAACTGGAAACTGTTACAATCGAATAACCATCAAACTGATTCAAGTTCGGCAAAAGACGATATGAAAGCTTATTGCTTTCTTGTTACTTTTTTTATCAATCGTTTTTCTCAACACAGCAAACATTGGTACAAAATTTAATTTCAAAATAGGACTTCTTTGTAACGTAGTAGTGCCTCTCTAGAAGATAGGTGACTAGCAAAATGTTGAATATATGAAAGCCAGTATATTAAATAGTTATGTATTAATAGTACGTAATAATAATAATTCATGATTTTACATCCCCAAACAGCTTAACGCTAATTACAGGGAACATTGACGAACCACGAGTTAGCTTCCAGCTCTCTTAGTGCGACTTAAAATGTTTCGCATTGGCGTAAACTGAAAAGGAAAATCACGAAAAATCTTTACCAACAGCAGCCCACTGAGATATAAACCAGCTGCTATAATCACAGGAACTATCTACCCAACCATCTCTTTCATTTACTTTAGGATAACAAAATTCTGTTGTTGTTCGTTGTGTAGTATTTGCAATAAACTGTTATTATAAATTGCTTGTTATGCAAGCAATAACTGTTTCTTCGCATTTTTGTACTAACTACTATTATTGACATAATTGTATAGCATAATTGCTATATGTACAGTGGTATATTTGCAATTATAATATCAATAATCGCAGTACGCAGTGTTTTTAATATTTCATAAGCAGTATACTTTTCTTTTAACTACGCTCCATTGTTTTCCGAAAAATTAGAGTAACAAGTTTGATAGTTATACTGATACCGCTTTATAGAATAACATGCTGAATTATAAATCTACAATATAATAAGTAAATAATGAATATTATTATGTTTCTACGAAATTTTTGCCTACAATGCACGATGTAGGCTAGAAAATTAATATTTCTTATTTACAAAAATTTAAATGTTTAAATTTTTGGAGGAGCCTGTACCCCGAAATCGAGGGAATCAGAATCTAAAAAATCTGCTGCCCTTATATGAATGTACCATTAAAAAATAAACTGCTCAATTACAATGGTCAACAAAGCTTTTACCCTAAGTCAGTAACTTACAAAATTAATCAGCATATTCAAAGCACACATTATTCGATAAGCGCTATATTGTCTTAGCTTTAGTTACGGAAAAAATGCAGGAAGAGACTTGTTCACACATGATGTGGCACGTTCACTCAAGGTATGCCAAGTTTGCATTGTTGTTCTACTCTGGTCGGTTGCTATGTTTTAGGGAGCGAATAAGCAGACATGCTATATATTTGTAAAGGATGCGACTCTAACTGCAAGTAATCATAACATAGAGTTGTGAGGATGAGATCAGTTCATTACGTTTTTAATAACGGAAAGGCATCGAAAATTGTATCAGCATTTTAGTTTAGGTGCTTCATAGCTTTATCATTCATAATTTGGATATAAGTAAAAATAATTTTTGTAATGTGTGTGATAAACTTACTCCATTTAAAAAAGAAATAAAAAGTAAAGCCTGAGTATTTGTCGAACTCTGTAAACTTGACTTCGGTGTGACCGTCAAAAACCAAGACAAACCGTAGATTCTACATGTAATATGTACTATATGCAAGTAGATATTTGAGGGATTGGTGATTCGAGCAGTTATATTCATTAAACTAAGGTTCATGAAAAACTTTATTAAGGTTTTGAATGCCTTCAAAGAGAGTTTCCAAAAATAACAAAAGGAGAACTAAAAGATGGTATTGTCGTTGGACGTCAGAAGTGAGAAATAGTAAATGATTTGAAATTTGAAACTAAATTAACAACGCAGGACAAAATTGCGTTGGCGTTCATGGAACAAGTTCTTACCGTTTTTTTTTTTGAAACAAGAAAGAAAAGAATCATAATACTATGGTAGTGGAATTTCACAGTACTGGCTGCAGGCAGTACTGCTGGCCATTAACGTCGCCTATACTTTCCGGACAAAAGTGAGAATGTAGAAGGTGCACTTTAAGGGATATATTGCAATACATCCCTTTCACCGAAACATTTTCAGAAGAGAAAAACTGTACAAGGGCAAATGCCATCCTGTGATGTTAGCAAATTACTATTAGAAGCTAAGAAGGGAGGCTATAGATGTTATTTATAGGAGACAGCGCAATATTTGGTCACATTTTTAATTGTAAAAATTTGAAATATACATTAAAGTATGTTACAAACAGGAAAATCTTTTCATTAAAATCCATAAGAAATTATCTGTTTTATATAAAACTTTTCAATAAAACTTAGTATACATCACTTGATAGCAAAACCAAAAGTTAAAATTTGTTGGTCAGTATTACTGAAAAAAATTATTTTCAGATTTACTTATAAATTGGTATTTTTCTAATCCAATAACATGCAAAATACAATAGAATAATAATCGACAATAAATTTTCTCTTAGTATAACTCGCATTAAGTCCAAATATGTAAATGGGTATGAAATTATTTCGAAGATTCCAGAGTTTTCTATATGCTTTACATAATTTATTGTTTTTTACTATAGTAGTCGCAGGGTTAAAATGAATTATAATTACCTGAAAAAAGTTTATTGCTACTTTTGCGGATGATATTAATTATCGCTGAATTACTTTTCGAATGGATAAAAAATTGTTATTAACATTAAAATTTAGTTTAATTAAGGACAGACCACAAAAAACATGTGCATTTCCCATATATATTCTTTTTAACGTTCAAGATCCAAGGAAGCGACCGTTAAAACTAAAATGAACGGGCACAAAGTAGCAATAAAGTGAACATCGCTCGCCTCTTAACTGTACGGCTTTATGATGCCAAGAAGCAACACTTTGCCATCATATTATGAACATATTTTACACAATCTATAAAAGGTCGCCCTTTATGTCGACTAGGAGCATTATGAGGTAAAAAAAGGAACATGTAGGCGACGAAAGTGTGGAAATATATGTGGATGGCGGTAAATTCGAAAGCTTACCCTCGAGTTTCAATAAAATGTACGAACGAACCGCCGCCGCCAGTCTCGATGAATTCGATAAAACTTTGTAATACCGCAATTTCTATTTGCTCGTGCATGAATAAGTTTTTCCGTGCAAAAAATTCAGAGTAGTTTTAAGCGCACATATGAGTGTGTGCGGTTCGAATAAGATATTGGAAACTTCGAACATTAAAAACCTCTTATGATGACGCGAGAGTGCCGAGAATGACCTAGGGAGTTGATTTGTTCATATTTTAATACGCGCTTGAGGAACAAAAGGAAAATTTATAGCGGTTTACTCGAGATTGGTCTGATAAATATATGGAAGAATTCATATTCAAATGAATTATTGAATTTTGTTTATCAATGCAATCTTTGATTTCTGTCTAGAAATGCAATTTCTGACCTTTAGAGTAGATTTCTAAATTTCATTTTTATTTTTCTTAATTACCAATTTGTAGTAGAGCTGCCAATTCTTAACGGCGCATCCATTAATTCACATAATTAATTTAGTACGTCACGTCAAGTTGTTGGGATGGTTGTACTTCTTATATTGCTTTTTCTGTGTAAAGTACGATGGTACAAAAATAATATTTAAATTTCGTGCTTTACATCTTGTACCAGACATTATTAGAAAGTTTTATGTAGAGGTGAGTGATTTAAGTGCTCAAACGAAAGTTATTTTCTTTTAAATCTTGTAAACAAATTTGGGGAGTTCAGTGTCCCAGCATCCCTGAACTGCCACAGTCAATTATTAAACATTTAGAAACATAGCTTCAGACAAGGTTTTATTATTCTAAATATTTTCAACAAATAAAGAGTTTAATTTCATTATCGAATCTGAAAGAAGCCGCAGAAGATATTAAAGAAAGTTAGAAAAAATTGAAAATGCTCAAGTACTTACAGTTTATAAAACGTTGAAAAAGAAAGGGAATCGTGAAGAAGCTACTCTTGATTTCCATATATTAGTATAAAGTCATTTTAAAGAAAGGAAATCAGTATGAAATATTAGCGAAATAGTTAAAAGAAATCGCTTCACTGGCAAGAATATAGTATAGAAATATAAATGTGAAAGCAGATTAAAGAAGAACAAAATTTAGTCGGCCACCAATGCTGGTCGAACAAAATAAAAGAACAATCATAAAAGAAGGCTAAACAAAATACCAAACTTAGTAGTCCAAAGATTGTAACTGAGTTGACAACAAGCACAAGAATAAACGTTCTGGAACAGTAAGAATTGTTTTATAGAAAGCTAAATAATAATATATACAGAAATGATCGGAAAAAATGCTAAATTAAGGAAAAGAATCGTAAACATAGATTTAGATTATACAAAAGAATGTATATATTATAGTAAAAATGCCAAGAACATGTATGGAGAAAAGCAAACGAGGAAATTGAAATATCTAATTTTGTTCCAATGGTCAAACATGGAGGTGGATTTTTTATGGTATGGGGATACATCTCAGCTGCTGGTTTTGGGAATTTAATAATTAAGGACGAGGATGAATCAATACGTCTACTTGGATATTTTAAAAACTCGTATAGGATCTAGCATTGAAGCAAGGAATTTTAAAGACTTTTACGATAACAGTGACCATAAACATAAATCCCACGTAGTACGATAGTGTTTACTACACATTTGTCTAAAAGTACTTCATACATCAGCATAATCAACCCTATAGAGCTTTTGTGGAGTTTTAGAAAAGAGAATTAGAAAATGTCACAGTTTCTAGAAATTAGATTTTAAAACAGTATTCTGGTAAGAATAGTTGAGCATCTATTCCTAACAGATTTGAAAGTATAATAGAAGTCAAAGAAGGTCCAACGAAATACTGTCTTGTATTATATTTGTATTATTATTATTATTTTGTACGGTGTGTTTATTGAGGTAGATCAACTGTTTTTATTTTTACCTCGAAGAATTTGCTGTATTTTTTATTAACAATAGGTAAAAATTAGATCTCACCTGATGCATTTATATTGGTGAGTGGCCACTTTTTGGAGTCACTGTATATAAGTAAGTATATAGAATAGGTTATAGTGGAATAGCTTGACAGCCGTATGAATTAATTTTAAATCCTAATCTCCCTAAATATGTAAAATTACAATAAAATTTCATGAAGAGATTAGTAAAGGCGCCTTTGTGATAATAATGGAACAAGGTGGTAGATATGAGATTGACTTAATATACCACGAAAAATTGTTTAAATAAGTAATAAGCAGAAGGTACGAAGGCAATCATTAATTAGCAAAGAGGACAAAATTGGGCGGCGCTGGATACAATAAACTTCATAAATATTCACTCTCACCCACGTTAGTCTATATTCTGTTATCGACTGTTGTGTTTCGCTGTTTGTAATTATCTCGAAATTACGTAAGCCGAAAAAAACGACCATTGTCTGACAAAGAAAAAAGGTTTTTTAGCGAATTATCCACTGTTAAGATAAGACTGAAAACGCTGCTCAACAAGTAAGGCTGCAGAAACGAGTGCTTTCGCAGTAGCATACGGCTATGTTACTATCAATATTAAAAATAATAAATGTAATTACTTACTATTTTTGTTTTTTCCTTGTGTTGTTGATGTAGAGTGACGCAAAAATTCCCTGTAGTATTGTGTTATTAGTATGCCTTCCAGTGCTGAATTAGTCATATACTCCTGCGGCGAGGTAAAAATATATTGGTGTATTTGGAGAAAAACGTTCTGCGTCTAATGATGTGATATTCGTGTAATCAAAAAGGACGTTCGCATCATACTCGCACTCTTGGTTTTTAGTTAAACTTTTATCTATACGCATTATAGTTTGAAAATCGGGATTCTTATTTATAATTACACTCAATTCATCGGTTATTAATCTTCCTATACTATCTGTTAGATTTCCTAACGAGACTTTGAGGTCATATACCATGTTTAACGCTTCATGTAATAACAGCTTGGTGTTCTTTAATTTGGAAATAGTACCTAAAAGAATTGAATAGTTTTCGGAAATTTGCTCTATTTGAGTATGAATTTCGGTATCTGAAACCAGCCGCTGACTTACTGAAATCGCTTGAACATCTTGCGGACTTAAATTTAAAATACAAGGTTTAATAATTTGTAAAAATTTCTCATAATATAAAAAGCCTTAAGCCACGTTCCCCATCTCGTCTATACCGGCTGTGGTGGCTAAGGAATGTCCGGACAAGCCTGTTTAAAATCATGAATGCCTCTTTGGAGATTTACTAAAAACTTTTTTGGTAGAAACTATAAATTGGTCTGTCTAATAAATTCAGCAACAATATGACATGCATGGAGCAAACAGGTTACAAGAAGCTATTGAGCATTGAACATTACAAATTGAGTTGCCGATATATTGAACTTCCCAAAGGTATGTTTTATAGTTTCTACTATCCTTTCCGGGTTTGTCTCCAGTAATATTCTACTGCGTAAAAAAGAGTCTAGGAAATCTCACCGCTTTTTAAAGTGCTCACTAACACATTTAAAATACTATTCCTTCTTGTATCCATTGTTTCATCTACCGTCAGCCATATTTTTTGATCTTTTGACTCTGCTTTTATTTGATCCGTAATCGTGTTTTTCACCCGACCGCTTTCGAAATATATCATCGTCGCCAATGAGTGCGCACTCGCTTCTACAGACTTTTTAACAAGGCTAGTGTTTCAAAACGTTCTATAAATTATATCTTAGAATGTATTTTATACTATCAAGCGAATGCCTTTGGTCCTCCGCAATAATTAATGAGCCCATACTAATACAAAATCTTAATTGTTTTTTAACTTGATAATCATTCAAAACATGTCAACTATCAAACTTCGATCCGGTCGCAAGGACGCTTCTTATTTAAATAGAAAATTATCTCTTTTTAGTTTGCTTTAAAACGATGAAGTCAAAACTGATTTGGACTCTATTTACAGGGATAAATCTTCATTAATCTACTAGTAGTAGTAGTAGTATTACCGGCTCAGTACACGATAAGATACTAGATAATTCTAGAATAAAATTACAGGAAGTGGCATTTACTCTACATAATTCATAAGGATCAATGGTTTCCATTTTGTATAATGAATTGAGTACAAAAAGGTAACATGCACAGTAGGTTCGAATTTATTCACTGTGAACAACAAACTCGAATGAAGATATATCACTTCCCAATTTAGCGAAGTTAAAACATGATCCGAACTATTATTGAAACCCGGTTACACAATTGTGTACCCAAAGTAAAGCGACAATAGAAGCAATGGGTTAAGGCTGACACAAATGCTACGAAAAAGCAGAGACCTTATGTACGCTCAGGCGAAAAGGTTACGACTGCTGCTGTCTTTTGAGACTACAGTGCCATACTTGTCATCGATCATTTTCAAAAAGGTAAAGCGACATCAGGCGAACATTACGCTTCACTTTTAGATCAACGACATGATGGAATTATTACTATCATACAACACAAAGTATCTCATTTAAAGAAGTACTTTTTCTTCAGGATAATGCACATGGTCGACTGCAAAAATTCATGAACTACATATGTACTATATTCCCATTATTCCATTTGGTTGACATACACGTATATGTACATACATGAGGACGAAAACGAAATTCATCGCTAAACATAATTTTCTTGCAATAGTCAGTATAAACTTGTTAGATTTTCAAAACCCAATTGATAAATATCTGTAGTCTTCATGTATGATACATAAAAGTAAAATCGGAATTACGTAATGAAGGAGTAAGAAAAGTAAGTGAATATATAATAAATGGAAATAAATACTTCAAACATTAGTTAAATCAATTTAATATTTTTTATCAAACTTGTAGTTTAATTAAATAAAATCACATTTAAATTTAACATAATAATTATAATAATAATAATAATTACTATAATATATTGAGTTTTTATGTGTTTGATAAGGACAAGGTAGTGGCACACAATGAAGTTTCGTTAATATATCGAAAACTCAATTTTGATGCTATTAAAAAAATTTAATTATTAATAGCCCATTTAATTGAACTTTTCATCTTAATTTCATTTGGTTCATTAAATATTAAATTTCCAGAATAATGTACGTACGTCTATTCATGATTTTTCTAATAACTATTTAATATAAAAATAATATTCTTTACTTAGTTCTTAATTAAAAGGGTAGCGATTAATGTAGTTGGGAAAATACGAAAGTTAACTAACGGTCAGTAAATTTAGTTTCCTCTTCATTTTCACAGGGTGTAAACTTTTTACTGCAAATGACATACTACCCGGGACTATGACTTTAAGGTTAATCCTAGTGCAATAAATATAATCGTAAAAAAGGTAGGAACAATTTGTGGCTGATATTGAAAACCCATTTTTACGAATAAAATTTGACGGCGTTTGTTATACTACACTTATGTGAAATATATTTTTACTAGGTACATTATATTTAGGGCAGAAGCAGTAGAAGTTTATGGACATCCAATGAGCAAAATCCATCTTGTCCTGTTGTGCGATTATAAATTAGTATTCTAGAGAAAAGCTAAATTAATAGGTATTTCAGGTTAACGGTTATGAAGGTTCGTTATCGTTACTTGAGATATCTAGAATACTCGACTATAAGCGAGGAAAGTTCAATTTCAACTTTATAAACTTATAAAATTTTATTGACGGTTTCGAAACAGACATAGATACACATGTACCTCGTATTTTCGAGGATATAGCATTGGTTTTGGTTGTGTTTTATATTGTTAACGACTTCCATGCAAGATTCATTTGTAGTAAACATTATTTGCTGATATGTTTGTGGGAAATAACATTTACTTCATTTATATATTTCCAATATTTATGCTTTCATTATGAAATGAAAGTCGGTCGACAAACGAATTATAGGTAATCGTTTATGACGTATTTTTCAAAAAATTTCTTAAGGAATGTAAAAGAAAATTAACTATTTGAAATATGTTTCTAAAGAAAGCTGACATAAATAATTCATTTGATATAAAATTGAAAGTACCTTTTAGCAGCTTACGCCGTTACTATACATTATTTTTATTTTTATTATATTTTACATTATATTTTATTATCTGCTTTAGTATATTTGCTTAGTAGAAAAACTGTACTTTATCTAATATTTATTATTTATCTGAATTTTTCGATGTCAAAACATCAATATGCTGCTCAAAATATATCATCGTATACGCTACAAAAAATATAAAGAAATGCAGTCAAAACCATGTACGTACTAAGAACTTTTAAAATAGTTCATAAAAGATGTCACGTAAAAAAGAGTTGGAGGTTGAAAGGAGTAAATGACAAAATGAGTTTTTAGTAGAAAAACAGAATACTCAAGATCTTGAATGGATTCGAAAGCAACCATCTTAAAGGTGAAAACACATAGATGGTGGTCTGATTATTAAATATCTTCAATATCTGTTTGTGGATCAGAAGTAAAAGACGGTTTCATTCGCTCTAAAGTTAAAGCAAGGCAAGACATACCACTGTTTGAGTCGAAAGCTCAATTTTTTTAACAACGAGACCCTTTACATTGAGCAAACGAATGATTTTTGTTTTTGTATTAAATATGCTTTATATGAGTAAATAAAAGACTGAAACTGTTTGAATTAATTGAATAATAAACAATTTCAAACCATACTGTTTACTTTTTTATAAATGATAAAGTTCCACAAATTAAAGTCTTGTGCGCCACCTCCAGAGGTTGACCTAGGACGATAAGATTTTTTCTCTGCACCTTTAATTATTTAGAGCATCGTTTTTTAATACAGGAGAAACTAAATTTTAAAAAAAACAATTCTCGCTCCAATTGCAAAGATCATAAATCTCTGATTTTTCACTCAACATCTGGAGTTCTGCCAGGATCAAATCTCGAACCTCTTCTGTTTTCTATTATTATAAAACATTTTATTGTTCTCAACTGTAAGAAATTATTATTGGCAGACTATTTGAAAATATCTCACGTAACATTAATAACTGCGCCCATCTTCATAAATAGTGCACCGATAGCAAGCTTTATATGAACATTTCTAAATGTAAATATGTGACAATTACTCGCAGAAGTTCCTCTATTGACTTTAATTATACTTTGGACAAATATTATCTTGAAAATATACCATGTCCGGAGAAATATGGCATTTTGATTCAAAATTATTATTTAATAACTATATTAATAATACATCTAATGCTGAAATGTTTGATAAGTAATTACTAAAAGCTGGTATGGTTATGAACTTATATTTAGTATATTTAGTTCTTTGCATATTTAGTTTTTAGATGTAGGTATATGCTATTTGCTACTGTATTATCCTATAATAGAATTTTATATAATAGCTATCGGGCAAATGTATATTATTATTAATTACTGATCCGTCTTCGTATACAAAATCTTTATGGACATGTGCATGTTCATGGAATAAACACAGGCAAACTACTCGTTCATTTCAATTTTATGAAAAGTTAGTAAATGAGGAAGTTCGTTTTCTATATCCTAACGTACTTGAAATACATGCCGGTGCATTTATATGAAATTACTGAAGAATTATTAAAATAATTACTCGCGCTTTTCTGAATCCATTCAGTTTGTGTAAGCTGCATGTAGGAATATGCATACACACTCTTGAAACCTTTATAGGGGGAAAAGTCTAATACAGAAAATGATGGCGGAATTTGTATTTATATAAATGTCGAGTAGTGCTGAAAAATTATACTGCATTTTGCTATTTCTGTTTGTTTTGAAGAAATGTTGGAGCCGAATATATATTTTCAAGAAAGGATAACTCGAAATTTAAAATAAATGCAATTGCTGTATCGTAAAATATGTTTTCAATATCTTCGAATTTATTATTTTGTTTCTGTTCTACGATATTTAACGATAAATCGATATGGAACGAAGGCATTGTGTTTTGCTCTTGCTTGTCAATTAAAGGGAAATGTGAAGTTATGAAATTCGATTTGTTCCCTAATAATCTGTCCCGGATTTATTAAAATTTTATTGAACTTTAATAATTTTCCTTTATATTTGCGCTTCTATTATTACTTGAACTTTGTATAAATATTTCAAATTCAAAAGAAAAGAATTAAAAAGAATAACGTACAGAAATATCGTCTGTCAAAAACGAATTGTTTTCTTGGGAGTTCATGTTTGAAGCAACGGTTTATGCATAGTTTAACTCACAATTTAATTATAAACCAAAGTTTAAGAAAATGTATATATATAATATATACATTTTGGTTTCTTTGTTATTTCACCTGTTCTTTGATGGACCTTTCTACTTATTCTTCACTTAATTTTTTTCATTTGCGGCGAGGTGAAAGTTATGCGAACTATTCAAGATGTTTATTTTACCAATCATATTACGAGAGTGGTCCCATAAGTACACGGCCTGGCATAGAGAAGGCTGTAGTTGTTTAAAAAATATAACTGTATTAGAAAATACACAATCTATAATGCACATGTTTTAAAATCGAAGACGCCACGTTATTTAGTATTTGTTTGGCAGCCATCAATAGTGAACGTATTCAGTGAATTTGTAAAAATGTAGAAACTTGGTCATCGTTACGTGATACAACGCTTTTATTTGAAAGGCCTCAGTCCAACCGATATACAAGCTGAACTGGATTCTACTCTGGGTTAGTTTGCTCCTTCGTTTACAACAGTGAAAAATAGGGTAGCAGAGTTGCCGTACGTGTTGCCAAGACAACCATTGCAGTGGTCGACCAAATGAGGTGACAACTCCAGAAATGGTGAAGAAAATCCACAAAATGGTACTGGATGATCGTCGACTGAAAGTGCGTGAGCTAGCAGACATAGGGGCATTTCAAAAAGTGCGGTACATTGCATATTATATGAAAATTTGGACATGAAAAAGCTGTGTGCAAGATAAGTGCCGTGTTTGATCACACTCGAGTAAAAACAGTGTCATGAAGATGTTTCAATTGAGTGTTTAACGAAGTTTCACAGCAACAGAGCAGAATTCTTGCTCCGTTTCATAACCATAGGTGAAACATAGGTCCATCACTTCACACCCGAGACGAAAGAACAATCAAAAAGGAGAACCGGCTCCAAAGAAGGCGAAGACCCTTTCACCTGCAGGCAAAGTCATGGCAACGGTTTTTTGGGATGGGTGTGGAATAATTTTCATTGACTATCTTGAAAAACGAAAAACTATCAACGGCGAGTATTATGCGAACTTATTGCAACGTTTTAGCGAAGAAATCAAGCAAAGACGACCGCATTTGGCTAAGATGAAAGTGTTGTTTCATAAAGATAATGCACCAGCTCACAAATCCATTATTGCAATGACCAAAATTAATGAATTAAAATTTGAATTGCTACCTCATGCATCCCATTCGCCCGATTTAGCCCCCTCGGATTATGTTTTGTTTTCAAAATTGAAAAAATAGCTTAGTGGTCAAAGATTTTTCAACGATGAAGAAGTGATGTCGGCCATTAATGGCTATTTTGTGGAGCAAGAGAGTTCTTATTATAAAGAGGGTATCGAACTTATTGAACATCGCTGGGAAATGTGTATAGAGATGAAAGGAGATTATGTTGAAAAATAAATATATTTCTTTCCAAAATTTTTATATTTATTATGATTATTTATTATCCAATTTGCAATTTGCTGGAGGTGAGGAGGATTCAGGTGAAAATAACGATATACACATAAAAGAAAGAAACTAAACATTCATAAGCAAGCTGTATAATTGCGCAAAATAAAGAAAGTGTAATTACAAAAGTGAGGTACGAAATCAACTATAGTAAATGTTGGCAGCGGTCCAGTTAATATTCTATATAGAATAGACTTCACAACTTTTTTCGAATATACCTATATATGGTTAACTCAATTAGTTACAGTAGTCATCAACTAAAAAAAAATTACTGACTCCCTGTATTGAACTGAAATTATCTTTACTAAAATTACTGACTGTATAATATGGAACTATTGATCTTAAAAACAAAAAAGGCTAACTACGTTATATTGAATCATTATATATGCATGTGAGTACATATATACGTATGTGAATATGAACTAAAAAAACTACTATATAATATTAAATTATTTATATTAAAATCAATGACGATATGATAAAAATTATTAGTAAGGTGAAGGAAAAGAACAGATGGACACGGAGGCAAAAAATCCAATGTGCAGATGTTAGTAACAAGATAAGGTACCAAATCTTCCTTTTATATATTTCTTTTTAGCACTACTCTGTTAAAGTACATAACTTTTACTTACACCTGATAATGCTAAAACTTTCATTCAATTCAGTCCTTTTCAATGTTACAGAAAGTCCCTCCATATGGGAAAATATTTTTGGGTACAAAAAAAAACCTCAAAACCGGAAAAGAAATACGATAGGGATATAAGGCAAATGAGAAAACAAGGCTTACCTTGCGGTAGTTTCGCTCTCCTTACTCCCTTATAAACTCGTAGGAAAATGTGTGCACAATTATTTTCTCCAAGGGAATAAGGAATAACATTCCTTTATTGGAAAATTTCTCTTTAATTTTGCCAAAATTGGGGGAAGGTTAATCAAAATAAATAATTGAAAAAGGTTAGTGATACTGGAAGTAGATTGTCTAGTGTCGATCATATTTAGTAAATGGACCTTGAGCAATAACAAGGACGTTAATGTAAATCTAGCAAGGCATAGAAAACAGTGCAAACTCCATACGTATCTAGTCTAACTCATGAGAGGTTTTTGTACTAATTAGATAAATAATATTAGAGAAATATGTACTAAATAACATAATATTATTACTGATTCATCTACTAGAATTGTTCATATTTAAGTCATCGATTATTTGCCATCTTTCGGATAATGTTTTTAATTAAATACCAACCATGAGATCAATATTACCAAAGCTCAATCTACTAGTATTGATCATATTTTAATCATTAATTATGTGCTAGTAATTATATTAATAATTCTTAGACTTTATATACCAGATTTGTTCATTTAATCGTTAAGTATAAGCTTTTAATTATATTAATAGTTCTGAGATCTTATATATCAAAATTGTTCATTTAAATATTAATTATGTGCTGATATTTATATTAATAATTCTGAGATCTTATCTACCGGAATTGTTGATTTAATCATTAATTATAAAGCTGGCAATTAATTAATAATTTTGAGAACTTATAACCAGAATTATTCGTTTAATTAGTAATTATATTAATAATTCAGGGATCATATATACCAGAATTGTTCATTTAATCAGTGAGTACATGTGGGTAATATTAGTATTGCTGGTGTCTTATACATACCTGGATTGCTTAGTCGTTGTATTCATGCTAATAAATAAGCCGATTGTTTAAAAATTAAGTTTAGTTTTCTTCCATTATCGCCTTTAATGTTTTATTTTGTATTGCCCAAATTATTGCCATTGGCATGTATGTAAGAATCCGTGTGCTTCAGCATTAGCAAGCATATTTTTAGGGATTAATGCTAAGAACTTTTATACAGGAGTTTCCCCTACTCTCCGAATTAACTGGCTAGTTTCTTCTCTAGGAATAAGGAAAGATGATAAGTTTTTTTTATGGTAAGCAATACGAGCTTTTGTTGTTATAATCTACACTAGCATATAGTGTATAGAGAGGCATAATAAGCTAGTGTAGCTGACTATAAGATTAAAATGTATCTTCGCACTTATAAACCTTAAACGATATGGAAATTTTAAGCCGATACATTAAGTAAAGTTCAAATGAAATGAAATAGTTTAAGTAAATCAGTTTCATAGCTATCTTATAATTTATATTTAGTTAACTCTTTGACGATGGACTTACTTCAAATTACTGCTTTTGAAAACGATGAAATATGCTTAAGTTCCGGGTTGCTTTTCGATTATCCTATTTTACTTCAACTATTAAATTCTGCTACTTTCTGCCAAGAATTCACAGAAACCAAATATAAAAATATAATTTAATTATTAAAGAAGACTAAATTTAAGCAAAAAACGTAGTTTATTTTTATACACTCCATATAATGCGTTAGTACAAAATATACAAAAAATACACTATGAATATGTTATAATGCTTTGATCTTCTTTCGAACCAAGAATATACCAAAAATAACAAAAATAAATACACGTTAAACGCTTAAAACTTAAAAAACTAATTTAATCTTAAAAAAACTAGAAAATAAATTCTACATTTTATAAACCATATGAACCATATGTAAAATAGTCGATTTACATTAATTAAATCGAATTAAATTAGTCTCACATACGTACATATTACATTTCAATACATAAGTAAGACATCTTTATCCTAAAATATATCTTCATATTGTTAAAATCTTAAGAAACATTGTTATAAACATTGGTGAGTTTGTAAGAGAAGAACTGTTGAAAGGATGCTGTGATCTGTTTAAGATATGTATGACTGTAGGCCTTGAAATCATTTACTGAAATAAATCTTCTTATTGTCCTCTTAGGAAATTATCAATTGTTGTTTTAATCAACTGAACTTTCTTTAAAATTTTTTATTACTAAAATGATCTCTAATTTCAAAACAGAAAAGAAGAAAGTAAGGAAGCAAAAACTTGCTATTCCAGAGGAAACCGAAGCGAAACTGAAGAAAGCAAATATAACAAAATATTCACTAGTTCAGACTTCGCTTGTTAGTTTAGTAAGTATTTGGAAGTAAACATATTTGTATTAGATATAACCCGTCAGAAATGTTTCTATCTTAGGCCTTTATAATATATGGTATTTGGTCTTATTTACAAATAAGTAAAAAATACCTTTTCTATTAAAAAAATTATACATAACCAGTTCTAATCCAGGATTTAAACCACGTTTTTCATATTTCGGCTCTCGTTGATGTACATATTACCATTTTTCTCGCCTGCTGTTATTATGATTGATTCACTGAGAATATTCGTTTATGTGTATTAAGAGTGATTGAATTGCTCCGATTATTGTCATTAAAATGTGCATTGTTACTATGAATATGCTTGAATACGAATATTTCGATCACAGTGGTGTGTATATTGCATAAAATTTGCTGTCTGTATTTCGTAGATACAAATCTCATCATCCTCAATGTCTCTATCGCACACAGTATCTCACACAGTAGTATGTAAAATAATTTACAAGAAAGTTAGAATTGTCTATAAGTTTGATCTCTCTAGTTTTACCTTTTTGCAAATGTCACTTGATCAGCCTCAACATGAGACACTACTTTTCATTCATTTCCAAATCCATAATTTATATAATATATATTTACGTATAATATAAATCTAATTCTGAACTATTTCATTATGCACTGACCGATCCTAATTTTTCGCTATAGAAGATTATTATTGGTACAAAATTTTAGTATCAGATAATTGTTTATAGTACGGCAGTTTTTAAAACTTTACGTTGACACAAAAGAAATGTTCATCCTCTTATGAGTATCTCTCCGCATTAGATAAGTGCAGGCATACAACAATGCAAACACTACAAATAAAACATATTGCAATATTATCAGCCAAAATGCTACGAAATATGGCAATCTATTACAATACGGGCCCTGCTCTGGCTTGTAATTGGGATGAAATTCTTTGAACACAATGTAGCTACCTACAAAGAAATGTAACGTAAGCATATTTACATAAGTATGAAAAATTATAACATTTATGAGATGCGTTCGATAATTACGAGATAACTTTCTTTGAGAGTCAAGTTGGCAACCAGGGAAACAAATGCAATCAGCTATTTGAAAGAAATAAAAACAAACATAACCCATTTTGTTTATATTCAAATGTCAACTCCTCTGAAAACAAGTTCGCTAGAAAAGCAACGTTCAGCGATAAGATTTTGACAAACCGAAGGTGTGAAATCATCGATATTAAATCGACAATGTTAAAACAATATGGTGACCGTGGGAACATATATAAATGTATTAAACAATTTAAATCTGGCAGAACAAGCGGTACCAATATTTATCGTCTCCGACAGCTGGTTGAAGTTTCAGGCTGCAAAATTACATAAATGACCTTCTTTACGATGACAGATGTATAAAATTGCGACAATTGTTAATTTTTATAATGTTAGTCTTGGAACCGTGCATTCTATTATAGGAGACTAACTGAATTACCACATAACGTGTTCGAGGTGGATTTCGAGACAGTCGACTCCAGTTTTTAAGAGAAAACTATGACTTTCTAGACATGTTGTACCCTGTGATGATACGTTAGCTGTTACCAAGGCCGTGAATTTTTTACTATGGGAATTATAAAGATCCCAAAGTGATGGTATATGTGTCTGAATGTTAGTGGAGATTACGTTGAAAAGTGGGGTAAGCTAATTGATATTGACATTAAATCAAACATTTTTTGCCTACAACCATTTGTCTCGTTAATTATTGAACGTTCCTCGTACATTAAATGCAGAAAGAATGTACGTATTAGCCTAAATGATGTCTGAGAATCTATTCAAATTCTTTTGAAGGTACTCGCATATGATCGGTACACACGTGAACCTACTACGTCAAAACATCCCAGTATGCAGTGGCGCTAAAGAAATGAACATTGTCTTTGAAAGTAAAATTTCAATTATAATCGGGAAAATTTCCCACAATAATTCTTTATAATTTTGAATAGCATAGTGCTTATTGATTTTCTTTATAAATAACGCGCGATCAATGCTATTTACTATTCGCCTCGTTGGTGAAGACAACGTAAATTCCAATCCACAGCTGCTTCTTCAAAGTAATTCTATGATGCATAACGTTGCATTAATATAAAAAAACCTTAGCAAATTTTCATTGCGAGTCTTAAACATCCACCCAATAGCTCAGAGTTGTCAGCTATCAAGTGTTTAGTCTGGTGAGTTTGGGTAGATATCTGAGAGCGATGTTATTTTCTCTTATTTTGTATAACTCTGCGTTAAAAATCTCCGAGTTCACAGTCAAAAATGTATAAAACGCAAGTGAATATTTGTTCAAAAATAAGCTTTAATGCTTTTGTTTAAATATTCTCGCTAAACTTTGTAGTTGCGCGCAAATCTAATTTTTAAGAATGGAGAATGCTTTGTACATTATTAGTCCAAAAAATATGTAAAGGCTGTTTCAAATTGCGCGGTTTTTTTAAGGATAAATAAAATATAGATGCACTGAATTTGTCTGGGTATGTGGGCATTTAAAAAGTGTGATGTATGACATTTATATAAAATGGCTTCGTACACGATACAACAACGCGTTCAAATTGTTGACTTATTTTATGAAAATCAGCGTTCTGTGAAACGAGTTTAGAAAATTACGTGAATTTTATGGTTTACATAATCGTCCATCTGAAAGCACAATTGATCGAATTATTAAAAAATTCCAAGAGACCGGTTCCGTGGAAGATCAAAAAAGTAAAAAATACAGTCATAGTGGTCGTTCACAAGAAAATATTGGTTTAGTTCGTGAAAGTGTTGCTGAGGATCCTGAAATGTCGATTAGACGACGTTCACAACAACTTGGACTTAGCGGATCAACAACATGGCGTATTTTATACAAGGATTTAGCTCTGAAAGCATATAAGGTTCAAATAACAGAGGAGCTGAAGTCATTAGATCATTTAAAACGTCGTTCATTTGTCAATTTCACCAATGAACAACCAGCTGATTTTTCTCAAAAAATAACGTTTTCCGATGAGGCACATTTTCAACTTGGTGGCTATGTTACTAAACAAAATTGCCGTATCTGGGGTGAAGAAAATCCAAGAATTATTCATGAGAAGCCTATGCATCCTAAGCGAGTTACTGTTTGGTGTGCATCATGGTCAGGTGGTGTAATTGGACCTTACTTCTTTGAAAATGCTGCTGGTTAAGCTGTAACTGTCAATGGTGATCGATATCGTCGAATTTTTGTGGCCCGAATTAATGAGTATTGATCTAGAGGATATGTGGTTTCAACAGGATGGCGCTACATCTCACTTTGCACACGAATCAATTGATTTATTGAGAGAAAAATTTCCTGGACGTGTAATCTCAAGAAACGGTGATGTTAATTGACCACCAAGATCATGTGATTTGACACCGTTAGACTATTTTCTTTGGGGTTATGTGAAAAGCCAGGTTTATAAAAACAATCCACAATCAATTCCTGCTTTGAAAGATGAAATTATTCATGTCGTTGGTGAGATAGAGCTTCAATTATGTCAAAATGTCATTGACAATTTTAACAAAAGAGTGTACGTCTGTGGAGCTGTAAGAGGAGGCCATTTGGCAGATATTATTTTTCGCATATACTTCAATTACCAATAATAAGTTTTTGAAAGTGAATGCAAATTATGTGTTTTATTTATTCTTTAAAAAAATCGCGAAATTTGAAACTCTCTTTACAATGCTACTATTTCACAACTTCGCGTTTAGTTGTTGTACACGATATAAGTATGTGTATTATAATTCCCATTCTAATTTCATTTTAATATAGTGTATATGTGAATGCAAATACTTTACATGTACATATATTGATATTGCTTACCTACAATATGCCATATACAATAAAAGGAAATCAAAGCCATTAAAATGTTGAATAAGTATCTATTCGTTGTACCCATTAGAACGTTAATAGCAATACCCGTTGAACCTGAAACATTAAATGTAAAATATTTTATGCTTACTATTTTTACTAAATCACCTGCTAGAATCAGGTAAATTGGTATCATCACATTGAGAGGGCAAGATTTCAAGCTTACCATACCGACAACTATTTCCACAGAGAAAACTACATAAATCAGTATTACCACTCCGTTAATTTCAGCTGTGAAAAGAAGGAACACATAAATTTAAAATTCATTTTTTAATTATTGCTATTACAGGAAGTTGGAGCACAATTATTTTTTAAAATTTGGCACAACTATATTTATAAGGGTCATGATTTTTAATGGAATTATTCCATGATAATATAAATAAACTTTTCCATGAATATGAATAACTACGCTTCAGATATATGCTTGTTTGTTTTGTTATATTTTTGGCAGTCCCTCTTTAACAACATTAATTTAGGAAACACTTCTTAGGGTGCATTTATTAGTGGATATGTAGTAATAGCACTAACAATAAACTTACTACTCCATTGCAACGCACATTGTATTCATTGATGCTTATTATATTATTTATTTGTGATAGGTTTTTCAGGATGTCGTTAATAAACGCTTTCTTTTATATATTTTATATGTTTTTGTATATATTTTGCACAAATAATATTTTATACACTTTTTAATGTTATTCAAATAACTTAATATAATGCTGTATCAGAAAAATTTGACTTGGAATATATTTATAATAGCACGGATATTTCAGACAACTATGGAGGAACGTGTTATTGTAGGTAGCTTTTAGGATATAATAAAATATTGATAACGAAATAAACACGAAATTAGGTAAAAATTTAGACAAAAGTCTGATAAGTAAACCGATGAACAGATGGTCACAAAATTGGACTTTTATGTGAAAATGATAAGGCATTTCTCTGACGAAATTGTTGCAACAGAAAAGTAAGTGTATGTCCATTGAGCATGGAAAAAGCATTTGATCGAGTTCTGAAAAGGCTAAGAAGGAAATCTCTAGTAAGGAGATGAATAAATATGAAAATGATGGACAACATTAAAAATCTATATAAAGAGATCATTAATTTTGTACGAACAGAAAGAAATGGAATCTGGACTTAAGAAGTTTGACAAGACAGCTATATTTATTTACTATTTTTTTCTAATTTTGTGTCAAGAAAGCAGACAAAAGTAGTATAAAGCATAAATTTAATTTTAATTTATTATTATTATTTAATATATAATGTCCAGCTAATGTAGAAGAGACAATATATAAATAAAATACCTTGAAACATCAGAAAAAACAATCGAAAATAAAAATCTATATATCAATATCGACACATAGATTATCCTTATAGAAGAACGCAAACAAAAAAGCCAAAAAGGTAATGCTGGCCAAAGCAAAGTTAGAATGAATTAACTTAATTACTTGGGGTTGATGTATAACACCTTTCCACATTCATTTTCGTATTCTTCATACGTATTTCGACAATTAAGTTGTCATCATCAGAAGATAATTAAACAGTGTCGCACCTGGAAAACTGCGTGCAATTCGACTCGACGAAAGAGTAAACTTATAGCAAGTGTACTGGCGATGTAAATATGTCAGGAAATTAATCATAATGACAAAATAGAAATTACAGACAGAAAAAATTGAACGAACTGGAACACGTTATTAGAAAAATATATAAGAAGTTTTAGAACAGGAATAATCAATTACCTGCATACGTCAACAATATTGTTATACTAGCTAAATGAAGTAATATAACGTCCAACATTGTGGAAGAAATAGTAAAAGAAAAAAAGCAAAACAAAGCTTAATTCAAAAAATGTAATTATGGTGGAGAAGGAATCACAGTATCAAGTGCCGGTGACAGAAAAATATAGGACCCTTCAGACAAACAAAAAACTACTAAATGCCATACTTCTTACAGAAAGAGTTAATTAAAACTTTATAAAGCAATTATAAGACTCATACCGATGAATGTCTCAACGGCATTCGCAAAAAAGCTAAAGATCTAAGAGTCGTTGAAAGTAAAATATTAAGAACAATATTGTGTCCAGTGAAATTTATTGACTACATGAATAAGATAAAAATGTGAGTAATAAAAAAATAAAAATAACGGAATAGTTGCGACCGATTCACTAGAAAAATAAGACTGAACTGGATAGCAACAAAGATATATACAGCTTAAAACCTATTATCTTTTATTGTGTAAATTAAATTAACAAGTAGCAGAAATTAAAAAATATTCTTAGTATTGACATATTCAAATTGTTGTTGCTTTATCTTCTAAGAATAGTGATTCATGAAAATGCACAAATTAAAACTTTCTAGTTTGAAGGAATATGGTGCAAGCACTGGGAGACGTAGCGAAAAACGAAATCATAGTTTCATTTCGATTAATTCAAAAATTTTTTCCAACAATATTGCTTACATTTTCAAACGTATATTGAAACATATTATGTGTATATGTAATTTCAAAGACGTTTCTGTAAACTGATACAAAAACAGATTCAATTTTCTGGTTACACTTACGAATTCTTGTTGAGTTAATTGTCCCTAAGGATGCAAGAGAAGCTAGGGATTGGAAGAAATCGATTTCTTTTTTCAACGGTGCCTGCCTTTCAATATCTATGGGAGCCATGGAATGGAAGAAGTCTGTTTCTTTCTTCGGCGATGTCTGCTTTTCAACATCCTTTTGTAGCGGTGATTGTTCCTCACTCATATTTATTTACGCTTTACGAATCCAAAAGGATAGTCTATCGTCTTTAAATTTCAGGGTAAAAATCCACGTACATGCACAAACAATGCTACAGCCGAAATTATTTGTATTTGTCTTAAAAGCGATTTGAATCTTTTTTATTACCTAAAAGGAAAACGAAAAAATTTAATTATCACATATAATACCCAAAAGAGCTTTAGAGGCTAAATTGGATAAATTATTTTATATTTAGTGAAACAAATGATCTACCACAATATACAATTTTGCTTTTCAAAAAAATATTTGTAACTAAACACGTTAGCTTACTAATATTATGTGAAAATAAATTTCTTTCTGTCTTTGTTTAATAATACTGCAAATCCTTCTTTTCTAATCGGTATTAAAAATCTTGAGAGAAAAAAAAAGAAGAGTTATAAGAAATATTATATTAAAACATGTGAGTAAATAACAGAGAATTTCCTAAAATGGTTGTCAAAAATAATATTTTCTATTATATTTTTCATTAACGATAGATTTTAGCGATCTGACTATAAAAGCTGATTTTTGTAACGCGTAACAACTATTACCTGTGAGAATTGAGAATAGCTTCATATGGTTCATATTTCTTTAATAATATTATTTTCTATACATAGAAAGTTTTCCTTTGTTTCTTGTTTAACCGTTTATTTCAAGTGAATCAATATATTTTTTTAATTTCTAGTGTAAAGAAGACAATTTAGAAAATCGGCAATATACACGTGTCAATTTTATGAAAGGAAAAGCATCCAAAAACATCTTGGCGTATTACGCGAAGACAATTCACGCTTCATTGGCAGTTATTATATAATAAAACAAATATGATTTTTTTAAATTGACATGAAATTTACTTTATTCGAAAGATAATCTTTTGGCATTATAATTTAAATATGACTTCTGGCATATGACCGCCACGGCTGTCTCGGACGTAGTCTAATCTGGAGGGCCAATTTTCGATGACTTTTTCCAACACTTGTGGCCGTATATCGGCAATAACGCGGCGAATGTTATCCTTCAAGTGGTTAATCGTTTCGGGCTTATCGGCGTAGACTAGCGACTTCACATATCCTCACAGAAAATAGTCAAGCGGCGTTAAATCGCACGATCTTGGAGGCCAATTCACGGGTCCGAAACGTGAAACTATGCGGTTACCAAACGTTTCCTTCAATAAATCAATTGTGGCATAAGCTGTGTGACATGTTGCGCCGTCTTCTTGAAACCACAACTCCTGCACATCATGATTGTTCAATTGAAGAACGAAAAAGTCAGTAATCATGGCTCTATAGCGGTCACCATTGACTGTAACTTTCTGGCCAGCTTCGTTTTTAAAGAAGTACGGACCAATTATTCCACCAGCCCATAAAGCACACCAAACAGTCAGTTTTTCTGGATATAACGGTGTCTCAAAATACACTTGAGGATTATCATCACTCCAAATACGGCAGTTTTGTTTATTGACGTATCCATTCAACCAAAAGTGAGCTTCATCGCTAAACAAAATTCGATTATGAAAATCGGGATCAACGGCAATCTTGTTTTGGGCCCATTCACCGAATCTACGCCTTGCTAGGTGATCGTGTGGCTTCAATTCTTGCACGAGTTGGATTTTGTAAGCACGCAAACCTAGATCTTTCCGCAAAATCTTCCATAAAGTGGATGGGCACATATCCAATTCCTGTGCACGATGGCGGATAGACTGATTCGGGTCTTCCTCTACGCTACGCTCTACATCAGCAATGACTTCTTCTGTACGCACTGTATGACGTCTCTCTAGATGCGTGTTATCATTTAGAGTATACGTGGTGCGAAAACGTTCCATAGTTAATCGAATTAATTGCTCTGATGGACGATTAGGTTGACCGTAATATTGACGTAATGCGCGATACGTATTTCGAACAGAACCATGATTTTCAAAATAAATTCGCACAATTTGCAAGCGTTGTTCAGGCGTCAGTCTATTCATGTTGAAATGACAAACCAAACTAAATATAAATCACTTAACAGCTGACAAAATGGCCGCCAGTTAAAAAAGTGTTGCCAACTTAAAGTTCTATACCTCTAAAAAAAACACCCGATATAAAGCGCAAAAAATTTTTTCGTTAAGTTTGAATGTCTAGAGAGATTCTCTCCAAATACTGATGTAAAATGCTATGAATTCGGTCGTAGAAAAAGTCTGCCATCTTTGCTGTCTCTCAGTTTTACTTAGCAATTATTCGTCACGATTTTTTGGATTTTTTTCAATTATTTCTTTGTCGATAACTGCTTTTGGTTTGTTAGAACATGGGGATCTTCTACATTGTACATGTCCCGTTTAAATTCAGTAACCCAGCAATCCAACACAAGTGAACTTGTTTAATTTTGTTTCTATTTGTTTAATATACAAGCCTAGCAGGAATAAATGCTTTGTCACTGCAGAGAACTCGTTCTTTTATATTTAAGAAAATGTGCGAATTATTTACTTAGATTGATGGTAAAGGCGCGTGATTTTGCATAATGTATTTGAATATTTGACGGCAATTGTACGATCTAGGACGATTTCAATTACACTTGTAACGCAAATAATAAAAGAATACATTTTTTAAATTAAATTATAAAGTTTGACCGTCCCTTTCTCGCAGAATTTTTTCATGTGTGTACAACTGTGTAGGTTGCGTAAAAGGAATATTGTTCAAAGCTAGTATCTTATAATGTTTCCCTTATACAAATATTCAAAAAAATACGTAAGTGTGTGAAAATTAAATACATTCTACTCGTTCGCAAGACCCTAGTCTTATTTAAGTCGGGTGAATATATTGAACATGTCTCCTTGCTTCTTAACTACCCCACAGACTGTAATCATATATCATTTTATCATTTTTGATATCGCTTGTGACTATCCTCTCACTCGCAATAATTAAAGCCAACTGTTTGCAGTAGCTCTAATAACTTCTTTATTCGAAATTCTTAACAATAAATTTGATATACGTATATTAAAATTGCAATAGATACTGACAAAAATTGTTAAAATTTATTTAAATATTCACTTCATTGCTAATATATGGATAAATATACGATACATAACATATGTAGGTGTATATAAAAGGCAAGGTATGGTGTATTACAGTAACTTCATTTTAATTTGTACTCTTAATAGAGCACATATGTATGTCCTTAGTTGTATTTTAAACAAAATAGTGTAATACTCATTCTTCGTCTTAAAATACCTAGTGGCAAAATTATTTAAATTAATCAAATGCATTCAATTCATGATATTACGCAAATTCATATCACATTACAGTAAACTACCTCGTTTTAAACAAACAAACGATCATTTTGAGACCAATCGACAGCCCTACTATCTTTCTAGGCCATCTTCTAGATTTTCTAAATTTCTATTAGAAATAATAAATAAAAATAAAAAATCAGAAGCCCGGAAGCATAGAAGAGCAGGGTAAGTTGGTCAGCCTTGATATCATCAGTCGATTCAATAATCTACTAGCACAACCAAACCTAACAACAGATAAAAGAAGACACCCCGCAGATATACATGGAAGAACTGAATGTCTATTCGTCACTGTAGACGCTGAATATTTTAAAATAGAAGTTAAAAATATTAAATAGACGGAAAATTTGGATCTAGGGCAATAAACATATACAATTTGAAGCCGACTATGTGGCTGAAATATATAGATGGCACATTCGTCATAGGGCTGCACAGCAAAGACACATAATTCGTACAAAATCTTAACAACATAGAAGTATACATTAATACAATGGCAGTAGAAGCAAAGTACTATGTAAATATATAACATTGAAACCGAATATGTTGCCGAAATATACAGATGGCACATTCGTCATAGGGCTGCACAGCAAAGACACTTAATTGCTACAAAATCTTAACAACATAGAAGTACACATTAATACAATGGAAGTAAAAGCAAAGTACTGTTGCAGGATGTTTTGAAATAAAGAAAACGTAAGAATAGGATATATAGAAAGCCAGCCCATGTAGAACTCTAAATAATAAAAGGAGGATTATAACTACAACCATCCAACAATATGAAGGTTAGGATATCTAGATACCTATGTAACAGGGCTACAAGCCTTTACTTGGTAGAAAAAGATATGAAAAAAGAAATAAAGAACATTACGAATTTGCTAAAGGTTGGTTATTCAGAAAAGACATTGTGATGTCAAAAGCAAGAGAAAGTAGGGCGAAATCTGAAGACGTAAGGATACCAAAACAATCGCGTCATAGTATTACCAAATATCAGAAGCCTAATAGAAGAAGAAGAAATCAGAATATGTAACAAATACATGCTGAGCATAACCATGTATAGCACAAACACTAATATATCAACTCTAACAGAAAACTCAAAAACAAAAACCAAAGAACTAAAAGCTGTATATACCAAGTATTATGTAAATGTTGAAGAAAGAATATTGTAGAAATGAAGGGAGTAAATAGCAACTAGGAGTAACAGGTAAATTAAGACTTGTTCAATATGCTTGAAAAGAATTATAGAATTATATGAGACCAAATAGCTATCATACAAAAGAAGGCCACATCGAGAGAAAGTTAAAAGAAACAGCAGACCTATATACAATATAATACCAAATGCCATAAGTACACAGTTCAATATATCTACTTACCAATAATTAGAGGCACTGTTAACAAAAGACCGCCGACTACACTATCAAAAGCAACAGAATAGATAAATATATCAATCTAAAAAATCCGAATAAAAAATTAAAACTAGAGTTAGTTTGTACCTAATGTACTTTCAAAATTGGGAGAACATATACATACATATATTACCAAATAAACTCATGAAGAAAATACATCTACATCGATAAACAAATAATAAAAATTATTCACCCTAATGTACATATGTTACATAATTCCACAACAGATATAGTTGATACCGTTAAAAGCCTTCGTCTGAAAAATATTTTGGAAATGTTTTGCGAATGCGTAAAAAAAAACTAAACGTAGAAATAGAATCAATAATTTAAGTAAAGAAGATAGTAGACAGAATGATGAATCATATAGATATAATAATACGTGTTGTTGAACATGAATATTCTTTTTGAAGAGTCCCAAAATTAGTCAATTGTTTATACTTCAAAATATATTATTTTTCAATTCCTTCGTTATCTTTCACTTAAAAAAAACTTAATTGTTATGTACCTGGTATCATTAATAAAAATGATGAATAAAAAACTTTGCAAGTTGTTTTGCTTATCTATATGGAACTGCTTATTATCGGTCTCGATTACTAAAGCAAATAATAATTTCTTGCAATAAATAATATATCATCATTGATGATCATTGTTGTAGCTAATTGATTATGGTTTATATAATCTTCTTAAATCCATAGTTTCGAAACAGTATTGCAAAATGTTCATATTAAATTTTTATGCGCATGTAGTAGTGCCACATTTTAGATAACAAAAAACTAAATCTGTCCAAGTGTGTTGGCAAATTGTATGAAAATATGTTAAATTGACTCCTACAGTTCAATTTCTTCTCATGGCATTATGTTAAGCGTATTAGACATACATTCGACGTGTCTAATAAGGCGTATACAACTAGACAAGACTAATTTTTCGATTGTATTTATACCTAAATGAAGAACTAAATGTTACTACTAAATGAATTTTGTTACATCAACTTATCCTCAAGTGAGATCCTATTTACATTTCAGGGAATCATTAGGGTAGGAAGCAACTGTTTTCGAATTATGTTCGAACCCTCTCAGTTACTTACGGAGTACAGACCAATGATGCTGTACTTAACAAATAACATATACATACTAAAAAAACATTAGTTTTTACATTATCAGAATTATATATTTATATGATTATATTAAAACAATACTTTCATATGTGTGTGTAGAAAGAAAAAATAGATACCGGCATTCTAATAAAACAAAAATAGTGAAGGAAGTTGTTAATGAAATATCTTTTTCATTAATAAAATATATATGTATGTGCATAGTAGATTATTCTCTATTAACAAATGAACCTGCATTTGAATAAATGTTTACGCCACTCACTAGGTACTGGAATTAATAGAAATTCAATTGTACGGGGTGAGCAATCTCAAATATCCTGTAGTGGTATCATCAAAGTAACTAAACTAGGATAGTCAGATGATTTTTTTCGATGATAGTTATCCACCCTAGCTTTGCAGTTTGCTTTCTTTTACAATTATTTTATATCTTCGCTATTTACTTCCATTGTCATCAATTTCTTCTTATTTTCATTAATTATTTATAATATGTAATATATTATCAGGGATATATTGAGTTTTATAGTAAGTAAAAAGCAACAATTAACATAACCTTTTTACGCCTATGTTATGATAGTTCACCGTAGAAAAGAGTAAATTTATAAGAGTGGCTCCTTTTCGTAGTGGGTTGCAAGATTAAGATGGACATATGAAAAGTGGATATATTCGCTCCAACCCTGCATAAATCAATTTATAACTAGGTATCCCGAGGAAGAAATTATTTATGACACATTTGTCAAGTATAAGAATAGACTCGTAGAACGATTTATGGAACGAGGCAGCGTATTAAAACGTGAACGAGACAATACAAGCTACTGTTTTAACTGAGGATTCTTTGGCAGATGTATCTAATATATAATAATTGAAGTTAACCCAGATAAATCGCTAAAAAAATATCTAGACATACTTTTCAAACAAAATATACAAATAAATGACAAATATTTGTTGTAGATGTAGCTTATGGCAGTGCTCGTACATCACTTAAGAAACACCAAGAATTTAAACAATACACAATTGTTGTTGGACCGATATTTTGGTTCACCAACAATTGCATACCCCTGATTTTCATGCTCGAAGAAAATACTGCAACTGGTTTAGCAATACATTTGTCAACGATGAGATATTATATAAGAGTTTCTTCTCGAATGAGGCTCGATTCCAATTACATATCTAAAACAAGTTCGCATTCTGTATTCTGTGAAGGTAGAAGTTTAGGTTGCTGTGACGTAGGAGCATTGTGGGACCAGTATTATTTTATGACACAATTAACGCAGTTAGACATAGTAAACGTACATTAGAACCTTTCATTGATAATATACATGGCAAAAAACTTCATGATAGTTACTTTCAACAAAATAGTGCAACCCCATATACGGAATAGGCTAATTTAAATTATTTAAAAGAATTTTTGATGAAAGATATGTTGAGAGGACATTGGCCCGTAAATTCTTCAGATTTGACTGCTAGATTTTATTGGGATACTTGAAAGATAAAGTTTTCAGCAACATACTGCATATTTTGCAGTTATTAAAACACTCAATAACAAAAGCAATATAAAATAAAAATGTGAAGGTATTTCAAATTGTTTTTCCCAATATGAGGACACGACTGGATTTATTTTTAGAGTCTTAAGGTGGTCATTTTGAACGTTTCTTCTAGTTCTAAAACAATGTTTATTTATCTGTTTATTTGAACTGGTGCTTATAAATTGTTTTTGAGTAAAATTTGTACTAATTTTATGCTCAATAAATATTACAAAGGTATGAAATCTTTTCTTTCCTTCTTACATATGTACATCATTCAGTTATTAACATATATATGAGGTGTTAAATTATCTTCAGTATTTAACAAATTCATACCAACTACTCAGTGTTTCTAATTTAATTTTCCTTTTCTCCCTATGGACACTTGAAATTGCTCACCCAGTACCAAATCAAGAGCGTATGGCGGTGCAGAAACACGTCCAATGCAAAGTGCAAAACCTTCTGGCATGTAAATAAATTATAATGAACTAGAGTAGACGCTATTCTTCCTTTCGGTATAAGGTCCGTGAAATATTGCTTCCTACATTGGTTACCCACGCAATAGATTACCAATGTCTTGAAAATCCCAAAAATATATCCCCTTTAGCTTACTGGAAAAAGAAACTTTCATGGTCAAGCAGTTGACTCTATATCAAAATTATTGGCCTTGATTCTATCCATCGGCCATAAAAATACCAAAAAACATTTTTGTATCTATATTATCAAAAAAATTTGCTCAGTTACGTTTTCGATCAACCATTAACATTCTGGATACATCTTAAGTTTTCTTGGCATCAAGCTTGTGCATGTAATGGCATGAAGCAAATCAATATTTTGATCACGAATCTTTCATATTATGAATTTCTTCAGGCAATAAATACCTTTTATGACAGTTCTCATTTTAATTTTTATTAAATTTTTCAATAGAATTGAACATCACTATAGATTAAAATTAATAAGCCTTGAAGGAGACAAGACAGATACTTCGAACTTTGAGCGAAATAATGTCAGTAAATGAATATTCTTCAGAAATAATTTTTGTTTTATTTCTACCCCAACAAAGATTGAAAAATTTTTTTGTACATAACAAATTAAATGATATAATAATGATAATTATAATTATATAATATCAATAAAAAATACTGCGGAAAAGGTTTTGCTGACAATTAACGAAATGGACACTACTACATATATACAACTATTTTGGACCCATGCTCCTTCTCAAATTCTTAATATTTATAATAGAAACGAGTATTATTCTAAAGCGTAATATAAAACTGTTAAAAACTTAGTAATACTTAGTCTTAATGGATTACAACGTTATTATTTAACGTTGTTCGAAGGAATTGGTAATTAAAAGTAAGTAGATTTTGAAAGCGTCACTCTTTGAAAATGCCACATGTTTTATACATTCGTTTTAATCAATACAAAACATGCACTTTACAATTAGAAGCTTTGAACTTTTAAGGAGACTACGTATAATAAATGTACTATGTATACCTAAGTAGATATCTCCGAAGGGCGTCCGACTGAAATATTCAAATAGCACAAGCACGTTTTAATACACTAATGATTTTCGTAACAGTGAAAGATAGAAATCAATGCACATAACCTCTATAATCTTAGAGATTTAGATAATGAAGATAACTAAGCACAGATTTGGAATAGCGAAAAGGCGTCTTTTGTTTTAAGTCAACTATTATTTATGTCTGATTCTATTGTGGAAAATTTAGTCCAAAAATATGTGATTATTATCTAAAGTTAATCTTTCAAAATCACTAGATTAACCCATTTTTTTACATTGGCATTATCATTCGGATGTAACCTCGTTGCACTTTAAAATACAAAGTATTCGAATTTGCACGATAAAAATATGCTTTTTAAAATGTATTATGAAATTTTTATGTGTTTATGTTTACTAAATAGAATAGATAGGCATATTTTAGAATGTGCAAATCCTTTAATCTATTGTACGTTAAAACGATAATGAATGTTAGGATTTTTGAGAACCGTTTTATAAAGAAAATTTTTGTATTAAATATGTACGATTTGTTAAATTCGAAAGTTTATAATGTTTGTATACAACATTAATCCTAATAATTAACATATACTCCAGTACTTTTTCTTAATGCTCATATTAATCTTTTATCTAAAATTATTACAAATATATAAATTTTTATATCACGAGGCCCCTTCCTATTGCATTTCTTTTATATCTCACATGTTTAACATATATAGAAAATAATATTCTCATTATTGGAGAAAATTTCAAAGAAGTTTTTACGGTGTTCATTGAACCTTCATTCGATATGTTTATACTTACATGGAGCTCAGAAATAAGCTTCTAAGCTCTTGCATCAAGTAGGATCATAAATATTTATAAAATGTAAAAACAGTTGGGTACAAAAATATGTAGATAAGTCAATGCTTTCACTACTCCGTATGCTACCCTCTGGAATTACATAGTCATTTTTAAAATTTATTTAAATTACGTAAAGAAAAAAACTCATTACATAAGGTTATTATCAGTATTAAATATATTATAACAATACCGTGTTTGTGATATCATATGTGGTCCAGATTGTCTAATGTCTGTCAATGCGTATATTTTTCAAATTATGATAAATTATATTTTTCAATTAACAAACGGATTGAAACAAACGGTGCCACAAGAATGGAAGGTTGATACACATAGCGGCAATACACAAAAAGGGGAACGAAGGTAAATATGACAACAGTAGAGGTATTTCTATTAGGAATTCTATTAGTAAGATATATGGAAAAATATTGAAAAATTAAATATAAAAGAATGCTCTTTAATGGAGAGGAAAACAAGCTGGATTTAGAACAGATAGATTCACAATCGATCATCTATTTACAATTGCACAAATCTTGGACAAAAAAGGCGTTCAGTCAAGAAGTTCACTTATTCTATGTTGACTTAAAAAAAGCATATAATAGTGTCCTCCTAGCAAAGCTTTAGAAAACCATTCAACGTACAAACGTTAATGTTCTATGTATATGACGTATCTAGAATAAAAATAAGGAATAATTTGGTAGTCGCTATACAAATATACGATACAATAGTTTATATTATGTTATTTGGGAATGATCAAGTTATTATAACACATCTTTGTTCTCTAGTCCTCTTTTCCTTATTTTTCTGTTGATTCCTTCTCTCCAATTTATTTTCGGCCTTCGGCGCTCCATTATTTTTTATGACATTCATTTCATTATTTTCTTTGGGATGCTATTCTACGTCATTCTCTGTACGTGACCATATCAACTAGTTGTTTCGCAAATATATCATCGACTATATCGTGTTTATTATTTCTTTTACATTTTCATTTTTGATACATTCCATTTTGGACATTCTCGCTGCTTTCCTTCGGAAATACATTTCTGTGTCTCTTAAGGTTCTTTCCCTCTTTCCTTTTAAAGGTCACACATCGCAACTATATGCTTCTAAAAATTGCATTATATATTCGTTCTTTTGCTTTCTTTCGTTATACGCTTATCCCACTTATCACTGTTCAACATAGATTTTGCTCTTCTTCCTTGTCAGTATCTTTCAGAAATTGCTTTGTTGAGTCTTCCGTCATTAATTGTCTTCATGCCCAAATATTTATATACGTTGTAGTGCTTAATGGTTTCTCCACTTCTCAAGGTTAAGGCCTATGAATCTCCTCCAATGTACATATATTTCATTTTTCTTGCATTCACCTCCAATCTCCACTTTCAAAATGCAATAGAACTTTGAACAAAACTACGATGAACTATGTATGGTCTTTACTACCTCCTCCATCAAAATATCAAATTACTTTAAATTAGGTATTTTTTACGGAACGAAAGTCGTTGAACATAAAATAGTGTCGTAATTTTCGCTTCTAGTATGCGAGTAACTTTGAAAAAAAATTGCTTCCATGCTCCTGTCAACAACTCCACCAGCTTGAGGATGCAATTCAAGAAAAATACCAGAAATAAATCAACGAGTTTATTGGAAGCACGAGAATGGTCGCTTTCATACTGCTAACATTACAAAGGCCGCCATTTAAGAATTGGGAGGCCATTTCACAATTGCCCTATTTTCTTGATCTCACTCCGTCAGATATCGACTTTTTGCTCTCTATCAAACAACCTTCGAGAAATTTCCATCAATAACAACGTCGTTTTTCAATTGGCTTAACGATTTCTTCACCGCCGGATTTCTTCAAGTGCGGAATCGAAAAATTGCTTGGTCGTTAGAAAGCAATTGTAAATAACAGAGGGGAATATATTTTTGATTATAATAGTTATTAAATTTAAATTTTATTAAAGTTAATAAATTTTTAGTTTAATGAAAACGTTGCAAACTTACACACCAACCTGATAATATTAAAAATTGGTTTACGATCTACAATTTAATTTTAAGCATTATTCAATTTTTCTGCTTCCACGGCATTATTCTGCTAAAAAATATCATAGCGTTTATTCATACTAAACGGATGCATACAAGTTTTGATGGTATGATTATTGGTAATATAGGATCATTAAGGATTTTCCGACCAATATTTGTCGCTATGGTTAAGTTGAAGGGATGTCTGTGGATTCTTATATTTTGCAATTTTGGTCCTAAAGATCATGATATAATATTCAGATTTATATTTCGATCTATATTTATCAGCAAAGGACTTCGAACTGCTTTAATACAATATTATACAACACGAATATCTTTTAGACATTTTGAATGAGTATTATATGTACAATCGCATGAACAAAGAATTTGGTAAACACCATAAACTTAGGTTTATCAATGTTCGAGCATCTGAACGTCTGGACCTTCTCGGTGAGTTTTTCTCTAGAAGAAATTGGTTCGTGTTTTCGCTAACGTGAATAAATTAAGAAAAAAGAACCACTGTGTCACCACTGTTCAGATTGTTGCTTTGCTTCGAGTAATGACTAACCGAGGTCTCACTTACTTTGTTTTCTCGGAAACATGGTAGATTCAAACATTCATGAAAAATTTGCTATTGCGATAAATTTTTGATCAACACTGAGCAGTTACGGCGACTATTTTGCTGGCAGCTTCCTCATGTTCAACTGTTGTGCGTTCTTCAGAGAGTCTCTACTATCTTAGATGTTGTCCAATGACAGACTTTTAAAATCAAAGCATGTGCTTTTTTCAACAATTTTCTGTTTAGTGACAGATTTTGTACGTCCACTGTGTTACTATCTTTAATATTCTAGTTCTAGGACATATTTATCAACAATGGAAAATTTAGGAGCTTCAGATCATCCCCCATCTTATGAATATTTGTTGCTAGTGGGCTTTTCATGAAGTACTGAACGAGAGCACCAATTTCAACACCATCCATCTCGGCAAAAACTCCAAGGCGCTCTCAATTGGGCAGCATTCACAATGAAGCTAATAGTCGTAACAATCTATAATTTGACTGTTGATATTATTGAGGAGACAATTCACCAGCTATTTGATGTAACGAATGAACTTTCATTATTTTTTGCTTATTTATACTAAGTTTAGATTAAGAACGAGTACCTGTATTGGTATTAATATAATTATTCTATATGCGCGACTTAACAAATGAATATTTTATCATTTATCCATGTACAATTAATTCATCATTCTTTTTATTAATGGTTTACAAAACCAATTTAATATTTTTAAAAATATCAGGTAATGTTTAATAGAGACGTTAGTTATTCGTGACCTTTATTCCAGGGAAAACCCTAACAATATCTTTCCACATTATATCGTTATTCAATCACATTCCGGTTTTATTGCAAGAACTATTAGACATTACTTAGATTTAATATATTTTACAATATTTTACAGTTCCATATACCTTGTTTGCATCTACGGTGAACTGTTAGACGGTTACCTCACTTCGGGAAGTTTTATGCGTCTTGAGTGAAATGGGAATTTAGACAATTCTGAAACATTCGGCGCCCTCCAATAAAACTTTCCATTTTGAGGCTTTTTTGTATAAAAAGAACTTTAAGAAAGACGCGCTGTCGAGAAGCAACAATCAATAGTCTAGAATGAATTATACTCAATCAGTTAAAACATAAAATTATATCAATCATACAGACTAACATGAGCTATCCTTAATTAATCTAACTAGAAAGTCGCATCAAGCATAGAGACTAACACGAGTTACCATTAGTCTAGCAATTAAGTCACATCAAGCATAAAGACTAACATGAGTTATACTCAATTAGTCTAAGTATTAAATCACATTGACAACGTAAATTATCAGCGCTGAAGTGATAAATCAAGGTTCAAAGTATGCCGCATTTTGCAACGATTCCTTGTTTATAATTCGTTAACTAAATTTAGTGTAGTTTCTTACTAAAAATTAGAGATTTTTAGGTTCGTGTTTTTTATTCAACTAAATATTAAAGAATTATTTATGAAATTCCACTACCTACAACTAAAGTTCACTAAAACTACAACATATTTAGCTTTACGCACAATCACCAAACACCTACATACCACAAAAATAGTCTGAAATTTCGCCAACTATGCATGATTCCATGGAATTTTCAGCCCACGTTTGTATTTACAATACAAGTCCACATACATCATATTTTGGAAGAGCATTATCATTATGACATTGATAACTACAGGCCTAATAGAATTCTTTAGAATTGTGCTAAATTTGATTTGTACAAGAAACTATTATAGTAGCATCGAATTGTGTCTTTCAATGAATCAAGATGGTTTTGTTTATGAATGGTGTATACGTAAATAAGAGGGCTTAAATATTGGTAAATATACTGTTCTTTTCTCGTACATAAAGTCTTTCGTGATCAGATTTGTAGGGTCACAATTTCGCGTTCTCGGAGTGTTGTTTTTCGATTCCTAACTACCTTTTTGTTCACACATTATTATCAATTTATGCTTCTGTGTCCAAACCTCTCAAGTTTTTTAATAAGATATTGGCGCACATTTAGGAATTTATTCATTTTGACCGTTTTGTTTTATTTTGTTTGAACCAAGTTAGACAATGCGCCTGTGGTTGGTCACTCTAAATATTTATTAGCAATTCGCGCATATACAGAGATAAAGTTTATGTCGTATGTATTGGATGTTGTGTACTCACAGCGTAGCATCGGATACGAGAATTTCTTCTTTGTCTCTCCTTCGTTTCTTTAGCCAAAGAAGACATAGATTTTTTAAGTTTTTTTCCCAACAAACTATTGTTCCGCAAACTTATGTACATGGATGACTCTACCACACCTTATTTATTAAATGCGATTATTAAATGCGATTATAATATCGCCATTCTCAAATACTTGAATTATGTTATCACACATATAATGATCACAGACAATACTTCAATAAAATTTTTTTATAATTTTCATTCTTCACTATATATGTATACACATTCGCATTGTGTTTACAAATTTTTAATTCCAAAAAAAATTCTTCCTACAGTAACTGTACTTGTCGAAATTAAAAGAAAAGATGTTACAATAGTTAGAATTATTTCGTTTGCAAATAGGTTAATATATTCAAATTAGAGTCAAGAGTTCGCTGTAACGAGGAACAAATTCCATTCAATAATCTGTCAGACATCGAGTAAGACTACTGCACTGCGGTTTCTCGGATGAACCTGTCAGCTTTGAACAGCCCGATTTGCATTTCTTGACGTCAATAGCAACGAATCAAGTTATCACTTCCGTAATTATACGTGGTGCTCCCATTTGGAAATTGGATAATTCCGTAAGTAGTCTGTAAATAAATAATATTACTATCGAGTTCCTCATATCGTGTTACTAAAATATCTAATTAAGGGAAATGATCTATCGAAATTAATAATAAATATATCGCAAACATACAGATATATCTATATTACAAACATATATAGTAACGAATAGTGCGTGATCAGCACGTGATCGTTTTATAGCTGGTGAAACGAATATAAATATTGCGAAGTCAAAGCCTTGTTCGCATACGAGGGTGGTCCAATAAGTACCCGGCCTGACCTAGAGATGGCCGTAGTTGTTTGAAAAATGTTACTGTATTAGAAAGTACACAATCTATAAAGCATATGTTTCAAGTTTGAAGAGGCCACGTTGTTTAGTTTGGCAGCCATCAATAATGAACGTTTTCAGTGAATTGGTAAAAATGGAGAAAATTGGTCATCGTTACTTGATACAATACTTTCATTTGCCCAACCTATATAAAAGCTGAACTGGATTCTACTCTGGGCGAGTCTGCTCCTTCATTTACAACAGTGAAATATTGAGTTGCAGTGTTTAAACGAAGCTGTACGAGCTGCCAAGACGAGCAGATCGGTGCCGCGTTTGTTCACACTCGAGAAAAAACAGTGTCGAGAAGATGTTTTAATTGAGTGTTTACCGAAGTTTCACAGCTACAAAGCAGAATTTTTGCGCCGTTTCATAACCATGGATGAAACATGGGTCCATCACTTCACACCCGAGACAAAAGAACAATCAAAACAATGGATTCAAAAGGAGAATCCGTGTGGTATAATTTTCATTGAGTATCTTGAAAAAGGAAAAACTATCAACGGCGAGTATTATGCGAACTTATTGCAACGTTTGAGCGAAGAAATCAAGAAAAACGGCCGCATTTGGTAAGTAGAAAGTATTGTTTCATCAATACAATGCACTAGCTCACAAATCCGTTACTGCAATGGCCAAAATTAATGAATTAAAGTTTGAATTGCTACCTTGTGCACTTTATTCGCCAGATTTAGCTCCCTCGGATTATTTTCTGTTCACAAACTTGACAAAATGGCTCAGTGATCAAAGATTTTCCAACGATGAAGAAGTAATGTCGGCAGTTAATGGCTATTTTTCGGAGCAAGACAGTTTTTATTAATAAAAAACGTGTCGAACTTATAGAACATCGCTGGGAAAAGTGTATAGAGCTAAAAGGAGATTATGTTGAAAAATAAATATATTTCTTTCTTTCTTGTGTTTCCTTTGTTGGGTCAGGTACCTCTGAAACCACCCTCGTATATGCGCTACAAATGCGCAAATGCGGCTTTAATGGTATGGACCTTGCGGATGCACATGCGTTTATTTTGAATGAAAAATATATTGCAATTGTTTTTAGCTTCAAAAGTACGATTCAATTGGAAAGACAACAATTCATGGTCACGCCATGTGCCAAACACATGAAATTTATAATGTATTCTTCAATATTACAAATGATAGTACAGATTTGAACACACATTTACAAGTTTAAGATATATTTGTTTCATTATTTGGTTAAATCTCCCTTAGCTTCAATGATCATTTGAATTCGCTTCGGCATGCTGTTGATATGCTGTCTTGCAACTTCCTGTTTTTCTTCCTGGTTTTTAAGTTGGGATTTGCCAGCCTTGGACAATAATGGTATAAATCGTGAAAAACATTCTGAACAGATTTCATCGTATGGTACGGATCCCACCGTGCGTGAACCTAGAAGGACATTCTTCTACATTTAGTGAAGTAATAAAGAGCACCAGAAGAGTTTCTATTACATTTTTGTATTGATTGGGGTTTCGTTCCAACCCCAGTAATATATGACCATCACATCATAGCGGGAAGATGTTTAACAGTTTGCGCCACACATTCTTTTTAATAACGTTAGAGATATTCGTCTCACAAACTGAATAGATTCAGTAACCGCTTCTAGTCGTTACTCGCCATTGAATAGATCTATGCTTGACAAATTAATATTAACTAATAGGTGTAATAGAAAACATTTTTTAATGTTGCGACATAACTTTATGCAAAAATTTTTCTCCATTCTTCAATAGTAACTTGTTTATGCATGTTAGCCCACTATAGACGCGTTTTCTTCAATGTTTCAGTTAAACGCGGTTTTTTACGCAAACCACATACATTTTAGTTCAGTAGCGTATAACCGAGTCCGAAAGGTTCGCTGTGATACCTTTATATTAAAGGACTACAGCAGATATAACAACTCTCTGATGTGTATCCATTTTGCAAAGCAACGTTAATATTTTTCTATCCTAACTTTCAGTGTTTTTGTGTGACAGTTGACAATGTTGTCGACCGCTTGATGTTAAGGGCAAATTTTTTTTGATAAATGTTGCAATTCTTGCCACTGTTCGGGGCGAAACTTTTACCTTTTTAGTAATTTCGCTTTGAGAACACAAACCAGTCCTTAATAAAGTGTCAGTTGTATGTAATGTCTTTCGTCTTGACCATGACACATAAGCTCGTTCTAAAAATATACAGTATAAAATTAACGCATCACATTGTAGCTATAGGACATTACACTAAAAGCGGTAAATCCGTTATCATATACACGCTCTTCGAGGATTCTAACAATTCTGAATAAATTTTACTTGTAAAAACGCACTATACCGTCCCTTGACCCTCCCTAGAATTTATCAAGCGTAGAGAAAGATTATGAGTTGGGCAAGAGATGGGCGACCTCGGAACTTAATACTACAAATGAAATAAATAAATATATGTATGTATATTGTAGACTAACAGTCTGTTTGTTTAAGAAATATCATTTGTCTTTCCGGGATAATAAAATAATATGTATTTAATACTATATATATTATTCATCATAACTGAGACCTAAGCTAATTTATTTACGATACTGTAATATCGACCTCGTCATTGATATCGATACTTTGTGTGCAGTAACTTAGAAGCTTCATATAATATAAGAATGATCGTAGTGCTCGGATTTCAATTCAAAATGTACTACCAGTATAAAATATTTTTGAATATATCGGTAAGCTTTATCGGTAAATGTTGATAATTCTTACTTTTAGAGAATGCTTTGAAATTAATTGCAAAAACATAAAAGAGGTCGAATATGAAAGTGTTAAGCTACAGGGTAAGTTTAATAGTCTTTTAATAAAATCTCTTATTAAATATGTTACATGAATCGATTTTATTTGTTTTAAGAAGGACTAATTTTGCTGTATTTTTTGAAAAATTAATACAGAACACGACGTTTCATTGTATTTTGCTATGCCCATAATAAATACCTTAATTTTGAGAATGACCTTAATTTTGACTTTTATACCTATATTACAGAAAGTATAGATTATTTTTTGTTTTTTTTTATATATGAAACTACGTGAAACGTTAGCTCTTTTTAACATTCATCTTTGTAAAAATATTCAAAAATCAACATACTCATTCATACATACTTTTTGGTTACAAAACATACTATTTAGGTGTCGATCTAATGTGCACTGATATGTTAGAATTGTCAGAATGGAAATAAAAATGAAAAATGAAATACTTTAGTATTTTGAAGAATATATGCTAAAAGCAGTAGAAGCAATAAGAAAATGAAAATTTACACTCTAGGGAGCCCACAAGGAATATAATCTTTCACGAATGATTCTGAATGAATGTAGAAAATTTCGCAAATACAAACTCGAAAAAAGAAGAACATTTAAAAAATAATTTAAATTTAAAGTATCTATAGTAGCACCTCAGTATCAGCCGCATACAGTCCACGCTCAAACCCATAGATATGTGGATTGAATGAAAAGTTTCTTAACATTATAATAATAACAATAATAATAATAGTATTAACAATAAGAGTTTATTTAAAAAATAATGAAAAGGATACTGTACATAACATACTTATATTGTAATTAAGAAAAGCTAATAAAAATTTCTGAAGGCACAGGTTGTATATCAACTACGCTAAGCAGTTATTCTTCCTATGCACCCACGAATTAAACTATCTAATTAAAAGAAAAAGAAGACATGCTTAACAATAAATTAAGATTGGTGTTAGATCAGGGAAACAAATTTATTAATAATACATAAGTAAATGTAAACAAAATAAATTAAAAACTTAGGCGATATAATTCGAAGAACACGCACTGCTATCCATACTATTATTTCTTTCTAAATAAGAATCTGAAACGTTTCATAGATAAAAGTTTAAGGTCATTGGGTACGGCACTGAAATTTATTTATACTAAAAGTCAGTATGAGGCACGAATTCTGAACTGTCTGAATATTGGCGACAGAACTAACACATAGGCGGGAACTATAATTTATAACACAACAAAAATGAGACTAAAGTGAGCCATACGTTTGATGTCAATTTAAAGATAAAAGTCTTTGTTGAAAGATTAATTTTGCATTAACGTACGCAAGTCTCATGCATTATAGTGTTTTAAATCAAATTATCGTTTATGTTATTGACAGCTCATAATTTCATTGTACATCGGAAACATATGATATTTTCTCAAGGTGGATTCTGCAGGCATATGCAAGTCATTATACAGCGTGTTTCAAAAAGAATATACGTATTACAAAGTATTATTTTGTCCAAACTATCGATCGCTGCGCCTCGGCTCAGCTATTGGAGAAACGAATACATAGTCTAGTTTATTTTCCGTATTTTCTGTTAAAAAGAGAGTATTAAAATTGTTATTCACTATTTTTTGAATTTCTATCACCAAGTAGTATCCATTATTATAATTATAACAACAATTTTTGAGATTATTCTTTCGATTACAAGTAATAATAAAATAAATAATAAAATAATTGATGATCGTATATAGAGCCGATATTTTTAACATCACAAATATTCACGTGATTAGTCTGTATGCTCTTGATTTGTGCTTTAATTACCAACCATCAAAAGGTTGCGTTCTAGATATTAAATCCTTATGGAATGAACGACGTGGATTCGAGTCTAATTCAAGGACGAATTGATTTGATTTAGTAATCGCATATTACATTTCCACATGAGTATGAAAGCCAAAACCCTGTATTCAGAGTAAGCCGAATTCAAAATAGTGCATGTACTCAAAGGAAGAGAGGGCTTTACAAGAAAATTTCAAAATACACCCATTATGTTAAAGATTCAACATTTAGCACAAAATGACGGAAATGAAGCGGCGAAATGACACTTTATATAACTGAATGATTTCTTATCTTAGGAATTGAACTCGAAACACATTTTAAATGGCGAAATAATGAAAAAATGTGATAAGAAAAACTAAGAACACTCGAAGTAGTAACAGCTGAATTAATTACAAATAGACGAAATTAGTCTAAATAAGCTCTAAATGCAGTGAATTGTTAAAAAGAACTTTAGACATTCGGTTAATTCGATTTCAGCTGAAGAAGCGGCTGTATAAGCAGCGTAATATCGAACGTATCTTCAAACATAAATTTCCATTCTTGGCAGAGAAAGTGTATTTTTTTTTATTAAATATAAATGCTGGAAAAGTAATTTTTATTGGTCAAATTGAGAAAATAAACAAATGGAAAGAGTATGGTGCGTGAACTGAATTTAGGAATGCTAACATTAGGTTGTGTAACAAAAAATTTCCGTTTTTTGAAATAAATTCCAATAATACATTTATCACTATACTGATTTAAAGCACCAGGTCTGAACTCGTTAGTAGTAAGTAATAGGTTGTCCTTAGCCTTATTACAGTTGTTAATATTGTGATACGTAACAATGGAACCGCTTCAATCGTTATATTCAATTTTACAAGCCCCCAGAAGAGACATCAATATACTGCCGACGTAGTTTCAAAGTTAGTGTTAAGTACATTACAAAATTTTGAACTATCAACTAACTATTAATGTTCATGAGTGATGGTGCCGCAAACATGCTTTTTATAGGCACGGCATTTAAAAAATTGTGCTAACTTGTTACATATTACAAAGGGTACTAGGAAAGCTTTGCAATATGACGCAACAATGAATCGTAGGAAGCCGCTTGTTGCTGCATGTTGAGACATGTTCATACGTGCATAGTAGCCGCCGCACCATGTCGATGGACTCAGTTATTCATTAGCAGTGAGAGTGTAAAGTGAGATAAGGGCAGTTTTCCGTTATAATTTCCTGCGTGGTTTAAACATAGACCAGTGCTTCGAAGAAATGACTCGTGCACTAGGTGATGTTTGTCCATATCGCACAACACTATTCAGGTGCTATAGAAAATGGAGGATGCTGAGAAGCTGGGAAGGCCACGAACGTCAGTTACGGAGGAAAACGTTACTACTGTGAGGAAAATGCTTGGCGAGGACAGGCGAGTGACCTACTAACAGATAGAAGGTACTTCAAGCCTTAATGCACCAGCAATTCGTTCGCATATCATTTGCACGTGAAGAAACTTTGTTCTCTCTGGGTACCGCATCGACTGACTGAAGAGCAGATGACACGATGTGTGACTTGATGCCGGGAGATGCTAAAAAAGTTTAATAAGGGACAATCTCGGTATATGAACAACATTATGGCAGGTGACGAGTCTTGGCTGTACTATTACGATGTGCCGACCAAAACTTAAAACAAAGTTTGGGTCTTTGATGATGAGGGCACACCCGTAGTTGTCAGAAAATCCCGATCTGTAAAGAAGAAAACGATAGCTGTATTTTTCAAATCTAGACACAGGAGACAGTCACAACTAAGTGGTATACTGAACAGTGCCTGCCTAAAGTCATTGGATCTATGAAAAATCTGCGGCCAAAGTCAAGAATGGACACCTAGTTCCTCTATCACGATAATGCTTCAGCTCACCGAGTTTGCTTTACTCCCTAGTGAAACTTGGCAGAATTGGTTTAAAGATTGGTTTCGGAGGATGGAGAGGTGTATTGAGTGTAGAGGAAATTACTTTGAAAAAATTAAATAAGCAGTATTGCATAACTTTCCTAGTACTCTTTGTATGTATAAAAATCATGGTTTCGGTTTTATGGCAAAAGCTATTCGCATTATCCTGATGTATGCACTGTAGTAGCGCATACAAAAACAGTGTTTCTCAAATCCCCGAAGGGTATTCGCGAATTTCACGAATTGTGTCCTGATATACCTGAACTACCAGAGCTGATTCGCAATTTGCTAGACTAGTAATTATTTATGACTTAAGCACATAGTGTTAAGAAAAAATGAAAGATTATTTCTTCATTTACAATTTTTTAGTTAGAAAATTGTAAACTAATTTTTTAACTACAAAATCGTTGTATTCTCTTCATTTCGTTCTCTTTTAATATACGTAGTTTCGAAATACGCGTGCTGTGATGAAATTTTGGCACACCATCAATAAAGCAAACAATATTAAAACAGCACGAAACCAATTGTTTTCGTTCTTTATCTATCTGAATTTCTAAATTTATGACGGAAGCAAATCGAAATGGAATCCAGAATATATCAAGCATTCAATTTGTTCAATAATCCGTAAAAAGCGGATAAGGGCTATTAATTTAGTAACGGAACAACGACGACATAATAACTGTGTGTTGAGCGCGACAACAAGTGAAACAAAATCTCAATTAAAGAGATAACAGGTTACAGGATCACGGATAAGATGATCCGCAGGGAATTCGTACGACTTAGTCCTGTCTTTCGAAATCTATTTCCGGTTAATGGTTCTTGTTTCGAGAGACGCCCGCAATATCCGACGCGCGCCAGTAATCTAGATTCTCCGTTTTGATTAAATTAAAACAATTTCCTATACAATGATACACTAATGCACTTGCACAATAGGAAGATACAAACACAAATTGATAATTAACATTGTAATTACATAGATATATTTATTTAATTAATACTAATTAATTATTAATAATATATAATATATTATAATATATTATTATATTATATAAGATAAATAAGTGATGGATAAATCTAGTTTTTAATTTTACCGTTTAACAAATGCTTTTAAATCAAAATATAAGTATTTATAAGTGTTTATTGGTTAGTTAAATGTGTTAATGAATGTTGGAAATTATTTATGACTTCCTTGTAAAATGTATAAATGAATAGATACTTATTCTTGGCACTTTGTTCTTATTTTTAGTTTATTTATTTTTTTTAACTCCGTCTCGAAATCCTGGTATTCTGCAATGTATTGATGAGATATGATCAAAATAAATATACAAAAACATCATATATAGAATAATTTAAAAAGAATTTTATATATGTTTCAATTCTATCTTAAAACTTTGTATGAAGTCTTTGGTATAATATATTGACTGTCTTCAATGTTATCTGTTCCACAATTACTGATATTTACTAAAAAATACTAAGTTAATATTCAAAAGAAAATTTATTTGCTACTTTGAATCTATCTGTTTAATGATTATTAGATAATTTTTTCTATTATTTGACCCTTTTAAATTAAAGATTTAATTTTTTAAATAAACCGCATATTGACAATTGAAGTAAATAAAATATTATTATATTATACTATTGAATAATGAACGTATTTCATATTATTTTATATTCAAAATTCTTAATTGTGTTATACTCGTTAATAAACAAATAGTTGTTAATATTACAAATATCTTAATAAATTTCTTTCTAATTTTCTAGTTTTGACCAATTATTAATTGACTAACATAGTTAAATCACCTACCTTCAATTTTATCAGCTATGAAGCATATGTTTCAAGTTTGAAGACGCCATGTTGTTTAGTATTTCTTTGAATACGTGAACGTTTTCAGGGAATTTGTAAAAATGGAGAATTTTGGTCATCGTTACGTGATACAATATTTTTATTTGAAAGGCCTCAGCCCAACTGATATGAAAGCTAAACTGGATTCTTCTCTGGGTGAGTCTGCTCCTTCGTTTACAACAGTAAAATATTTGGTAGCAGATTTTAAACGAGGCCGTACAAGCTGCCAAGACGAGTATCGCAGTGGTCGACCAAACGAGGTGACGACTCCTGAAATGGTGAAGAAAATCCACAAAGATACTGGATGATCATCGACTGAAAGTGCGCGAGTAGCAGACATAGTAGACATTTCGAAAAGTGTGGTATATCGCATATTATCTGAAAATTTGGACATGAGAAAGCTGCGTGCAAGATGGGTAGCGCTTTTGCTCACACTCGAGCAAAAACAGTATAGCGAAGATGTTTCAATTGAGTGTTTAGCGAAGTTTCACAGCAACGAAGCAGAATTTTTGCGCCGTTTCATCACATGGGTCCATCACTTCACACCCGAGACAGAAGAGCAATCAAAGCAATTGACTCAAAAGGGAGAACCGGCTCCAAGGAAGGCGAAGACCGTTTCATCTGCAGACAAGGTCATGGCATCGGTTTTTTGGGATGCGTGTGGAATAATTTTCATTGACTATTTTGAAAAAGGAAAAACTATCAACAGCGAGTATTATGCGAACTTATTGCAATGTTTGAGCGAAGAAATTAAGCAAAAGCGACCGGATTTGGCTAAGAAGAAAGTGTTGTTTCATCAAGACAATGCACCAGCTCGTATATCCGTTATTGCAATGGCCAAAATTAATAAATTAATGTTTAAATTGCTACCTCATGCACCCTATTCGCCAGATTTAGACCCTTCGGATTATTTTCTAGGTATCGAACTTATTGAACATCGTTGGGAAAAGTGTATAGAACTGAAAGGAGATTATGTTTAAAAATAAATATATTTCTTTCCAAAATTTTTGTGTTTTCTTTGTTGGGTCGGGTACTTTTGGGACCACCCTCGTAGGTTTGATTTCTATTCAAAGTCGTGCATGCGTCTCAACTATTTTAGTCTTTATTTCAATATCGTTGACACATATATTTTGTTTTTTTATTTATCACATATAATAACCGCTTTTAAATAGTTTAATCACTTTATATAGAATTACTATCACTTATTTGTTACTTATTATTGTCCTGTAATAAACACTTTAATCATTTATTGACTTGGTAATAAACAAAAAAGGAACGTTTTTCTTTTAATATTACTAACGATTAATGCAAATATTTAATTATAAATTATTAAATTCTACTTATCCTCTAATTTGCTATATTCAATAGTGTCATGAAATCAACATTTTAACATTTAAATTTAATAATGCGTCATTAACCCCATTTTTGGATGATATACTTCTAACTTTTCATTCTATTATTTATAACAAAATTAATTTTTTGAAATCTACGCGTTTATGACTTCCTTATTATGTCCTAATTTACGTATATTATTATCTATTAAAAAATATATCACTTTTAATACCTTATTTGTAATATATACTTTTCCACAAAAATTATAAAATACCCAATTTCTTAAATTTTCTTGATAAATAAATTTGTATTAGTATAAATATTCTTTTCTATAAGATTAAAAAGTTTTATCTATTTGAACTTTGATTATTTTGAAATTTATTGCATACCTAAAGTTGTTTTGACATTTCCTCCTAATCATTACTTCTATTCAATGTAAATTTAACATATATTAATTGAAACGTGTATTATTTTAGGCTCAATATCTATATTAATAGTTTAATAGAAATTATCATTTATTCCATTTATAATGGTTACAAATACTCTCCAATTCTGTAAGGTTTTGCTTCCTATCGATACCAAGAACTATATTTTGGCAATACCTACTTACGATTCTATGTATCATTTCTTATATTATTTGCAAGAAGTAAATATATATTAATATAATAGTATAATAATATTAATATAATAAAACTGGACATATTTATTCACATATATAAAACTCAGGTCTGTTCAAAAATTCACACATACAAAATTCTCTTAAAATTCGTAACCTCTAATTTCGCATGTTTTGATTACCAGTTACTAAAATAATTTTTCGTATGTGCCTTTGTTTATTTATTTATATCATCGTTATATAATATAATACATAATATATGTATATATATATATATATGTATATAGTGATTTTAAATGATTGAGGTTAGTTTGAATGTGCCTCCATAACTTTTCGGAAAATGGGTATCATCAATATCTTTTATTTCGAAAACCATTATCTGATCTTGTTTTTTGTCTAGGTAAGTCTAGCCATAGTTAAAATGTCTTAAATTTTGTATTCCTTTTTCGACTGAATAAGAATCCTCTGCTTTAAAAGAGCATAATCTAATTGATATTTGTCGAGGGAACAACGAGTATGTGTATGCACTGTAATTTTACAGGAATGTATCAAAAAAAAATCTTAAAGTTGCTACAAATTGTATAATAACAAATAAAAAAAATTCATGCATACCATTTTTCGTCTCTCTGATTGTTGAATGCAAGTGTTCCATCTATTCGGAAGTTAATCAATACCACTTTTAAAGAATTCCTTTGCTCGTGGCTGTAGCAATTGGTACACCACAGTTTTTACCATTTCTTCACTTCCAAACTGCTTGCCTCCCATTGCTTCTTTGAATGATCCGAACACATAAATGTCACCAGAAGAGAGGTCACGTGAATAAGGGGTATGTATGAGACATTCAAATTTCACGTTATGGATAATCTGAAATGTCAAATGGGCTGTATGCTGTTGGAGACGTTGTCATGTTATACAATGCACCTGATACGAAAGTCTTCGTCTTTTACTACTGATTAAAGGGCAACGTTGATTTTTAAGCATTTTTGAATAACATGTACTGGATACTGTCATTCCCCTACCCATATAATGTTTCGCAATTAGTCTCCTTTCATCCCAGAAGAGCACTACTTTTCCAGCAGATGGTTGAGTGTGGAATATTTTTGGTTTCGGCAATGATCTATAGTGCTACTCCTTGCTTGACATTCTTGTTTCCGGTTGATGATAGTGAACCCAGATCTCATTACCTGTAACAATTTTTTCTAGAAATGCATCATGCTTCTAAACATTCTACATCACCCATACACTTACTGCAATATCAATCACATCGTCGTACTGCGATGTCGTTCTGCGATGAATTTCAATTTATTTGACACCCTCACTACTCAAAAGAACACTTAAAAATGCCTGCTCTAACGCAGTGCATGTTGGTAATGAGGCTCTCTTTATTTATTAACACTGCTGCGTTCTTTTGTATTTTAACATCCTTTGCCACCGATTGGTTACTTCGTGAAACTCGAACAACACTGCTGATATATGCCAAGGTAATAATATAATTTTTCGTAATTTTACTAAAATTTTCATTTGATACGGTCTCGTATATTAGAATATTATTTACAAATTACTAATTTTTAAAATTTAAACAAAATCGTTGAACAGTTTTTGAGAAAATTTCCAGTTTCGATAATCAGTAACCCTTATTTTTGATAGTTGAATTAAAAATAGAAAAATACCTTCCAATAATTTTGCTTAAATTTAAAATTTGGTTTCGATCCATTGAAAGGCTTGGCTAAAAATGCCTGCCCAGATTCATACACACACGAGTGACCAGACGAAGAGAAAATCAAAATAGTAATTTCGTAATAGAGACTCAAAAAATCTAGAAAAAAAATCTAAATCCGTGGATTTTTACACTAATAAAATTCATTCTTCTCTCCTACAACCACGGTAAAAAAAGTATATGTTGATTACGATAATTTTGAAAATGTAGAGAATAAGGCATTAAGATGGGAACGGGTATAATTGTGCAATTACTTAATAGATTTCATCATTCATGTCACTGTCACAAAGTTGTTTAAAAAGCAATTAATTGGAAATTAACTACTATAGGAAGAATGATTTAAGGAAGAAATTAAGAAAGAGTTGATATTGTTGGTGTCCTAACAAAAAAATATTAAATATTTGTTTGAATATTTAGTTCAAATAAGCATACGTGCACCAAAACATGTTGAAATTATCTCAAATATAATTTCGTATTTCATTCAATCCGAGCTAATTTTTAATGCTTATCATTTTATTTTTAGATTGCAATACAAAATAGAACAGAAACAAATTTTGGATGAATTTTCTCATAGGTAAACTGTTATAATATTTTGTTTCATTTTTCAATTTTAATTATTGCATTAATTTCTTCTCTTCTACTACGCGTCTGCCCTACCGTGGACGTTTGTGTCGGAGAAAAATTCGATCTACCTATCAGAACGATTTTACTCGTTCTGTTTCTTCTCCGTCCATTCTTCCACCCGTTTTCATCCCGGCTCTTTCAAAGTCGAATAAAGCGATGATATAGATGGCGTCGGGACGACAAAAGTTCCTCAGTCTTGTAGACGGCCAGGTGCACTAAGTTCATTATAAACGAGTATAATATTCATGGGTTGGTGAATTCGTAATTCATCTCTCTAAAACCCGACGACCCTCTCTTCGCCGTTCTGTGTAATTGGCAATTTTAGGTGTTAAGGTCACCGCACAAGTCGTATTACAGACGTTCGACAATTAATTATCGTGTTATATAGATGATCAACTTGACATCTCATTTTAAAGGTATTGCCAAATATTAGAATCTATCTGTATACATAATCATTTATAAATATAAAATTAATTGTTTCTTTCGAGGCCGTAGAAGTTAACGTAATGCAGTTAACAATTACTAATTATTTGCTAACTCATGTTTTTATTTCTTAAGAAATATATACCGCCATGGAATAAATACCTTTTAAATGCATACTTATCTATTTAAATTAGATATCGAATTGTAGTAGATAAAATATATTCTTGCATCCGTTGGAAATATATAAATTTTTCTTCGTTGAGAGAACGTTGAAGAAAACTACAAAATAAAAAAGCTTGCTGTAGTACATATTAATAATCTGTGTAGAAAATTTAGAGTTACATCAACTAATGCATTTTTTCTGAATGAGATTGTGTCTAGAAGTTTGTCAAGTATTCCATAGCTTCATTAGTTATACATTCTTTCTGTAAGAGTAAATAACAGTAGATTACTTCTACTTAACAGTTAAAGGTAACCGAAGAGAATAATTATGTCAAATAAAATTAGTCTCTTTACATTGGCGACCTAGAACACACTATAAAATTTTACATTTCATAAGCCAAGTTATTCTATTTAATCTTCAACTATTATTCCTATTATTCTGTTAATGTAAATTTATCACGCCTCACCCTTCAAAATCAATGTTTGAAGATTGACTGCCTATTATTACCCCAGAGTTTGACCATCAGAAATCTAGTTTTAACAGCCTGGGTTAAACTTGGGACGAAGAAACGCCATTGATTTTATTAGCCGCACCAAGGATCCAACCAAGTAGGTTAAAATTAGTAAACCAGTTAGAAACCACTAAAGAAATTTAAAATTAAACATGGTTGAAGGCGCTTAAAATGAAAAACCTGAAAAGAGTCAGGCGACATATTATACTTCGAGAATGTAAATCTAGAAAGTTTTCCACAGAAAATATGTAATGTGTACAGTAGATATTTACTAACAGAACATTTTGTTTACGAAATATGACAATGAAAGATAATTTCAGATGTGAGAGATCTTCGACAATAGTCAGTTAAAGATCCTAACAGAATCTGATATATGTACACCAAGCAATTATGGAGTTAATAAAAGAAGTTAAACTCATTAGCGTCTACCGTTGTTGAACATCTTCGACCATGATAAACAGGTAAAGTGTATGAGTCCCTTTCCCTAGGAAAAATAAGTCTTATTTAGACAGAAGTATAACCAAAGACGTAGGGGAATTTCATAAAAAAAACAATGTTCAGGCGTGTACGAGTATGTTTTTTGATCGTCAGTGTTATAACAACAATGGCATTTAAATCTTACATTTTGTAGGAAGAACTTTGCGAAAAGCGTGTTGGATTTGTATTGTCTATCAGGAAAAATGACTTGTCGCACGATTGTGCTAGGCGTATAAACAAGAAAAGCGCAGGAGCTTTTTTTTTCTAGAATTAGCAAGGTTTGCGGTCTTTGCTTCTACAAATTTCTCTGTCTTTGAATTGTTGCAAAATTTATTGAACTGGTACACATATATGTATATAAATTCGAAGTTCCAATTCCCCTTAAAGATACTCAGCGACACGGTACAATCATTTATACATCTTACATATAAAGATAATTCCAAATGTAATAAAGTACATATGTATGTTCTATCAAATAAGTATTGCGCAATTTAAGTTTCTAGCTAGTTTTTTGTTAATAGTATACACAGTCCAGTCATGAACACCGTCAATGTTGCACAAATGTACAAAACTATGAGCTAGAAAATTTCACAACAGCCAAAACGTATCATTAAGGACATATAATATCTTAAGTACTTATTTGATAATCGCTTAGTGAATGCCGTTTATACTATGATATGGTTCGAATATTATAATCGCATTGCTACCATAATATTGTACAAAGTGAGAAAAAGTATGGGACAGATTTTAAATCTTTGACCTCTTAATATCAACGAACGTTTCGTAAATCGTGCAATTGCTTGTTTTTAAGACACTAGAAATACAATATCATTGATTGCCCGTTTTCTGGTCAACCGGCCTGCACGTACCCGAATCACATAAAATCCACTGCGGAAGCATACAGTTTTGCCCCGCAAAATGAGTACTCTACACAAACGTTTTCGCTCATTATTGAAGAATATTTAAATTGTGAAGGGAGAAAGAGCAAGTTCCTCAAAGCAAGTTCCTTAAAGGCCCGGAAAATTGTGACATCGATTCAGCGTGACTACCACCCAGCTTTAGTAGTGGTTTAGTGGAGAATCTTCTGGGATGGTGTTTCTCCTATTAATTTTTAGGAGGTTGGTGGAAGAACACCGGACCATTTATACTAAACTTTGCTTAAAAACTGTAGTCAAGTCTCTGTTAGATTTCTTATTTACGAGTAAGAAATGGGTATTTCAACAAGATTTTGCACCCGCTGACGAAGCTGAAACTATCTAAATATAACCGGTAAACAAAATTAATTTCCTGAGCCTATAAAGGCTTGCGATTGGTCGTCTAGTAGCCCTGACCTCAATCTTCTCAACTATGCGATACTCTGGAAGATATTTTAGACATGTGTCAACCGAAATATTCTTCAGGCTGCAGAAAAGAAATCGCATGTAATAGTCCAAAATCTATAGATTAATGGTCATTTGCAACCCTATGCAAATATTTCGAAAAAATCATATACATCCTTTGAAGGCTTATCTTCCGTACTTTTCGTATATACATATGTATATATATATATATATATATATATATATATATATACTCGTATATACATTTTAGTTACAATAAGATACTCTTTATACGTCATTAAAGTATTAATAATATTATGACTAGAGATAATGTACATACATACACCACTGCCTTATATTTTACTTACTTAAAAATAATATTATTGTAACAATGAATTACTAAAATTTTCTGTTTTCTTAACGGTTAAACTAAATCGCTTAAGTGGAGAATTGCATTAAATGAAATATCTTAATGCCCGCGTCAGCTACCTAACACAGTGCTAATAAGCATTACATTGCATATACCTTGATTTCCGAGCATTGTCAATCAAACTGTGATTAGTTTATTTTAGACGCTTTAGTGAACCAGAACAAAGCCATGTTGTGGACTATTCGTAACAGACGATGCCCTGCAGGTAGGTATTGAGGGCATCACGTCAAATACATGATACGCCATGGCATCCGACTTGATTGTAATATGTTTGAGGTACAGCAACTTGCGCTAATGTCTTCTAAATTAAAGCGTGTAAATACATCCCTTGAACGTATAGTTTAGTTAATCTATTGCCATTTATATAGTCATTAATAAAACAGAATAGAGCACAAACAAATAAAATAAACTAAACTATGGCGTCAATAGATATAGACACTTATATAATGGTATTAAAACTTTTTTTTATTATTTATTAATAGATGGATGATGGAATACGAGTACGTACATATATACTATTCAAAACAATTAACGGGTATATTTCTATAAAAGTTTCAATCTTTTTAAAGAAGAAAACGAATACCCAGACGTTCCTTAATATTCGCGCGCGGTAAAGCAAAAGTCATCTTAATATACTTACGCGTGCGGTAAAGTAATACTCGCTGGAGTGGTTCAAAACACTCCTCGCTCCCTCGTCATAAGTTTACCGCTGTGACTAGTAGTGAATATTTACAATTTTGAGTATTGTAATGTAAACACATCACGAGAGGCTTGAAGGGCCATAGTTCAACTGGAAAGTGAGAGAAAATTTGTTGCTGAAGTGTTTGGTATTAGCCGAAGTATATTTCTAAATCCCGGAACCGCTTTTTTGAACCTGTTCAATGAAGGCAAGGGCAAGGTGAACCAACACTAATAACACCACCAAGAGAAGATTGATACCTATCGCCATTGCTCTTAATTCAATCCAGATTTGAAGTTTCAGTTACCACTGAATAATAAACTAATTAACTATTAATACAAACAATAAAAGATTGTTTACGTACGACTAGCTCATACTCCTGAAGAGCGTTGGTTTGTATCACTCCCACTGCAGAGCATAAAAGAGAATGGTGGTAAATTGGAAAATTAATTGGACTCACAACAAATGGGGGCGCATATTATGCAGCCATAAATCCAGGGATACATTATAGCCACTATTACGCAAACTCTCTGACTGCAATATAAACCTGGATTCGCTGCAGCTAGATAATAGGCGTATTCTAATTTGGCATAAACCCTGCAATAAGCCACAAGTTATCTGGGCAAGGCTTCAATAAGAGAATGATGGCATAATTGCATGAGCCTGGTTAAGTATTGGAGGTCACACCGACCTTTATTTTACAGAAAACTCTTACTGCCCAGAGATATTTACATGGAGTTTTGCAATTCATGCATTACTGTATACAACATCAATGGGAAAAGGAATTTATAGATGATAATGTTTGCCCCAATCAAGCTAATACTGCGAACAGTGATGAAGTAATGAAGTTGGTTAGAGAGAATGAATTGGCTAGCTAATTCCTCATATGGTAGTCCAACAGAGCACCCTTGGGATGTAAAAAGGCGTGTTACTGCAGGAAATATGTCACCACCACAGGCTTTATGCAGTACGAATTAATTCCACGAGAAATGTTCTAGATGCTAATCCGGTCCATACTATCCAGACGCCAAAAGTTTTACTTAGAGTGTATATATAAACAATTACAGATTAATTTTCCACGACAAAGCATCTTTTTACAAACGCTGATTCCATGTGCGTAGTTGATAATTTCACAGCTGATCATAGAACAGTTTGTTCTATGGCAAAATTGCGTGGGCGGTAAATATAGCTTTCGGAATTTTTCTAATATATTTATATATCATTTTGAAACTAGTTTTTCTTTTAAGTAATGTAAATAAACAATATGAGCCAATCCTGATGCTGCAGTATCCAAATTAATTCTCATACTTAAACGGAATTTACTTATTCTGGAAGATGATTTAAAATTTAGGAAAGAACAACGAAATGCATTATTGAAATATAATTCACTTTTTATCAAATAAAAATAATAATTCGATCGAGTTGAAAGACCAAAATGGAAACAAAGCCTTAAAACCATAAATGAAATTTTTCGTTATTGTTATATATGGTACATATTATAGGATTAATTATGTACAAATAAATAATAATATTGCTCTATATAACTAACAACAGAGTGTTTCTTTCCTATTTCTGACCTTTATTCCTCTCGACGATCGGCCATTCCTACTTCCAGATTTCTACCCCGCATTGTTTTCTGAACGCCCTCTTTCCACACAATTTACGTGGCGGTCATCTCTTATTCCTGCGTGAAGCTAGTCAATCTTGTGTCCCAACCACTTTAGAATCGTGTTCCCTATTCTCTAAATAACTATCTCATTGGCTAACATTCTTTGCCTTATTTTCCCATACCTCATTCTTAGCAATTACGATATACTGGCACTTCTCCGAAGGTAATTCACCTCCACAACTATAAGTCGTTTTTCATGTTCTCTTAAAGTCTAAACTTCACCACCATAACAGAGCAGCGTTTCCACCATGACCTGTCCAATTTGAATAATACTTACATCTTATTTTTGTTTGTAAATACAGTCAAATAAATATGTATGGAACTAAATACCCTTTTTTTATTTCATTCGAAGTTTTATAATATAGCGTAGGTTCTTAATTCATTAGAAAACTTCTAAATAATTTAAATCTCATGAACAATAAACTTTTCTGATATATGTATGTTTGTTTTGTAAGTAGGCAGCAGAATATAATGTACATTTCTGGCATTCTGCTATTGAGTATATCGCCAATAGTATTCATTGAGTAGAACTCAGTGATAGAATGAGTTCAGAGAAAGTAAACTACAAGATTTTCTGTGCCGAGACTGTAAAATACATTGGGAAACTTGGAAAGTAAATGTTTAATATGCCACATTTTTCTAAAACGTGTTTGGTAGAAGACTTTTACAAAAACATCAGAACAGATTATGAAACTTTAATTCGTATACACATTTCTATAATACTTTCCAAAATATTGAAGTACACATTATCCTTACAACACTAGATGGCCTACTATATTTTTTAACAACTTCGACTTGATTTGTTTTGTACAAAATCGTACAAATGGAACGAAAGGGGACTTTTAACATTATGAACCATCTCATATATTCTTATAATTAGCCGTCTTTAACATGTAAAGAGTGCTGTTAATATTATTGGGGAATTTAGCCTTAATGATAACGTGAAAAGCTAACTCATTTGCGCATGTATTGTGACAAACATTTAGAAAATTTCAAATGTATAAAGTTGGCCCTTTGTAATCGAAATCAATGATGCCTATAGCAATCTGTGTGTTTGAATCAGCGGTTAATTAGCTTTGAACTGTCGTAATTCCGTGTTCATTGCTATTCGACCATGTCCATGACTGGTTGGTTGCTCTTTGCAATTGACTGATAATGAAAGTTAAGTATAGGGATATTTAAAAGTAAGTTCCCAGTTTCAAAGGACTCTACCTTTTTGTACATATTAACAGTTTGGTTACATGTATGTAGATATCATTATGTTTTAAATAGTTAGTTATTTTTCTCTATAAATAGGAGGCCTATTTTTTAAGTAAGATTCGTTTTGTTATAAAATTAACACACGTACAGTTTTTGCAGCAATTTAATTTTTATAAGAAAGCCTGTAAATTAATCTATTTTTCAACATAGTTTAAAGCAATATTAAGGCATATATAATATCGTATAAGTTTTTGAGGTCCATCCTCCTAGAAATATACCACTGGGTTTTCCAGTTTTGATCATTTTCGTTTCATTGTCTAGCGCCGATCGTCTAGACATCTTTTCAAGGAAAGGAACAAGTGGAAGTCATTGGGCGCTAGATCAGGTCTGTGCGGAGAATTATCAAGTTGTTCTTAGTTCTTAGCCATATGATGCAATTAAATCTTGGCTTCGACGAGCCACTTGTACGGGCATGTCATGAAGCAAAACAGTCTCCTTACTTAGCACGCCACGTCCTTTGCATTGAATAACCCGACGCAGTTTATTTAAAATGTCACAATGAGTCTTGAAATTTATTGTGTCCACACAGAAAATCTACAAGCAACACCGCTACCTATCCCAAAACACAGTATATAGGATTTTGTATTCCGAAATTGTTTACTTGAACGTGACTTTCTCGGGCGATAAAAACCTCCGTTCCATGGATTGCTGTTTTGATTCCGGTGTCACAGGACCCATGTTTTGTCACCAATGACAATTTGGCTCAAACAACTCATCACCTTCATCACAATACTGCTCAAGGAAAGTAAAATCACTGGCTATACGATTAGTTTTGTGCACCTCAGTCAACGTTTTCGATACCCAGCGTGAGCACGACTTTTGACAATTTAATTATTCTGCCACAATTTTATAAAGAACACTCCTTGGAACTTGCGGAAACTTATCAGACAATGACGAAATCGTAATGCGTCTCCTTTCTCTAACTTTTGCGTCAATTTTTTGCACTAACTCTACAGTAATGACCGATGGTCGCCCATAATCATTAATACGGCCATCTATAAATGCTATAACCATTTTCGTACTATTCCTTCGCTGTTATTAGTGTTACGCTTCACTAATTTGAAGATAAATTTCAACCGTTTTCAGGCCTTTTGCATGCACAAAACGAATCACAGTGCATATTTCATATTCGGCACAAATAAACGTAAACATGAACAAATGCTTCCGTACTAGCGTCCGCGACAAACCAACAGATGTATGTAATCAGCGCGCGTGAGTGGAACAACGATCGCAGTGCTTTAGCGAATATAGTTCAAAATAAGTGTCACATTGCAGTTTTGAGTATTGACAGCAATTTTCTACCAATATTGAACGATACTGTTAAAATGGTTTTGCCACTACGGGTTCGTATTGCCCTTTTTGGTACTACTACGAATCCAACGAATAGTACATCCACACGTTAAAAAGATATCAAACAATAAATGCATTGATAAATGGAATTTGTTCAGTAATATTATTTCCTAAGCTCTTGCAAATATTTGAGGAAGCTCGTAAAATTAGCGGTAAAAAGCGATCGGGTAGATCGAAGATAATAGAAAATAAAGTCAACGCAATTCTTACTTTTACAAGAAGTTCATGAATGGAGATGAGCTATTCAACAGTGTGGCGAATTCTGTGAAGGTGGCTTCTCCTGTAAGATAAAAATGTGCTTTGAACTTATATATTAAGATGAGCAGATTCGCGTCACTTTCGTTTTGCTAATTTTGGCAGAAATACAGAATAACGTTGAATGGCAAAGCGAAAGATAATCGGAATACGATTGTTCAGCAAGTCATGTCAAATTACGTCAAATTTTCTCCTTATTTCCATGATGTAATAGAACATAGACAATCGAAAACAGTAACGATAAATGAACAGCGATATTTTCAAATAAGCAAGACTTTGTACTACCAGCGCTACAGAATCATAATATTAATAACTTTGCCTTTTGCAGGACGGTGTTCTGCCGCACATAGACAATAGCGCAAAAACACTATCACGCAACACATTTGGCGATCTTGTAATTAGTAGGCATTTTACGAATAGTTGGCCTTCTAGGTTACCGGACATAAATTCGACTGATTATTGGTTATGAGGCTACCTGGAGAGGGTACTTCGAAGTAGACCTACTAGTCATGAGGAACTGAAGCAACCGATATCACTTCACCGATACTATTCTAGGGAATACTTTTTCCACTGCCGTTTAAAATTCAGAAGAACAACTATTTTTAATTGGGAGTGGTGATCATATTTTAGGTTTTTCTTATTTCTCCTTAAAAAAAAGGCAGTTCCTTTACGAAGAGTTGGTGATTTTATTTTTGTAAACTCTAAAAATTTATGAAACTCGAAACTTACTTTTGAATAACCCTATGCATTACTAGTCTTGTTTATACATATATACTTCGATTACATAAAGCAAGTCATATATATGTATGTAATATATTTAGATAATCAATCTCCTTAGCGACTATAAAGGATTTCCGCCCAGATCGATATTTTTTATTTTCGTCATTATCAATAATCTCATCGAATTAAAGAGAAAAACGTTAGTACATAGAGTATATGTATACTACCACAAATGCCGCTGTTTCATATGCATTAATGTGAAGTCAATATTTACTAGGCAAACATGAAATTTTGTTGGTATTGCAAGATTGTTTTACACGCAAAACTACATCTAAGTATATGTGTATGCATAACTCCCAACAGGAAACATACATCTGTGGATTCTAAAATGTTTACCTAGGATACATTAATTACTCACGTCTCTGCTCCTAATGCCTGGGTGGCGATAAATTCTCTTTATGTACGTGTTACAACACGCAGTGATACAGAATGAAAATTTATTAATATGCATACAATAAATATTTGTAATTAGTTACTTTTCAGTAATTACTTTCATAGATATTTGGACTGTATTTTTATCTCTCTCACAATAACTTTTTAAATATTGTATACGTCAATAACTAACGTCAAATAAGTAGTTAACAAATACAAGTGCTTTTCTGAAAATGTTTAGTCGCAGGCTAAATATTAGCCTATTCTTTTGTTAGTTTTCTGATATAATTTTGTTTGATCAACGTTAAAGAATGTAGAGATATATCATCATATTAATAAATTGTTAAATAAGTTCCTACAACAGAACTTGGACATTGTTAATATATGGTATTTAGCCAACAAACTAGCACTAAATACTGTAAAGTATTGTTAAGTCTAATATTCCAGGAGAATTTCAACAATTATAACATCTTATTCTGTGAATGACGTACCAGTTTCTCCCAGAACTGAAGTCAAGGACTTAGGAATGACGTTAGATGGGAAGCTAACTTTCTCTGAACATATTTAATTAATAACTAGATTCTTGGGATTTATTATGAGAACGTACTCTTCTTTAATTTCATTGCTTTATGAACTAATTGTGAGAAAATTGGAGTATCGAAGTATCCTTATTTTACATTATTTAGAATAATTGCGCTATGCTAATTGAATGTACACAGCATAAGTTTCTGAAATACTTGTCATTTATGTGGGATAGTTTCTATCTGGAATGCAATTGTCTTTATTCTCATCTTCAGTGCAGACATGGTTGTCATTTCAAGACTAGCCCGTAACAGAATATCAGCGTTTTATTCTTAAAGAATAATATATATAATTCGTAAAGAGTAATAGACAGCAGAACTGATTCTACCTGGTTACTGTCCCGAATTGATACCACACTTTTCTTCAAAACCTACTAAAATGCTTGCTGCATCAACACCAATGTCGAATATTTTGTTCAAGGCGCCTATATTTCATAGAACAAGAAACTTTATTGATCTCTATGTGTCACCGATTTCTCTTTTCTCCATTACTTAATTACACTTGCTTTTCTTTCTAATTTTATATTTAGTTTGTATATACATATGTTCTTTATTAATATTAGGGCTATGTTAGATGTACTTATTTATTTATTTTTTTGCCCTGACTAGACCGCCGTGAAATTAATAAATATTATTATTACGGTGTAGATTTTGCTCACACTTTCTCAGCCAAAGACCGTGGAACGTTTGCTCAATATACATATGTATATATCTATGTGTTTGAGTTCGACTGTATGCAGCTGATGCTTTGGTGCTAGTATACATTATGAAATAGCAAATTAATACATGCTTTATGAGTGTAAACGAAGTTTAGTTATTGTAACTTAGTATTGGCATTCAAATTATTCATAACAAACAGAAAGTCAAAGAAATTATTCATAACAAAAAGAAAGTCAAAGGAATTATTCGAAAGCAAAAAATGATTACTATTTGCTTCAGTGTAGTGATCCAGTTCCAGTAGTTTCTTTTGAAGATCGTAAGATTATAAATGCATATTTTGTAATGACAACCCAATATCTGGTTTGTAAGAATTTTGTGGCAACGCAATTCCTTATGCAGCCACAAAAACATTACACGAAACTGGAGTCCACACTGGTCACTCATCCACATACAGCCCAGATATTACTTTCAACGACTGTTATCTTCGTTGCAACCGCTGAATATCAGTGAAACTTGCCAAAGAAAAATTTTCTGCCTATTTCAAGAAGTGGTTTTAAAAATGGACATTTGTATTTTAGGTAGAAGGGATTGTCATAAAAACCAATAAAATTAGTTTCTTTCAAAATTCTCTTGTTCTTTTGTGACTAAAACTTTTCAGGACGGCCTTCGCATGTACTGAACGGTTTCTAGCTTTAATAGATGCATTAATGCAATTTAGTTAGTCGCTCAGCTAATCACTTTCTTATATTTATATAGAACAAAATAATTGTCATTAAACAGGTAAAACTTTTAAAGAAAAATAACTACAAATTACTGATCATTTTTAGCGTGATCATCACGCATGATTGTCAATATCAAATAACCTAACGTGTTGATTATTAATCACCATGAGGAGATTACTTTCTTCAAAGTGCATAAGTTCAATATCATTGAAATTTTCATTAATAAACGATGAACAATTATAATAATTTGTGATTACGAGATATTTGTTCTAGTAATTTACGACAAAATTTTACAATCATGACTACGAAATAGAAAATTAAGTAGAATGTATAAATACACTTAATCAGAAAATGTCTGGATTTCCATATAACACGGCGCCCTGAATATAAAGACATTTGCGGTGCTAATCCACTATTATTGCAAGACAAAGTTATAGATTTGCAATTAGAGAGATATACAACCCATAGAAAATTATCACAACTACAAAAATTAATTAAAGATCTGTAAGTAGTAAATCGGGCGTTTACAAGGAGTAATACCTAACATGATAACTTACATTATCACAGTAGCAGGACCATATTCAGAAATTATTAATAAATATACACATTCACTAATCTTCCTTAGAATTACCTAGGTTTTATGGTTACTACACTCTTATGTAAAAGATTTGACCAAAAATACTACTGTTTTATGTCAGCTAATTAATGAATTCGCTAGTGCTAATCTTAATTACATCCGTCAATCTCCGTATGAGTTGTCGAAAAAATCAGGACGTGTCTTTCTTTGTTGACAACTACCTAACAGTAGTTGACAAATAATAAATCTTCTCTATCATAATGAAAGTATAAACGAAATTAGAAATTGGATAGAATAAGCTAAATTAAATGTAATATTAAAAAGTTCTAGGAAACAAACTCGTACAAGTATGTTTCGTAGAAGATAAGCTTTTCTTGAAAAAGATACCTTAGTTTATGATCGACATATGTTACTAAACAAAGACATTTCTCGCTGGAAGGATTTATGACATCACAAATGTTATCTTAAGACACTAATTATTAGAAAGTTATTAAAATTCACTCGTTTGAAAAAATGCAATTACGAGAGTAACCGATCATATTTAGGAAATAGCAAACAAAAAAAAAATTTTATTATCGAGAATAGTTTCATTGCTTTTCAAAATATTCTCCTTGAAAATCAATGCACTTTTGCATTCGTTTAAACCAATCTGAAAAGCATTGCTGCCACTATGAAGGCAGTATCTCCAAAATATGGGTTTTGAATGCCTCAACTGCCTCTTTCGGCGTAGAAAATCGTTGACCACGAAGTTTATTCTTCATGTGTGGAAACAAAATAGAAATCACAGATTGCTAGATCAGGGCTGTACGGCGGATGGCTCATCAATTCAATGTTTTGCCCGATCAAATATTGAATTGTTTTAACCGACCTGTGTGAGCTCGCATTGTCATGGTGGAGAAAGATCTGTCATTTTCGGTTTGTTTTCCTTATTTCTTCAAAAACTTTTGGCAAACAAATAGTTGGGAACCATTCGGAATTAACAGTTCTACAACTCTCTAAAGGCAAGCTTGAAACGTGACCGGTTTTTGATGTGCTTCGAATGCGAACAACTTTTTTTGGTTTTGGCTCATCTTGGAATACCCATACAGTCGACTGTTGTTTACTATCGGGCTCATACATACAGATCCAAGATTCATCACCTGTGACGACTTTATAAATGTTCTTTGACTGCCATTGAATTTTTTGTGCATTTCTTGGCACCAATCGACGCGAGTCCTTTTTTGATTTTGAGCGGTTGTCTAATTACATGGTACCTAACGTGAACATAGCTTCTCATTGGCTAATTGTTCATGCAGTATCTTATGCACGTTGGTGGTACTAATACCTAGAGATGCCTCGATTTCACGGTATGTCACATGATGATCTTGCATTATTAGTTCAGACACTGCATTAATGTTTTCCGACACAACAACATTTGTGGGACGACCTTCATGAAATTCGTCGTCCAGAGAACACCGTTCAAGTTTGAATTCACTGTGCCAACGATATACTGTAGTTTCCGATGGTGCTTCATCACCATATAAAGAATTCAGCTCGTCGATGCATTCTTGTTGAGATAATCCACGCCGAAAGTTATGAAAAATAATTGCACTTCAATGTTCGCGAGTTAATTCCATTGTTTTGCTGACATAAAATTTTCAAGTTACAGTCAACAATAGAAATAGCGACCGCATAATAAAACTGTCAAGGTAAATATATCGTCACAAATGACAAACTTCACGATACAATCATCAGATCGGAGACAACACTAACAGTTTTGCCAGTTCCCGAAATATTTATAATCGGTAGGGGTAACATAGTATACAGAAAAGGATACAGAACAAATATTGATAATCTTAACTCACTTCTCGACGGTTCTTTAAAAATAGTATTTATGTACCATTTTTTACGCAAACATAATATTTATGACCTAAATCGAAACTGTTACGTTACTTGTATATCAACAATCAGGAATATATACCGGGTTTTAAGCCTTATTCTAACGCAGGGAAACGATTTAGAAGTTTATTTACACCCCTTGCGGTTAATAACATATCTTGCGAAGTGTCTTCGCGTCACTGACATGATACAAGCTATCGCTAGTGTACGCATGCGTTCGCCCTCCATCGGTCCCTGTCGCCAGCTCCCTGGAGTAGTGTTTACCCTTAATAATAACCAACGTATTTATATGGTAGACTTTTGTTTATCTATTGTTTGACGAAACTTGTTGCTTTGTAGCTTTTGGTATTTTCACGTTACATGCTTCTGTATTTTATGTGATTTTTATTTATTTTAACTATTGACTGACACATTCATAAATATATATGTATTATATTGAAACAAAGTAATTATTCATTCCAGTTTTTTCACCCTGGTAATTAAATAACGATACATATCGTAAACATATTTTTTAAGGGAAAAACTGAAGATTGAAGCACTTAAACCCAAATTAACTAAAACACAACTTAAAAAATTAGTTTAGGCGTTGAATTATCGCTGTTCTTTTTTCTTACAGGCGAAGCTGGAGACTAAAGCCCTTAAAGCCAAGCGACCGGGTTTCACGGACGACCGTTACAACGAAACTTCTTACTACATCGAGAACGGTAAGCTGAAATTGTTCTAAATAATAAATACTCTAAGGAATTTATGCTTGGCATCCTTAATTAATTACCTATTATTAATAATAGGTAAAGTGATGGTATTATCAGAATTATGTAGTTAGCACATACATTATCATGAATATAAACTAGACAGAATTCAAATAATGAAATAAATTACGTTAGAATCATACAGCTATAAATAATTAATTGTTTATGTAGCACAAATCTTTTACAAATTAGTTTAGCCGAAGCTGAGGATTTTTTTGCCAAATTAATACTAGCTGCGGTAAGCATTCATTCAGTAGGCTCTATAAATTGTGTATTGTCAAATACAAGCACTTTCTGTCCAAAATTAGTGACGTAAAGAAAGAACAAAACATTCAATATGAAATATCTTGTTAAATTGGCGGGAACAAGAGCGATTCAAAATAAATTATCCATCTGGATTTTTTACCGGCCGATCAAGTAGACTAACTCTGCTTTTTAAAGTTTGAAAGCGTTTGAAAACGAGTTCCGCAGGATTTGGTGTAGGTTTTTCGAGAAGTTTCTTTTTTTGAAAAAACTACGAGAAGTATTTTTGTGTCTTAATACTCTCCGCCCAATCCTGATTTTTACCTCTTACGATTTCTTCTTATTCTATAAAATGAATGAAATATCAAACTATCAAAGAGTTGAGGACATTCAAATGATTTGATAGGCGTTTATTCTTAAGAAGTTAACGTCGGAAAAGTGGCAAGGTTGCTTTTTAAGGTGGGTAAATCGTTCGAAGCCATATGTAGTAGAATTAGGGAGAATCTATTGTGAAGGCATATAGAGTACCTTTGTTCAATTAGAACGTATGGAAAAGGAATACATTGAATGAAAAAAAATTGCGATCTTGTTCAAGTTTTTTAGAATCACCTACAAAAAGTAATTAAAATGATAAACATTTCTAAACATTCCAAAAAATATAGCAACAAAATTCACTGCGACGTTATAGTTTATTTCAATGGTTTTTAGAAAGCCATTATTACCGTGAGTGTAATATGATTCTCTAGAAATTGATAAACTGATATTAAGAAGTGATTTAGCAATTTCATTTCAAATAAATGAAGGTGTGGGTGAGAAAGGTTCGTTACTACTTTAAAATACGACAAGAAGAAAGCAGTAATTGTACATTGCAATTTATTAAATAGTTTCTGCCTACGCACATCTTGATTGGCAACCATTGTAAACTGCAAAAGTGGTCTAAAAGTTTCTTATTATCGTACGTTGTTAGCAATTTGCAAATTGTCTAAAAGTTAAAAATCGTATAAGAAAAGGGGAGCTATTTGGAAAATTAAATTATTTATTTGTTTTTTCGTATTAATTGAAACTAAATATATTTCGAACGGTTTGATAAATCTTACTTTTCAGAAGGAATGAAAAAAGTTGTTGGACTAAATCTAATGAATTACAATTAGATAGGTGGACAATTATAATAAGTTCATGACAAAAAGTTTAATTGAATACACTTACTTAATTTTTTTAAATCGTCCTCGAATAATTTTTCGGAGTCTGCAATTCACCTATTTCTGGCAAGTTTTACCTAATTTAATAATAAGGTCGGTGTAGAAGTTATTTTCAGCGCACTTCGTTTAAAAGATCTTTTGCTCTGCGAGAGGTCTTACATTGCCCTGTTGTAATACTCGAGACTTATGGAAACCCTTGGGGTGTTTCTTGCAAAGAGTCTGTGGTAATGCGCCAAATAAAAGAATAATATTCTGCGTTAATTGCAGAATCTCTCCATAGATAATCCATGAAATTTATCCCCTCGCAATCTCAGAATACAGTAAGTCTTACTTTTCTAAAATATGGAACTGCACGTGCTTTAAGCGGAGCTCTTCTCGGATTTACACCATGCTTTGGCCTGACTTTTTCTCTTAGAATTGAAGCAAGGCATCCATGCTACATCTGTAGTTTTTATTCGTTGTTAAAATTAGTCGCCGTTAGCGGACACAAAGCTTGTGAAGTATTTTTGAGCTTTTATTACGCTTCCAATAGTCTTAGTACCCAGCTTTATGCACTTCCAAACTTTTGCGTAAAATCTCATGATTCTGTCGTGTACCTACGCATCTTTGATTAGCTTCTCTACGTCAACAATGTTTCTTTCATTTATACAGGTTCTTGTGCGTTCTTGTTGTCTTCTAGTGATGATGTACTAACTCTAAAACGACCCATCCATTGATAGACACTACTTTTATATTCTGCAGATTCTCCAAATACACCGTATACGTTGAATGATTTCTGAAAGTTTCGCACGCTCTTTAAATAACAGCAAATAATAACAGCTCGTGATTCAGTCGCGTCTTCTATGGTTACAATATTAGTAGTACGGAAATATATCGCGATACATCTATACCAGTGAAGTAACCGACATAAGCTATATAATGTGCACGCGATAGCTGCGTAAACGTGTCAAGACTTGTCACTGACAAATAGCATGATTTCTAAGATGTAAGCAGTTGAACTAGAACCAATACGATGTATTACATGCTTCTAATTGCACTACACTAAATCATTATATATGTTGCACATTCTTTCCAGACACACTATTTGCATTTTTTTGTCCAGCATTATATTAACGAAATAATGTCCGAACTTAAAATTTTATTTCTAAAATTGAATTTAAAATTCTACTTTAGAAATAATTTTATTTCCCTTGGTATGTTCAAGTTTTCCAAGCAAAAAATTGCGGTACCTGCGTTGTAAAAGTTTGCATGCCATTAATTTGAGGGAAATCCTCCAGACTCAATTGAAAATTCAATTTTGTTTATTCGATTAAAAAACTTTTTACGAGAATAAAAAATTGAAGAAATTTGATGCAAAAGATATCTTTGCTGTCAATATTAAAGCAAGCTTAAAATATACAGTGAAAAGTTTCTATGTAAAAATTAATTTTTCGCTTATAAAATGATTTGATAGATAATAAAATGAAAGAATAATGTTAAATTTCTAATGAAAAAATTAAACATGTTACAAGTATCAATATAAATGAAAAAAGAAATGAAGAATATTTTGTTTAATAGCATATAGTTTTCAGAATTAATCTTCAAACCTTAACAAATGGTAACGAGAAAAATATTACACTGTTTAATAGAATAAAAAGACTATCAGGAGTTATATTAACTATGTTTTCTTATTTATTTCTAGAATAAGAATATTGCATTGAGTTTTTCTAGTTCTTTTGACAATTATAATCGTTTAGTTGAGACATTTTTAGGAATTCCTGTTTTACATTGTAACTTGTATACAATATACTATATATATATATTCTTCACCGAAGTGTTTAAAATATTATTTAGCCATTTTGTTAAAAGGATTAATGAGATTTCTTTGACGATTTTACGTATTTGTAATACAAAATTCTTAACGAAAAATTGTATATTATGGCCAGTTTCGAGCCCATGTTCAACAAGTATGGAGCACACTACGTCTATTGCCTTAATTGAGAATTTACGAATTTATATCGTGCTAGGCGACTACTAACCGCGCAATTTGTTCCTTAAAAATACAGATATTGAATGCGATTTTGTAGATTTTGGATTACTAAAATTACTAAGCTAATTCGATAGCTTAGAAGGAATTTTAAAGGCAGTTTCGACTAAGAACGATTCTTCTGATTCAATTATGGTAATTATGGTAAATAACCAGACTGCGCTCCTTCTGGAATGTCGTTGATCTTGATACTTCTCAAGCAACAACCCGTAGTTTCGTGTCTCTGTCTGCTTTAGTTTACTTTCAAGCTTTAATTGTAGAAGTTATGTTACTTAGTAGTGCCGTGATAATGGTTTGACAAAAAAAATCGAGCAGCGAATTAATCTGAAATTCTTTGTCATATTAAAAAAATCGCCAACAGAATGTTCACAAATGTTAAAGGAGGTGTTTGGTGGTAATGTTATGTCACGTGACCGAGTTTTTGAATGGCGCAAATGGTTTTCTGAAGGTCGGAATGCGATCGGAGATGGTGGTCGACCTGTGATTGCAAGAATTGAAGGGAACGTTTAGAACATTAATGAAATTTTGCGGAAAGACCGACGTCTGAGCATTCGGGTGATTTTCGATGTGTTAAAAATTAACAAAGAAACAGAAAGAAACATTTTGCAATTTTGTGCAAAAATGCCCTATCTCTGAAGCAGTTTTTAGCGGATAACCGCATTGCTGTGCTTGATCAACCTCCGTATTCACCAGATCTCACACCATGTGACTTCTACCTGTTCCCAAAAGTGAAAAGTGCATTAAAGGGAACACATTTTCAGTCTGTGTAACATGTAAAAGCAAAACCGGTCGAGTTGTTGAAGAGGCTGGCAACCGATGAACTACAGCATTGTTTTGAACAATGGTATATAGATAGGAGAGGAGAGTATATTGAAGAGGATATAAGTTAAATATAAATTTATTTGCAATAAATAACATTTCTCATACCAGTCTCATTATTTAATTACCACACCTCGTAGTTAATGGAAAGAGTCGAAGTAGAATATGTAATTTATTATTAGTTCGTGGATAATGAATATCGAATTGGAAGTATGATAATTGCAAGAGGTTGGCGTATAAAAAAGTTCTTTTAGGCTGATACATTCGGGATGATGACCGTTCAGGTACATACTTATGCCTATCTATGTATATGTGAGGGTTTACAATAAATCAATTACTTTAATGAACGGTAGTAAGTTTAGCCATTACCTTTACGAATAATCTCAAACTCGTTTTACTTTCGAAATTTGAGAGTATAAGAAAATTATTCGTGGAAATGCCTCATAATAATCATGTTATTGAATTCGTATCGTTTACATTTATATATATATGGGCCAAAAGTCACAATGGGATTTAAAAATTTAATAACTTTTTCGTTTATATATTTTTTTAATTTTTTTTCAGATAATAAAATATATAAAATGAAAATTTTTTACACTAAGTATGGAAAATAATGTCACTTAAATGACCCCCGTTTTCAGCTTCGTAATGATGGATTCGATTTAGAGCATTTGCCATAACATCTTTCAAAATTTGGATTGTCTCGGGCTTGTTCACATATACTCGCTCTTTCAAATAACCCCAAAGAAAATAGTCTGGTGCTGACAAATCTGGCCAATTAATTTCCGAATTTCTGGAAATTTTTCGCTCTCCAAAAATTTGACTTAAAAGTGCCATTGTGTCTCGGGCAGTGTGAGCAGTGGCTCCATCCTGCTGCAAATACATCTCAGGTCTGTTTTCAAGAGCAAGACGTAAAAAATTTTCTATCATAAACCGATACCGCTCTCTTACAGCACTTCTATCTTCATTTTCGAAGAAGTGAGGCCAGATGATATTTTCAGATGTAATGCTACACCATACTGTACATCTAATGGGGTGCAATTGGCGTTGATGAATGGCTCTTGGATTTTCAGGACCCCAGAACCTACAATTCTGCTTATTAATAAAGCTATTCAAATGAAAATGAGCTTCATCACTCATAATCAGATTTTCAATAAAGTTGATTTCATTCCTGGCCAACTGTTGAAATTTAGCTGCAAAATTTAGACGTTGCCGATGATCTACGAGTTTTAGTTCTTGCACAAACTGCACCTTATCTGGGAATAACAGTAAATCTTTTTCTAAAATGCGCCGTAATGACCTACGAGCCATTCTTAGCTGGGCAGAACGCCTTCTGGTAGATGTTTCTGATGTTTCATTAACACTTTGCTCCACATGTTCAAAACAATCCACAGTGAAAATTAAACGTGGTCTACCGGTTCGACGCAAATCTCTTACAGTGCTATGTTGGTGGTGACGATGAAATAAGCAACGAATCATAGCTTCATAGGGCGAAATTCTGACATTAAAATGTCGGCGATATGCTCTTTGCGTTAAAATAATCGCTGATTCAAATAACAAAATTTTATTACTCTGGTTCAGTTATGAATCTCTCCATTATTTATTCTCCTAGTGTTATGAAAAAAAAATTTTAAAAAATATATCAATGCAAAAGTTATTAAATTTTTAAACCCCATGGTGACTTTTGGTCCACCAAGTATATATATGTATATATATATATATATATATATATATATATATATATATAACATGACTACGTTATGCATTCACGCAGAAAACAACTGTCTAAGACCCTACCAACATTCGTTCATAATAATAGTATAGTTATTGGTATGATACTGGATAATTGCAAAAATTTATTCATTATTTCAAAATAAAATTACATTAACTAAATTAAACAATAAACGTTTTATTAGTTGATAATGCAGTTTGGCTTGAAGTTATCTAGACATCTACAATAAAAGAGAATTACACCTATTTTCATCGGACCTTAGGTTTTTCCCAAAAAGGACGTGAGGTGATTTTCAAGTTCCGACAATTCTAATCATTTTGCAGAAACCGCAGTATCTTACAACCTGAAGAATCGGGTGCAAGGTTTAGCGTTACCATGATGGAAGATAGCGTCTTTACGATTGGTTCTTTATGAATTTCCACATTCAGACTGGTGATTTGTTCATAGTACTTCTCCATTTTAATTCTTCCCTAGGTGATTGATGTCATAAGAAATAATCCTCCTTCAATCCCACTACAGAGATAGTAGCCGTTTAATCGATTCTTGATACTGTTCCTCTTTCGCCTATTTATTTTACATTCTGTTTCGTTGGATGTCCTTTTTAAAAGAGCCACATTCATCGCTTGCTACAACTCTATTAAAAACGTTCTCTTTGATGGCCTTAAAGTAGAGGAATGACTGTAGTGACGACTTTCACTCTATCTTGTTAGCAAAGCATGCGATACTCTGATCTTAGAAATAAATAATTTTTCATCCTTAAATATTGAAATGCAGGCAGTTTTTCGATACACAATCTACACACCGAGGTTAAAGTCTCTATTTCTATAGCCAATAAGCTACTTTTTAATTATTCGAGGAGCATGAGCATGATTGAAACTCATACAACGTAAGTGGACATTTTGGTACATATGCAAAGTACTCGTAAATCATGTATAGTGGAAGCCCCTCTATATAAAAGCTATCAAAAACAAAATCCTAACATTACCAGTTGGCGAAAGCTCTTTAAAAGCAGTATATTTTTACAATAAAAAAGTTGAAAAATTGTGCGGAATACATGAAATTCTACTTATACTTAATTAATCTAGAACGTAATTTAAAATTTTATACATTTTATCATATAAAATACTTCGTTGATTAAATGTAAAATATGGAAATGATATTTGATTGAAGTTACATGCTGAACATAAATTTTGTTTCTCACAGAAAAAATAGGGGTAATAAAGAAAGCGAGGAAAAGGCTTTCGCGCTGTCGAAAACGAGTTTCAACATTAAATGCACATTTGTCGAGTATTTTTGCAAATTTGTTGTAGATAGGTGAACGAAATTCATTTTGACGTTTGTTCTCTGTCGCCCTTTTCATTTTTCACATTGTACCGATGCGTTCCAGCCTTTTCTAGAGGACAGCGGAGTAAATTTCGTTTCGGGTAAATTTAATGCCTGCTCTCACCTCGCATACGAACACGTAAAAATTCGTTTTTTTTAAATAACAAAGTGCCCACGTACAGTGGCTTTCACCTACAGATATGTAGGAACGCCAATTTAGCAAATTTATACGGGACACAACCTCCACGATTGCATTCGTTGCCTGAAAATTTCATTCGTATACCTGTAAAGGCGGCCCACGCTTTAAATTAAGCTACTTTAACACATGTACACCTCCATATATCTTTCTTCAATAGTAGTTTCCTCCAAACTCTTTTACGGAACAGCACATACTGTTGCAAGAATTCGAAAGACTATTTTCGGTATCCCTTTATGTTTGTGATTGCGAGGAAACGAAAAGCTATAGATATCGGTAAATTTAAATTGCAAGATGAAATATGAAAAATAGTCTAACGCAATTTGTTGAATTTTATTGTCTACTGTAAATTTCGACAAATGTTCTTTTAATAAAATCCTATTTCTTATTTTTAATGTCATATTCTTATTGGTGAGTGGTTAATAGCTCAGTGGTAGATTATTGTTTTATCATGCCGGGATATCAGGATCTAGTTTGACGACCAGTGTCCAGAAGGGATTCTAACTATTTTATTTCCCGTTTAAAGTTACTGCTGATGTCTCATGACCTACCAATATCCCCTATAATTGTCGTTGAAGTGTTGGACGACTTGAAGATATAGATTATTATTGGTATTATTATTTATTAAAAATTGAATTGACTTAGAAAGAGAGCTCGATAAGGTAAAAAAAGAAAGATATTTTAATATGGAAACAATTGCGACAATATAAGCAATATATAGGAACGATGAGAATTGTGTAAGGACTAACAATGAAGTATCAACGAAATTCAAAACAGAAATTCGTGTCAGACAGAAAAATAAGTTCGTTGCTATTTGTGGCAGTGACTAACGATGGAATAAAGGATGCAGAGAAAGGATTTCAAAATTAAATCGGAGCACTGGATGGAAGTAAGAAAAGTTTTGCTGACTGAATCAGAAGTACACCTCCAAAGTAACGTACACCTTTCTCAAGACGAATAAAATAAATATGATACAAAACATAAATAAGACAAAGGATATGATCATTACAAAATCATATGATATTATGATAAATCAAGCAGACAAACAAGAGAAAAGTCGATGATTGTAGATATTTAGCATTAATCATAGAGAAAAATGAAAAATTGGATAAGGAAATCAATAAAGAATGAAAAAGCAGGAAAAATGTCCAGCACAATGAAAACGACACTCTTAGGCAAAAGGAAAATATGACAATATAAAAAGAAGTTGTAAAGAAAATAGTCAGTCAAACGGTAACGTATATTAGCAATCCTGGATGCTAACAGAGAAGCATAAATTAAGAATAAATGCAAATGCAGTCGAATAATATACGAAGCGATAAGATATCAGAAAATCAGCTAAGATAGCTTGGACGTGTATGCCGAAAAATGGAAGGAAGAATATACGGAACAAAAATATTCAGGAAAACTGCAAAATGAAGACTTAGAAAAACATAGGAGAAGAAAGTGAAGAAAATAGCCAAGAAAAAATTAATAAAATGAGAAAGAATGAAAGACCACAAGAAAAACAGAAAGCTGTGAAAAGAGAAACGCATGAGAATGAATGATTAAACTCAAATCAGGAAGACATAGGACTGTGTGACAAAGTGTAGTTCTTCTTTTCGAAATGGAAATTCCTCACCAATGTTTAGCATTTCCATTACTTCTCCCACTGTAATATTTTAATATACTGTAATAACTACTTTTCCGAACAAAGTCGTAATATGTTCATGAACTAAAGAAGAAGATATCTCGTTTCTAATAGTCGGCGATAAATTAAAATAGCTAATTTTATCGTTACTTGAAAATTGGAAAGTTTTCGTAATAATTCGTTGAATGATTTACTTGTTGTCGTTAATCACTGACGTATTACTGCTTTTCCTATTAAAACAAACTTGAACGAGTAATTAAAAACCTACCCTACATACGTAGACTCTAACCAAAAATGGTAATCTAAAATTAGATTGTAACTTCATTTAATGGCAAATTGAAACTGAGTTCTTTTCACGGTCTCGTTTTTATAAAGCTTAATTAATTAGTTAACTTGGCTTCCTATATACCTATGCAAATTAATACAATTGATTAGCTTTAAAAAAGACAAGGGAGGGGAGCTTACGAACACACACAACTGTCGACTTGTACGAAGATGTTGAAATTTAGATCATAGTACTATTTATAATATAATAATTCGCTGTATATACGAAGGTGTATTGATATCTAGTTGATATTGACCAATTCCTTAGATAAACAACATGTAGTGAATACTGATCACCACATTCTTCATATACAGCCATGAAAAATTTAATAACGTGCTTCGGAAAGGTTTTCGTTGAAGATAAAAAGAGGCCTTGACGATCAGTGTCTGGGTCGGTTGCCAAAAATATCGATGATATTTAGGATTTGATATTACCTGACCGTCGAATATTTGAGATATTAAATATATAACGTGTAGATTTGGATATGAAAAAGTTTCTATGAAATGAATTGCTAAATATCTAAATAGTTGAATTTGATGGAGCCTGTGGTTGATTGACTTGATCAATAAGGTTGATATATAACCCCTTTTCCACAATTAACTATTTGTAAAATTCTGTATACGCATTTCGACAACTAAGTTGTCATCATCAGCAGATAATTTCAAAGTGTCGCACCTGGTAAAACACGGCGAAAAAATTGTACGAAAAATAAACTCCGTACGCGATCCGCACCGATGAAAACCAAGATGTGCACTGTGTCTGTTTCACAAGATTTTTTAAAAAATACTTTTACTTAAACTAACATGCACTACATCGAAAAAGGTTATTATGGTCAAAAGTGTGTGATTTATGTGTGTTTTATGATATTGTTCCTCTTGTCTTTCAGTAGAGAGAAGAGAGGCGTTTGCAGAGGGCCGGCGTCATAAACGTTTACCAGATGGCCTGAATTCTTTACGATGTGCATGCTTTCATACGCGTCCAGTTCGCGATAATTGTACACGTTCTTTATTAAATGTAAACAATCCATATTAACACTGTGGTTATTTTCTAATACATGTCTCGCTATACCCGATTTTTCCGGTCGGTTGAATTTTATGTGCGAAAGGTGTTCTTTATACCTGGTTTCGATCGATCTTTTGGTTTGGCCGATGTATTGTTTATTGCACTCTAAACATTCAATTCGGTAGATTCCCGATTTTTTATTCTCTTCAATTTTGTCTTTTGCATTTCCTAACAGCATTTTAAGGGTATTATTAGGGCGTGAACATACTTTAAACCCGTGATCTTTAAAAATACTATTCAGATTTTTTGTCACACGATGGAAAGGTAAACAAACAAAATACTTTTCCCGATTGCTCTGTGGTGAAAGACATGTGGTGTCACGGATTGTTTTTCTTATGTTGGCCTTTCTAATTAATCCATTGATTATTTCCGAATCGAAACCGTTGTATACCACGATATTCTTAATGAGGTTCAATTCTCTTTCATATCTTACTTTTGTTAATGGGAAATTGATCAAACGATTAATCAGAAAATTGAATGAAGCCATCTTCTGTTGCATGCTGTGATTTGAGTCAGCCGTAATGAATCTATTGACATTGGTTTCTTTTCGGAAAATATCAATTTCTATTTTGAGATCTTTCTTAATAACTAAGGTGTCCAAAAAAGGCAACTTGTCATTGTTTTCTTTTTCTACTGTGAATTTAATTGTCGGGAATTTTGAATTTAACTGTTTAACGAAATCATTTAAGTTGCATTTTTGTGTATTGAAAACCGCGAAAATATCATCGACATACCTGACCCAAATTCTAGGAAAATATTTAGCTTTATTTTTTAGTTCTATTTCAAAGTTACTCATAAACAGGTCCGCTATGAATGGAGAAAGACAATTGCCCATTGCAGTTCCCTGTTTTTGTTCATAGAACTTCCCTTCGAACTGAAAACAATTTTGGGACATGCAAAGGTTTGTTAATTTCACGTATTCCTTTATTTTCTCTGGTTCGATCTTATTTTTGTGAAGCAATTCTTCTAAATATTTTAAAGTTTCTGGGATCGGTACCGAAGGAAACAATGACGTTACGTCGAATGAAACTAAAATTTCTCCTTTTTCTAATTTACAATCTTTGATCCTTTGGATAAATTCTAATGAATTATTGACTGAGAGACTTTCAAGTTTTTCGGGCAAATTTTTGTATTCATTCACTAGCCATTTCGATAACAAGTAAGTAGGGGAGTTGATCCCTGAGACAATTGGTCTCATTGAGTTGCCTGGTTTGTGTATTTTAGGCAAACAATATAGTCTAGGGATCAACGGATTACTTACACTTAGCCTATAATTCAGATTCGGGGTTATTAACTTTGAACAACTTTTTAACGCGTTTTTTGTGTCCCTAATCATTTTTGGTAGTGGAGTTTTCGTACATTCAACATAGGGACCTTCTGAGATTAAATTTTTCACTCTTAGAAAATAGTCGCTTTTGTTCAAAATTACTAACTTATTCCCTTTATCTGCTTTTAAATAAAAACAGTCTTTCGATCTGAGACTCTTAATTAAGTTCCATTCGTGGTGCACTACTTTTTGTTTTTGTTCTTGTAAGTTCTGTTTGATTTGAGTCTTACAAGCTTCTCTAATAAAATTTTTTGAGGTTTGATCTAAATATTTAATAGCCGCTTCGATGCTTGCGATCACCTCCTCGGTAGGGGTTTCGCGGTACGACAAACAATGTTTTAAACCTTTATTTAATAAGTCTATTTCTCCTCGATTAAAAGTCTCGGATGAATTATTGACGACGAGTGTTTCTTTTATAGGATTTATATTAACATTCTTGTCTGATCGTGGGCATAAATTTTTGAATTTCTTGTTCAAACCTTTAATTTTCTTATTTAATTTATGGTTTGTAATTTCCGCGATTTTTCTATAAAAGCAACACCAGTCTTGATATTCAGATTCATTTAAGTTTTTTGTTAATTTTAAATGCAATTCATATAATTTTAATTCTAATCTACTTCTTTTACTGTACAGATATTTCATTTCCATTTTTAACCATTTCATTTTCGCATATGAAATGATTTTCTCGTTCATTCTACAATTTGATGTGACATTTACTTTAATAAATTTAGGAAAAACATTTCTACTTTTACAGCGATTCAAGAAAGACTGTTTTTATTTAAAAGCAGATAAAGGGAATAAGTTAGTAATTTTGAACAAAAGCGACTATTTTCTAAGAGTGAAAAATTTAATCTCAGAAGGTCCCTATGTTGAATGTACGAAAACTCCATTACCAAAAATGATTAGGGACACAAAAAACGCGTTAAAAAGTTGTTCAAAGTTAATAACCCCGAATCTGAATTATAGGCTAAGTGTAAGTAATCCGTTGATCCCTAGACTATATTGTTTGCCTAAAATACACAAACCAGGCAACTCAATGAGACCAATTGTCTCAGGGATCAACTCCCCTACTTACTTGTTATCGAAATGGCTAGTGAATGAATACAAAAATTTGCCCGAAAAACTTGAAAGTCTCTCAGTCAATAATTCATTAGAATTTATCCAAAGGATCAAAGATTGTAAATTAGAAAAAGGAGAAATTTTAGTTTCATTCGACGTAACGTCATTGTTTCCTTTGGTACCGATCCCAGAAACTTTAAAATATTTAAAAGAATTGCTTCACAAAAATAAGATCGAACCAGAGAAAATAAAGGAATACGTGAAATTAACAAACCTTTGCATGTCCCAAAATTGTTTTCAGTTCGAAGGGAAGTTCTATGAACAAAAACAGGGAACTGCAATGGGCAATTGTCTTTCTCCATTCATAGCGGACCTGTTTATGAGTAACTTTGAAATAGAACTAAAAAATAAAGCTAAATATTTTCCTAGAATTTGGGTCAGGTATGTCGATGATATTTTCGCGGTTTTCAATACACAAAAATGCAACTTAAATGATTTCGTTAAACAGTTAAATTCAAAATTCCCGACAAATAAATTCACAGTAGAAAAAGAAAACAATGACAAGTTGCCTTTTTTGGACACCTTAGTTATTAAGAAAGATTTCAAAATAGAAATTGATATTTTCCGAAAAGAAACCAATGTCAATAGATTCATTACGGCTGACTCAAATCACAGCATGCAACAGAAGATGGCTTCATTCAATTTTCTGATTAATCGTTTGATCAATTTCCCATTAACAAAAGTAAGATATGAAAGAGAATTGAACCTCATTAAGAATATCGCGGTATACAACGGTTTCGATTCGGAAATAATCAATGGATTAATTAGAAAGGCCAACATAAGAAAAACAATCCGTGACACCACATGTCTTTCACCACAGAGCAATCGGGAAAAGTATTTTGTTTGTTTACCTTTCCATCGTGTGACAAAAAATCTGAATAGTATTTTTAAAGATCACGGGTTTAAAGTATGTTCACGCCCTAATAATACCCTTAAAATGCTGTTAGGAAATGCAAAAGACAAAATCGAAGAGAATAAAAAATCGGGAATCTACCGAATTGAATGTTTAGAGTGCAATAAACAATACATCGGCCAAACCAAAAGATCGATCGAAACCAGGTATAAAGAACACCTTTCGCACATAAAATTCAACCGACCGGAAAAATCGGGTATAGCGAGACATGTATTAGAAAATAACCACAGTGTTAATATGGATTGTTTACATTTAATAAAGAACGTGTACAATTATCGCGAACTGGACGCGTATGAAAGCATGCACATCGTAAAGAATTCAGGCCATCTGGTAAACGTTTATGACGCCGGCCCTCTGCAAACGCCTCTCTTCTCTCTACTGAAAGACAAGAGGAACAATATCATAAAACACACATAAATCACACACTTTTGACCATAATAACCTTTTTCGATGTAGTGCATGTTAGTTTAAGTAAAAGTATTTTTTAAAAAATCTTGTGAAACAGACACAGTGCACATCTTGGTTTTCATCGGTGCGGATCGCGTACGGAGTTTATTTTTCGTACAATTTTTTCGCCGTGTTTTACCAGGTGCGACACTTTGAAATTATCTGCTGATGATGACAACTTAGTTGTCGAAATGCGTATACAGAATTTTACAAATAGTTAATTGTGGAAAAGGGGTTATATATCAACCTTATTGATCAAATATCTAAATGTTAACCGGAAGTGAGCGAGAATAAAAACATCACCTTTAATCTGCGCCGGAGCAAATGCTGACATCCTAAACTGTTGTTAACATGAATGGAATTCGGCTGCGTTTGTACGTTCTAGAGACAAAGTAACCATTGTCCAATGCTTAAGAAGTTTAGAGTTCATAATTTTCGTTTAAATTCTTTGGAATTGTAATGGATTGATCACGGTTAATTTTCTAGGTAAGGATAAAACAATTGCCAGTTTACGGAAAAATATTAATGAAAAAGAATGCTCAAAGTTGTTCAAAAGTGATTTGTTTTTGTAAGAGAGTGCCTTTTTATATAAATTGTATTTCACCCTTGAAAAAATTCGTGATTTAGGGTTAGGCTTATTTGAAAATCTCGTTATTCGCATGATCTGTCATCTTATTACAATGTCTTCCCTCAACTGAAAAAGCCTGATAATCATCAATTTTCTTTTAATGAAAAAGCGATAGTGGCAATGCGGTTTTTAGAGCAAGGGATGGACTTTTTTAACTAGACGTATTACAGATTCATTGAAATGAATGTACTATATTAACCAGAAAACATGTTAACTAATAAAATATTTCGAATTTCGTTTGTTTTTTCTATCACTGAAGGTTGATATGTAACCCCTTTCCACATTAATTTTTGTATTCTGTATACGTATTTCGACAACAGATTTCTTATCAATCGTTTACTTAATTTCCCACTAACGAAAGTAAAATACGAAAAAGAAACATCATAAAAAATATCGCGAGATACAATGGTTTTGATTCGGAAATAATCAATAAATTAATTAGGAAGGCTAATATAAGAAAAACAATCCGGGATATTACATGTCTGTCACCTCAAAGCAATCGGGATAAGCAGTTTGTATGTTTACCTTTTCACCGTATGACGAAAACTTTAAATAGTGTTTTTAAAGAGCGCGGTTTTCAAGTCACATTTCAGTCCACTAACTCCATCAAATCCCTTTTAGGAAATGCAAAAGACATCGGCCAAACAAAACGATCGATAGAAATCCGGTATAAAGAACATATTGTGCACACAAGATTCAATCGGCTAGAAAAATCCGATGTAGCAAAACATGTGTTGGAATGTAATCATAGTTTTAACGCGGATTGTTTGCATTTGATAAAGAACGTGTGTAATTATCGCGAATTAGATACCTATGAAAGCATGTACATTTTGAAGAACAAACGCCATGTGTTGAACACTGACCTGGGGTTTAATTATAACTCATCTCTTTTCAGTCACTTAAATGTACGTACAGGGACAGTGAAATAAATCACATATAGGTATTTGCCCTTTCTTTCCCTGTCACCTCCTTTTTCTATTTATCTTAGTTTAGACGAGTAAACAGTTTCTAAAAATCATGTGAAACGAACATATAGTGTGCGTTTTGGCTTTCGGCGGTATGGTTCGTGTGCAGAATTTGTTTTGCGTACAGGTATTTCACCGTATTTTTCCAAGGACGACCCTGTTTATCTCTGTTTATCTGAATTATCTCCTGATCATGAGAACTTAGTTGTCGAAATACGTGTACAGAATATAAATATTAATGTGGAAAGGGATTACATATCAACCTTCAGTGATTAAGTTAATCAACCACAGGCTCCATCAGAATTACCTATTTTTTGATACGCTAAGTAAAAAAAAATTGCCTGAATATATTTCCATGACATTTATTAAATTTTACCTAGCCAAAACGTTTTAATAATATATTTATAACTCTAATCAATATAAAATAAAATACATGCATTAGAATAAAATATTCTTCGCCTCCCACCATAATCAATTTACAAGCATCTGGTTAATATATTTTCTTTTAGTTTCAGCTTATTAAAATGTAATCCTTGTATACAAATACATACAATTAGTCATACAAACTGATCTTTTAAAGGCCTCGCGAAAGTTAAGTTATTAATTTCTATTTATTAATATATTTTGTGGTTATAAACAAAACAGTCATCTGTAAATGACTTCAGGAAAAGTAAAAGAAAGGAAAGAAAGGAGAAAGTAATATTAATTGTAATAAGGAAACGTAAAATGAACGGAACAGATTACACTATATTATGCAAATTATAATGCAAGGTCCCTCAGTTCCTCGCGGTTCAACCATTTTAAATATTTAATAATTTTTGCAGGTCTGAGGAAAGTCTATCCTTACTACTTCACCTTCACAACGTTCACCAAAGGAAGATGGGTGGGTGAGAGGATATTGGACGTATTTGCCAGGGAATTCAGGGCACATCCTGCGGAAGAATACGAAAGGTGTATACAAGCCGGAACGCTGACGGTTAACTACGAAAAAGTGCCCACCGATTATAAACTCAAGCACAACGATTTATTGGCTAATGTAGTGCACAGGTCTGTTACTTTAATATTCTTCCTATTTTCAGTACATATGTATGTATAGTTAGTTTTAGCTTATTGGTAAATAATAACATAATAATTTACATTAAGACAATATCTATAAATAATAAAGCAATTTTTAATTTTTTTCAGTTTCGTGCGTTTACAAAATTAACACTTTTGTAGTATATAATATATCTAAGTTAACCCTAGTACATTATTTTGCGAATTAGTTGCTATTTATCAAGTATTTATTAATACACTTGTTTCAAACGTGTATACTTTTCTACATGGAAAACAGAATATACAATACATATATGTAACAAGTGCACATACATATGCATGTATGTAGTTAAAGACAGTTGAGCTTTTACCATAAATTATTAGCTAATAATTAATTACATTTAGCGTTAGTATTAACCTACTAACGCTATATCTAATGTATTGGATTTATCGTACATATTAATTACTGTCACGAATATATATATATGCGCAAAAGTTCGCTTTTAGTATAAAGAGTATCTCTTTCACGCCCATTTTTGAACAACTTGAAATCTCTAAACTATTTACTGTAGTGTAGTAACTCGAAACTTCATTTTCTTGGTAACGTTTCATTACTACACGAATAAAGCACCTTCAGTAGTGCTGTTATTGCTAATGTTGCTAAACTAAAATTACACCACCACATAGCTTCATCGTGGCTGCAAGACAGTAATTGCATTCTGCACACTTTTCTCGATTCTTACTCTGTGTATAATTATCTGCAATATGTGAATATTTTTTTGCATAAAAGTCTTTCAATGATGTATAAGATGCTCTTTTTTCATAGAACCTATATTTTACTACTGCTCCCACAGAATTAAAGCTTTTGTCATTTAATTTATTATGCAGAGACTGGAAGATATAAAAATGCCGGTAGACAGGATACTGGAGAATATTGATGAAGTCTCGAGGAGACTAGAGAATGTGATAAACTCTTCAAATTTTCAATTTTAATTCCTTAACTTTTCACAGTCTCTATTTGTTAATGTGCCTAATGGTGTCATGACGAAACGTGTCTTTTCGATTATCAAGGATAGCATGTTTTTCTGTTAAGTTCTGCATACAGCTTAATGAGATACTTATCGTAGTTGTTTCGTTAATTGAAAGAAGCGTAAAGAAAAGTATTTCCATGCTATCTTACGCTCTCTTTATATATATATATATATATATATATATATATATATATATATATATATATATAGTAACATTAATGAATACCTAATCGAAGATATTATATTGCGAGACTTGTGTTTCTCAATTGTAATTCTCCATTAGATGGTAGAGGTCGTAAGAAAATGATTCTTTTGCAATTATTCTATAAAGATAGCAACACCTTTGTCGGATACAAGTTATTTTTTGCTACTGTGTCTCTTTCACCTTCTTGTTTCCAACACCTTCTTCGTTAAATGTTTTGCCACCGTTTTTGTACTTTCACATGATTATTTTCAGATGCTGTTTAATTGGACATTCTTCCGTAGGATTTACTTTCCTTCACCTATTACAGATCAATCAAACAAAAGCTCTCGTTTATGGCATTGAAGGGGAGAAATTACTGCAAAAAAGTTTTTTTAAATAGCAAAACACATATTATTTATCACATTTGATTTGTCAGTTATCTCTTCAAGTTTCTTTAATGTTTGGATTATTTTCTATAGAGGCACGAGAGACTTCATCTTCAACGCCATCTAGAGAGGGGCCGATGATTAAAAATAACACTTGCTTTTCTAAATCTGCTAAACTTGATTTTGGCTCTTCCATGAGCAGAGAAGAGATTTAAATTAATGATCCGAATGTCTTCCAATGCGATTCCAGCACTTTTTCAAAATTCATATAGGCGAAGATGGTTGACATGTATCTCTTACTTCTTCATTTTGCGAAATTTATCTTACTCACAGATTATCAGTAATCTACGGCGTCTCATCCTAAAATGACTGCCCCTTCATAAGTATACAAAGTAAATCTTAAAGCGGCAACTATAAACGTAGCACGTACAACTAGCTGTAGGTAAGCTCCTGTAAAAACTTTTGTCAGCATCTATATAATATAATCAATATATTAATAAATGACCATAGAAATACTCAATCATCTATGTGTCCTCTATGCAAAAACGCATATAAATATAAACGTGTAAAGCCCTGGTAAAGCTATTATCAATAAAGTTAAGGTTTAGATAAGAATGTTCCCTGCATTCGTGTTATTTAATTTGGCAATGAATTTTGCATACAGCAGAAACTATAGTATTAGAGGCAAATAAAAAATTAAACAACGACTAGTAAGAAGTATGTGTTGAACGAAAGTTCTTCATAGTTTCAATCAAATGTTTGATATCCATAAATATATTACTATAGGCGACAAAATGCATAATGGTAAACAGAAATTCAGAAGTATGAGTTATAAGTAGACTGCAACATACTTTCTTAAAAGAAACACAATTTATAAATTGTATAACGGTCATCTGACGACTAGATATGTACGACGAAATAACTCCCGAATATTAAACGTAAATAACAAAGCAAACTCAGAAGCTATTCAAAAATTTATTTCACAGTAAAGAAGAGCAATGCTTTGCGTTTTACATACTTTACTGTATTTTTCGGCTTACGTTGGCTCATCGTGACCTAACGCTCATTTCGTATACAATTTAGATTCAGTCAGCATGCTAAAGTTCCTGACAGGAAAACCATTTTATTATGGACCACCAATTTGAGAAGAACGGGCTCGGCTTAAGAAACGAGGCCTCCTGGCGAGTCTCGTAATATTCGAACATCATCCGTTTCACAATCACCTCGGCATTAGGTAGAGAAACACGGTTGGCGTTTAAGGATATCATTTCCAAAACCAAGTGCTGGTTTGTGTATAGGTATGTGAGGTAAATTTCAAACATCGCTCTTTCAAATTGTGAAATTAATTTTAAAATAGCTTTCGGAATTCCATTGTTATTTGCGTTTAATATTCGGGAGTTATTTCTGAATTAAGAACAGAAACGGAACTAGAAAAAGTGAAAGAGCCGAAATGCTAACTTTAAAATTATTTGTGGGTTTGATTCTACACGATAGAATAGACGGCATAAACGTTCTTATGAACAAGAAATTACTCTTACAGCCGAAAAAGAAATAAATAGTAAAACAATGTATTTTTGAATTAGTATTTTCGGAATATTTTATGTTTCTAATACCTGTATTTTCGTTTCTCATTTCAAAAATATAATATTATATTATAGTTTTTGTATAAGGGATGCTGTCATATCTAAATGGGAATATCCATAACGAAGAGAAAAATAATCTATATATATATATATATATATATATATTCTGACTCTAGTAGTGTTTATTACATACGATGCTTTCATAAATACTAAATGAACAAATTCTCAGCTCGATTAAGTGCGCAGAAATATATGTATGTCTGCACTAAATCTAATTTAAGTTTGGTGTAGTTGAACCACAGCAATATGTACACTGGCATTGCAGATTTATTATACTTCATAATTAGCAACTGTCATCGCAAACTTGTACTGAAATGCCATCATATATGTAACATCTGTAATTTAATAAGGAGAATGTATACCCAAATTACAGCAAATTAAAGGACGTAGTTGATGATCAAAGTGAAACAGGTTACGTGCAATGCACATACACGTAGCACACAGGTAAATACATCTACATACTGGTAAAACTTGGTGTACGTATATGGTATGTAACTATATACGTACATTATAACTTCATAATTTTCTAAATTGAACCGACCTATTTCTCCAATAACCCATTTATAAGGTTTCGTATTTCAATGTGTTTACGGAAGTAGATTTTTAGTCATTTAAATGCGGAAATTTATGACATTACCGTTCGTAATTGCAATAGTTATATTAAGATACATTTATATTAACTTCTTAGTGATAATCTACTACAACATAGCAGCAAAAGAATAGTAAATAGTTAAAGTTTACGAGTTCAATAATTGAAACTTTCATTAATTTTTCAATTTATTCTCGAACGATTATTTTACTTAAAAATTGCATTTTTACAAATAAATCTGAAAGAAAAAAATGTCGACCAACAAAGTATCATTGTTGAAATAAAAAATATTATTTAAAACTATCCGATGGCCTTTCAGAATGTTCAGAATCGTTTATGTTGAAATGAACTTCTATAAATTAAGAAAACCACATTCCGTGCTGTACTCTCCCCAATTAGTTTTCTCCGTAAACGGCACAAATGGTTCTAACGCCTTCCAGTGCAATGATTCCTCTATTGAAGTCCATCAAATGAATATGTCGGAAATGCTAGTGTTTACTACTTGACATTCCATTTTCTTTGTTAATAAATAAAACAATCTACACAAATTCTAAATTGAAAAATTATTCAATAAAAAAGTAATACGACACTAAAATAATTTTGACATATGCCTAGTAGTTTTCTTTTCAAGTCGCTCTTATCCTAGAATCCACAAACAATACGAACTTGCATCAACATAACTACCAATTTGTATTTGATCAATAAGGTTGATATATAACCCCTTTCCACAATTAACTATTTGTAAATTCTGTATACGCATTTCGACAACCAAGTTGTCATCATCAGCAGATAATTTCAAAGTGTCGCACCTGGTAAAACACGGCGAAAAAATTGTACGAAAAATACACTCCGTACGCGATCCGCACCGTTGAAAACCAAGATGTGCACTGTGTCTGTTTCACAAGATTTTTAAAAATACTTTTACTTAAACTAACATGCACTACATCGAAAAAGGTTATTATGGTCAAAAAGTGTCTGTGTGATTTATGTGTGTTTTATGATATTGTTCCTCTTGTCTTTCAGTAGAGAAAGAGAGGCGTTTGCAGAGGGCCGGCCTCATAAACGTTAACCAGATGGCTTGAATTCTTTACTATGTGCATGCTTTCATACGCGTCCAGTTCGCGATAATTGTACACGTTCTTTATCAAATGTAAACAATCCATATTAACACTGTGGTTATTTTCTAATACATGTCTCGCTATACCCGATTTTTCCGGTCGGTTGAATTTTATGTGCGAAAGGTGTTCTTTATACCTGGTTTCGATCGATCTTTTGGTTTGGCCGATGTATTGTTTATTGCACTCTAAACATTCAATTCGGTAGATTCCCGATTTTTTAATCTCTTCAATTTTGTCTTTTGCATTTCCTAACAGCATTTTCAGGGTATTATTAGGGCGTGAACATACTTTAAACCCGTGATCTTTAAAAATACTATTCAGATTTTTTGTCACACGATGGAAAGGTAAACAAACAAAATACTTTTCCCGATTGCTCTGTGGTGAAAGACAGACATGTGGTGTCACGGATTGTTGTGCAATCGGGAAAAGTATTTTGTTTGTTTACCTTTCCATCGTGTGACAAAAAATCTGAATAGTATTTTTAAAGATCACGGGTTTAAAGTATGTTCACGCCCTAATAATACCCTGAAAATGCTGTTAGGAAATGCAAAAGACAAAATTGAAGAGATTAAAAAATCGGGAATCTACCGAATTGAATGTTTAGAGTGCAATAAACAATACATCGGCCAAACCAAAAGATCGATCGAAACCAGGTATAAAGAACACCTTTCGCACATAAAATTCAACCGACCGGAAAAATCGGGTATAGCGAGACATGTATTAGAAAATAACCACAGTGTTAATATGGATTGTTTACATTTGATAAAGAACGTGTACAATTATCGCGAACTGGACGCGTATGAAAGCATGCACATAGTAAAGAATTCAAGCCATCTGGTTAACGTTTATGAGGCCGGCCCTCTGCAAACGCCTCTCTTCTCTCTACTGAAAGACAAGAGGAACAATATCATAAAACACACATAAATCACACAGACACTTTTTGACCATAATAACCTTTTTCGATGTAGTGCATGTTAGTTTAAGTAAAAGTATTTTTAAAAATCTTGTGAAACAGACACAGTGCACATCTTGGTTTTCAACGGTGCGGATCGCGTACGGAGTGTATTTTTCGTACAATTTTTTCGCCGTGTTTTACCAGGTGCGACACTTTGAAATTATCTGCTGATGATGACAACTTGGTTGTCGAAATGCGTATACAGAATTTACAAATAGTTAATTGTGGAAAGGGGTTATATATCAACCTTATTGATCAAGTCAATCAACCACAGGCTCCATCAAATTCAACTACCAATTTGTAAGCAAAAACAAAAATTTATTTGCCTTAGGGACTCGTACATAAGTAAAGCAGATAATATATTTGCATTATAGGTATACAGAAGAGCAATCAAATTATTTCCGGCTGCAGAGTTTACAAGATAGGAAAATTAAATAATCTGTGTGAATAATTTATTGAATGACTCAAACTAATTTTCTTGGTGTGGACATGGTGTGTGCACATCGTGAACATTCTCATAGCCAAATAACCGTGCAGAATGTTTATATTACGATAACTTTTATACCCAAAGATATATTAGACTGCCTCATATAAAATGTTCGATTTTATTTTACGAAAAATTTTTCAATAAATATATACTTCACAATACATCTATTAATCAATATGTTTTAGAGAAAAAATGAATTAATGTAATAAATTTAGTATTAATAACTTCGCAATTACTAAATTACTGGTTTCATATAAAGAGCTTTAGAACTTTGAAAAGATGGTAATCGGTTGGTTAATGAGAAGTGTGTAATGTGGATTCTAGAGATCTTCGTGTCCAACTCTGTCAGTTTTGCCATGACGTTGTATACTGGGCTATGAAGTAAGCCATAAAATATTTTCTAATCTAAATTGGCCTCTACAAGATTTTCTAGTTTCATGCGGTATACGAGGGTAGCCGTTTATATTTCGGGAACTGGCAACACTGTTTGTATTGCCTCCTATCTGATGATTGCATCGTGAAGTTTTATATCAGCGAAAAAAATGGAATTAATTCGTGAACATTTTCGTTCAATTATTTTTCATAACTTTCGGGGTGGATTATCTCAACAAGAATGAATCGACGAGCTGAGTTCTTTATATGATGATGAAGCACCATCGAAAACTACAGTATATGGTTGGTATAGTTAATTCAAGTTTGGACGGCGTACTTTGGACGATGAATTTCGTGAAGGTCGTCCCACAAGTATTGTTGTGTCGGAAAACATTAATGCAGTGTCTGAATTGATAATGCGAGACCGTCATGCGACATACCGTGAGATCGAGGCATCTCTAGGTATTCTTATTGTTATTGTAACACCAGCGTGCATAAGATCCTACATGAACATTTAGCCGTTAAGAAGCTATGTTCGCGTTGGGTAGCACATAATTTGACAACCACTCAAAAAGGATGTGGATTGGTGCCAAGAAATACACAAAAAATACAATGGCGGTGCTTCAATAACATTTATAATGTCGCCACACGTGATGAATCTTGGATCTATACGTATGAGCTGAATTGTAAATAGCAGTCGTCTGTGTGGGTATTCCAAGATGAGCCAAAACCAACAAAAGTTGTTCGCTACTTAATTTTTTTCTTATACATCGAAACAATTTCGAATGGTACGCAACTATTTGTTTTTTAAGAAATAAGGAAAATAAACCGAAAACGACCAGATCATTCTCGACCTGACAATGCGAGCTTTCACAGGTCGGTTCGAACAATTGAATATTTGACCGGGCAAAACATGGAATTGATGAGCCATCCGCCCTGATCTAGAAATCTGTGATTTCTTTTTGTTCCCACACGTGAAGAATAAACTTCGTGGTCTACGGTTTTCTACGCCGGAAAAGGCAGTCGAGGCATTCGAAACTCATATTTTGGAGATACCGCCTTCACAGTGGCAGCAATGTTTTTCAGATTGGTTTAAGCGAATGCATTGATTTTCAATGAGAATATTTTGAAAAGCAATAATATTATTTTCGATAATAAAAATTTCTTTTGTTTGCTATTCCCGATATATAAACAGCTACCCTCGTATATATAATACCTTGCTTTTCATATAAAAATATTTGTTCTGTATTGCTTTAACTAGCCCTACAAAAGATATTAACTTATCTAAGTAGATATTAAAATTTACAAAAATATAAAAGATTACTTACGTAAAGATTAGTATTTTTAAATAATATTTTCAAAACAAATTAATTTACTTAATTTTTTTCATAACTTTGTTAAGATATCTTTAAAATCTAGGCCGCTGCCAGTAGTAATACTAACTGATTTACATTTATCAACAACCTAATGGTTCTCGTTAAAAAGTATATTTCCTAGAGTATTCGATAATTTTCCAGCACTAATATTTAAAACTAATCCGTTTCCTTGGAACCACTTTTAACTTCTGCTAAAAACATATTTCTATCCGCTGTTGTGTCATAGAAAGCTTCCTATGACAGACTAATAAAAATTACGAAAAGTAGATGACTCAATGTACTACTTTGCCATATGTATGTAGAACTAGAAATACTATTTTTGATATCGTGTATAATTCTAACAGTGGTATATTAATGGTGTAACAGGAAGACATGGAAGCTACTGTTTAAAGACAATAACTTGATTCTAATATATATTGGAATCAAGTTATTATCTTTAAACAGTAGTTTCCATAGAACATCTTCCTTCAACCAAGCAATCTATTCAATAGTAGCAAACATAGATGAGTTTGTCTGTAGATTTAGAGGATAATTAGCTCAAAAAAGATTATTTATTGTCTTTTATATTAATATTATTGTATACTTGTATGCAGCTTTTGATGTATTTTTTTGAAAAACTATTGTTGTCATTGTGATACATTTTCTTCAAAACTTTCGACCTTATTATGTTCATATATGATGGCTGGGCTAAATTATAAATAAATATAAACCATAAACAACTAACTAAATCTGAAATTACATTAACTCTTATGGCATTCTTTTGTGTGTACATACTTTGCACAGAACATAAAACATTATGTGCATTTACGCGTACAAACATTTGAATAGAAGTTGTGTTGTGTATATCACTATTAGAGCGTTTGGAACACTTGACCCATATATTAGTACTTTTACTGAATATGTACCTAGAGACGTACAAGAGTATGATGTTACAGACATGAAGTACCGGTCACAAGTCAACCGATCACCATAGTACACATGGACGAGGACATTGTGGTGGTCAACAAACCTGCCTCTATCCCAGTAAGTGGCGACAAGACTGCCATCAACTAAAACTAGTAGTATAGTCACGTAGACGAGACGCTTTTAGAATTGAAAGCTACTTCTATGCTTTGCACATGTTCTTTTTTCACTATTATTTTCAGTTTCGCTTTAGGTCCTGATGTATTCCTGCTGCTGAATCTCCATCATATGTGTTTTTTGGATTAATTAGTAGATGTAATAATTTTCGTAATTATAACTAATGCATAAAGCTTTAACTGTAGTTGACTAATGTTATGACTTCCTGTAGTTTCTTTTAGAAGTACATTTAAGCCAACAAAATATTTAAAAATTGAATGTAATGTGGAAATAAGTACATAAAAGTTTCGAGAAAAAATACTTCATTAAGCACTTCTATAATACGCGAGATGTTGTTTAAGTTTTGCACAGTGGGACATAAAGGGTGCCACTAATCAAAGGTCAGTACTAAAAACTAACCACCATCTTTAGTTAACTTAAATCCAAAGTTTCAGTGAAGTGTCAAAATCGACAAGTTAATAGAAAAACGGAATTAAACCCAGAACATTTTCGTTAAATATTTTTTTATAATTTTCGAGACTATTATCTCAACAAAAATGTCTCGCCGAGTTGGTTTTTGTTTTCAGCAATGAATCACCACATCAGTCAACAATTTCTCGTTGGTATGGAATCAAACTTGAACGAATCAGTCTTAGCGACGATCCAAGAGCAGTTTCATCAAGAGCGGCAGTCGCTCAGGAAAACGTCGACGTTGCGCGCAAAATTATCAAAGAAGATCGACATGTGACATATCGCTAGATTGAAGCATTATTGGAGGGTTTCAAAGCCCTCAAGTCAAAAATTTTGCATAAAGGATTTTGTATAAAAAGCGAACAGAAAGCAACTAGGGCGAATTGGTGTCAAAAACTCTAGATAGCTTCAATACCGGAAACTCTAAAAACGTGTACATGTTTCTCAAAGCAGGTAGTAGTTCCGAAATGAGGGTTCTCGGGAAAGTACAGCACGACCATCATATCCTTGGACAAAATCTACTGCGCATCGTAGGCGTGCCGGGTGGTACATCCGAGTCATCGGTAAGCTGTTTGTGTCCTCGGTGTGCTTATGATCGTTGCGTGGTTAAGTTGTTAAGTTACGGTTAGTCAAAGTGAGTAATTGAGGTCTTGCATTATAATTGGTTATTATTTGTTTTATTTATTATAATTAATAATGTCCAACTTAGGAGGTGGAAAAGGACTGCAATCACAAACCCGTGAAGTCGTGTTTAATGTTTTTAAGTTTTTAAAGACAATTTCAGATAACGAAACAGACATAAGAAATTGTACAAAAAGCGAATTAAAGGAATACGTAGCAAGAGCAACTGGTGTTTCAAGAGCTTCTGTCTATAATATTTTAAAAGAGGGGAACGAATATCAAGCAGAACCAGAACGAAATGAGAAAGAGAACACAGAACAACTACCAGTTTTCAAATCGCCTAAAAAGAAAAGATCGAGGAAATGTTTAGTAATGGATTCAATAGACGACATTGACCTATACCAAATAAAACATATTATTTATAATTTCCACAAGACAAATAATCAGCGGATTACTATTAAAAATTTACTAAAAAAACTTAAAGAAGATATAAATTTTCCGGGCGGCCGAGAATCCTTAAGAAAAATTATAAAGAAGCTTGGTTTTAGATTCTGTGCTACACAAAACAATCGCAAGATATTACAAGAAAAACCAGATATCAGAAACATTCGTACAAATTTTTTACGAAAAATAGATGTATATCGACGGCAAAATCGTCCAACTATTTATATGGATGAATCCTATATTCATAGCGGCCATACAAAATCGAAAAGTTGGACAGACAAGTCAAGAAATGGGTTATTTTCGACAATCTCCAAGGGCCAGCGTTTAATTATGTTGCACGCTGGAGGTGAGAACCATGGATTTGTAGAAAACGCTTTGTTACTTTTTAAATCCGGAACAAAATCCGGTGATTACCATCACGAAATGAATTTCGAAAATTACCAAAAATGGCTCGTTGAAAAACTAATACCAAATTTACCAAAAAATTCAGTACTAGTTATTGACAATGCTCCATACCACAATGTTCAGATAAATCCAGCGGGTAATTCTAATGCAAACAAGCAAAAAATGTTACACTGGTTGACCGAAAAAGGTATTGCCTGTACATCTGATATGACGAAAGCCCAGTTATATATGTTAATAAAATATAATAAACAACAACACTTACGATATAAAATAGACGCAATTTTGGAGGCACACGGTCATACAACTTTACGATTGCCTCCGTATCATCCTGAACTAAATCCAATCGAAATGATTTGGGCGACTGTGAAAAATTTTGTGGCATCACAAAATGTCACATTTAAATTAGAGGACGCTAAAAGGCTAGCGGAAGAAAAATTTAAAAGCATTACAGTAAATGACTGGAACAAACTTTGCACTCACGTGAAGAGAGTCGAAGATGAATATAAACAAAATGAAGTTTTTATGGATGTTCTTACGGAGTCACTAATTATAAACGTGGGTGCTGATACATCTGACAGTGATTTTGGTTTCAGCGATGATTCAGAATAACTTAGTAATCATTGCTTTGTGAATGTGTTTTATTATGTAATTTATTATGTAATTATGTAATCATTTTGAAATAAAGCTATTTGCTTCTAATTACTGGGTATTATTAAAAAATTTTGTAATTACATTATCTACCTAATCATATTAAGATTTACTTTCATAGTACATCCTCAATAGAACACTATTAAATAACACTTAGCAGCCTCATTAATTAATAATTTACATTCCATTTGGACCAGTATAACATATATTAATAAATAAAAATTTTCTAAATTCTTATTCTTGGCGTCGCGTAGTACAAAATAAAACCGCGCCTTTCTGTTGGGAATGTACCTAATCACCGAAGCGAGCGACACACTGGCGACTGAGTACGAGTAATACCGAAAGTGTGCGCAGATTTTTCTAAGGATATGATGGTCTTGCTGTATGTACATGTAACCGTTAATAACAATATTTAAAATATAAATTCCAAGAAAATATACATTAGGTTTATATGTGAGATATAATTTCGGATTTTTACATTTAGTAGTATATTATATGAATAAAAGAAAATATCGTAAACAATATGCCAAAACTATCACAATTGCTTGCAGCGGGGAGGTAATTTTATTTCACAAGCAACGGTTATCTCAAGTATAAAAAAGACAATAAAGTGTTCTGACTGGTGGGTATCATAGTTTGTCTAAAAGTGGCTGAAAACGTATTAGAACTGTTCGAGAAGATCGACTAATACAATGAATCGCGCTCTGGGATAGACACAAATCCATTATAGCGATTTCTTCTGACCCCGTTCCCAATGCAATGTTCCTATTTCTGTGCATACAGGGAAAAGGCCGTTGATTGCAGCGAATTTACGTGCCTGGAGAGCTGAGCTTTTGCTCATTGGTGCTGAGCAAAAAAGTATCGGCACTGGAATATTGACATAAGTACTTAAAAATATCCCATAATCCTTGTAATAAGCATAACGGATCCCGGAGTCATTGTTTTTGCACATAAATGGAAATATTTAAAAATCTAAAACGCTCCGTTTATTCACTACAAATGTACAGTGTTCCTGTAGCCAGATACATTCAGCGAAGATCAAAGGAAGCATTTCTACCTGGAACTATTACACCCACTGTTAAACACAGCAGAAGGATCATGATTTAGGGGTGTAAAACCGCACATGGTGTTGTACGAGAATCGTATGAATGGGGTATGCTATATTGACATATTGGAAGAGGTTCTTGAAGAAGCATCTATTATACAGTTTTACGATATCGATTCAGGCGATTATTACTTTCAACAGGACCGCGCTCTTTGTCACAAAGTTCAACCTGTAATGATATCGTTTGATGAGACGACCGAAGTTTTTAGATTGCCCCCCACAATCTCTTGACTTCTCGCCTATACAAAACTTATGGTATATTTTAAAAAAAGTGACTCGTAAAAGGAAACAGTTCTTCCAAAAAGGCGCTCCAATGGACAGTTTTTCATTAATAGGCATCTATTTCTCTAAAAACTTGTCCAAAACTCGTGGTAACTATGCCCCAAAAAATTAATGCTGTAATAAATGTTGCAGGAGGTAGCATTAAATAATAGTTTACTTAATAAAAGAAAGGTTATAATTATGTAGTTTATTTTTATTTTGAGTACCCTGTTTTATTGTAATACTAAAGAAGTTCCTTGTCTATAGCATTTGTTTGCAGTTGTATACAGACTTGTTCATTCTAGAATTAGATATGCGCTGTCCACAAGTGGAAAGAGTGCAGTTAGGTTAAAGCGCGCGAGAAAGGAGGATAGAATATCTCTCACTGGCAGTTTCGTTTTCTCCCACTTTTGTATTGCAAACAACTTCCCCTACTTTCTCGCGTGTTACACGTGAGAATGTCTGAAATCAGTCTTCACCAGCGACATGATGTGTGTAGGTCGGGGCTGTAAATCATTATGCATTGACAATACGTACCTACATTTTTGAATTGTATAAATTATTTGATGCATTTTATTTGAATCTTTTAATAAAATGCAACATGGCTATTTTCTTGAAATGTTTTGCCGTTTAGCGTGAAACTAATAAAACATTCTTGAAATAAATGAAATAGAAAAGTCTAAAAATTAAAAAGATTTTCAAACATGGCTATTTTCTTGAAATGTTTTGCCGTTTGGCGTGAAACTAATAAAATATTCTTGAAATAAATGAAATAGAAAATTCTAAAAATTAAAAAGATTTTCAAACAATGAAAAAATTAAAAGAAACTTTTAAAAATCCTAGTGTAGAATACGACGAACTGTTAGAGGTTTTACGTCAACTACTTCAGATATTTGTTTACTAGAATAAGAAGGTTCGATTTCAACAATACTGCACACCTCGATTTCCCTCTGTTCTCGTTCTTCAGGTAACTGACGAATTCTAGCTTGATCTTCGTCAAATAAGTGAATACAGTAGGGGAAGTTGTTTGCAATACAAAAGTGGGAGAAAACGAAACTGCCAGTGAGAGATATTCTATCCTCCTTTCTCGCGCGCTTTAACCTAACTGCACTCTTTCCACTTGTGGACAGCGCATATCTAATTCTAGAATGAACAAGTCTGTATGCATTTTAAGTACATAATATTAACTACTACTTTTATAAAGGCTTATACAACTGCCCATATTAAAATTGTTGTAATGTCGCTTTTTTTATAAAGGCGGTAGTTACTTCTCAACCTTTTCAAGCCCCTACAAAATAAACGCAGCGTTGGTTTGAAGAGGATTCACATTTTTAAAATTATATTTCCTCTACTTTCTCATGCAATATTAGTATTTTTTACACTCACTGTCTTTTTTGATAATGTTTCGAACTGTGCGAGATAATCTAATCTTAGCGCATAATGGGCTTATGTGGCTATTATTGGTTGATTGCAGACACGAGACACCCGTTTTAGCAAACTCAATCAAGCTAATTCATGTTGACGAGGACTTAATTGTATTGGACAAACCGTGTTCACTTCCGGTGAGTACCGAGTGGTTCCGGGAATACGTATCACACAACATCATATTTGATAAAACTCGTTGGTCGAGGATGTTTTATATACAAATCGTTTTGTCAATAATCCAAATACTTACCATGTTGTGTTTTGTAATACGATCAAAAGTGGCAAACACTATTCCTATGTCAGGAAAAGCCAAAACTAATTTTCAAGTAATTAACTGCAATCATAGGTTTTTAAATTATGTACAAATTTCTTTTTCGTTTTTGTGAACACTATACTTCATAATAACTTCTTCCAAGGTTACGTAATGAAATTCCATTATTTTGCGTAAATTTTGAAATAAATTCAATGTTTCATCCTAATATTTTTGCTTTTCTCTAATCATAAAATACTTTGATCATAACTATGTAAACTTATGCCTTTTAGTCGTGGTCAAGTAATATTAATGAGTGTACCTTAACATAACTCATATTTCTGCGATTAACTTAAGTATAATAAGTTGTCGAAAAGCCAATAATACGGTCAGAAATTAAATGAAAAATCAACCATCAAATTAAATGGTTGCTAATTAATGGTAGTGTTAAAGTTACTTTACTGCCAAGCATATACTTTTTTAGAATGGTAGTGATTTACTTTGTTCAGAAATTAAACTTATGCGTTTTTAGTATTATTATATACCAACATTGCCTTTACTTAGCATCCGAGAGTACACATATAACGTAGGTACACTGTTTGCTGCTTTTGTCTGAATATACAAACACGTGTGTATGTTATAGTTGTAATCTATGTAAGATTCTATTATTCTCCTAATTAAACTTATTCATTGATTTAAATTATTGTGGATAACTTACATGTATAACGCAGTCATTTAAAATACAGTACTTTAACAAAGTGTGTTATTTAAGATATACATATGTAGGCAGCGGTGGTCTTAATGATTGCTAGGCTCCGGGCGGCAGATTGTTGCGTGACCCTTGCCCTTTGTGCAAAGTACGTGAAATGTAAAGTACATCTGATGAACGAAGAGAAAAGCGAAAATAATATATAAATAATTAAATTTGGAGTTTTAAAATATTAAATTAGTAAATTTTGCTGCTGCACAAGCCCTCGGACCCCCGGCTCGCCCTCCCTGCACTAAGAACGCCGATAGCTATATGCTTTATTTATAATGATTAAATTTTAATTCTCTTTTAGTTTACGAAGTGACACAAAATATGTTTTCATTCTCGTAATCAACATTACTTCAAACATGTCTCCGCTATACATTTCTTTCCCACTCTTTCCACTATGTCAGCAACGCTCGAATGAAGCAAAAACAAGGGAGCGTATTGGTCCAGACATAGTATTTATTTACTTTTTTGTCCAACAGAACAGCGTTCCACTTAAGGAATAAACATAAAAAATAACAAAATACACTGGTTTTAAAAAAAGAAAATTAAATATATTGTAACATAAAGCAAAGGACTAAATTGCAGTTTAACTATAGACAGCAGAAAAGTGCAATAAATCAGTAAAACACGACTGCATAGTATTCATTTTCATTCAGCGTTTTCTTTCATATGTACTAAAGCAGCTTTTTTTAAGAGGTCGATGCTAGATTTAGAAATAAAGAAGATATGAAATGATCGCGTGCATGTTGAAGGAACTGTAAAGTGACTTACGAATTATTTGGGATAATTATTATTAGAGCACCTATAGGCGCCGTCACCAACGAAAATAAAAATCTAGCATTCAAATAAGGATTACAAAATACTTCCTTGTGCTACATAGTTGCTATCTTTAGGCGAATAAAAACCAGTTTTCTTATAAGCGATATATTTTAGAAATTGTCTCTACAACTTGCTAATACAGATAAGACGACTACTGTATAAGGAAACATTAAGTTTGTTTGTGACGAGAGCTTAATTAGACAAGAAAACACTTCTTTATGGCAACGAGTTACTCTAATCCTCAACTTAACTCTCTTCTTGCAACTCCTTCATTACATTTAGTCCCATGGTATTGTCTATTTCTTCAGAACAGTAACCTTTATCAAACTATTCGAAATATACGTTAAATTCATTGATTAAAATAAAAATCTCTTTCCTCAGAGCCAAGTTTTCATGTTGGGAAATATAAAAATGTCTTAGGGAGCAGATCTGATAAGTTAGATATCGAAACATTTCGAAATGTAGTTCATAAATTATTGCCATTGAAATAGTTGAAGCGTGTAAATTTTCCTTATCTTGGAGAAAATTTCTTGTTAAGTGGGGCCTTTTGCATGGTATTGCGCCGTGTAGTTGAACTAAAAAAGAATGTAAAGTATTCGGCTGTTATCGTGCTACTTTTCTAATGATAATTGATAAGAAAAGAAAAAAAAAATCCCACTACGATCACAGAAGAGAGTATCTGTCACTTTTTCGGCGGAATATACGATGTTTACCTTCAGAGGAGTACCTGAGCCAGCCTCAACGTTTTGTTTCGATTATTGCTTCTTTTCTAGTACAATTATATTCAGGTTTTTTCAACCGTTTTTATTCGCTTGCAAAAGTCTTCCAGCTCGTGTTTTCACTTTGTTAAATTGAGGACTGAAATGCATTCTCGATCCACATTCAACCTACTCGCACCCATTTTGCCCATAATTTTTTCATACCCAATTCGATATGCAAAATCGAAACTACTGAACTGCTAGTTCGCGTAATTTTATTCAATCAAATATTAATTCATCTAACACCATACCATGTAGTTTTAACCATTTCGGGAATATATACATCTTTAGGTGTCCACAGTATTGTTCATCAAATACTGGTCCGGGTACGTTTAAACTAAGGTGTCCCTCATTTTATGGTTAGTAATTGATGGTTCCCGCAAACAGGTCCCAGCTTAACTTTGATTTCGTCGTTTTATATGTTCTTGAAAAATAAGTATTTTATCACTGATCGATATTCCACTTTCCCTATGTTTCAAAACAATCTAAAAATAGTTCACTATCTATTCAAATAACAACAGTTATGAAAGAATGCAAATTTTGATAGTTATATTTTGAAGGATTGCCAAGTTGAAGAATAAAAAAGATTTTATTGGTATTAATTACCTCTTTTTAGCCAGGCATTTTCTCTTGCGTTTTACGCAGCCTTCCTCTCTTCATTTTTCTTAAAATTGCCTCCCCAGACTTGTTTCGCTGGCTTCCGATTTTCCGTTGTTACAAAATGACGTAATTAAATGTCTCTGATCATTGAAGTTCACAATTAGGCTTTGTATTTACGTATTCTATACTTTACCTTAATGTTATTTTTCTAACTTTCCTTAGATATTCCATTTCTATTGCATGTATTAGATTTTTTGATCTACTTGTGTTTGTGTCTATCGACATACGAGGGAGCGTTTTTATATTCGCGGAATGGGGGACAAAGGGTGGAAATAAAAAAACCAAATTATTTTTCTTTTTCGATATATTCACCTGCAAGACGGATACATTTTTCACATCTTTCAATTAATTTATTAATACCTTCATAAAAAAATGATTTCTCTTTATCTGCAAAATACGCCGAAACTGCCTCCTTGACTTCATCATCGGCAGTAAATTTTTTACCCCGCAGCTCTTTCTTCATTTTCGGAAACAGGTAATAATCACTCGGGGCCAGGTCTGGGCTGTGGGTGATTCACAATTTCGAAGCCCACCTTATGCAGGGCAGGTAACGTAACGCGGCTCTTGTGGACGGGCGCGTTGTCGTGCAAAAGCAGAACACCTTTTGTCAATTTTCCCAGCCTTTTCTCTTTAATGGCTTCTTTTAGTCGCTTTAATATTGAAGCGTAATATTCTCCGGTTATAGAAACACCTTTATCTTTATAATCAATCAACAATATTCCTTCCGAGTCCCAAAATACCTTTGCCATGAGTTTCCCAGCTGATTGTGACACTTTAAATTTCTTGGGAGGTGCTGTGCCCTTTTTATGTCACTGCATGGAGTTTTGTTTGGACTCAGGTTCATAATGATGAACCCAAGTTTCGTCTCCAGTAACAATTCCACTCAATACACCATCCTTGTCTTCATTACAGAGGTCCAAAAATGCACGTGAACACTCTACGCGCTGTTGTTTTTGCGGCGGCGTGAGCATTCTCGGCACCCATCTTGCGCTGACCTTAGACATGCCGAGATGATCGTGTAGGATTTTAAAAATTGTTGTATCGGATACTCCAACCATTTCTGCGAGTTGTTTCTTCTTTAGTCGAGCATCTTCGTGTACAATTTGTTCAACTTTTTGGATAAGTGCTGGCGTGGTCACCTCAATGCTCCTGCCCGTCCTCGGGCCGTCTTCAAGGGATTCCCTTCCTTGTTTAAATAAACTATGCCACTTGTACACCATGGTTTTTCCTGGACAAGAGTCGCCGTAAACCAATGACATCTCATTCATTATGGTTGCGACTGATTTTCCTTGCCTGGTAAGGAACTTTATAACGGCACGATATTCGATTTTTTCCATATTTCACTTTTCACTCCTGATTATGTTACTTGGTTGACGATAGCTCAAAGACTAACTGTCTAATAATAATGAAACTTCGTATTTATACTAATCATGAGTCGCTGCACAGGCCACGCCCCCAATGCGCCTACTCACTCCTCTACAACCCGCTCATTCCGCGAATATAAAAACGCTCCCTCGTATATACTCGGAGTAAGTTACTTTCAAATAGTGATGCTATTCATAGAAAGAAAGAAACTTATCACAGTTGTACATGATCAAAATATACATATTTCACAACTCAATCCAGGTCAACAGGTACGACCAATTCTAAAAAAAAACTACTACTACTACTATATTGTATTATATAGCAAAATTACAGTAGGATTTCAAACTGTGGGACTTCATAAACGTTTCTTTTTTTATTTTCATAGACGTCAAAACACTGAAGACTATTTTGTCAACAATCTCAGACATAAAAACCTGTAAAGTTTTATAAAATAATATGTATTTTGGTATGTGACGGAAATGCAAAATTTTGATCCAATTTTTAATAGTGTGAATCATCTAATATTTATAATACTTACGCACATACATATAATCCCAGCTTCTAATAGCGACATATGTACATATGTACATTATGTCACTATTAGAGGCTGAGACCGTGAAGTTAAACGGCGAATAGTTTAAACTTTTTCTTAAATTTAGAAAGGATAAATTCGTCTTCAATAGATTAAAAACTATTGCAGATTTTTTTCAGGACCGTGGGTACGTTTACCACACCACTATTTTTATTTATGTGTAAGCGAAATATTAATACTTGCATATAATACATTATTTTAATAGTGGGCATATTATCATTATACTTACTGTATTTTCATTTGTTTATACTGCTATATAATGGCAAGTTAACTCCACAATCGCAATCTTAAGTTATTATTCTCAATATGTTAACCAGATGCTGAATATGTACTTGAAAATCCAAATATTTGCACTGTGCTGTATGCATTCGTATGTACATTTTTACAAGTCAAATATGAATGTACGAATATTAGCTGATTGGGTTCCAGTCACACGCTGGTTTATATAAGAAATGAAAATATATTTTTCTCAAATAGAGCCTTCGCAAATTTAAGAATTAAATATTGCGTGTACACTTTTTTAGAAATATATTTCTTTTATGAAAGCAATGCTATTGAGTTATTGCAAATACTCAACGCAGGAGTGGAGAAATATATAATTTACGATTACTTGCAATTTTATAGGCCTACTTTCGGTAAAAATCGAACAAACTGTGTTTATGGCGACGAATTCAGACCAAAGAAAGTAACCTTAATGTCGTTTTATTTCTCTTTTGTTTTCTTTTTCTCGTAAAATTTTACGAACCCCAAAAGAAAGGGTGAATTACATTGATTCAAAAATTGAATTTTAAACAAGTTCAGGTGCAATTTTGGACTATTTACGTTCTCTATTGCCGAACGCATACAATGACAATATGAAAATATAAATTAAAATGTATTTTAACTTCTTAGTATGTAAAATACATGTACGAATACTTAATAAAAATGTAATAAAGTCAAGTTCTATGCCCCAGAGAAAGTCAACCTAAGCATCATAAGGATATGTCACTGAAAAAATTTGGTAAATTTGCCAGGAAATTTGTTCTATATTATTGTACAATATTAAGATTAAAACATTTAATGTAGAGTAACGCTCTTCTGGTAATTATTTAAATAAATAAATCTATATACAGTTGTAGTACTGCTATAAATTATAATGGAATCCACGTTAAACTATTAAAAGTAAGTGAATCTATATATGTATGTACATAGTGTATTCAAAAAGCTCCGGTGCCGATTCTTAAAACTATTTAATGCAACCAATCCCTCATATAAACATATTCCATTTGTTCGAAGCTCATACGTTTGAATCTACATGGTATTCCAGGTCTGCAATGGCAAACAGGCAGAGATAAAGTTTTATTTCAAGTGGCCCTGGAGTGTTTAATATTTGATAGCACTTATTATTAGTCATAGTAAGGTATTTAAGTAATATTTGTGGCTTAGAAGAGGCAATGAATCACTAGATGGCAATCCTATCGAAAGATAACTCTCTTTTTCAAACACTAAATGAATATGGAGTGCGTATGCGCTCCTGTGTTTTTAGCCAGTGACTAAGAATTTTGTCATTATCATAACAATTCGTAAACGATGCAGTGAGCGTTCAAGCATGTTGCATACTGTTTTGGGTATCAGAAAATCATGCGTCAATTTCTTTCCATACGCGTTAGGCTGAAAGAATATCACACTGGTGTTGTGTGCATAATGTGATGTTCTAAATATGATTTTTTTGAATTTGAAAGCTGGCCCAAAAACGAAACGTTTGTATAATATCAAATTCATCTAAAGTAACGTGTTGAAAATTTTGAGGAACGTCTCACAACAAAATCTCAACCAAACCATTGAACAGTTTCAAACACTTTCGAAAATTGGAATGGTGAAAAATTTGTATTTCTATTTTTCTGTCCAAAACATTTAATCCTTTTCAATGCACTGTGCAGGTGAAGTACAAATATTTATTCCAGTTTTATTGACTTTGAAAATTCTTAGTGAAATAGAATAAGTTCTTAAAGAATTTTTTCGGCAACCCAAAGAGATATGAAATCTATACACAAGTATAATAAGATTTAAAATACTTTAAATTATATTGACACCACACGTATAACTCTTGCAAGACTATTATCGTTGTAGTTCGAAAAATATTCATTTTCGTGAAAATAATTTCTCTATTTTATTATTTCTTAACATCAGCAGTATGTCGACTCTGCATCTGCTAATAATGAATAATATTATGTGTTTGCTTCAAATGTACCTTCTAGTAATATTCACTTTTGAATATCAATTCTATTACATCCTCCCCAATGGATAAAACACAATAAATTATATTTCTGTGACTACATTTTATTAAAAAAATTTCAAATTTATCATGATTAAAGTCGAAATTAATACAAAATTATTGGGTTCTATTCAAATTATTTGAGGTTATATAAGAACATGCGTTTGTATAGAAAATTATACTGTCCATTATAGTGTAATAAAAACATTCTTAATTTTATGTTTTCGGATATTTTTACCGTAGTTGTCCAGGTGCGACACTGTTTAATTATCTGCTGATGATGACAACTTAGTTGTCGAAACACGTATACAGAAAACGAAAATTATTGTGACAAGGGGTTATATATCAATCTTCCGTGATCTAAGAAAGAAACCATTTATTATATTATATATTATTGTCGCTGCTAAGAACTTTTAACTTTACTATTTGATATAACTTGTCCACAGCGTGGCAAATAATAGATAATAAGTTATACGTATTAATTGGAATTTTGCTTTAAGCCCCCGTATCTATTTATACATTTCAGTGTACTGTTGAGTAAATAACTATGTAAATATATTAAATGACAAATGAACATCCAAATCGTCTGTATTGATAGTGTAAATTTTTATTATTTACTCAGCGACAAGATATCATTATATCATTAGTCCTATTCATACGTTCAATGGTCAGTAGAAAGATATAAATGTTAAAAATATATAAAAAGTTGTGAAACATTTATTCTTCTGCGAAACGTCAACTAAATGAGCTTACACATCTGCAGCATTTGATATGTTTCCTTTCTCCTGTTTGTGTCCTGTTTGACTCAGAAATGTATACTGCTCCGAAAAAATATTAGAAAAGATACGATCAATTCAATTCAATGTGAATTGATCACATCTAGTTATGTTACATTTGCATAACTAAAATAATCTTAAAGTCCTGTAAGGATTTAGAGAAACATTATGGCTCATTATATATTTGTTTTTATGTAATAAGATCTGGTTCTTTCTTTAAAACGCTATTTAACTTTTCTATAACTAGATGATTTTTTTGCAACTGTGAGTGTACATTGTCAGTATTTCCAATAAAGACAGTGAGGGATTTTCTAATTTACCTGTTGCCTCCTTTTTAATTGTGAATATTACAAAATATTCACTACAATATACTTCAGCGTTTCCAAATTTTTTCTGACTTTCTTTCATAGCTGCGGCGTCTTTCAAATTAAATCGTAAAATTATAGTCTGTGTTTGTTGAAAATATTTGGAATAATAGAACGCTGCCTATAAGAATGTTCTGCAATGCATAAAAATTGACTGTCAGTTGAAGGATGCCTGGACACTGTCTGTGAAATTCTCGAATCCGTTTAGAAAATTTAAGAAAAATGGCTTTTGTTTAAGCAATCAAATCATTTACTTCTCAAATAACATTTTAACATATTAAGCTGGTACATGTATTTTTAAAAGAAAGACGCATACATAACATATCATTAACATTAACACTTGGTCTGTTGAGAACTAAAAGTTGTTCAAAGTTTTTAGCACTGCCTTCAAAATTGCTAAGCTAGTACATTTCTCTAATCTTTTACTAGCTTTACGACATTGACGGCTTAAAGGATTCTAGTCTTCATACTGCAACATCGATAGATTTCTTTACAGTCTGTAGTCTAATGCATACATAACCACAGCTTTTTATTATTCAGATCGGATTTAATAGTTTTCAATTTTATTCCATATAAAACAGACATGATTGTGTAATGTGTAATGTTGCTTGAGATAGCGATTTTCTTTTGAAGTTTTATGTAGCTCAGAATTTAAGAAAATGTTTTTTAGCAAGTAAAGATAACGATAAGTTACAAACAGAAAACATCAAAAGTAAATCAAAAATAAAATCATTATTTACGTCATTTTTGCATACTTTTATTGTGCAGTTTTAATGTGTTTTTGACACGAAAATTTGTCCCGGGAGTACAAAGATCGTCGCAGACTGTAGAGATCTTTAAGCCATTGTATTTTAAGACTGGAAATTTCTTTTATAAAGCTCCTTACATTACGTTTTCTACTAATTACAGCACTACCACAACGTTATGTATTATTAATCTATACACGAAAGCAGAAATATAACAAACACTATAACAGTTGTTAACGAACTGACGTGATACACTAAATTCCTTCTGTGAATTAACTAGACGTACCCGTCTTAACTTCCGACAATTTTAGTGCGCTGCTGAAGAGTTGATAGCTCTACACATAACCGCAGTTCACGCGCGCTTATTGTCAAGGGTGTTTCAAGTTGCGCGGTTTTCTTTAAGAATAAATAAAATATGAATTTGTCTGAGTATGTGGGCATTTAAAAAGTGTGATGTATGATATTTATAGAAATGGCTTCGTACACGGTACAACAACGCGTTCGAATTTTTAAATTATTTTATGAAAATCAGCGTTCTGTAGAAAGAGCTTTTAGAAAAAATTTGAAAGCACTATTGTCGAATTATTAAAAGATTTCAAGAGACAGGTTCCGTGGAAGATCAAGAAAGTGAAATATACAGTCGTAGTGGTCGTTTACAAGATAATATTGGTTTGGTTCGTGAAAGTGTTGCTGAAGATCTTGAAATGTTCATTAGATGACGTTCATAACAACTTGGACTTGGATCAACAACATCGCGTATTTTACACAAGATTTTATCTCTGAATGCATATGTGGTTCAAATAACACAGGAACTGAAGCCATTAGATCATTTAAAACGTCGTTCATTTGTCAATTATATCAATTCAACAAAACAGCCGTATCTAGGGTGAGGAAAATCTACGAATTATTCATGAGAAACCTATGCATCCTAAATGACTAACTGTTTGGTGTGCATTATGGTGTGGTAGTGTAATTGGACCCTACTCCTTTGAAAATGCTGCTGGTGAAGTTCGCAACTGTCAATGGTGATCGATATCGTCGGATGATAACCGAATTTTTGTGGCCTGAATTAATGAATATTGATCTAGAGGATATGTGGTTTCAACAGGATGGCGCTACACCTCACTTTGCACACAAATCAATTGATTTATTGAGAAAAAGCATCCTAGACGTGTAATCTCAGGAACGGTGATGTTAATTGGCCACCAAGATCATGTGATTTGACACAGTTAGGCTATTTTCTTTGGGGTTATGTGAAAAGTCAGGATTATAAAAACAATCCACAATCAATTCCTGCTTTGAAAGATGAAACTATTCGTGTCATTGGTGAAAGAGAGCCTAAATTATGTAAAAATGTCATTGAAAATTTTAACAAAAGAGTGGACGTCTGTGGAGCTGCAATTGGAGGCCATTTGGCAGATATTATTTTTCGCATATAAATGTCATAACTGATACTTCAATTAAAATTTTGAAAGTGAATGCAAATTATGTGTTTTATTTATTCTTAAAAAAAAACCGCGAAATTTGAAACAGCCTTTATATAAAATAGTAACGTAAAAGTTGTACTTCTTTAAAATCGTTTAAAAATTTCATTACGATATAGTTATTTTCTCGTGTTCGTTCTTACTTTGAATAATAATTTTTTTATTTAATATAAATATTTAAAAGACCCTACAAATATTTTCATTAAAACTTTAACAATAATGTAACAAACAAATCAATTTGGATTAGATTTAAAAGTGAGATTACCCTCTAAATATTCGCCTAGTTTCTATGTAATATTACTAAATGCATGCACTGTCTGTTCTAGGTTATTCTTTTCTTGCTTTTTCTGCTTTGGACAATGCTTATTCGTGTAAAATAAACTGGGAAATTCTCCTAACAGTAGATTTTCAAGTTATTTCCCATTCCTTCCATTTCCACTTAACTAAATACACGTCCCAGCGCTTAAATTGACTCGTATATGGGAGAATTTCTCAATGTTTATCTTATTTTTGCCTCGATCCATTTAATTCACTATATTTTTATTTTTTTAGTTAATTCAAATTTATCATCCGTATGTATATGTATATAACGTAATTCTAGATAACTTGAAAAAATTAAAATTAAAAAAGAAATTAAAAACGAAAAATTAAATAATGTATGTATGTGTAATAATAATACCTGTAATTGACTGTAATTTAGTATTATTATTTTAATTAAACACATGTCTATTCTCTAGGTACATCCCTGCGGAAGATATAGACACAATACCGTAGTATTTATTCTTGCCAAAGAGTACAATTTAAAAAATTTAAGGACAATTCACAGACTTGATAGACTGACAAGTGGCTTATTATTATTCGGAAGATCGCCGAAAAAAGCGAGACAAATGGAACATCAAATCAGAAATCGTTTAGTTCAGAAAGAATACGTTTGTAGAGTAGAAGGAGAATTCCCAGAGTGAGTATTCTTTTTTTTCTCTCGTTTCGATTTTCTTTTACTTAACTTTTTCCAGCGAGATCATTGAATGTAAGGAACCAATAGAAGTGGTCAGTTATAAAATTGGGGTATGCAAGGTTTCACCTAAAGGAAAAGATTGTATAACAATATTTCAAAAATTAGGTTACAATGGTGAAACCAGTATAGTTTTATGTAAGCCTAAAACCGGAAGAATGCATCAAATTAGAGTGCATTTACAGTATTTAGGTAATGTATTTACATGTTAAAATACTTACTTTATTGTTATTATTATTACTCTCATCATTGTGCAAGAACATAAATATTTCTCATGATTATCCTTAAAAATCCTTCGACTTTGTGAAATAATATATGTATTGTTATGAATTAACATATAATAGTTAAATATATAAACAATAACAAATAGAATATAGATTAATAAGAACGAATTTTTGTAAGTTTGTATATGAAATAATAGTGTATCATTTAAGTTTATATGAAACAAAAATTGAACATATATATTTGAATAACATTTAATTAGTAATATACTTACAATAATTTGGTTTAGATCATAATATATTTTAATTCACGTAATATAAATCTAATTTGAATTGGTATTTTCATCAATTTCGAAATCTAAAAAAGAAAAATATGATATTATAATAGTATAACTTAAAATCAATGTTATGCATTGGGAAAAGATATAAATACAACCGACCAATTTCCAGAGAGACTGGTATTTTCTGTTATATGAAAAAATTAGTTTGGTGCATACATAAAAGCACATGTAAAGATTTATGAAATATATATATATATATATATATATTAAAGGTAAATTGAACCTTGTGTTATAGTAGAGATTAATATATAAAGTTTATAAAACAGTGCACTAATAAATGTCTTATAATGTATAAAAATTTAATATATTAGTGATAAATAAACAAATGACAAGCATCCATTATTAAATGGAGTATAACATTAACCTACATAATACACCTGATTGATAAAAGGAATTGTTTATACTTGCGGGGAACTTTGATTTTGAAAATCTGGACATAGGGAGTTAAAGATGGAACTATTATTTTTTTTTATTTGTAATTTGAACATATAAGGTTAATGTAATTTAAGAACACTATCTTCTTCCGGGCTTCCGGGCTGGAACAGCGTCACTGGTATAACTGCCGACGTTTTGTACCCACTCGCTGTTTGTTGCACTGAGACTGTTGGTTCAGTTTCAATGCAACAAACAGTAGCTGTAGTAGCATTGCTATAACTGCCGTTTCATACCCACTCGTATGGGACATCTTCCAGGTTCCAGGTTCCGGTTCCAGCCCGAAAGGCCCAGAAGAAGATAGTATGTACCACGACCGCGGAAGTATACGTACCAGATTAAGAACACTATTAATAATATAAATATACCAAATTAATAATTCGATGGATAAAATTGATTTAGAAAGTCGTATTTGTTTTTTTGTTATAGTAATTTTAATGTTTGAATTAATAAACTTTTATAATTGTTTGAGTTTAAATTATTTTGATTATATTTTTATGAAAAAGTTATTGCTTAATTATTTACTTATCGTAAATATTAATATTTAAAATACATATTTAAGCTAAATATTATTTTTTTTAATTATATTTTGGCTCACTAATGTGAGACAAATTTTATCACATATAATAATATTGTAACTATTATAATCACATAAAGAACTATTAATAATATATATATATATATATATATATATATATATATATATATATATATATAGTGCGCGTCTAGAGTTTGAGACCACCTTAATAATTGCTAAAATTGAAATAAAGATACAATATATTCAATGTAAATTTTTTATTTGTTCATATCTGTACATATACTAAAAAAGAAAACATTCAAAGAACATTACTCTAATTACCACACACAGAAGAAAAATAAATTTCGTTCCTTTACCTTTAATGTTAGAATAATATCTGTCAAAAATTAACAAGTATTAGTAGTGAGTTTATGTTAGGATGGCACTAATGCAATCGGTGTAAGTCAAAAAAGAAGTGAATTAGTCGAAACTTTATCTCCTTTTCATAATTTACGAGTGATCTGCAATATACATATGAAATACGACACATAGCTACAAAACTCGTGTCAGTGAAAAGTTTGACATTTCGTTGGATAAGAATTTGCAAATCTCGTTTTTCTCCATCATTGGCAAGAAATTCTTTTAAATAATTAGTATAGATCTTTCACGACAACGCAATCGCCCAATGATTTTTACGATTTTAAAGTTTATTTTAAAGAACAATGCCTTAATTGCTGACAATTTCCTTTAAGGTGTGAAATTCTATTTCTGACAACTGTATCCAGGTTGTATAAAGACTCTGTTGATAACCAATTCTCTACACGATGGTACCCATAAGTTAGGTAGACCAAAAACTATAATTGTTCCTAAATACATATCGACTGTACAGCGCATGATAATGTTCACTACGTCGCCCATGTTGAAGTAGAAGAGACTTTGAGGATTGGATTCGTCGCAATTTACAGAATTTTTCAAGACGTACTCGATTTAAAAAAATTTGATAGTTGCTTGGTGGCACATTCGTTGAATAGCCAACCAAAGTCTGAACGCGTTCGAATTTCTCACAAAATTCTAAAATGTCTCTATGAAAAAGGAACTCGAAATATTTCTAAAATAATAACATGTAATGAAATGTATACGATTTTATGATATTCCAACATGCCAAGAAAATCTGAATATATGTATAAAGATGGCTCAACTCCGACTGTCGAGAAACGCTTAATGAAAAATTAGGTACACAGTATTTTAAGACAGTAAGTACTTATTGATATATAACTTAAATAGTACTTATAGATTGGCAAATATACGATTTTATACTTCATCATAATAGGATAAAGGTATTAAAGTGTTGGAAAATCTACCATATTTACCGTATTTGGATACGTGTGACTTCTGAGTGTTCTCTAATTTACCTAATATCCACAGAGTCGAAGATCTTTCCCTGAAGGAGAAAGTCATTCTGAAATTATAATGTCATTTAAGAGAATGTTTTCAGAAGAATGATTGGATGAATTTAAAAAGCAATATTGACGGTGTATCGGCGTTGAATATGATTACTACAAACACATTTAGTATCAGTTTTGTACCGTCGTACTCATTATTAACCCAACACTAGTTTTATAAAAAGAATCATAACCAGACCTAACTATAATTGTTATCGTTATTACACAAGTCGACCCCATTCCCAAGACCAGAAATCAGTTGAGTTTTGTTACAACTAACACTCTCTAATACAGCCTGAAGAAACAGGTATAACAAAAGCATATAATGGGTAAAATATGAATAGAAAATGCTGTATAATCTCAGAAATACCTAATAGCATGTTTAACAAATCCATACTGTACAGTTAGGATACAAATGTACACTTTCTGAGATGATTTAAGTCGAATAACTATGGAGGGAGGGAATTCTAAAATTAAGAATAAAACTGTACTTCAATTAAACTTTGTAAGTTCAACAACGAACACATTAGAAAATTTCTTTTCTAGTGTTTCTAACCTTATGGCCTAAAACGTCAGATACAGACCAAAATGCATAAGAGATGAAAATAGATATAACAATCCGGATAATAATGACTTGTAAGGCAGTTGCTAAGAAATTAGTATGTACATATATACGAGGGCAGTTTGACAAGTAGTGAGAATGGAAAAGAAAAACGAATTTTTTAAATACAAAATAATTTTTATTTTTCAATATATTCTCCTAAAAGAACAATACATTTATTCCAACGGTGCTCCAATGCCCTTATGCCATCTCAAAATACTCATTTACGAAGATGATAAGCTCCTCGTTCGGCGAAAATTTCTTTCCACCTAGTGCCGTTTTCAATTTTGGAAAAAGGTGGAAGTCGGAAGGGGCTAGATCCGGCGAATAAGGTGCATGCGGTACTAATTGGAAATACAACTCGTGGATTTTGGACATCGCAACTGTGCTGGTATGAGAGGGAGCCTTGTCTTGCCATTTCTGGCCGTTTAGCACGAATCTCAACATTTAATCTTTTTAGAAGATCTGCATAATATTGTCCGTTTACTGTGGTACCTTTCTGAATGAGCAAAATGTCCTTTGAATCCCAAAAAATTGATGCCTTTACCTTGTTTGCCGATAAAGTGGTTTTCCCTTTCTTTGGAGGTGCAGAACCACATTCTAACCATTGTTTCAACTGTTGTTTAGTTTCGGGTATACTGTAGTGTATCCAAGTTTCATCGCAAGTAACAAATCGCAAGTAACAAATCGCCTACAAAAATCAACCGGATTTCGTTTATAAAGGTCCAAATACTCATTGGAAATGCGGAAACGAGTGAACTTTTGATCAGTCGTAAACAATCGCTGCACTCATCTTGCCGAAAGCTTGGAAAGGCCCAATTCTTTCGTTGAAATGTGGTGTACACGTGCTGTTAAAATGTTTACCATGTTTGCTATCTCTCTCACTTTGAGTCGTCGATTTTGCGTAATAATATTATGGATTTTTATAATCATTTCCTTAGAAGTCATTTGGGGCTCCAGAGCGCGCTTCATCAACACAGCTTGTTCTACCACGTTTAAATTCATTTACCCATCTACTTATTGTGGCGGATGATGGAGCAGATTCACCTAATGTTTCCCGTAACTCATCTTTTATTTCCGTAGCTTTCATACCTTTAATTTCGAAGTATTTAATCACCGCACGATACTCTGCGTTACTTCTTTTTCAATCAGCTGTCAAAAATAAACTGATCAACCGATTTATCTAAATATCGGAATGTAAACATATAAATAGCCAACCTAAATTACAGTGCATTTGTTTTACCAATTAGAGCGCCACCTATGCGCCATTCTCACTACTTGTCAAACTATCCTCGTATTTAAGGGAAAAGGAAAATGAGGAAAAATAGGTTAAAAAAACATCGAGGCCAAACGTAGAAGGCTTGATAGAAAAGAAGAAATTTACTGGAACATAGTTGTAGAGATTGTCTGCGATGGGATTTATAATAAGGTCTGCTTCGAAATATTACCAGTGATTTAAAGAAACATGGCTAAAATGAACATAGTGTAAAATCAGTTTGCAAATAAAAAGGACTTGTATGTAGTAAAAATACCACTTTTTATATTAAGCAATAATTAAAAAACTTTATCTTTTTGTAATTAGAGCAACACTTCTTAGGCTAAAGATAATCACTACAGTTCAAATGCTTCGTGTATTTAGCACTATGCTTTACTTTCAATTTGACTGTAGGTAAGTCTTACCTGATTCAATAACCAACGCGGTTTCATAACAACACGTTATTTCTTCACTTCAACTATTACACACATTTCCGAACACTGGTTTTTTTAATTGCTAAGAATGACTAACCTCTATTTATTAACATTTACTCATATTATTTATTGTAATTTCAGGATATCCAGTAGTTAATGACCCTTTGTATAATCACGAAGTTTTCGGGCCTATGAAAGGAAAAGGTGGCGATTTAGGAGGGAAAACTGATGAACAACTTGTAAGAGATTTAATTCATATACACAATGCAGAAAATTGGCTAGGAATGGATGGTGATAGTGAATTATCAATGTTCAATCCCAGAAAGGGAGATTTAGATGATTCCTTAGTTGGGGCTCTCGTACCAAAAGGTAAACGATTATTAAATTCTACAAATATTTAGGCATAAATAAATGAAAAAGTTGTTATTCATTATCTTTACATGTAATTATAAATACACATGTAAAAAATTTCTAATTTAATAGTAGATTTTCTTCACTATTTACAAAATAATATACACTATGTTAATGTGATATTGTTGATTGAATATAAAATGTCGCGTTATTATAATAATTCTTATACAAAAAATAGTAATTAATGAGAATGATCTCCAAAAACATCTAACTATGCTTTGAACTTTAATAGTATGAACCGGATTAGCGGACATTACTTGGGTATATTACTTCTTTTTAATATATTTCCTGCAGTAACATGCCTTCGTACAAGTCTTGGGAATCTATTAGCAATTCTATTCTTTCGCATGGGCACTAGCATTATTGTTCATAAAGGAAACTAGCATTATTGTCCATAAAAATAAACTTTTCTGCTATTGCTAATGCATATGGGAGCTGAATCACATAAACTTTTTTCAATATCTCGGGACAGTGGGAACACAATTTTCTACGAAATAAATGTTGGTGTGTCGTTAAGTACCTATCCAAGCCTATACCAGTAGACCACCACCCCGTTGAAGCCTTTTCCGAGCAAATTAAAAGTTATCGCGTGTATCAGGTTCACGCCGATTAGCTGCAACATAAATCTACGTAAACTTGCTAACCGATGGTCTTCAAATATATAAGCTCGAGGTTTGCAAACGATTCTTTATTGCTTGCGTTGATAGTAGCCATTCGATGACAGCATCGGACTCGCTTACAATGGAGAGTATCGCCAGTTCTCAGAAAGCTTAAGCTAGAAATTTCTCTCTCACCTCAGTAACACTTCGTTGTATATTGCCACTTTCCAAATTATCTATGATCCTTCAAGCTTCTATCTCTGATGGGTCGTAATGTGTTTCCATTTTGAACACAATTAAAATTGCAAATTTTCAGTACTAAGCACAGAGGTGAACTTTTGTATTTTTAATTAATATTTTGAAACACACTCTAGCGACGATCGTTTTAATGCATCCGTATACATGTTTAGACATGACTGAAAACACGAAAATTGGTCCATTTGTAAATGGATAGATGTTTTACGGGTTGAGGATTCTAGGTTCATCATACTCATCATACAAAATGCACTGTAATTTTATCTTCATAAATAAATTATGTATTATCTGCTTCTGGGTTTCCGGGCTGGAACCGCGTCACTAGTATATCTGCCGACGTTTCGTACCCATACAAATGGGTACGAAACGTCGGCAGATATACTAGTGACGCGGTTCCAGCCCGGAAACCCAGAAGCAGATAGCATGGACCACGACCGCGGAAGTCTACGTACCAAATTAAATTATGTATTTTTTATTATTATGACTTTATAAACTATTCTATTATTATTAAATTAGACGCTGGTTTTAAACTTTATACGACAGTGTACATTATTTATATAATTTTGTTTCAAATTTGTATCTTTAGTTACTGCCTGATTTATTAAAATCAATCATTTACAAAAACCAAGATTACTTCTTTAATATTATTTTCGTCTTCCAGATCGTGTTCTTGGTGATGATGACGCCGATCCCGTATCTAGAGAACCATCACCTTGCGACGAACCATGTGAAACAACCACACCATTAGCATGTGAAAGATCACCCCACTCATTATCTTTGTCTTCACTTTCTTCAAATAGAAACGACGCGAAAGTTACTGTAGCTACACAGACTGGTCACGAAGCACCAGATCACTCTTTTAATCCGGACAAAATGACCGTCGATAAACACTGCTATGAATGCAAAGTACGCTATAGGGATCCAAAACCTCAAGATCTTGTGATGTATCTACATGCTTGGAAGTATAAGGTAAAAATTTTACATAAGAAAATGTTCACATTAAGAATCATCTTCAGAATGTCACGTGAAAATTATTTGTAAATCTAGACAATGTCGAACAGAGTAAATGTTAATTTTTGAATCTTTTTATGAATTAATAGTTGTTCAGTGATTAAAGGTGGTCAAATATACATATATGTACACATGTATATTACTTGATAGATGAATATGGAAAAACAATTCAGTTCGCATTGTAAGTTTGTGTTGATTATACTTGATTCAATATTAGCAATCTTAATTACAATAGGTTTACGATATGCAAAATAACTGACTTTGAAAAGACATTATGCCCATCCAAGCTTGTCAATAAAATTATAGTACACGCGAGGATATTTACCAAATCTATCTAACTATGAAACCAATAAAGAATAGCAACAATTTTAAACGCCAAGTAGTGGTATTTCAATCCGATGATGTTGAACTTGAAAGAGGTTTGTCATTTTATTGGAGTAGTAATTTAATAGTTAAAAACCAATGCTTTAAAATTTAAACAGAGAGGTGTTATAAAATTTTTAAATGAACAACTGAAACAATTATTCCTGAATGAATGATAGTTGTCAATGATGAGGGTGCTTCGTCACATTATCAAGTCAAATTCTAATCAAAATGATTTTATTGAAGCCAGAAATTCAGAGAAGAATATCCGAAATGTGGTGAACTTCTCAATACAAGAACGTAGAAAATAACTATAAAATAGTTTTAGGTTTAGTGTTAACAGATAGTAGAATAAAAGTTTCGATTATTGCAAGAAGAATTCAGATATCAGCTTTGAATATTATTTATGAAGATTTAGGTATGAACAAAGTGTCAGTCGAAATAAATTTCCGGGGTCCTTAGACTAGATATTAATTTGTCAGCAAATTTGAACGGAAAATTCTAAAGCATAAAGACTGAGACTGCGTTTTAGAAAATTGTCAATGGCACTGACATTCACGTGGTCATTCACTACGTCCCTCAAACCAAACAAGAGTCAATGCAATGGGCGTGTAAATGGTCTCCGTCACTGAAATAGACGAACTTAAGAAGACTTAACTAAAGAACTAAAGAACTGATGACAGCAGCTTTTTGAGATTCCGAGGAAACTCTGTTGTTGACTACAAGAAGTATTACACTACAATTCTGAAGTTTATAAAGAGACTATTCAAAATCTTAAAGCTGTCAGACCTAAAATTTTTGTTATAAGAAACATACTGTTGCATAATTACAGGATACATAAGTTTCGAAAAGTTATGGAGGAATATAATCTCCAGGAATTAAGTGTGTATGTAGAACTCAGTGATTACCATCTTTTTTCTAAGCTCAGAAAACTATTACATGGGCAAATATTTCTGAGTGTATAGATATTGAATGAAAAATATTTTGTTTTATTGCTCTGTATCTTTTCTTTCACGTCTAAGCTGAGTACATGCGTGGGTTGTTTTGCATATAAAACAGTAGATAGCTTACAAAGACTTCATTGCTTTTCGAAGTATTCTCCATGAAGATTAATGCGCTTTTGCATGCGCTTGAACCAACTCTGGAAACAGCTGTTCCACTCGTTTGTTAGTACAGTCGAAATTGCGTTTTTGCAGGCATCGACTGCTCCTTCTGACGACTGGAATCTTCGACCACGCAATCCGTTCTTGATTTTCGGAAAGGTAAATAAGTCGCTGTGACTCTGGGCCTGATTGTATGGAGAGTGGTCTAATAATTCGACGTTTTGTTGTGCGAACTTACATTGTCTTGGTGGAGGATGATTCGCTATTCGTGGTTGGTTTTTCGAAGCTCAGCGATGACTTGCTGCAAACTAGTAGTTGTATACCAATCGGCAGTAACAGCTCTTTAATCTTGTAAAGGAAGTGTTGCTACATGACCTACTTTCGAGACACATGCCATGACCTTCTTTCTGGAGACACTTCGAAAACGGATGACTTTTATCGGCTTTTCTTCACCTTGGAACACCCAAACAGATGACCGGCGTTTATTTTCTGGCTCGTATAAAAAATCCAAGATTTATCGCCACTGACAATGTTGTACACGTTTTTGGAGTTTCCAGCATTGAAGCGATCTAGAGTTTTTTGACACCAATCCACCCTACCTGCTTTCTGTTCTTCGGTTAACAGATGCGGTATCCAACGGGAAACTATATTTTTTACACACAATTCTCTAGGCAAAATTTTTTGACTTGAGGTTTTTAAAATCCCCAATAATGCTTCAATCTATCGATATGTCACATGTCGATCTTCGTTGATGGTCTTGCCAGAAATGACCTCTTCGGCTTCTGAAGCTATACTCTACTATAATCCCGAACGTACTAAAAGATACCTATTGCAAATACAACTCACCATTTACTATTGTCAATCCTTTCGCGGCAAGTTAGAGCATTTTGGCCATCTATACTAATTAACGATTTAACTAATTTCACTTAATCATCCATTAGTGAGCATTTTGTGTTTTTCCATTGATGAAGTTTCTGAAAATACTAAAAACTTAGTGCTAAATCTATTATTAATTATATTACATATTTAACCTTTCTTTGCAGACGTGCATTTTACCAAACACCTGGAAAAATTGCAAGACACCAAGATCTACAGTTACTAACCTTTGTACAGTTTCTCAAGCCATAGCTGAAGCGTTGTACAAGTTAGATTCCTTTGGTTTCGATAATATATTGCTAAGATTTTTCAGTTCATACTTAAACGATCGGTGTAATTATGTTTATTATAACGGGCTCAAATCCAATTATTATGTTTTAACATCTGGCGTACCCCAAAGGTCAAATCTCGAGTGTCTTTTATTTTTTTTCTCTTCTTAAATGATCTGATTACCACAATTGAATATCTGGTACTAGGTTTTGCCGACGATTTGAGAATTTCCTATAGAACAACTACCTCTGGCTTCTGCAAGATGCTTTAAGTTTTATTTCTATCTAGTGCACCAACAATAATTTTTCTTTAAACATTGGCAAATGTTTCTTTGTTCCTTATACACAAAAATTAAATAGGAATATGTTGGAATATTACATTTATAGTGTATCAGTTTTACATCCTTTTCTGAGCACGTATCTACTGTAGCTTCTATTGCATATAAGACTCTTGTGTTTATTATACGAACTCTTCCTTATTTCGTGTCTTAGTACGTAGTAAGCTTGAGTATGGAGCTATGGTATGGCACCCTATTTATGAAATTCAAAATAAAGAAAGAATTAATTTTAAACAAAAATTAGCAGGAACGGCAACTAGTTTGTAATTTAAAATTAAGTGCTCATATACATATAGAAGGTAATTAAGCGTGTTAATACATTTTTTTGTCTTACAGGGACCTGGGTGGGAATACGAAACAGAACTACCTGAATGGGCGAGAGTCGATTGGGTCGACCCAGACATATCAGAGTGATAACAAATTAATTCATCCCTCTTCCTTAATTAATAGGGCATCTCTATCCACTCTGTCTTTCCATGCTTAGAATATATATATATTGGTAAACCCCATGCATAAGGCAGGGTCCAAAAACAATCATTCATTATTTTTAGTATAATTTTAGCTAATTGAAAGAAAAATAAATGAAAACAATTATTTCCCTTAGTTTTAACTTTGTAGACATACCAACGTTATTCTTCAATAATTTCCTTTTCGTTTTTTTCGTTTTAATGTCTTGTAAACATAATACAAAACTTTCTTCTGTATTAGAAAATAATATAGTGTATGTAAACGGAATAAAGTTTTGACTTCTCTTTTATAGAATTTTATATATTATTGTATAGTATATATAAATATATAGGTATTTCAGTGCTATTTATTATATTTGGCCTCTACTACTTCACATATAAAAGTATAATAAATTTCGATCAAATATTTTTATATGTCATAAATAAAAAAAGAAAGGAATGAAGTGGTTATATCTGTATTTATTGTTATTTCAGTAAGTGCCATGACTTTCCATATTAAAAAAAATCTAATAAATATAAACATTGTACGTACATGGGCCTGAGATTGTATTTTCCTATTATTGTTGTTTTCGTTCTTGATTCATGCTCTGGAGGGAAATACATTTTCATGGTCATCCAATTTAGTTGATTCACCAATAAAAGTACTGGAATACATTTGTGCCTTGAAAAATGTGTGTTGTGAAATCGTTTTTGACAGTTCAACTGTGAAATATATCCCATTTTCCATATCAATAATAGCTTCTCGGACCCTTGCTTAAGTAGTGTCACAATAAATAGATTTATATGGATTATGATAAGTATTATTTTAAGCACTGACGGGGATTGTTGTTATTGGTATTATACACACCTAAATTGTTCATTTTAAATTTTGATTTCGTATGAAAAAGAATTTACAGTTCTAATTGGAAATTCCTTTTTTTGTATTAATATGCGGAAGCTTTTCCTTAATATAAATAGTGTACTTCCAAACGTATACATAAGCCCAAAGTATTTAGATAATTGCGTCTACCAAATGTCTGCTCTATTCTTTCATAAATTCATATTAGATTGAACTTATCGACTACTATTTTATATAATACAGATTTTGCTTAAAATAGTTAAGAATCATCAATTTTTTATAGAAACTTTTTACAACTTTACATGATTAATTAATGTTGAAAAAAATTATATACGCTACTCATTAGTCTTGCAGATTTTAATCGTTTACTTTTACATTTCGGATAAGTCATTGTAATGTACATCTTATGAAAAGAAAAATGTAAAGGGCTTAACTTCGTTTCGACTAAAGTACATGCTCCATCTCTCTCAAGTTCTAGGTAGATAGATTCCTACAAAAGAGACAGAACGTATTTTATATGTTATTTAAATATTTTTATTAAGTACATAGTTATTGTATGACACTTGTGGAAATATTCAATTCTTTATTGAAAAAACCTTTTTTTCACAATTCCATATTAATATTATATGCACCATTTAATGGGGAAAGCAGCTTTAATTATTACTGACGTGGAATTAAGGTTTTATTTTACTTAAGATTAAGAAAACAGTTTATTGAAATTTACCAGAAAATTGTAAAACAAAACTTAATTTGTTGTAAATTCTTAACGCGAATCTTTAGAAAATCATTTTGAAATATCATTCCTCTTTCACGACTACCATTATTTTATTTAAACCCATTCCCATATACATCAAATACATAAAACTTATTAAATTGGTATTGGATTTCCTTCTACATGAGTAACAAATTTATTACAAATATAAAATAAGGCTAGTAGCGATATAATTTATAGATTACCAGGGCAGAACAAAAAAAGCTGGGCATTAAACACAAACATTTTTATATAGCCATATATGTACATAGATAACCCTAGCGAATTATATATAATAAAGCATTTTATAAATTAAAGAGGCTTTTTTAATTTAATTCTTTTTGGTAGTACTACTTCCAGCCAAGTGTATTTAATTGATTATAATATTCATGATGTTAGGACCTAGGAGGCACGCATAAATTATTAGTTATTTCAAAAATTCAATAAATTTACTTAAATTAATTTATTTCTTTGTTGTCAAAATTCAAGCATTTATTTTTTGTATTATTACGTTCTATATTCTTTTTGCTTTTGGTACTATCAGTAGTCTGCATGCTTCCGTACCAAGTACTGTAGTGATACCCACTCTCTCGTATTTGGTCCGTCTGTCGGTGGAACGGACTATGCAGTATTAACATCAGTCTCTTTTACTCAAAATAAGTAATATTCCATTTACACGCTCTTCCGTACTCAATGTAGACGACGTCCTACAATGTTGGGATTTTATGTCACAGTATGATCCTCTTCCAAGGTTGTGGATGGTGCCTTCAACTCCGCGCATATACTTATTACATCCAATAATTACTTTCCTTCTACTCAGAAACATCACCCCGATCATTTCTGATGTATAGTAATTACCCAACATTGTCGCTCTTATCTTTCCACATCTTATTTTTCTACCTTTTATCTTTCCACATGCTCGACATAAAAAAATATTGTTGCTAATTTGTGTTATCATTCGAGGTATATGTTAACGCAGTTTTATGGTACCTACCCCACACCCATGAAAAGCAAATCTCTAGCCTATTACCAGTACTAAAATATTTTTGACCTAACAAAAAAATTTAAAAATCAAAAATATTTCAAATTTTAGTTAGGGTTTTAGTATCTTTTTCAATTTTATTATTAACTTTTCGCTCTAACGAATATCATCGTAGAAGAAAATACTAAATTAAAAATAATTCAAGCCATTAGCAGATTCAAAAATTTATTATTGAAAATATTCTGTTTTTATTCTGCTACTTCCGAATTTTCTTAAGGTCCTTAAAAGCAGGAGAGTCCCGTTTGTAAGTAGAAAAAAGACTTGAACTAGATATTGCAACATCAGAGTTTACTCACATTTTTAAAATTTCTTAATAGGAAAGAATATATTTGAAAAATACTAAAACTTTATTCAAAAGGAGTTTATATCAAGTATAAAGACTACAGAAGAATTATTATATACTCTTTTTACTGAAACCATGACTGGTCAGGTTGTCTTCACGCCACGTCACTTTGCTATAAATCTGTCATGTGATTAGCTATATTATTATTAACCACGCACACACACGTTCATGTGTAAAAATGTAAAAATATGATCTATTGTGGAAAATGCGGTGGGTTACCAAAATAGGCTATCTTGTAATGAAGTTTGTTCTGTTACAGAAAGTAGTTAAATTTAAGGACAATAATTTTTGTTTGCAGATATTTGGAGAGGCAAAGCATGTAAATGTTTATGGGCGAATGCTCGTTTGTATAATTTTCGTTACTGAAATTTTAAACTAAACACTATGTTCTTAGTACTGTTCATTTGATTTACTTTTGTTTTAAAAAATAATGTTCAATACTTTATACCTACATACTAACGGTCTAGGAAAGTAGATAATTGTTATAAATAAGAATGTGATTACATATATTATATATAATAATAAATATGTGTGTTGGCAGTGCTTAAATACTTGTAATATTTTATAAACAAGAAAATTATATATATATAAAACTATTAATGTCTTAACTTGAAAAGATAAAAGAAATAAAAATAAAATAGTTAAGAATTTTGTTAATGAACAGTTATATATAAATATATGATTGTATGTTTGTTCTATTGTAATGAAATAATAAGAAATTTGTAGGTCTGTTCTGTTATTGGAAATAAAAAAAAATGTATATTTTTTGGTATGATTGATAATATGTATTTGTACTTTTAGTAATTTATAGGGACCCATTGCAGTAGTAGATTCATTTTTGGTGTTTTTAATTCAAAATATAATTTGCTATGTTATTGGATATATTTTCAGCTATATTTCAAATCCTCTACTTCGAATGTATATGTATTTGTATTGAAATTTTTTAATATCAAAATTTCATAGGTGTTTTTTTGTATAGCGGTATTATTATAGTACCAAAATTCAATAATTAAGTAAATAACTATAAAAGAAATGTATCAGAACTCTAGGTATCATTTAAAAATCTGTCTCTTGACGAATATTTTTATAGGGGAATAATACAGGCGCACATTCACAGAAACGAATGCAGAAGAAATAAATTTTCTTGCAGCGAGTGTTTATTAATATACTGTTAATATAATTGAATTATAAAAATATGTATTATTGACTCATTTATATGGGACATCTTCAGGGCTGAACTACTGCACTGAAAAAACCACATGCTTTTTCAGTGCAATAGTTCAGCCCTGAAGATGTCCCATACAAATGAGTACGAAACGTCGGCAGATATACAGTTGACGCGGCTCCAGTATGTATTATTGAATTTGAAACACATCAGGAATACACATTATATTATAGAACATAGAATTTAGAAAAATTATTTAAAAAAATAATTTGTAATAGAGTTAAAATTTATGTCATCAACAGAATTTGAACCTGGTCTGGCAGTGAATATTTTACTGATAAGTTCTAATTAAAATATCTATTAAGTAGTTACTTGTTTTTGGATATTAAATCTTTGACGCATAGATTTCTTGATCATATGTCAAATTTAAACTCATAAATTGCATTTTGTGATTTTTCTTTTCCATTTCATGAATTTTCTGAATCTATTTTTCATGGCTTGTTCTGCTTGGTATAGGCCTCCCAAAACTGTTTAATTTCACTTCCCCTTTTGGCGTTCTATTGCCGTTTTTTTCTCGTGAACATTCTTGATTTCGTGAGTGGAGTACATTGTTTATAAGATTTCATCACATCAGGAAGAGTGTTGAAAAGTATTGCGTTCCATAGGCATCAAAAACAACTTTAAGAAATTAAACTTTCTAAACATAATTTAAAATTTTTATTTATTGTTCCTGATTCTTATTTATATACGTTAAATAATTGCTTTATGTTATGTCCTGCCTTGTCTTCAATTTTTGGAATATCATATTTTGCTTTAATTTGATTCATATTTGCTCTTATTTCGATATTTGTCACATATTGGCCCCTTACTTCTACGCACCTGTTTCCCTTGCTAGTATTTTTAGCATTGAACTTTCTATTTAATCTCTATTACTTGCATGCATTCAAATTATTTATGTTAATGCTGAAATCTTCCATAATCTCATAACCTTTAGCAATTCTTATTCAAAACTGACCAGAATTTTTTAAATCAATTTGTTTAGTACTAATTTTGTATTATCATTTATGTTCATCTTCTGATTGGCGTTTTATCATACTATGAAATACTTTTATAAAAATAATAATATAGGTTTTTATAGAATGATAATCTGTCATACAATGCCCTTGCTTTTTCGATTTTTTGTATTTTCGTTTTGGTTTACACTTTCTTAAACCAAAACTTTACGAAAAAAGTTTATAATATATTAATGTTATGTATATGCTATATTTAGCATACAACGATTTGTTAACTTAGCATACAACGATTTGTTAACTGTTTCTAACAACTGTATTAAATAATCATCTCCTTTATTATTAATAGCTAAGTTTACTGTACACAAACAATGTTTTTCTTCAGTTTACTGGGTTACGTTTGGTCAGTGCTATTGCACCGGGGACAGTTTTTGTCTTTTAATAGTTAATGTTGTCTATATAACATCAAATTTTCTTCTGAAAACAAAAGTAGTAACCAGTGTTAAAATAAAGAACCCACTGATAGCAAGTAGATAAAGTAAAATACTGCAGAAGGAAGTAATAGTAGCTCAAGTTTGTTGCGCTGAAGCAATTTCGTATGTATTATTAGAAGAAGAAGTAAATGAAGAACAAGAAAAGTCAAGACAAAAAGGTAAGTTATGGGTTCCCGAATGAATACGAACGAAGATAGATTTTGTACAAATAGGAAATAGTAATCACGGTTATCGCCACTTTTTTCTGTGAATGTTATCCAGATTTTGACTATTTATTGAATAAATTAACTCCTGCTATACCTAAGCAAAATATATGTACAACAAACTGTGCCGCGTTAAACCTACAAAATCGTTTGAAAATAATTTCATTGATGCTGTCTTGTTGATGCAAACCCAAAACCGATTAGATGTCACAGAGTTCCAGTTTAACTGAATGTCAGTGACGGTAATTTCGCAAGGTCTCAGTGAGAATTTTATCGCTATTTATACGCACTATTAACATTGACATCCAGTAACTAATCAAAAAATATTGTCCTTGTACACTTTTTCTGAGAGATACTTACCAGTTTCTTTAATTTTAAACAAATTCAACAATCATACAGTAAAAACTGTACAGCACATCTTAATATTCTTAAACTTGCGAATGAATTAAATGAAATCTTGTAAAGTATGCTTCTGTATGTAGACTAGTTTCTTAATAATGACGTTATACGTTTTCCCTTTTCGACTAAACCAAGCTTATGTCGCTCACATATATCATGCCAAACTTCCAGCCAACAAGTTCTTATTTTATAATAATCTATGTTCCCCTCCCGACTCATTTGCTAAAATGAGATATTTAATATAAGTTGGCATAATCTTTCGGAAATATTTTCGTCAAATCATTTATTTCCTTTTTGACAATTACTATCAACTTTTCTGGAAATTCTATAAATCATTTAAGATGCCTTTTCATTTATTTGGCATACTATATATCTATAGATATTTTTATTAAATATCTTCCTCTATACTTAATAATTCACTGCTAATTTCGTCAATGTATTTGTTTTGTCAATGTATAATTTCATTTCATTTTAATTTGGGTTTGATGGAGTTTCGGACAGCATATTTATCGGTTACTGTCTCCTTTCGTTTCTTTATACTATGTTAGCAACTATTTTTGTTATTAATTTGAAATAAAAATGTACTACTATGAATAATATTCTAATTTTATGTTATTTTCGTTACTTTTAAGTAAATGTAATATTGAAAGTTTCCAGTGAAGTGTACAATTGTATTTACTGAAAATTTCACATTTTTTGTAATGCAATAATTCTGTTTATCTTCTGTTTTAAATTAAAGGATGCACATGTTATTATATAGAAAGAAAACAAATGTTTTCTAAAAAAAGAAAGATGTAAAATAACAAGATATGATTAAATTATTCCTGAGATTGTTATAGTAAAAAATCACTGTTATTAGTTTTAAACTCAATCATTGCTGCCACTGCTATACTTGCTGTACTCAATGTTATAATTAAGAAACATTTTAAAGTGGTATCTATTGATAATGATAAAATATAAATGAAGCCCTTACTTCCTTAGAATAAAGAGGACCTAATAAGAACTAAATATACTTTACTATACAAAAAAGCATCTGTAAATTGAAATTATTTTACATAACCATAGTACATTCGGTAAATATTAAGATAAAAAGAACAATCCCAAAAAGATGAGCTTAAAAATGTAAAAAGCTATGATTATAAGCTAGCTTTTATAATTTTCTAACGAAATGAAAATTTACAAGGGAATGGTTAATACAGAGAGCTTAGCGCTTCCAAATGAAAGAAATACGAGAAAAAACACTAGAATTTTTACTACGGAAGAGAAATATTAAGTGTATCTACCAGTATAGGTATATATTGTATAGATTATTATATAATTATCTACATAACGTATGTCAAATTTTTGGTTAACAGTTATTATTCGAATGAAAACAGTTGAGACGATAAAGAGAATCAAATAATTATTTTCATATTTGGTGTATATGAGAACATTTTATTATATACATATAGAATACAATAAATAAGCTAAGGACGAAACTGTTTCCATTTGGCACAACAAAAAAAAAACGAGATATGTATGATATTTAGTCTAAAAATAATATTTGGAATAAAGACAATTGTATTTAGTATTAGTATTTTATTTGTGGCCTTCACTTGTTAAGGAAAATAGACAATGTGCTCTTTAGTTCTGTATCTACTACTTATAAGCTTTTTTTATGAAAAAAGAGGACCTTCGTTTGACGGCTTGTTATAATCTGTGATGATTATTGTTTATACAGCTATGACAAGGTAAAATAATAGGATAAGGTATTATAGATATTATGTAATTACTGTAGTTTCCAGTGTATAATTAAATGATATAAATAATTTTTGCGTTTCATTATTGATTTTTGCTACATATCTAACAAACATTTTTTTATCAAGGTTTAGGTGGTCTAATGTCTATCAGACTATTTAAACTACCGTTATTAATGTTACGAAAATTTTTATTTCCTATATTTACTCTTACTATCACATATACATCACATAGAGAAAGGCTTTTAATTATTTTCTTGCCTTCTTGCAAAAAACTCGTAATGTCTAATTTGTAATTTCTTCTATTATTACGAGGAGCGTTCATATCTATATTATCAGTCAATAATTATATAGAAATTAATAGACGAAGTGACACCAGGTGTACTAGAAAGACATTACCAGTTTTTTCGCAAAACAACTACATAATTTTCAAGAAAATGGAAAAATTTATTTATGTGACACTGTTTTACAATGAAGTTTTCTTTTTCCTTTTTTTTTACTTTTTGAAAAAAAATTATCTCTCTCGAAAATTTTTCAAAAGGTCCAAGTATCTTGAATCTGAGGTAATAGGATTCGAATTGTAGACTAGATAAGAAAGAACAATCCTGACTTTTTTACAATTGATCTATACTGGTCCATTATTTTATAAGAAAATCTGTGTCAAACGTTTATCATATCTCAAAATAATGTAATAATAATTTTCTTCGCTGGAGCAAGGGAATTTGTATTCTTTGGATTTGAAGACGAAATATGTTGTACCACACAGTCCTTTACTTTAGGTTTAAAGAGTGCATAGGTTTTCACAATGAACATTAGAAAGCTGTCCCCATCTTTTCATATTGTAACAGTAGTGAATGAATGATGTTCAAGTGAATCTGCTTGTGCTTGTTATCTTTATATCTGCACTGCCAACACTAATAACATTGTGCGGTGCAGTTGATGTTCTTGGACGCTGAGAATGCGTTTTATACCCCATATATTCCCGGTTATCTTTAAATACTTTGTACCATTTATGGACACATGTGCCTCACAACACTTTTTCGTCGTCTCTTAAGTCCTTCACAAAGTTGATGATTTTACGTCTTGATATGTAAATTTTTACACATAATTGTTAAAAATGCATGTTGTAGTATACCAGTCATCAATGTTGGTGAATGTAAAGTGCCCCCAAACCTGCCAGAAGTTCTTGGTACATGAAAGCCTCCCTCGATAATAAAAATTCACTTTCAATTTTGTTGTACACATATCAGATTCTATAGAAACTGCATTTTCATCTTCTATCCGAAAGGGATATCATATTGTGTCGAGGAACCAATTGTGCTCGACTAATTCCAATCAGACTATTCCATCATATTAAGATCTCTGAAATATATATAAGTGCGTAACACTACATGTACTACAACACTAGGAAATGAAGTGCAAACGCACTATTTATTGTAGAGTTATCTTACCTTTCTCGACTGTGAGTTGTGATAAAAGGGTCTTTTAAATGAATCGGTACTACGACGGATTACTTAAGTGCATTGGTCAATCTGAAATGAACCAATGAGAGAACAGGAAAGCCATGCCAAAAATTATATTCAATTAAAGGGCGCAAAGTATTGAATGTAATTATCAGGTAAGTAGATAGTTTGGCGGAAAAATAAATGTATATTATATGCGGAAAAAGATGAAAGTTTGAATATCAAATTGTAATTAGACTGACTGTGCGTAACTAAATAAAAGGATTTCTTTTTCGATTATTCATAACTCACAAGCGTTGGATTAATAACAATCTTTGTGTTTAGGATCGAATTGTATTTACATTAACTAAAATAATTTAAGAATATAAAAAAATCATACTTTCTTTTACTAAACGTGCATTTTCTTAAAAATATTCCTAGTTACCCCTCACTTATGACTAGTAGTTATATATGAAATACATGAATTTCTAGCAATTTGAAGTAGAACCAATTTTTTCCCAATGCGACTTTCTCGGTAATAAACACCTCTCAATACTTGTGTAAATAGAAATGAGTTTCCTTCGTGGTGGAAGTTGTCCAAGGTAATACCCTTATCTAAAAATATCGTAATAATTACAGTGATTTACAGCCCATAAGTATCCTTATATCTTATTTAAGGTTGCCGAAAAAGTAATTGAGATTTGAGATTTGTTGCTGAAGATTAACTGCCCTTATTTAATTTATGGTTGGAGAGTTCTTTATTTAATGATACAGAATAATAAAATGTATCGATAATTATATAGAAAAAAGAAAAAGGTTACGAATAGAAATAGAACATAAACTACAAGACGAACAAAGCGCATTTATGAAGAAGCATAGCATACAGGATTATACATTTACAATCCAACAAATAATAGAGAAAACCCTAACGAAAAATAAACAGGTATACCTGAGTTTTATAGATATGGAAAAAGCATTCGACACCACCAAAAGAAGAAAAATATGGAACAATTTAGAAAAGAACCAAGTGAATAAAAACTTAATAGAAGCGATTAAAGGTATATATTGGAAAACAACTAACTAGATAAGGACACAAAATCAACTGTCGGATGTATTTATAACAACGGAACGTGTGAGACAAGGGGGTAGCTTAAGTCCGGCTTTTTTCATCAACACAATAGACGATGTAATTAAAGAAAGCAAAATGAAATTTAAGAAATATACAATGGGATGGCGTAGAATGCATTCAGTGAACGCGGAGATATGCATATTCGCAGATGATGTGGTTTTAATGGCTGAAACGGATCATAAATTAAAATATAACTTAGAAATATGGAACGCAGCAGCAAAGAAGATTGGATTAAAGATGAATACAGAAAAAACGCAAGTAATGAGGATAACGAGGAACAAAGAAGAGAAGAAACAAATAAACATGGTCATTGACAACAGGAAGATAGAAGAAATATATAAATATAGATACCTAGGAATAATACTCAACAGCAGAGGAAATTTGGATGATCAAATAATTAATAGGTTAGATAAGACAGGACGATTATTTAATGCATTGAGGAGGGGATTTTCAAATAATAAACAAATCTCGGAAAAAACAAAAATGAATATATATAAAACGATACATTCATTCCCCTACAAAAATACACGGGTGCGAGAACTGGATACTAACAGAGGCAAAAAAGCAGATTGCAAGCAGCCGAAATGAGGTACCTCAGAAGAACATTACAAGGAGAGAAAGAATAAGAAATACAGAGAAATAAATTCAATGTAAAACCATTGATTGGATTAATAGAAGAAAAGAAATTGGGATGGTATGGACATATGGTTAGAATGGGGAGCGATAGACACACAAAAAGAGTATGGGAAGCAAAACAAACGGGGAAAAACAGAAGAGGAAGGTCTTGCAAGACCTGGAATGAGGATATTGGGGAGGTGCTGAAGAGAAGGGGTAAAGCATGGCAAGAGAGAGTGAGAAAATAAACAAAACACGCACCTCGACACCGCAAGGTAACGAAGGAAGGATTATGTATGAATGATAATTACATACATGTGGGATATCGTTTAAGTTTTACATAGTGGGATATAGAGGGCGCCACTAATTAAATATTAGTACCAAAATTACCCCCGTCTTTAGTTAATCTAAATCCAAAGCTTCAGTGCGATACGTGTAGTGTTACAGCTACAAGAAACTGTCAAAGTTGACAATTTCGAAGATAATTATCTCAACAAGAATGCCTCACGGGGTTAGTTTCTGTTTTCGGCAATCAAGCACCACATCAGTCAACAATTTCTCGTTAGCATGGAGAATTCAAACCTAGACGGATTAGTCTTAGCGATGCTAAGAGCAGGTTCACCAAAAACGGCAGTAACTCAGGAAAACGTCGATGCTGTGCGGAAAATCATCGACGAAGATCGACATGTGACTATCGTCAGATTGAAGTATTATTGGGGATTTCAAAAATCTTAATTCAAAAGAAAATTGCATAAAGAACTGTTTGTAAAAAAATTAGTTTCCCGTTGAATATTTGTTGACTGAAGAACAAAAAGCAAATAGGGTAAATAGGTGTTAAAAGGAATCATTCTATTATTAATAACACCCTATCAACTACATATGTTTCACCGATATCACGGATCGTCAGGTTGATTTGTGTTATTAATGAACAATTCCTTCAGAGTGTATTATCATATCTTTCGATACAGAAAATAATGAATAATATCATATCTCCCTTTCTCGACCAATACATAAATGTATTGACCGACAAAGCAAGAACGCTTCTATCTTACAGATCGGAGACTATGTTTCCAGTGTATAATAGACAGAAACTTACATCTAGGCTTTATGCCAATTAAAGAATGTTAAAAGGAATCATTCTATTATTAATAACACCCTATCAACTACATATGTTTCACCGATATCACGGATCGTCAGGTTGATTTGTGTTATTAATGAACAATTCCTTCAGAGTGTATTATCATATCTTTCGATACAGAAAATAATGAATAATATCATATCTCCCTCTCTCGACCAATACATAAATGTATTGACCGACAAAGCAAGAACGCTTCTATCTTACAGATCGGAGACTATGTTTCCAGTGTATAATAGACAGAAACTTACATCTAGGCTTTATGCCAATTAAAGAATGTTAAAAAGGAATCATTCTATTATTAATAACACCCTATCAGCTACATATGTTTCACCGATATCACGGATCGTCAGGTTGATTTGTGTTATTAATGAACGATTCCTTCAGAGTGTATTATCATATCTTTCGATACAGAAAATAATGAATAATATCATATCTCCCTCTCTCGACCAATACATAAATGTATTGACCGACAAAGCAAGAACGCTTCTATCTTACAGATCGGAGACTATGTTTCCAGTGTATAATAGACAGAAACTTACATCTAGGCTTTATGCCAATTAAAGAATGTTAAAAGGAATCATTCTATTATTAATAACACCCTATCAACTACATATGTTTCACCGATATCACGGATCGTCAGGTTGATATTGGTCGAGAGAGGGAGATATGATATTATTCATTATTTTCTGTATCGAAAGATATGATAATACACTCTGAAGGAATTGTTCATTAATAACACAAATCAACCTGACGATCCGTGATATCGGTGAAACATATGTAGTTGATAGGGTGTTATTAATAATAGAATGATTCCTTTTAACATTCTTTAATTGGCATAAAGCCTAGATGTAAGTTTCTGTCTATTATACACTGGAAACATAGTCTCCGATCTGTAAGATAGAAGCGTTCTTGCTTTGTCGGTCAATACATTTATGTATTGGTCGAGAGAGGGAGATATGATATTATTCACTATTTTCTGTATCGAAAGATATGATAATACACTCTGAAGGAATTGTTCATTAATAACACAAATCAACCTGACGATCCGTGATATCGGTGAAACATATGTAGTTGATAGGGTGTTATTAATAATAGAATGATTCCTTTTAACATTCTTTAATTGGCATAAAGCCTAGATGTAAGTTTCTGTCTATTATACACTGGAAACATAGTCTCCGATCTGTAAGATAGAAGCGTTCTTCTTTGTCGGTCAATACATTTATGTATTGGTCGAGAGAGGGAGATATGATATTATTCATTATTTTCTGTATCGAAAGATATGATAATACACTCTGAAGGAATTGTTCATTAATAACACAAATCAACCTGACGATCCGTGATATCGGTGAAACATATGTAGTTGATAGGGTGTTATTAATAATAGAATGATTCCTTTTAACATTCTTTAATTGGCATAAAGCCTAGATGTAAGTTTCTGTCTATTATACACTGGAAACATAGTCTCCGATCTGTAAGATAGAAGCGTTCTTGCTTTGTCGGTCAATACATTTATGTATTGGTCGACAGAGGGTAAATAGGTGTCATAAAACTCTAGATGCTTCAACGTCGGAAACTCTAGAAACCTGTACTATATTGGTAGTGGTGATGAATCTTGGATTTACTCATGCGAGCTAGAAAATAATAGTCAGTCGTCTGTTGGGTGTTCCAGGATAAAGAAAAGCCGATAAAAGTACCTCCAAAAAGATAGCTGCGACATTTGTCTCGAAAGCAATTCATGTAGCAACACTTCCTGTACAAGATCAAAGAACTGTTATTGCGGATTGGTATATAGCAATTTGTTTGGCATAAGTCACCGCTGAGCTTCGAAAAACTAACCCCGAACGACGAATCATCCTCCACAAAAGACACAGCACGTAAGACAATTGAATTTTTAGCGCAACAAAACGTCGAATTAATGGACCATCCCCCGTACAGTCTGGATCTAATTATAAGTCCCAACGATTTCTTTACTTTTCCAAAAATTAAGAACGGTGAGTGTGATCAAAGATTCCTGTCATCAGATGCTTTCAAAACCGCAATTTTGACTGTACTGACAAACAAGTGGAACAATTGCTTTCAGAGTTGGTTCGAGGACATGCAATAGTGCATTAATCTTCGTGAAGAATACTTCAAAAACAAGTCTTTAAAAGCTGTTTACTGTTTTATTCCAGATTTATATACAAAATTTAAAAGACAACTCACGTATTACTCTTTTTTTACGAAACCAGATGAAGAATGCTTGCGACCTACTATAGCAAGGTATACGACGATTTGTTGATATTTCAAGATGATGTTCAGTTTGTCTAAATATAAACAAACAGACTCAATAATATTTGTCCCTAAAAAATTTACAATTCATTTTGCTTATCATGACACAATAAGAATAACTATTGACAACAGCTACATTGTATCGAAGCACAACGTAAAAATTAAGGTATAATATTCGATGATGAGATTAACATTAATGACTATATTAACGCTTTTAAATAAAAAAAATTAAACAGCTATTATGTTAAACTCTCCTTTTATCCAACCTTAACTACCGTGATTCTTTGTATAATGCATGTATCACATCAAATCGATATATTTAAAATTAAAAAAAAACCTTTACTTTGGTTCACCATTTGGTACGCGGCGTCGGAAAAATGTCTCTCATAAGTTAAGCGTCATAAAATGACTAAATATATGAAACAAACGGTTGCTTCACGCAGCAACTTCGTATTACGCTATTGTCACCACGGAAAACTTGTCTTTCTTATACAATAAAGATTCGTTATAAAGCTACATAACTCCACCTAGGCATCGATTAGAACTATTTAAAAGAAGCTACACTTATTAACTTATGAAGACACAACTCTATATCATATGATTTATATAACCATAAAAGCAAGTCCGTTTGTTACAGAATTTAAAAAGAAATACTTCAAATTTCCTTTCCTGAGGCAATAGATCCAATTACATATGTACATAGATTGCGGTAGATGATAAAGTTACACATTAGTGACCTATCGTGTGGACTTAATTATTATGCTTATGTTTCTCTGTTTATTAGTTTAAGTTAGATAAGTATAGGGTTAAATGGAATAACAGATGCTGCAAAATGTAGCAATCTGAATTACCTCATTTTCGGTTAGAGTGCACGTCCTAACGCAGTGGCTTTTTCAGGCGAAAACTCAATTATAGTTTACTTTAAACACTTGAAGAAGCCACTATGTAATGAAATAGTTGTCATGTATTATATTCCCTGAATGTCATTTACCAATACTGAAGCAAAAAGATCAACGAAGCTTTTTGCTTCAGTATTGGTAAACAACATTCAGGGAATATAATACTATGGCGCCTTTTAGGACCGTAAGCATAGGAAACTCCGCTAATTCTCCTAGATTTTAAGCTAGTTTCAACGCCTTGGAGGTCGGGCGAAGGATCATTCTAGGTAAGAGTACTGGTATGTTCGGGCGTTTTATTTTAGTATCAATTACGGTTGAGAAGTATATGTATTTCTTTGAGTTAAAATAAAGGACTATTATTATTATTATTAATTGTTTAAATTCATAACATTTAATTGCAATTTTTTAAATGTTATTAATCCCATATGCAAAATAAATAAATCCAGATAATCTCCATTATTTATTTATGAAGCTGTAGTAGCAAGTTCTTGAAAGAGAACTGAAGCGTAAACTAACTTGATAGATAATAACTAATTGCATGTATTTGATAAGTTTGACCATTCTGGAAAAACTTGTATGAGCTTTTCGATTTAATCGTATTTTATTCCGTTCAGTCTATTTATATCTCGTAAAGACGATTATTTATGCTCGTAGACCATATTGTTAATATTGTTGTTATTATCTAACACGAATAATTAAAGTATGTCGTTAATTGTCGTGTTCAGTCTACATTTTCATTGGAAATGCACATACCGTGTAAACAAATATTTAGAGATTAGTTATCTGACACTATTTATATTCCAGTGTTTTCGTAGTTATTTACTGACTACAATGGGGTGTGCGAGCCACTCTTTGCTTATAATTTTATTGACTGCTGTAACAGCTGGTAACGTAAGTATTTGGTAAACTAATTATTTTGTTATCTATAAGTAAACTAATTTCTCGTTTACACTCTTTTCAGTTTCATAAATAAAATAATTAACAATAGATTTTATTGAAAAGTTAATACTTTAGAAACATTTGAATATGCGAGTTTCAGTTACAGTATAACGAAGTAAAAAAAATACGTATAAGACATGGAGAAAACCGTTTCTTTAATATTCTTAAAACATTACTAAATTTGAAAAAATAGGGTGTAGCAGAATTATTAAAGTCTAAACATTCGGAATCTAAGAATCTAATTTTTTTATACCGTCAATTCTCTTACGGCTTGAATAAAGTTGTACTTTAATATTTTCAATAATTTATGGAGCTTTCTTTTAAAATACAGGATTCGTCAGTGAAGCGGGAAAATTTAAAAGTACTGTACATACGTAAGTTTTTATTTTAACATTAACGTTTTTTATAGTTCTCAGTTAAATTAGACTTGCCATTTTATTTTTTAAAAACAACACTTGATAGATGGGCGCCGTTACGGTCTACGCGCTCTCATAGTCTTATTCGAAAATTTTCCATTACTCGCCGTAAAGTTTCCGGTGTGATACGTTCAACTTCTTCTTAAATTTTTGGTTTTAATTCGGCTAAGGTTTGCGGTCACTCAACGTACGTCTTGCTCTTGAACCAATCCCAAAGAAAAAAGTCACATGCGGATAAACCTGGTGATCTAGCCGGCGAAACAATGTCTCTATTGTTGAATATATGGTTCAGAAAGAGTTGTCATAAAGCAGCAACAAACTGACAATTTATCACTAACTTCAGCGTCCTCACCTAAACGTCAAATGATTAACAGAGTTTATAAATTTTCCCGCTTCACTGACGAACCCTGTACAATTAATGGGTGTTTTTTAAGCTGCATGAGAACTATCGATATCGATAACCATGGTTTGACAGCGGATAATACCAAACTGTGTTGTCATTTCTGCTCAGTAAGGTTTTCAATTCGTGCAATTATTGATCGTTTTCGCACTAATTTTACTCATCTCGATTCAAAAACATCAACAAAACAAGAAATGTGCGTACCGAAGAGAATATTGCTGCTGTAGCGCGAAGTATTGAAGAAGACGCCGAAATGTTGATTCGTCGTCGTTCTCAACTTGTTGGCTTTTGGCCCTCGACTACGTGGAAAATTTTACGTAAAGATCTTGGTTTACGTGCTTATAAAATACAGCTCGTGCAAGAATTGAAGCCAAACAACCATCGTTTGCGTCGCACTTTTGCTGATTGGGCTCATTTGAAACTGGCTGAAGATGAGCGTTTTTATCAGAGAATTGTGTTTAGTGATGAAGCTCATTTCTGGTTAAATGGCGACGTCAATAGCAAAATTGCCGTATTAAGAGTGAAGACAATCCTCAAGCCGTTAACGCATCACCATTACATCCATTAAAATTGACTGTTTGGTGCGGTTTACACGCTGGCGGCATCATCGGTCCTTATTTCTTTCGAAATGAGGAAGGAGCTGCCGTTACGGTGAATGGCGAGCGCTATCGAGCCATGCTAACTGAATTTTTGTTTCCAAAAATTAATCAGCTGAACATCTATGACATTTGGTTCCAATAAGATGGCGCAACTTGCCATACAGCGCACTTAACAATCGATTTATTGCAAAATCAATTTGGTGACAACTTTATTTCCAGGTGCTGTTCACTGGCCCGTGCGATTTAACGCCTCTGGATTACTTTTCATGGGTCTCTGTTAAGTCATTGGTTTATGCCGACAAACCAGCAACTCTTGAAGCATTGGAAGCCAATATTTAAGCCACCATTGGCGCCATACGGCCAGATTTATTGGAAAAAGTAGTCGAAAATTGATCTGATCGAATGGACTATGTAACTCGTAGCCGCGGCAAACATATGACGGAAATCATATTTAAAAAATAAATGCCATGAAATTATCTACCAGATCATAATAAAAAAAGTTTCATTCCAATAATATTTCTGTCTTGTATTATCATCTATAGTTCTCAAGCTCTTAGAAAAACACCCGTTAGAATGATCTTTACTATCCGTTTAGATACTTTACTTGTTCTCCAAAGAGTATTTTATGAGACAGGGAATCAGCAAATTTAATTTATTTTTAGCTACAAACATTTTAGAAACAAAAAATTATTTGAAAAAAAATTAGAAAAATAGAAGAATTAATTTTTGTCTTGGGTATGTATTTCTTCTTTCTATAAATCCATCAGTTACGGTGGAAAACCGTCTGTGTTAGGCTAAGAGAAATTTTATTATCAATAATATGTAAGGATGAAATGAAGAACTGTAAACACCTTACTCGCAAACAATAAACATTTTGTATAACTTTAATCGCTTTTTTTAAAATTAAATAAGTTGCACCAACGTTTAGCTTGTGTATGGAATTACTCAGAGTACGTTTCGCCTGTTTTTTTCCCAAAGAGCATGCAAAATATGTTACTAAATTTAATTTTGCCTTAATTTTAAACATATTTTCAAAGTACAGAGTTAGTACACATTCTGGAAAAAGCATCTGTCTTATTTATATTTTGAGCTTTAGCCAAATATTTGATATTTGCTCAAAATGTGTTAATGAAAGTGTAAATGTTTTTTTAAACGGAAATACTCTGCTTTGAATGATTAACAATGCCAATATTCAGAAAGATAAATAATACTTTATTTTTAAATTATGAGTGCGGGTCAATAACTAGTGAGCCTAGAAATGTAAAATACAAACCTTTTGGCATAAAATTATTTTATTTTCCAATGTATTTTTCTTGTAATCAATTTACATTATGCCCACCGATATCCTCTCAAGTCTTCTGATTCCTTTAGAAAAGTAAGATCTATGAAACTTTTCGAAGTATGCGTTAGTGATGCGAACTAAATCGCTTGCCAACGAGCAAAATGTTTAGACCGAATTTTTTCCATTAAAGAAAGCATTCCTTTATCCTTAAATCGGGGTCTTTTGCGGTTGTTACACTGCTTTAGCAGCACGGATTTTTAATTGGTTAATGCCATAGAAACAACATGAATGTAATAATGTAACGTATATTGAATAAAATCATAAAAAGAAAACTTCACATAACGCGTCAATATTCAGCAACAATATAGTAAATAATAATAACAGTAATAAAATATATGGTATTTCAAATGATATACATATACCATACCTTATTAATCAATATTAGAGTAGAATTTATATATATATATATATATATATATATATATATATATATATATATTCTTTAACCAAGCTCACTTGATATGACTGTTGTATATGAAATTACATTGATTAAACAACTAGACCAAGAACCAATGCAATATTCGATGAAACGGAATCGAAATTACACACACGCAAATAAGTAAATATACAAACTATACAGGTTCGTTGAAAAATGAAATAACGCGGTGTAATAATAATAAAAAATAAAAGTGATCCATATCCTATTAGCTCTTCGATTCTACACACCCTGTCCACCTTTAAGGCAATCTATGGATGCTATTCTAAAAAAACTGTCTGTGCTTTGAGCAAAACTATTCATAGAGCAATTTTCTAACTTCTTCGAAATTGACGAAGTGCTGCTCTGCAAGCGCGTGTCCCATTGAGGCGAAAAGTTGATAGTCGGACTAGGCAAAGTCTGGAGAGTACGGCCGGTGTGATATTAGGTCCAATTTAAGTGCTTTTAATGTTTGCTTGACCGGTTTTGCTGTATGAGACGACGCATTATTATGCTGTAAAATCTCTTTGCCGTGTCTTGGGGTCCATTCTGGTCCAATCTATGATCCAAATTGATAACTTATTGTCGCTAGCTTAGTCCGTAATACACCATGCCACTCTGGTTCCACCAAACATAGAGCATTGCCTTGTCAGCAAAACGATTTGGCCTTGGAGTTGATGGGCCGGTTTTGCCAGGCAATAATCATGATTTTTTGCCCCTAAGGTTTCGAAATAAATCCATTTTTCATCACCTATCACTATTCGATGCAGAAATGATGTCCGATCATACCTTTGGAGCAGCATTTCGTAGACGATTTTTCGATTTTTCGTTCAGAACGTTCCTTTTCTTGCACATGGAAATCACCACTTTTGAATTATCGAAACCACGTCGCACATGCTTTTATGGTTGGAGCATGCTCACCGTAAATTTCTACCAGCAAACGATGACTTTCAGTGACTTTTTTCATTTGATTAAAAAGAAAAGTAATCCTTGCCGCAAATGAACTTTTTCAGGCACGAAACTCGACATTTGCAAAGAAGTATAAATCTATGACGGTGTTACTTTCGTAAAATATAGCATGTATGATTTTGAAGCTTGATGTGAGTAGAATTAAATGACATATATCCTAAATCATAACTTAGGCCTAACGACATCTGTTAGAAAAACCGGTAATGACTTTCCGTATACTTATATATAAGTATAGGTATATATATCTCAGTATAAATATTATTTCTTAATATATTCTCATCTCTGGCGTAATAACTACATAACATATAATATATGATATATAATAATAAAGATGTAAATACTAGATCAATAAGGTTGATATATAACCCCTTTCCACAATTAATTATTTGTAAATTCTGTATACGCATTTCGACAACCAAGTTGTCATCATCAGCAGATAATTTCAAAGTGTCGCACCAGTGCACATCTTGGTTTTCAACGGTGCGGATCGCGTACGGAGTTTGTTTTTTCGTACAATTTTTTCGCCGTGTTTTACCAGGTGCGACACTTTGAAATTATCTGCTGATGATGACAACTTGGTTGTCGAAATGCGTATACAGAATTTACAAATAGTTAATTGTGGAAAGGGGTTATATATCAACCTTATTGATCAAGTCAATCAACCACAGGCTCCATCAAATTCAACTATGTAAATACTATTTGAAATCTTATAACAGTTGAAACACTTACATAAGTTAACGTATTTTTCATTAAGTTCAGATATGTTTTGAAACTTATTTTGATTTAGAATCTTAGATAGCAAAGTAACTTGTGATAAATATAATAATATTCACATTTAAAGTGCATATGCAAATAAACTCGCAAATGCATCTAGAGATTATCCATATGGTACTATTTAAAAACGAAAAAAAGGGGTTGATAAATTACTATAAAATGCATGTAATCATGTTAAATAATTTATTAGTTGACAACAAGTATAAATGTAATTCAAACAAGCTGAAGGAGTTATGGTAAAAAGCTTATATGAGATCAAATTATATGAAATATAATTAATTGATTGTATATAAACGAATTATTATAAGAGAATAAGAATATATTAACGATTTTTTGGAAAATAGTTGATAATTGTTTACAAAAATTTAGAATTATGTAAAATCATTATAAAGATTTCAAAAAATTCCAAAATTTGGAAATATTAAAGAAATACTAATTCAATAACAATGGCATTTTTTAATTTTCAAGGTATATATAAAATAATTTTATGATGTAAAATTTATCTAATACTTACTAATTTAATAACGTAGAATATGAATATGCATTTTATTTTCAAAATTGAAGCTAAATTTATTTCGAAACAGTTGAATTAACATAAATATGTATTTGCATGCATTTGTTATTTATTAGTCCATTAATTTAGTTGGTTAGTTTGAATTTAGTATATAAAGAACTTTCTAAAACGGAACGTCTATAAAAATTCTTATTAAATCTCATAATTGAAGGTTATGATTGAAAATCATCTAATATTTACATAAAACAGTGTTATAATCGTAAATATGGCAATTTAATATATATTCATAATAATAATGATATGTTATAACATATATTAGCATGTATATATACATTAAAGTAATACGTGGTGAAAATATGTACTAAAGAAATATACGAGGATAGTTTGGCAAATAGTGAGAATGACACACAACTAGCGCTCTAATTGGTAAGCTGTAACTGCACTGTAGCTGCACTGTAATTTAGGTTGCCTATTTATATGTTTACATTCCGATATTTGGATAAATCGGTTGATTAGTTTATTTTTGACAGCTGATTGAAAAAGAAGAAACATGTCGTTGTGTTAAAACGGAAAAAGCAGAGTGTCGGGCAGTGATAAAATACTTCGTAATTAAGGGTATGAAAGCTACCGAAATAAAAGATGAGTTACGGGAAACATTAGGTGAATCTGCTCCATCATCCGCTACAATAAGTAGATGGGTAAATGAATTTAAACGTGGTAGAACAAGCTGTGTTGATGAAGCGCGCTTTGGAGCACACAAAATCGTGACTTCTAAGGAAATGATTATAAAAATCCATAATATTATTAAGCAAGATCGACGACTCAAAGTGAGAGAGATAGCAGACATTGTATACATTTCAACAGAACGCGTTTCAACCAAAGAATTGGGCCTTTCCAAGCTTTCGGCAAGATGGGTGCCGCGATTGCTTACGACTGATCAAAAGTTCACTCGTTTGCGCGTTTCCAATGAGTATTTGGACCTTTATAAGCGGAATCCGATTGATTTTTGTAGGCGATTTGTTACTTGCGATGAAAGTTGGATACACTACAGTACATCCGAAACTAAATAGTCGAAACAATGGTTAGAACGTAGTTCTGCACCCCCAAAGAAAGCGAAAACCACTTTATCGGCGAACAAGGTGATGGATCAATTTTTTGGGATTCAAAGTGCATTTTGCTGATTGATTACCTTCAGAAAGGTGCCACAATAAAGGGACAATATTATGCAGAACTTCTACAAAAATTAAATGTTGAGATTCGTGCTAAACGGCCAGGAATGGCAAAGAAAAAGATTTTGTTTCACCAAGACAACGCTCCCTCGCATACCAGCACAGTTGCGATGTCCAAAATCCACAAGTTGCATTTCCAGTTAGCACCGCATGCGCCTTATTCGCCGGATCTGGCCCCTTCCGACTTACACCTTTTTCCAAAATTGAAAACGGCACTAGGTGGAAAGAAATTTTCATCTAACAACGAGCTTATCATGTTCGTAAATGAGTATTTTGCAAGCCTTCCGGAATCTCATTTTAGAGATGGCGTAAGGGCATTGGAGCACCGTTGGAATAAATGTATTGCTCTTTTAGGAGAATATATTGAAAAATAAAAATTATTTCGTATTTAAAAAATTCGTTTTTTTTTTCCATTCTCACTACTTGTCAAACTACCCTCGTATACTATGAAAAATGTATATATTAAAAGCTATAAATTTGAATTATGAAGAAAGACGCCTATATGTTATAATATATAAAGAATAATTATAATTGGAAATATGTTTATGAAGAAACATATATATGTGAAGTTAGGCCAGCAAGTGTGTATTAAGAATTTATGCATGAAATATACGAAGATGGTAAGGACATATAAGAAAATGAACGAAGTTGTAATGGAGTTTAAATAAGGGATTTTTTTAGATAAGTATTCTCACATTAACTGAGAGAAAATAGAAAAACGTATGTTGTTTTGAGTTAAATTAAATAATTAAAGTATTTAAAAGATTCATTTTTATGTGTATACTATGTCAGTATAATTAAAGTTATTTTTTGGGAATATCTATTTTTTATCTCTGTTAAATCCTTGTTAAATTTTATTTTATATAGAAAAGCAACTTGGTGCAAAAGAATCTGTGGTTACGGAAAGTAACATCCAATTTGTGCATGAATTTACCAGAAATGCGTCGAAATCCTCATTGGGCTACGTGAAAATGGAATAAATATTTCCAAAGATTCAATTCATCGCATTTTGATACAGCATTTGGGATTAGGAAAGATTTGTGCAAGGTTTGTACCACACAAGTTAACTGAATTCAACATTATACAGACTTGTATAAACCCATAGAAGGACGAAAACGTCAGGTATTCTATTGTAACTGGCCTCTAGGCGTGGTGTTTTCAATATGATCCAGGGACCAAGCGTCAAAGCTCTGTATGGTAGCATTCGAACGAATAAAGACCGAAAAAAGTCGTTTGGAGAAGTCAAAGTGAAGACAATGTTGACTTGTTTTTATGATTCGGAAGGCATAGTGCACAAAATGTTTTAACCAACTAGTCAATCAGTCAATGCTGTATATTATCTTGGTGTTATAAAGCGTCTTTCGGCGCGAATTAGTTGTGTGCGCCCTCAATATCGTCAAAATGGTAGCTGACGTTTGTTACATGATAACGTACCATTTCATCACTCGCCGCTTATCACTAATTTTCTAACTACAAATGGTATTTTAACCATCAAGCATATTCCGTATTCAGCGGATTTGGCCTGGAGGACATCTCTAAAGATGAACTTAAAAATTTATTCGACTTGTTAATTGACCGCGCGAAACGTTACTTTGAAGCCAAAGGCGACTACTTTGAATAAAATAAATGAATTTTACCAAAACAGTAAGCTATTGTTTTTACTTTAAAAAAGTTCGATTGTTGGGACAGACTGTGTATGTCCTTTGAATAAGTATTCTTGAGAATATATATAATATTTTTATCTGAAAAGAAATAAAATCATATTAATATTTTATGATAATATAGTAAATAAAAATTCATCAATGTAATGGATATGGAGATTAAGTATAAGAATCCAGAAGATTAAAAAGATCTCGGGAAAGAAAAGACGGAAAGGAACAATTAGAACAACAAGTAACACAACTTGAATTAAATATAGGAAATGTAGTTTATAATAAAAAAATAGGGAAGAACAAGAAGGATAGAGACAAAAAGATAGAGGAAAACAAAAATTAGTTAAACAAAAGGAAAAAGGAGGAAAAAAACAGGAAAAAGAAGAACAAGAATGTGCAAGACAATCGAGAGACCAAGAAAACAAGAATTTAGAAAAAACAGGAAAAAAAGGTACAAAGATTATGGAAAGAGAAACAAAACCAAAAATTTTAATGTTTATTAAAGAAATTTCAACAATTAGAAGAAAAATTCCAAGGATAACCAATGTGTATGACTCAAAATATTCAAAGCAAAAAGTAAAAACAGATGTGATAGAAACTAAAATAAAGAAAGTGAAACGAAATATGAAAATAATTAATGAAGAGATATAACGAAACAAAATAAAATATAAGTAATAATAAGGGACAATTGATAACAAATTTGTAAATTTTTATATATTGTACTTATAGGAATTAGAACGGGAAGGAATAATTGTTATTATTAAATGGTCTCAGAACTACAACTTGTGTCCTATGAGGCTGCCATGGGATGAGCTAGAAACAAGTGCAAAAATCATCTCGAACATTCATAAAAATACTATGGACCCAACTACAGAATGCATGATAGAAAATGGAACAGAAAAGACAACGCCGGGACTGTGCCAGGCAATAATAATAAGTAAAAGTTGACGACTCAAAAATTTAAGAAAATTGGAAAGGATATTTGTTAAAATTTAAAGTGTTTTGTATAATATTTTTGTATAATAATAAAATTTTTATTTTGCAGTACGTATTATACTTATTTTCTAATGATTTTCTATATAAGCAAGCACTTATAGATAGCAGTGTATATACACATAGACGTACTCTGAATTCTGTGACAATTCACCTCAAAACACGCAGTACTAACTAGTCTTTCAGATATAATTCACCTAAAAATACGCAGTACTAACAAGTCTTTAATATCTTTAATTCATAGATAATATAAAAAATTCGTCCAGTTGATAAAAGCCCCATACACGTTAAAAAGCAATTTAAGGCATAATTTAAATTTATTTTTAGATAGTCTCTTCAAGTTGTTCACTTGTGTTATATTTTGATAAGTGCGACTTAATATATATTAGACCTTGCCATATCAAGCAATATGTACCAGGAGTTCCTGGTATTGTTACCGTGACAACTTGAATTACTTGTAAATTTGACCTTATTCTCCTTATATGCTATATGTAGAGGTTGTATATCGCTGGGATCCCCATTTGTATAAAATAATCCCTACATAATTCCATGCATGACAAACCCGTTCACTAAATGAATGCCTTTTTTTATAGTAAAAATATTGCCTTTACGCCAGCGTCACAAATTAAGAGATCATAGTTTAAGTGAAAGTGAAAGAAAGCATAATAAAGCATTTTCAATGTATCGATACTAACATGTCTTTTAATATTTATAAAAACATATATCGCTCCGTTTTAGATATTATACTGGTTATATGTGGTTCTCAGGTTAGAGATAAATAAATTGTTAAGAAGCAACGCATAGCTCAACACCGCAAAAAATTCCATGGCCTCTACCACCATACTACATTATCTTTTTGTTAAAATAATTTAGTTTTCATAGTTTGGCTTCAATTATCTGAAAACCATGAACATAACTCAGAACTGTCAATTTTGAAGAAGTACCTTCTGCATGGAGTCCATAGTAATCGCATTTGTGTCATTACACAGACCTACTCGAATAATGGTATCGTTAATGTAAATAAACTGACCATTTTTGTGCTTGTGGCGTATTTCGGTGTATTATGTACCAGAAGAAGAAGAAAATCTTAGCATGAGCTGAAAACGTAAAGTGCTTTGTTCCTACCTTGTAAAGAAACAGCTTGCTCTTTAACATTTCATGATTGATAAAGTCCTTTGACAATTTCCATGCAATGTTTGCGTTAATTTATCATTTATTATTATATCGACAAGGGAAATAGCTCTAGATTTATTATTAAATACCCGCGTTAATTTTAACATAATAAATTGTTTACTGTTAGGAAACCAAATAATAGAGATTCTAAATTTTTTTAAAAACCTTTGCGAAATCGACAATTACTTAGGGAAAAACATTCACATTTTTTATACAAAGGGTACTAGGAAAGTTTCGCAATATGACGCAACAACGAATCGTAGGAAGCTGCTTGTTACTGCATGTTGAGACATGTTTATACGTGCATAGTAGTCGCCGCGCCATGTCGATTAGCTCAGATATTCATTAGCAGTGAGAGTGTAAAGCGCTTGCGATGGCATCGTGGTCACCAAATGAGATAAGGCCAGTTTTGCGTCATAATTTCGTCCGTGGTTTAAACATAGACCAGTGCTTCGAAGAAATGTCCTTTGCACTAGGTGATGTTGGTCCACATCGCACAACGATATTTAGGTGGTATAAAGAATTCCAAAGGAGAAATTTAACTGTGGAAGATGCTGAGAGGCCGGGAAAGCCACGAACGTCAGTTACGGAGGAAAACGTTACTACTGTGGGGAAAATGCTTGGCGACGACAGGCGAAGTTTGAGTCTTTAATGGTGAGGACGCACCCGTAGTTGTCAAAAAATCCCGATCTGTAAAGAAAAAAGTGATAGCTGTATTTTTCAAATCGAGTGGAATTGCGAATGGCGTCGTTTTGGACATACAAAAGATAGTCACAGCTAAGTGGTATACTGAACAGTGCCTGCCTAAAATCATTGGATCTGTGAAGAATCTACGGCCAAAGTCGAGAATGGACACCTGGTTCCTCCATCACGATAATGCTCCAGCTCACCGCGCTAAAGCCTGCAACGAATATTTGACCACGACAGGATTGAAACTTCTCGAGCACTCTCCATGCAGTCCAGATCTTCCGCCCTGCGATTTTACACTGTACCAGCATGCGAAAATAAAGCTAAAAGGAAGGCGGTTTTCCAGTAATGAGGACCTTCTGCGGGCTTGGGACAGCGAGTGTGCTTTACTCCCTATTGAAACTTGCCAAAACTGGTTTAAAGATTGATTTCGAAGGATGGAGAGGTGTATTGAGTATAGAGGAAATTACTTTGAAAAAATTAAATAAACAAAGCTGTATTGCAAAACTTTCCTAGTGCCCTTTGTACATTGGCATGATCTTTGGAAGTTTATAAAATCTGGACACATTCTCACCTCGATAAAACCGTTGAAAGTATTTGTACGCGGATAACGAATGTTCTCTGCGATATATTTTATTACTGTGATTGAGATATTATCAGAACCAACAGAATTAGTGTTATTAATGTCTTCTAGAGTAACGGCACGAATAAGTAAAGATTTCGAAGAGTTATTCAAAAGTGCTCTTTTAGTATTGAAACCACTATTGAAAATATTTAAATTTGTATTTGAACATTTTCTGCGACTGCGAATATTGCGCATACCATGCAGTTGAATTACAAGGGATGCATAGTATTCGTTTGTTACCGACTTACCTTGTTAAAGGTAGTCGACAAGAAGAATCTCACAATCTTACTACGCCCTATCCTCATTGTCTTCTTCGCAGCAGTGGTACCAACCTCTGTCCATTGTGTCTATTCCTGCTTCACTTCAGGTGTATAATGGTGTATCCAAGTCTAATCTGCGATTGTTATTATTATTAAAGTCTTTCAAATCGTGTTTTAACTTCGTTAAATCGAGAGTCTGAATGCATTGTTGTTTGTGTTTATGGCCCACAGTAAATAAATGCAGTACCTTTACACACATATTTTTTCATGTTTAGTTCACTATCCAAAATCGAAACTACTGAACTATGTGGAAAATGTAGAGCTTCTACTGCTTTTATTCAACGGTCATCTAGCACGATATGATGAACTTTTTTACACATTTTTGGGACACACACGTCTTTCGAATGTTCACAGTATTCTTCGTCAATTATACTGGCACTGAATTATTCTATCTTGTCGATAATGCAAATGACTTCTAATAGTCATTAAACTGACATCAATTTGTTTTTTAGCCAAGTCTTGTTGGTCCTGATGTAATGTGTATTGTGGTTTTCTTCAGTATTGCCTTATCTTACTTCTACTTTGTTACTCTTACTTTGCAGAGACCTGGAAGAGCATCATTTTTTTGTTGCTTTTTAGCAATCTACCCATATTTGCATGAATCCCTCTGATTTATATAGGTACCTCGCTGTTGCAAATACAGACATTTTTGGTCCTTTGGGATGAGCACAAAGGGACACTGTTTCATATGTAAATATAGAGCACTCATTATTGCATTAATGTAACTTTACTCACTTGTGAAACAGAACAATTCTGGGAACTGTACAGTATATTAGGCAAAAATGTATCTCATCCCTCAATACCATTGAATATTTTAACCTTGACTTTCGTAGGCAACAGACCTTCTCCTCTTATTATGAAAACTGTATGTTATAATATTAGGTATGTTTTTCCAAATGAAATCTGTGGCAGTTTTTAATGACATTGTGCATTTAAGTTAATGTTTGAACTTTGGTGAATGATAGCAGCACGAGCTCGAATCTATATACATATATATATATATATATATATATATATATATTTATGTGAGTTGAGTGAAAACTTTCGCTAAGATGAGTAATTTTATTTTGCCAATAGGTTAGGGACCTACTACAGGGAAAAATAGAGTAAAATAATTTTTCAACTTAAGTTGATATTTTAAAGTAACTCAATATATGTATGTTTTCAAATCAAAATGGGAATATTTTTGCGAAAAAGTATACATATTTACACAATGTTATTTAAAAACTAATCTAGGCTTTTTTTGTCAAGTCTTGTAAACTCAACTTTTATAAGGAATTTAAAAGACATTTAATAAAAGCTCGAAACTATACATTTGGTGCTTTTTTAAAATTTAAGTGCAATATAATGTAGCATTCTTTAAACAAAAAGTTTGTAGGTTATTGTTACCTATTTTCAGGGAGACCTTACAATCGAAGAGTCTCAACAAGGACAAGTTTCTTTAATTTTAAGAGCTAGTCAGGAAAGCAATTATATAGAAACTCCAATCGATTATGATGATACTGAAGAGGAAGTTGACGAGGAAGTTGATGAGGAAGGGGATCCAACTACTATTCTTCCAATTGTGACTGAACCTGTAAGTTTAAATTAAATAATTTTATACTAACTACGAGCGCTTAATTATACTTCATTTATTCATGGAAGCACGACTTGAAGGTAACAACAGTAAGAATATTGAAAAAAAACGTTAATAAGACGTATAAATAGCCTTTAATAAGAAACTATTTAGTACTTTATGTATTTGTTTATATGAAGATTAGGATTAATGCTACCGAAACTTTATTTTATTAATTTTCAACGATATAAAGCTCCCTGTAATAGCTCAATAACGTTGTACTCCGGGTATTCTTGGAAATATTGCTCCTGTGCTCACTTGAAAATTCTGCTCTTGTTCCTAGATTATATGGCGGTATACTTACACAATAACCTAAGTAATTTTCTGGGGTAGGCCATAATAAACGAAACGATCTTCTTGTGCCAAAAATTAGGAATTTCATACAGTCTTGTTTTGCATATCAGACGCATAGATTCTTCCCTATTACCAGCTGATGCATGTCTAGCAGTGGTTGATGACATCACAAATTTAGCATTTCCATCAACTAGAGTAGGTAGTATCGCAGTACCTAGCACAACAGCTATAGACACGAATAGTTTGCCAGTGTGGAGGCGATGTTTAGGTTCATTCGTACACGGTGCATTTTGGGACGATTTCAATAGAAATATTGTCTTTGGAGATACCTCGTCAATAACAGAGGAACTAAATGCTCTCTTAAATTCTAGTAGAAATGGAACTTCGCTTAATGAGGAGCTTCGTGAAATCATTGAAGATATTGAAGAAGTAATACCCTTGGATGTTCATTTAATTGCTGAAATAACAACGCAAATTGTTTCCTCTGGCGATTTGATCGATTGTATGGAGTTTATTGAAAACATCAATGGCATATCAGACTTTTCCGTCTTTTCCATTTTTAATCTTAAAAATAAATAATAATACCTACAGATGTGTATAATACCTACAGATGTGTGGAACAATAGTAGAACGTTTAGCAAAAGATATAACTAAATGCTAGAATATTTATATTTACTAGAATTGCATACAAAAGGCTTTACTCAACCAGATAGGGCGTAGTTGCATATTTTTGTAGAGGATGGAATTCGTAGTAACTCTCGTTAATATATTTTCCATAATTGTGTTTTATTTGTCTTCTGATTCTTTTTGATTTATTCAAAACTATATATACAGTGCGTTTTGAATAGTACTTGTGTTAATTTACTACTTTCATATTTCATGAATATTTTTATTCGTTAGCAAAAATTTTCTGTTATATATCAGCATTACCGAGGTCGCGACATCGGAGAAATAGAACGTACTATTGGTTTTGCAACAGTATGTTACACAATGAATAATTTTGAAAAGAATGGCTGTATACGAGGTATGATTATTAAATAACGAGACTGACGCTGGTACAGAAGAAGTGTGCATGCGCCAACGCCAACGAATGACAACTATTTATCGTGAAGCCTTCTGTTTCGAATACAGTGCTTCTCGCCTCTATAAACAAATCAGTATAGCCGTAGCCTTCGTTCGCATTAGAGTTGTTCTTTTGTTTCTTCAGAAAAATGTTAAGTGTAGCAATAGAGCAATGAATTGTTGTGAAATTTTACATGAAACTTGGAAAAACCGCTACTGAAACTTATAATTTATTGAAAGAAATGTATGGCAATAAATGTTTATCGTGTGCACTTGTTTTTGAGTAGTTTAAGCGTTTTCAAGATTCAAAGCAATGATGATTGTTTTTTTCGACATTCATGGGATTGTGTACCTCCACTGGGTTCCTGAAGATCAAACTATTAATCAATCTACCTTCACGTTCTTGCTCAACTCCGTGAAAGAATAAAGAAAAAACGAACCGAATTGTGGAAGGACAAGTCATGGGTTCTCCACCAAGACAATGCACCGGCTCATTCCGCATTGTCAGTCAAGAGGTTTCTAGCAAGTCTAGCATCTCAGTGTTAGACCATCCGGCTTATTCGCCGGATCTTGCGCCGTGCGACGTCTGTCTGTTTTCTGAATTAAAGGGAACAAAATTTGAGTGCGCTGAAGCTGTGAAAGCGAAAGCGGCACGCGTCCTGAAGGGGCTGACAGAAGAAGAATTCCAGCACTGTTTCGATCAATGGAAGATTTGTATGGAGCGTTGTAGGGATAGAGGTTGGGTGTATATTGAAGGTGATAATAAGTAAATATGTATGAAATCAAAATAAAATGTTTCATAGTCTCGTTATTTAATAGCCGCACCTCGTATATCCGCTTAAACACAGACAAGACGGGACGACTCGAAACGAAGAACTCGATATTTTAATCTGTGTTACCATAGAAGAAAAACCACAATTATTTTGTCTCAAAAACGCAGAAGACTTTAATGTCACAGATACGACAGTTTATAGTGTTTTAAAGAAACAGAAGTATTAATCAAAAATTGAGAAAGTCGGACGAAAATAAAATTTTAGCGACAAAGTTGTGGAAGAATATAGTAATGTTATTAATTTTATTAAAAACATTTTATTTACCGACAAAACTGCGCTTCCTTTAGATAATTGTAAAAATAAACGTCTTGTTTACACGGGCGAACTCTTATGTTAGACATAATTGGTCCATTTTCTATAGTAGGAACGATATCTAAGACGCTCAAATATGATTTGGATCCAGCAAAACTGTTGTAGTTTTGTGAGCAGGACTGCCCACAATGTTGTAACTGTTAGAGAATATTTACTTACTGTCTTTGGCAATAGTTTATTAACTAACTGAAGTACTGGCTCCTGAATTCGTCTGCTCTATCCCCAAATGATTTTTTCTCTATTTTAATAACACGTCTAATAATGTAGAAGAACTGCGAATAAAGATTAGCAATTGTATGGGAAACATTCAAAAAGAAACAATTACAACTGTTCAAAGAAGCTTTTACGATAGATCATGTATTTCTATCAGGAGATCGTTTTGAACACTTAATGATACAGAAGTTTAAAATTCCGTTTTGCTTTAATTTTTCTTGGAGCAAAAATACTTAAGTTTTATAAGTGTTTACTTTTCCATTTTAATTTTTTCAAAAGAGATTACTTTTGAACATTTATATTTATTTATTTTTAAAAATTATTTTATTTTTTATTGGTAGTTACTTTCTTTAATTTTGTAAGTTACGTGTCTCCAAATAATTTCATCATCAATGTTTATTATTAAAAACTTGTTCTATGTTTTAAAGACATATTACTAATTTATTTGACTTTAGAAGACATAGAAATATTCAAAGTAGGCAAATATTTATTATTTGCTGCTAGGAACTGCGTAAATAAGTACGAGGGAGCGTTTTTATATTCGCGGAATGAGGGGTTGTAGAGGGGTGAGTAGGCGCATTGGGGGCGTGGCCTGTGCAGCGACTCATGATTAGTATAAATACGAAGTTGCATTGTTATTAGACAGTTAGTCTTTGAGCTATCGTCAACCAAGTAACATAATCAGGAGTGAAAAGTGAAATATGGAAAAAATCGAATATCGTGCCGTTATAAAGTTCCTTACCAGGCAAGGAAAATCAGTCGCGACCAAAATGAATGAGATGTCATTGGTTTATGGCGACTCTTGTCCAGGAAAAACCATGGTGTACAAGTGGCATAGTTTATTTAAACAAGGAAGGGAATCCCTTGAAGACGACCCGAGGCCGGGCAGGAGCATTGAGGTGACCACGCCAGCACTTATCCAAAAAGTTGAACAAATTGTACTCGAAGATGCTCGACTAAAGAAGAAACAACTCGCAGAAATGGTTGGAGTATCCGATACAACAACTTTTAAAATCCTACACGATCATCTCGGCATGTCTAAGGTAAACGCAAGATGGGTGCCGAGAATGCTCACGCCGCCGCAAAAACAACAGCGCGTAGAGTGTTCGCGTGCATTTTTCGACCTCTGTAATGAAGACAAGGATGGTGTATTGAGTGGAATTGTTACTGTAGACGAAACTTGGGTTCATCATTATGAACCTGAGTCCAAACAAGACTCCATGCAGTGGCATAAAAAGGGCACAGCACCTCCCAAGAAATTTAAAGTGTCACAATCAGCTGGGAAACTCATGGCAACGGTATTTTGGGACTCGGAAGGAATATTGTTGATTGATTATAAAGATAAAGGTGTTTCTATAACCGGAGAATATTACTCTTCAATATTAGAGCGACTAAAAGAAGCCATTAAAGAGAAAAGACGGGGAAAATTGACAAAAGATGTTCTGCTTTTGCACGACAACGCGCCCGTCCACAAGAGCCGCGTTGCGTTAGCTGCCCTGCATAAGGTGGGCAGCGAAATTGTGAATCACTCACCCTACAGCCCAGACCTGGCCCCGAGTGATTATTACCTGTTTCCGAAAATGAAAAAAGAGCTGCGGAGTAAAAAATTTACTGCTGATGATGAAGTCAAGGAGGCAGTTTCGGCGTATTTTGCAGATAAAGAGAAATCATTTTTTTATGAGGGTATAAATAAATTAATTGAAAGATGTGAAAAATGTATCCGTCTTGCAGGTGAATATATTGAAAAAGAAAAATAATTTGGTTTTTTTATTTCCACCCCTTGTCCCCCATTCCGCGAATATAGAAACGCTCCCTCGTATATTATAAACACCCATATCAAGGTTCGAGCGTTCACTTCAACTAGACTCTCAATTAATACATCTACTAAGCAAACTGCTAATCATAAAAATGCTTTGAAATATATACATTATATCGTAAAATTGGAATGAACGAACTCCAAGATGAACAGACGTAAGAAGAACGCCGTTCTGATAGCTTGTTGTATGAGAAAGACACCATTTCATGTTCCAGTCACTGTGACAGTAGCAACCATGGATTGGTAAGCATATGGTTGCTGTGTAAATATGCAAAACAATATACTTCTTATCCATTGGCAAACAGTTACCAATAAGGGTTATTGTAGAAATATTAATAGTTGATATTGTACATAGACAAAAAACTTCCAAATTTCAAAATTAACTCATTTAAATGCGTGTGTAAGAAAAATATGCCTTAATTTTCATTTGTTTTAAAAATCATAAAGTTTTATTTAAATTAGAATTAACGAATCGTGTATTGGGAATTTAATAATTGAAGTATTTCATTATTTTCAGAACAATTATTGCCCTATTGGTTATGTTGAAGCTAGCAGATATCCTGGATGCGATGACAACCTCTGCTATAGTAGACAACAACTGGGTCTTCCCTATACTTGTAAATACTTCGATTACTTTCAATTAAGCCAAAATGCACGTGTATATGGCACATATTATTTGACACAACGGGATTCTTTGCATGGCTATTACGAATTCACGCAGCCCGGTTCACAGTTTAGAGATTTATTAACAGAAACGAGTAATCGGGAATGGAGATCATGTGCAGTTGCATCAGTAAATGACGACAATTCTCCCGAAAGTTGCATTTTAAATTATAATGTAGATTTAAGCGAATGTGATGATTTAAATGTTTACAGTTTATGTTTTTACGATGGTAGTACGTATAATTTTTGTAATAACTTCAGGGAAATATGTGGAACGAATTGTGATTGTGTAAAATATCAGAATAAATTCCTGTGTGAAAGCCAAGAACCTTGCAACAGTAATTGTGGCGATTGCATTGAAAGGTTTACTGCGTATCCAATGCCTAATATTATTTTAGTGAGACTAAATTCATTGATTCACGTAATTGTATATAACTACTTAAAAGTAGCGAAGAGAGATAATTTAGAACTGTACTGCTTTTCAGAAAATTCACATTCAACATTTGCACAGATTTGGCAAAAGCATGAATTAACAGAATTATTACCAAATGGAGATATTAAGATATATGTATTAGATTTTCAACAGCCTGGTTTGTATTGGTGTGAGTATTTTACATATCCCAATATGGAACTTGTAAAGACGGGTGACTTTGTCTTTCAGCACGACGACTTCCATTCATACATTCTAAACATAACCGTTATCTTAAATAGTGATTATACCTTCATACCATATAACATTGTTACATCTTGTAGAGAGACTTTGTTCAGTGTATTTAACGAATATGCAATTGAAAACCTAATAGAAGGTATTGCAATTGTAGCTATATATCCTCTACATAGTAATAATCTTGTTGATTTGACATATCGAATAAAGATAAATTCGAAAGAAAATTTTGAAAAAAATTTCTATTCAATTCGGGATATATTGTTGTATGGTTTAACCGATAATACAAGTTCCATTATAGATTTTTCCCTAATGCCAGCTAATGCATGTCTAGCAGTGGTTGATGATATCACAAATTTAGCATTTCCGTCAACTAGAGTAGGTAGTATCGCAGTACCTAGCACAACAGCTATAGATACGAATGGTTTGCCAGTGTGGAGGCGATGTTTAGGTTCTTTCGTACACGGTGCATTTTGGGACGATTTCAATAGAAATATTGTCTCTGGAGATACCTCGTCAATAACAGAGGAACTAAATGCTCTCTTAAATTCTAGTAGAAATGGAACTTCGCTTAATGAGGAGCTTCGTGAAATCATTGAAGATATTGAAGAAGTAATACCCTTGGATGTTCATTTAATTGCTGAAATAACAACGCAAATTGTTTCCTCTGGCGATTTGATCGATTGTATGGAGTTTACTATGAACATCAATGGAATTATGAGACTCTCTCGAGACGCGCTGTCCGTAGCGCAGTTAACATTAAATTCTACAGATACTATACTGTATAATTATGATCTGTGTCTTGGAGCATATGCTAATGGAATATCTATAGATTCCTCTGAGCATTATTATCCGACAATAATTGAAACAAATTTAGTTGCAGCTCAAATATCTAACATTGGAAAAAGTAATTTTAACGGTATGGCAGTTTATAAGGCTGGCAACAGTATCTCAGTACAGAGCTTAAGGGAAGCAACGTCTTTTCACCAAATTAATTCTACTAACTTGATATTCGCAACTTATTTGCCTTTGCATATGTTGAATACCCTAAGGGATAATTTTGATGATGAAAATGACATGCATCTCGTAACTGCCTTATATTTAGATGATGCATTATTCAATCAAGTAAATGATGAACTAGAGGCAACTTATGTTGTAAGCATGTTTATTCCTAATTTAGAAACCCTCATTTTCGACGAAACAATACCAGTGTATTTCGATGTAGAAGGAAATAATCTAACATGTGCCTATTGGCATTACGGAATAAATCGTCAGTCTGTTAGTATTTTCGGTAGTTGGAGACATCAATACGAATCTTTCAATGAATCGTCAAAGACATGTAACTTTAACCACATGACGCATTTCTCTTTATTAGTAAACGCACCTTTTAGCAAGTCATTGAACCTAATTAGTTATGTAGCATCTATTTCATCAATAGTAGGTACAACATTTATAGTATTAACTGCTTTGATTTTCACAAAATGGCGAGAGCAATCTGGAAGTATTGTTCTTGTTAATTATTCAATTACGGTATTGCTACAGCATGTATTATTATTGATTACCGAATTGGATTTTGATAGAGAAAGTTTCCTATGCATAGTGATTGGAATTACTACCCACTATATAATGTTGGTACAATTTTTTTGGATGCTAATTATTAGCTATGTTCAATATATAAAACTGGTAATAGTATATGGAAAGGTTAAAGGATTGTCCATAATTAAATTTTGCTTATTCTCTTGGTTAGTGCCGATTGTGCCTGTAGCTATAACAGTGTATTTTAGCATAGATGATTATAGTTGCTTCTTGACGGGCAATAGTTTTTATTTCGCTATAGTTTTGCCAATATCTGGAATTATAATAGTGAATTTTATAATATTTATTAGAATAGTGTATTCGCTCTTTTGCGCCAACATTAAAATACCCATAAAGCAAAATGAATACCAAAAAGTAAGTGTCCTAATTATTTTATTCTTTCTTATGGGATTCACCTGGGTATTTGGATTGATGGCCAACTTTTTCAGTTCTTTGACATTCTCTTATATATTTTGCATATTAACAGCATTCCACGGTTTAATTATTTGCTTTTACTTTGTTTTGTTACAAAAAAATACTAGAAGGATGTGGCTGGATAAAATATGTCGATGTTTCGGTAGAGATCATTATAAGAGAACTAGCTTCAGTAGTTCATCTAAATAATTTTAACATTATGTCCAATTATTTTTTTATACAGCATTGTCGGAATATAACTTTCGCATTTTTATTGACACAATGTTCAATTATTCTTTTAGTAATTACTTACATATTAGGAAGGCAATTAAATTTATAATACTTTAGAATGTAATAATATATTTTATTTTATGAATATAGAAATACTTAAAATTAACCTATGTGAAAATATGAATATGATGTAAAAATTAAGTTTATTAATAAAAATATATACATAAATACAACCACTATTATTTAAGAAGCCTTGACAGGGAAAACTGACTACCTGAATTACGTCACCATGGATTACAGACTGGAACCGCATCCTCTGTACGGTTGCTTGCGAAGTTTCGTTTTAGCTTATATGAAACTTCTTCAGAGCCACTCTTTTGATACTACTTTCGTTGTTGCATTGAAACTGGGTAAGTCTGTTGGGGGTGAGTTCATATAAGGGTGTTTGTCATGGGTCAATGAAGCGTTGATATTATGGTGGAGTTATTTGGAGATAAGGGATTATCAAGCATTGGGTAAACCATGATGACGGTTGGGTTACTCCCTACACAATACCTGGCAATTGTTTGTCATCGGTCGATGCAGCGTTGCGGTTACGATGGAGTTGTTTGAAAATAGGGGATTATCAAATGTTATGTAGGGAATAACCGTGACGATACTTGGACAATACTTAGCAATCTTTTATATCCAAACAATTCCATCGTAACCGCAATACTGAATTGATCCGTGACAAACAACACTCCTATATAAACCCACCTATATTAGGAAAGTTTTGCAATGTGACACAACAATGAATCGTAGGAAGCTGCTTGTTTCTGTATGTTGAGACATGTTCATACGTGCATAGTAGCCGCCGCGCCATGTCGATAGCCTCAGCTTTTTTTATTACCAGTGAGAGTGTAAAGTGCTTGCGATGGCATTGTGGTAACGAAATGAGATAAGGGCAGTTTTGCGTTATAATTTCGTGCGTGGTTTAAACATAGACTAGTGCTTCGAAGAAATGACTCCTGTACTAGGTGATGTTTGTCCACATCGCACAACGATATTCATGTGGTGTAGAGAATTCCAAAGGGGAAATTTAACTGTGGAGGATGCTGAGAGGTCGGGAAGGCCACTAACGTTAGCTACGGATGAAGACGTTACTACTGTAAGGAAAATGCTTGGCGAGGACAGGCGAGTGTCCTGCCAACAGATAGAGGGTAGTTTAGACCTAAATGCACCAGCAATTCATTTAATTCTGCATGATCATTTGCACGTGAAGAAACTTTGTTCTCTCTGGGCGCTGCATCGACTGACTGAAGAGTAGATGATACGACGTGTGACTTGGTTCCGGGAGATGCTAAAAATGTTTAATAAGGGACAATCACGATATGTGAACAACATCGTGACAGGTGACGAGACTTGGCTATATTTTTACGATGTGCCGACCAAAGCTCAAAACAGAGTTTGGGTCTTTGATGATGACGACATACCTATAGTTGTCGGAAAATCCCGATCTGTAAAGAAGAAAACGATAGCTGTATTTTTCAAATTGAGTAGAATTGTGGAACGCGTCGTTTTAGACACACAGAAGACAGTCACAGCTAAGTGATCTACTGAACAGTGCCTACCTAAAGTCATTGGATTTATGAAGAACCCGCGGCCAAAGTCAAGAATGGACACCTGGTTCCTCCATCACGATAATGCTTCAGCTCACCGCGCCAAAGCCTGCACCGAATATCTGACCACGACAGGATTGAAACTTCTCGAGCAGCCCGCCTACAATCTAGATCTTGCTCCCTGCGACTTTGCACTGTTCCCGCATGTGAAAATGAAGCTAAAAAGGAGGCAGTTCTCCAGTGATGAGGACCTTCTGCGAGCTTGGGACAACGAGTGTGCTTTACTCCCTAGTGAAAGCACAGGCTTCTTAGCAGAAATGGTTTAAAGATTGGTTTCGGAGGATTGAGAGGTATATTGAGTGTTGAAAAAATTAAATAAACAGAGCTATATTGCAAAACTTTCCTAGTACCCTTTATACTATATTGGATTTGTCCTATAAATCTCTTGTTCTTTTGGACAATAAAGAATATTATTATTATTATTATTATTATTAAACTGCGTATATGTTAGCATTATTAAACACTGTATTTTACTAAAATATATTTTCATTGGTTTAGTTTCCTCCGCATTGTAATCTATTGTTTGTATGCACTATACCATATTGCTTTTATTAGCGAATATGTACACAATTAATTGGAATTTATCACGAACAAATGACATCAAAATGTATTTATATGTAAATAGATATTTAGAGATAATTACCTATGTATGTAGTTTAGTTTTCATCAAACGATCTATATTAGTTAATTTCTAAATACAATGTGGTATATACAGTTCTTTTCAGCCACATTATTGTTTCTAATAAGTGTTAATTGTGTAAGTATCTTTGCACTTTCTCAATTGTTTTATAAACATTTGCAACTCCGTTGTTAATGAAAATTATTAAGTATTTAAACATAATACATTGTAATATAACGATAACATAATTTTGTCTTAATACATATAGTTGTCGGCTGAAATATTGTAGAAATGAATACAGTAACAAGGTTCTTAGGAAGGTCTCTTCCAAAACCACTTTCAACTCTTTACCTGATTAAAATTTCTTTCGGTTAAATTTTTTTGAGTTTGAAAGAAATCTAAGGGTATTGAACTGCTTTAGCCCTCATTTAATGAAAATTTATATTGATAATTAAAATTAATAAATACACATGTTTGTCAATTAATGCACATAACAATTATAGACACAATCTCTTCTTCAGATAAAGTAAGCGAAATTCTAACGTACATATAAAGTTATCATAGTTTAGAAAATATGTAAGAAAGTAGTATTAATATTAATAAGTTGAAACAGTGAGGGAAGTCAGTCATTTACCTCTGTTTGCCAATTCATTGTTATGAAATTTCAATAAATTTAATTTAGATACTTTTGTTTCCTACATATATTGTTTTATTTATACTCATAAGTTAACATAGATTATTAGCCAAAAAAAATCCGCTTATTTTATTTATGTATGAATTACTATGTTCTAATATACGTTTGCTAAAAGTTTTCCTGTTTGCCGACATAAAGACTTAGACATGTAATACATATTGATTAAAGATTCCGGACTTTCTGCTTCTATGGATAGGATTTTACTACTTATTGATTTAATAATCGAAAGCCCAACGTAAATAATTGGGCTTTCGATGTTTTTGTTTCGTTCTTTTTTTGGTAAACACTTGAAATGAATCTGGTACGTAGACTTCCGCGGTCATGGTCCATACTATCTTCTTCTGGACTTCTGAGCTGGAACCGCGTCACTGGTATAACTGCCGACATTTCGGCACTTGTATGGGACATCTGTCGCCCGGAAACTGAGTTTCAGTGCGCAGACAGTAGCAGTAGTTGAGCTCTGAAGATGTTCCATACGAGTGGCTTCGAAACGTCGGCAGTTATACGAGTGACGCGGTTCCAGTTCGGAAGCCCAGAAAAAGATAATTTGAAATTAATGTTTCATACAATATTTACTGTTTTGATATTGTTACCACTACTATTTGAGATCTTTTTTATTATATTAAATTCTTAAAAACTAAATTTACAATCAGAATTAGCAATAATATCCTGAGTTCAGTAACTAGCAGGAAACTTTGCTTTATTTGGAAGCTAGTAGATACAAGTAATGATAAATTATTTAAAACGTATTTTCTATTTGACATTCAATAATAAATATCATACGAGGGCTGTTCAGAAAGCTGCATAGTATAAGTAATAGGAGGAGAACTCTGCCATTGCTACGATTCCAGTTCTGTAAGGGAAATTGCCGTTATAACTTCAAAATATGTGTGCCGTAATAACAAAATCCCTATGAAGGTGAAGTGCGTGGTGTAATAAGATTTCTCTTGAGAAAAAAATTTTCTATAGTCGATATTTACTTATTTATTTATTATGTACGGTTTACGGCTCAAACATTATAAGTGAATGAGTGATACGTCAGTGAATCAACATTCATCATGAAGAGAGAAACGGTAGCTCTTCTGTTATCAACCAAAACTGTTTAAATGTGATTTCTGCCTGTTCGCCCACATGAAGAAGTGTATTTGGTCCCAGCACTTCGTTGATGATGGAGACCTTCAAAATACTACTACAGATTGACTACATTTTTAGGTGTCAGAATTTTACGAATGAATTTCAAAACTGGCAAAGCAATATGGCAAGTGCTTGACTTTTAATGTGAAAAAATGAATGAAATATATAGTTTTAAAATATACATAACAAAATATTTGTAAATGTACTGATTTTACTTTTATAGTCTAACGAAGGTTACTTTCCGAACAGCCCTTATAACTCGAATGTCCAGTTGGATTGAAATGAACGCATTGATAGCGATAAAATAATATCCAAATGCAGATAACTTCTACATATCAAATTCGATAGATAAAATGAAATATATAGGTTGGCTCGATATTTTAACTCTTTTTTGATTTCTTTAATGCATCGCTCCATTTTTTCAATCAGTCATTGATACTATAGATTTTGTTGACAAAATCAGATGCACCATTATGGCGTGACTGGTAAAATTGCATTCTAATTTATTTATGCAACGACAAATACACTAAAATTAGAAGCTCTTATAAAAAGAATCTTCTGTCAATATATTACCTATATTTTCTTAATCAACAAGTATTCTTAAAAATACTTTGTCAGCACAAACACACACATACACACACACACACACATACACACACTAATATTAAATCTGTAACTGCTTCACTATAAGAACAGTAGGCAAAATATACACCATGTATGTAACAAAACAACACGAATGACCTAATAAAAGTATATATTATTAAACCAAATTTTGTACAAGTGCTTACTGTGTTGAGAATAATAAATAGTAAAAATTCCATTAAAAAATTCTTACCCTTTGTAAACAAAATTTAATAGTGAGTTGCCGCTTCACGAAAACAAATATATTCTGCTATTCGCTAGGAAATGCTCTAATAACAGTCTATAGTTGTGAATTAGTTTAGCTCGAAGTTCGAAGACAACCAAATTATCGCGAACTAAGTGATTTTTGAAAGTGGTTGAATCGTTGGATTATATGAAGCGAGTATTGCATTTCAAATCTCTAGGCAGAGATAGGCCAGGAGAGGTTGGTTTCAAGAAGGTTATGGTCTACTTAGAGACACAACCAAACGGCAAGATAGAAGATTAAAACTACTTGCCCTTAGGGATCGGCAGAGTACCTTAAGCTCTTTGGGAAGTGCTTGACCTGATAGAGAAGGCACAGCGTATACATTTATTTGGGTTGATTTCCTATCGTTCAAGACTGTTTCTCGCTAATCAACATCATGTTCTTAGATTAAAATTGATACTCAGGCTATTTTCGTTTGTGAATTATTGTAGAGGAGATGTAGAGGGGTTGTAGAGAAGTCCAACGTCGCAGAGGAGAAATTCAGTTTTTGAGATTTTCCGTAGAACGTGAGACTGCACTTAGAATATTGGCGATTTGGGGTGGTATTAGCATAGAAAATCTAGGACTCTTTCAGGATTCCTTCGACGTCATTTAAATGTTTAAAGGAACATTTATGAAATACTAGCAGAGTTGGCAGCAAGGCGATATTATAAGTCGAAGAGTTGGTATGGTACATTTGTAATGAGCTTTCTCAGAAGTACATAAAACATCTCATTAAAAGTATGTCCGGGTGTATGTGTAGCAGCATGTATTCGTTTACTAAAGTCGCAACTGAGTATTAATTTTCTCTGTAAAGGATACGAAGTTTTTAATGAAAACTTAGTCATTTATTACTCTCAATACAATAAATATTGTTACAAAATTATATTATATAATTTTATTGAATGTTTTATTTGTTTTTGTGACATAGTACGTATTCGAAACGGAATTAGTATATCAAAATGTTTTCTGTGTTCGTGGATTATTAGGGTTTAATACATTTAACACAAAAAATTAGTTTAAAGGAACCTTTGGAAGTCACCACAAACAAATCTTAGCATCAAATGCAGATGAAGAATATACCACACATAGTCTACAAGAAATATCTACTGTTTGGCTTCCAGACGCATGTAATGGTACCGGTATTAAGCAAGCAAAAACTATAGTATCTTGTCAAGTAAGTATTAAGTTTATTATATAATGGCTACTTGTATGTTCTATTTATAATATCTAGAATGTACTCAAATTGGAAATCGAAATATATTGAAAAATTATTTTTGTGTAATATTCAAGTTCAAACACTTCAATTTTATCGTATTTTATAAGAATCATGATCAAAACTTAATTACGCTATGATTAATTTGACGCCTATAATATTTCTTTTAGAAAGATTCGATAACATTTTGTTATTTGGGGTCTATAAATGTCTTGAATGACTTTAATTGCCGTGTAATATTTATTTTATTTTTGGGACAATGAGTCTAGAAAAGTTATAAGAAAAATATAAAAAGAGAATTAGTAATGTTCTTCAATTAAAAAGAACGAAGTATCCCAGTGTATAAAAAGCTTTAAGGAGGGCTTTATAGAATGTGCGTAAGACATAAGTCTCCTACATAAATAAAGCTTGAAATAATAATAACTCGGTCAGTACCATATTTTTGTAGTGTGAGAGAAACCACGAAAAAAATCTATGTAACCTCGGTAGAGATAATTAATTGTGTGTCGCCTAATAATATTCAATAGTAACATTTTTGTACTTATATATTAAGAGGATCTTTAATTCGATTCGCTTATTTTGAGCTTTATAAAGTGTCTCGAAACAAAACAAGACTCCATCTCGTTTTAATACCGGCGGTATCTGCTTCTGAACTTCTTTCACCAAATGCATTGATTAATGCACTCTCTAATTATTCCCTCTTGAATACTATTAGACGTTGCCTATAGATCTCCGCTTACAGAGCTAATTCTTCTCTGCAGAAAATGACTAGTGCGCCCAGTATCCAACGCATCACATACACTTGGCGGAATACTCTGATACGAGGGAGCGTTTTTATATTCGCGGAATGGGGGACAAGGGGTGGAAATAAAAAACCAAATTATTTTTCTTTTTCAATATATTCACCTGCAAGACGGATACATTTTTCACATCTTTCAATTAATTTATTTATACCCTCATAAAAAAATGGTTTCTCTTTATCTGCAAAATACGCCGAAACTGCCTCCTTGACTTCATTATCGGCAGTAAATTTTTTGCCCCGCAGCTCTTTTTCCATTTTCGGAAACAGGTAATAATCACTCGGGGCCAGGTCTGGGCTGTAGGGTGGGTGATTCACAATTTCGAAGCCCACCTTATGCAGGGCAGCTAACGCAACGCGGCTATTGCGGACGGGCGCGTTGTCGTGCAAAAGCAGAACACCTTTTGTCAATTTTCCCCGTCTTTTCTCTTTAATGGCTTCTTTTAGTCGCTCTAATATTGAAGCGCAATATTCTCCGGTTATAGAAACACCTTTATCTTTATAATCAATCAACAATATTCCTTCCGAGTCCCAAAATACCGTTACCATGAGTTTCCCAGCTGATTGCGACACTTTAAATTTCTTGGGAGGTGCTGTGCTCTTTTTATGCCACTGCATGGAGTTTTGTTTGGACTCAGGTTCATAATGATGAACCCAAGTTTCGTCTCCAGTAACAATTCCACTCAATACACCATCCTTGTCTTCATTACAGAGGTCCAAAAATGCACGCGAACACTCTACGCGCTGTTGTTTTTGCGGCGGCGTGAGCATTCTCGGCACCCATCTTGCGCTGACCTTAGACATGCCGAGATGATCGTGTAGGATTTTAAAAGTTGTTGTATCGGATACTCCAACCATTTCTGCGAGTTGTTTCTTCTTTAGTCGAGCATCTTCGAGTACAATTTGTTCAACTTTTTGGATAAGTGCTGGCGTGGTCACCTCAATGCTCCTGCCCGGCCTCGGGTCATCTTCAAGGGATTCCCTTCCTTGTTTAAATAAACTATGCCACTTGTACACCATGGTTTTTCCTGGACAAGAGTCGCCGTAAACTAATGACATCTCATTCATTATGGTCGCGACTGATTTTCCTTGCCTGGTAAGGAACTTTATAATGGCACAATATTCGACTTTTTCCATATTTCATTTTTCACTCCTGATTATGTTACTTGGTTGACGATAGCTCAAAGACTAACAGTCTAATAACAATGAAACTTCGTATTTATACTAATCATGAGTCGCTGCACAGGCCACGCTCCCAATGCGCCTACTCACCCCTCTACAACCCGCTCATTCCGGGAATATAAAAACGCTCCCTCGTATGATCCAGATCATACTGTCTTCTAACTCTCCTCTCTTCTGCCTTATTAACTTAAATTCCCTGTCTATTTATCTAAATACAAATTTTATTACCCACTCTATACACAATAAGGTTATCCTATTGTCTGCACAACTTTCCGTTCACAGATGGAAAACGGCTTTATTATATGCACGCGGCTACGCTAGGTCATTACTTATTAGCACACCTCATAAACTGAGTCAATATATATAATAGATGCTATGAGTGTACATTAAAATAAACTAAAAATATACTAGGATTATATAAAATAAAAAATTAATAAGCTTTTTCGAAATTAGACCAACAATATACAAAACTGGGAAATACCCGTAACATAAAGAAAACGAATGTAAATGCATTCTGGCATTAAAATGCAGTTATAGCCTTTGTATAATTAAAATCTGTCTGGGAATAATACATTAAGGAAAAAATTATACAATATTTTTTTTAATTGCTGCACTTAGTACCCACGCATCAAACACTCTATTTGGTGTAAATGATCTGGTGTGATCCGAATCCTACCCTTCATACAACCCTCTTAATTGATTAGAATTCCCTGTCTATTTATATAAACACAGATTTTATTACACCCTAACGCACAAAGCGATTATCCTATTTTTCACATATCTTCGTTCCCACAGACTGACAATTGTTTTTATTATATGCATATGACTCACAATTGCATAAACCTGGTTCATTGTCTATAACTACACATCATAAACGGAGACGACGTACATAAAAGAGAAATATGTATTAAAATAAAATATAATGGATTATATAAAATGAAATTAAACAATCATTTCACTGTTTTGAAATTAAGCACACTATAGTATAATAATGGAAAAAACCTATAATACAAGAAAAACTAATATAGATGCATTTCAACATTACAATGTATTTATATTTTTGTATTAGAACCATTTTGGGACTTTAATAATGAATATATTAAGGAAAAATACATGAACATACCTAAACAAAATTATATATTTATATTAATTAAGATCTCCGTTCTGAAAATTAATATTCATATTTACATTTAGGATATTCAAATTAAGCAGTAACTTTACTTAAATGAAACAAAATTAAAAAAAAAAACATATACAAAAAATAAATATTTTCATTTCAAAAATTATGCGTACTATCACCATCTAAATACAGTTTTCTTTCTAAATTTACTTTTGTTTTTAAAAATCAAAACTAAAGCCCCGAATTACGTCAAGTCGATTATACATATGCTTAGCATTCTTTATTAAATTGAATATGATTTTATTCCGATATCAGCATATACTCGTAGTATACCGTGCATTAATTTTACCTCGCTACGAAAACTGTACCGCATTATATTCGGGTCTACCTGCCGAATACCGATCAGAATGTAAAGTGGTGGGGCGCGAGTCATCTAAATCACGACTATAACTGACTACTGATCGTACTAGCTGCAGCCCCATCACTAATTTGACTGTAGGCGTATCGATATCGTATTAACGGTCATTAGTGGTTTGCATTTGGGAGAGTGTGTTACGGTAAGACCTTTAAATTTAAATATTTTTTTAATTATATTACTTTGATAATGTGTACATTAATGTATACATTAATGTATACATTGGAAGAAAAAATTCAAATGATAACATGGGCTTTGATAGGTAGTTCTTTACGGCGCATCCAGCGCCTTTTCTCTGAAAAGTACGTAGATCGTCCTTTTCCTGCATTAACAACAATATCATTAGTAGTTGAAAAGTTTAAATCAGAAGGTTGCATTTTGGGATGTAAATGTCATAAAATACGGAGAATAAATAACTATAAAGAAATGCAGGAAGTCATGGTGTGCGCAATGGTCGAAGAAAATCCCAATATTACTATATCTAAAATATCAGAAGAGATAGGTATTAGCGTGGGTAAAGTTCATAAGATATTAAAGAAAAATAAATACACATCATATAAATACCAAACTCATCAGGCAATTTTTCATGCTGATCAACACCGCGGAATGGAATTTTGTGAAACTATAATAGAACGTGTAAATGCGAATGAACACTTTATTGAGACTATCGTGTTTACTGATGAATCCACGTTTCCGTTGCACGGTAAGCACAATCCGTCGAATCTTCGATATTGGTCTATTGAAAACGAGTATCGACAATTGAATACGGAGACACAGTATCCTGAAAAATTGAATGGTATTTATAGGAATAACATTATTGGTCCATTCTTTATCGAAGGAAATTTAAATGGGGAAATATATTTGAATCTTCTTCGAAACGACATTGTCCCTGCTTTGAGAACTATTAATCCCAATTTAGAGAACGTACGGTTTCAGTATGATGGTTGTCCGGCCCATGGAACTAGAATTGTGAATGAATATTTAAATAATATATTCCCCCAAAGAGTTATATCTAATAGTGGTACAATTCGCTGGCCACCAAGGTCACCAGACTTAGCCCCTAATGTCTTGATTTATGGGGTTACATAAAATCTAAGTTATATGGGCATCAAGACGAAAGGGCTAATAATTTGGAAGAATGACGGGTTAATATCGAACACCAATTCCAAATTATTAATCCTCTTATACTGGCCAATGTTCGAAATGAATTTTATAATAGATTGGGGTACTGTTTAGCGCAAGCACGGGAGACATTTGAGAATTTAATTAATTAAATTTATTTTCTGTATTTAAAAAGTATTTTATAAGTTTTGGCAAGTTATATTTATTTTCTGTTTGAAGAGTATTTTTTTAAGTTCCGAGAAGTTATTTTATTTTTTAGCTTCTTTGAGAGTTTTTTTTATTTTTAAACGTTTTATTAAAAAATGTCTTTTAGTTCAATGCGAAACTCATTGTAAAAATACCTAATTGTACAGTTAAAAGTAAATATAATTTATTAATTTTTGGACGTAAACAATTTGGACAGTCAGTAATAGATCTTCCGCCAAGTACCACGAACAACTATTTAATCTGTAATCTGTAGTCAGTCGTTGTTGTGATTCGACTGACTCGCGCCCCACCACTTTGCATTCTGATCGGCATTCGGTATCTAGACCCGAATATAATATGATACGGTGTTTGTAGCATTTCAATATGAAAGCACGGTATATAAATCGAGTTCCTTAAAGAATTACCAAAAATTTTTGACTAATAATAATTCTTATATATTGTATTATTCTGGATGTGGAGTAAATTTTTTTGGCCCATTTTTATCAGATATGATAAGAAGCATATTTTATACTCTTTCTAATTTTAAGTATTAATAATGATTAAATATTAATATCTTTGTATGTTATTTTCATAACCATCTAATCCAAATTTAAGAAGACTTCGATTCTAACTTGCCTCAAAAATTTGTTATTATCCATTTAACAATACTTTACTTAGATTAATGTAAACATTTTTCCTTAGTTTTGTTCATTGTTTCAGAGTTATCAATGTCCAAATGGATTCATGCAACTTCCAGAATGTAATTCTTGGTCAAACCTCTGCTATAGAAGCAAACACACAGGCTTCCCTTATAAATGTGAATACTTCGATTATTTCCAAATTAACGAAAATATACCCGTGGAAGGGAAAAGTTACATAGCAAAACGGGATTCGTCATATGGTTATTATGAAATGGTGCAACCTGGGCCTGGATTCAAAAACTTAATTACATATTTAAGCGATTCTACACCTAAATTTAATTTTGATATGAATTGCGTGGTAAGAACGCTGAAATATAATGACAACATTGATCAATTTTGTTCTCCTGATATTGGTACATATCTTTACGGATGCAATCAATCAAACGTTTCCAGTTTGTGCTTTTATGATGGTACAGAATATAATTTCTGCGATAATTATCTGAAAATATGTCAATCGGAATGCAATTGTGTAAAATATAACGACAAGTTTTTATGTGAATCTGCTAGAAATTGTGATGGTAGTTGCATTACATGTATCAAAAAATTTGAACAATATCCACGACCAATAATAGATCTGAAAAGGAAACAATCGTTAATTTATGTAACTATAATTAATGGTTTAAAAATTGCTCAGAAGAACGAGTTGTTACTATATTGCTTTTCTGAAAATCCCAATCCAACTTTTAAAGAACTTTGGCAACAATATGAATTGGTCAAGCTACAATACAGTGAAGATATCTATATAATGAATTTTGAACATGGAGGTCTATTTTGGTGCGAATATTTCACTTATCCCAACATGGAAATTATTAAGACAAAAGAATTTATTTTTAAATACGACACTCTGCATTCATATATTCTTAACGTCACTGTTAAATTCAATAGTAGTTATACATTTATTCCTTACAATATTGTGACGTTCACCCGTCAGATTTTGCTTAATATATTTGGGGTTGCTAATGTTTTGATTCAGGAATTATCAATTGTAAGAATATATCCTGTACATAATAAGTATTACTCTACTCTAACTTATCGCATTAATTCTGATTCGAAAGATACAACAGCCAGACTTTATGATGAAATTAAAAATGTATTGCTCCAATATATACATTCTAATACAAACACAATAACGAGTTTTTCACTATTATCAGCGGAAGTATGTTTTCGCATCACAGACAGTATTACGAACTTGACGTTTCCAGAGACAGGGATTGGTAAAACCGCAATTACTGAAGTGTTACTTGTAGATTACAAAGGTTTACCAATATACAGAAAATGTTTAGGTTCCTATGCAGATGGAGCATATTGGGGTGATTTTAATAGAAGCATAGTTTTGGGTAATCTTTCACCAATAACAGAAAAATTGCGATATCTTCTGAATTCAGAAGAAACTTCTGAAGATCTTAACCATAAACTATGTGATATCGTAGAGAGTGCTACAGAAGTAATACCGTTCGATGTTGCTTTAATTGCCAATATTCTAGCAGATATTATTTCTAGTGGTGATCTAATTGATTTTTTCAAGTTTACAAAGAGTGTTAATGGAATCATGCGATTTCCTTCAGAGGTTTTATCAAAGGCGCAAGTAGAATTAAATTCCACCGATACTATTTTGTACATGTTTGATTTGTTACTTGAAGCTATTGTTAATAAGAGTACCAGTGAACAAAATGAGACTTACCAAGCAATGATAATTGAAACAGATTTGATTTTGGTACAAGTAGCAAATATTCAAAAATATGGAATAAATGGCATCGCAGTGTACAACAAGTATGGTAATTTTTTAATAAACAGTTTGAGAAATGTAACATCGTTTTTGGAGATTAGTTTCGAAAATCTTATATTTGCAACATTTTTGCCGCCCTCATTACTGAATCAGTTGGTAGACGAATATGATAACGAACAAGATATGCATTTAGTTACTGCCTTATATTTAAATGATGCTTTATTTGATCCTGAAAACGGAGAATTTGAGGCAAATTATGTTTTAAGTATGTTCATTCCCAATATTGATACAAGATCTTTTAATATAACAATACCAATATACTTTAATGTAATTGGCGACGACCTTACTTGCGCTTACTGGGAATACGGCACTAAGGAAGAAGAGAATAATATTTTTGGTAGTTGGAAATATGAAGAAGATAGTTTTGATGAGGCATCCAAAGTCTGTAATTTCAATCACATGACTCACTTTGGCATGTTGTTGCGTATTCCATCTAACGACTCTTTATACTTGTTCAACTATATAGCATCCATTTCATCAACAGCTGGTACTTTGTTGATAATAATAACCGCACTAGCGTTTTCAAAATGGCGGGAAAAATTGAGTACTATTGTGCTTCTAAATTACTCTGTAAGTGTTCTAATACAACATTTGCTTCTGTTTATCTTTGAAATACATTTCTCCAGTGACAGCATTTCATGTACTTTAATTGGAATATCTCTACACTATGTAATATTGGTCCAATTTTGTTGGATGCTCGTAATAAGTTACGTGCAATATTTAAAGTTGGCAGCTGTATTCATTCACCGCAGATCGAATATACTCATAATTTCTTGTCTATTTTCATGGTTGCTACCCATTATTCCGATAATAATAGTAGTTTATATCTCTATTGATGATTACAAGTGTTTCATCCGTGGTAATAGCTTTTATGTCGCCTTAGTTTTGCCAATACTTTTTGTAATAACGATTAATTTAATCCTGTTTGGAAAAATTATAATTTCTCTGTTTTGTGCTAATGTTAAAATTCCCAATACTAAAAGTGAGTTTAAAAAAATTGGCGTCTCGATTATTCTATTTTTGTTAATGGGATTCACATGGATATTTGGCATAATGGCAAATCTTTTAAAATCGTTAATCTTTTCCTACTTATTTTGTATATTAACAGCAACTCACGGTTTAACATTGGGCGTCTATTTTATTTTATTGCAGAAGCAAGCCAGACGAATGTGGGTGGATAAAATATTTGAATGCGTAAGGAAAAATAATTAGGGAAAATTGATAATTTTCATTTGTTTTATTGTAAAATGTCAACGAATGTATTTTCAGGTATCTTTTTGGTCAACAATATACTGATTACATTTAAATTCATAAAACTATAGAAAATATAAATAGTTGAACTAGATTATGGAAAATCCATTCCAAACTCCAACTGCTACTTCCATTGATCTTTGACTTAAAGTGCACTTTCTTTGAATTTAAACGAAGCACGCAGCTGTTATATTCCATTGTTTATTTAATCAATTATCAATCTATGTAAATAATAATTTGATAATCAGGTAAATACGGTGAGAGGTGCTTTCCATTCAAAGCTTGTCATTTAGTCTCTTGATTATTAACATGGCGAGGAACTACTTTACTTCCTGTTTGACAATTTTGACCGCTATGGAAAATTACAGTTTGTTTTCTCTTCGCAGCAGTTATTCAAACCGATAGTTTGATCATATGGCATTCTCTCTGAAACACTACACCGTTCCAGTATCAGCGAATATTTAATAATGCTTTTTCAAATTGTCAACTAGCTTTTCTGATTGATAGTGACGATTTGCTTGGAGCGCACAAGCTTTCTCGCTAATATGTTATTAGATAGCATTTGCTTTATGGCTTACATATTTCAAATATTGCTAGATTAAGTCTCAATTTATTATCAGATCCAAGAAGTTTGTATAATTCATAGGTAACCGGATTTCTGTTCTTTTGTCACAAGAAACTTTTTTAACTATTAGATGTTATATTTTAAAACTTTTATCTTCAAAGAGCCAAATTCGCAATTTATCAAGATTCTGTTGACATAACGAAATGTTTCATTTTTAAACTTTTCCAGTATCCTCGTGCATGAAATACATAGTGTGATCTGCTCGGTAGTTAAAGGGTAGGTCTACAAAGTGAACAAACTTTCTTTACTTGCAGAATGATACGAAATTCCTGTGCGTAATTCTTCTATCTCACGATAACTTATCTACTGTCTTTGTCTCTAACTGAACAAAATAATCTCTCCCTATTCACTTCAGCCAAATGTGTGTGATTTGGACAATCATCTTCTAATACAGGGTCCTTTTCCTCCAAATACTGATGAATATTCAATGCACTGGCAACATTGCATACTAATTCGATTTGACCAAGAATACATAGCGAGTTCACCGCCACAATTCGGATCAACTAACACAGCGAGACCGAATCTTCCGTTATAATTATCACACATTGTACAGGTCTTGAGTTTGCTGACAAAATACTATTCATTGTCGTAATATTCTTTTAAAGACATTTCCTAAATGATCTCATGATGAAAGCATTGGGAAATTTTATCGCACTATACGTTTTCTGTGAATTTTCTTCTTTTTTTGTGAAATATATATAGTAGAAATCAGACTACTGCGAAAACATAGGAACATAGGAAGAGTAGTATAAACAATAAACATTTGCGGGTTACCGTATCGGAGGTATTATATAATAGCAACACCTATTATATATCATATAACGGGTATTTTTTTTAACGGGTGTATTTTTTAGAATTTTGAAATGGAATAAAACAAATATGATTTTTTTAAATTGACATGAAATTTACTTTATTCGAAAGATAATCTTCTGGCATTATAATTTAAATATGACTTCTGGCATATGACCGCCACGGCTGGCTCGGACGTAGTCTAATCTGGAGGGCCAATTTTCGATGACTTTTTCCAACATTTGTGGCCGTATATCGGCAATAACGTGGCGAATATTGTCCTCCAAGTGGTCAATCGTTTCGGGCTTATCGGCGTAGACTAGCGACTTCACATATCCCCACAGAAAATAGTCAAGCGGCGTTAAATCGCACGATCTTGGAGGCCAATTCACGGGTCCGAAACGTGAAACTATGCGGTTACCAAACGTTTCCTTCAATAAATCAATTGTGGCACGAGCTGTGTGACATGTTGCGCCGTCTTGTTGAAACCACAACTCCTGCACATCATGGTTGTTCAATTGAAGAACGAAAAAGTCAGTAATCATGGCTCTATAGCGGTCACCATTGACTGTAACGTTCTGGCCAGCTTCGTTTTTAAAGAAGTACGGACCAATCATTCCACCAGCCCATAAAGCACACCAAACAGTCAGTTTTTCTGGATATAACGGTGTCTCAACATACACTTAAGGATTATCATCACTCCAAATACGGCAGTTTTGTTTATTGACGTATCCATTCAACCAAAAGTGAGCTTCATCGCTAAACAAAATTCGATTATGAAAATCGGGATCAACGGCAATCTTGTTTTGGGCCCATTCACCGAATCTACGCCTTGCTAGGTGATCGTGTGGCTTCAATTCTTGCACGAGTTGGATTTTGTAAGCATGCAAACCTAGATCTTTCCGCAAAATCTTCCATAAAGTGGATGGACACATATCCAATTCCTGTGCACGATGGCGGATAGACTGATTCGGGTCTTCCTCTACGCTACGCTCTACAGCAGCAATGAACGCACTGTACGACGTCTCTCTGGATGCGTGTTAGTTAATTAATTGAATTAATTGCTCTGATGGACGATTATGTTGACCGTAATATTGACGTAGTGCGCGATACGTATTTCGAACAGAACCATGATTTTCAAAATAAATTTGCACAATTTGCAAGCGTTGTTCAGGCGTCAGTCTATTCATGTTGAAATGACAAACCAAACTAAATATGAATCACTTAACAGCTGACAAAATGGCCGCCAGTTAAAAAAGTGTTGCCAACTTAAAGTTCTATACCTCTAAAAAAAACATCCGATACTTCGTTATTTGTCAATACACTCATTCATCATAGAAATTTGCGAAATAACAAATAAATATTGTTCAGCACTGCCTTTTGATGCAGGATGTAATAAATATTAACCTAGCTGGTCCACCATATTCTACTTTTTCGAACTTTCGTGAATTCCAGGTATATTTTGATGCGTTCACTGAGTAAAAATTTACTGCCAATAACAATCTTATCAGCATAGGTAGAGAACAATGTACAATGAAGTTGTACCTTGTAAGTACTCCAAGTTTGGCAGATTTAATTTGCAATATATCAGTCGTTAATAGAATCGATACTGCAAATATTTCAAACTTGTTAAACAGTTTTGTATCGTAAATTTAGTCAAGATATTTGCTTAAACAAAAAAAATCAATTTTTCGAAAATTTTTAGTATTAGTTGTAGATCAGATAGATGCCTTTTTTAATAGGGTTCCGGTATTATCATAAGTTGAGTTACTTTCCAAGAATATAGTTCATCATTCTGATATTTACACGGTCACCGTATGAATTGTTTGCTCCTCAAGTATAGTACCATGAGACGAAGCAATGGCGAGTAGCATATAACTTCTGACGCACATACCCATACTATTACCCAGACCCCAAGGTCGACGAGTCTAGGAAAAACCGACTGAACGTACTAGAGCAGGAACACCTACAGGCACATTCGTTGCCCTGTTTCCAGCTAAACCTGAGCCAAGAGAAGAAGGTGAAAAGGTTCTCTTAAAAACATTAATAGAATAGGCCACCTAAAGACCGGCAAGGCACAACTACGCTGGCCTATCAATTCTTAATATTAGCAGCGCATGTGCTTTTTATTGAAAATAATTTCTATATGCTTTGCTTTTGAAAACTTATGTCCAGAGAGTAGACGGAAGATAAGTAATTATTTATTATTGGGTAATTAGACTTTCATAGGTATCTGTTAAATCGTTCTATGATATTTCGGAATTAAAAATTTTTTCCGGATATGCAGACTATTTTTCATACTTAATCATCCACTATTTTAATTAGGCATCTTCTGTTCATATCACTAACAAAATGTTCAAAAATCAGAGAAGGTCGATCTAAGCGTGGCTCATCATTGCATATTAACCAGCCGGAAACATTGCCTTTTGTATATTTCTACAGCTGCTGTACTCAGTGGTAAATCTTCAACAAGGGTTGAACTTTACAGAGAATGGTAATGGCTAGTCTAGCCATTACCACCCGTTCCTGTCATTTCTTACTACAGCACCTTTATGAAGAACCTTGTGTAAGCAATAGCGGTGTTGAAAATGAGAACGGCAATATATTACATCGCTATCGGGAGGAGCTTTTCATTCTTTCAGAATATATTAACTTCAAAAGAACTAATTTCACAGAAGAAAGCATTGAAAAACTTTTAGTAGCTAATATCAACGGTCGCATTCATTTTTCGCAATGTCAAGGAAATTTTATGTAGTTAATGAAATTTAAGATGTATATATTAGCAAAATGCAGATTATTTTATGCTCACAATAACAAAGACTTGATATGTAAATATATTCTTGGATGGTTACTTATATTTATGCATAACTAACATTTAGATGTGCCAGCTATATTTATTGATGTGTTTAATGTCCTTTTTGTAATACTGCTGGACAATGCAATAGACCGGCTGTTATTGCCCATTATCTGTGTAGTAGATAAGAAGGAATGCTAAGTATGATATCTGGGCTATTGTTTTATGACTGTTCTCTAATTACAAGTGAGTTCATGTAAATCATAATAGAAACTTATTATCAATGAAGAATAAAGACAAAGGAAACTCATCGGAAGCTAGTGAAAATTTGCTAAAATTCTGTAATACACACACACTTGTAAATCAGGTTACGCATGCTCTTTCTCCTCATTTTTTTATTTTTGCTGTTTTTACTCTTCCATATTACATAGTAATATAATTTAATATCTAGTTTATGTTACGCAATTTAAATAAACGCTATATTCAAAGCTTGTGTTTTTATTATTATATTCTTTAGCAAAGACTACATCATTTTTCATTTATAGTTTTGTCTCTTGTATGAGTACAAATGTATATTGTGTGCAATGAGTTCCAAGAAGTACATTGAATGTTCTCTTTATATGAATAATTTGTGCTCGTGATGCAACTCAGATTCGAAGTTTGCTATGGACATAGAAAGGATGCGTCTGGCTTATATGTCCGAACATCGCTGATTTGCATTTCTGTTACTGTAAAACACAAAAAGTGCGTAGGTTATATCCAAATATGCAATTAGTGCCAGAATAATTGGAGGTGAATCCAGATCTACATTGCAGCCAGATAATACGTAATTTGGTTTAATGTGAACCCAATGTTACACTCTTACCAACTAGAGTTGATAGTTATATCACAGGTCCTTCATCTAATTCCTAGAGCGCTAGTATCTCGGAAAGTAGGAGAGGGTTCTCTGAACAAAAGATCCACAGTATTACCTTCCCCTAGAATCTTGCTAATACTGATGCAATCGATTCCTAAATACACGCCATTCACACAACTACCAATCAAAGGGGCATCCCCTTTTTGTAAAAAAACTAATATAAAATTATCAACGCCAAAAGTATTGGCTGTATTTTATTTCATAATGAAGTAAAAACAAAAGAATCTCTATAACATGAAACTATTAGCGTTACAATTATTAGTGACTGTATCCTATTGAATTACGAAGCAACAAAAAGAAGCTGTATAACATGAAATTATTAACGTTACTATATCTATTCTACAATTCTTTGACTCTTGATAGGTTCGCAAGAATAAAATAGATTGATCTTATATTAACTAATTATGTTTAAGACTAGACTATAATTTCTGTTAAAGTTATGTGAAACGAATATACAGTGTGCGTTTAGGCTTTCGACGGTGCAGATCGTGTACGGAATTTTTTTCGTGCGAGTTTTTGCCGTAGTTTTCCAGGTGTGACACTGTTTAATCATCTGCTAGTGATGACAATTTAGTTGTCGAAATAAGTATACAGGATACGAAAATTAATGTGGAAAGAGATTATATATATATATATATATATGTATATACCTTAAGTGATTAAAATACAATCAAAACATTATGTAATTTTTTTTCATAATAAATCAGTGGTTTTTTTATCCGTTATTGTGGCATTTTGAATATTATTCGTTATCTCAATTTTTACCAAATGTTTATTGATTGTTGTGTGACTAGAACGTTTTCGTTTTTGGATGATTTAATTTTTTTAGTTTTGAATGGCAAACATAAGTAAATAATATAACGTCACCTTTTTCCACCGACGGTTACATTTATGTTTCATTAAAGTAAATGTATTTAACATGTAAACATTTTCTGTATAACAATAGTTACAAAAAATTACGAATATAAATTCATAAAACTGATTAATTCGATACTCAATAAATACATATGCAAATAACAAATGGCACATTTCATAATTAAATGTACGGATTTATTGTGGATTAATTATTGATAAATGTAAAAAATTTCGTTGAAAATTATTCATTTTATTAGTCCTGTTGGTACAATGGTCTTTACAACAATTTTTTTCACTTTGGCAATAGTCAATTCCGAATTTGTTGAAAATGTAAGAAATTGTATTGTATTGCTGTTGTTTCTATGTTTACTTTTTATTAGTAAATATTTTTATTATATTATATTTGTTATCGCTAATGAATCAATATTAATTAAAACCATTTTTTTAATTTTCAAACAAAGTAGTGTAACGATTTTCAAAAACCATAAAAACAAATTAATCAAATGTTAATTTGGCATTTTGTTGTATAAGAAATTTGCAAAAACTATTCCTTCTTTCAATCGAAAATTTAGAGTTCGCTTAAAGGTAAGATTATGGCTTTATTGCTTTTAGAAGTGAAGGCGAGGTGGGCGACATGTATATAAATGGTATAAAAAATTCTGTAGGGTATAAAATTTTCTGCAGGATGTTGGTAGGCTACAAACTGTAATAACTATTGAAAAGGTATTAGCTGTGCATAATAATAAATTCAGTATTGTATTTCTATAATTTGTCTAGCTGTCTGTGTCTTCTCTAATTGTTATTGCCGTATAAATGTATTATGTAAGGTTTAACTTGGTTTTGATTGGTGCAAAATCGATATAATTTGAAATTATTTTTATTCCGTTTTTATTATTGTGCTTGCCGGTCTACGGTTGATATTGTCTCGAATCATAAGAAGCAAGATATCTTTAATTTCAGAACTTTGAGTTGAATGTTGATCTACCTTTAGAGATAATTACATTATTATTTTATATTCATATACGTATGTATGTCATTACCCTCGTGAATCTTACTTACGAATGGCCTTTTTTTAATGTTAAATTATGTCCTTTTTTCAATAATATTCGACGTTTATCATGTTTTTCTCTTTCAAGAATTAATATCTGACACCCTATTTTATAATTGCTGTAATTATTGCTTTTCTTATAGATTTCAGATTGTCGATTAACTGAATTTTTGTAATGAAAACGCACTCAACTTGTAACACAATAAAAATTTTGTCTGAATTTTTATTATTTGCATATTCTAATAACGTATAAATATTTGCTAAAAAGTTAAAGGTTAAAAAAGACAGAACTTCAAATCAGTTCTTTCCAGAAATTTACTTCTGAATGTCGTTGATAAAATTGGTCATCTATACAATAAAATATGAAGTTATAGTGATTCTAAAGCATACATTTTGAAAACATAAAAACTGGTTTTCTTTTCACCTTATAGTTCTTTGATACTACAAACTGTTAGTTGTTCGACAATTTAATGTTACCTCTGGCATCTTCTTTTGGTGCGAGTGTCCGATAAACACTAAATTTAAAACTTTTGTGTCATTTTAAAAAGTATTCATCTTGTATATTATACTTATTTATTTTTCTGTTTCTATCAGAAATTGCATAAGTAAAATATAAATAGGTATACAGAATTTCTAAGAATCTTACACCTTCGAGTTTTATAAGGATAGGATTATATATATATATATATATATATATATATATATATATATATATATTTTTAAGAGGATTAAAAGTTCAAAAACAATAACATTGATTCTTATCTAGCCTGTAGATTAGTATAACAAAGAAAATCTAAAATATTTAAATAAAATGTCGAACTAGTAAATATTTGTTACATATTGCCTAAAACGCACTTTCCTCTTTTATGAATATCTCTACATTTAGACGAGGGAACTAGAAAAAAATCTACCTAACCTTGTTAGAAATAAATATTTGTGTGTGCCTCGTAACATTCAATATTCACAATATTTATCTACCTATGCGTCAAATTTGACTTTAATTCGTTCATTATTTTGTGCTCAATGAAGTATTTAACAACCAAAAATGTATTTCGTGTCAGTGTTATCAAGTTTTTGACTAAAGGGAATTCTCCTAAAACTCNTCACGAATGATTGCAGTGTANGATGAAGTCACTGAAGTATTGGTCAAAATAGTTGCGGTTCATTGAAGATGACTTAAAAAGCAAAAAGCCCTTGTTGGACACAACCATTCCTAATTGCATTGTATAATAGTTGAAACAATTGTTTTCGAAGATCACGGTTTTAAAATTTCTATCATTGCTAAAGAGCTGAATATATTCGAGGCAAGAACTATCGGGACGAGTAAAATTTTGGTAAGGTGGATGCAAAGATCGTTCACTGTGGGGCAAAATCTGCTTAGGCGACAAATTTCTCAAAACAGTTTGATATTTTTGAATGTAGAAGCTGACTCTTTTTCTAAGATAATGACAAAAAATGAAATGTTGGTCACGAGAATGCAAAAGTAAAATTAGAGTCTATGGAATGGATCCATAAGGATTTTTCGCCTTCAAAAAGAATCAACACACAATCTTCAGCTGAAACGCTCAAGGTGACACTGTTTTGTGACTAAGTAAGAATTACTAGGCAGCTAAAGTTCAACACATTCAACTTCTTTGCGACGAACCACCCATCAAATAGTCCGTGTTTAGTTCCGCACGACTTCTTCTAATTTATAAATTTCAAAAAGGCTTTCAGAGGACGTTGTTTTGCAAACTATAATAAACAATTAAAAGAGGAGATTAGTGCTTATTTTGACGACCAACATAACTAATGTTTTTCTGATGGAATAAAATTATTGCAAGATATATGGAGCAAGTTCTTTGAAGTTAAAAATGAAATTATGAAAAAACATAGGTGGTACGTTTCATTGTTAAGTAGAAAATTGTTCTAATTCCCCTCGTATGTAAATCTCGTTTGCATCTATGAAAATAAATATTCAATATGCAAACTTATTGCTAGATACTTCAATATGTAGAGATAATAATAGATAATTACATTATTTATTTGTCTATGTAAAAGGATATATCGATGGCGAGGGTCTGTACAATTTGACAATTTCGATAACACATTATAGTATGTTAGACTAATCTAATTTTATATTATTTCAGTACACCTGTTCAGATAATTACACACACTCGGAATCCCATTGTCGACATCTCGACTACTGTGTTGATGAAGTAGAAAACACATACGAATGTTCCAAATTCGATTACTTTGATTCCAATAAAGTTCTAGTAGGAAATAGAAAATATATCGCAAAACGAAATCCTTTGTATGGCTACTATGAAATTACAGAACCTGGAGCAAGTTTTGGTGTTTTAGCGACTTATATTGATGAGAGTGTTTCTGAAGTAGACCAATGCATTGTAAAGTCTTGGGTGGATGTATTGAGTTCATATTACGTTATCGATTACAGTAAATGTGATGAATTTACTCATCAGTACGAATATCCAAGTGAATATAACTTTTGCGAGAAGTTTAAATCAATTTGTAATTCAATACGTGGTTGCGCTTTGTATGAAAATAAGTTTATTTGTGAGAAAACAGAGACATGTTTTGATACAGAATGTGTTGAGAAATTTGATGCGTATCCGAAGCCTAATGTTTACTTACAACAAGAGAGTGTTAACGAAGAACACGAAGGAGATAGAAGATTGTACGTTGTTGTTGAAAATAGTCTAAAATTAGCGGAAACTGCAGATTTGATTGAACTTCATTGCTTTTCAGAAAACGATCAACCATCAGCCGAGCGGCTTTGGTACAAATACGAACTGTCGAAATTATATAAAGAAAATGATACCAGTATTTATAGTAGCCAAGCTATAAACTCGGGCGTGAATTGGTGTAAATATTTTGTGTATCCAGATTTGGAGTTATTGAGCACTGAAGAGTACATCTTCAAATATGCCAATTATATTCTCTCATATATAGTTACTTTAACAATTTTATTAGGCGAGAATAATTCGTTTATTCCATACACAATTGTTACTGATTATAGACCTATATTAACTGACATACTAAATAATGAGGCTGTTACGCACGTCCTATTTGTAAACATGTCTCCATTATACGAAGAGAATCAGAAAATTAATTTAACTTTTCGAGTAAATATAGATATGAGTTTTGTGGAAATCACAGACACTACCATTATAAATTTTTTTAATCTTTTATTGCAGAAAATTTCGTATAATTCAAATTTATTTCCATTAATCCTTGATTTTTCCTTAAGGTCCGCCGATACATGCATTGAATTCACTGACAACAGTATCAACTGGGACGTCCCAAGAAGTAGCTTAGGACGAATTGTTGCAGCTGATGATCTGCTCGTTGATGAAAATGGTATACCGGTATGGGTGCAATGTTTAGGAACCTATACTGAAGGTGCATACTGGAGTGAAGTTAAACATATTGTCACATACGGCAATATATCCTCTGTAACCAGAGATTTGTATGATCTTTCTATTTCTAATCACACTGCGGATGAACTTAACGAATTGCTAATAGGAGTAATTGGAGGCGTTCACGATGTTATAGCCTTTGATGTCTATTTAATTGCGCAAATATTAACGATCATTGTTGATTCGGGAGAATCATTTGATACTTATACTTACACGAACAATATGAATGCAGTCATGAAATTTCCGTCAAATGTTTTATCGAAAGCTCAGCAATATTTAAATGCAACTGATGTGATCTTATATAGTTACGATCTAGTATTGGGCGGTATAGCGAACAATCGGTTTGCACCTAGAAATGATTTTCATAATTATACAATAATAGAAACAGATATGGTAGTGTCACAGATAGCTAACATTAAAAAAAGTTATATAAATGGAGTGGCTGTCTACAGGCGAAATACTACTTTAGAAGTAAAAAGTTTAAAAAACGTAAATGCGTTCTGGCAAATCGATTTCGAAAATTTGATTTTTGCGACATATCTGCCGGCGAATGTGCTTACATCGCTGTCTAATGAATACTGCCATGACAACGATATGCACTTAGTAACGGCTTTATATTTAAATGACGCACTATTCAATTCAGTAAATGACAAAGCTAACGCCAGTTATGTTGTCAGTTTGTTCGTTCCAAATTTGGACGCTGTTCTTGCCAAAGTGATCATACCTATCTATTTCAACGTTACTAAATTACAAAATTTAACCTGTGGCTATTGGAAGTATGGTCAAAATATTCAATCTATCAGCATTTTTGGTGACTGGCAGTTTGAACACGATATTCTAGATCAAGAGAATCAAATTTGTTACTTTAATCATATGACTCATTTTGCGTTATTGATGAACGCACCTGAAAATAAAGCCTTGAATATTATTAATAATATAGCCACTGCTTCGTCTATACTAGGTGTGGTTTTAATTATATCAACCGCTTTGTGTTTCCCAAAATGGGGAAAGGAATCAGCCACGATTGCTTTACTAAATTATTCGATTACAGTTCTTATTCAACATCTCCTATTACTAGTGCACGAAATATTCGGAAACAGCAGCGAAGTTCTTTGCATTATCCTCGGAATATTCTTGCATTACATTATTTTAGTACAGTTTGCTTGGGTATCAATCATAAGTTATTCACAATATTTAAAGCTTGTCAAAATATGGGGTTACCGTAGTATAAATATTCTGCATTCTTGTGTAATTTCTTGGGTGGTTCCTGTATTTCCACCAACACTTGTTGCTTCTATTTCACCAGAGAGTTATACTAGTAATTGTTTTATATCAGGAAAAGCTTTCTATTTTGCTTTAGTATTGCCAATATTTATTATTATAATTTGTAATGTTGCCGTTTACGGAAGAATTTTGCAGTCATTGTTTTGCACTAAAAATACACCTAACAAGGATAAAGAAAACTCTTATCACAAAGTGAGTGCTTTATGCATTTTATTTTTCTTAATGGGCTTTACTTGGTGTTTTGGGATATTGGCTAATATTACAAATTCTATACTGTTTTCATATTTGTTTTGTATATTTACGGCTTCACATGGTTTAACGGTATGTGTACATTTTATTTTCTTACGGAAGCAAACTAGGAACCTTTGGCTGGATAAAATATTAGATACGAAGAAAAATGAATTAAGACAAGGAAGTTATAAAAGTACTGAATCTGAGAGATTTAAATGAGATACACTGACAAAGTATTTGATCGATTTTATATATACATAAAAGATACCAACAAAGTCAACTTATAGTCGTGTAAGTAGTCTTCCCTTCGTTGTCTAGTCACAATTATCTTAATTATATTTGTTATGACATTACTAAATCAAAAATGTTTTTATTTGTATAAAATATTATTTAACGTTAGTTTCCAAAACAATGTTTAGATTGAGAATATGTATTTAGTTTTAAGTGACATCAAGAGTTGTTATTTTTATTTAATAATTACAAAATTTATCTATTGTAGTTGAAGTTCTCCTAATCACTAAAACATATACGTTTAGAATATATGTTATCATAATATAATTACGTTTGATTCAAATATTTGCACACATCATTAGATAAACTTGTGTTATTAACGAACAATTCCTTTGTAGACGTTATCGTACCGCTTCGATACAATGGCACGATAAAGTGTAGAAAAGAACCGTTCGTTAATAATACGTTTACCTGATGATGTGTGCATCTCTGAAATATATTTAATAAATATGGTGTTATTAATATTTGAATGATTTCTTTTAATATTCATCTGTTGGCAAATCGCCGAGATAACAATTGTCTGTCTATACACCTTCTGAGAACTTTGTTGCCGGCATGCGCTACAGACACGTTCTCGCTCTGTCATCTAAATACATTTCTGCGTTGTACGAGTGGGAGCAGTAATGTTTTTTCAGTAAAAAAGAATGCCAAATTAATTGTTTTTATACCTTAATAATGATAGATGTCATAATATTGCTATGTAAACTCTTATTCTATATGTTCTTAATAGTTGTACGATATTGGTGAGTATTTCTATACCCAAGTCGATGATTGAATCAATAAAAGATCCTTATTTTCTATTAAATAATCCTTATATTAATGACCACGCTTTAAAAGTTCAAAGCAGGAGAGACAAAAGAAAGAGTATAGGTTGCAAAAAGACCTACTAGAAAATATTTGATAGACCAGAGTTGTCCGATAACTAAAGAACAACAAGCTGTCAGCCATTGTAATCGGTGCAGTGGTTGGAAAGTTATTCGCACTTGAAAATGGAGAAGAATAATGAGAAATTTCGCTATATTATTCAATATTATTATGATAAGGGGAAGAACGCTGCGCAGATAAAATTTGTGCTGTGTACGGTGAAGGTACGTCTGTTGCGGGAAATGGTAAATTTCAATCAGTAAATCACTGAAAAATCTGAAAATTCTTGTAACAAGATATAAGCGTGGTATTTTGTTTAAAAACAAAGCTGGTTAACAACTTGTATATAAGTGATGGACCGAATTAACATCTGCGATGCGCTGCTGAAACGGAATGAAATCGAGCCGTTTCTGAAACGTTTAATAACCGGAGATGAAAAATGGATTACGTACGATAATCGGAAGCGTAAAAGATCGTGGATAAAGGATGGTGAGCCGTCACAAGCGTTCGCTAAGCCAACATTGACAAGTGATGCTGTGTGTGTATGGTGGGACTGAATCGTCCACTTACTTCCAACTGGTCAGACGATTGATTCTCAACTCTACTGTGCACAACTACACCTCTTCCATCATGACAACGTTATCAGGAGAGTATCTTGATGCACCCACCTTACAGTCCGGATATAGCACTATAATCTGTGATAACAATAGAAAAAAACAACTAAATATATATATTACCAAAAAAATGACTTTTAATTAGTAAACGATAAAACCCAATCACACAGAAATGCGTGGTATTTTGTTTAAAAAAAGCGACAACTTGTATATAAGTAGGTGAGGTGATTAACAAGAAATTTCGCACACCTCCTGGTTATCAGGTATCTTGTACGAGACTATAACTTGATAACAATAGAAAAAAACAACTAAATATATATATTACGACTTTTAATTAGTAAACGATAAAACCCAATCACACAGAAATGGTTAAATTTTAAGAATTACATTCTTAACGAAAATGTGAAGTTACCAGAATAATTTTTTAAATAAAATAAGAAACGTAAGTAAGAGAGTCATCAGTTAAGAAGTTTACTGAAATACTTGACTACAAAGAGAATTAGCAGTATTAAATAGTCTTTCCGAAATTGGGCCTACTTTCGTTCACATCAAATATGTATACATATAATAAGATAATTTTCTATAATTGTATAAAATTCTAGGATATTCTACGTTATAGGTGAATCTAATTTAAATTGCGTTTTATATAGGAAAAGAAATAAAAGCGTTAATATAATGGTAATTAACTTTAAGTAGACTAAGAATCGCGAGTTTTATGTTAATTTAATACTATGCATATATTAGAAAAACATGTAAAAAACGTAAATTCACGGATATTGAATTGTAAATATACGTAACTGTGAGCGAGAACTTGGCTGGTTTTTTCCCTTCTTAACCGGCGGCGAATACCCAACTTTACGGCATCCCTATTAACTTCATGTAAATTACAGATTACGCAAATACCAAAGGAAACCCAAATACGGGAAAACTACTACCGAGTACTAGATAGTAGTTTTTCCCGTATTTGAGTTACTTTTTGTATTTACGTAATCTGTAATTTACATGAAGTTAATAGGAGTGCCGTAAAGTTGGGTATTCGCCCCCAGGTTAAGAACAAACTAATATTGGGTCTGGGAAAAAGTTCGTGGCGTTTTTTCAGTAAAATTCAACTGGTCCCCGCATGGCGCGTGGCCGAATTCATTTAAACCGAATATGCTCCATTATTATCGACAATGTTTCGCCATTTTTTTGGTAGATCCATGATCCCATCGGTGAAAAACTTCTGTGGTTTCTGGTCAAAAACTGAATCAAGTAGTTTTCACAGGCTTCTTTTGAAACCAACTTAATTCCATTGAGAGAGTTCTGCAGAGATCGAAACAGATGATAGTCAAGGGTGCTATATCCGGACTGTAAGGTGGGTGCATCAAAACTTCCCAACCAAACTCTCTCAATTTTTGACGGGTCATCAAAGAAGTGTGTGGTCGGGCGTTGTCATGATGGAAGACAACACCTTTCCTATTAATCAATTCGGGCCGTTTTCTTTCAATCGCCTGGCGTAATCTCTCTAGTTGTGCACAGTCAATCGTCTGACCAGTTGGAAGTAGCTCGTAATAGTTACACACAGCATCACTTTTTTTGGCGTCAATGTTGGCTTAGCAACGCTTGTGACGGCTTATCCACGAACGCTTCCGATTATCTACGTAATCCATTTTTCATCTCCGGTTATTAAACGTTTCAGAAACGGCTCGATTTCATTCCGTTTCAGCAGCGCATCGCAGATGTTAATTCGGTCAATCATGTTTTTCACGCTCAACTCATGAGGAACCCATACGTCAAGCTTTTTTTGTAACCAGCTTTGTGTAAATGGTTCAAAACAGTTTTGTGGTCAATGCCTAGCTCCATGCCAATATCGACACTGCTGATATGCTTATCTTGTTGGACTTTTTCAAGAATTTCATCAGATTTTTCAGTGATTGGACGGACAAACATTGAAATTTCCAGAACGAAAGCGAGCGAACCATTTCCGCGCAACAGATTTCGAAATTATTCTTCCCCTTATCATAATAATATTGCAGAATATAGCGAAATTTCTCATTATTCTTCTCCATTTTCAAGTGCGAATAACTTTCCAACCACTGCACCGACTACAATGTTTCTAGGCTCAAACTAACGTTCGGAAGGTCATCTAAAAAACGAGCCCTCGGTGGTGTCGCTGTGACTTGTTGTTCTTTAGTTATCGGCAACCAATGCCATCTATCGGGAAAAACGCCACGAACTTTTTCCCAGACCCAATAAATCCGCTATTGCAGTAGTTTAACAATTACCATTAAATGCGAAATTTTCCAATATACTCAAAGTACTAAATACTTAAAGCACCAAGAACTGCTAATAATCTAGATCACTTTGAACTTTTAAAATATGCGTACTCTATCATCGGAAGATTAATATTAAAAGCCCTCACACTTAAAAATCTCGAATTTTACAAGTCACACCTATGCGGTAAGACGCACAAAGACATGACATTGATACCATCTCATATCGATTACGTTCAAAACAATGGGACAAACAAATGAAAGAAAATTATTGAAGAAAGAATCGAATATCCAAATGGTCTTAATTCAAACAGGAAAATACTGCTATACAAATTTTTACTAAAGTTAATAAGAAATATAAGAAACTGAAAGGCAAATAAAAACAAACTTACTCTTGAGTGAGTCTACCTAGTCTATGTACATATATGCGCTTGCAGTTGTCTATGTCCAAATTTTAATCTAGCTATCGTCGAAAAACTATACGTGGAAATTGTTTATACGTGATACCCTGTTGTCCTAAAAGTATTGGGATGTATTAAGGCATACTGAGTCATTTCGTTTTTAATACGAACTTTCCTGATGTTTATTCCATTCTTTTTTCAACAATTTCTTGTCTGTTATAGATACGATATCTTACCCATAACAGCTCTCTATCAAAGAATGTCATTAGGTGTTGCGTTGCCTGCACGTCCTCTTACACAGTAGAATTTTACTTGCACTTGCTTGTTCTTCATATATGTAACAGTCTATTATTTTTATTATTGTCGGATGTTATCTCTATTAATATTGCTTATTAGCATTTAAAATGCTTTCATATTCTAGCGCTCTACAAAGAGCTTCTTCCTCAGGTAAATTTATTTTTTCGTAATATTGTTCAATGGTTACAATTATAATAATTATATAATGCACATCCACATCCAATTACATTTTTAGCCTCATCAGACAAGAAGATTTGGTTGCCTAAAATAATTTTATCTGTACATGGAGCAAAAATAATATATTGGGTCTGGGAAAAAGTTCGTGGCGTTTTTCCCGATAGATGGCATTGGTTGCCGATAACTAAAGAACAACAAGTCACAGCGACACCACCGACGGCTCGTTTTTTAGATGACCTTCCGAACGTTAGTTTGAGCGTAGAAACATTGTAATCGGTGCAGTGGTTGGAAAGTTATTCGCACTTGAAAATGGAGAAGAATAATGAGAAATTTCGCTATATTCTGCAATATTATTATGATAAGGGGAAGAACGCTGCGCAGGCTTGTGATAAAATTTGTGCTGTGTACGGTGAAGGTACTTTATCGAAATCTGTTGCGCGGAAATGGTTCGCTCGCTTTCGTTCTGGAAATTTCAATGTGAAAGATGAGTCACGCTCCGGTCGTCCAATCACTGAAAAATCTGATGAAATTCTTGAAAAAGTCCAACAAGATAAGCATATCAGCAGTGTCGATATTGGCATGGAGCTAGGCATTGACCACAAAACTGTTTTGAACCATTTACACAAAGCTGGTTACAAAAAAAAGCTTGACGTATGGGTTCCTCATGAGTTGAGCGTGAAAAACATGATGGACCGAATTAACATCTGCGATGCGCTGCTGAAACGGAACGAAATCGAGCCGTTTCTGAAACGTTTAATAACCGGAGATGAAAAATGGATTACGTACAAATCGGAAGCGTTATAAAGGATGGTGAGCCGTCACAAGCGTTCGCTAAGCCAACATTGACGCCATGATGCTGTGTGTATGGTGGGACTGGAGGGGAATCGTCCACTACGAGCTACTTCCAACTGGTCAGACGATTGATTACATTTACTGTGCACAACTAGAGAGATTACGCCAGGCGATTGAAAGAAAACGGCCCGAATTGATTAATAGGAAAGGTGTTGTCTTCCATCAAACGCCCGACCACACACTTCTTTGATGACCCGTCAAAAATTGAGAGAGTTTGGTTGGGAAGTTTTGATGCACCCACCTTACAGTCCGGATATAGCACCCTCTGACTATCATCTGTTTCGATCTCTGCAGAACTCTCTCAATGGAATTAAGTTGGTTTCAAAAGAAGCCTGTGAAAACTACTTGATTCAGTTTTTCGACCAGAAACCACAGAAGTTTTTCACCGATGGGATCATGGATCTACCAAAAAAATGGCGAAACATTGTCGATAATAATGGAGCATATTCGGTTTAAATGAATTCGTCCACGCGCCATGCGGGGACCAGTTGAATTTTACTGAAAAAACGCCACGAACTTTTTCCCAGACCCAATATATTGGTTGAAGAAATACAAAATACTTAAAATATAGATTTATCTCTTATTCAATGACACTATTAAATTTCACTACGAATCTATAAGCTATTACTAAGGAAAGCGAAGATTTCTTTATCCAAAGTTTGCTTGTAAGATCTAATATGACTACTAAAAGTTTTAGTAAACTATATAGACAATAATCAAAAATAAAAAGCATTAATATGACTTATAGACTATACACATAAGTAGTTATTAAAATGATAAATATAATAGAAATTTACACAAGGACAAGTAAAAATTAAATATATTTCATAAACAATTACCGAATGCGACATATTATTGAATACAAATTCAATTAAAACAAATATTTGTGTATACTTAATTGCATATACTATAACAATACAAAATTAAACTGGCGGCAACTTTAATAACAATACTGCAATATGTGTAAACTATATGATCATGGAAAATGTTACGAAAAATACATTGTTTAATTGAATTAATTTTTTTAAATCTCATACTTAGCCAATATCTTTAATTAGGTTTGATGAATTTATGAAGTGGAATATCGTTAAAATTTCTTAAAGGTACTGATAATTCCGAGTAGTTATGGGAAAATGTAAGATGCTTCTAGATATACATAAAATTGATTATTAAAAAGTACTATAGAGAAAACAATGCAATGCTAATTGTTAAATTGTTATAATAAATTATCATACACTTATATAACACGGTGAGAAAATTAACATATATTTGGATAAAAAAAATTATAGCATAAAGATTAGCGACGTAAATTAAATAACCTATTCTACGAAACCACAAAACATGTATTCTAAAGGTATAGAAAAGAAGCTTTTAAACAGCATGAAATTTATTCTACGTATTCGCTTTTTGCTTTTGCAATAAGATAACTTTACGTGCCATTCTAATGCTACGTTGGATTTTCTGAGGGATAAGTTTGGCGATTGAATCATCACGACAAGAATTTTTGAATTTGTAGCTGCGGTTATATGTTTCGACACCTATAGATGATTTTCTTTGGAGTTATGTCAAAGCACAAATCTACGCTGACAATTTACTGTCTTTGGATATGTCGCAATTGTTGGAGAGAGTAAACAGAAATTGAAGCGATCGCATGAGTCAGTGTAAACAAAGTCGTGGTGGACATTTGAACGATATTTTGTTTCGAATATAACTGCATTTTCCAAGCTTCAATATAAAGTAAAAACTAAATTGAGACATCAAACGGTTGTTGTTTTATTTAAAATTAAAATCCTATCACTCTTAATAAAAGACCCTTTAAACAATAAAGTTTACTTTTCTAATACAATTACCCAAACGTAGTACAATGCAAGGAAATGATAATTAAATTTTACTAAAGAAAAATCGGACGGGGTTCTGGCTACTACTACAGTGATACCTGCTCTTCTACTCAACGAATGACAATAATATTATTATTATAATCAACTAAGGCGGCAGAAACGAGTGCTTTAGCAGTAGCATACGGCTCAGTTATTATTAATATTAAAAATAATAAATGCGATTACTTACTATTTTAGATTTTCTTTGTTGTTGATGTAGAGTGACATAAAAATTCGCTGTAGTATTGTGTCAATAGTATGCCTTCCAGTGCTGACTCAGTCATACTCCTATGGCGAGGTGAAAATATATTGGTATATTTGGAAAAACAGCGTTCTGCGTCTAATGATGTAATGTTCGCGAATTTAAAAAGGATGTTCACATCATATTCGCACTCTTTATTTTCAGTTGAACACTTGTCTATGCGCAGTATATTTTGAAAATTGAGATTCTTATTTATAAGAGCACACAATTTATCGGTTGCTAATTTTCCTATACTATCTGTTAGATTTCTTAACGAGGTTTTGATTTGAGGTAATATATTATATTTAACGCTTCATGTAATGATAGCTTGGTATTCTCTAATTTGGAAATAGTATCTAAAAGAATTGAATAATTTTCGGAAATTTGCTCTATTTAAGTATGGATTTCGATATCTGGAACCAACTGCTGACTTACTGAAAATTTTTGAGCATTCTGCGGATTTTAATTTAAGATATAAGGTTTAATAATGTGCAAAAGTTTCTTATAATATAAAACAGCTTTAAGCCATGTTCCCCATCCCATCAATACCAGCTGTGGTAGTTGAGGAACATCCGGACAAGCCTGTATAAACTTACAAATGCGTTTTGGAGATTTAAAAAAACTTTTTTGGTAGAAACTATAAATTGGTGTACTTTAGGATAACTGTTGCTAATAAATTCAGCTATAAGATGACATGCATAGAGCAAACAGGTTACATGAAGCAATTGAGGACAAGATTGTTTTAGTAACTTTCCAGCTTTAACCATATTCGAACCCCCATCTGAAACCAATATTACAAGTTGGGTTGCCTATATACAGAAGAACTTCCTAAAGGTTTTATAGTTTCTACTATCCTTTCCGTGTTTGCCTTTTGTAATATTCTCCTACGTAAAGCAAGAGGAAATCTCACCGCTCCTTAAAGTGCACACTAACACATTTAAAACACTATTCTTTCATGAATCCGTTGTTTCATCTATCATCAGCTATATTTTTTAATCTTTCAACTCTGCTTTTATTTGATCCGTAAGCGTGTTTTTCACCCGAGGAAAATTATACTGTAATTGACTTCTTGTTGGCGATCCCATTCCGGAGAATATTTCCCCCAAAAGTTTCGAAATTCTTCATTGTCTACAATATTTTGTGGAATGTTGCATACACTTAACATAAAAATAAAGTCATATAGAAATTTATATCAGGTTGTTACAAATGTAATGTCCGTTTTTTCCTTCAGTCTGAACTAAATCGCACCTGTGTGAAGACGTGTATGTTTTTGGTGAAAATTATTATTGTATTTGTAGAAAAGGATATTTATTTTGAAGTGGGTACCTGTTCCATTTCTTGGAAAGATTAATACACCTGTCCTTGTCTCGCTTATGGAAATGCTGTCGGCAAGAGATATTCGGGCAATTTACCTCTTTCAATTTAAGAAGGGATTAAACGCAGCTGCAGCAATGCGAGAAATTAATCAGGCGTTCGGTGAAACCACGTGTGATGAACGCACATTACGGCGATGGTTTAAAAAATTCAGCGAGGGAAATTTTGATTTTGAAAATGAGCCACGCGGATATGCGCGTAGCACCGTTAATGACGACGAGCTGCCTGTAGAAGTTGAAAGTAATCCGTCGACAACAGTGCGTAGCCTTGCAGAAACATTTCAAGTGTCCATTGCCACCATTAGTCGTCACCTTTCTTCGATTGGCAAGGTGAAGAAACTCGATCGATGGGTGCCGCACCAATTAACGGAAGCCAATAAACTCCGTCGATTAGAGGTGGCTACCTCTTTGGCTAATCGACAGAAAGTTGAACCGTTTCTTTATGATAATCGGGGACGGTCAGGACAATGGTTAGATCGAGGTGAAGCACCAAGACAACATGCACGAGCATCACTTCACCCGCGAAAGATTATGGTGACTGTATGGTGGACCAGTAAGGGCATTATTCACTATTCATTTTTGCAACCTGGTGAACCCATCATGGCAGCGTCCTATTGTGCCGAACTGGAAACTATGCATGGAAAATTGAGCCGCTTGCAGCCCTCACTAGTCAGTAGACATGGACCCATACTTCTTCATGATAATGCAAGACCTCATGTTGCACGACAGACAATCCAAAAACTTTCGGAATTTGGTTACGAAATTCTCCCTCACCCACCTTATTCACCTGACCTTTCGCCAACTGATTTTCATTTTTTCCGAATTTTAGACAATCACTTAAAAAATAGGGACTTCCCTGACCGGGAGTCTGTAATAGCAGTGTTTGAGCAATATGTGAGCCGTCAAAACCTAGATTTCTTTTCAAAGGGAATTTTTCAGCTTCCAGGCTGTTGGCAACAAACTATTGATGTAAATGCAGATTATTTTGCAGAATAAATATTTATATTTTTTTAAATTTAGACTTTTTTTTATTCCTTACAAAATCGAACATTTCATATGTAACAACCTGATAATATGGTACATCGCGTTGCACATTTAACCGATGTTGTTTGCTATTAACATATCTTTTACATACAAAAATGCTGTACAGTAAAATGTTGATATTGTAAACAATACATTTAGTAATAGCGCCAATGTATTCTAATGTCGAAAATCGGTTAAGGAATCTATTAACACTCGTCTAAATATATCATCACCGCCAATGAATGCGAACTCGTTTCTGCAGGCTTACTATAAATTCAAGAGCCCAAACACACAGTCTAATGTATTTGGATGGCCGTTTTTAACTAACGGTTTACTAAAAGAGTAAGTATATTTTCAAATACAAGTTACATTTTCGGATTGCTTAAGTTTTTCTATTTCATTTAAACTTCTTATAATTTAGTAGCACAAAATTAAATAAAAATTATTTTATGGAAAATAGATACTTTATTTTAAGAATATTAACTTTTAACACATCACTCAATACAGTGAAAATTAGTGACTTGAATTTTCCAAAAATCTAGTCGACCTTCGTCTTATTTTAGAATAATAAGGCGTTACTCAGTAGGAATTAGTTCAACTTAGACCTCCCAGACCTATTTTTAATAATTAGACTATTTTTAGTAGTTCATAAACCTAGTTAATTGAGATATTTAAAAATATCGTATAGACAATTTAGAGTTATTTCTGTCAACTTTAATAAATTTGTTAATTCAGAAACCAACGCTATAATTAAAGACATCAAAGAAAATTCTAAAAGCAATTTTATGTTATCTAAATGTCATTTATATTATATTTTTATGGGTTAGGTGATTATATTTGAAAGAGTATTATATTACATTTACTACAACTATAAAAATTATTAGAGCGTAATGAATACTTTGAACGTGCGTTTTCATAAAACAAGGAAACTACATCTGTAATTGATTTATTGTCATATAAAGTAGTTTTGAGAAATACATCTCGCCTAAAAGAATATATACTATGAGTAATATTGGGAGGTATTAAACCAGATTAGTTATGTTGTTCCTCTTGAAATTTTCAAGAGGAATTATGGTAGACATTCGAAATATTTATCTTCGTACAGAAAGCCATTAGAACACTAGTGCCTGTAATTGATGAAGAATTACTAAATAAACTTATCAAAGGTAACGATCCTGTTCATATAATATACTTTTTATATAAACAGGTTATTTCATGAGGTATGATAGTAAATAAATTAGAAAACTAAAAATTAATACCCTACATACCCCACTGAACATAAGAGACATAAATTCCTTAACAATTATGTTATGGAATATCAAGAGAATACTTTAAAATTTGTCAGTTTTTGTTGGAGTGAGTGAAAATGAAGAATTAGGAGCAGAAAAATGTTAGAAAAAGTATATTAACTAAGTGACAGCACAAACACTAGACGATTAGACAAGAGTAGCAAAAGTTTAAATGCGTCTTATTTAAAAGTAAACTGGAAAGCGCCAGAACATGACGAAACAATAACATTAAGAACAGAGAAATACCACTAGGGACTGCAATAGACAAGCATATGATAAAAAATTTAGTGGGAATTAAAGAAAAAGTTAAAGAATATTCAAGAAAAATTAGAGAATACATAAATATATTTTGATTGCAATACAAGTATGTCAGAAGACATTTAAAACAGGAAACTGTTTGTTATGTATACATAAAAGAAGCTTTAGATAACATATAAAAAAATACAGGCTGTTTCAAAAAGAATATACGTATTTCGAATGCATATATTTATTACACTTTTGAAGGATTATGTTGGAAAGCAGTTTGAATTCGTGCAACATTTTCTTCAGAAACACGAAGACGGCCAGGACTCTTTGCTTTACATGCACATCCTGTATCTATAAACTGTCGATAGCATCTGTGAATGTTCCACCCATTCGAAGGACCAATTTGATAGCTAAACCTGAAACGTCTTTGCACTATAATCACGGAATTGCACTTCGCAAACTCGAGAACACAAAATGATTTCTGCTGCGGAATAGCCATATTAAACATATGACGGTTACCAAGAAAAAGAGAAGGCAACTGACATCTAGCAGCTATTAAATAACCTAGACTATGTATTCGTTTCTCCAATAGCAGAGCCGAGGCGCAGCGATCGATAGTTTGGACAAAATAATACTTTGTAATACGTATTTTTTTTTTGAAACGCGCTGTAGAGAGATTAAAGTGCCAAAGCATAAAAGTAACGTCTATTGAGTTCATTAAAGTTATCTACATGAATTACGAGGATTATGTAAGGGTAGAAATGAAATATCAGATAACTATACAAATAAAAGAGTAAGGTCAAGATGTACATACAAAAATTTATAATAGTATAATCATTACAAAATAATAAATAACTCCAACTTGCTACCAAATGTAATTAATAAACGTAACTAAAAAGTACAACTATATATTATGGAATATTTGAAAATGGAGGCAATTACTTTAATTCTTAGAAGTACGGAATTTTACAAAATAAGAAAATTTCTATGTTGCGCAGAAATTTATCACATTTATCAAAGTTAGTTTATTTTAACTAACAAGGAAGTTAAATCACGAAAGAAATACAAAAGTAAATAAAATGTCATTAAATTTTTAATTATAGGGTGGCACTTAAAAAGCTCCTCTGTGCCATATGGATTCATGAATAGTATTTGTTAAACATACTTTTTTCTTATAGTTTTTCGAGGTGGTACAAAAATATTCCACTTTGCATATCTACGTATCAAAAAAAAAATTTTATTGTGCTATGCCTCAAAGAATTAATAGAATGAGAGGTTTTAAGATTTATATAAGATACAAGTTGGATGTAGCAATTCACCGGAAAATTTTGAAATAGAATCACGAAGTGCAACAAGCATCGCAGGAAAACAATATTATAGGACCAGAAGTAAAAAGATAGAAGGATAACGAAGACAGTATTAACTTAGGGATGCGAATTATCATAAATAAAAGCGCTAAAAGTAGATTGGTCAGTATCAGAATGAGATTGACACTAAGATTAAAGAAAAAGCAACTAGGTATGGAACTAGAAACAGAAAGAAAAGATTATACAATTACGTACATATACATACTTATGGTGGTTGAGTCAAGTAAAGATCGCACAGGAAGGACTAGCAAAACAAATTTACGAAGTTAAAGAAATAGATACAAAAGCGAGAACATTATTTAGAAGAACTTGGAAGGTAGAGCTGTGAACAATAGTCTCCAGTCTATTGCAAAATACAAGCTTTAAAGGTAAATAAGCAAATAAGCAAAATACGTAAATAAGCAAATATTCATGTAATATGTGATTGACGTTTGCTAATATTGTCTATGTCTTTTTGATGTAAAACAGAAAAGCTTTGGTGGTATTTGCTTCTTTATTTTTTAGTTTATGTGTATGCTCCCGATTTCTCTGGGTATTCGCTACCTGTAGTACTTGCTACTAATGTTTTCATTATTGCACTGTGTTGAAAGAGATAATATTGCGATCTAGTATTTAAACGTTTAATTTCCTGCTGTGATATTGTTCCTTATTGCTAAAATATACAGAGGACGGATAGTTGATCTTGACACTGTTGGTAATGTGGAAGTAAAGCATTTATCGGGAAGAAAACTGAACAACGACACCCTAGCAACGGTTAGGCAGAATATTTCGCAAATATCAAAATGTGCAAGGTAGCAGAGACCAAATATTTCGAAATAAAAAGCAATAAAAAAATCGCTAACAAGAAGGGTATATTTTGCATTCCCGATTTGAACAGTAAGTGATTATCAAAATAAGTTGAATATATGTAAATCCCAACTGTGTTGAAATGCACTTTGGACTTCCACTGCTGCCAGAATGTGTTTAGATATTATTCTTTTAGTTAGTCTTTGAATATTAAACAGAACACATAACTTTTCCCACTTTCAATTCACAGTAGTTAATAATTTAACTTAAAACGTGTACTGTTTATTTGATCTACGCACTTCCTGTACCATTATTTAGTGTTCGAATCATTATGTTTCATTCATAAATTTAAGTTTGTCGAGATGTTGGTATATATGTATTTATATTGTTATAAAATATTTGTTATACCAACGATCGGTCATTTTGACGAGCTTATTAGTAATACATCTCTTTATGTTTCTATTGTACACATGCTACTACCGGTGTCCCATGACATGGTTGCCACTACCGGTGTCCCATGACATGGTTGTTACGGCATAAGAATGTGTTGCTGAAGAAATTTCATTTTTCAGGAATGTAAATAACGAAAGTAAATGTCGTCATTAATACCACACAACTTGCATTAATAGTAATCTATCTAAAACTTTAAATGCTTGTAGCTCAGTTACGATAGGGTTTTGCAGATAAGTGTGTTAGACATTTTCAACATGAAATTGTTTCAGTAACACATCCTCTGCGACAATCGTATTATGGTACGCCCGATATATATACATACATAAAGTTTAAATCAGTTTGCTGGTGTATCAATAACTCTGCAAAATACGAACATATGTATACCAGCAATTGTCTAATTCATCGGTAGCCACACGCGTTGAAGAAAAAAAAAGGATGCAAACGTTTTTCTAATAGAGTTCCGCGCTACGTCTTGTCAAGAAATCGTGCAAAATAGAAACAACCATATGCAGAGCATGTGTATTACGCACACATGTCACGTATAATAAAGACAAACTAGTGTTTTAACTTTTGACTTATGAAGTTTGCCTTTTTTACGGTTCCGATGTTGTTATATAACTTGTATTTTACCGCTGTTACTTGTTATTATTCCAACAGCTAGTTTATCATATTTACTTTATCATCATTGTAAGTTTATGCTTAGGTAACCTACGTAGGCAGCTTTCATATTTGTTATTTTCAGGTTAACAGGTTAGGTGTATAGTACATGATGTCATATGACAGCAATATAAATATAATATTTAATTCGACATTCTTATTTCCTGTCGACATCTTATTTCATACGACAGTGTTCACGTTATCAGAAAACATTCTTGATTACAACCTTATTATATAGCAATTTAATTTAAATCTTGTGTATATTAATCTTTTTAATTCTTTCATTTCCTTGTTTCTTTACTTTCTAGATCTAAAAGATAAAAGTTAGAACGCTTCGATGCATGCATCTGTACGTACGGCAATTTGGTCTTTTCGAGAATACAGACATTATATATAATAGCTCTTTTTTTATAAATGCCAATAAGTAGTACACAGTCTGTCGCAGAAAAAAACGGAACTTCTTTGTAATAATAATTCTTAGTGGCGCCATCCATTAAAAAAATATGCGTTGTACATTTGAATCATTAGAAGCAGAGAAACTGCGTATAAAGTAATAGTGTGTATTTGTCATTGATCGAAAAATGAATTTTGAACAAAGAGCAAATATCAAGTTCTGTGTTAAACTCAGTAAATCGTTTACTGAAACGTTAAATTTTACGAAACAAGTGTATGATGATGCGTGTTTATTACGTATGAGTGTGTATGTGTGGTATAAGCGAACGTGTGCGTGAATTTATTAGAAATGAGTGGCAATCCTCATTACCATACGTGGGAATGGAATTAAATATTTCCAAAGATTTAATTCACCGCATTTTGGCACAGCATTTGGAACTGAGAAAGGTTTGTGCAAAGTTTGTAGTATACAAGCTAACTGAATTCAACATTGTACAAACTTGATTAAAGATTCAAAAAAACATTAAAGCTTTGAATGTAAGCATCCAAGCGAAGAAAGTAAAGATGATGTTGATTTGTTTTTATGATTTGAAAGGCCTAATGCACAATGAGTTTGTACCAAGTAGTTAAACAGTCAATGCGGTATATTATCTCGGTATTATGAAGCCTCTTTTTGCCTGTATTCGTCAATATCGTGGAAATGGTAGCTGGAGTTTGTTACATGATAATGCATGATCCCATCCACCCTTATCACTGATTTTCTAACTACAAATGATATTTTAACCATCAACCATTCACCGTGTTCACAGGATTTGATCCCCTGTCATTTCTGTCTATTCACCAAACTACATTTGCCGATGAAAGGACAGCGTTATTCCGACGTCGAAGCCATTAAAAGGGCGTCCATAGCGATCTTGAAGGACATCTCTAAAGATGAATTTAAAAATTCTTTCGGCATGTTAAGTGACCGCACAAAACGTTGTATTGAAGCCGAAGGCGACTACTTTGAATAAAATAAATGAATTTTACCAAAACAGTAAGCTATTGTTTTTATTTTAAAAAAGTTAGATATACTGTATACATTATCATTATTATTATTATGCCCTAGATTTCACACACTTCCTCAGCCTAGCATCGGGAAACCTTTCATTCAAACCCAATATCAACGGGTTTGAACACAGGCTGTACGCGACTGATACTGAAATGTTACTAAATATCACAAAACAGTAAGTCAATACAATAAGCTTGTATTGACTTACTGTTTTGTGTATTGATTTTAAATGTGTTAGTAAAAAATTTTTTGATTAATGTTCGTTGTTTTTCTGCTTATAAAACAGTCTATCATTAATTTCTATTTTAAATTAATTCATAATCCTGAAATTACTTTAACTTAAACAAATTCATAATTAATACTAATTACAGAGTAAATCCATTAAAATATGATTATTAAAAAAATATTGTTTAAATTTATTACATCGTTTTTGTGATGTATCATAGTAAAGTGTGTGAACTATTTGTTAATTACACGTTTGTTTACTCGTTGATGTAATTGTTTTTACTTTATAAGAAAACTACGGATTGATGTTTAATATAATGCTTTTTAAGTAACCACAGTTATTCCAAAATACAGGCCAATTAGAAATTTCTTAAAGACAAATCTTTCTAAAATTAGATTCGGTTTCTTGATTGCACTTTGCACTGAAGGTTTAAAGTTTAAGATTCTACACTAATTCCATCTATAAAATTTAATATCAACGAATCGTTTAACATGTAGTATGTCAACAAAGCTTCTCGAACTGGCAGATGTGTTTAAAGAAGAACTGTATCATCATAATAATGGCGTCTTTTTATTACTATTGTAATCCAGTCGTAACTGTTCTCGCGTTCTCAAAAGAATTTTTATATCTCTGTTATTTTATAAAGTTTGGTGGCTATATTTTGCGATAACTGTTATTTTATAGTAGGCATATTTTTTTGTTTCAGAATGTTCTAAACAGAAATTAGCTAAGTTGAAGATAACTATGCCAATTTCACCTACTTACATAATATATATTTTTTAGAAACGATTCTCCTCTCTTTAGAATACGACTATTTGTTGGAAATTAAACACAGTTTTGAAATTACTCGAATTTATAGAATTTGCGCCTTGACTTTCAGCTGATTATAAAAAATTCTTTAATACTTTTCAATATGTCTACGCTTTCGAAGTGAGATTAATTTTATCATTTTAAACAGGATGATACTAATAGAAAAAAGGTTAAGGATTGCGTTGTCAAAACTTCACTCCAACTTTTTCCAGAATTATCGAAAAACTAAATTCTATATCTAGATATTGCTGATGCAGAATTGATTTTATTATTTTTCTTTCACACTTGTTCATAAAAATTGAAACCAATATTGCAAGTTGATTCTCATTAATTTAAAGAGATAATATTAATAAGTGATAAGTTGAGAGAATATGAATATGCTTCTTTTATATGATTTTTTACGAAAGTAGCCGTTTATATTTCGCAAACAGCAAATTACAAAAAAAAAACTTTTTGTTATAGAAAATAGTTTCATTGCTTTTCCAAATATTCTCCTTGAAAATCAATGTACTTTTGCATTCGTTTAAACCAATCCGAAAAGCATTGCTGCTTCTGTGAAGGCGGTATCTCCAAAATGTGAGTGAGTTTAAATGACTAAACTGCCTCTTCCGGCGTAGAAAACCGTTGACCACAAAGTTTACTCTTCACGTGTAGGAACAAAAAGAAAGCACAGGGTGCTAGATCAGAGCTGTACGGCGGATGGCTCATCAATTCAATGTTTTACCCAGTCAACTATTCAATTGTTTGAACCGACCTGTGAGAGCTCGCATTGTCATGGTGGAGAATGATCTGTCATTTTTGGTTTATTTCTTCAAAAACCTTTGGCAAACAAATAGTTATGTACCATTCGGAATTGACTGTTCTACAACTTTCTAAAGGAACAGTTACAACGCGACCGGGTTTTCCGAAAAAGCAGGCGACCATCGTTTTGATGCTCATCTAGCGGGAGCAACTTTTGTTGGTTTTGGCTCATCTTGAAATATTCATACAGTCGACTGCTGCTTACTATCGAGCTCATACGTATAGATCCAAGATTCATCACCTGTGACGACTTTATAAATGTTCTTTGAAGCACAGCCATTGTTTTTTTTTGCATTTCTTGACACCAATCGACGCGAGTCCTTTTTTGAGCGGTTGTCAAATTATGTGCTACCCAACGTGAACATAGCTTCTTAACGGCCTAAATGTTCATGCAGGATCTTATGCACGCTGGTGTTACAATAACAATAAGAATACCTAGAGATGCCTCGATCTCACGGTATGTCGCATGATGGTCTCGCATTATCAATTCAGACACTGCATTAATATTTTCCGACACAACAATACTTGTGGGAAGACCTTCATGAAATTCATCGTCCAAAGAACGGCGTCCAAACTTGAATTCACTATACCAACCATATACTGTAGTTTTCGATGGTGCGTCATTACCATATAAAGAACTCAGCTCGTCGATGCATTCTTGTTGAGATAATCCACCCCGAAAGTTATGAAAAATAATTGAACGAAAATGTTCGCGAGTTAATTACATTTTTTTCGCTGACATAAAATTTTCAAGTTGCTGTCGACAATAGAAATAACGACCGAATAATAAAACTGTGAAGGTAAATATATTGTCAAAAATGACAAACTTCAAGATCCAATCATCAGATTGAAGGCAACAGTAACAGTGTTGCCAGTTCCTGAAATACAAACGGCTACCCTCGTCTCGTTAAGAATATTGTTCGTGCGATGTCTTTTAATTTTTACATAGTGGGACATAGAAGACGCCACTTATAATAACAGTATTAAAAATTAATCTCCATCTTCACGTCTTGTGGTTCCAAGGTTGTAGTGCTATTTGTGTAGTGTTGTAGCCACAACGAACTGTCAAAGTTGATAAATTAGTTGAAAAATGGACCTAAACCCAGAACATTTTGCGGATTACTTTTTTATTATTTTCGAAGACAATTTTTTCAACAAGAATGTCTCGTCGAGTTGTTTTCTGTTTTCGGCAGTGAAGCACCATATCAGTCAACAATTTTTCGTTGGTATGGGGAACTCAAACGTGGACGTATTAGTATTAGTGACTATCCAAGAGCAGGTTCCCTCAGGAAGGCATCAATGCTGTGCACAAGATCATCAACGACGATCGACATATGACATATTGCCAGGTTGAAGCATTATTGGGAATTTCAAAGACCTCAATTCAAAAAAAAATGCATAAAGAATTATGTGTAAAAAAATTAGTTTATCGTTGGATACAGCATCTGTTGATCGACGAACAGAAAGCAGCAAGGGTGAATTGGTGTCAAAAAACTTCAACGCCGGAAACTTTGAAACTTTTTGTACGGTTTCTTGTTCTTCTCATTAAGCAACGTCCAGCATCGACCACGCATTTGTTAATTAATTTGGGAATATCCTCCTCATTATCGACTGGTGCTTTTTGCAAAAAATAGAAACTATATTCCTCGGTCGCCTAAAATGATGTGATGAAACAAATTCATTTTCCGGCGTTGGCGATATCATGTTATTTATGTCATTGGTAGTAGTTTTCCTTCATCTTCTTCATGTTTAACGCCAACTTCCTCATCGTCTTCGTCATCATGGATGCATTTTGGTTGCTTCAACAAGCCTTTTCTCATTGCTCGACGCTTATCATTGATTTTCTAACTGCAAATGGCATTTTAACAATCAACTATTCACCGTATTCACCGGATTTGGTCCCCTGTGATTCCTATCTATTCTCCAAACTACATTTGCCGATGAAAGGAGAGCGTTATGCCGACCTCGGTGCTATTTAAAAGGCGTCGACAGCGATCTTGAAGGACATCTCTAAAGGTGAACTTCAAAATTCATTTAACATGCTAAATGACCGTGCAAAACGTTGTATGGAAGGGTGAAGGCGATTACTTTGAATAAAATAAACGAATTTTACCAAAATAGTAAGCTTTTGTTTTTATTTTAAAAAGTTTTCTCTACGACAGACTGCGTAATTCCATCTTCCTGAAAAATTTTGCAAGGTGTTAATTCACGACCTCATCTGAGGCAAACGTACGCTATGCAGGGTTTTAAAGAGAAAAAATTCAAGTAAGTGTCTGAAGGCGATAGATCCAGCGAATATAGCAAAGCCTATGCAAAATCCATTAATTTATAACGTCGTCCTAACGAAATATCTTTTCTTTCTGACTGACGAATTTTGGACGTTTCTGAATTCGTTTAAACTTGAATATTATTTGGTTCTTTGCAGGAAACGTTAAAAACACAGCACCTTTAAAATCCGAAAAAGATCGTCCCGCATCAAATTATTATTACTAATTCATTTTCGTTACCAGTTATCAGTCGCTTGAAAAATGAATTGTTTTTCCCAAGTTTAAGGAGCATATCGCAGATGTTTACATGCATTTTCTAATGAATCTAGTGTACTTAGTTACCGTTATACTTTGAGGAGCAGCGCCGATTTTTCTCAAAACCTTAAATTGATAATTGTTATCTGATGCAATTCATTACCGTTGTATGCCGCATTAATATGTGGCATTTTCTATTTTATGAATTTATTTTTATTTAAATTTTAGGCACTACTGTGAAGCTTAATAAAAACTAAAAAGCCGTCTTAATTGATTTTTCAACATCATTAGTTGGTCCAGTTGTTATTTGATCTAAGTTGATTTGTAAAATCACTGAGCAAGAAATGTTAATATGTTATTTATATGCACGATGTGGTAACATCAAACTGTGTATATTGTGTTCGGAATGCACCTAAAATTCGGTAAAGAGAACAAGTGTAGGTATCTATAATTGAGCTATTAAATACCTTTATAGTTCTTTATATATTTATTACTCGTAAAAATAAAAGTTTCTTGAAAAAATATGCTTAAACTACATTTTGTTTTGGATTGACTCCAAGTCTAAACAAAAAGCTGATATTACCCCGGTAGACATATAATATTAGAATATTAAAAACAGGTTATTTTTAATTCTTCTTTTAATTCTTTAGTTGTCTTATGTCCGATATAAAATAGACAATTTTTTACTACATTAAAAATGCAATTTGGATCTTAATTTCACTTATTTTTCTATTATAATGGTCGGTGCGCAAAATTAATTTTTTTTCAATTCTAATTTTTAAATAAAAATATTACTATTATTACTATTAACAAATCATCCACCTATGAAGGGTAGGTTGGATTTTGACAACCTTGTGACGTATTGTCATAAAGAAAGGCTTCTTAGCGAGGCCGATCTATTTTTTTGTAAATATTCGGACGTAATTTTAACGTATTACAGTTGGTAACTGCTGGTTGTCTAGTTTTTTTGGAATTTACTCAGTGAGAATAGTGCTTGGTCTCAAATGGTGAGTCATCTTCAATGGATTCATGACCACACTGATACTAGTTTGATAGTTCCTGTACACCATTGTCATTCGTTGATAAAAAGTTTTAGGAGATTTCTCTTCCTTTGTCAAAAATTGAATAACGCTATGATGTTCTAATTTTCGTAAACTCATTTTTTGTTACACAAAACTTTACAAACCGAAAATTAATGAACGAACTGATGTCCAACTTAATATTTAAGTAGTAAGATATTGTCACCATTGAACATTCTTGAGAAGCGCGCAATCAATTATTTTTTCCATGTCTGGGTAGATTTTTTTCTATTCCCCCTCCTATAAGAACATCTTCTGAATCTCTACTGTAGCAAAAGAAGAAACTTTCGTTGCATACAAGGCAAAAATTTGGTTGTTTTTGTAAACGCTTTTTATAAGTAAGTGTCTGTGCGTCCATGAATGGAGTGATACCTATTTTTTTGACCTGGATTTTCTATATCACGCTTAGAAAACATATTTACACATACTTATGATTTACTTGTATAAAAATACTAATAACCATCGACATTGCACACATGTTTGTCAGTTAAAATGTTTTTTATTTACAAGCTTTTAAAAGATGCCAAGGAATCAACAATCAGGCAAGTAGCTGTGAAGATAACTAAAAACAAAATTTAAACAGGAGAGCGGATTTACAATTTCGACACGTTATGTATGTATGAAGTTTGAAAAGGTTCATATCTCAGTAAAAGACTTTAAGATAATGTTTTCAATCAATGTAATTTATAAAAAATACATGTTATGATAGCAAAGGAGTTAATGAAACATGCACTTAGTGAAAATACTAAGTCTTGAGTGATTATGAAATTAGGTAATAATTACATATGTACATGTGTATAAATCATTTGATTTCTATCCGTCATCTGGAGAACTGCTGGGTTCCAATCTTCGTCATTTCATGTATTTAAAATGACTAAGATTGGAACCCAGCAGTTCTCCAGATGACGATTTACTAACCTAATTTTCTTGTCTGTTATGCTGATATGAACATCTACATTGATTAAAATCCAATGATGATGTATCTCTTCAATGTGAAGTTGTGAAAATAAATCTGACAAATAACGCTAAATGACCCCTGCTAAATTACATTAAAAATATGCCAATAATATTCATTCGATTTACGTTTTCTACAATCAAACCGAATAAAGTTGAGCAAATAAACGATTCAAATATTTTATTTAATTCATGATTTCTTCTTACTACTTGTATGCATTGCTATAAGGAAGACGTTGGGTTTTGTCATGCGTATTTTAAAGATTTTTAGTTGTTAAACTGTTTACGTACGAGAGAGAGTATATGTGAATTTTTGGAATTTTTATCGTTCAAAATGTTCATGTTCAGTGAGATTGCAATTTTAATACAATGAAACTTGTTTATTGGAAACCCTCTTAATAGAATATATCGGTTAAAGGAATTAAAATCTCAAGAAGAAAGCCATTTCCCTTTAAGTATTAACAAAATTATTCGGTTATAAGAATATATTTTAATAGAATATATTGGGTAAAGGAATGGCTTTTCTAAAAACATTAATGCGATTTTGTCTTCATAAAAGAATAAATTTCCCCACTTGCTTAACTAAAGGTGGATATAAACCAAAAGTTACTATGAATGTTTAGTTTATTTTTAGAAAGCTATTATGTACATAATTACAGATAATCTTCGGATAATTACGTATTGCAATAAAATCTTGTACCTAAGTGATTTTAAATAATATTTAGATAATGGTTAATTCTGTGCGAATTACACATATACAATAAAAATTTTTTCGGAGGTTTTAAAAGCAGGAAATTTCTATATTTGTGGTCAGTTTGTTATTTGACATTGCAATCGAAAGTGAGTGAAAAGAAAAGGCCTTGCTCTGAAGGAAAAAGTAAACTGCTTGAGTTTTTAGAAGAAACAACTTGCAGTCAGTCAGATGTTGTCAAAAAATTTGGTGTGTCTCAAGCACAAGTGACTAAATTGTTAAAAAGAAAGGACAGTATTTTAAGTGATTGGCATGATAATTTTAAATCTACTCAAAAACAAAGACGCAATGGGAAGAACGCTGACGAAGAAAATGCTTTAAATCATTGGTTTATGGAAAAAAGAGCGCGTAAAGTTCCACTTAGCGGACTCATTTTGAAGGAAAAAGCCGAACGTATTGCACAAAATCTGGATAGTGTAAATTTTCAAGCAACAAATGGGTGGTTTGCCAGATGGAAAAGTCGTTCTCAAACTTCTTTCAAAAAAATTGAAAATACGTATTCAAAGGATACTCCATCAACCGCGCCATCATCTCAAGAAGTGGAATTAGCATGTGACACTAAACGTCAATTTTTAGAATCAAAAACTGATTGTAATTTTGCACATTTCTATGCATTAGATAACCAAATCACTGATATTTTGTGTAAAGAAAGAAAACAAAATAAAATTACATATTATTTTGTTAAGGATGTGTAGAGTTTGAAATAAAAAAAATAGTATCTATTAAAAAATATGTATTACGCTGAAATGTGTTTTATTTCTTTTGTCTGTATTCTTAAATACATTTTATGAAAATCGCAACATAAATTTACGGTCTCATACTGAAGTCAATTTTATAGTTATAAAATCGCAGATATAAAGAATACGAAGTATGTATGTATATACATACTTTACTAGTAATAAGAAAAAAATAAGTTAAAAACGGATAATGGAATAATCCGCATATAGGAATAATTTTGGCGGACAATATGAGTATTCCAATAAACGGGTTTCACTGTACTTTCTTTAAGAGATGTGGTATGTATTCCTTGTCCTGTTGACGTAAGGCTTATAGAGCACGTTTTATTGGGAAGGTCATCATTGAAATAATTGTAGACCATAATTACTCGCATTTCTAGACATTCACGTTAAGAGTTTTTTAATATATTCCCATACGTTTAGCTTTCCTTCTACACGAACTAATTTTCTCATCAATTTCCGTCAATTAGAATGTGTTGCTCGACTAATTTGCAATATACTAATGTATTCAACCATCATTAATATAAGATTTAGTTTTCTTTATATATTTGTATCTTTAATCTATATTACAGTGTACTTTATGGGAATATTTTGTTAATGAATGTCAAAATTTGACTTATGTTTCCAGGTAATTTAGATTGGTCAGTTAAGGGGAAATTGTTAGACAATAAATTATTATTATTAATATAATCGCTATAATATTATTATTGCACAAAAAGCATGAAATATGAAACGAGTCATACATTACTAAGTTCTCCAATAACTTCATTTCTCGTAAGAAAAAACTTTAAAAATGTACTTATATTTAAATAAATCAATAAAAATTTACATGAGGCAAATTTAATTTGTTCGCTAAGCCAAGACTTGGTTGTGCAAGTACAAATTAAAAGCGAAAACATATTGAAATCGTTGCAATGCATCAATGGTTAATTTCGAGTACATTTCAATAATGAATTCGTGAATCGCTTGTATATAGTGAAAGGAATAAGATAGATTGCATATTACTGTATAATTCATTATTAATACGACTGATAAACGGTTTTCATACTATTCAGTTATAAATAACGAAAGGACGATGTTTGTGAACATCCGTACATAAATGTAAACTAGTTCATACAAGAGCTTTAGTAGGTGATAAATATAAATTAATACTTTTCATCCTTTAGGCAGCATTTTCAATGTACAAATGCACAAAATGTGCATTGCAAAAAATATGGGTAAAATTAAATGTAATATTTAATTTTTTTAATGAATTTTTGTGTATAATGTACAGAAATTTTGCTTTATTATTGTTGCTTTACTTTCACTTTCTTCCCTAAATTTACAGAAGGAGAAATTAAAATGTAAATTTGCCTGTTAAGTGTTGCATTTTGCAGAGCTTCTGTACTTTCAATCATTTTAAAATTCTCTTTTAAAATTACTAGGTTTTCCAAAATTGAAGGGCTACCGACAGTATTTTGATATTCATCTCTTCTCTTATACTCAGGATGTGCGTATGCTCAGATATCTTTATAACTTCAACAGTTGATATCAACAGGTTTATTCATACTCTAATTTAATTGAAAGTGAACTCTATAGTTAGAGACGCGTGTGTGAGAATGCATTTTTGTTTTTTTGTTGTAAAGAGTAAGTAGATTATTTATTTGTTGTTACAGTATCTTTTTTGGTAAAGCAGTCTTGCTGACTGATACTATATTCAAAAATGATGTGCTGAAAGAATGTAGTTAGGGTTTTAAACAGTTTTATTTCTTGCAAAATTGAATGGTCACAGTTCCTTAGATTAATACAATATTAGAAAAGACATTAGTGTTAAATATGTCAAAGTAGTAGTGGCTAAAGTAATAGATAAATTAATAATAAATTTTAAGGACAGAGACGACGATGCACTTGCTATAAAGATGGTTTTCACAGTTTAGTTCAAAAATTTGAAAAGAGAAACTTTTACTTAAGCTGTTCTCTAATAACTAAGTCACCTTAAGAGATTACATAACCACAAAAGAAGAAAGGGATACGATTGGGTTCGAAAGCTGGTTGTACTAACTGTAATACAGAAGCAGATAATACCCGACAAATACTAGTAAAAGTTACCGTTATCAATAGTATTAATTCACAAATCTGACTTTTCGATAAAAGCACAAAATCCTTATTTGAAGACGACGACAAAAAGAAATTATAAGTTGAAAGAAACCACTAACTATTATGGAAATAAAAGATACATAACCACTTTTACTTACCGAAGATGAATTAAATGTATATTATGACAAACTAAAGTAATTACCCACACAAGATCTAGTGGAAGTTTTATGAAATTTAATAAGTTTTAGTACAACTAAGAAAGGAGTAAAAGCAAACACAAGTATTGATGATGATTCTTCAGAAGAAATGACTAAAGAATTACTTCGAGGAATTGCTGAAATATTGAAAGAAAATATTAAAGACCTAATTTTATTTGTATTTTAATCTTTTGGGAGTATTAGAATTTATAAAACAAAGACATACAGTTCTGTGTTGTTGCATTTATTGGTAAGATCATCGATTTAGTTTGAAAATGTTATGTATATAACGTGACTACAATGTTCATCATAAAGGTGTGGTAAAGTATGTCATAATTGAAAAGCAAGTAACAAATGGACTTATAATAATAACTGCTAGAGTGCGCTGAAACAGTTCTATACTTTTTTTAATAATTTTAATATGAGATATTGGCAAAAGTTTTCATGCACTTTAGAATTTATACAACGCAAAATTTTGAAAAATAACTTCCTTTAAAGGCTTACACGCTTTTGAATTTCATATTGAAATTACATTAACAAGTTTTCTTCCGCTTTATGCGCTGTAGTCGTATTTTCTATCAATCGACATTCCCTTGTGCGTACTGCTAGCTTTTTCAAAGTCTGTTATTAGATTATTACAAATTCACAAATATTTGTTTACGCTATTCTTGCCAAATAGTCAAGTCCTTAAAATAATTATGAGCAATATATTTCCACGAAATTATTTATTTCAAATCATTAGAGGCATATGTCAAACTCAGTCAAAGAAAAGACAAATAGATTCACAGAATTATTGGGGAGACACAAAAAAAATTCAACGTGGCTCCATTTGTTATTTATTTTGGCTATTCTAAATATATCGCACCTGTTCAAAAGTAATAAATCTAGTAAACCACGATTTTTGTATGGATTTTGATAATTCAGTTCATTAATACTAATTAAATCATTGCCGTTGGTAGTTAGAAAAAATTAATTTTGGGAAGTGCTTAGTAAATTTTATAAACTGCATGTATACTACTGATTTGTAATGATAAAGGAAATTGTTTTTATACAAAGAAAGCGTAAGGAGACAGAGAGTTATATCTCTTATTGAGTCTTGCTTTATATTATTACCAATAATAAATGAAACGTGTTTTCTATCACAAAGAAATTATATATTTCCTATTCCTTATTAGAACTTGCAGGGGGAAATTAAAATTTTAAGAAAAAAATAATACTGTAAAGGTGTAAGTTTACTGATTAAATTCCATATAATCTAAAGTCCGCTATGAAATCAATGGCACAAGGTATTTCGCGTTCCATAAATTATATATAATTATTTTATTTTATTTGGTATTACGCGCACACCTGGTGTACGTTCGTGTATTCTTGAGAGGATATATACATAGTACATTAAGAATATATCCGGCAATCATTATTACTTAATTCATTTATTCATTTCTAAATTATATTAGTTCAAATAAGTGACACTATTATTTAAACTAGGGTCTGTATATTAACCTAACAGAAATTAATAGATAATCAGTAGGTATTACATCTCATGAAGGGGCAACTAAAGAAGAAACTAAATCTGTTGTAAGTTGTAAAGAGAGAAAACAATGTAAGCAAAAAAGAAATGGAATATTGTGTACATGTAAATGAGTCTACATGCCGTCATCTGCAAAATTTAAGTCTAGAATATTAACAATTTGGCATGACGGGTAAAATAATTTTATAATAGTTATATAATACGAGGGTAGCCGTTTATATTTCGTGAATAGCAAATAAAAAAAAATATTTTATTATCGAAAATAGTTTTATTGCTTTTCGAAATATTCTCCTTGAAAATCATTGCACATTTGCATTCGTTTATACCAATCCAAAAAGCATTGCGGACACTGTGAAGGGGGTATCTCTAAAATATGAGTTTTGAATGCCTCAACTGCCTCTTTCGGTGTTGAAAACCGTTGACCACCAAGTTTATTCTTCACGTGTGGGAACAAAAAGAAATCACAAAGTGCTAGAGCAGGGCTGTACGGCGGAAGGCTCATCAATTCAATGTTTTGCCCGATCAAATATTCAATTTTTTGAACCAACCTGTTTTTGCATTGCCATGGTTTGTTTTCCTTATTTCTTCAAAAACTTTTAGCAAACAAGTAGTTGTGTACCATTCGGAATTGACCGTTCTAGAACTATCTAAAGGCAAGGTTGTAACGTTACCGGTTTCTCCGAAAAAACAGGCGATTATTTGTTTAGATGTGCTTCAAGCGTGAACAACTTTTGTTGGTTTTGGCTCGTCTTTGAATACCCACACAGTCGACTGCTGTTTATTATCGGGCTTATACGTATAGATCCAAGATTCATCACCTGTGGCGACTTTAAAAATGTTATTTAAAGCACCGTCATTGTATTTTTTCTGCATTTCTTGGCACCAATCGACGCGAGTTTTTTTTTTGAGCGTTTGTCAAATTATGTGGTACCCAACGTGAACATAGCTTCTTAACGGCTAAATGTTTATGCAGGATCTTATGCACACTGGTGTTACAACGACAACAACAATACCTAGAGATGTTTCGATCTCACAGTATGCCACATGACGGTCTTGCATTATCAATTCAGACACTTCATTAATGTTTTTCGACACAAAATTTGTGGGATGATCTTCACGAAATTTATCGTCCAAAGAACGCCGTTCAAGTTTGAATTCACTATACCAACGATACACTGTAGCTTTCGATGGTGCTCCATCACCGTATAAAGAATTCAGCTCGCCGATGCATTCTTATTGAGATAATTCACGCCGAAAGTTATGAAAAATAATACTTCTAAAATATCTAATAGACATTTCTGTCCATAAGTTATATCGCGAAAGAATATTAGTCCTACAATTCTTCTTCTAGATATAACCATCTACACACATACTTCTATGGTGCACATTCCTATTTTAACGAAAGTATGGAGTTTTTTTATTGCCCAAGTGTGATTATTTTGGATGTATGCATATCCGGAAATGTTAAACATTCCAGAGTAATAGACGTACGGCCTAGCATATCTCTATTTAAATGATCATTAAACTACATGCAGTGTGTTACTCTCTACTTAGTATCATAGGGATCCAATTTAGGCACAGCAGTAATTTTAAAATTATATATGTACAGATTTTGTTTCAATGCCCACAGATGAGCCTACAAGTAAAATGTAATCAATAATTAATTTTAAATATAAATATATTTGAAACTATCAGTTTGAGATGATTGACTTTTTTTAACTTTACTTAATATATAATATTTCTGAATATTAACAACTTCTTTTTTTTGATTATTCATACACAGTAGGTTCTCTGTACAATGGGCAGTAGTGGTGTATGTAAAACTGTCCATTGTTCAGAGATGTCCATTGGTGAGAGAAAAAAAGAGTATAAATAACTTTTAATTAATTTATTCTTACAACATACTTAAAACTAACTTATTTAATAAAAATCTGAAATTTTAGTTTGTTTTAGATTTTCCCTTCCTTTTACAATTTGTGTTTCTACATCAAATCCAGCCTTAAGAAAACAATTTCTTTAGTTTTTCATAAGCTTTGTTAATATTTTTAGTTTCTGAAATAATATCATCATCATCCTCACTGTCGCTAACACGTACTCGTTTGAAATTCACGTAACGCTAACATCGGTCCATATTATCATCAATTTGTACATACGGTAATATGTCACAAAGTTCTGACAATATCGTCTTCAGCACTGAATTATATTCTATATATCAAATCCAGCCTTAAGAAAACATTTGTTTATAGTTTCAGCGTTTACAGTTTTCCAAGCAGTAATGGTCCGTGTTAATGAATTTTTCTATATATTCGATAAAACTCCGTAGACGATAAAAACTTTTTGTAGTTGGTTTTAAAATTATTGATTATCCCTTAATCAAGTGGTTGAAAATGAGAAGTAGTGTTTGGGGGCAAAAATATTAGCTTAGTATTTTGCAACTCAAGTTTTGGGTGTGACGTGACGTTGTATAAAAATAAAAGAACTTGAACAAATTGTCATAATTTCCCTCATCATCCATGCTTTTTTATTAGAATACCACTCCACTCCTTTAAAGCATCGTGGATTCTTAAATTTCCCAACTATTAAAGGTCTTTCCTTTTCTCTAACCATATTCGCACACAAGAGAATAGCTAATCTTTCCTTAGCAGCTTTGCCACCCGAATATTTGTCACGTTTTAATGCAAAGGTTTTGTTTGCCAAAGCGCGGAAAAAAGTCCAGTTTCATCTGCATTAGTAATGTTTTTCGTTGAGTATTCCTTTGTGATAGTTATCAACTGTTTCTTCCAGACAGATATTTCATCCACATTTACTGCGGCATCTTCTCCACAAATTGTTCGAAGCTATATGTTGTGTCGCTGTCAAAACTTGTCAAACCACCCACTTGAAGCTTTGAATTCATAATTTAGCTCTTGTGCAACTTCGAGAGCTCCTTCCCTTATTATTTTACCGGACGATGAAGTATTCTTAGCGCGCACTTACAAAACCAGTTATACATTATTCGGTTCAGTGCAGCTCCTTCTGTTTTCACAAATTTCTTCTTTTGCTGTGAATTTCCATTTTCGGCAAACCGTCTATTAATATCAATTTTGTTTTTCCAAATTTCGCTCACTTGACTTTTGTCGATACAGAATCACTCCTAAAACAGTCTCACACTAAGTTTATTCTTCTCTGCACGCTGAATAACATCAACTGTTTCTTCTAAACTGAGAAATTTTCTCTTTTTCGTAGCCGTATTACTTGTACAAACACTAAAACACTAGATATATACCCTGTTAGAGCACTAAATATCAACTGAATACTATAAAAGCTATAGCCGTTTTATATAAGACCATCATTACAGTTGTACTTATTACCTGCCTTAATTATATGTTGTTCGTGTCCATTGTTAAGAATGTCACAGCGGTTATAATTACTATACATTTATATGTACACTTATTACATTAAAATATGTATTTATATTTAGAAATTATAGAAATTGAAATAAATTTATTATGTACCTGGCTTAATTTCTCTATAGGCAATCATTACAGCGCTTATTGTATGTATTAAAATAATTATGCTTAAAATTATAGGAATTGCAATAAGGTACTAATGTCCATTGTAAAGAAATAAATTTTCATTTAAATTTACTCCAGTGGATGTATATTACTGTCCGTGTCCATTGTTAAGAATATCCTTTGGTGAGAGATATTGTTATATAACAAATAGTATACTGACGGTCGGTGCATCAGAAACTGTCCATTCATTAGAGATGTCCATTATCGGGAGATGTCCGTTAAGGGAGAATATACTATAGTTTTTTGTCCACAAACCGTTTCATAATAGCATAACCAATATTTGCATGAGGAAATACTTCCATTTGCATTCCTAGTTCCACTATGAAAATGTGCCATCAAAAGAAATTCGTTTCGCTTTTCGATAAATATCATTGTTACCTTTGAATTCAAGTAATAAAACATGTATTCAAGGTAGAAGGTTTGCTTACTGTTTTGTTCCCATTTTTTTTTCCTGTCCTGACAACTTGATAATTTTAAACAGTCTATTATCTTTACTTTCTTCGATTACCCTTATTTCATACGGCCATTGTTTTTTCAACACTGCCCTTACCTCTTAAATTAAATTAAATTCATGTTGAAAATTATAAAAATATAGTCTAAAGCGACAATGATTTTTGCAAATGTGAAACTTGATGTAACACAATTGTACTGAGAGTTTTAAATACGAAAAAGTTTACAAAAAAATATTGACTTATAGGAATGAGAATTTATATTTGGGATTGAATGTATTTGAAACGAAAGAACTGGAAACTCAAAGGAGCTCTAGACAATATAAAACAAACATCGCGTCGAAACTCACTTTGTATCTGTAATATCTCAGAAAAATCGATGCAAGGATAATATTCTGAAACATTACACAGTAATGTTAGTAATAAACAGGCCATGAAATTGAGAACGAAACGTTGGCGTATGCGAGTTATTCGTTAAATGTATTAGGTAAGACCGTCTTTCGAGAAGTGTATTGAAACATGAAATCTATATAAAATCTTTAAAACTGATCGTTCTGATTCACTTTATTATATATATTTTTTGCCTTTAATATAACCAGCGACTTTGGAAAATAACTTTATTTCACCCACAACAAACAATTTAAAATACATAAGTGAGAAAATTATATCAATACATTCTAGAGCGCGTGTGTCACTTTATCTGTCACGCATCTTATCCAAACCTAATTTATAAATATACGTTTATAACTGCTTTGTCTTACTGTCGCAAATTTGTATGAAAATTCGCGAATTCGTGAAGTGAATTACTTTCGCATGCGTCTTCTCGCGGTGCGTATCAGCTGCTGTTCGCGTGGGTAAACGCGTGGTGGGTACCTACTACTATTATACCACTAGCGCGCCTTTCAAACAATCTCACGACTTTAGTACAAACGGTTCGGTAAAGACGGTTAATCAGAGAGAGCACTTTCTCTTGGTGCATTTACTCACGTGTATATGTCGGATTGTTTAAATTAAGTGGAAAGATACGATGGCGGACGCGAAATTAAGAAATAGACAAGAAAGCACAGATAGTGTTTCTTCATCTACCAACACAACTGAAGAATATTCTGAAGATGATAAAGACAACGAGATGGACGATTTAAACATCATTAAAACAGTTGGTATGTAAATTAATGTACACAGTTTAATTTATAAAACAATAAAATAATATTTTATTGCTGCATTGTGAAACAAAATTAATGTAAGGTTGTATTATTGTGGTCTCATTTTATGCAGATGTTGAATTTTCGAAAGATAGTTTTTAAGATTAATTATGAAACAAATTCTTTTCTTTTTATGACATTGTAGATTTATTCTCTTCCTACGAATTATGCAATTATTATTTAATATTAGTAAACTGTTATGTAATTTTAGATGAAGATTCTCATCTGCTCATATAATAGTATTTACATTTCATATAATGTAAATACTGTTATAAACACTGATCAAATTATTCCCAAAGTTTAAGATCCAATTCAAACTAAATAGCAAAATAAAGTATGGCATAATAAGATTACTAGTAGCAATTAAAGTATTTAAATACTGTATATTATTAAAAATTTAATCTGTTTCAGATTGTTACTATGTTTTATTTATAACTGAAACCCATTGTTAACTTGTAAAAACACATGCTAAAATATATTTGATAACAATACTTTTAATCCTTTCTTATATTTTTCTTTTTTTAGTATGACGATTTTCTTTTCCAATTCTAATTTGTAATCATACATGTGAGACTATTTCAAATTAGATTTTTAATTTATTAGAAAAATAAAATTTCAATTAATTATGAAAACGATGAATAACTACACCAAATTCCTTTACCAGATTGTTGTTTGTTATTCTTTACTAAATGTCAATAACTAAGCTGACATCATCAGTCAATTAGAACAATTGAATACATGTGTTTCAAATAAGCAACTTATAGTATGGCTCCCAAATACATGCTCCGAACCAAATCTGTGGTATATAAAGTATGTTCTATTATATTTCGATTTGTTCACTAGTTTTCTCAAGAAATATATCCATGTTTGTCAAAGACTTTTAGAAGAAACAATAACCACATTGTATTTATACATGTAAATAAAGCAAAATAAGTAAGGCATACGTTTTGTTAGAATATTTGAAAATAATTTTTTGTTGGATGCATGATTACTTGGTTCACATTTAAAGCATGTGGTCCAAATGTGATATATGTCTTCCATTTTCTACTACATTTTAATGGTCTACTGAATCTAAACTAATTTTTGCCAAAGGATCAAGTTTATCTAAGTTAATCTTCATCTAATTTTTCTATTCGTATAAAAAATATCCCGCTAATATGATATCAATTATCATATTAGCAATATTTTTCTTGAAGTGATAGACAAAATCTCCAAGTTTTGTTGGTTTCGTTGTAATTATTTATAAAATAACTATAATAAAAATACCTGCTCCTTTACAATCTACGTTTTCCCTACTAACAATCAGGCGTTCTTGAATATATTTCCAACTGTGAATGATTATACCTGAAAGTTTCCTAGTTATCGTCATCCTTTACGGTCTTTTGATTCCTTCTCTTATTTCAGCACCAGAATTACTTACACAGACTTTATTAGTCAAAGCTACTGTACGAGCGTGCATATTTTTAGGAAAATACATCCCAGTTACTTTAATCATTATTCCTAGGTGATCGTGGTTCTAGAGTTTCCTAAGCCTTAGATATATGGTATTAAGAAGAACTGACAACAGAAAGTTTTGGAAGATGCAGAGAAAATGGCATATAGAAGCACTAAAATGTATAGAAAGAGAAAAGGGGTATGAGAGCAACGTGCAAATGCAAATAAGAAAATAATGACATAGAGACAAAATAGAGATGGATTATCAGCGATACTATTTAATATAGCAACAAAGCAGTAATGTAAGTGATTTTGTGGACGACATTGCAATCTTAGATAGAAATAGCAAATATTTGGTAGAGGTAGTAGAGGTCATTAATAATGTAGCCCAAGATAAGAGGATTTGAAACAAAACAAGAAAGTGCAAATACACGTAAATAATCTGAAAAGAAGCAAGAAATCATTTGAGAATAATAAAAAGGTGTATAAAATGGAAGAAGTACAAAGCTTCAAATATCTAGGCACAATAATAAATAAAAGAAATTATGAAAAGAGAATAGATGACAAGATATAAATAAATATAGATTATATTACAGATACAAATCGATAATGAATAGCAAACAGATAAGCAGGAAATCAAAATGAAGGCCATACGAGTATAAAGTTGCAAGATCGATGGTAACATGTGCTGGAAAAAATATATGTTGATCAGATAGAGACAAAGAAAACCTGAAAATCTTTGAAATAAAATGAATAAGGAAGATATATGGAGTGAATGAAATAAATGAAGAGGAATATAGAAAATTAACAAATAACTGTATTGTATAATATTAAATAGAGAGAATATAGTTAGTGTGGTAAAGGTAAAGACAATAAGATCGTATGACTACATAAGCAGAATAGGAATCGAATATGGTCTTAAGAGAATAATAAATTACAAACAGCAAGCAAGACCTAAGACCAAAAGTAAAATTAAAACATAGATGGAAGGGGGAAGTATTTAAATATATACGAAGCAAGGTGAAGAAACAAAGTGAAGGAACAAGGTGAAGAACTGAAAAGAGTGGAGAAGAATAGTTAATGAATAATTGAGAAGTATATATGTAGAATCAGTTAAATTCGGCTTTGATAAAATGTGACTTACAAGTGCGATTAGATTACATATTGTTGTATTTAAACACTGGCATTGTTTTGAAGTGAAAAACAGGTTGCATCCTATTTGAAAATGACCAATAAACCACAAAATTCAAACCAAACCACATAAGTCGTTTTCCGATTCCTGATAGGTATATATGTATGTCGGTCTCTTCACATATTATCTTCTATACCTCTTTTCTCATTTCCCTGTCGATTCCTTCTCTTCAACTGGTTTTTACCCTGCAACGCTTCCTTAATTCTTTCTTCTTCCTTGTTTATTCCATTATATTCTATTCCCTGTCTTTCTCTGTACATGACCATATCATCTCGTATATGTTTAACTGTGCTGTATTCCCATAATTTATTTCATGTTTTCGTTTTTGACTCGTTCTGTTTTGGATTTTCTGCTGCTCTCCCAAATAAATCCATTTTGGTGGCTTTTAAAGTCCTATTCATCTTTCCTTTTAAAGTCCACACCTCGCAAATATGTTACTTTGCTTCTGACAATTGTATTACATATTCGTGCTTTGTTTTTTGCTTTCTCTCGTTATGGGTTTATTGCACCGCACATTATTGTATATTACACTTCGTCCTTGTGAGTTTGTTTCAGAAATTACTTCGTCTAGCCTTCCATCGTTAGTTATATACATATTCGTGTTTATAAGTGTAAAATTAAAGTCTTTAAGGGATTAATTTGCTTCGTTCAGTAAAGTTGGTTAGAAATCATTATCCTTATGTAGCCGTTTACAATGTTTTGAAATTTTGTTTCCAATTCATTATGATTTCATAAACCTATTATATCTGTACCTAGGTATTATATATGAACTATTTGGTCATATTATCACAATATATGTTAATATGACTAATAGGATAGGAATTTCTTTATCTACGATATAGTTTCGCTATTTTTTATGATAAGCAGTAAATACGGAAGAATAAAATTGCAAAAAAATAAAGAAGTTCAATATATCTGACGCATAAAGGTTACTTAATAAAAGAATAAGAATTGTATAATATAGTACAATATTATTATATTATATAATACATATATTTCGACATCTTTACGTGAGAAATAATACGAGTAGATTGCTTAAATATAAACCTATTGAAATTTGATTACGAATTACAAGTAAATATAACACACACACATACATGTAATCAAGATATTACAACTAGGAAAAAGCATACTAGAGCGTGAGACTGAAAATGTAGAAGTTTATGCTGTAAATTACGAATAGTTGAATAATTAATATAGTATTAAAGATGTTACACGTATAATAATGTAATTATTCTGCAATAACCCATTTGTTTTAAGTGCAATTGATGATAATAATATAAGAAGTTAAAATAATTTATATCATTAGATTGATGAATATGAAATAAAGGAGATGATAAGTGAAATTTAAAGCAATTTAGATTATGTGATCTAAATGTATATAAATCTAAACGGTTTCATAGTCTTTTTATAGCCGTATAAATAATATCTGGAATTAATGAAGATTTACCTTCTTCATTAAGAAATTTCGTATAAGAAAGCATTCAAAAATTTTAGAAAATAATACTAATGTTAATACGGCAAAATTTCATGGTTTAACATGTTAAGTTTCGAAACGAACGAAGAAGAGAGACTCAAAATGAAGTAATGAGGTTAAGCATTAAGTTTCTTTCTTATTTTAAGATACTCGCCTTCAACTGCAACGTAGTGTACTAACAATCTTGAAGTTCTTTATACTATTTTTGTTATGACGTTTCTCAAGATCCTCAGCTTCCTTGCTGCAATAAATTCTTCTGTCATTCCGTAAAGGAAAAGTTTAAGTTTGAAGGGAGAATAAATAGAAGATACTTGGTCTAAACTCGACAAATAAAGCGGGCGAAATCTCAATTAATCTACACAAAAAATAAGTTACATCAATGCTAAAAAGTTTCAAATTATCGCTTGGCATCTTCGTTGTTTTACGTTTTTAGTCACAATGGCAGCCATCTTGCTTGACACCAAGATAAGCAAATTAATTAAATTAATATAACACGCTTATAACAAATAAAAATTAAACTTATATCTCTCTAATTATTACACCATCTAGAGTTACACATTTTTCCTAGCGTTTCTTGGCCTTTCGGTAGCCGTTGTTGTAGTACCCAACAGATTGCATCGGAAACCAATATTTTCTAAGTTATGTCATTTGTGTTGTTACATCTCATATTTCACAATGTTTTCTTTGAGTTCTGAGATTCAACATCTTCCTTGACAGGCCACGTCGTGTTTGCTTCGGAAAAGGAGAGTAATAGTTGCACCCAGTGTGCCGACACTTTTGGCATCTGTAGTTTTTCGTGAATAATTTTCCACAAAGTGCCATAAGACGGTCTAGTTTATGTTTTGTATTTATTTGTATGATTACTTTTCGGTCCAATACGACAAAATTCTCCACTTTCTTCACTGTGGTAGCATTGTCCATAAGTGATGGTCTTCCACCTTTTGACTCGTCTGTGAGAAACATGTTGCTCATTTGAAAATTTTTTTCCACTTCACAACAGTGCCATATAACGGGCTATTATTTCCATTAACAGTCATCATTTCATCATGCATTTGCCTGACACTTTGACCTTTCAAATGAAGGAACTTAATCACACTGCGAGCTTCTATCTTTCTCATACTGTGGGTTACTTTATTCTATGAATTTCTGCAACCAAGTAAATTAATAATTACTGTAATTTACAACGTTATGTACATACAAGATGATCAATTAATATGCGCAGTAAATTTTTCCAGATATTTCGATTATTTCGTAGTTAAAATTAAAATGTTACAATATCCCCCTCGTGCATATATATGCATATACAGAAGTGAGGGTATAGTATAGAAAATATTATATTTGAAGTCATAATAATTATAAGCAATTTTGTAGGTTTCTATTTTTTTACATAATCAATTTCTTTCTATTTTTACAAATTTAAAACCTTTATCATTTCAAGTGTAAGTTAATGAATAACTTTTTGGTCAATATCGCGTGCATGCTTGTACTGCTGGCACGAAAATATGCATAATATAGTTGCAATGAATGCTATTATATAAAACTTATGGAACAATTTCTCCGATAAAATAATGCTAAGTATAATTTAGTGAATTGTCTTTGCACTAAAATTACTAAGCCTTTTCCATAAATTTGCATGCTGCGTATATATATACACACACAGAAGAGAGAGAAAGAGAGAGGGCAAATGGAAATGAAATAAAGAAAGGTTAGAATATTATTTGTCCTGAAATTACCAATTACTATTTCATTGGGATATTTGTGAAGTTTCTGTGTTTACAGTTTAATATTTTGTTGCGCTAATTAATTAAATATGAGTTATGAAAAATTCTGTTAATTTAGTATTTGTATTATTACGACTATCATAATTGAAACGAATATTATTTATTTTGTCAAGACCTAAAGGATTACATTTCGGTATTTTTTAATTGTAAATCTGCTGAAGATTTATCGATGTGAATGTAACCGTAATGATATTATTGCTGTTCGTAGATCATAAGACAAAATTAACAATGGCCTAAGAACAGTATATCTGGTCTATTGCGTTGTAATATTCGACCTGATAGTATTGTATTATCCCAACATTTTCTCCCTTCTTTGTTTTTGAGGATGGCTTTCAGCTAAATTAAGGATCAAATATTCCACCCATGACAATATTAATTTTGTATAGTCTCTGAAGAATTGTTCATTCATTAACGATATACTCAATGTTTTCTATTGTAGAATTATTAATTTTACATTAGCCACCTATCGTTATTGAATGTTTTATTATGTGTTTTCTGTAGTTTCGCCTTGATATTTCTTGATTCTGGTTCACTACAATAAGACCTATGTTGAGGAAGATATTCCCGTATGTGAATTAATGACAAAAAATTGCTATGTCGATTGAATCTTTCCTTATTTTTATTATATATTTTCCGTGTAGCTTCTTATTCATCCAAGCATCTATGATGTTATATGAAATCATGTTGCCGAACCATATGATTCTTCGGTTAAGTTTAAGCATGTTTTCATTTCATGTTCTTGCACCTTTTGGATTGTATTTTGAGCATGGATCCTTTTGATTTGATATTCAAGTGTCAATATATTTGCGTTTTCTGTTGCTTGAATGTGATATTTATCCACTCCATAATATGTGTACATACTGGTGTTGAATATTTCATTTTTTCTAGGAATTTTTGGAGGTCTTGTTCAAGTAACTGATATTATATTCTTTGTTCATTAATCTGCCATCTTTGTTTGTCTTCCTAGTCGCATCTGGAAGGGGTCTAAGAGTTAGGCAAAATCACACAGTACTTAATAAATTTCCCTAAAAGAAAACTACTTTAACCTGTGTTATCATTATTTTTGAAATTTACGAACAATCTAAGACGATTCCTTTTACAAAACTGCTTTTATATATGTACACACGTATGTTTATGTATGTACATTCGCGCACACATATGCACTTGCAGACACATATACACATACTTTATAATCAAGCGAACATGTTCTAACTTTTACTTAGTATTTGTATTGTACATTGAAGAATAAAATATCCTATTACTGTATTAATATTTTGTAATAATAGTAGAAAAAATAATTTTTATTACCCAAATTATTGTTAGCATCAAAAGGTTCAATCTTAGTCTAAACTATTGAATTATTCATAATTTAAAACTATATTAAAAAAAAAATTGGTTTTTCAAATACAATCATGTAATTTTCAAATGTTTTAATAGCGTTTGCTGTAATATAAATTATAATAATCGTAGTATGGTGTAATATTAACCTGTTATTAAAGTTATTATGAAAGCTACTCTCATTATTTCAATATAGCAGCTAATTAGAGAATAAAAAAACATTTTAATTATACGCTTATCTTAATATTTACATCAAAAACTTGCCTTCATTTTTAGGTGAAATCTCTCATGCATTTAATAAAAGATTCTGTCCATTTTGTAACGCCGTTGACATAATTTAATTTTTTCTTTTAAACGTTTGATCTCGGAACGTTTTTCTCTTGTAAAGTACCACTTATTTATGAAAAATAGGATATAACATCAACATCTATGTTATATTCTAATTATATTTGTCATTTTAAATTTTTTATTAGAACACGCTTTGATTCTGGCTTAAATTCATATAGTTGGCAGTTGAAATATATATGTACGTATGAGTAAGAAATGCACCAATAATATACACAAAAAAAAATAATAATTGGTCGGTTTTCATAATATAATGTACGAAATCCGTCAAAAAGAATATAATAAATTGTTAAGAAACTGTTTCATGGTGAATATTAAACATCATACAATCCATTATTTTCCAACTGCAATGCATTAAAGCGCGCTTTTCAAAAAAAGCGAAAGCGCATTTTCTAAAGATAGTTAATGCCAATCTGAGATAAAGACCCTCTTCTCAATATGGAAAAATGCTGAAATAATTACGTTATGAAAGAAAATTCAAAATGCAATATTTCCTGAGCCTTATAGACTAGTAAGCTTACTTTAATTCTTGGCCAAGGTTGTGGATAAAATCATGTTTCGCTGGCTTGAAGGGCAAGGAGATAATATTAACCTGATTCAAAATGAATAATTCGGTTCCGAGGAATTCGAAATCATTTTATCACTCACCAACTTCACAAAGTAGTTGACTTTATTACTGATAAGTTCAATTGAAAATAACAGTTACCCTATTCCTTGATATTGAAAAAGCTTTCAACAGAGTTAGATACCAAGGTCTAATTAACAATTTTCATAATTCTAGAATCTTAATCTCACTTGTAAAGTTAACATACTCGTTCCTCCAAAACAAAACATTTTATATAAAAATTAAAAGTTGCAAATACATCCGAAGACCCATTTTAGCTAGAGTCCCATATGGTTCAGTAATGGCACCGTTCTATATTATCTACATGTACATGAAATGCTAAAATCACGAGAATATTTATCTAGCTCTTTATGCAGGTGACACCATATTGTAGACAAAATCTCGAACTCCCTGGGTAGCAGTTGAAGAGGACTTAGAGGATATTGCAAAAAGTTTTACTATTCCCTTCAATAAGGGCCGCAGATGTGAAGACATTCGGCGTGGAAGTTCCATGGAAATTCTACACCACACATCTAAGCCTTGAACTTGGTAGCAAGTTAATATGGAAACAACATATTCATGAAGTCACTCTGCGGGCAAATCAAATACTGCTCTCCATTATTTCATCGTGACAGCCTTCTACGTTACTGTTTAAAGTAGGAATATGACCGAAATTAACTTTTGTCTATCATATATGAGGTTATTCTGCACACACCCATCTAAGGAGACTACAACTTCTTCAAAAAAAATTCCCAAGAATCGTTGCTAAGGAATGTTCGCTTGTCCATAATAGTGATTTATTGCAATAGATATTTTTCCGATACTGGACAATTTCCTAGAAATGGCACAAAAGCATTTTACAAGAATTGAAGAAAATATTTTTTTAATTGTTTCAACCTCATCTAACAATATGTATTGTAAGGTCCATATGAAAGCTCTCAGCATATTTTTCGCCAGTTATTTTGTACTATCTAATCATAAGGTTTTATATTAAATGATATTCTTTCAATAAAACCATAATTAGGGAAAAAATCTAATAATTTCGTAAAAATAAAATCAACTAAAATATGTGTAACGGAAGAGTAAGGAACTTTGCTCAACTTTGTAAAATAGATGCATGTACTAGTAAGAAATGTGTGAATAATATCTAGAAAAAAAATAATAATTGGTCCATTTTAATAACAACACAGGATTCGTCAAAAGGATTTTACGATTTAATTGTAAAAACTATTTAGTGATAAATAATTAGTGACACTTAATTAAAGTGTATGAAGTGACGAATTTCGAACTTCATTTAAGCGTTTATTTTGATGATGACAGACAAGTATAATCCTCCCTGTTAATTATGTTTGTAAGACCGATCCTCCAGTTTTAAACTTTCTAATTTAGCTTGAAATAGTGTATTTTAAACAGTAAAATTTTTTTGAAAATATGCATGAATAAGTTTCACTTTAATAAATTTTTCAAAAGAGAAAACTCTTGGTGAAATTGACCATGCTTCCATTTACAAAATGTTGTACTTTTGTGGTTTTTAAAATAATTGCAAAGTCTATCTTTCAAACAAGACCAAATTGAAAGCAAAAGAATTGAAATTTCATTTTTAAATTCAGAAGTAAATTTATGTAATCCTTTTATTCGGATCCTATGGTTTAGTTTGTTGCAGTTATCGTGCCATTCATTGCCGGAATCTATCAAACAATGGATATTCAGATGGGTTCTTATAACTTGCGATTCATTATCGACAAGCGTATATGTTCCTGTTTTTAAATTTATGAAACTATGGCAAAATTTAAGATCCGCTGGGTTATGACAGTTGAGGATCAAAGCAGAATTTTGTGTCGCTAAAAATCATTGTGCTACTTGCTATCTCAATGATGTTTTTTTAGCGTTCAAACGAACATACAGATTTGGTCGATAAGAAACAAGCTGTCAAGGTCTCTGTAATTAATAAACCATATCTATTGTCCATAGCTTGAATAGCGGAAAACTGATAAGGATGATAGATGATTGATCGTCTTGAACTTTAATACTTTTTCACGGTATTTCTGTTGATTCCCAAACTATGATTTAATATTCATATAGAAATAATATTTAGTGTATTTGCTCAACAAAATATACTGGAAAAATGTTTTCAAGGTCATATGCAAAACTATCACAAGGCAATCGTTTAATTATCTTTCAAATTTTAGCCAATTATTGTTCTTGTTTGGAAAAAAATGACTAATAAACACTTAGATATTTATTCGACGAAATTGATACTGAAATGCAAGCGTTCGTTATGTTTATACCGCGGCAACATTGCAAACTAGCGATTAGGCGATTAAATACGTATTGTTGCTTTAACACCAGTTCCATAAATGACGAACATAAAAATTCCATTAATATTTTAAAAATTGAATGTTTCATTTGATGATTATAATTTTATTCTACAATAAAAAAAAGTAAATGATGTAGATAAGATTATTATTATGTTCTGAATGTGTCATAGTTATATCTATTATGCTCAAAAGAGAATAAATCGTTTCTATACTAAGAAAAAAACAATTTAATATTAAATTAGCCTAACTAATTACTACGTTTCTTTAACAATGCTATAACAATATGTATTTATTTTAACAACTTTGAGCAACTAACTCCTAACCTAATAAACCTAATATAATTAGAACTATTACGTTATTAAGTATATTTTTGTTGCTAATTTTAGCTTTTTAAATTGTGAGTAACGAAATTAATAACCTTGTTAGTTTTATTAGTCACACACATACCAAAATATTTTAGAATATTTTTAAAAATATTAACGACGCTTTATTTCATGCAATTTTGAATATTTTATTAAATCATTTAATGCAATTACGCAACAGGCATAATAAGTAAAGCGTACACAATTACTTATATCATTTAGAATAATAAGATTATAAATATCTACACTGCAAATATGGAAATTCAAAAGTCATCTATTAGAAATAAGTTAAGCTAGATGATTCATGTACTTATATAAATTAAAGTTAACAGAATGAAGCTTGTAGCATGAATAAAATTCCTATTCATGTTTCTTTTAAAAATGTCGACAGTTTATACATTTATGTTTATAATATTAACATAATTTTGTCAGCCAAGATAAACATAAAATTGTTCTAAAGTTATAATTTATCAGCTTCCTTATATGGCTTAACTTATCTGATATCTAGAAAGCATGAATTGACAAAAATATGTACATATGTTTCATATCTAATTCGAGTTAAGGAATTTAGTCGTTTAAACTAAATTAGAAAATATATTTTTATACTTGAAATTGAACTAAATTTAAAAAAGTTTGATCGAAATATGATGATAAATGATGTTAAAATTATGGAGTTGAATTTCTTCAATTCTTCTCGATCCAGCGCCATGTTCTAAGCCTCTCTACGATATATTCGTTATCTCCAGAAATTTTCAGACTTTACTGGTCCAACTTCTGCAAGGCCTTATTGTTTCAGTTTCCTATCACTTCTACCTTAACCATTCTATCATCGCTTGTTCTCAAAAAATGCCCTAACAACACATCGTAACTGTCTTTTCCCTATTTTGATTACTTCCGCTTAGACTTTACATCACTTCCGTACAGAATAGGTTGTATTCCTATCTCCCCTTGTCTCTGTTGCCTCTTATAGCTCTTAGATATTTCATTCAAACGTTCATGTTGCATTACTATGTTATAAATTGGTGATGCTATATAGGCACTTTAAGGAGTCGCACATTTGTTTCTTTAGCAATTTTCTTGTACTTCACACATGTTTTATTTAGAGAGTAAATAACTTTAACTGTATTATTGAGTCTTTAATTTACCTCATCTTCTAACACGTCCTGGGTATTCAACTGGGTATTCTGCTGGGTTTCCCGGTACTCCAGTTTTCGTTTGTTTCACATTTTACGATATATTTTATTGTTCACTTGCAATTATCACTCGTAATCGCTATTAATAGTATAAATAATCATAGTAATAATAATAATAGTAGTAATAGTAATAACAATAATAATAATAATAATGATAATCTTCATTTTATAACATAATAAATATAAAATACAATAATAAGAAGTAATTTTACAAAATTTTATAAAAATCGTTAACATATAAACCCTGATCAGTAAGGATATTTTTAATATTCATTTTGAAGGACTTCGTCTTTATATTCTTAACGAAACATGCACATTCGTATATACATACGTACATATACAGACCGGGCAAAGTTATTAATCGGTACTGTTTAAAAACACTGCGACATTTATCTTTTTTCTTCTTATTTAAAAATGCTTCTTATACAGGATCTTTGGTTTGCAAATATTCTGTTTGCTTATTTAGAATTTCATCAATATAAAGGGTTTTCCAATAGGGACTTGACAACTTTTAATTCAATTTCTGAACGCACCCTTTCACTAATCATCGAACTGTCACTGTCAATTTATTCAGTAAACTTAACATTTTCATCATGGTAAAGTACACGAACGAACAACGTCTGCAAATTATAAAAATTTACTACAGAAATTCGGAGTCGGTTACCGCTACTTTAAGAGCGTTAACTCCGATTTTCGGTCGTAATTCTCGCCCTAGTAGACAGACAGTAACAAGTTTAGTGCAAAAATTTGAGTCTACATATTCGTTGTGTGATGTTGCCGTGCCAGTGAGACAACGGGTTGGTCGAAGTGTCGAAAATATCGCTGCCGTTGAAACGTCCATAGCAAATGATCCAAATCAGTTAATTCCACGGCGTTCTCAAGAGTTGGGCATCGCCCAGACCACTATGGCGAATTTTGCGTAAGGATCTTGGTTTACACCCATATAAGATCAAGCTGACTCAAGAATTGAAGCCGATGGACCATTTGAAGCGACGTACGTTCTCCGATTGGGCTCTGGAAAAGATGCGCCAAGATGACCAATTTAATCGCAAAATCATTTTCAGTGACGAAGCTCATTTTTGGCTCAATGGGTTCGTCAATAAGCAAAATATGCGGTATTGGTCAGGTGAAAATCCACATGTGCTTCATGAAACACCACTTCATCCACAAAAAATAACTGTTTGGTGAGGTTTGCATGCCGGCGGCGTCATAGGGCCATATTTTTTCGTAGACGATAATGATCGTCACGTTACTGTGAATGGTAATCGTTATCGCGCCATGATTACCGATTATTTTTGGCCTGAATTGGAAGATATGGACTTGGACAACATGTGGTTTCAGCAGGACGGTGCCACAAGCCACACAGCACACGTTACAATCGATTTATTGAAGAGTAAGTTTGATGAGTGTGTTATCTCAAGAAATGGACCAGTCGATTGGCCGCTTCGTTCGTGCGATTTAACGCCTCTAGATTTTTTTTTTTGGGGCTACGTCAAGTCATTGGTCTATGCCAACAAACCGACAACGTTGGAAGAGCTCAGAGCCAACATTGAACGCGAAATAGCAGCCGTTTCGGCCGAATTGTGTGGCCGAGTCATCGAAAATTGGGTCCAACGAATCGACCGCTGCAAACGTGCCCGCGGTGGCCATATGAACGAAGTCGAGTTCCATTCATAAATGTTTTGATTGTACTTCAACCCGATAATAAAGTTTTTGAAATATCTCAAATGGTCTGCATTTTATTTTGAAAAAAAGTTGTCAAGTCCTCATTGGAAAACCCTTTATAATTCCGTAGGATGGTCTGTATGTTAAATAAGCATGATATACACCTAACGCTGTTTCAATAAATGCCTGCGATGAAGTTATTCATACGGCGTAAACCATTGACAAAATCTTTCGGACAAGTATATTAAAATGTTCTTTCCAATTTAATGTACTGTCTAGTTCTAGTTCAAGAAATATTATATATTCATTCGACGTTCATTCTTCCATGAAGTTATAATTAATTTTCGACGTAACTTTTTGAATAGAATATTTTATTTTGTATATTTATTTTGTTTTTAATTTCATTTAAAAGTAATGTGCTCCTTCATTGGCATTTCCAAATGTAAATGTATTATACTAATTTTCGGAAGGGATGTCGTAATTAATATAAAATCATTGAGGTATTTACATAACTTAGTTTAAGTATATTTATGTGTATTTTCCCTTAAAGTATTATTAAAGTCTTCAGAAAGGTTCTAATTATTGCATTGTATTATCGGAAAGCATTTATGATCGTTTGAGTTATATTACAGGTTTCCCCATTTTTATATTGTCGGTTTAATTTGAAAAGAATGTTTAATTTGTATTCTGTACTGTATTTTAGTATAGATCGTTTATGCTTACTTATTGAATCTATTATGTATATTGTCTTAATTTATGCTTTTCACTCAATAATAATAAACTAGGTATATGGAAGAGGATAATCCCTATGTTGTTAGAGTGGGTGGCAAACATCGGTATTTGTATATATAGCAGGGGAATTTTCAATAGATAATATAGATGGGCTTAAGAGTTCAGAGAGAGTCCGTGAGTCAAAGAGCTCAAGAAGAAAAGAGGCAGAGTTAGATCTGGATAGCAGGCCATTCCGTCTAGAGTGTGTGTATCGTCTGATACTAGACGTATCTACCATCGTTTTTGAAAAGAAAATTAGTGCGGGTATTGTTAAATATATATATATATATATATATATATATATATATATATATATATATATATATATATATATTGATCTTAGCAATTGGAAATCGATAGACTTTAAAATTATTCAAAAGCGAAGAAATAATAAGTGCCTGAATCAACGCATTTGGGTGAAAGAAGGTCCGAAGAAGAGATCACCTATATTAAAAAAAAGATAAATGCTTCTACATATCAATAGATAATATAAGGTAAAATAATTTAAAATTGTAATGTTAATTTGTTGTATTTTATTTACTATTATCTATAGGAAAATTGTCCTAAAAGTAATTCTGATTATAAATGAATGCATAAATCTGTTACTTAAATTAAAGACGTGTTTATATATGTGTATGCTCTTCGTAGCCCAAATCGCACTGAGAATTGTTATTTGTAGAGAGAATAGCATCTTTACATTTATTTGTAAAGTCACATGTTTATTTCAGTTTGCTAGCCAGTGCATTCTGATGAAACATAATAAATTGTTACATCGCCCCAGGTCCTCGTATTCTTTTATATAATTTCCAATATTAATTATTATTTAACGCGCTCATCAAAATATAAAGATATTTAATTACTGAATAAAAAGTTTTGTAACGAATGCCTCAAAAGTAAAGACTCGTAATAAAACAAGGATCAGTAATGGACTTTCATCCTGCTGTAATGCAAATTTTATTAAATTTTTCTTACATACATGTATTTAATTTCAAACTGTTTGATTCAAACCAATTACTCATTAAATTCATTGCGTTAACAGTTCCGTTCCTTAATGATGAGGAGTTTTTTTCTCAGAAGATAACCGATCATCGGCGAACATATTTATGAAATGGTTGCTAACTCTTGATAGAATGTTCATGCATAGGAGAAAGAGAAACAGTACTAAGGTAGATGTTTTGGACATTTCATATTTCAAATCTGACCAGTCAGATCGAATATTCTTACTTCTGTTTCGCAGTATGATGCACTGCATTCAATTATATAATACGATTTTAGTAGTTCATAAACCACTCCGCTGAAATCCATTGGTTCTTACACTGTTAAATGCTTTGATACATCTAAAATACGCCAATTTCTTTTTCGTTGAGGTAAGGTCTCTGTCTTCACGTATATGGGTCTAATCGTTAAACTACCTCGAATATAAGCATTTTGTGATATGTCGCCGCAAAGTGAATCATTCTCTTTAAAATTGTTTTTCACATAATCTTCCCAACTACTGAAATTATAGTGACAAGTCTGTAGGTTTTTATACTAAACTCGTCAGCTCTTTAGATTATGAGTTTTTACTATTGTTGTTTTCATGTGTTCTGGAAAGATGCCAGAACTAAAACAATTGATTATTGCTGTTAATAACGGTGCACACAACATATCACATCTTTTTATAAAAATTGTTAGTAATCTATCAGCTACTTGTGTTTCAGTATCTACTCAAGAACCAATGATATAAATCTCAACAGGCTGTTTCGAATATGTAATACCATTAACTTTTCATTTTTATGTATGTAATCGAAATTGATTTGGCTTTGAGTATTACTTTTAGCTCGATTTACAACAAATAAATTCATGTAATTGAGTAATTGTCTATTAGCTTCTTAATGATACCCAGATAATCGATTAATATTTAATTCCTTAAATCTACTTTGGTTTTCGAAAACGAACCAAACATTTATGAGAAGCTTGCATTCCCGCAAATTTTTGATCACCAATGAGCAGTCACTGCAACGATATAGCGGACAGCTTTGTAATAGTCAACTCCTTATTCAAAATATATATTGCGCGCTCTTTCAGACATTTTCAAACGTCAAATTGTTACCACCATTTTTTTCAAGAATCTCTGGTTAGTGACAGATTTTGGGCAGCCACTACGTTTTGAATCTTTAGAGTTTGAACTCACGAGCCTATTTAGCAACAGTGGAAAATGTCGAGTTTACGTTTCAAAAGGAAATACGTAATTCCTTCACGAATTTTAACAATCAAATTCGTGAAAAACTCCAAGAGGCTTTTAATTGAACAGTTGTCACTAAACTTTATTAAACAGGCTAATCTGATAAACGCAGCGATCTGAAATTTGACAATTGATGTTATTAGGAGAGCGACGCGCTTACAAAAAACAAAAACTTCGCCAACTATCTGCTATTCCACGCACTTTACAGGCCACCCTCGTATTTCCAAAAGCATTTAACTATTCACTACGTATTTCACTTTAAAATATTATTGTACGAGTGATATTTTTAAACTAAATACTTAAAAACTTTTAAAATATATATATAAATAGTTTAAGTAAAGGACGAAAGGTTAAGAAACGATGTTTTCCAACTGTGTTATACGTTTGAATTTGACAAGCCAATATTTGACCGTAACAAAAGTTTGTATAGAAAAAAATAAAATGAATTACGCAATACGGGGCAAAATACGGAGTCAGACACCTGCGTTAAGACCAAAATAGTTGGAAATATCCATCTTCTAGCTTTCATCTTATATCTTTCGTCATATTGCACATATATACATAGATCGGTGATGCTTTTAGGCTACTATGTTTAGAATTACGTTTTTTTTTTTTTGGTTAACCGCGCCTGTCCTATTATTTATCCTGGAAACATGTGCAATATTCGCGCATCTGCGAACGTAAAGTATCCAGATGAGTTATAGATGTCCGAACACTTTATACGAGGTGTCTGTAAAATATGGTATCAAGATGTTGGGTTTTATATTGTTAATATGCGAATTAAATCCAAGGCATTCTGGAAATATAATGATGTTCTGTTTTAAATAAGTTTTGGAAATTTCGAAGAAAAGATTCAAAACACTTATACATTTGAAAAGAATCTATTTTCAATTTCTGTAAATAAATCTTACCTTGTAAAGCTTTTATTATTTAACGAATGCATGTATAATCAATCTTCTGTAGTTAGAAAAGTCGATTATATACGAGTATTTCCTCTAAAACTACTTGGATAGTTTTTGCTTGTTGCAACCTTTTCATTTTACATAAATTTTATTACGGTCGACTGAATTTGAGACTAATTTGGCAAAATATCAGCTTTCGAAATCGGTTTGAGAAAATTAATGCGCTTCTGTATTTACTCTTATTAACTAGCAAGTGCGTGCGTACTATTCCTAATATTTATGCGTAACACTGTTATTGTTGTTCTTTACATGGGGTTATAAAAATAGTTTCGCAGATTCTTTATATAGAAATAAATCACGAATTCATTACATTCAGTTATTTATTTTATTAAGCATCTATTATTCATTTTGTTTTATTACTGTTTGCCAATGTCAGGTCGTGAACAGGGACTTACTGGTTTCGCCGTCCCTAGATCGGTCGTCAGTCAAATTCATATACGCTATACATTTGTGATATTGATTTTGTTAAGACACGGAGATTATTTCGGAATTTTTAGATAGATTTTCTAATTGTTTTCATTATTTGAATATTTTTAGTTTTTCTTGTTATTTTTTATTGTCTTAAGAACAATTTTCTTTCGGAGTAGATATTATGTGATCAGGTCTGTTCAGTTCATTACCCATTTTCCGTTGTTTACATTTAAGATAAGTTTCCTATAAAAGTATAAAGGGGAATCTAAAGGAGCTTTCGTTATGAAATTTAACGCTATTTGTTTGATAGTATATTAAATGATAAAATTATCATATGTATATACACATTTTTATTTATATTACCTGTTATTTATGTATTAAGCAACATATTTGGTTTGGAAGCATTTAATAATTGAGTTTATGCCAAGTTTAAAGTTAGATGTACTTTTGGCAGGATGGACACGTTCTATACATTTCCTTTCTTCGGATAATTGGTTGTTTGTACGATAGAATGAAGTATAGTTATTTCTCATTTTCGTCTGTATCGCGAAAGAAAAAACTTCAGTAGAATAGTTTATTAAGAGAGTTGAATTCCTCGAAACGCGTTACAATCAGAATCTCGTTAATATACGATTTGCCAAGTTTAATGTATTCTGTCCATATATGCGTCGTGACAACTTAGCTCTACATCTGGCAGAATGAAAACGAACTTCTATACATTTCTTGCTTTCGAATAATTGCTTGTTTGTACGATAGAGGAAAGTGTAGGGTTTCTCAATATATTGATAATCCAAAAAATAATGGAAGGTGCTTAATATACGTATGCGTAATAGGTTAAATGTTAACGGAATATTAAAATCTATATTAATGCTATCTGTATATCTTTAAAATACATTCTTTGTATCTGTTTTATAAAGACAAAATATATTTTCGAAATTAGTCACAAAAATTTCTAAAAGAAGATGAATAACTAACCCTTTCGATTGTCGGTAGTCCTTTGAGCTAAATGTGAAGTTGTTTAGTTTTACACAAACGTTACTCAAATTTTTGACTTCCTCTTTCTGAACTGTTAAATAGATGTAATCTGCTCGGGTAATAATTTGACAACACCAGATCTTTCGAATATAGTAGGAGCTGCATAAATTCTCACCCGAATGATTTTCATTTTTTGTGTTTTATGAAAAAGTAATGTCTTTTTTTCCGAAAGACTGCGTTTATCAGATTTAGCAATTTCAACAATACTATTCTATCCGTACCCGAAAAGCGAATACAGATCGTAAAATACTATACGTTTTCAATTCTACCAATATTTAACAAAACCTCTTTATAATGCAAATTTATTTCAGTGAGCTTTTCAGATGTGGTCTATTTCAGCAGAAATTCAGATACATTATCCGACTTGGGAGATTTCTTTTGAATGATTCGCAGAGAATAGCACCTTTTGCAGCACTTTTATCCTGAAACCGTTTTAGTTGTTCTGTAACTACTGAATGATGGACTTTAAAACAGTACGAACTCCCTCGCGTTGATAAAGAGAGATTAGTCTTGCTCATAGCCAAGATGTGGTCGTTGTCTGAGGCAGTTCAGCGACCGTCATAGATAGCATTCAAAATTCAGATCTCAGAAAAAAAAGTGAAAAACCATTTCTGATAGTTACCAGTGCTTATCTGCTAGACACCGCCCGTAGATTCTATTTCACGTTATGGGTGTCGCTTTTTATCCGTTCCTTAACGAAAACAAAAATAACGACAATTCACTTATTTTTCTATTCTAATTATTAATATAAATTTCTCAACGGCAAAAAAGACCAATAAGAATATTTCTAATTTAGGTGATAGGCTGGAGAAATAGTTCTTTCGATTTTTGTGAACCAAATTTAATTTAACAATAGAAAACACAATGATAATTAATATTCAAAATATAATTCATTATGACCGATAGTTCTCTGCTATTGTCTGGTGAGGATTTGTTTCCACGCCTATACTATTCCACCGGTTTAGAGGCAAAGAACCCAACGGCATTCTTGCCTCGCCTTAACGGCATTGACTTAAAAAGATGGTAATCAGATATTGCTAAGTCCGGGCTGTAAGCTAGATGCGGTAACTATTTCATCCCATCCAATTCTTTCAGCTTCCGGTTAGTTCTTTGAATAGTATTCGGCCTAGTATTATATTTATGGAATAGTACCCGAATTTTGTTGACTAAAATTGAACACAGTTTAACGTCCTACCTTCTGGTATCAATTCAAAGTAGATAAAACCTTCTAATTCCATCAAACACACAACATTACCTTTGTTTCAAAAGTTTCGCGCTCGACTACATACTCTACAAATTGGGCACGGGTTAAGCACTGATCTGATTTGTTTGGATTTCGAAGGTAGATCTACTTTTCAGAACACGTTGAAATTTGTCGATAGAAGTAGAGATCCTGTGATCTGGCAAGAAGTTACATTACAGATTTACAGTCGTCACTGTTCTTTTGCTGCACTGAATTCATGAGGCGCTTCTCTGCATTGCTTGTTTATCAGTTCATGAAGGTGACAATCTAGTTTTCACAGCGAAGAGCCAAGCTATTGTTGCATACTGGAAGCCGAGGTGGTCTCAATTCTTTGGCGAGCCTCTTGGTCAATGATGGGAAGTCTTCCGGGACGTCTTTCCTATCAAAGATCTGTTTGATTATTCGCGATTATTCTATGACACTTTAACACAGTTCGGCCAGAGACAACATCTTGGTCTTCGATTCCATAGAGTATACGAGGGCCATCAATAAAGTTTTTATCTAATTTCCAGTAATGAAAAAGTGCTAAAATCTATTTATTTGTACTTAGAATTTCACAAAAAGTGCATAACGTATCAATAAAATTTCAATTTTAACTAAGTTGCACCTACAACAATTATGTTTAATATGGCATTAATAATGACAAATATTTCACTTTCATTTTTTCAATTTTATAAATACAAAGTCTACCAATTAGAAAAAAATGAAGAAGCTTTAGTTTCACTCTATTATTGAATAAATTGAAGAGACATAATTAGTTGATTTTTAAAAATTATGAAATTTATTTTCCGTTCTTTCGGACAAGCGTATTTTATTTTTTTGGAATTTACATTTTCTTCAGTAATACTTGCATTAAAATAAATAAAGAATTAGATACAACTTCTCAAGTTTATATTATATAGTTTTAGTTCGAATTACGTTGCGATGCATATCCTTCGCCAAAGTTAAGAAAATTATTACATACATCTACTCTGGTTATATAGTAAAAGAAAGATTTATAATTTCCACTTTTCGACAGCCTTGTATGTTTATGAACAGAAATAACCAATCATCACTAGACATCTAAGCGTCACTACAGACCATAACGAAATCTAAGAAAGCTTTAAAATAGTAAACTCTGTCCTACATATCGTAGTTCCGGTTGCTGTAAATGTAAATATTATTATGCACCGAGCGGCTTGTTTAATAATACAAATACTAAAAGGCCGTTCATTGTTTTCGTAACGTTATTAAACAAATACCTGTATATATTCATATATACGTATATGTGTGTGTATGTATGTGGTAAATGTTTCGATTTTGATTTCGCGCTATCTATTTTTAAAAACAAGGCTATTTATTTTCGCCACAATATAGTACGCACTGCTTATAATAAAATATTACTAATACTGCATTGTTCTATATAATGGGTGTTTTTTGAACTGCATGAGAATGATCGATATCGATAACTATGGTTTGACAGCTGATAATGTCAAACCGTGTTGACATTTCTGTTCAGTAAGGTTTGGCAAGTTATCACGAATCGTTTAACGCCAGAACGACGCCTCCAAATTGTTGAAATTTACTTTGAAAAAAATAAATCTGTCCGCCAAGTTTATAGAGCACTTCGTCCATTTTACGGTCAACATAATCGGCCTAGTAAGCAAGCAATTCGTACAGTTATACAGTTTTCGCACTAGTTTTCCTCTTCTCGATTCAAAACCATCAACAAGACAGCAATGAGCGTATGGAAGAGAATATTGCTGCTGTAGCGCGAAGTATTGAAGAAGACGCTGAAATGTCGATTCGTCGTCGTTCTCAACTTCTTGGCCTTTGTCCTTCGACTACGTGGAAAATTTTAAGCGAGGATATTGGCTTACGCGCCTATAAAATATAGATCGTGCAAGAATTGAAGCAAAACGACCATCGTTTGCGTCGCATTTTTGCTGTTTAGGCTCATTTGAATCTGGCCGAAAATGAGCATTTTTATTAAAGAATTGCGTTTAGTGATGAAGCTCATTTCTGGTTAAATGGCGACGTCGATAAGCTAAATTGCTGTATTTGGAGCGAAGACAATTCTCAATCCGTTAACGGATCACCATTACATCCATTAAAATTGACTGTTTGGTGCGGTTTACAGGCTGGCGGCATCATCGGTCCTTATTTCTTTTGAAATGTGTTAGGAGCTGCCGTTACGGTGAATGGCGATCGCTATCGAGCCATGCTGACTGAATTCTTGTTTCCAAAAATTAATCAGCTAAACATCGACGACATTTGGTTCCAACAAGACGGCGCAACTTGCCATACAGCGGGCTTAGCAATAGATTTATTGCAAAATCAATTTGGTGACAACTTTATTTCCAGAAGTGGTCCGGTCTACTGGCCTCCTCGTTCGTGCGATTTAACGCTTCTGGATTACTTTTTATGGGGCTTCGTTAAGTCATTGGTGTATGCTGGCTAACCAGCAACTCTTGAAGCATTGTAAGCCTATACGGCCAGATTTATTGGAAAAAAGCAGTAAAAAATTGGACTGATCGAATGGACCATCTAACTCATAGCCGCGGCGGACATATGTCTGAAATCATATTTAAAAAATAAATGCCATGAAATTATCTACCAGATTATAATAAAAAAAATTTAATTCCAACAATATTTCTGTCTTGTATTATCATTTCAAGTCATCAAGCTCTTAAAGAAACAGCCTATATAAAGCAGATTAAGGTTAGTTATACATATTTTTCCGCTATTTAAGTAGTTGATTGTGTAGATTAGGATTACGAGTTTGCGATGTTAAAAAGAATAGTGTCGACTTTTAAAATCGTTATGCATTAAACTCAAGTACTTTGGTTTGGGCTAAAGCTCACATGTTTTAGAAAGTTTATGTCTCTAACTGATATCAAATTGACCACTGCATCCTCAGTACCATGCAACCGAATTAGAGCCGCTTCTAAATTAAAATAATTAATATGCTGCTCCGATTTAAAATTTTCGTTTTAAATAAGCCGGCGCCGACCATAAAGTTTGTCTTCGTAGAACCGCGGCTTTAATATTCATTTCGATATATTCATGTTGCCTCTCCATAGACTGGGTAACACATCTTTAAGAGACCGCTGTTGATTTTCCAAGCTTTTTTATAATAATACCATCTTCGTGTTTTTTGACCTTTCTAATCGCTCAGCAACGATTATGCCCGGTCGACCTGGATGATATGTTTTCTCGAATTAATTTCACTACCTTGTCCCCAGTATGACGGGAATATGACGGGAAAGCCATTCTGTCTTTGTTGTTTCTCGGTGAGAAAAGTTCCCGGTTTTCAATAAAGTATCACTCTCTCTCTGTCTCTCTCTCACTCTCTCATATCTATATATATATATATATATATATATATAGAGAGAGAGAGAGCGAGAGCGAGAGAGAGAGAGAGAGAGAGAGAGCGAGAGAGAGAGAGAATATATATATATATATATATATTAAAAGCAAAGAAAATATCTAGTTTCTTATTATACTATCTTCTACATTGTATTGGCGATAATTCTAGGCACCTGATATAAAATTCTTATTTTCCCAACCACCACCAGGTATCTCTTATTAATACCAACGAGATTTGTGAGTAATATGAAAGGGTACTTTTACCTGTTTTTGTCACTTTGTCTCTATCAGTGCAAAGTGTTAATGGAATGTCTTGTAACACTTTCAGATATTCCTTAAATATTTAATAATTTTATGTTTTATTAGTAATTAGTAATATTTGTATGCTGTGTGTACAGTGTTAAATTTTGAACAATAGGAAAACATAAAGGCATTTCATATGAAACAAAGATCGTAACAGAGACACTATTGAAAACCAAAAACTTTTCTCACTGAGAAATAACAAGGACAGAACATGTTTCCCGTCACACCGGGGACATGTTAGTAAAATTAATTGGAGGAAATTCTACGTCGACCGGGTATAATCGTTGCTGTGGGATTAGAAGAACTAAAAAACGGGAAGATCGTATTATTATAAAAAAAGGTTTGGATGGTATGTGATACCCAGTCTATAGCGGTTATACGAAGACAAAGTTTATAGTCGGCGCACTGCCAAACTTCATTTATTTGCTTCGCAAATTTTAAAATGGGGCAGTATATTAATTATTTTATTTTGTGGTGGAAACAAATAATTACCGAAGAGTGAGGTTCTAAGTAAGACGCAAAATATGTAAAACTAATTAGACTAGTTATTATTTAGGTCACAGAAATGATTACAGCGAACAGAAAAGATATGAAAATTATGGAAAAAAGGAATAGCGTGAACAACATTGAGACCAAATATAACAGAGAATAGAATCGAGAAAAAAGAAATGCAGAAATGAGGGATGAAACTCAAAGAATAAGATACACCAAAGCATAAAGCTCACAGTGAACATGATACTAATATAGGAAGGAAACCCATTCAAATAACCTAGGTACAGAGAAAAACAGAGAAAAGATGAAAGAATAGTCTGCAATAAAATGTAAGAGAGATTGGAATGATAGTCTGGAGGAGGAAATGTCATAATATCCAGTAGAAGAAAATAACAGACAGCGAGAATCAATAACATACTTAAAAAACAAAAATACACCTGAATATGGATTCTATAACGTCTTTTGTTTAGGAAATATCTTTGCTGGACAACATATTTACAAATATGCTTATTAATGAAACGTTATGTGGTAGGTTACAATGGGTAGGAGAAATAATGAGAAGGAAACCAACTGAAATAATCAGACAGACGAACACTGTGAATATAGCCCAGATACAGAGAAATTTATAGTTAATTTAGTTATTTTCTGATATGTATGCTGTACGAAAAATGTAGACTATAACACACATGTCAAAAGTAGCGGTCTTTTTTAAAAGAAAATAAATTCGGTACAAACAAATTACCATTTTTTTTTGTACATAAGTAACCAATAGTTGAATTGAATATTTTATATAAATTAAGAATAGAAATATAATATATCAAAACATAGATTAAATATTTACATAAATTATTTTCAACACACATCTCAATCATTTGTAAAAATATTTTCTATAGAAAAATCTCAGTATCTGGCAAAGGTTCAAATATTACAAAAAAATAGGAAGAGTAACAATGTGACTATCAGTTAGAAGAGAAGAAAATAAATATTTCGAATTATATAATAAACAAGATCTTCAATGCTGTATTTTATTTAAATAGTGTAGTAATGTTTACTGTATTCAATTAAAACCAATTATTTAAAAAATCTTTATTCTTATTAATTAAATGTGTTAATATCTAATTAGTCTGAACAGTTTCTAGTAGATGAAATTGAATATGATTACATTACCATGGTTTACAACTATGATGTTTTATAGGTAAGTTGTCAAAGTTTGACGTCCATAAGTTGGGCGGTGATAAAACAGTTAATTTTTGAAAGTTGGATGTATGTATGTGAAAAAGTAAAATTTCGAATAAATCGAGTTTCGTTCAGTTATTAAGTATTAACTTTATATAGGGTCATCAGGCAAAGAACTTTTTTCTGATATGACAGAAACTTTAGATGATCAGTGTTTTTCATAAGTCAGTATTAAAGCTAGGCTGCGGAATTTAAAACAGGAAGACCAGAAGTCAAAGGTAAGCGACGTCAATTTCTGTGACCACTTTGGAAAATATTGTTCCAGGCCAAGATATAATTTCAGAAGATCGATGAATTAACTCAAACGCATTGGAGTAACATTGCATATTGCCTATGAATACGTGTTTCACATCGTTCATCGCCGTCAAAAACTTACGAAAGTTGTGCTCTTATTTCTTGATGTTGAAATTGGTTTCGAGTTAATTGACCAGCCACCCAGTTTTCCGCACTTAGCATTGTCAGACTATTATTTGTTTCTAAAACTCGAAAAACATTTGAAGGAAAAAGATTTTCAATAAATGGCGAACCAATGTGCCTTTGAGGGGTGACTTGTAGAGGTAAACAATTTTTTAAATGGACTGGAAATTACTTCATGTACGTTCCACTAAATGTGTAAGTAAGAAGATTATGTTGAATAAATTTTATTTTGAAGTATTGTAGCATTTATATGGTAAGCTAACGGCTTATCAAAAATAATTATGATTTATAAAAAATAAAATATAATTGGAATGTAATTCTAGTTATACATCAACTTTTGTATCTTGTATATACTCCATTATTTAGAAATTAATTTTTAAACTTATACATAGACAGAAATCCCCTCGTCTGGCTGACTCAAAACTAAAATAATCTAATTGCTTTTGATTAATGTTACGTCTTCAGCAAGGAGAAAAACAAAGTTGCTTTGAGTTTGTTTTGAAAAAGGTAATTTCTTAGACGATTCCATTCCAATATTTGTCTACATTTTTTCGAATAAAAATATAATTTTGTTTTCACCAAAAGCTTTTCAAGATATTATTTACACATTTTTGCAAATAGATATTAGTTAACCTTACTACTTATTGTCATGGTTTCTTACATTTCATTTCTTTAACTTATTTCTGTCTAATTTGAACATTTTTTTAATTTCAAGAAATTAATGTTTTTAAAAGGATATGAACCAGTATTAACATCATTTTGTATTAATTTTGTAATATTACTGGGTGTATTTATTATTAACGTATCGTTTATTGTAGCGTTCATAGTTTAAAATATTATTATATATTATATATATATATATATATATATATATATATATATAATATTATACCACTGTTATGCATTCTGTAGTATCAGGGATTTTTACGTTAATAAATCATATATTTCGCGAAAACGAGATAATTGTTATGTCAACAATTATGCCGCCATTTGTATCAACATTCTTGAAAAGCAATTCTTGTTAGATTAACATCTAATATGTAACCGAAGAATTATAAACAAATACTTTTCAATATAGCTAGTTGAGGTAATCGTAATATAAAAATTATTTATGAATTATTGTTGCATTTCAAGGTTAATGTATTATTTACGTACGTGCACATGTTGTTTTTAAATATTTAGTTTTTCCATCAAACTAATGTTTTATGACTCTACCATTATTTAAGTAATACTTAAATTACGCAAATTTATTTATATATGGAAAGGATAAAGCATAATTTATTGCAGTTGAAAAAATGGATAAGGTGGTGGTATTTATGTATTTAATTAATAATACTGCTGAAAATGTTCTGCAAATATTCAACAAAGTTTGTGATAATAATAGCATGTTGTAGAGCCTTGAAGGCCAATAGTGGACAATAGGGTATGGTCAGTTACAGTCAAGTGCCTTTCCAGTACAATAGTGGGTAACGTGGAAAGTGCTACGAATTGATCGCCTATTACTATCCCAGTTTGGCTTTTAGGTACATATTTTTAAAAGCCTGAGCAGAACTGAAGCCAAAAAATGCCATTGGTGTTATTGGTCGCACCGGGAATTTAACCTGGTAGGTTGAGATTAGCAGATTAATAACCAACAAACCAACCAACCAACAAACCAACCCACTAAACCACAACGGCCATAAAGTCTGCGACTCTACCAATTTAATAATTGAACATTTACTATAGATGTAGTAAATACGAATGCGACATGTTTATTCATTTTTATTTAGCTGCATACAACTAAAAGAATCGATTTTACTCTAACAAAAATATTTTTTGCAATACTAGTTTTAGCGAGTGTATTTATAATACTATTAATAGAATGAAGATAATTTGACAAGGTGAGTGAGAGCAATTATGGAATAGTATTTTTCAAAATCCTCAAAATATGCTCTGTTACTGCAATAAGTTCTGCATCCTACTGAAACTTGCTTTCGAAAAGGAAAAGTTTGATTTTGAAAAATAGGTAGAAGCCATTTGGAGCTAGATATGGCAAAGAGAATGTGTGAGGCACAACCTAAAATATCAATTAATTCAATTTTTCACGAATAGCTTAACTTGTGTGGAGTATACTACTTTTATTGAAAATGACCTTTTCATGAGCCACATCATTTTTCGAAAATATTTTTTTTAATTTATCTAATAGAAAGCCTTCGTTAATGCTCTGACATATTGCAATAGGGTTTATGAAAATTATCTTCCTCAAAATCCAACAATTCCAACTTACCATCTTACCTGCTGACAGAAATGTCCTGTTTTTCTTTGAGTTAGGTATACCATGACGTGTCCATTTCGTGATTACCACTTCACTTAAATAATATTATGCTAATGACATGCTTGACGAATCATAATAAAATTTGTAAGAACTTAGCTTGATACTTATCAAAGAGCTTCAAATTATCGATTAATGTTCGCATCCTTTAGCGTCTTTGATGACAATTCAAATTAATCATATTATGCACTCGTTCCTAACTATCTTGCTGCATTTCATAAAGATAGTAGCTATAACTATCCGACGAGTTTACGGTCTTTGTGCTCTTCGTGGCATTTGTAGCAGCCTTAGTCCAGTTTTGGGCGTATTCAGGTTCCATTCCTAACCATTCTTGTTCGATGCCAAAAGTCTTTCGAGTTATGTCATAACTTCGCTAAGTTTGAAACTGAAATGCGCTTGTTACCATTTATTTAAATATGAATTAAATCTAAGTTGAAATATAACTGTCCAAGGTTTTTGCAGTGTTTAATTCCACTATTATAAAACTCAATAATTTTAACAGAAAAAAGTTAGCGAAAGTATTTTCCTTGCGCCCTTTATTATCAAATTTTATTCTGGTAAGAAGGTTGAGTATCGAGCAAAACTAATAATAATCGGAAGAACTTTCCAAACCAACTGGTCCAGGTTTTCTGGAGTGATTTGTGCTGCACATAATTGAATTTTATCGTGATGAAGGACTGCACCCTTTTAATTGACCAATAACTGTCCTTGATTAAGTCTCTACAGTTCTGGGCAATAAACTTCCTTTGTGATAATTTGTTCTGTTGACACACAATAAATAATTATTACAGAATAATAACACTTTCTTAGGGTGCAAGTCTTCTTTTGGCGGTGATTGCATAATATTATTTAACCATTGTAATCACCTCTTTAAATTTTCATAGAGTAGCTACTTCTCATCTCCTATCGCAGTTTATTCTAAAAACTGCATCGGTTTTTTGCGTTACCAAAGAGAATTAGAAATGATAGGGCTTTGATCGCGGTTATCTCCGGTTATTTCGTATGGATCAAACTTTTCAAGATTTTGAGTCTTGCTCAGTGACTGCCAGTGTTTGTAGATATTTGTACAATCTCGTTGAATGGCTTTAGAATTTTGAACCAAAAGAATTTACAAGGTTTCTGGATCAAAATTGAACCGACGATCACGACCTTTTCGTCATCTAGTGAAAAGTTTTCCTTTACTACTTTTTTTTTAGGTCGAATTTGGCATTTTGAATTTCATCGACCTCGCTGCAAATGAACGACTTGAACAACTTGAAAGCATAACGTATACAATATCTACGACATATGTTATATTTTCTTAGATAATCACTAGACAACTTTATTAATGCATTATAAGAAAAATTTTTCGATTAATATTAAGAGCATATTTGCTTAAATACTGAATAAATAAATTCGTTGAACTTATTCAGAATTTTACATATTTGTTACATGAATTTTAAATAACGAGATATATTATTTTAAATGAAAGTATACTGTACTAGCAAATAATTCCAACTTCAGGCAAGAATGTCTAGTCAATCTAGCTTAATATTTATTATGTTTTGGTTGTGAGGAATTGTGCGTTTGCGTGAGAATTAATCAAAAAGCAACGAACGTGGTATGCAACTACGAATGATTAAAATCTAATCGTCGATCCATATATGAGTAACTTTAGATACACCATTGAAGGAAATTGTCACTGTAGTATGCTTTCTATAAAGAACTTATTTTTCCTCTTGAAAGAGCTGTGCATGATGGTAAAATTATGTAGATGTACAAATACATATCTCCTAGACTATAACATAAGCAAATTTCATTTGCCTCTAACTACTCTATGTACTCGTAAAGTTCAACCTATAACTGCTCGTTTAAAATATAAAAATTATAGTAATTTATGCCGCGTATTTTCACATGCAATAAATATCGACCCCAAAGAAGGCGGATTATCGTTTTGGCAAGACTCAATACATTATTATTCCGCTGCATGATCTAAATTCTTTGGCAACATGATTAGCAAACAACAATACAAATTGTTTTTATTGGCGGCTATTGATTTGGTACCAACAAAAATTCTTGTAGCATTCTTAAATTCATATTGGATTACGATACAATGAAAAGTTCTACATTTTACAAGAATCCATTTAAAATGTCATATGAATGTTACATTGGAAGCAATATCAGTCATAAAATGTAAAGAGATTTTTACAAATTTCACAATTTTAACGATTAATTTAATTAATATTACAATATTTAAAATCTAGATCATTAGCTTGTTTGTTATTATAACGTTAATCTCAACGATATGAGTATTCTTAGTGATATGTTGAAACATTTGAAGATGTAGGATTTTTTTTATTGTACTGAGTTTCAATATTTGTTTTCAAACAAGTTTGTGTATACATAAGCAACAGGAAAAATAATCAAGCATTTAAGAAACACTTTTCAATAACGGGTTCAGTTTTACGGCGATTAATGATATTGTTTATTATGAAATTGTGTGCTATAAATTCTTATAATGACATAATTTCAGAAATAATTGACTATTAAGTCGACTTAGTTTATTCCTAATTCTATTTTAAAGAAAATAATATAAGAAAAACTTCGAAGCATTTTATATAATTTTATTGGAAAGGAATAAAGAAAACAGTTACGTATTGCAGATGTATAAGCTTCTATTGTAAATATTTTATCAATAAAAGTAGATGTGGTATTAGTTGATTGAACTCTCTAAAAGGCTTCTGCTTCCATTATAATATCAGTTTTATTTGACAATATTATAGAGGATAAAGTAATTGTTGTAACCTAGATAAGTAATTTTAATATAGTAAAACACTATTTATTACACGTAGCAATTACTTTATTGGATTATGCGATTTTTTAACAATTATCGTTTTACTCACAGCAGGCTTTGCTCACTTGTTTTTTTTTTTTGAAATTTAGATTAAATTCTAATTACAAAAAGTCAACATTATGTCCATGGAGTATTTTATTCTTTAAGTATTTACATTTTTCAGTTGTCGAAGCGATATCATTTATCAAATTTAATTCCGTATTTACTTAGATCGAATACGAACTACGTAAGCAGGTATTTCAAAGTTTCGTTGCCATAGGAGATATGTATGATCTCTTATCAGCTATGTAGATACCATTAGTATCGTTTACTATGTCGATACTTCAAATGTATAGTTCTATGCACAGAAGAATCTCCGGAACAGGTTCTTTCCTCATCTTAAGAATAAAGTTGGAGTTGCAAAAATATGGTGAATAGCTTATTGATCAAAGAAATTAGTCACATATGTTCCAGCATTGTTTAATAACAAAGTGATAGAAAGAATCCGAACAAAATGGTCTTCTTCTTCAAACCGATTATGTTTGTTTCAATTTTAGCATATATGATTTGGTGCATTTGCTATCTAAGCGTTTCTTCAGTATAAAGTGTAATAACATTTTCTACTCCTAGCTATCGAACTTACTTGGAAAGCATATAGTATTGATTAATTTTCAATAGAGGTTTTGATGTACCTCATTGTATCTACAGTGTCTAGGAAGTTTATTTTCATTTATTTATTTCTAACATGTAAAAGCACCCAATCGTAGGCAAAAACTATGTACGTATCAGTAACCGAATACTATTAACACGTATAAGCTTAAATACAAAGTATATAATTATCAATATTAACATAAACATACATGCAAACAAAGCGAGCACATTAAAGTGATGGGAGTTTTATGCATAACATGAGTTTTAAATGGAACATAAGTAAAGATCGGCTGCCTTGTCTAGGAATATTAAAGTTAAGTTCCGGAAGCACATAAGAATAATGTACCTTAGCGTACATCAACGACTATAAGAACTTTATTAACTGAATTACTTTCTTAGTTTGTAGAGATTATAGCTGAATCTACTCTAAAGAGTAAACACTCGCGGCCTTTAGCAAGATAGATTCCAAATGGCACATAAACAAAAATTTTGTAAACCTTCGATACTATTAGTATGGATATTATAAATTGAATTGAATTTTGAGATATATTTAATCTACATATATACTAACTCTGTTGATTTTATTTTAAAAATAGTGCGACACTGCTGTATTATAGTGCCAATTAACTCAAAGCTGTTCTATTTTCTGCCTATGTATTATATTTTGTAGTGGTGTGTGTAATTTTTTTGGAAAGAGTATCTTTATTTTTTGAATGTATTTTTATTTCTAGTTTTCTTTAAGTAAAAATGCTGCTCAAGTTTATATTTTCTAAATGTAAATGTATCATACTGATTCCCAGAACGGAGTTCTTAATCAATATATATATATATATATATATATATATATATATATATATACATATACTCAATGACATTAGAAGTGTTACACCTAGAAGGAATAGTTTCCTGGACGTGATTTTTTGGTAATGTGATAAGCTTAAGTCAAGAATGAAACGATCAGATTTCCAAGAAATTTTATTAACATTAATTTGAAAAAAAATCAATAATGTGTTTGGCGACCCCGTAGCTGTAGACACTCCTGTACACGTCTAGGCATTGACAAAATAAGATGGTCGATGTCTGCTTGTGGCACCTCGTTCCAAGCAACTTGAACTTGGTGGAGTAACTGTGCCAGAGTTTGTGGAGGATGGTTCAAATTGGTCAGTCTTCTCCCCATTATGTCCCACACATGTTCGATGGGATTTAAATCCGGTGAACGGGGTGGCCACGGCAAAACATTAACGCCAGCTTCTCGTAGAAAGTCCATAGTACGACGAGCAATATGTGGACGCGCGTTGTCTTGCTGAAAAAGGACGTGTGGACGGCCATCTAGGTAAGGCAATAAAGTGGTTTGTAGGACGTCATCAACATAATGCGCAGCTGTCATACTGCCCAGAATAAACAGAAGAGGTGATCGGCTTCCATATGCAATTCGTGAGGAAAGGCCTGATTTACAAAAGAAAAAAATAATTTTTCATCAAGATAACATACCCTCTCACACAGTTCAAAAAACCTTCGCCAACCAAAAATCAATGAACTAAAATACGAATTGTTGCAGCATTCACCCTATTTTCCAGATTTAACTTCCTCTGACTACTAGCTGTTTTTACATTTCAAAAAATTCATGCATCGAAAACGATTTTCATCGAACGAAGAGGTAATAGCAAGCCGTCGAAGCGTATTTCGACAGTCTCTCGGATTCTCACTTCAGGGATGGAATCCATAAATTAGATCACTGGAACAAGTGTATTGAGATTCAGAGAGGTTATACTGAATAATAAAATGTAATTCAAATCATAAAATCGTGTTTTTCTTATCGAACGACAAAATTTATTGAACAACTACTATACACTATATATATATATAAAGAATGTACATATCTGTAGTCCACTTTGTATACACGTCTGTGAATGGAAAATAAACAAGATGACAACTAAATTAATAACAATAATAAACTATATGTACACTTAATTTAGAAATGTGTAAACAATTTAAAGGTAGTTGTTTTAATTAATAAATATAAATAAAAATAAAAGAACCACTAGATGGCTAAAGAGAGCTATGTTACCATTAAGCTTCCTACTTCATTTAAAGTTCAAGATAGTCTATAGTTGCTTCTCTTTGAAACTTGCTTCTATCTTAGCTTGTGCTTAATTGATTTATGAGTTGCCACAATTGTGATAATAATATTAATATTTATGTTTTACCATTTAATGCTCTCTGCATTATTTAAAATTTTTCCGCTCGTTTATTCTTTGCCCATTAGTACGAGTAATAGTAAACGTATAAAAATAGCCAACGTAAAACAAGTATTGGCATAAGATCAATGTTAATACTAATAGAAGAACAAATGTGGAGCTTTTACTATCTAGTGTACGTTCTAAACACTGTGTTGAAAATTAGTTTGACGAAAATCTCTAATAAAAGCTGTAGCAAAGTCTTTAAGTTATCTAATATGTTTACTCTGTCGATGTGACGCTAGTAATGTTGTTTAACCAAAAATTAAGGCATCTTCCTTGAAAATAATCTTACACATTGATGACGTTAAAGTTAAACGATCTTGGTAAATTGCACATTAATACTGGTGTTTGATAAGTATTTTAACGCAAAACATCCATTTCCCACATTGTCGTTTAATCACCATAAATTGATTTTATGATTGTATTCTGTAAATAATCCTGAAAAACAAGATTTTTAATGGATTCCTGGTAAAATGCTAAACGTCATCATTGAAAATTTTCTAAATATAATTCTACGTCGCCGAAATAATCATATCAGTTGTTTTCATGTTGTAAAATTGAGTTTAATAACATAATCTCGAATTGTGCGTAATGTATTATAATGGTTTAGTGGCGTAAAATACGCTGTTTTTCGACAGCCAGAAACTATTATGTGATGTTTATTTTTGTTGAATAAATTTGCACGAGCCTTATTAAATTTTTTATTTCATTCGAAATAAAACGAGCTGGAAATATATTTAACTAAATATAAGAAAAATCTTAGGAACACGAAAAAATTTTTCAGTACCTCCTTTTTACAAAACTAATGGATTGATGAAGACGTAAAGTCAGTAAAGTGTAAATATATTTAATAACAATAATTATAAAACTAAATAAAACTAGAAAAATATATTTACCTGAAACCCAAAAACGAAAGAAAATAGAAGAAGCAAAGCAAAATAATATAATGGTCACAAAGGAAACCAACGATACCTTTTTTAATCAGGTTTGCTTAACCAGAATCTCCGTTTCTAAACACTATTGCATACACTTATTATGTTAAACTTGTTATGGGCTGTATTCCTACTTAAGTGTCTTAGTAACAAAATATAAAGACAAATTTTAAGCGTGTTTTGCATAATTTTAATTCTACTTTTTGCTTCTTAAATAATAAATGTGTCACAGTCATATAGTAGATAATACGTTGTTTCTGATTTCTTTAATGTCTTTAAAGTCGTTTCGTATGTAAGTATTCTTTTATTGGTACACGGTCAGTAATAAAACCTACGATATTTTGTAGCTCATTTTTATTCGAAGGAAGTAGTTCTCCAGTTCTTGTCTATCATAGAACGCATATAAATTCTTCAGAATTCTCTTATCCGCGGGCCCTTTCCAATACACTTGAGGTCTTCCTTGAATCCAGTCTCTTACATAAGCTTTGGCCAGTGCTTTTATTTAAAATGTCGGCTCTGACATGACTAATCTCTTTCCCGCCCTTCAGTTAACGAGGCGTTCTCGCTTCCTTTAGTTCTGTGAACACTTAGATCGGTTCTAACATATTATGGTCTGTCAGTTTTCGTGGTTTTTCTAGATATTCCTATACCAGTTTTGACATTATCTCCTGGACATTGCTGTGGGCACCACCTGATTAATTGAACATAATGGATCAGTAAGTTAAAAAACCTTGCGTTTTACCTGGAGGAGATATATAGTGCATATCTATAGACAGGACTTAGTTTTGAATAACGTAGTTTTCTTCTAGTGCCTCAACAGTTTTCAATCCGTATGTATGCCATATTCAATCTAGGAAGCTGCTATTGTAAGTCTTGTTAGTCATAGTCATACAGTAGATGACTTGTTACTTCTGATCCTTTTTTTAAACTGAAACAGGTTTTGTTTATGCAGTAGGTCAATTGGCATCCAAGTTTCATATTTCGATTTTTTCTTCTATTAACAGAACAATTTCAATAAAAATTATTTCCTGATTACTTCTTGAAGGAGTACAAAATTTTTCTATTATAGTCAATTTATTATTCAATTAATGTTATCTATAGAACTAAAAAAATACCTCGATATTTAATATGAATATTCATTATTTTTCTATTTTTACTTAAAGCATAAATCAAATAATGTTTAAGTTAGTTGGTAAGTCTTTAGCATAATTTAAAGAAATTTTTAGAAATGTTAAAATACTTGCTAACATTCTTTTATTATATTAATATAACTTTTCAATTTTAAGTATTCACTTATCTATGCATCTAACAGTCAAACTAAAGCATGTACAAGATATAAATGATCATGCAAATTTACCTGAGTAACGTATTCTATGCACAGCCTGTCTCAGAGAAAGTCAAAGTTTTTTAAAATAAAAAAGCATTCTATTTTGGTAAAATTCATTTATTTTATTCATAGTAGTCACCTTCGGCTTCAACACAACGTTTTGTATGGTCACTTAACATTTCGAATGAATTTTTATCTACTATTTTCACGACATTGAGGACGTACACGGCAAATACGAGCCAAAAGACAAGAATATACAGTAGTAGATAATATACAGTACTGTCTGTCTGGCTAGTTCGTACAAACTCTTTGTGCATGATGCCTTTCGAATTATAAAAACAAATCAACATTGTCTTCGCTTTTGACTTCTCCAAACGGCTGTTTTTCCGACTTTCGCTTGGATGCTTCCAGTAACAGCTCCGACTCTTGATCTCCGGGTCATATTTAAAGTCGCCAGTTACAATAGAATACCTGAAGTTTTCTTCCTTTTTTGAGATTTGAATTAAATCTGTACAATGTTGAATTCAGTCAGCTTGTGTAATACAAACCTTGCGCAAATCTTTCTCAGTCAATCTATACGACCTCATATGAAAAACCTTACGTACTAGAAGAAAACTAAATAGGTATCTTAAAAATGGCCCCATTCTACTGAAATTGTATTTGATAATTTTTGCCTTGGAAAGCACTGTTATTATATACATTTTCAGCTTAGGAAAAATATATGAAATTTTATGAGTACGTGTATCTGATATAATACGAAAACATTTAAGTATATGTATGTGTTTTCGAATTACTTGGATTACCGTTTCTTTAATGTAACAGTTTCTTTTTGATAAGAGCTTATACCTTTAACTTACTTTACACTGATACGATTTCTTTTCATATAATTAAAATTATGACATAAAATTTATTTTAGTTATACCGTGTTAACAACGTAAACACTTAATAATTTTACTTAAATTTGTAACTTGTTTTGTGATACAATTACCAAAACATATATTAGAAATCCTTTAACTGACTGGATTTGATTTCTGCAAGATTTCTTCTGGCGGTGAAACCTTGATTTGAAAGTCACCATACATGTTAGTATATGCGGAACAATTGCGTTATTATAGAGGTTAATAGTAATAGAGACACAGAAAAAAAATACTCGCACTTAGTTGTAGGTCAGTGGACTTCTCTTCTACATAAGTGATTATTCTTGGCAAGATGCAACACTTGTAATGCATTATATGTCCGGTAAAGAAAACCTGACTCCCTGGGATTATTAGATTGAGACCATAACAGACGATCTTAACACGTTTTGTGTGAATTCAGTATATTTATTGACCTTGTCAGTCCCAGTATACGATTATAATTGCACCAGCATGTAAACCGGCAGGACGATTATAAAATATTGACCCCTACTATTAATAATTCTACCGCAGCATACGTAAACTAAGAAGAGATAAATTTAAAACAGGTTTCTAGAGAGCAAAGTGTTCTATAAATGTAACAGAGTTGAAATTGCAAACATGGAAAATGCAATGCACCCAGTAATATTATACCAGTTGCATTGATCAAGAGGTTTAACTTTTATTTAACAGGTATGTCGTAAATTGAGCTACGAGAATGATCTTAGTTTTTTTTTAATTACATATCAGTAATTGCTTTTTAATGAGTCACATATTAAATAAGCACATAAAATTGATATATTATTTTTTTCTGCAAATATTTACGAATAGAGGAGATATATTTATAAACATGATTTTGGAAATTAATACGTACCTTAAAATTATATTCGTCTTTGTTATGTGAATTTCCATATGTTCACTACATTTGAATCTAAAACAATCTTGTTTTTAGTACTTAACTTTTTATTCTAATTAATCAGGGTTTACATAGATATGATATTTTTAATAAAGTCCAGAATACTAGTGTCAATATTAGATCCTTTTAATGTCAATTTTCGAAATCTAATTGCAGAAATTTTATATATTATATCAACACAGTGGTTTGGCGGGTATTGTTGAGTAATATGGTACACTTTTGGTAAAATATATATGTGAATATAATACATTGTTCTCAGGGTAAATTTTCAAATGTCACAAATAATTCAAAGAAAACTGGTAGTTGGCATAGGTATTCGACGACTTTTCATATTTGTAACATTAGATGATATTAAAAAAATCAGTCTATTATTTAAATATAGATAGCAGTCAAAACAACGTCCTTACTAATGAAAAATATGTAAATTTTATTAGTTTACGGAATATGAAGAAAATAGGATAAATAGCAAGACAGTTGTCTGTGGTTGAACTGCCATTTATTACATGGAGAGTTTGTATGAGGGAGACGAATACCGAGTACTCAAATGTAATGTTGATACATAGATACACATAGAGTGGTAAGCGGTAGTATGGGATCCTCCACAAAAAATTTTATAGTAGAACAATTCAGTATGTTACACCTACGAGATCTACAAATGCTTATGGAAGAGAATTTCAAATACGTAAACACCCTTTCTTAAACCTTGTACTAAGACAATGCTTTTCGAACTAGATGTCGATTAAATTACAGATACAGGTCCATATAAATATTTTATGATGCCAGAAAAGTATATTTAAAAAATTAATACAACCGTACAATCTACAAGAAGCTGTGGCAGGTCTTTTGAACAATCCGATTAATTGAGATTTTCTAAACTGGTGCTAAAAATGCTAAACTATTTATGTTATTTTGTTTTCTACTTCAATTAAAACTCAGTTCAAACAAGAATCCTATTATATAAAAAGATATTCGATAACTGTATCCTTTTACGTATATTAATTAAACTGTTAGAAATATCCCCATGAGAAATAACACGCTGATATTATTTAATCAATTAAATCAATTTTAATTAATGATAATCAAGGTAATTTTAATGGAGCCTGTGGTTGATTCACTTAATCACTGAAGGTTGGGTTAATGATAATCAAATTCAAATCCCAAAATAAGAAAACATTAAAAGTCCGCGCAATAATAAATATTAATTTCTTGGAGGTATACTTATATATGTACGAGAATGGTATGATGAATACCTGTGTTAAGGAAATACAACGCAATTAGCACTTAAATATAATTCTCGAAGTAATCTCCCTGTAACTCTATACACTCAGTTCCGCGATAGAACCTTTTTTTAAGCCATCCAAATAATAAGATTTGTCGAACTCACGGGGAGCAAAATCTGGCGAATATGGTGTATTGGACACCAATTCGCGCTGTTAGTTTTGCTGCTGTAATTGAAAACCAGTGGGCTGGGGCATTATAATGACGGTAAAGAATTTTTTCTTCGTTCGGGAGACTTTTTCTCTTTAGTTCAGTGTCGAATAGGTCCAATAAACCAGAATAGTACTGTCTTTGGTTGTACATCCGTTCTCCAACTAATCAATGCATAACCTTAGCATTACAAACCCCAAAATATCGTTGCTATAACTTTTCTGGTTAATGGAATCGTTTTCGCTTTCTTCGATACTCATTCGCTGGGAAAAGCCTATTGTGTCCACTGATTTTTTTGTTTCTGGAGTATAGCGATGTATCCATATATTATCTGAAGTTAAATAACGTCGCAGAATTTCACTTGTTTTGTGTTTAAACATGTCCAAACCTTGTCTTGAAGTTATCACGCAATTCCGTTTCTGATCAATCGTCAGCAGACGCGGCATCCCTACGTTGCTGATAGCTTTCTCATATTAATTTTTTTGTGACGTATTTTTGCACACCTTCAATTGAGATGTTTGCAATATTAGCAATATCTCCGATATTCATCCGTCAGCCTGCTAACACCATATTATGTACTTTATTCATCATATCGTCTTTACTCACTGCAATGGGACGGCCTGGCCGTTTCTTATCAAAGACGGATGATCGATTACGCTTAAATTCATAATACTAGTATTTGATGACAGTCATCGAGGGTACATGGCCCTTCTAAACTGCATCCAACTTCTCTTCGATCTCTGCATACGTTTCCATATCCAAAGAAGGAATTAAATCACTGATCTGTATTATTCCTTTTCCATAATTTTATAAAAACATAAAATTATTCATTTTCAATAGCTCTCAAAGCAACATTCTTCAGTAGGATGTAAAAACAGTGTTAAACTTGTTTAACGCTAGCAGTTTGGTCTTGTATAGGAAAATCAATGAAAATCATTGTTGCCATGATTTGACCCGAGATAAGGATGATGAATATGTTTGTGTGGAGGTTTAATAATGTTTGGCGTTTTATCTGTGTAACTTTACTGTGATTTCAAGTCTAACACAGTACTCCCTGAAGATGACAACTTATTTATTTAAATATTAATCCAGGATGCTAATACTAGTGAGATAGGGCGTTTTTTATAGATTTCAGAATTTGAGTTCCTATTATAATAAAAGAAACACAAGATTTTGCGCATGTCACCCAGTTAGTTTATTAACATCGACAGGAACAGGTAAATCTAATTCCTTATTCCAATACTTTATTTAATCATTTGTAAGGTAGAAAGAATTCACTATTTTTAATCTATTCTTTTAGTTATGTTTCATTAGTTACAAGAATATTTTGATTAATTTATTTTACATGTATGAGTGTATCGATTATCGATTTTTATTAACGATTTTGCTACTGTTTAGATAATCTTATACAAGGAATGCCTACTTTGATTTTAGTGAGAATATGTCTAGTTTTTACGAAACGATTATAATATAATTAAAAACAAAATTAAATATAAAAGCTCACAAAATTTTTTCATTTTAAAATGGCAACAATTGTTTTACCGACACTGTGACTTCTTAAGACGAAGAGCAAAAATCTAACAAGAACGGAATATATTCCAGTCCAGTAAACTTATTTAAAGCTGTGGGTGATATACAGTTTCAAGGAAATAAGTGGAGAATTAGTCAAATCTACTTGATCCTTTAATAAATTATTACATTTTTATGTTTGTTTATTTCTACACTTTCAGTAATGATAGCTTTATCATTTATTTTCCGAAAGAGAACGGTGAAATCTGAATTAAAAGAATGGTGATAACAGTAAGTGTATATCCATATTTGGGAACAATAATTGACGAAACGGGAAAACAAGAGGCAGATATCAACAAGAAAATTGAGAAGATACTAAATTTATACCATGCCATGAATAACACACAAGTAAAAAAAGAGATATCGCGGAAAACTAAGATCAAGATATTCAATACAATATATAGGCCAGTAATAACGTTTGGCTTCCAATCTTGGGTACTGAACCAGCGATAAAAAAGCAAAATTCAGGCTATGGAAATGAAATACTTGAGAAGAGTATGAGGAGTGTAAAGAATGGATCGAATGAGGTACGACGTAATTAGGAAGGACCTGGGAATACGACCCATAGAGGAATTTATAGAGCAGTCACAGTTGACGTGGTGAGGCCACCTACAACGAATGGACGATACAAGGCCAGTAAAAGAAATATGCAGGGCCTAGATTCAAAAAGTTAGGAAGAGAGGAAGATCGAAGCAGACTTGGAACGAAGCCATAACAAAGATTATCCAGAAAAAGGGGAGGACGGGAACGGAATCTAGGGAAATGGGAAAGGATAGAAATGAATGGAGAATATTCACAAGAAGTGCACCAGACACCACTAGTGGTACAAGGGACTAATAAATTATATATATATATATATTGGAGAAACTGGAAGATTTATGGAAAAAGAGTATCGGAATATCAGAACACAAAAGAAATTTTAACATACATTTAAAAACTTGTAATAATTCTTTTAATTCTGATTTAACCATTTTATTGTACATCGCAAAATAAAGGCATAAAGTTAACATTACTTGAAACTATAGAAAGAAACATAAAAAATAATTTATTAAATGACCAAGTAGATTGGAATCATTTTCTACTTTCTTACTATTATTTCCTTGTAATTGTATATCACACCCACATTTATATTACTTTAGTTGGTTAGAATATATTCCGTTCCTGTTAGATTCACCTCTTATTCTGAAGAAGCTATAGTGATGGCGAAGCAATTGCTACCATTTTTGAAATAAAAAATTTTGTAAAAATCACACAGTCAAGTTTATATATTTAATTTTGTTACGCATTTTCATCCAGTAAAGGCCACACAAGTTAATTAAAAGGAAAATGATGAAAATTGTGTATCGAGTTACTTTCTGTTTAAAAATTTTTGTTATATTTAATCTAAATACATGTAAGAAACAGTATAAGGAAATATTAAAATAGCATCATTTAATACATGTGTTTGTGAATATAGCAGGAACATAACCTCTAATTCTATAATTACGTTGATATTTAAATACTTAATTACTTATAAAAATTACTATGATTATAGCCTTAGTTAATTAATAATTTAATATGAAAAATTACTATGTTTTTTATAAATAAAAGGCCTATTATAGGTATACATGCATGTATATAATCCTGTATTAGTCATGGAGCGGCAGACTTACTATCGCTTCCGTGCGTCATTGGAAATATTTCTGTAACCAACCCACACCGTATACTTCTTTCGGTTCAGAATTAGGTCTACGTACTTCCATGTTTTCCAGAAAATAATAGGTATATAGCTTAAATAACTCAAAATTATTTCCGAAAACTTCATTAAATACTGAAAAATTATATGTTATTGATTTGCAGTTATATGCCAGTCTTACTTCTTTTTAAATGTTAAAAGATAAAATTCGTATATCGTTACTTATATTTCATTTGTGTAAAAATAGTACCAATTTTATATATTGAATTGCTGAACGCTGACGATTTTAAATTTTAACGAAAAGCAGAATCCGGAACAAGTTTCTATATAAAGAAACGACTGCATAAAAATAGAGATTATTGGTCTCGCGTTTGGCGATTTATCTTTTAATTGTAAATATAACTTGCGCAATTCCAATTAATAGTACAAGAATAAACACGTTTGCATAAAAAATATGTATGGACGAGTTACTAGAGGAAGGCTTCATTTGATAATGCAGTGAAGAGTTCTAATAAACACAAAACGCATATGCGTCTTAGCATTTTATACACACGACGATGTCAGTGTCAGTACGAGGGACATTCATGCTAAGATTTTTTAAGACTTTCGTTGTGGCTTACCTCAACAACAGTGCATGTAACGCTTAATTTTTGCATTTTAATGAAGTATCACAAACAGTATATCATAAGTTTCAAGAATTCAAGTTTTACCGTACTTCCTTTCAGGATGAATCAAGGGATTATTGTACATTTGTTATTTGCGAAAAATATAAATGCTGTTTGTCGAATTATTGCAGATCATCTTGTCTATATATGATGAGACTTGGGCATCCTTGTAGATGTCTTGGACCTCCATGCATTCTATTTTAGTTTAATTTATTAAAAGAAATGTTTCACGTTATTAAAGCTTGTCAGAACAATTTCAGCACACTTGAGCAAAGAAAAATTCCACAAAGCGATAAAATATCGTGCGAATTTCATATTTTCACAAACAGTATACCATAAGTTTCGAGAATTCAAGTTTTACCGTACTTCATTTTAGGATGAGTCAAAAGATTATCGTACATTTGTTATTGCGAAAAATATAAATGCTGTCTGTCGAATTATTGCAGATGATTTTGTCATATATGATGAGATTTAGGCATTGTTGTACATATCTTGGACCTCGATGCATTCTATTTTACATTACGTAGTTATTCGTGAGAAAATTTTGTTCTAATTGGATACTTGCTCAAAACTCAAAAAGAATATCGTGTCAAATTGTTCAAAGAATTTCCGAAAAAATTCTATCAAAAATATTCTAAGCATTCACTATTGTAACTGATGGTTGGTGAACGTATTGTTACAAATCGGAGACCAAGCAAGAATCAACAGTTTTCTTGTTTGAAAACGATCTTTCGCCAACAAAGTTGTTCGATCGCGAAGCGCTTTAAAAAATAATTGCATGTTTTTTAATCAGATCTGATACTTATGCTACAATTGCTCCAGAGGATTGTCGTAAACTAGATGCGCAATGGAATGCAATAATTTGCTTGCCCAAAGTCATTTCCGGGTGCCTCATATTGCTCAGGCAATAATCGTTTATTTGCGAATAAATGCATCGCATTAACTAACTAATAGCCTTGACTTGGGTCTAGGCAACTCTTTCCAATTTCCAAAAATTAAATACTTGGTGACGTTTTTTCTATGAAGAGTAAGTCGTTAATGCATTCTAATCACAAATTTTAAGTATGCCAACATTAGTATGGAACGAATGTTTCACTGTTTCCCGAATTTTTCCTATCAGCACTTATTTATACAAAGACTATAGCAAATACAGGCGTATTTGTTAGAAGTGAAGATGAGCACTACTTGAATGATTCAATACATCAATAAATAAAGTGTTTAGAAAGGAAAGGAAAGTTATTTGCCGGGTTTTGTTACTACTGCAAACACATACAAAATTATTTACATGTTTTCTCCGAAAAATTCTACCGTACCGTACATCCCTAGCGATTTATACAAATTAGACGAAAATGCTCCTTCATTATATTTTGGCTGTATGTTTTCGTTCAAATATTCTGTAAATATCTGAAATGAAATGTGGGAACACATGTTATTGCATCGTAATCTTTTGCCAATATTCTGACGACTACATTATTTACGATATTTTCATTCTGAAAAAATACGATTGTAACTTAGTAGGAATACATCTCATACACTGATTTCAGGACATTTCCATCATCTCTATTCGTGGGACGCGAGTTGATGTTGACCAATGACACTTCAATGTCTTACATCAATAAAATCTGACTACCTATATCGTATGTTTTATACTAAAATGAAACGAAAAATATACAAGGATAATTCGACAAGAAATTATATTCGAATACTAACACCATCTTTCGGAAGAATTTAGCATTATTTTCTAATTCTGTGAATATGATGGATAAAATTTAATAGATTTTAAAGGCGCAGAAATTTTTAATTAGTTTCCGTTTAACGATGAAATAGCAGGAAATAATAATTTTCATGAAATCTATAAACTATTTTTTAAAGTACGAAACACGTCCTAAATTTTAGCCCATAAGAAATAAAATATAGATAACAATGCTTCTTTGAAAGTTACAATTGGTCGCTGCATTGAGGAATTTAAACGCGGTATATACATATATATATATATATATATATATATATATATATATACCGCGTTTAAATTAATAATAAATAAAAAAACTATACATATATATATATATATATATATATATATATATATATTTATTATTAATTTAATTTTTTAAATTAAATTAATAATAATATAATAAAAAAATTTTAAAATTTAAATAAAAAAACTATACATATATATATATATATATGTATAGTTTTTTTATATATATATATATATATATATATATATGTATATACCGCGTTTAAATTCCTATATATATATATATATATATATATATATATATATATATATATATATATGTATGTATATATGATTAAAAACTTTAATCTATCAATAAAATTAATGATACCACCGGTATCAAGGAGATAAGTAGCCAGAACATATCGACAGAATGAGTAAATCACATTTTCGTATAGAATTAGGAATGTCTAAACTATCAGCAAAGTGGGTACAATGAATTTTGAATTGCGATCAAAAACGCAGAAGAATTTCTTGTGAAGATTTTTTGCGATTTTAAAATCTGAGATCCTCACTATGTTCCTCAATATAAACACAAATCTAAGCAGCGTTCGCATCATGATAATCCTCTAGCAAAGAAATTCAAAACTTTTCCATCGCCAGGTAAGATAATGGCGATTTTAAGTTATAAGAAATGGATTATTCTCACAGACTATCTTTCATAGACAATTTTTGAGAAACGGCTGAGAATAACTACAAGTTTTATTATAACAGCTCACCAGTTAAGATATTCACGAAAAATTAGTTCAAGTGAGATTTCAGGTTGTGCCTTGCCTATCCTATTTACCAGATATAGCTCTAAGTGATTTCCATATATTATTATATTATTACCTAAATTCAAACACTTTTTTACTGGTAAGAAATTTTGGTCTGGTAAATAACTTATTGCAGCAACAGAGCAATATCTTAGGACTCTTGAAAAAGGTCATTATGAGAAAAATCTTTATGAGAATGGTATAATGACCGGTCAGTATCATTGGTCCATGGGCGTTGAATTTGTAGGCGCCTGTCTTGAAAATTAACAAAAAACTTTCACACAAATTATGTAATATACCTATTCAATTTACTGAAGTGCTAATATCAAATAAATTCCAATATGTGCTGTAAATCTTAATAAAATTCGAATACCTGTAGCATATGTGGGCAACAGCCGGCCCACGAGCCGGATCCGGCCCGCTGTAAGGTTTGATCCGGCCCGCTGTAAGGTTTGATCCGGCCCGCGAGACATTGTCGTATTATTTTATGTCTGATATCTATCGCTCAAAATTATGAACACTATTTAAAAATGCACTACTTTTCAACGCTGCCCGCGAACGTATTAGCACATTAAAGTTTGGCCCACAACATGTCAAAGGTTGCCCATACCTGACCTATAGCGTTTTATTACAAATGCATTTAATGAATTCTATTTTAGGTACACAATACGGCATTGTCTAGCTTGTTTGAGAGCATACATAAATAATATTAATACCAAATAGTATTCAACACAATTATTTTTCAGTAAATTACGCTTCTACTTGCGGTTAGTATAAAAATAAACTTAATAACATATATAGACAGTTGCTTTCTTATTTAGAATGTACTCTTCTGTCTCTCAATAAATAAACACCATTGAATATAATAAATAGTGTGTATTTTTGAAGTTTAATTATATACCTAACCGCACAAATACAAACCATTGATTACATTCTCTATTTTATGAGAAAATTAGAATTGACTGATATAAAATATATGTATATGGTGTGCAATGGCTACATTTATATACTTTAAAAAACATTCCTGTCTCTTTTTAATATGTACTGGTACTTAATGAAACTTATTTCAATATTTTACTGACAACGTAATGTATGGAAGATTAGTAAGATTAAGAATTAATTGTTAATTTACTACCGTTCGATTCGCTTTTTCTTTGTCTAGCATCCTAAACAAAAATTCTTGTTGATAAACTTCTATATTAATAATAGACGATGGCTGCGGTATTTGGACAAAGACAGAAAAAGAAATGTTTCACCTTATTAAAGCTTGCCAGAATAATTTCAGCACATTTCAACAAAGAAAAAGTCCACAAACCGATAAAATGTTGTGTGAATTTTATATTTTTACATAACTTCATTTACCTTCAATGTATTTGCTTCACTTGTTCTGTAACGGTTTTACTCCATCACAAAAATATTATTTCTGTGGTTTTAAAATAGACATCAATCTCATCTTTCGGTTAGCTATTATCTGTAATTACATCCTCTGAGGGATTCTTGCAAATTTCTAAATGAAAAGAAGTCGGTTGGAACCAAATCTGGAGTATATGATGCGAAGTTCAAAGAAGACCAAGGAAGTTTATTACTTACAGAGAATGGATTGGACTTTAGTTGCCTTGTAGTTATTGTAGTCCCCTTTCGCATGTATTCAACAAGACAGACTCCCGTTTTCTAGCTTGGTCTCTGAAGATAGTGAGTTATCTTCACTGGTTTTACGACCCCGCCGAAATTGTTTTGACCAATATTCCACTTTAAAAATGATGGAGATTCATGCTCATACACTAAAATCATTCGTTCGTGAATAGTTTTGTCATGATAAATTTGATGACGCTGCGATGTTCTAATTTCAAAAACTTTTTGTTACGGAACACTTTATAAAGCACAAAATAATGAACAACGTAATAAGCCATTAAAACATTTTAAGTAGAAAAATGTTGTCACTATTGAACGTTACCAAGCAACGCACAACTATTAATTCTCGTCATGGTTAAATAGATTTAATTTTCTAGTTCGTCTGGTACCTTTATGTTTACAGCATTCTAATGGCTTAGATCAGCTATATCATTCTCTCAGTCAAAAGTAGGATACATTTTGCATTTATTTTATCTTGAGAAGATAGTAGTTAATCCTTTTTGATTATACATAGTCTCCGACGTTAATATCATAGATCAAGAAATATTATGAAATTAATTTAGTCATTTTATTTGAGTATGTCCTCTGTCAGTGTTTTTGCCAGTTATTCCCAAAAATTAAGTTTTTTAAAAATTACTTAATGTGTCTTTCATTGGATGAATGTCGTACTGCCTACATTTCAACATTCATCCAATGAAAGACACATTAAGTAATTTGTTGTTTAGATTGGTCTGCTTCAATTACTAATTTATATACCACTACATTTGCATCCTACAGCTGCGGTGGAGCATGCAGAGCAGTATTTAAGAAACGATTCATATTTTTTTATTAACTTTTGACGTCAGTTGGTTTTTTTTAGAAATAATGGTATGTTTAAATGCCAATTGATTAAAAATTATTATACATAGAAATTAGGATGACCAAGGTAAGGATCAGTGCAAAACTTCAGAATAAATAAGTTTCTCTAAAAGAACATATTTAAAAGACTCAATATACTGAAAAATAAAATAAGCTCTAACGCATCTTACGGCAGTCGGTAAAAAATGAGGTCTTGAACCATAACAGACATGCCGCAATTTATACAATACAATGACAACTCATATATACGCGACTTTAGTGTTGTGGGCCAAGACATGTAATGGTCAAACTAAGTAAATTTGGAAAGACTTTTTTGCTTGGAAATGATGGAAGCAATGCGAAGCGTTACTGTTGCGAATAGTCGCAAAATGCAATGTAATGTCAAGATTGTATACAGGTCAGGTCGTATAGCACTTATAATATTAGTAGACGGAATCAAAGGACATATAGCACTTATAAAGCCGGTAAAGGGAGACCATTAGCTATACAAACAGAGCACATTCTTAAACAACAAGGCCGAATAACCCGTTAACAGAAGTGAGAGTAACTTACTTGCAAACTTACTACTTACTTTACTGATACTAAGTTCAAGGATTGCCATAACTTATCCAAGGTGTCAGAATGCACTCTTTCATAAAGAGATCATGTTTCTATAAGGAAAAGTTTCTTAGAATAGATCATTAATAAAACAGGCTATTGGACACAAAGAAACAATTCGAATGAATCACTGAAGATATGAATCGAGTGTTGGACGTTGAAACGGAGAAAACGCAGAGTTGAAATAAGACTACTGATATAAATTGACATTCAACTTCTAGCAAAATAAGAATGGAAACCCAGTCGTAAACACAGTACACTACACTCAAACATGAAATGCTTAATGTCTTGCAGAATATGTAGAATAACATTTTCCGATATATTGTTAATTGTTTGATACTGAGATCTGTTAATTAAGTATCCAGTGACAGAATTCTGCTTTTAAAATTGAAGTATTTATTTGGAAGGCTGAGATTATATAGTAGAAATTCTAGGAAGGTAAAGGGGTGGTATAATGCGTCTATACAAGAAAAATGTATTCAAGATTGTTACAACCCTGAAACAGAGTGCTTGTGAAAAACAATTACCGTTGTTAGTTTTGTGTCTTATAGTTAGATTAGTGGTGCGCTAATTTTGTACATCATTTTTTTTATAGCGAACATATTGGCCATGGACAAGGTGAAAGATATTACAAACAGTGAAAAAATTAGAATAGAACTTTATTAGAGACTGGTTTGTTTTCACAAGGCGAAATAGCTCGAAAAGCATATGCTTCATTACGAAACACTTACAAGAATTGCAAAACTTAATCAAGGAAAATTTGCCCTCTATATCAAGCGGTGGACGACATTGTCATCGACCATGCTAAACGACCGAAAGGGAGGATAAAAAAATTATTAATATTTCTTTGCAAAATAGATGAATGTCCATCCGAGAGTCGTTATACCATCCGTAGTCCTCTAATATAAAAATACCAGCGTGGATCTTGTGAACTCATTTATATACACTGCTGGATTGTCGTTCTGTGACAAAAATGCTTCTAACCTAAACAATGAAGAAAAAGCGTCTATAGTGGATAAAGATGAATCGACGTTTTGTTACTATTGGAGAAAGTGGAAAAGTTTTTGTATTAAATTATACTGCAACCATTTTAAAAAGTTTCCTTATATTACGTTTTAGATACTGGTGATATTTCCCAATCACAGGTGATATTCAGTGCTGGGTCAGGACTCGATACGGTTACAGAATCTATCAAATTTGTAAGACTAAAAAAACCCTTCGGAACAACGAAATATGTAGCGCAAAATGTTGAACATCTCTCCGCTGATATGGTATAGTCATGCATTACTGGAATTGGAACAAACTCTGTACTATGTCGAAGGCATAATGAACCAGTATCAATACAAAAATTTAAGAGAATCTGTTCTGGTGCTCTTTATTACTTCATTAAATGCAGAGGAAAATATTGGAAATTCACTGGACCTCAATCCAATCGAAAATATTTGGAGTCTTCCTAAATCTATACGTGTCCCTAAATCCCAATTTAAGTGTTTTAGAAGAAAGTATTGAAAAGGTCTAGAAGGAAAACAGACAGTTGCAGGGCACTGTAAAAGTCTGTACGACAGCACATCGAAGCGAGTTCATGCGGCCATTCTAGCTAACGGAGATTTGAAACAAATATGTCCTATAGTTGTAGATATGTGTTTAAATCTATACTAGCCTATGCAATATAGAAGCATGTGTTTTAAATTTCATCTGTTTGGACTTGATTTGGTTAAAACTCTAAAATTGTAGGGTGGGCTAATTTAATTATCAAGTGCTGTACTATATTGTATTGTACGTGTATCACATAAGACACAGCTTCCTAAATTACATACGTAATGTGTTGTATAGGAATTGTTTGAGTTTCAAACACATAGCAAATAATCTCTTATTTTGTGAATATATTTATTGAACAGGTATCCATACTTGCTCTATTTTAATTTACAACGAAATTTGATAATTAAGCTTATGTATAGGTCGACATATTTTTTAGTAAATAAATATGAAAGGGAAATGCATGCAATTGTTGTACGTACAGTCTTCTCCGTAGTGTAAGAGTTACAATACATGGAATAAATTTTTATAGTTTCCGTGTTTGGCGTTCATGCAAATTAAAATAAAATACATCTTCTTTCCATTTAAATGGACTTGCTTACAAAGACAAATTAATGTACACATCTGCATATATTTTCATTTTCTTAGAAGGATGTCATTTTGTAATACAAATATATATTTTTCTTATTAAGTGAATATTCGAGTGAGATACTCTATATAGCACAAGAAGAGATAAGTAAATATTCTAACGCGGGAAAGAAGTACCAACTTTGTTTAAATAACATAACTGTTCAGATGAAAAATAATGGATCCGAAGAAATTCCTTAAACAAATATTAATATATTAGGTACAAAAATGTAAGTTATGTAGTGAATATAAATGTGTTGACTTAAACTCTCTTCAAGGTTCGTTTTCTTATTATAAACTGTGTAAGAACGGAGGATATGTTTTAAGTAGTATTATAAAATTAACAAATAAATTTCAAAATCTGTATCCGCATAATTAAGTTTATACATACGCATTTATATTGTTTATTATTGGATCAACTTTTAAAAGCTTTCAACACCGGCTGCGTTAATCTCTATGGGATCATTTCAGGTTTTAATTTTTCCACAACAAATACCTATTGACTAACAAAATAAATTGCTTTAAATAGTATTATGAGAGAATACCATTAAAACTCGAAAACAAATGAAACAACTACAAAAGTTTATATTTTATTTGAATTAACAAAAAAAATTAATTCCACGTTGTTATTATCAGTACTATGACTTGAGAATGTAATTTTGTAATACAGGGCTATTATAAAAGATTCATTCATTTTCAAAGCGCTATATATTCAAAAGTATTATACGCACAATTATAAGTAATATAAATAACTACATCCAAGCAGTATGGAACTCGTTCCACACAGTTTGTAGCGTCATCCTGTTAATGGTTAACACTACAGCACTAATCCTTTTCTTAGGCTCTTCTAATGTGTTTGGGGACGCGAGTACATGAACGAGGTTCTTAATATGCCTCCAAAGGAACAAATCACAAAGCGTTCAATTAGGTGACCTGGACGGTCAAGAGAACAAAGCAAGGTTTTTCACACGAACACGCCCAATCCAGAAGTTCATCCTTCAAGTATTGACAAAATTGAAAGTTCCAATGTGGAAAAACCGTTATCTGTACAGGTAACTTGCACCAGTCTCACTCTTCTTACTGAAGAAAAAGGCCCATTCACTTTTGTGTGTGAAACTGCACAAAAAATATTCACCTTTGGCAAATCTCTTTCAGCTGTCACGATTGTACTTTGATTTTTAGTGCCCCAGATTCCCGCATTATGACGATACACGAAATGTAGCTTCAACGCTGAATATCAACTTGGCGACGAAATTATCATCCTCCAATGCTCCTCCATAGTTAAGTGGTGCAGGAGCTGCACTCGGTACTGTTTTAAATATCATCGGCATCTCAAAATTTTCCACAAAGTTTACTGCGGTACTCTGTAGGCTTACTTGGACTCTTGGTATTTGTGGACGACGCAAGAAACTATCTTTTAGTTTCTTCACTGTTAATTGTGGCACTCTTGGTCGACCGGTGCTTTTACCTTTACACAAAAAATCAGTGGCTTCAAATTGCCGATACCACCGCAATATGCTTTGTTTACAAGGCGGTTTTTTCCATACTCTCTTCTGGAAGCGTAATACAGTAATACATTGCTATAACAGATGAGAATACTGCATATTTTAACAAACACACACTCTTCTTTGCTTTGCCTCCTCTTTGGGAGGTACTGATAGATACTGAAGCCTTGTTGCCATGTGAATGCACACTATACGAACTTGGTGAGTTTGCACCAGTGAGCCACATGATGCACACAGTACGAACTTGGTATTACTCTTATTTGTAGGTACAATACGCTTAAATATATAGCGTTTCGAAATGAACGAATCTTCTATAGTAGCTCTGTATTTGAACTTACACCAACATTATTCAACCTATAATTATTTTCTTGTATTAAGATTCGAAATATTATGTATGCGGTTAAAGAAACAGATATTTTGATGCTTTGACTCTTGAAACAGGAGTAAGTAGAGTACAGAAACAAAACAATTTTTATTATTTGTCGTCTGCCCGTTTTTTTTTTATGATTTAACCGCAGCTATGGGTAAAATATTGACAGGTTGTCTATATGAATATAACGACTCTAGATACTTACTTACCTTGAGGCATAATAAAATCTTGATAGTAGATATATGGCCCAAAGAAATCTTAAAGGGTACTAGATGTTAAATTAAGAGAACTGATGGAGTATTTTTGGATATTTTATTTTCGTTACAGTGTTTTGAGGAAATTTTTTTCGCTACTAAAAATTATTTTATATATGAACCTTAATTATGTATTCTAAAATTTATAGCCTATTTGAAAACAAGTATTGTCACCTTGTATTTAGATAAACTAAAACAAAGTAGAGTTTAATAATCTAGACAAATAATTCCTATTTAAATATGCAGTAGCTGACGCAATGTTTCTCTTATAATTAATTTAACGGGACAAAAACACTAAAACTATCTCAGAAAAAATATTCTGATGTTTTCGTTAATTTCAAGAGATTGTATTAATTTTGTTTGTGAATAATTAATGTATTACATGATGCAGTTGATATACAATAGATGTGTTCACCTGTTATCATTTTACCTTTTTGGAAGACAATCGATAAGAAAAATCTCACTTACGAATTATATTATTTTGTTTGTTACTTCATTTTCGATATGTAATCGAGTATCCAGGTTTCATCAGCATTATTATTAAGTGATAAAAGTCTTCAACTTCGTTAATTGAGGGCTAAAAGCGTCCTCGTTCATATTTGTAATCCACTGTTAACAAATGCGGCACTCACATTGCGTAAAATTTGTTCACACTCAGTTATGCAAAATTGAAACCACTGATGCATATATGTGTAGCGTCTTTGCCACTAAATTTTTTTAAATAATTTCTTACATTTTCGATATGTTTAACTTTAGATACACATCGTTTTATAGTTGCAATCAAGGTTTCATCAGCATTATTGTTTTATTCTTTTAAAAGTGATAAATGATCGGTGGTTCTTCATTCAAAACAAGCTGAAAATAGTTATTTTCAATTCAAATAATAAGTGTTCGTACGATTACAACGAACATGAATTTCAGGAGTTTTGTTTTGAAGGAATTTGTTGTTGCCCTGGTTCATTTTTGGTATTTCGTATCCACTATATTAATTAAATAAATTAATAAAAGACACCCATATTTTAATGTCACATTTTTTGCGTAAAATTTACATACATATGTATATGACAATGTGTTCCATAATTGTATCGCTGGGTCTTGTTTAAAAATATCAAAGCTTATTTGCAAAATTTGTATATTTGAACACTTAGAATAACTCTGAATGTCAACCTTGAAACTAATACTTTACTAGCCGGACCGTATACATTTTTATTATAAATAAAACTCTAAATTATCAGTGAATTTGTTAGCAACAAGTCCTTTATGTTAAGTCTTGTAACTGATCTTGCTCAAGCATTTATAGTTTAAAAACTAATAATTTGCTAATGATTTTAATGGTTTTCAATTTTCAGGTCATTTCTTCTAACAAGAACGTTAATAAGATTTATTAGATCGTAAAATAAGTACTAGTAAAATTTGATTGAAAATACTTCGATAAGATCGTAAAATCACTAGCGATGATTTGCATGTATTACTTTAAAAAATATGAAATTCAATTTTATTATTCGACATATATTTAAAAAGTTTAAAATTAATTTTTCAATACGTTGAGGAAGAGATTTGTTGTTTCCATAATGTAGGTTGATATTTTATTTATGGCGATTATATTCACGAAGACAAAGTAAAGGTGTTTTTTTTTTGGTGGTGAAGAACTTTAAATTGAAATAAAACACAGAAAAATATTTTTAATATCCATGAAATTGGCTTTATTTAAAACATAATTTTATGGCACTACTGTTTGAATATGACTTCGGGCATGTGATCGCCGCAGCTGACGAGTACATGACGTAATCTGGAGATCTATTTTTCTCATACTCTTCGCAGTAGATCAGGCTGTATTTCATCAATAACCCGTCAAATATTGGATTCCAAGTGCTCAATTGTTTTAGGTGTATCAGCGTAGACATGCGACTTTACATACCCCTAGAGAAGATAAGCTAATGACGTCAAATCTCACGAACGAGGTGGCACGTTAACGGGTCCATTTCTTGAAATTAGTCGTTCGTCAAATCTTTCTTTTAGTAAATTAATGGTATAGCGCGCATGCGTGGTATGTGGCGCCGTCCTGCTAAAACCACGTCTTCAACATTAAGGCCTTGCAATTGAGGCACGATGAAGTAAGTAATCATCTCTCTGTACCGCTCACCGCTGTTTATAACATTCTGACCATCATCATTTTTGAAGACATATTGACCAATGATTCCACAGGCCCATAAAGTGCACCAAAAGGTGACTTTTTCTGGATGTAATGATTTTTCGACAATGGCTTGTGGATTATTATCGCTTAAAATGCGACAATGTGCTTCATTAGTGAACAAAATTTTCAAATGAAATTGTGGATCAGTAGCAAAGTTTCCTTGAGCCCAATCACCATCCTTCAATTTCTGTACAAATTGAATTTGTAAGCACGTAAACCAAAATCTTTTTCTTTTCCATAAAGTGGATGGACGCAAGTTTAATTGTTGAGCACGATGACGAATCGAAGTATTTGAATCATCATCAACACTACGCTGCACACCATGAATCGCTTGTTGTATGCGCACCATACGACGTCTTACGGGATGCGTATTATCGTTTATAGTAAACGTATTGCGAAAACGATCAATAGCTTCTCGAATTAATCGCTCTTATGGACGATTATGAGCAACATAAAATGCATGTAATGCACAATGTATTTCAAACAATCTGCAAATGTATTTTTTACCATTACCTTTTTATTATTACTTTATCTGTTTTTTATTGGGTAAGTTAAACGCTATTAATTGAATGCCTTTATTGTAATAGTTTACAATCATGCATAGATCAATTTATGGAAGCATATCCAGAAGTTGACATTAATTATGATTTTTTTAAAAATCATAAATGCATACTTGTAAACCGATTCATGTTTTTCGGCACAAACAGGTAAATTATATCAGCTACGAATTGTTACAAATATTACCTTTTTATTATTACTTTAATCCTGTCTAGTTATTAAGATATTTACAATGCCTTTTACACAGGAACAAGATGCCTTTGCTTTGAACAATCTGCAAATGTTGCTACGACGTGAGTCTATGCATGATGAATTGCCAAACCAAATTAATTCTCAAACAACCAAGAACTGTCAAATCGACTGTCACAGAAAACAGTATTGCCAATTTAAAATTCTCCGCCTCCAAAAAACCAGTCTTTAGTAGTTGAAACTATTTTTAAGCCATGGATTGTGGGCTCCTCGATCCCCAGACTTAACACCGAAGGGACAAACCAACAGTAATGATAATAATGATAATAATAATAATTGTTATTATATAATAACAATAATGATAAGAATAATAATAATAACAATCAATTCTAACAGGATACGTCAGTTACAGGACCAAATGTAATGTTGCTAACTATTGCAATTGAACAATTAAGTAATAAAAAATAAATTAAAATTTTTAACAAAATAAATATAAATGCATTATTAATTAATTCAAAAAACAAAAACAATAACTGTAAAAATGCAAAGAATGAGTATTAATAATAATTCCTAGTGAGATAACAATGTTGATTTTGCTATTAAAATTCTTTTTATGGTATTTGTATCTGGTAATCTTACTCTTTATATAAATAGTGTCAAGTGTACAATATTAATTTGTTTTTCTAGTGAAGCAAGTATTTTACACGAAATCATTAACGATTGTTTTTTTAAGTAAATTTTGAAGCAATGGGAAAAAGCAATATCACATATAGATGTAAGTATGAATCAAAATACAAGAAAACGATATGGATACGATTCTAAGCATGGGTTCGTCTTAGATTGGAACCCGCCTGTGCATTTAATCTCTTTTTCAGGCGAAATTTTTATATACTAAATTTGTAGTGTACGAACTACGATAATTCATGTTATTTATACCCTGAGAAAATATTGGAAATTATAAATTGATGAATATGATAAGATTACAGATTTAAATTATACAATGCAATATTACAATAAGGAAGCAAAATCGTGATGTAAAAGATATAACGTTATAATAAAACCTATAAAACCTCTGGAAAACCTTTGTGATAGGCTACTTAACTTATTTAAAAGGTATGATTGACTTGATCATAAAATTCTACCGAATAAATGAGAAATGAGAAGGCTGCAAGGCATTGTGATATAGTATAAAGTCATATTTGGAGCATTTGCTGGGACATATTACAAGTTTTTATTCCTAAATTAGAGTAATCTCTTCTCTAAATACAAAGTATTTTTTAGAGACTCAATAATTCGGAAATTGTGTTAATTCATTCCGTCTTATCGTCGAAAGAGCAAGTTATAATTTGCTTTCAAATAAAACCAATAATATCATAGTAACATGTAGACTATGGTGAAGAAAATTATGCTTCATCAAAAAATATATTTTTTTTCTAATTTAAAATTCATCGGAAGCCTGATTGGAAAATGCGTATTCTACATTCTGCATATTGAAAATCATCTCAAACCTCTTTTAATGTGTTCAACAGTGTTATTTTCGGGGTGGCACTATAGACATTTGTCGTTTATTATAAACATTAATATATTTAACTTGGCCATCGGTTATATATCCTATATTATTAAGTAATATTAAGGACAACATGAATTATATGGTGACAATTTAAACTACTTTTTATTTATTTGTCAATTGTACGTAAAGGGAAAAGGGCTTCACGGTTTCCTCACTTGACTTAACGCATTTGCAGCTTAAAAATTATTTAATTAGAAAATGAAAATCGATATTTTCTTTATTCCTTCTATGTGGATTACTATCTTCTATTGTTTGAATTATATTCTTCCCCGGAATACAAAATAACCTTCTTCTGGTGTCTTCAATCAGAACTTTTTAATATAAATTGTAAATGTAGAGATTACCTAAATTATCCAAGGTTTTCGTCTAATTTTCAAATAATTTGATAATCTTTTGTAATCTGTGAAGTTTTTCTTCTATAATTGTTTGAATATCGTGCTGAATGATTTAATTCAAATCGTCAAGATTATAAAGTCGATTTTTATAAATATTATTTTTTATTGGACCAAACAAATGGAAGTCTGGAAGTGTTAAATTAGGTAATGGAAGACGCCACAAGTCTTGGTTTATTATCAGAATAGCTGTCCAATATCTTCCTTGTTTTATACCAAAATATTGAATTTAGAATCATACACAGTGATATTAACAGAAAGACAACAATTTTAACTGAATACAACTCAGTTTCGCTAAAGTTGTCTGCAGTCAATTACCTTTTTAGTTTTCGCTATTAGTGTACCCTCTTAAATCAAATCGTCAATGAAAAACGATAATTTAAAATTTCGTTGTCATTTTCAGTATTATTGAACCAATTACTGTTAGGTATTCCAGGTTCAGTATCACGTAGACTCAGTTTCTGTTTGAGTTTGTGATGTTTCTTTTTGGTACCCCTCAAAAGCTCATAACGACTAACCTTGCAAAGAGTCAATTGTACTTAACTGGAGCTAAATTATACAGTCTCCTAGAAGTTACCTACTTATGTTGATAATTTTTATCGCCCTTTTTGGTTAAGCCTGTAACACCATCTATTAACTAAGCAGTGTTCTCAATATATTGCACAGTTCGCCGTTTATGTTAAGCAAATACATCGTAATCAATGTTTACATTAGAAAACTGTTAGGTAAATTGATAAACACATAATTGCAGTGAATAGGCTTGCATTCTGTACATATCTCGCACTTATCTCAAAAAATGCAATGTGAAAGTAGAGACATTATGTTTGGATTAAAAAGCATTAATAAAATGTAGCTTAAAACCACGTACATATGTAATAAACTATTACCTACACAGCAAATCTCAGTTCTTAGTATCTCAATGGTGGAGCAACCGTTCGGTAAGCGAATGACTGGGATTCGATACCTCACTGAAGAGTAAAATTTTTTCATTAATTTCTGTCTGAATTACAAATGACGTAATAATTAGAAAATCATAAGTTATTATTCGTTAACATCGTGAAATGTATGTGTATAAACACGTGTGTATATAAGCAATTGCGTATTTATTTAATATTACTTACATAGTTTAGAAAAAATAATTGAATATTTAAAGTTTACTCAATAATTTTTTTTTGAGTAAGTAATATTAAATGCACACGCTATTGCATATATACATACACACGTGTATATATACAATTACGTGTACTCCAATATGCAAATGAATGACAACTCGTAACAAAATGTATTTAATTGGTTTTAAATTGTATAATTTTGTTAAAATTACCTGATACATAATTATCATTAATTTTTTCATTAGGATATTATCATAAAAAACCTTTGTCGATGAAGCAGACTAATCTGTTGATTTTCCTTTGCAAATACAATGTTCGTTTTCAGAATATTATTGCACAATTCGACTAAATACATCGTACTCAGTATATGCACTTGCATTTGGTAAGTAAATTAATAAATCTAGGCTCTCTAAGTATTCTGCGTTTTTCTGCTAAAAGAAATATTAGAGTTTAGCTGATGATAGTTAATATATTCGAAACACGTCGTAAACAAGGTGTTATTAACATTTAAAGTATTCTCAGGCATTCACCTATTGGCAAGTCTAAAAAGTATTCAGTCTATACACGCACCGTAATAACATAGTTGTTTATTTGTCGAGACAAATGTGACTTCGTCCTTTCGTTCGGATATTCACGTGTTTGGACCAGAGCGCCATTGTGTTTTCATCATTTTGTTGTATTGAAAACGTACGATAACCTACAGAGAATAACTTCGAGAGTTAATATAATCGAAAAGCGTCCTAAACGAGGCGTTATTAACATTTCAAGTATTCTTATACATTCACCTATTGGCCTAGGCTAAGTCTTTAAAGTGTTCAGTCTATATCTGCATCGTGACCACATAGTTATTCATTTGGCGAGACGAACACGACTTCGTCCTTTTGTTCGGATATTCGCATGTTTGGACGAGAGAGCGAAAATTAATCATTGTTCATGACGAAAAAGATAGGATAAAGTTTTTTATTAAAATTACTTTAACATACCTTTCTTTTCGTAATTTTTCCGTAGATATAACAATTTAACAGACGATATTCTTTTATGCAACTTTTTATAACGACAATGTTTATCTTTATCAGGTGTGGAATGTGAATGAGTTGAAGGGAACAATTATGGTCATTGATTTTGTAGGGATTTCCTCAGTATAGATGATTTTAGGCTTGACGTTAGTGAAGGTGTTTTAATTTGAACATGAAGTCTTTATTTTGGTAGTTCGTTTTCGCATAGAAACGTAGAACATGTAGACCTATTCTATCTGCTTCTGGGCTTCCGGGCTGGAACTGCGTCACTTGTATATCTGCCGACGTTTCGTATCCATTTGTATGGGACATCTTCAGGGCTGAACAGGGCTGAAATGTCTGCAGATATACAAGTGACGCGGTTCCAGCCCGGAAGCCCAGAAGCAGATAGAATAGGTCTACATGTTCTACGTTTCTATGCGAAAACGAACTACCAAAATAAAGACGTCATGTTCAGATTAAAACACCTTCACTAACGTCAAGCCTAAAATCATCTATACTGCATGAAGCACGACCGCGGAAGTCTACGTACCAGATGTAGACCTATTCATTTTAATTATCGCTTGATAATTTACTTAACATATTCCCAGCATAAATATTACAATGCATTTAGTCAATATAAACTGCAAATTGTGCAATGGCCATTGACATCGAGATGTATACACGTAAAGTAACAAATACTACTTGCGCAGACTTTAGAAAAAATAATTAACGAGGTTTTGAAATATTTCTTTGAAAACAGAAAAGACAAATGTAACAGTTGTGTATAAAAGCAGTATAAAATAATAATGAAAAATCGCTGGATACGTGTACATAAAATAAAACTAATTTGACAGTGGAAAATAACAAAAAACACAGGGCAATAAAATTGCTTATATTTTAATATTTCGATAACCTCCGCCACAACATTAAAATAAACTCGCGAAAATATTTACACACCATCTTTATTTAGGAAACAACAACAAATTGACACGAGGCGACTTCGATTGAACATTAATGTCATCCCATGAAAGATCTCATAGAAATCTGTGTCTAAATTTAATTTCGCACATTTCCTTTTGGCAGATTTAATTTCAAGATAAATTTAGTGAGATTTTCATTCTAGACTAGTAGCTATTTATCTATGTACATATGTGTAGATGCAAGTTGATGCTCTACTAAGATTTTATTCTAAATAAAATAAATATTATAATCGCAATGCATGCGCTTAAATTATGAGACCGTATCTATGTACGTAGACATACGCCTTTATAAATATGTAATGTCTAAATTTAAATACCCGCATGATAAATTACACGTGAAAAGATGAATGCTAAATAGTGGTCTTTTCAAGAGCCAAAATAATTTTGGAATATAATTATTAATATTATTTAAGGAACAGTTCACTGGTTCATATACTGTACTACTTATGCATTTTATACACCATTTATTCAAGAACTATAAATGTTAATAAAACCGAATGCGAAAACAAAAATAAATATTATTATACTGTTACCTTCAATAATAGTTTTACGAAAAAATCTTAAACTGGGACACAAGCCACTATATGTTGATTTAAAGTATTTTATTGCAAATAAAATGCGGTTTGGGATTTTAAAATCGGTTGAGTTGTCCGCATTTTTTGATATGAAAGCATTTTTATGAAGCACTTAATAGACGTATTTTTTTCGTAATTACATTAAGAAATTGATATTATTTCAATCAGTTTTGTTTTTATAACTCTTAAAAGTAGTTCAAGGCCCATTGTTTTTAGATCGATATCCGTTTTGTGTTTCTTAAAATATAAAATGATCTAATACGCATAAATATCTGACAATTATAAATCAATTAGAATGAAAATTTTAAAATCGGTTCATTGTTTGAAAGGTGCGAAGAATGGTGAGCAAAAATTCGCGGTATTTTTGATAAAAACAAACTTGGAACCTGATCTTTCTACTTATTTATATTAATTATTTACCTAATCACATTTCTTTTTGGAATGAAAGCGTATGTGAAATGTAATATCTAAATACACTGTAATGTGATCTGAATATAAACTACTTGGACAAAAATATATAATCTACACAACGTTTGTTGGAGAGGTTTCGTGGTGAAAAGTACTTACTGCAAGAGTCTTATAGTAGCCCTTTAATCTTGGTCAAGAACGAAATATTAATGAATTTTGTAAAAGAAGGTCGAAGCCAAATTTTCGGAAAAACTTCCAAACAAATAAAGCCTTTACTTCAGTACTAAAGCGTCTCTTACAAACATAATTGTAATCTCTGCTTAATATATTCGAATAGGTACATTTTTATTGTTCTTTGTTATTCTTAACGCCCTCTTGTATCGATCCGCCGAAGAAGTAGTACGGTCGATGTTTATCTCGATATTTTCATTTTGTTTTAATTAATAGAATTTAATTAATTAAATTGTATGATTATTGTTCTTATATTGATTGGAAGTTATTCACGGTGGCTTTGTAATTAATGACTATATTAATAATTTCTTTTTGAATACGTCACATATTGATGCCATAAAGGCAAGATGGTTGCTCTCTCGGTCTCTTTTAATTGATTTCATGGTGTGAATTAACAAGTATCTTCCTTTACACCATTAGAAGTTTAACTTCGCGCTTATTTTTATTGGTATGGTTAATTGCAATTCTTGTAACGATGTTGAAATACTATAAGCCGATTGTTTCATTTATTGATTCATTGAGGATAGTTAGAAGAGTCGATAAAAGACTCGAAAAATTCAGGCGATATTAATTCTATTAATTAACCCTCAAAATCAACTGGAGGTATGTAGTCTATAAACTTTGTATTACATAGTGACCTAATTACGCTCTTTGTTTTGTTTTTCTACAATAACTTTAGGGTTTCTTTTTTTCCTACTCACCACTCTTTGGTCATTTATTAATTGTCGAGCGGGCGGGGTTATTGAGTATATGAAGATCCTACTCTCATCTGATTAAGGAGAGTTTGAACTGTACGCTTAAGGGTATGTCGCTGTGATCTGATTCTTCGAGGATATTGGAATTGCAAAACCTGGGATCAAAGACGTTCGTACCATTATTATTATTATTATATTAGTTTATTGTAAATGTTATTTGATTCTTAAGCCTGTGGTATCAGCAGTTGAGTTTATATGCTCCATGCAGTAAAGTTACGGGATCATTTAAGATCGTTTAGATCCCACTGTGTATTATTTAAACCTCAGAGTAAATTTAAGAACAAGGAAGTTAATAGAATTATTTATTCATATAATTCATAGAATTATTAGCTGCAATCAATTATTGGTTCGTTAGACAGCCTTGGTTATTAAAATATACCTTTGTTAATCTATTAGCATCCATTTTGTTAATTATGGGCGTCGCTAATATATAGTTCAGAATTCATCAGCAAGATATTGTCCTTTTTTTATTTGTCGACTCTAACTATATTGAGAGTTCCCCGTACGATTAGCAAAAAATTGTTTATTTTTGCTCGCTAAAAATCATTTAGTTTACTATCAGCTAATTACAATAGTCATTTAAATTCACTTAATTATTTACTTTTTTATATTTCACAGTCAATCTTTTTCTTTTGTCATTACGTCAATTATTTAAGGCAGCTATTAATTCTGTTGTCAGCCGAACATCATTATTCTTTGTAAGTTATTGCTATTATTCTATTTATGTTCTTTTGTTGTTATTGGGAAGTGGCCAAAAAGGGGCACATACGCCATTGCATTTTTCTTTTGTGCCACTCGTGCGAACCTACTATACGTGTAGGAGAGGATTATTACTTACTACTATTATGTATTTATATTGGAGATTCGAACTGTAACGTAAGCGTTTTCGTTTTTTTTGCTGAAATATTTACTTAATATTAATATATTGTTTCATACTGTGTATTACCAAAACTTATTGAACAGATAAATAAATTTGTATAGAGCTTAACTTCGTTTTCTTACAGTAAAAGAGACCCTCACTCTCTTTCTAGGCTTAGTTAACTGAATAATGGACGTATTTTTTTAATCCATCTTTGCTTCAATATTAGGTTAAGAGCTTTCAGGATAGCAATATTGTGGCATTCTTTTAGAATATATTAAAACCAATCCCACAATCTCCTAAACTCTTTCTCGAGCTAGTTTAACACCTTGAAAGTCAAGCTAAAGGATCATTTGTTAGGTAACGATAGGGACATTTATTTATTGTCCTATCAAGAACAGGACGGGGCGTTACGCGTATTTATGTCAAAGGCAGATGGAAAGTTGAAAAAATGTGTATTTTCTGAAGATAACATGAGGAATCGGTTAAATATAAGGGCTTTGCGTTAGATAAGAAGCAATTGCGTACATTTTCTTGATCGATTAGTAACGTATGATTAAAATAATAGTATAAGTAATAACGATAATGCCTTATATTTTCAACGGGATATATATCGTACAACTACAAAAACAAATAATATAAAATAAGCAAGAGAGCAAAAATAAAGAAAACTAAAATAAAAATAGAAGGACATTTTTTCGTGTTTATTATTCACAAAAGTTATGTCATTTATAGACATAACCGAAGTCTTTAATATAATCGATAATTTATTGACGGAGTCAGATGTCTTTGGATTTTCTTCAAATCTTCTCCAACTGACGTCATCTTAATTAATGAATCAATCATGTGCTTCTGAAGTTCCTTAAGGCACTCCAGTAGAACATGATTAGAAACCTGAGTCCTTTGATTTTCATCTTTTGTGTCAATATTTTCTGAAATTATAAATATCAATGACTGTGTACGTCTTCAGCGTAATCGTTTAATTGTAAACAATTTGCGTGCAATGTGTAATGTCTTATAATAGAACACTGAGTCCTTTGTATGAGTATAACATAATACGCTATTGACAAGAAAGGGTTCGTTCCTATTTCTGCAGTGCCTCAAGGATTAAACCTTAGTCCTCTGATATGCGACAGCTATGTCAATGTAAATTTATCTGCATCTTTTAAAAATATTTTCTGAAATTAAAAATATCGATGATTGCGTACGCCTTCAAATTAATCTTATAAATATAATTGGTGTGTAACTAATCATTTCAAGTTGAATATAGACAAATGTTCTGTAATATAGAATACGGAATCCATTGTTGTACGTGTATAACCCCTAATAAGTTATCTGCTTCTGGGTTTCCGGGCTGGACTACTAGAATCTGCCGACGTTTCGTACCCATTTGTATGGGACATCTTCAGGGCTGAACTACTGCACTGAAACTGTTTCAGTTTTGTTTTCATGTTTTCAGTTTCATGCTGTTCAACTAACATTTACAAACTACATTATAAATGTTCGTAATTATGCTATGAAATCATTGCGTTTCTTGATCAACTTTCGCATATATTTTCAATTCTAAATCGCTCAAGTACCCTATATACAGGGCCGTTATATATTATCCATATTACATTCTCGAGCAGCTCAGTGAATGCGGAAACGTTTTCTGAAACATTTTGCTCTTTTAAAATGAACAATGTACTCTTATACCCGCCTAGAAACACTGATTACAGTACTGTTACACCTCCATTCACTTCAGTTACTAACTGAATGCTGTGAAGAGGATAGCCTTATTTCTTTATTCTCAGATAAGCTGGATGTTCCTTTCCTCTCTCATGCGAATAATGTGCCTTCTTATAGTGTAAACATCTTCAAAAGTGTTCCATACTCTTCGCCCTAGAACTAATATTTTAAAGAAATCTATTAATTGCTAGTACTTTTTTATTTAGAACATATTGTCATTCTTCTATTATTTTATTTAAGTTTTCACAGACAGTTAGACAGATAGTACAATGATAAATCACTGGCTTATCATACTGAGTGTCTAGGGTTCGACTTTGATAGTCTGCTGCCTTTTGTGGTTGTACTTTCCCTCTTAAACTAATGCTGATAGACAAGGATCTTAAGTCACATCACAAGCACAGGCGTTCCCTTGTAATTGGCGTTAAGCCGTTGGGGAAGTGAAGGCACGTATTATTATTGCTTGTAATTACCCTGTAAATGAAATATCTGTTGAGCAGTAAAAAGTATTATTATTACTAATATTATTATGATTTTAATGTACATTTAATGCTTCTTACACCAAAGAAGAATAAGTGAGTATTAAAGCAAGGATATATTGTATTATTCCTTATAATAAAGAAAATTATGCGGTAAATATCATGCGTTTAATGGTGTGCGTTTAATTCTATAAGAAATCGTATACGGTACATTTATCTTATAAGTTGTTGGCATAATAGGCATCAATTATCAGTTTTATGTGCACCGTCTAACACATGATAGCGAACGTCATTTATTTAATAAAGTACCTACTACAACTTCGCGGATATCAAAAGACTTCAGACGAGTAACAAATTAGATAAATACACAAAACGTAGTGAAGCATAAACTCTCGTTTGAAACAATATAAATGATCCTGTAAATAGCACCTAGGTTTAGTTGTTTAAGGCTATCAATATGGGATGCGAAGATAATGCATGTTAATGTAAAATTATGGCATCGTAAAATAAAATTAAACATGTCATGGATATTTCTTTAACAGACTGCAGATTGTAAATGTCTTATTTGCTAAGTGTCTAGAAAAAAAACTATAATCTATACAATGAATTAGTTAATTTAGAGATTTATATGGACCAAATCTTAAAATTAAGTCTATATTTTTCTCAACAAAATTTTTGTTTCTATTTTATTTTAAAAAACAATTATTGATTACTATCAATAAGTACGCAGAAATAATAATATTTAATCATATTTATTCATTATTGATGTAACTATTATTACACATGACGTAAAGCTGACAGTGGGATTTGAGAAATTTTATTTCATGTTTATGTCGTGTTTAATTTAATATATATTCATGAAACTAATATAATAAAAGCAAGTTCAGTATTTAGATTCTTATTAGTCCAATAGCTTGAAAACAATTTAATGTATTGCATTGTCGGAAAATTCATGAAATGTTTTTTCTATTTATGGTAGGTATTTACTGTTAGTTATTTTTTTCAGTAATCTTTTGCCATATTTCGGTAAGTTTCCTTATTTCTCGTTTATAGAAGGACCTATCGTTACAAGGAAAAAACATTATAAAATACTTATTCAGATCTTCATCTATGTAGAAGGTTAACCCATGCAAGGCGTTTTTAAAAGAACGATTTTGGTTGGTGCGTCAGTACATCTTATAGACGATTCAATAATTTTTGACGAGAGATCAAACTTGTGTGTGGGTTTATACTGTTGTGATTAAAATCTGGACGTTCCTGTATGATGTGTTCACCCAAATTGTCTAATTACAATTGGAAAATCAATATATATTATATTATAATCTACCTGCTATGAATGTCTGATTTATCGACGTTGGAAACGAATTATCAGGTCAGGACCAAAACCGTTTTCAAGTTTTTCACGAGATTTCCTAACACATCGATATTTAAACAAAAACAACATAAATTTTGAATATTTTGTATGGTCACTATAATTTTTTATGGTATCCTGCATTCTTCTTGGTAGGCTTTCCATTAAAGAATTAATGAAATTTTCAGGACTATTGTAGCGCTCTTCCTGTAGTATGTTCCACAGTTAAATTTTCTTCTTTGGCCCATTTTCACACTTCTTTCTGTCAAGATACTCCCACACATGCTTAATAACATTTAAGTTAGGACTTTGAGGTAGCCATATCATAGTCTACAATACACCATTTGCTTCCTGCTGTGTTAAATAAGTTTTCACAAGTTTTGAGATATGCTTATCATTATCTCGCTGCAGAATGAAAGTCGATGCCCTGATGGTATGGCATTTTCTTCTAATAGTGTTCTGTATTTCTCACCAGTTGATATTTAGATTCGTCAGCCGATAGTAGTTGTCGCCACTCATTATATTTACAAGTTTCGTAGTCTCTTGCATATTTTAATCGTTTCCCTCTACTACTTTGTCTCAGTAAGTGTTCTCAAGGCCACGCATCCTCTCAACCCTGATCTGAGCAAGTATCGCCTTACTGCTGAAGCATGTGCCGAAGTACCAGATACACACACAAGATCTTGGGCTAGTCCTGCGCTAACTTTTTTTACGATTTCTTAAGGAACTAACTTTTAAAAACTGTGCATCAGCGTTACTGAGCTTTTTTGGACATCCACTCTTTGGTCTATCACTTACACTACCGCTTTCAGTCATTCTTTTCATTGTTTGTTGCAAGGCATACCGGGAACATTTCACTATCTTTGATATTTTCACTTGCCTATAACCCTCTTGGTATAAAACAATAATTTTATTTCTGTCTGGTAATGCTATTCTAGGCATCTTCTATCTACTATAACAACTTACAGCTCACGATTTTCTCTTAAAGTGAAAATTTCACTCGTAGGCGCGTTTTTTAAGAATCTAAATAAATTCTAATGTGGAACTGCTCTGTATTGTTTCTACCACTGAATTAAAAACAAAATCTTATAGAGAAATAGCTCTCCTTTGAAATTTTATTGCAGAGCATTGTAGTGCAATAAAATTTAATACTTTGATCCTCTTATTAGGCGGTCGATCTCACCCCCTCGTGGAAGTACGATGTTATAAACTTGGAAATTTCCAGTGATTATTTTTTTACCAATAAGTGAATCGTTCTTGGAAAGATGTATTAAGTATTATAAATTAAATTAACCCAATAATTATTAGTAAAAACGTTTTAGTAAATAAGTTTTGGAAAATATTGTTAGGTGCTTCTTTCTTTTACACAGTACTGTATTTTAGGCGCGAAGTATTTCAATAATTTTTAGAGATTTTGTGTTAATTTAATAAACTGATTTAATTACTGCATTATTTTTCGATTCCAAGAATATAAGAAGTTAGTAATATGAAAGCAATTAATATTTTTCAATCAAAACAATATTGGCAAAAATGATACTCCTAGATACAGTATTAAAGAAAGGCTGCTAATTCAATTAAGCATTTGTAAGTGTTTCATATATGATTTTCATGCTCCAATTTGTTGCTCTCCATTAGTATTTATTTTAAGAATACAAAAATTTTTCAGTTTATAAAAAGAAACAAGATTGATGAAGATTTCTTACACTTCCTGGGATCAACTATTGACGTCAAATGAAAGATAAATCAATATAAAAAGCATAAGGCATATGGCCTAAACGGACATGTATGTAAGCACGTATGTATATGCAGAAGTACTAGAGCAGCTTTTAAAAGCGTGATTGAATCGTTACTCGTTTAGTACGCTTTCGGAATAAACAACATATTAAAATTTCAAGAAATTAGCGGACGAGTTATATTAAACCTCTTGAACACCATTTGAAAGTTGCCATTATTGAATAAACTTGTGTGGAACGCCCCATGACGTCTACTTAATAAATAATAATTGATCGTAATTGCCTTTAGGTTTAATTATATTAGCGAAATGAACGGGTGCTTGAAATTAATGCTTCAATGGAAAATTGATATTTTCAAAACACCAATAAAATTTAATTAAACACTAGATTTAATTTATATCAGGCGGTTTTTAAGTGTCTTATATAACATTTCTAAGTCATTCGGTAAAGGAAGTTTTTTATATATAGTTCTTGGCTCAGTATTTGCTTGTTTTTATAGTTTGCATTTTCTCCTAGATGTGCATAAAATTTATGTGAAATGCTTATTCCGCAATTTTTATGACATAATACTACTTTGAAATAACAAAGCAATATATAAAGTATTTATGTTCATTTTATCCTACGCTGAATTTAAAAACGTGTTTCCCAATCGATTCGTTTTAGAACACATTTAGACTAAAGTGTACAAATTATTTCTATTTCTTGCTGATTCTGTTTTTGAATGTTCAAATATATTATTTGTAAACTGCAGATGCGTGAATACTTAACAATTACGATCTGAATAATATTCCACCAAAAAAAGCTGATAGTTATATTGTTGCGAAATACATCTTATATGCAAATACGCTAATATTTGAAAACTGTCTGCATTATTTTTAAGAATAGCCTCACAACGATTTCCCATATTTACGAACGCCATACCTCTTTTATATTATAAGATAATTTGGAAAATTTATATACATGTTCCCGCGAAGTTTCTGTTTCATAATAACTCAATTTGATTTTCGACTGGGTTAGTGTCAAGGTACTGCGAAGGCCAAACATTGACGTAATATCATTTGTAGCCTTCCACTTACTACATCGTTTGTTTCAATGTTTTACGTCGTTATCTTCTTCCAAGATTTTTTTGACTTTTCGATACAATTTTACCATTCGTTTCGTGTCAAAAAGTTAAAGGGAAATAATTCTACATATTCTTTTGGCCCCTCTCCCTGCTAACTTGCCCTTCATGGGATATTGCTTGTGTTTCTTATTATATAAATTATATCTATATATATATTTTCACATAATCCACAACAGTTTTCAGATCATATGAAGGTTATATTTCAGCATGTCGTGATGTTCAAACGATAAGAAGAAAGACGACTGGATTTTGTCTTAGAACCCGGGTAGGCTTGAGCTATTGTACATGTAGAGAAATTTCGTATGTACAATAAAATCAAGTTACATGTAGTAATATATTACACAAGTTGAAAGTAAGTCTGGATATGAGCAGCAACATAAACTGAAAAGCATATGAAAATGCATAAACTTACATCTGTGTACAATATCGTTCTCCACAGCTATAGCAGAGTATAGTAAAAGTATTATCAATATATTATATATATATATATATATATATATATATATATATATATATATATATACATACCTTTAAAAGTTTAGGAGGTGGTATATTGAAATCTGTCACTAAAAATCTCCTTTAACTACGAAAAGGATGGTTTTATATCACAAAACATGACTGGTCCATACTGGAGATGTCAAAAATGCTTCAAAATAGAAGTACTTCTCTTTTGTTAAATAAGCCCCGTATTAATATATACATGGTAAAAGAAAACCTAAATTACTGTCGAAAATCGAACTAATTTTTTTTCTTTAAAGAAACACTGTATACTGCACCTGAAATAGGAAACATTTCCACGATCTCTTCTACACAGTCTGTCGCGGAGAAAATGGAACTTGTTTAGAATAGTAATTCTTAGTGGCATCATCTGTTGGAATTTTGTTTTGATTCGCACCTTAGTTTTTCTAAGCATATAAGTGACATAACTACATCAGCTTCCAGAAGTCTAGGGTTCCTTATTCGGTCCTGCAAGGGCGCTAGTAACCTGCACACTTTAAAGGTTCTTTACTGTTGTCTTGTCCGGTCCAAAATGGAGTATGCTTCAGTAATGTGGTACCCGTATTATCATTGCCAGCAGTTATTCCTGGAAGGTGTTCAGAAAATATTTATGAAATATTTATCTTATAGGATTTATAGACATTATCCTGCCTTTGGTACGGCATATGAAGTTCTACTTGTTAGACATAATTTCGAATAATTTGGTACGTAGACTTCCGCGGTCATGGTCCATGCTATCTGCTTCTGGGTTTCCAGGCTGGAACTGTGTCACTGGTACATCTGCCGACGTTTCGTACCCATTTGTATGGGACATCTTAAGGGCTGAACTACTGCACTGAAAACTGAAACGTTGGCAGATATACTAGTGACGCGGTTCCAGCCCGGAAACTCAGAAGCAGATAATTTCGAATACTTTTGCATACGCAGAGAGAAAGCTAATAGTGGTTTTCTTTCTAAATAAATTAACAATTTTATTGATTCCACTGAGCTGTTGTCTCAAATTGATATCCTCGTACATAGGATTGATATTAGATCGTGGGCAACTTTTTCAATACCTAGGACAAGAACCAATGTTTTTTACAAAGCTCCACTGGTAGATATGTGCAGAAATGCCAATGAATTATACTTGGATCGCTTTCTGATACAACACTAATCAACATTTATTATACATTTAGTTTTAAAATTACTTACATTACCTTATTATAAGTATTAACATTTTTTGATAATTAGTTTCTTATTTTTCTTGTATTAAATTAACTGCACTTATTATTCTTAATTTTAGTAATATGTCCTGTAATTGGATTGTTATCTGTTGGGCATTAAATATTATTATTATTATATATTAAATTTAGTCGAGAATTTCTTTTAATGTATCGTTTTAGTGTATTCGCAATTCTTGCCATTAGAAAATGTTCGAAAAATATTCTCTGTATTATCATCTGAGTCTATATTGGAGAAAATGTTTTCTATTCTGTAAGTCTCTGGAAATTAGAAGTCCTTACAGCAAAATGCACATTTTGATGAAACGAATTCTTCAATGCATTTCTGTAAGAATTATACAGCCCCAGATTTATAAAAAGTAACTATAGCATAAATGTATGGTTTTATAGTTGTTATTAAATACATACTCCCAAATAGTTATGATCAGTGTATTTTAATAGTTCTCAAAAACACAACTTTTAATGAATGAACGAGGTATTCTGATGAATGAATATCATGCTCTGTGCGTTATCTCTCCTTTTCTTTCAAAAGACACAATAGGGTATTTTCTAGACATAGCCAACTTAACAAAAATATAAGTATATACATATCTTAGAATTCTGGCAACACGAATGCTCTATATAAATAAAAAGCACGTGTTGTAGATGTTGTCGAAATGCATTATAATAAATTTCAAAGAATATATTACGTATCACAATTGATCTTTGACATACTGGACGTAACTTAACTATAAAATGTAATATTTATGTTGTCGTAAAATCTGTTTTAAAATGAAAATTTTCAGTTCACAGCCATTATAAAACTCGTACATGTATAATTCCGAAAACTAGTGCCAAAATTGCAATGAATAGAATTATAAATTATATGATGGCGAAGATATCTTGTACGTACACCTAATTATAACTGAGACGTTTACTTGATGGGGCTAGAAGATTTATTAGTACCCAAGTGATCTGCGAACATCGAAGACTACAAAGTTACTTTTTGGCATATATTCTATACTAGTAAACATTCTGTAGTACATATTTATATTAGAACAACACGTGGGTTACTGTTTGTTACATTATGATGTAAATATGTTATATTATTTATAGAAATAAGCGCTTTAAGCTAAATGCACGTAATTCCGATATTATTTCAATAACGTAAATTTTAAATATTATTAGTTTTTGGAAATATTTTATAATATAATTAAGAAATTAATTTGTTGAAAATATAGATGAAAGAGGGAGTTCTAAAAAAAGTTCAAAGTGTTTAACAGAAGGAAATTACTAAGACGGCAACTTCCTTTGCTCAGATGATGCAACTAATTTTAGAATTACTATCACTATATTACATTCATATTGCTTCAGTCAGATATATAGAGTATATTTTTGTTGAAATGCTTGCTTATTATTTTTTTAGATGACCTATTGTTAGAAATACATAAAGCCAGTTACAAAATTGTTCGTGCACCACGTGAATGTTGAATATCATCAAATGTAAATATCTGGCTATGATAAAGCATGTTCGTTTCCATTTAACAATGTTAAAAAACTCTAAGAACCTCTAATAACAATATACTAACTGTTATTGTTTATAACTACAAAAGAATTGGTTAAATATTTTAACATCGGATGTCGTAAAAGTTTCGCACACTGCTTCAATTCAACAATTATAGTTTCGAAAAAAGAGAACCGTAGAAATTGACAGAAGTCTGCAAAAGGACAAGAAGTGATCAAAGCTGGTAATTACAAAACATAGCTGTTATCAAAGTCCAGGTAGGTTTGCCAAAATATTAAATAGAAATGTTTTTATTAACAATTGCAAAAAATCGCGACGATTTTCGATTTAGGCCGTCACCTTATCTCGCGAACCGAAAGGCTCCCAGCCACAATTCCTACATGGCCGAATGGCTTTACTTTATGTATTTGAACTCGTTGATTACGAAAAATAAAACGGCGAGGCAATAGTTCTTCTGCTTCTCTAGATATTGGCGAATCGGTAAAAATGCGAAACAGAAAGTGTCGATTTTCGGCGATTCTATGACCCTATCTAATGTATTTTGGCCCCTTGATTAAGAAGCCCCTCTAGCTCGGATTCGTATCACTTTCGGTTTCCAAAATATTCGCAAAAAAGTCTCAAAACACGAAATCATTAATAATACAGAGAAAAGGCGAAATCTAAGCAGAAAATCGTTCGCACTTTTCTAGACAATGTCCGAAAACTCCTAGGCAGTTTCCGGGTGGAAATTCGAGAACAAAAATTTCTCGAAGTTTCAGAAATCGCGATTTTCCATATACCATTTTGAGTTGTCGCCATATCTCGCGAACCAAAAGGCTCCGGACCACAGTTCCTACATGGCCAGATGCGTATTAATACCAGGAATCGACTCGTTTAAAGTGTAACTCGTTACGGTGCTCCATATCGGAGTTATGGCAGTTAAACCGGGTTTGTTCATGGAGAAAAAAAACATTTTTTCAAAAATTCAAGCTGTCTCAGCGACCAAACGGTTCGTCCTATACTACAGGCCTGTTGTTCCATCTTTAATTTAAATTTTTTTATGACTGACAAAGTGTGCATGAATAATAATAGTAATAATAATATTTATTCGCCCAATAGATATTCAATTTAGTTATAAGACAAAATATTGTTCACTCTAGCTTCTAGTCTTGCGATGAAGAGCTTAATTTTTTAGTGTTAATGCCATTATTAAGAAAAGTAAATAAAAAAACTCGCATTGATCTAACTTGTAACAGACGATGTATCAGAAAAAAAATCACATATGTTAGTATGTTTGAAATATAGATGTATTAGAAATCTTCTTTGCAAATCCAAAGAACGTATTTGGTAACCATATAGTGAAGACTGAACTAAGATACTTAAGGTTAGAGCCCACATAAGGAAAATATACGTGCAATATAGCAAAAATTTTGAGACTAAAGCTAGAAGGTTTATTGATATGAGTAGAATAGAATAATTTGGAATCGAAGAAAACGCCACCATAACTTCACACTACGATAAGAGGTAGGCATTTAAATAGAAATAATGTAGTATGATACTCATTCTCTGATTAAGTACTCTGCATTTTAAAAAAATGATATCTAATTTGATTCTATTATATCAATTACATACAGTATTTCCCTGACATTAAACGAAGTTACAGTCACTAACTTTGGCTCCTTAGTGAAAAAGCTTTAAATAATCGTCAAACAATTTCTGACACAGAATTTCATTGGCCAGATTATTCACAAAAACTAAGAAAAGTAAGGACCCTAAAATTCGTATCCTGAGGAACATTCGAGCTTAGAATAAAATGATACGATCAAAAATCTAAATATAAATAACGTGATCTTGGATATTGTTATCCAAGTATTCGTCAAGGTACTGAATAGAGAGAGTAAAGTAGAAATGTTAAACGATATTGATTGACGGCTATGAGCGGTTTAAATTTAGAATATCATAAATGCAACGATAAAGACATTTTTCAAAAATTATAGCAATTGGTCGGTAATTAAACCGTTATAGCTCTTTGTGGACAGGATTTTTCTCACAATTTTCCAATATTCTGGAAATACTCTCTACAACGAGAAGTTAAATAGAAAATATAAAGTCTTGACAGAGATGGAAGTACATTTTGTACATAGCGAAGCCATCTTTCAATTCTCTATGAGTTTAAAGAACTTCAGTTTCAGAAATAAAAGTAACATTAATGGTAGAATTATATGTAATATCCCATAGAAGAATGGGATACATAGTAAGCGTTCTGAAACATAAAAGAATTTCGTACTACTCGTATTGATAAAGATTTATTTTGTAAAAATTAAATAATTACATCATGCCTTAGAAAGACAATATTTGCAGATGTTCGAATATTTACTCACGTGTTATTTGTGGTAAAAACGTGCTTATTAGTTCAATCTCGAACCTCTTACTTACTGTTTATGGACTAATATAATAAATTTGGTTGTATTTTACAATTATATTACAGGTATCTTAAACGTGTTCACTAACATAAATATACATTCACTTCAAAAGCATTTTCGATCATTAGATATATATACGTACAACAAAAGTGTGCGAATAAGTTTTCTTTATGAAATTAAATAAAGACGAAATAAAGAGGAAGTTAAAGTAAACAAATGTCTAGATTTATGGTAGCCAAGCACAACAAAAAATGAAAATATTGTAAATATTGTAATTGTCATTTCACTAGCCAATATTAGCTTCACTTTTTCTATTTCGAAAAATTAAGAATATTGTTTTTTTTTCAGTAATTCGGAATAATATCCTTATCTCACAATAGAAAGAGTATTTAAAGTAAATATAAACATAATTCCCCACGTAAACTCATTAATCTAATCTGTGTTTCTTATGTACAAAAATCTAACGTTATCCATGTTTTTAATATCATGTTTGGTAACACAAGCTCGGTTATATAATTTACGCTCATGTAAATATTTATCCATATTTTCCTGTCTGGACTAAGTATGTAAACACGACTGCACTACAGACAATTTTATAAAAACCCACCACTGTTTCCTAATTTAAATTATTAGATAAACCACATTTTTGTGTACTAATCGAACTTTATATAGAGCTACATTGCAAATTATTGGTGGAATTTTAATTATTTCTTGTCACTATAAATTTAATTTTTTTGTGTTTCGGCTTTTTGACCAGTAGGAGATAATAAAACACTTAGTTTATATTAACGACGTAACGGGGTTTTTGCACCTTCATTTGATTTATGATGATCCATAAAAAGTCCAAGATCTATGTCATACTGGAAGAAAAATTATTAGTAGAAATAAAACAACAAAGTTGTCTTTAAAAATTTTACTTACCAATTTAAATAAAAGAATTCTTCAAGACTGAATGTATTACCTGAGGATGCACATCACCCGGCTTTGATTATTGATTCTCTTAGTATTTTGCCATCTATTCCTCCACTCTTTCCAAGCAACAATAATAAACTTTACAACTTTCATCGAGCTGACTATCGGGAACTTTATTCTAATTTTCTGTTAATAGACTGGTCGTTCTTGTATACTCATACAAATGTAGATTAGGCTGTGCATTTATTCTACAATAAGCTGTATTCGGTACTCGATATATCTGTTCCTACCATTTCAACGGATTTGACTTCTAAGTGTCCACCTTGGTTTACAATTGATATAAGAACAAAACTTAAAATCAAACGTTATTACCACAGAAGATGTAAGTCGACTGGTAGTACCTACTATTTACATGAGGGAATTCCAAAGGCTACGCAAATTGATAAAATATGATATTTCCGTTGCTCACGACGGATACAACGAACGTATTCAGCATGTTTTGACCACGGATCCTCGTTTCTTCTGGAGCTATATTAAATCTAAAGCATGTTCCAGTCGAATCCCTAATGTCTTGACGGATGCCGATTGGGAATACAGCTCCCCAAATAGTATCGTCAGTGCTTTCGCTGCAAACTTTTCTAGAGCTTTTGGGCCGTCGATTTCGATCAGCGATTTGCTGAATCTCTCAATTGATAACCCAGTAGTGAGTATTTCGGGTTTTTCTTTTGATGAGGTGTATGAGTGTATAACAAAGATTAGTAATAAAATCACTGCTGGTAATGACAATAAGTCCAGCTTCCTAATCAGAGACTACTTTACATTTCATATTTAATCTTTCCTTGCAGACCTGTGCTCTTCCTGAGGGATGGAAGATCGCAAGAATTTGTCCTGTTCTTAAGAAGGGAATGGCTAGCGACATCAACAACTATCGCCCTATTGCTATTCTTTCTGTCTTTGCCAAGATTTGCGAATCCCTGCTTCACAAGCGCATATCATTTGCTACTAAATCATTAATCTCTCCATATTAGCATGGATTTATGGCACGACGGTCTGCAGTTACTAACCTCTGCACAATTTCTCAAGCCATTGCTGAGGCGTTGGATGAGGGTGGACAATTGGATGTTGTATATACAGATTTTTCTAAAGCTTTTAATACTGTGGATCATACAATTTTGTTACACAAGTTGGATTCTTTTGGTTTTGATGATGCTTTGCTAAGATTTTTCAGTTCGTACTTGTCTAATCGGTATAATTATGTTTACTACAACGGTTTCAAATCCAAATATTATGTGTCAACTTTTAGCGTGCAGCAGTGTTCTAATCTTGGGCCACTTTTGTTTGTGATTTTCATTAATGATCTTATTGTTGCGATTGAATGCCCAGTACTAGCTTATGCCGACGATTTGAATATTTGCGAAAATTGAATAGGATTGAGTACCTATATCATATTGATAACGTGTTAGTTTCGCATGTGGATTCTATGAGGGATTTGGGTGTTGTTTTCGATTGCAGGCTGTCCTTTCCTGACCATGTTTCGGCTATGCTCACGAATGCACACATGGTTCTTGGCCTTATCATGCGGACTTGCAGGAGCTTTACAAACACGGGATGCATATCCTCTTTATTTCGTGCGTTAGTGCGTAGTAAGCTGGAGTATGCTACAGTGGTGTGCTACCCTATTTACGATAATCAGATTGATGCCGTTTAACGAGTGCAGAGAAAATTTTTGAAATAGTTATCATCTAAAGAAAATGGCTTTTATCTGAGACACTGACTATGGGGAACTTCTAGTTAGTTATGGCTTTGAGTCCTTGGCGGAACCGAAGCGGAATGTCAGTGCTACGTTTACGTCTGGATTGATTTCGGGGAAAATTGATGTGCCAGAGCTGTTGGCTGGCGTAGGTTTTGCGGTTCCACGCCTGGAGTCGAGGTTCGGTGATCCTTTGGCAATGGGAACGCCAAGAACCAATACGTTGTTTAGGGCTCCACTTACGCACGCGGCTAGGAATTTCAACCAACTGCATCGTCGCGGTGTTTGATTGGATCTAATTTGATTTATTTATTTAACTTACATTCAGTTTTATTATTTTGTTATTCATTTGTTTTGTTGTTTTTGATTTTTTTATATGTATTATCAATGTAATTGTAATTTTTGGTTTGTATACCCTATAGGAGTACTTTGTTGGGTGGTTAATAAATATTATAATTATTATTATTAATAAAAATAATTAATAGGCGAGAGTAATAGATAAAACAAAAGTATAGGCTATTGTAAATGCTATAATAAAATAAATTATGTAATAAACATTAGATCGAAATATATAAGGATTAGTAGAAAATTTGTGTGGAACGATACGCGGTATGCCTGCGCACACGTGTGTACGTCTCTCTTTGAACAGTATGTTATATTTCGCGATCGCGAAGGATATAACGTTAAATACTACATGTACGAAGCTTCGGTTAAATACTTCGCACACGAGTGTGCACGTGTTCTGTCGTCGAAAGATGTCATTGCCGAGAAAGCGTTTTTTAAAAGATTGGTTCTTTTAAAACAATCGGTGGGAAGATGGGCTAGTCCGCTAATCAATTTGAAATGAACCGATCATGATGCACGAAAGCCACGCAACAAATTATAATTAAGGTTCGACATTTTGTATATAATTACTAGGTAAGTAGATAGTTGGGCATAATAATAAATATGTATTCTGTGTTGAAAGAGATTAAAATTCGAACTTCTAATTACATTTAGAAACTAGATAAAATAGAATTAATATGAAATATAAGTAGAATATTCCAGGAATTGGCGTAAATGTAGAAATATGTTCGTTCTAAGTGATTTCTTGTAAAACGAAAAAGGGTCTTTCTTTTAAGTAGAAAGTTTGCGACTAAACAAAAGGATTCCTCGTTACAGTATTCTTAGTTGACAAACGTTGGCTCTGATAATAATTTTCATGTTTAGATCGAATCCTATTTAGATAAAGCAAAATAATTTAAAAATATTATGCAAAAGAAATTATTATATAATATAATATATGCGAAGTACAACAATATACTTATATGTAAGTAATTTTCAGCGTAAATGTATACAATAAAAGTATTGTGTGTACAAGTACAATAAGAGGAAGGTATATTGAAAGAATAAAAAAGAATTCATTAATTTACTGTTGTACTTTTGATTAATAATATTTTAGCATAGTCTCACAATAATAGCATTTACAATTCGAGCATATATTTATTATTGTTAGCAATATTTGTTATAAACTATTAACTTGATTAAGTGCGGTACATCTTATACCAATAAAAATATTGATTAGAAACACGAGTTTATTTTTACTGAGTAGCAAAATCTCCCCTTGAAGATTTGTTTGATTCACCTTTAATTACGAAAATATTTACTGCATTTTAAATTCTTTTTTAAATAAACGCCATGGTACATGTACTTAATGATAGATACTACTTTGATGCGTATGTTTTTGAAAATGAAATTAATTTATCATAAATATTTTCGTGTTTAAAAAAGTTAAAAGGTGATATAGAAGATAAAACGAATATTAGCGATCTATCATAATATATTTATTACGGAAAAATTCTTTTAAATTATAAAATTACTCTATTATGTATATCTAGCTTTTATTTACTTAGCGTTTATAGTTTAATGTATCTATCTTATCCAGAACTGATATGTTTTATATATATATATATTATATATATATATATATATATATATATATATATATACAGGTTGGTAGAAAAGCTTTGAAAGCAAAAATGAAACAATGTGAATTTTTAAATGAAATTAGCTTTTTTTATTCAATGTAATCTCCCTCAACTTCAATACATTTATCCCAATGATCCTCCAATAATTTTATACCATCTCTGTAGTGATTTCCTTGCTCTGCAAAATACTGTTCCACGGCTGAAATAGTTCAAGCAATTCGTACATTAATTCATTCAATTTAGCCATCGTCAAAACACTTTTGTATGAAGGCGCATTGTCTTGATGAAAAATTACTTTTTTTTCGCTAAACCAGGTCTTTTTTTCACGAATTTTTGCATCCAGTTGATCTAAAAGGTTACAATAATACTCTGAGTTAATTGTTTTACCTTTTTCAAGATAATCAATCAATAAAATTCCTTTTGCATCCCAAAACACTGATGCCATAACCTTTTTTGCCGATCTTCCTGACTTCACCTCTTTTGGAGTTGAACAACCAACCGTAGTCCACTGTAATCGTTCTTCTTTCAATTTAGGATTATAGTGGTAGATTCAAGTCTCATCCATAATTATAAAACGACGCAAGAAATCGGTTTTATTCCGCTTGAAACGCACCAAGTTACGCTGAGAAATTTGTTTTCGATCCAGTTTTTGTTAAATTATTAACGAATGCGGCACTAACTTTCCAAACAGCTTTTTCATATGTAATTCTTCATGTAAAATATGGAGTACTCGTTCGTCTGAGATGCCCATGGTATTAGCAATTTCACGCTTAGTCAAATTCGGATCTTCACTAAGCATATTATGTACTTGCTCAATGATTTCTGCTGTTGTTGCAGTTTTTGGTCGTCCACTACGTGGTTCATCTTCAACGCTTTTACGACCACCCTTAAACTCTAAAACCCATCGATGTACTGTTGGAAATGAAGGAGCACATTCCTTTAACACGTTCACCATTTTTGTATGAATCTCTGTTGCTGATAAACCTTCCAAAAAAAAGAATTTTATCACAGCGCGATATTTAGTTTTTCCATTGTTATAAAATACACCGACACGTCTAATTCAAACGGATTGCTAACAATGAATGAATTGACAGATCGAGATAAAATTTTTAGTGTGTTCATATGACTCATGAAATATTAAAATGGCGTATGAATTTTGATTCTTCTATTGCTTAATAGGTGTCGCTTTCAAAACTTTCTAGCAACCTGTATATATATATATATATATAAAATGTATATATGTACATGTATATATATATATATATATATATATACTTATATATATGTATATACTCTTTTGCAACAGATGGTTTATATTTGCAAGTGTTAGACATTTGCAGCTATCTTTATATCATGTCATATAACAACTGATAGTTCCAACATTTTGCAAAAAGGTTGGGCGATTTGCTTGTTTGAAATTCTGCAGGCATTGAAAATGAAAGACGAAAGTACATTTTCGTCATATTGTCCTCTATTATCTTTATAAAGGGAAAACGCATTGAAATTTCTTTCTAATGATTTCGGTCTTATTTACACTCTTTTATTAGGGAAGCCCACTGAGGTCGATGACGACAAAATACAGGTGTTAATTAAGTCATACCTTAAGCACATAACACAAGAGATTATAGTACTTTAACATTCATTACTCAGTTTTACTTTCGCCACTGTATAGAATATTTTTCCACTTTTCAGTAGCCAAAATTAATAAAAATTATTGAAAATTAACACATCTATTATTCCATGATTATTATTAATTATAAAAAATTATTAATTAAAAATTTTCTGCATTCGTATATATATATATATAATATATAGTTGTTAGAAAGAACTAAATAATGGTATATCACTGACAATTGGCAAATGATTCATTATTTTTGCCTAGTAGTACATATACTGAATGTTCTAATTAATACTTTAAAATATACAGCGCGTTTCAAAAAGAATGTGCATATTACAAAGTATTATTTTGTCCAAACTATTGATCGCTGTGCCTCGGCTCGGCTATTGGAGAAACGAATACATAGTCTAGTTTATTTAATAGCCGCTAGATGTCTTCTGTTTTTCTTGGTAACCGTCATATGCTTAAAATGGCTACTCCGCAGCAGAAATCATTTTGTGTTCTCAAGTTTGCGAAGGGCAATTCCATGATTACAGTGCAAAGACGTTTCAGGTTGAGCTACCAAATTGATTCTCCGAGTGGGTGGAACATTTACAGATGGTGTCGACAGTTTGTAGATACAAGATGTGTATATAAAGAAAAGATTCCTGGCTGCCCCCTCGTTTCTGAAGAAAATGTTACACGAATTCAAACTGTTTTTCAACGTAATCCTTCAAAATAAACTCGTCGTGTCAGTCGGGAGTTACAACTGTCTACAGCAACAATTTGTCGTAGTTTGAGACGCCGGTTGGTTATGAAGCCGTACAAGTTACAGCTGTTACAAGTTCTGCATACTGATGACAAACGGAAACGTGTGGAATTTTGTAACGAGATTCATGATACTATTGACAATGATAAGACTTTCGCACAACACATCGTGTTCAGTGATGAGGCGACTTTCCATGTTAGTAGTCTGATAAACAAACACAATGTTCGAATTTGGGGTCTACAGAACGCACATGCAGCCATTGAACATGTACGAGATTCGCCTAAAGTCAATGTGTTTTGTGCAATATCCCGATCATCTGTTTTCTTAAGCACATCTCAGCTGGGCTCCACGGCTCTGGATTTGACACCCTGCGAATTCTTCCTGTGGGGTTTCTTTAAAGACAACGTTTATGTACCACCATTCCCACAGAACCTGGAAGAGTTGAAGAACGGGATCCGTCCTGCCATAACATCAGTGACGAAGGAGATGCTTGCCCGAGTATGGGATGAATTTGTGTATAGATGTTATTGTTCGTGTCGCTGATGGAAGACATATTGAACGTCTGTAATATTAACTTGAGAGGTTCATAAATATGTGTGTAAAGTTTCATATTCGTATGTCTTAAGTTTAATAAATATGCATTCGAAATATGTAGGTATATTCTTTTTGTAACATCCTGTATATTTGACGCTATATTGCGTTCATTATTTTGAGCAGTGTATACACTGCTCAAAATAATCAACGGATTTTTCATAAAAATGCTAATAAATTTTAGAAAATATTTTCTTAATTTCAGTATATTTATATCTGAACACATAATTGTATTTTGATTAGTTCGTATATGTTTTAATTTTAGCTTGTTGGAAGAGTATAAAATGTTGCATTTTTATTTTAGTAAAAGTACAGAAATATTATATTTGACAGAAGTTTTATTGCAATAATTCTTACAAGAGAATGATGTGTATGATCTCTGCGGATATTTAAAAACGTTTGACATCTTTAGAGCATTGATCGAATTAACATATTTCTTAGAGAATCATATTGTATTCCTTTCTAAAAGTAATTTGAATTAACATGTTAAACATTTCTTGAAGAATCATACTATATTCCTCTCTGTGTTCGAAGTGTCCATGGTGACATACTTCCTGTGACAATACGTCTTTCCACAATTTGTTGGCTACCCCAATCTCCGTATATCGACTTCGTTAAATCAGCTGTTCACGATATTTGGTCGTTGTGTCTGCATGGCTATGGATCAAAATAAGTTATTGCATTACAGAATCTCATCTAAATATATCTGCGTAGTAAGAGCGGTTACGTCCTCTAGCAGTTATCCTGATCTATACCACGCTACCGTCCTCAGAGTGAGGTCTTTCCTAAACAAATGGTCAGTTAATACATATGCCGTCAGGTACTACTTCACCAGCTAAATCAGAATGCAGCTATTATTTGGTCAAAACATAGATCTGGATTTGTTATTATGAACCCAATTGATATTTTCATTTTCTCATGATCTACAAGCTCTGCATAAAGAGGAATGAAGGAATGCAAACCAATAGTATTCGGAGACTAGTTCAGGAAACAGTCTAGACTGTGTCATTTATCCGTCTTTCTGTGTTAAGCGCACTCTCGTATGAGCTTGACGTATGCAAACGATTTCTTATTGTTTACGTTAATAGCTTAGATAGTCTTCCAATGCCAGAATCTGGGTCGTATTTCAATATCTAGAATTTACCCTCCGGCTCACTCCATATATTTTAGAAATATTTAATCGTGTTCTTTCACATTCTAGTTTGCCCATGGCCCTCCAAGCTCCAATCTCTGACAGATTGTGATGTGTGTTTCCATTTCATTCGACACTCGAAATTGCAAATCTTCACTGCTAATAACAACTTTCAATAATGACCAACGAGCGTGTCAAAGCTCGTTTTTCTGCAGTCTAGCGACAATCGCTTTAACACATATGTAAACACGTTAAGACACACATGGGTGTTCGTTTTCTTGCTTAGGAAGGTCGAAACTTTTTATAGAAATATTTGTAGTCGCCATATGAACTGATGCACTACTATTCGTTGCATTAATGAAGTAAGGCATTATCATTCCATTAATCAAATTTGCAAATTAGTAGCATTAAAATACATTACTTTTGTAGTGGTATAGGATTGCCATATTCTGGATAGATTATAGGATTCGTTCCATTTAATTTCTAGAAACCATCAGTGTATACTTTAAATAACCATCTACGTAAGCATATAGTGTATATAAGTATATACATATGTTGATGTATATACCTATGTAAAGGTTTGTATTACCTTGATATCTGCGACGTTGTTGTAAATATTTATAATTGCAACACGAAAATCTCACATTCATTTAAAGTAAATATTATGACGCCCAGTGGTCTGTAACGTGCAATATAATTTAGCAACGCTGGTCTGTTGATGTACTACGTCGAGAAACTCTGCCGAATGGCTTTATATTTGTTTGAATACGTATACGTGGATTATTTAAAATATCTCAAAACTGCGGGATACATAAGATCACGATAGATTTGGATCAAATCAATCAAATGTCCGAACAGAGATTTACTTTTATTAGAACCGACACGCCGCGGTAAAGGCTTCCAATCAAAGGTAAAACAAATATTTAGAATAAATTCATTCTTTTTTTTTTTGAATTTTCGGTTTCAACATTTTCATTCTTAGTTTAGTAACTGGACTTTCATATAACTTTTCAATGCTATCTTCTAGTTTTCTGGGAGGTTAGCGGTTCTTCTGAAGATCGTAGGCTGGAATTTACATATTAAAACAAAAAAAAAACGAAAGTTAAGATAGATAAATATCAGTTCATGAATTGTAGTGTGTACATTTATGATTTAAGGAAATAAACACCTATAATTGGAACATATACCTTATGATGAAACAATTACATGTGGTAAAATTAGTCTAGAAATATATAACTCTCTCTCTCTCTATATATATATATATATTTAACAACTTTAACATTTTCTCTTTTGTAAACTTTAGTACACTCTAGTCTTTGCAGTTTCAGAAGAACCTCTAACTTTCCAAAAAGATAGAAGGTATTATTCAAAAGCTACGCTAAAGTTCACTTGCTAAGCCAAGGACGAAAATGTTGAAACTAAAAATAATTCAAAAAAAGAATTTATTCTAAATGTTTGTCTAATGTATATATATAATTAATTATGAAGAAAAAACAAATCGATCACGAGTGTTTGATCTATATACTATTTATTTTTTTAAAGCCCAATATTTCCCTAAATATTGTTTAGCTTCATTAGGATGAATTATTACAACAAGATAACATCAAACAATATAAATATAATAAAAATTCTATTCAATTGTAATTACTTACAATAATCTTAACACTTTAAAAGATTCCACATTGAAATTCAACCAAATACATGAAAATAGCAAAAGCTTAACGTATAAATGATAAAATGAACATGTCTTAATTAAAAAGGAAAATACAAAAACGAATTTTTCTTTTTATAATAAAATAAAGTTTTGCCAAGTTACGCAAATAGACGCAAGTCAGTAACGAAGCCAAATTACTACTAGAAAAACAGTTTACCACTGAAGAATATTACAATACATGGCACTTAACAGATTCCTACCAGGTTTGAAATTAATAGTATTAATAGGTATTCTTCTGTTTGTTATGTGTGCCATGTCCACCGTTGTAGTAATTGTTCTTGATGAAGGTAAAAATATTTAGCAAATATTGAGACTTTGAACGAATAAATACTATACAGGCCATCATCCGTGATTGAATTTTTCTTTCTCATCATATACTCGTATATATATATATATTGTATATATATATATATATATATGTACATACGTGTGCGTGTTTGTGTGTGTATTCAAAAGCAAGTTTAAGTAGTTATAAGTTATATTCTTATGAGTTGTGATTACCAAAAATTCTGAAAATAAATACACATACATATATGTATATATAGCACACCTAACAGATTAAATGAACGGGACGACTGTTAACGTCTACCGCGCACATGGAAACTGCTTCTGTGTTAAAAGTTGAGGGATAGACGAGGTTAGAGTGAAATGTTCTCGATCTGATTAAGGAAACAGTTTTACTTCCAACGTTAATATTTATTCTTTCATATAATATTTTTCTAATTCTACACAGGTAGACGGGAAGTACTCAAGCTTCTTTATACCCTCTTTATAGTAGAATATATCAGACTCTCTACATAGACATGAGTTTTATACCTTATCCTTTGAAAATAATTTCTTTCTAGCCAGTCATTTTTTTCAAATAGAGCAAGAAGAAGTAATTAGGGGAGAACGTATATATAGAATAGACTTTGTATTTTTGTTTGCGAAATTAGATGAACTATGAGCTACGTCATATCTGTTGCTGTTTCCTCGGTCGACGGAATTTCTTGCATTCTTTGGAGCACTTAGAATAGCTTTTATCCAATGAATTTTATCCAATAAATTGCTGTTTTGTCTCGGGTGAGAAGCGATTCTTTCAGATCTCATCAGCAATTTTCGAGCAAATCAAAAATTCACAACGTTACGTTAAAAAAGCTCTGAGCAGGGCTTTAATGTGTTCAGCCTTTAGTGCTTCTGATCAATTATTAAATAATACACCTCCATCTATTTGAAACCTATTCTGGTTAGTGCAATCCATAGTATGGTCCTTTAATGTCTATACTTGTCAAAAATTTTCTATATCCGCAAGTACATATCAGGACCATACAAAATACAATAATTTAATATACTGAATATATCGTGTGAGAACGCGTTTGTAATGGGTATCCTATAATTAACGCAAGATTTGAATTTGTTGCCATTTATGCAGTAAAATGTTGGCAACCCTAAAAAAATCAATTCGACAGCTGACAGTTTAGGATTAGTAAAAATGGAGCGTTACACGATAAAACAACGTGTCTTCTTTATTGAACAATATGTCAAAAATAATGAAAGCTTGGCGGCCGCAGCTCGAAAATTTTATACAAAATGTGGTCGGAATAGTGTTTTAACTTCGTCAACTGTGAAGAGATTAATTGAAAAATATAGAGAGACTGGATCCGTTGGAGACGCCAAACACACTGGTCGTCCAAAAACAATCCGTTCAATTGTCAATATTGAAGCAATGCGTGAAGAGTGTCGGTGATAATCTAAGAACCTCAATTCGGCGTCCTGAACAAGAATTGCAAATTTCAAGCTCTCTACAGCGTATACTCACTAAAGATCTGTGTCTCCATACTTACAAAATTCAATTAACACAACAACTGAAGCCTAATGACCATGCGCACCGAAGAGAGTTCATTAAATGAATTATTGAACATCAACAAATGGATACTGATTTTTCGAGCAAAATCATCCTAAGCGATGAAGCACATTTTCACCTTGATGGCTTTGTTAATCGCCAAAATTGCCGCTTTTGGGGTTCTGACAACCCACATGTGATGAGACTGGTCAAGCAGTGACTGTTACTGGTGCTTGATATCGCGGCATGATAACACAGTTCATCTTGCCGAAATTGGATGATATTGATGTGGTCAATATGTGTGTTTCAACAAGACGGTGTCACATGCCATACAGCCCGTCAAATAATTGAATTACTACATGAGACATTTCCAGGTCGTATAATTTAACATCATTAGATTTCGTTTTATGGAGTTATTTGAAATCACAGGTCTATGTCAACAAGCTAACAACCACCCGTGAATTAAAGGAAAAGATTAAACGCCGCATTAACGAAATTCAGCCACATTTATGCACAATGGTCATCGAAAATTTCGACAAAGGAGTCCGTATGTGCATGCAAAGCCGTGGAGGCCATTTGCCCGATGTGTTATTCTATAAATAACTCTATCCTATGTACTTTATGATTCAATAAAAAAATGACAATCAGAAGACTAAAAACTGTGTTTTCTATTTAATTCAAATCTCGCGTTCATTTTGGGACATCCTTTATAACGTGTACTGTGATGGTTTAGACAAAAATATTTATCAATTTATGGCAAGCATTTCATACGGCTTTTTAAGGAACAGTTTCAATCAAAACCTTCGCTAGCATCTGAGCATTGATTTTGTACATATGTACATATGCATGTATGTCTATATAAAAGATTTGTAATACATTGATTATTTTTATAATTATTCTTAATAAATTAAGAATTCTTGCTAGTCGATTATAATATTATTAAAAATACTTTGTTTTAGTTCAGGTATCATCAAACATTAATCCGATGGATCAGTAGTGTTAGATATCCTGGCAGTTCCTTCATAACATTTAATATGATTACAAATATTGTAGATCCCAAAAAAGTGGCTCAATCATGGGTAGTTATCTCGAACAATCTATCTGTTTCTTAGACTTTGATATTGTTTCAGAAGTTTCAATACATAAATAAATTATTTTTTGTTTCATAAATTCTTCTGTACACAAAAAATTTAATTACTAAAACATTATATGCATTTAAATGAATGTATAACTTTATTTGTGACCAAATATTGTCAGTGTGACGATAATTGTAATTCCTGCGCTGCTATTATTAGTTATTTCAGATACTGCGTAGGGTTTTCTTTATTCCTTCCGTAAATATTAATACAAGATTGTACAAACAATCATTACCTTGTTTATAAGTAGACTCTTACTATCCTTGGCAAACAGTAAATTAATACGATGTAATATATAATACAATGTGATAGCATTGCATAAAATATCTTCTAAAAATATAACTGCTTATAAATTTGATTTAGTCGCAATTTTTAACTTATTAGTTGCTAAAGAAATAGTATAATCTCACATATTTAAATGAAAGTAATCTGAAATTTTGACAAATAAATATGCCAGAACAGGTAAGACTTGTCGAATTGGAAATTAGACATTACAAAGGATAGGGGTGAATCAGCGTAATAAGACAAACACTTTAGTTAACATATTCAATTGAAACAATACTAATAATCTATTAAGAAAGCTACAGCTCAAGCAACATAACTTATTCGTCAAAAAGACTAAAGAAACCTTTGAATCCAATCCTATTGTCCCGAGCCTACTGAAGTATGGTTTGGTAATGTCCACTACTTCCGTTAAAAACGTGTTAGACATATTCGAAATATAAAAATTAACCGTCAATGTTACAGTTATTATCGCCGTCAAATCAGTTCTTTCTGTCCTCTTTACTATCCACGTTTAGTTTCTATCCTTTAGATACGATTCCTATGTTGTTTGTCAATTTAGTCTATGAGTATTCCAGTACTTTTTTTAGTGTCACGGTTTTCAATTTAATTGTTCCAAAATTGCCCATGTATCTAACACTGCAACTGGGCCAATTCTAATCTTGTACTGGTAAACTACAATATATACCATGTTTATTACTTTTTATATTTTCCTTATTTCTTTTTGTGCATATATTTGTTATTTCATGATTCAGACCTCTGCTTCTTATATAAATGCAAATAATCAATAGGGTTACCGGAAAAATCATGACGTATTTTTTTCTATTTCTCTTGGGTCAGTTACTAATATATATAAAAAAGATTAATCGATTATGTTTTGTCCGTTTTCTTCGATAGTCTTTTGCCATCTCTCGGTGAACTTTGTAACTCCTCGGTCATACAGGAACATATCCTTATCGGCGAAAAACTTTATAAGGTGTTGATAGTCAACCTCATTTACTTCGAATATTATACTATACAAGAAGTTTTGAAGAGAGCGAAGCAAATGGAAGCCTAAAGGAGCAAAGTCTATCCAATAATGGTCCAATAATTTTTGACGGGATATCAAATTTGTATTTGGTCTCCCGTTGTTCCTATGAAATATCACTCATACTTAGAATTAACCAACTCGTTTCTGGGTAATGGATTTGTACAGACTGTCAAATTTTTGACAATACACACTTGATTGATTCCTTGGAAGGATGTTAAAAAACACAGATCTTCGAAATTCCACTGCATTGAAAGTGCAACTTTCCTATGACGAAAGTCTGCTTTCGATTATGCTTAATACAAATTTACAGGTCTATATCAAGAGAATTTTCGCACCACATTGTTGTAATCAATCCCTTTCTCATTTTTATATATCAGGCACTTATAGGATAGGTTTTCTCACCTTTACACAGTACACGCTGTCAAGTTAACTTGTTTTTGTATTCATGAAGAACCCAAATATCGAACTTACTGATGCATTCTTGTGGGTGTGAACGCTTAAATTATGGATCCTTAACATTTCCGCAATCTATGTGTCCTACGTCGTGGGTTGGGCCATCATATTTAAGCATATCCACTACTATCTGTGTTATTCTGGTATTGTATTTGCCTATTTTTTGGACGTATATTGTTATTTTGTATATAAAAATTAGATGTAATTTCTCCCAACACCACATTTAATAGTGTTCAAATAAATTTATTAGCACATGTAATAATCACTAAATATACAAAATTTTGAAACGCAATGTGTATTAAGTAGCACGTGAAGATTATGTTTAAGATGAAGATAAATTGATATTAGTGTTATTTGAACTACTTACTCAGTGTAAAATACATTTACTTTAGTAGAACTCTTTAATTTCTAATTACATTCTTTTGAATTTTCAATATAAAATTGAAGTCATTGATTTTAATCTTATATGCACTAACAACTTTTCAATTCTCTTAAGGGCAGATATTTATTGCAATCTAAAATTATATTCTTATATGCAAAATATATAATAGAGATTATAGAAATTTTCATTGGATAAGGATACGTATCTTTTTATAACTACTAGACCAGTTTAGGTTGACTCGTTCAAGTTTATACTGAAGCCGTCAGTTCGGTCTTCCTCTATTAGTTCCTTTAAAACTATGTCCGTGTAAATAAGCTCACTAGCCATTTTAGCTGAAAACGAGGAAAACCAAATTTTTTATTATAATTTTGCCCGTGGATTGAATATTGATAAATATTTATGGAAACGGAACCCTGTGCAGGAAGATAATTGTTTAAATTGTACAGATGTATTTAAGACGTAAAAACAATTTCAGACAGGAAATTCCAATAATGTTGTCCGGACGACGTCTGAGACCGATAGGCATGTACGCTATCACGAGACATTTTTCTGCCTGGGCTATCACTCACAGATATGTCGTATACTTTGAGCAAACATCTTCGAGTGGAGAAGGTAAATTGTGTTTTGGTACCCCATACCTTAGCCTCTGAGAAGATGGCCCGACGAACTTCATTTTAACGCGAGATGCTTGAAAAAAATTAAAAATGAAACGTCGCGTAATGATGACAGCATCTCGATAGATGATGATATTTTGTTACACTGATATGCCTACTAAAGTACAGAAGAGTTTTTAGCTCCTGAAGATAAAAATACATCATTGTTTGACGGAAATCTCTATTCATTAGAAAGAAAATAGTGACTTTTTACCGTGATAGTTGTAAAACGCGTGGCGCTGGAAATATAAAAGGCTTATGGTAAAGTGGTACATAGAGGAATATCTGGTTTTTCACTATCACAGTTCTCTGGTCCATCATTTTAGCGTTTGTTCCGAGTACTTAGCAAGAATCAGACCGAAGGTGCTAAACCAACTGCACCACAAACCAAATATGAAGAGCAAATTAAGAGGGAGAAACTCCTCTAACGATATGTATGTATCTTCTTAAAATGTGGAATGATGAGCGTGTCCAGCTTTCAGAAGAAATATGGAAGAACTATTTGATGACTGATTTGGATGAATAAATAAGAACATAGAGTGTGATGGAAACTATTTTGAAAAATTGTGAAAAGCAAAGCTCTGTTTCAAATTTTTTGTAGTTCCCATTACATGGAACGACATGGATATTTCAAAAATCATGTTCTTTAACCTACGATTATGTAGTTTAGATATCTAGAGGCTTGAATTTAAAAAAACAAAATAATATAAGTAATCTCCTAACTCAGTGATTCCCAACCTATGGGACACCTTCCAAGTATTAATTTTTTTTGAAAATTCTTTAATGTACGTTCCGACATAAATGACAAACAAGTGATTTCCTTGGTCCTATCTCGCAGAGAAATGTTTTTCGAAAGAAGGTTTAATATTTGAAATTAATACTCTGAGTTCTTTTTTTATATTTAGACGAGATCTATATTTTGTCTTAAAAGCCGCCGCCGTAGAAAATCTGGTTTTACGAAGGTAGGATATCGAATGTGGGAATACTATAAGAAATGGTCTTGTTTTCAGTACAGAAAACTCAGCATCTACCCCGCACAAAATGCAAACAGTGATTTATTACTACATTGTCTTTTAGTTTATGAAGTCTATTTCTTCGTCGATAGTTGTGAGATCTTCAGGAGTATTTTGAAATAGGTCCTAACTCCACTCATAAATTGCTATGAAGTTGTCAGCAAACAAAATACTTTCTAAGCCAATTCTTTGCCAATTTGGCTAAATGATTTTCAATGGTTGCAAATGATTTACATATGTACATTTCCAAACATTTTGGAGATTAATTGCTTCATATTTCTGCTCCACAATTTCAGTTCTCTATAAAAAGCATTAACTAGTCACCCGTATCCAAAATATGTACTCCTTAGAGTTGAAGATTTATTTCTCATCACAAATAAACCATCTCGAAACTTCTCGGCTTCCGATCTGTTTTATTCTTCTAGAAAAATGACATATTCGCCTCTTAATTCATAAACAGGTTTCAAAACTTTCCGCCGTGATAACCATATTGCCTTGTTATAAAACAATAACGCTGCATGTACTGCACCCATGTCTTTACGAAGTGCTGCAAAAATCCTTGAGTTAAAGGCATTTTTATGTAACAAACACTGCACTATTCATATCAGCATTTATTTCTTTAGAAGACACAGCCTTCCAAAGAAATGCATCCAGACATATTGTGGAGATTTTATATTGCAAATTTTGGTGTCGAAATATCCAGCAACGGCGCATATTCCGACGCAATTCTTGCATTATATATTCGCTTCGTTTACAAAATCACTTAATATATTAAATAATGCAAGTAATGTTGATCTAAGTTCTATTGGATTGTAGAAAAGTAGTTCTACTGCTGACATACCATCACAAAATCCAACATAAGCAATTAAATGAGCATTTCTATCGCTATTTCTTGCTTCACCAAGCTGAATTGAAAACAATTGGTCATGCAACTTGTCGAAAAGCTGGTGCAACAATGTGATTTGATAGTTGCATGGACTGAAATTGTTTCACAAAATTATCTTCAAACGTAATTTCAGTCTCAACCACACCTGGCAGAATTAGTTCTTCACCAATGGCGTGAGGCTCTTTATATCTGACTATGTTATATGAAACTTTATGAGAGACAATCTTTTTTGAAAAATGATTTTGGCTTTTCATATGATTTAAATTTTAATTCAAAGAATTTTCGGGGTTTGTTAGCGTACTCACTATGAAGCGTTTAAAAATATCGTTTAAGTTGCTACTGCCACAATTTTTAAACAAATAGCACATAGAACTCTCTCTTACTGGTAATAAGTGTAAGAAAAATGTGCGGATAATACTTACTAATTTATTTTTCAATTACTTTTACTCACTTTTTCCAATTTAAATTAATAATATTTAACTATTTTATTTTCAAAGATTTTTAAGTATATAACTTCATGATCTTTTTATTCTATTTTCGTAGTTCGTCCACGACTATTTATTAAAAAAATTAATGTCGGACGGATTGCGCATAATTTGATGTAAATGTAAGTATAGCTTAGGGTTGTTGACTTCCCTAGTGTGGAGCTTTATTCTTATAACAGGACACTTCTAGAATACAGACGTTTATTACTGCTAGTATGTTAAATTTTATAAATAGCGTATGTTATTTATCTTAAACATTATATATTGCTAATAAAGTCATTAATAATCGTATGCGTATATTTATGGGAAATGCAATACGTTACACATTAGATAGTTTATATATATCAAGTAGGACATTATGTACATACATACGTACATAGAAATGTTTTCATTATGCAGTTATCTGATTTCTTGGTAATACGGCCTAGTTTGTCTGTCGTATTGATTTTGTATACAAATACTAATGTAAATGAGCGGATGCGGATGTTACGTTTACATCACTATATTAAGTGTTTACATGTAAAATTCTATAAATATATTATATTTCAGGAAGTTATATTTTCTAACTAGGAAGTAAAATTATGGCGGTTCATAAATTTGTGTATTTGCTTTTCGGGAGTTTGATCTGTTGCTAGTACTTTGATCTGATGTTATCGTATAATCTCCATAATAAAAACATGCATATTTACTTGTCATCAACACTGTTAATCAAAACATTGCACCTATTTATGAATACTGGAAGCTACATAGTGAATAAATAAATTCAATAAGGCTGCAAAGTTAGTCTGACCAAAATATTAATGGCATTTAAAAAGTTTGTTGTTTCTAGTTCGACTAAGTATAATTTGAAATGTACGTACCATTTTATAACGAGCTAAGCAAATGAGGCTAGTGTGATGTTATTTTTATTCTTGCAGTTTGTCTTCGTTTAACAACATTAGCTTTTCTCTTTTTCTAGTCTACTTTGTTTTATAAGTTGTAGTTCTCAACACTATTTAAACGACAATTTCTTCAACCTCTTTAGTTATCAAGTGCATTAAATTAATATTATTCGCTAGCAGTCAATTTACAATTATGTTAAATATATGAGGTTCAAACTAACTCTTGCCGCAATCTGGATATATATCTACCGAAATGCGAAACAAATAAATTGATTTACAAGATGTGGCAATCAAATAATGAGACTAGTATAAGTATAAAGTATATTTGGCTTTTATCCCCTTCAACATACTCTCCTCTCCTCTCTATACACCGCTGTATACGTTCCTTATTGTTCTGTTTAATGCGTTTTTCACTTTTGGGAACAGGTAGAAGTCACATGGTACGAGATCCTACGAATATGGAGAATGCTCAAGCACAGTAATGCGTTTGTCCGCCAAAAACTGCTTCACAAACAGGGCGTTATTCTGGTACATAATCAACAAGGCGTTCTTTTACAAATCCGGTCTTTTCTTCCTTACGCTTCCTCTTAGCTTGATTGGGACTCTTTGTAGTACTTCTGATTAATGGTTTGACCCTCAGGCACCCAGTCAGTCATGATATCATCCTTGATATCGAAAAACAACGGTCAGCATTGCCTTTAATGTCGACTTGCTCAATTGTGCTCTTTTCTGTCTTGGCAATCCGGCGGCCTTCCAATGCAAGTCTAGTTCTACTGTGAGTCGTTCTATGATGTAGGAGCAAATGTTCATCCGATTGTCTTTTTGTTCCTTAGTGAGGTTTATCGGCACCATTTTTGCACGAATTTTTGTCATGTGTAATTCATTTTGCAAAATGTGTCTTACTGTTTATTGATGTTTATCATATCGACAATCATCCCAATGCTCAGATGTCGGAATTGTGCCGAAATATTTTGTTAATGTGGTCGACCTGAACACTTATCATCTTTGACCTCTTCTCAATCTTCAGAAAACCTTCTGAGCCATTCAAAAACTTTAATTTAACAAGGAATTTCAGGTTAATTCGCTGCTGGATTTTTATGTTAACCATTATCACAACACAACTAAGTAACAGTGTCCTCTACAAATAAAGCTCGAAAGTAAACTAAAGCAGACAAAGAGACGAAACTACAGGTTCTTACTTGGGAGGTATCGAGATCGACGATATTCCAATTCCAGTCTCGCCTGATGCGGCTGCGCGATGGAAGGAGTGCAGTCTAATTATTTAACTGCCATACCTCGTATGAATATAATAAAATAAACTAACTTAGCAGCTACCTGGACATTTACTGTAAAAGTTCTCTCTATAATATAATATTTATCAGATCTTTATTATTATTATTAGTTTGTGTTGACCATAGGTTAGTTTAAAATGAAGTACTTCAATTTACATGGATAAGCAGTTAGTAATATTACAATCACTGAAGAAAAATTTGCAAGAAAAATCAGATTTTGAGCAGCGTTAAGCCAAAGACAAATAATTGCATTAATATTTTTTCAGTGTAATATTCTAGCAAAAAAACTATATTATATTTTTTATTTTTTTAGTAGAAACATTAACCGCTTTAAGACATCGCACGGAAAATTTACAACCATTTACTGATTACTTGCATGAAAACATTCGAAATGTATATTTTCAACAGGACGCTTTAATTCGTCACTGTTGCGAGATAGAAAGCTGACGAACTTTATGCAAGTTAATACGTTGTACAAACAATTTTGATACAATAAGCATTTACAAGATGGTATTGATCTCGGACAAATATTCTGGGAAGAGTCATGTAAAAACAATAACAAGAATTTAATATAAATTGGTATAGTGAAAGAAATTAATGTTCTAGCATACATAAATATTTATATACTAACGAATTATGAAGAATCTTGATATAAATCAACTTAATGTGAACTGCTCCAAAGAAAAAACAAATTATAGTCACTTTAGATGTCGATCATCTCAAAATACAAGGAGATTACTGTAGTTATTATATGCAAATGCTATCATATAATCATGAATGTTCATTAAATGTTCTTTACACTGACGAGGCATGTTTTATTAATAGTCTGCTTGGTATGAATAACATATTACTGAACCCAAAGAAGAAAACTGGAAAGTTCCGAAAAAAGCAAGTCGATATAAAAATCCAACTAAGATACGATGTACAGGCCTTTTCATTTAGCTATATTTGAACGTTGTAAAATAAATATATTTCCGCTAATGGGATGCATTCCCGTGTTTGGTAATACGCACAAAAAGAAATCGATTAACACAAAATATGTTAATCATATACCTTAGAAATACGTGCAGTTTAACAATGTTAGATTATATTTCTTTGGACTTTGAAATTTAAGATTACTTAAGGTATATTGCAGCACGATCTATTGCCGCTCTTATTTCCCTTTCGAGTCTCTTGCTTTCGTTGTATATGTCTGTTGAAATCGAACCACTTCCTTTACGGTTTCGACCCTCAAGGCTTTCTATATTTTGATCTTTGTAAGCGACACTGATCCATTTTGCCATCCTGCTTTGCTTTTCCCATGAAAAATTCTTACCTTTTAACTCTATGGTCTTTTATCCTTGTTCTTTGTTTCTAGGACTTGTTTTGTACCTTTTACATACTATTTTCCAGAAGCAGTAAGGGAAAACTAGTCTGCCCGATCAAAGTCCTGTTTGACTTGGGTAGAGCTAGATGCAAGAGGCTTTACAACTATTGCCTCGAGTCTACTGCAGCTTCCTGCGGCCACGCAGTGCTTGGCATATTATCCTGTAGCTTAGTTTAGATTCAGCTCTAGGTTCCTATCCTACAGGAATCTTTGGATTCGGCTCAAGAAACTAACGCCCCTTGCGAGTGTTAGTTTCCATATTTTTCCATAACATCTGAGGACCTGTGGGCTTTGTTTGTACTTGTATTACAGCTGAATTTAAGGAATGATCGAGAAAGGAAAGATTAAAATAATGGCTGCACAGAATGATAAACTATAGTTGGACTACAAATACAGCAATTAGAAAAAGTCTAGACAAGATTAGTTTTGAGGAATAAGTGGAAGTCACTTGGGGTTAGATGCAGTAGATGAGGCATGACTTAAAGCCTCAGTTGATTCAATTTCTCGCGAACAACTTGATTGATGCGAATAATCTCGTTGGCTAACAGTTTGACTCGGCTTAGTATAACCGACGAAAATTATATCCATGGGCTCCCAAAAACTCGTAGCCTTTGCCTTACCCGTTTATAAATATGTTTTTGCTTTTCTTATGGGAGAATTACTACAAAGTGTTCATTATTCATTATTCATTCTTCTCGCTTGACAGTTATCATTGGACATTCATATTTCTACACGTTTCTGTTCAAAAACTTACTAGTCGTTTTAAATTCAACGTGTAAGATGAGGTGCACGCTTGCATTCTACTGCGTCAGCAGAGAGTACCTGTAAAAGAAGGATTGCATACATCTGGGTAACGAAGTTTGATTAATGCGGGGTTTGTACCAGAACCAAAGAATTTCTCACAACGCGGAAGAAATCCAAAAGCGAGCATTTCTCATATATATATATATGTATATGATTCTTTTAGTTTAAATAAATTTTGGTTAATTAACTGTAAGTAGACTTATTACATAAAAATTTTAGTCACTCGTTCTTATTAAATCCTATTAAAAATTTTTTAGCTCTTTATTATTATCTTTTTGTAAATAAATATAATAAATAATACGTCTTCAAAATATTGTAGGAAATAAACCACTTATTTGTTTATGTGGCTATTTTGTTGGCCGTACAAAGTTCGCACATGTGCACAAACTTTTTTTTATTTGTCGCTACTGGGTATTCTTTACTGTAATATAGTAACCAAAGTTACAATATCTATTAATATAAATAAACACATATTGTAAAAATGTTTACTATATATTTTTCCTGAAACGTAAAGTATACATTTAGAAATACGTGAATATAAACGCGAAATATAAATTGATGAATCAGTATTTAATGTAAAGAATGTAGTTTTCGATATAATATAAATAAAGAAATTTATCACACAGCTCTAACAAAATGAGAAGCTTAAGCACAAACTAACACATATTGTAAAGGTTGGTGCTTCAATTTAAGTATGTACTCAAGTTCTCGATTTTCAAATTGTATAATTAAATACCCTTACATGCTAAATTATTTTTAAGTGTAATATAACTTGACAATTTCGCCATTTATTAACAATTTAAATTTAAGCTTGTTGGTTTGTCTCACCAAACGTGTTTGATGTACCAACCCAATTTCGAATTTTAACAATAGACATTCATTTCTTGTTGTATTTGTCGATTTGTTTCTATTCTAATACTTTTTAAGTAATCAATTCAATGACCCCTGTATTTCCAATAATTTGAGATCGAAATTAGATGATACACAAGTACTGCAATACTGTAATGATTAAACTTGAACTGAACTTCTTTCTGTTTACAAAATCAACGAATAATGTGATCTTGATAAGTCGTAAGAATGTTTCGCATGTACACGTACTATATTGGAATTTCAAAAAAAAAAACTTACATTACGATTGAATATCAATATTTACATAATTAAGATGATGTATTTGCTATCTTTGAGTAACATGTTTATAATTTCTTCAAAACCTCACTTACACGTTGCGTTCATTATCAACTAGTATACATACATCATGAGCGGATTAGTATTAAGTGAAGTCGAAGACGGGTCAAAGTGTGAAGACTGTTTATTGAAATTGCGCCTTATGCTTTATTTATTGAAAAATCTGCTAGATAGTTGCGGACGATGTACTCGATGATTTTGACTTTGTACTTAAGATTTTCAGGATCACCTTATGCTAATAGATTGAGATTAAATAAACATATTTGATTGGGTAAAGGCGCTCGATTAAAAAGTAGGAAATTTTGTAATCATTTTAAAATTAGTATACAACATGGTCCGCTCTGTTTACCATAAGGTCTCGTTTATTTTTTCGACACGTGTATTTGTATACTTTTTTTATATAAATTTATAATATTTCGATAGCGGATAATTTTAGATAAGAATTATTGGATTAAAAATTGTTTTGCGGAATTATTTTTCGCTGTTCGCTTATAGTTAATACTCGAAAGAATTTTATCTTTTTGGCTTACTAAGAACTGCTATTATATTTCTAAGTTATATTAATATTAAATTATACATAACAAAGTACAGTGTCGAAAATGTAATGGTGTTTTTTTTTTAAATAAAGATTAACAATACGGGAAATCGGTTTACACAATTTCTTTTAAATTTTGCATGTGTTCGTTTCAAAACCGTAGTCCCAAATTTACCATATTTATAGAAACGCCGTGTAAATTTCAGAACATGATCGATCTCGTTACCTCCTTTTATTTATTTCTCATTCCAAAAATTTACTTTCTTTAATATAACATATTTCCTAGATACTCGGCTAAAAATAATTGTATTTATTTCAATGAATAGAAAGAACAAAGTTCAACTAATATTAGCAATATAATGCATGACGGCCAGAGCTTGGTTTTTTGTTAACTAATTATTTGTTCAAAATGTTTTTCCTAAAACGGGGGGTGGCATAATTATACATGGATAAGTACTTTATAATTCGGAAAGGATGAGACAATATGCATATATTCTTTCTTCTTCAAATGTCTGTCTATGGTACAGCAAAATAGCTGTTTTTCCGCTGTTAGAAGTACAAAAATACCGTAAATTTTGTTGCAAGCCGTTCCCGATTCATCTTGACAAAATTACTGTTACTAAATCATTTATAAACAATATTATATTTATGGGTTTGTTGGAAAAATCGCATTTTTCCAACAGATAACGCTAGTGCATTTTTAAAAGTGTTAGAGTAATTCGAATAGATCATTCTGCTTTGCCATATTACACTAACTCTAAGTTGACTTTGGAAAAAATGAACGATAAAAAAGTTGAAAATGATAGACTAAATCTAATTTTTTCATATTTTATTATTTTACTTTCGTAAAAATTGAAAATAGAAAACTAAAGTGTGCCTTTTCTTTATATTTTTTTCTTTTACATATAGGAAGAATGGAGCATTACTAACATTATTAATATTGTATAATGATGCTCCACTTGTTCCTGAGGATATATGTATATATCACCCGACCCTCTCTTTCTCTATTACAGGTGCATTCATGACGCATCCGATTAAGATTCCTCCTCGTTATGACATTCACTATGATTTCAATAAAGCAAATTTTAAGTTCGGATATCTCTAACGCAGACTGGTTCTGTTTGGAACTCCTTCCGAATGTCAATGAAGATGTTGATAAACTTTATAATACCCTTTGCTCAGTTTTTGATCAACGTGTTCCACGCAAATGTTTTAACAAATCTCATTTTCCATCTTGCTTCACAACGGAAATCAGATCCAACTTTGAAGCAAGGAATATTAGAGCAAAAAAAATTGGTTTTAACTAAACATTTTTTTAGTGTTTAAGAACAGTTGTTAAATCACAGATTGCAAGTTATTATGCTTACAATGGAGAAGAGAGATCAATAAAAAATAAAACCCTTCCAGTTTATGAAATTTTTAATATCAAACGAGACTTATGAGAATAACTGTAAGACTCATTTTGTCTGATTAGGAGTTCAGTACCCCATAGAATATAGGACGACGTGTGTCTTTAACAATAATCTGCTCCTTGAATTCTGTTTTGCTCAATAAATGAAAAAGCTATATAATAATAACCTGTTCTTTAGCTTCTGTTTGCTCAATACCATCAAATATATTTTTCACTGTTTATCTTGTGTTCAACTTCTAACATTTAGGAATACATTATCAACTAAATCTAAAGCTGGAAATGATCTAGTTCCTACTTTCATTGCCAGAAAGTATCAGCATGCTTTAGCTAAGCCATTATCGAGAATTATTAACCGTGTAGTAAAAACAGGTTTATCCGGTGTAGTGCCATAGGCGGAGCGCCGTATTCTAGGACAATTATTGTCAATTATTTAAGTTTTTCTAAATAAAGTGTGAAAATAGCCCGACAGTTGAAGGTATACTAGAGTTTATCCAGTTTACGAAAAAATTGGCGCAGTTATATTATCCTATTATCGACCTATTCTATTTTATATAATTTCAAATTAGTTATGTGCTTTCTTATCTCCTCAGCAACGTGATTTTGTATTGTTTCGTTTACTTGTTTTTCGCAATACTCTTATGAATAAATATATATATATATATATATATATATATGTATATATATATATATATACATATATGAAGACACATTTTCTCAGCTCAACTACTGCACTGAAACTGTTTCAGTTTGAGTGTAGTAGTTGAGTCCTGAAGATGTCCCATAGAAATGGGTACGAAACGTCGGCAGATTTACAAGTGACGCGATTCCAGCCCGGAAGCCCAGAAGCAAATAGCATGGACCACGTCCGCGGAAGTCTACGTACCGGACCAATTAAACACGTTTGGAATGCTCAGAAACGCGACATCTCCTAGTAACATCCAAGAATTGGAACAAACCGTTCCTTTTGAGTGACATAGTATTTCCTAACAAGTAATTCAAAATTTTTTTAGTGAGCTGGTCATGGCCAGATACGCCATCGTTATCGTTTTATTTCTAAGTTTGTAATTCACTGAAATTTTTAAATTTTTTTCCATAGATTTACATTAAAAGTGAGGTTCATTAACGCACCGATATTTAATCATCTATAGTTAATTTTTTGATGATAATCCACCAAACAATTTTGTAAAAATTGCATAGAATTATTTGAGTGGTACGTTAATTTGCTTCCGATTTATAGAAAACGTATATTTCCCATTTTGGCTTCAACTAAAGTACTAAATCCACCACAAATTTATATATCTATGTTTTCTGTAAAGAAGTGACTTTAACAATTATTAACATTTTTAAACGATTAATTTGCATATTAATGTAAATCATTTATATGATAATGAAAAGTAATTCCCGATACTATGCTTGATCAGTATTTATTATACCCGTCAATTTTTTTAATGAATTTCCGGTGAATGCCTACGCCATATACGAAGAGTGTTGACAACATCATGGCCGTGACTTAATTTAGTTTGCAATATATTCAACGATAATAATTCTACAGTTCTATTTACATACATACATGAGTGTGTATTACTTATTTTATAAAATAATATACAATGCTACAACTGTTACAAATCCCAGTGACTGTATACAGATATTTCGAGTTGCTTCATAATAAATTACTGACCTAGATTAAGAGCGAAGTTCCTGTCACTTTTCTACGACCACATTTGTTTAAAAAAATGATGAAATATTTCTCTTTCACCAGCTGCTTGTAAAATTAAACAATATGATTTATGATAACTGCAAATATACAAAAATTTAAAAACACATTTATATAGTCCTTCGAAAACATTCCTATTCGAGAGTTTAAACGAAATTATTTACTTTGGTTTTAATATAGTAAAGACTATAACGTGAATTTATAATCTTGTTTTAGTTGTAAATAACATGATTCTAGTTAATATGAAATAATGTAAGCAGGATAAAAATGTACATAAATAGATATTTTCTTCTATCACATTTGTCTGTTGGGAATAAATCCCTCCTATAACGAAAAATAGTTCAATAATTCGTATAAACAAGTGCAGTCTCTGCTTTATGTTTACATGGCCAAAATATAATAGAATAGAACATTGTTGTGATAAAACTAACAAAGTTCCAAAGAGGTTTATTGCCCAATATTCTATATCAACAGCTTCTGTAAACGGCTGCCTTCATTTTATATTATGTGTTGCAGTAATTAAATAGGAAGATGAAATACTTTATTTCGAAATTGTAAACATTGGAATTGGTAAGGAAGTTGTAAAGAAGCTGTTCTTTACAATTTCCTTATCACAAAAATTACTTTATTAGTAATTTCCATTCATTTCCGAGAAGATAATGCAAAAAATTTATACATTACAGCATTCTTAGACAGGCTAGACTTTGAATCAAGTTTATTATGAAAATTTGGGACCACTTAACTTAATTTTCCTATAGAAATGATATCTTATGCACTAGGTTTAATACATAGCCCAATCTTATCACGAATATCCAAAGCAATTATGGCCACGTTGATTTAAATAACAAATTTGAGGCGGCTTCTTATCTACAATACCATTTGCATTGATTCTCTGCTAAATGTAGTGGATAGACATTAACACAGCTAAATCAAAAACCTTAAAAGCAAAATATAATTATCAAATTGATGAAGTTTCACTTGTCTCGAAAGAAAAAAATTAAATATCCAGGTCTAATATTAGATCGTACATTGAAAAAGCAAACGCTTATTGAAACTTCCTTTTAAACAAAACTAATCAAAAATCTAAGTAAACTTTTACAAATTCATAATCGTAAGACTATTAGTACAATATTCTACCATACTATGACTTCATCATGTATACCAATTTACAGATACAAAAAGTCATTTCTGCTGTTCACCATCACTGATTACTTTGAAATACTTGATTGAAGAAAGAATTACTGATTTAAACTTCATTTGAAGAGAAATCTCAGTGCTAATGCACCTGATGAAGTCATTATATAGTGGGAGAAAATTTAAGTTACAATAATACATTTTTGAAACTTTACTTAGATTCCTATTTTTATATTTTCCATCTAAATGTTATTATTTTTCTTCTAAATATTAGAGTTAAGATATTTAAAAGTGACAATCACTATAAAACATCTAATGTGACTCTCTAATTACGTGGACAAGTAAGAGTACCACCATCCTTAATAAAAAAAAATCGATAGGCATTTAATTTTAGTAAAGATAAGTTGTGATCAATTGGTTTTTCTTAATTCAAAACTCATAAGTTGTTTTTAGCTTTTGGACAAAAAAACGGGTCCTTCAATTTACTATGACAAAGTTAAGCAAAAATAGGAGAAAATAATTTATAAATAGAATCTATTTAAAAAAATCATAAAATACTCATCGGATTCAGAATCTCGTAATAATTATAAGCATTAAATTAAAAATCAAGAGCAATTATACACCACAAAAAAATAGATTTTAAATGACATATTAATGAAACGGTATATAGTGATTAGTGTAGATATATGTACATATATATAATATAATAATATATGTACAAATGTACATCGTATATAAAGGATTTTCCAATAGGGACTTGACAAATTTTAATTCAATTTGTGAACGCACCCTTTCACTAATCATCGAACTGTCACTGTCAATTTATTCAGTAAACTTAACATTTTCATCATGGTAAAGTACACGAAAGAACAGCGTCTGCAAATTATAAAAATATACTATAGAAATTTGGAGTCGGTGACCTCTACTTTAAGAGCGTTAACTCCGATTTTCGGTCGTAATGCTCGCACTAGTAGACAGGCAGTAACAAGTTTAGTGCAAAAATTTGAGTCTACATATTCGTTGTGTGATGTTGCCGTGCCAGTGAGACAACGGATTGGTCGAAGTATCGAAAATATCGCTGCCGTTGAAACGTCCGTAGCAAATGATCCAAATCAGTCAATTCCACGGCGTTGGGCATCGCCCAGACCACTTTATGGCGAATTTTGCGTAAGGGTCTTGGTTTACACCCATACAAGATCAAGCTGACTCAAGAATTGAAGCCGATGGGCCATTTGAAGCGACGTACGTTCTCCGACTGGCCTCTGGAAAAGATGCGCCAAGATGATCAATTTCATCGCAAAATCATTTTCAGTGACGAAGCTCATTTTTGGCTCAATGGGTTCGTCAATAAGCAAAATATGTGTTATTGGTCGGGTGAAAATCCACATGTGCTTCATGAAACAACACTTCATCCACAAAAAATAACTGTTTGGTGCGGTTTGAATGCCGGCTGCATAATATGTCCATTTTTTTTCGTCGACGATAATGATCGTCACGTTACTTTGAATGGTAATCGTTATCGCGCCATGATTACCGATTATTTTTGGCCTGAATTGGAAGATATGGACTTGGACAACATGTGGTTTCAGCAGGACGGTGCCACAAGCCACACGGCACACGTTACAATCGATTTATTGAAGAGTAAGTTTGATGAGCGTGTTATCTCAAGAAATGGACCAGTCGATTGGCCGCCTCGTTCGTGCGATTTAACGCCTCTAGACTTTTTTCTTCGGGGCTACGTCAAGTCATTGGTCTATGCCAACAAGCCGACAACGTTGGAAGAGCTCAGAGTCAACATTGAACGCGAAATAGCAGCCGTTTCGGCCGAATTGTGTAGCCGGATCATCGAAAATTGGGTCCAACGAATCGACCGCTGCAAACGTGCCTGCGGTGGCCATATGAACGAAGTCGAGTTCCATTGAAAAAAAGTTGTCAAGTCCTTATTGGAAAACCCTTTAGTAAGTGGCAAAAGTCTGGAATAAAATTCATAGTTCCTTTTTCGATAAATATTTGACGAAAATGCTTGCTGTTCTTCATGAGTTCCATTAGTACCACATATGATTGAAGATAAATAAATAGTTTATACAAACAAAGCTCAAACTATTCAAATAATATATTTTATAGTAATTTTTTTTGTTTTTACTATATAGCAATAGAATAAAATTCTACAAAAAATTATCATATTCTTCATTTATAAAAGCAAAATACAGTTGGTTCTGTGTATAACGGACAGTAGCGGTGTATATAAAACTATCCATTGTTCAGAGATGTCCATTGGTGGGAGAAAAAAAAGAGTATAAATAATTTTTAATTAATTTATTCTTGCATTATACTTAAAACTAACTTATTTAAAAAAATCTGAAATTTTAGTTTGTTTTAGATTTTCAATTCTTTTTTTTACAATTTGTGTTTCTACTTTGCATACTATTTCAGTGACTTTTTTTCCTTTAGCAATGTCGCCAGACAAGAAAAGGAAGTTTTAAATATCCTTTAGCTTTTCATAACCTTCATTAATGTTTTTAGTTTCTGAAATGTCACATCCCCACTATCGCTATCACGTACATACATTGGTACTGTTATGAAATTCACGCATACACTCTTGTACGCTAATATCGGGATTCTCGGTATGTAAATTATCATCAATTTGTACATACGATAATGTCAGGACAGGGTTCACAAACCACCTACTCGAAGCTTTGAATTCATTATTTAACTCTTGTGCAACTTCGAGAGCTTTTCCCTTATTATTTTACCGAACAATGGAATATTCTTAGCGCGCACTTTACAAAACCGGTCATACATTATTTGGTCCACTGCAGCTTCTTCTGTTTTCAGAATTTCTTCTTTTGCTGTGAATTTCCACTTTCACCAAACCGTCTATTAATATCAACTTTTACCGTTACAGAATATTTCCACAAGCAGTCTCACACTAAGTTTATTCTTCTCTGCACACTGAATAACATCAATTTTTTCTTATAAACTGAGAAATTTCCTCTTTTTCGAAACCATATTACTTGTACGAACACTAAAACACTAACACACTAGCTAACTTGTTAGGGCACTAAATATCAACTAAATGCTATAAAAGCTATAGCCGTTTTGTATAAGACCACCATTACCATTGCACTTATTACCTGCCTTAATTGTATGTTGTTCATGTTCATTGTTAAGAATGCTGCAGCGGTTACAATTATTATACATTTATATGTATGTATTTGTAATTACATATAATAAACCGAAAGACCATCATTACAGCAGTTATTATATTAAAATGTGTAATTATGTTTAGAAATTATATGAATTGCTATAATTTTTTTACCTGGCTTAATCCCTCTATAGGCAATAAAACTAATCTCATTCCAAAATATGAATTTTAAGAAGTACTAATATCCATTGCAAAGAAATAAACTTTCATTTAAATTTACTGTAGTGGATGTATATTACTGGCTGTGTCCATTGATAAAAATGTCCTTTGGTGAGAGATATTATTATATAGCAAATAGTATACTGACGGTCAGTGCATCAGAAGCTATCCATTGATTAGAGATATCCATTTTCGGAAGATGTCCGGGTAAGGGAGAATATACGGTATATATCTTTAAATAAAATTTTATTTATCTACACAGATTCTACAAAGTTTTTATGACTACTATGACTGGAAATGATTTCAAGACGACATATTCTAATTAATTTGGATATAGTTAAAGAAAAAAAAATTACTTATTATATGTATAATAAACCATCGACAGTTGCTGGTCTATGCAATATTTTCATTCTTTTCGAAAACAAAGTTATGATTTTCAATATTCAATATTATATATTATATATAGTATTCGTAATATTTTCAGTGAGTTCAAAATTTATTAATATTTTAATATATATATATATTTTCCTCCATTATTTACGATGATCTCACAATTTTTGACTCCCCACCTGGAAAAGTTCGATGGTAATTCAAAACCCTAAAAATTGTTTATGTTAAAATAGCCCACTTTAAATAAGGAAACCATTTCTACGTTGCACTCTCCCCAATTACGTTTTCTCCGTAAACGGCATAAAAGTTTCCAGCGGCTTTCATTGCCGTAACCTCTCTGTTAAACTTGAACAAAAGCATATGTCAGAAATGCTTGTCTTTTTTACTTGATGTTCTAGTTTCTTTTGTGAATAAATAAAACAATCTTTGCAAAAATTCAAAAACTTATTAAACAATACATTAAGATAACTGACATGTTGCGAACATTTTTTTTAGACACTCTAAAGAAAACGTATTGATATAATTCTTTGAATATGTGTCCATGTTCTATTTAAATGACCATCAACTTGAAAATACATTAAGCATTTTTAAATCATTAATATTTAGTTCTTGCACAAGTCAAATAAATACGTGTCCAAGTTTATGAGATTTTACGTTTTATTCTTCCAATATCTGTTTTTCACAGCTTGCGTTTCTATTCGACATGTATAATTTGTCGTAAACTCCGCTTTCCTCGTTCATTTTATATTGCTTCTTATAAATTACAAATTTTATTTTTCAAATGTACGAGTAGCTTGAAATTTTTACGCGTCCATTTAAAAAGCCCACTCCTTCCTCGTATAAATAGACCGCTATTTGAAACTGTATTGTCTTGATCAATGATCGTTTGTAGATGTTTATTGTAGTTTCTGACTGACGTTCCTATAAAAGTAGATCTTATAAAAACCAAGTGACAACTGATAATCAAATTACCACTCCGATTATTAAAATTTATGATAATATATTTGCTATAGAATGTTTTACGAATGACTTGTATAAAAAATAACCGCGAAAACTTGAAACAAATTGGAAAAAATAATGGGATTGTGGATAATTGTGCAAAGAATAATCTCTTAATGCTGAACCCCTAATACATTAAAACAATATTTTTTTTCAAAATTTCATTAATTTCTCCTCAATCAAAAAAAGTAAATAAAACTCATTATCAGATGAATGTTTGTATTCTGTATATGTATTTCGGCAACTAAATTGTCACCATCAGTAGGTAATTAATTACAGTGTCGCACCTGAATTCGCGGTAAAACATGCACCGTGTGTTTAGAGTTTAGCGGTTAAAGTTCAATATGCGAGTTTTACCGTGGGTCCAGATGCAATAACTGTGATTAATTATCTCCTCATTACGACAACTTAATTGTCGAAATACGTATAGAGAATACGAACATTGATGTGGCAGGGAACTTAATTTATCTTTTGTGATTAATTCAATTAACTCCAGTCTCCATCAAAATTTACATTTTCTCAAAATATCTTCCCTTTCAAGGTGGTGGTGTTATCACAAAGCAATATACTCGTAAGTTGTTTTGATCGCTTATGATAGACTTTTGGCAGGAATTCGTATAAAGGGTGCATTAGTTTCCTTGAAGCAGACTCAATTTGGATTAAAACGACCGACTGCTAGTTTTCTAGAGTTAAATTAATAAATCCAGCACCAACATCTCTTACAATGTTATAAACCAGGTGAGAGCTGCACAAGCAAAATGTGTCTAAATTGTAGTAAATTATTTATAAGATCAGTTTCGGAACTGTAGTTAAATGATGTAATATACAGAGAACCGTAGTTTCCGTGGATCCACACAGTCTTGCAAGATAGTGCTAGTGACTTTTACATCAACGCTTGCCTGAATCGAGCGGCATGAACCACTTTCCATATCACATTATCACAAACTATTTTATTGCCAGCTAATAAGTGTATATCATAATAACATTTTCAGTTCATCTAAACGTATTTATTAACTGTTTCGAAGTTGTAAAACTATACTTTAAAATTTTAGAACCGACTATAAAAACACAATATTGTCTATATTACGAGGATGATCCCAGAAGTACACGACCCAATAAAGAAAACACAAAAACTTTGGAAAGAAATATATTATATTTATTTTTTAAGATAATTTCCTTTCAGTTTTATACACTTTTCCTGTTCATTAATTTCGATACCCTTTTTATAATAAGAACTGTCTTGCTCCTCTAAATGGCCATTAACTGCCGACATCATTTCTTCGTCGTTGGAAAACCTTTGACCACTGAGCCATTTTTTCAAATTTTGGAACAGAAAATAATCCGGGGGGCTAAATCTGGCGAATTGGGTGCATGAGGTAGCAACTCAAACTTTAATTCACTAATTTTGGCCATTGCAATAACGGATTTGTGAGCTGGTGCATTGTCTTGATGAAACAACACCTTCTTTTTAGCCAAATGCGGGCGTTTTTGCTTAATTTCTTCACTCACACGTTGCAATAAGTTCGCATAATTCTCACCGTTGATAATTTTTCCTTTTTCAAGATAGTTAATGAAAATTGTTCCACGTGCATCCCAAAAAACCTATTCCAGGACCTTGCCTGCAGTTGAAACAGTATTCACCTTCTTTGGAGCCTTTTCTCCCTTTCGAGTGCATTGTTTTGATTGTTCTTTTGTCTCGGGTGTGAAGTGATGGATCCATGTTTCATCCATGGTTATGAAACGGCACAAAAATTCTGCTTCGTTGCTGTGAAACTTCGCTAAACGCTCAATTGAAACATCTTCACGACAAAGTTTTTGCTCGAGTGTGAGCAAACGCGGCACCCATCTTGCACACCGCTTTCTCATATCCAAGTTTTCAGATATTATGCGATGTATCGCACTTTTTGAAATGCCTATGTCTGCTAGCTTGTGCACTCTCAGTCGACGATCATCCAGTACCGCATTGTGGATTTTCTTCACCATTTCTGAAGTCGTCACATCATTTGGTCGACCACTGCGATGCTCGTCTTGGCAGCTCGTACGGCCTCGTTTAAACACTGCTACCTAATATTTCACTATTGTAAACGAAGAAGTACACTCACCTAGAGTAAAATCCTGTTCAGCTTTTATAAAAGTTGGGCTGAGAACTTTCGAATAAAAGCATTATATCATGTAGCGATGATCAATTTTCTCCATTTTTACAAATTCACTGTAAACGTTCACTATTGATGGCTGCCAAACTAATACTATACAACATGGCGGGTTCAAACTTGAAACATATGCTTTATAGATTGTGTACTTTCTAATACAGTGACATTTTTCAAGCAACTACTACCATCTCTATGTCAGGCCGGGTACTTATGGAACCACACTAATATATTACCCCAGTAATCCAATATATGGAATTCCATCTTATTATTGCCAGATATATATGTATCCACATATACTACAAGACATTGTTACTAAAAAAGCTAATACCCATCATTAAAGAATACAATTTGGTTTCATCCAAGGCTACTCTATTCTTGGTTAGGTACATCCAATTACTAGTAGAGTCAACAATTCGTTAGAATATTAGAAGAAAGGAATATATTTTCGGAAAGCATTTTAAATGTAGGTCAGACCTTTAATTAAGAGTGGCCTAAAATGCCTAAAACATAAAATTTTTAAGTTTCTTTCTGTATAACATTCTTATAAGCTCCTCTTTTTATTGTAATATATATACATACACTTCAAGACATTGCTACTAAAAAAGAATACAGTTCTATCCCCAGTTGAAACTGTTTGACTCAACGATTTCGTTTACTAAATTACGACATTTTTCGCATTTTTCAAAACTCATGCTAAACATTATATTAGTGACCTGGTTATTGTTTATTGTTAATCAACATATTTCAGGTGCTATTTGTTTTTTCTAATTCGCACTTTCTCTCTCTCTTTCGAGGACGGGTATGAATACTTTGCACAAACATTCATATCTGCTTGATAGGCCTAAAATCTAAAATGGTTAAGTTTCCTACTATATAACACTCACACGTAAACCTTTTTTACATATAAATATGATTGACATACTTGAACTAGATAACAATCGCTATCTTTGCACAAATTCCTGACTTTTTGATTGCAAGAAATAATCTTGTTTCAAAACCAATAGTACACGTTTCAACTTAATTTGAAAGAGACGTACAAATTTCCCAACGCTGTGACTAAGTCTGTGCTGTTTTATACCAAACATCTTTGTCGAATAGAGAGAATATTCAAAATATATCAAAATATATATGGGAGCTATAAATTTATAAGAAAGAAACAGTCACAAATGTCATAACACGAAGAAAAAAATAATATTCAATGTACAGAGTAAATACAATATTGAGTTAAACGAAACGAAATCGGAAATAAAATAAAATCTAACTATGAGCTTCCTCTTCTACAAATAATATGGAACTGTGACTTATACGTTAACAAAACATTCATACCCTTTCTCGAGAGAGAGAGGAAGGGCGAATTAGAAAAAAACGAATACTACTTGAATATTTGAACTATTGATTAACAATAAACAATAACCAGATAACTAAGTAATGTTTGGAATGAGTTTTGAAAAACACGACTACGTCGTAATTTAGTAAACAAAATTGTTGAATCAAACAGTTTCAACTGTATAATAGATAAATAAGCTCTTCAGTAATTCGTATTTCCCAATCATTACCTATAATTTCTTGTTGACTTCCGTTAATCTATTTTTAAAGCTTTAGCAGAACCTCCTTTCATGTAATAGAATACCTATCAAGCCATTTGACTCAACGCATTTAGAAATGAGTATATTTATTCTTCAATATTAGAATGAGCATGCGACAAATAAAATTAAATCATCCGATTCTAAAAGCAATGTCTTGGAACGACAAAGCGGAACTATAACAATACGGTTACAATTAAGTACAATACAACTTCAACTGAACGATTATGTTGTCGTAGTTTACATACATCTTCATTAATTGTATCCTTTTCTAGTCCACTTGTGAAATAGAAAGATAGAAATCTCCTCGTATAATAACAACTTGCATTATATATGTTCGTATGTACGTAATAGATTCGTTTTGGTAACTATTTAAAATGTGTTATTTCACAAACTAGTGAACACTAATTTAATGCAAAATACGAGGTTATCGTCTCTTCCTGTAATTTGAAATGTCACAAAAGAAATATATGTTTTATGAAATTGTAGCTATTGTGCTTTGTTTAAAACAGGATATTTTTAAATAATATATGTAACGTTAGTAATTAGAATTCAAATTTATTGATTGGCACAATTGAAAATAATTTAATTACTAGTGATATTGTTTTACTTTAGTTCAAGCATTTGACAACGTTTATATGTTAATATTTATTTCTAATTATGTAAATTTCTATGGTAATTTGCAGTCTTGGCCTTGAATTCTTATGATAAGTGCACACGGCTACGACAGCATGACTGGAGTATTTTGTAAATGTTTATTAGCGCGCGCAGTTACACACAAAAATTAAAAAGTTCAAGTCGCAGTTGCCTTAAAAACAACTTTCTATGGCACCGAGATATAGAATTCAAGTTACCAATCAAAAAAAGCACATCGAGAAGAGATGATTATTATGACTCCAAAACAGCTATCGTCACCGATTTCTTTAGACTATCCTCGCAGTCGAAACTTGAGCAAATATATCAAGGTCATTATTTTTGACATGCATAGTGGAAGTTTCAAGAATTGACTTTTTTATAGCTAAAACGCCTTGCCCTAAAGTTTGCCTTGAAATGGTTCTCCAAGTGTGCCATTAAATCATCCTTTGCTTTTTAGATTTTTATAATAAAAAAGAGTTTAACAAAATGGGACGAACCTTCTGATTAAAAACTCGTAATAGTATCAAGAGCCTTCTGTAAGAGCATACAGAGAGAAACTTTAAATATATCTTTCTAGCAGAAGAGATATAGCAACTAACGCATCGAAAGTAGGTCGAAATTGTACGAATTATAATTTCCTTCATCACAAAGCTTATGTTGATTTATCATTTTGTGATATATAGTAGTTCCTCGATATTAGCAGCGCACAGTCCGAATTCAAATTCATAGATATGTAGATTAAGTGAAAAGTTTCTTGGGATTAGACTTCCTCAGAGATTATTAATAGTATACAGGTGAGACGAGCGAGCTGGCCATTTTCATAAAATGACTTCCCTTTGATGAAGTTAATCCTTTGTTTGTCCGAAAGAGGAAAGAGGCGTTGTCTTACTGAAATATCCAGCTTTGCGACGATAATTCTTCACCAAAGTCTATTAGAACTTGGTACGTAGACTTCAGCGGTCGTGGTCCATGCTATCTGCTTTTGGGTTTCCGGGCTGGAACCGCGTCACTAGTATATCTGCCGACGTTTCGTACCCAGTTTCAGTGCAGTAGTTTAGCCCTGAAGATGTCCCATACAAATGGGTACGAAACGTCGGCAGATATACTAGTGACGCGGTTCCAGCCCGGAAACCCAGAAGCAGATAGCGTCTATTAGAACTGTTCTATATAAGAAGTGGAATTTACTCGTTTAGAAATTAAGCATTCAGAGATTTCATCGTTATGGATGAAAGCCACTGAAATCGTAACAATACCGCTTCCAATTTCGAATCTCGCAATTAACTTCTGCTTCAGTTCCCTTGTGCAAATTCTGCCAGTAATATTTTGAACCACTAAGACGTTTATATTAAATTTCTTCTCGTCAATAAATATAACGTTCTTCTATTACTGATCTTACACAATATGATCTTCCGAAAATTCTTACTTGCTTCTTCATTAAGGGTGGTTGAGAAAACCTTTTTAGCTATCAAAAATGTTCACTGCCGGACAAAATTCGTTGTACAAGTCTTTTAGTTACTGATAATTTTAAATCAAATTATATTTTACAGTTTTATTACTACCGAAATATTGACGAGCACTGCCTTCGATTAGTTTCTTTTTAACCATATCAAATTGTTGAGTTGTTGACGAGATCGTCCTAGTTTCTTAGCTTGCTCCGTTTGAAAACTACCTTTTTGTTACAATTTATTTTTTGGTCCTTAGCTAGCAATTTACCACATGGCATTTTTATTTTTTTTATTATATTTAGCTATAAATAAACTAAGCAGAAGATGTAACCTTATTCGTCAATATTCATTTTAGTACTCACCATACAATACAATGCACTTATGGAGATGTTTTGTGCAATGCTTGAACAATTTGCTTATGAACATTTAATAATGACAATACGTTCCTTCATGGATTTTTATTTTATCGATTGAATGCTATTAAAGATTGCTTAAAAAATTCATTTATAAGACGACTGATTTAAAAGATCAGTCGTTGTTAGGTCAATCACTTACTACGCAATGTGATGACTGATTGTTGCTAGTGGTACAATTTATCCCAAATCAGATCTGTTTAAACAAAGAGCTCACACAATGACTGATTACATCGAAGTAAAACTATTTATGCTGCACAACACCACGATAATCTGAAAAATTAGGTGGAAAAGATTTGTTTTTTAATAACTCCTTAGTAACTTCTTAATAAAGTAACAATCAAGTTACTGATCGTTGCTTTATTAACGCAACAAATCCGAAGGCCAAGTTGTACTTTTAATTTATCAAAATATTCAAATATTTTATGAATTACATTCTAAATTATTTAACTGTTTATTTTCCGCGACTTTTCAGTTAATCAGTATTATCACCAATAAGTGACGACAGGTGTTTAGGATGAATTCATTTTTATTGTAATCATTTTTAAAATTAATTGAAGAAAAAAGTAAAATATCTATAAAAGTACTCTAAAAAGCAAATAATTGACATACTAAGTTGATATTTGGGATATTTGGAGGAAATTTTCAAAAACTCACCATTAACATCAAAAACAAATCTTTATGACTTTTTCACATGCGCTTATTATGGAAACATCGTAAACGAAATATCGGTAACAGTAGACAAAAAGTAATAGTTCAAAATAGTATCATGAATCTTTAAAATCAATGAAAAAATCTGGATAAGGAAATGTCTAAAAATAAATAGGAAATACAGGATGTTTCAAATTGTGCGGCTTTTCTTAAAAACAAATAATATATCATATAAATGGCGTTCTGAATTTGTCTGGGTATGTGGGCATTTAAAAAGTGTGATAGATGACATTTATAAAAATGGCTTCGTATACGCTCCAAAATTTCAAAATTCAAATTGTTGAATTATTTTATGAAAATCAGCGTTCTGTGAAAAGAGTTTTTAGAAAACTATGTCAATTCAATGGTTTACATAATCGTCCATATGAAAGCACTATTGGTCGAGTTATTAAAAAATTTCAAGAGACCGGTTCCGTGGAAGATAAAAAAAAGTGAAAAATTCAGTCGTAGTGGTTGTTCACAAGAAAATATTGGTTAGGTTCGGGAAAGTGCTGCTGAAGATACTAAAATGTCCATTAGACGACGTTCACAACAACTTGGACTTAGTGGATCAACAATATGGAGTATTTTACACAAGGATTTAGCTCTGAAGGCATATAAGGTTCGAATAACACAGGAACCGAAGCTATTAGATCATTTAAAACGCCGTTCATTTGTCAATTTCACCAATGAACAACCAGCTGACTTTTCTCAAAAAATAATGTTTTCCGATGAGGCACATTTTGAACTCGGTGGCTATGTTAATAAACAAAATTGCCGTATTTGGGGTTAGGAAAATCCACGAATTATTCATGAAAAACCTATGCATCCTAAACGAGTTACTGTTTGGTGTGCATTATGGTCAGGTGGTGTAATTGGACGTTACTTCTTTGAAAATGCTGCTGGTGAAGCTGTAACTGTCAATGGTGATCGATATCGTCGGACGCTAGCCGAATTTTTGTGGCCTGAATTAATAAATATTGATCTAGAGGATATATGGTTTCAACAGGAAGACGCTACACCTCACTTTGCACACGAATCAATTAATCTATTGAGAGAAATGATTCCTGTACGTGTAATCTCAAGAAACGGTGATGTTAATTTGCGACCAAGATCATGTGATTTAAAACTGTTAGACTATTTTCTTTGGAGTTACGTGAAAAGTCAGGTTTATAAAAACAATCTACAATAAATTCCTGCTTTGAAAGATGAAATTATTCGTGTCATTGGTGAGATAGAGCCTCAATTATGTCAAAATGTCATTGAAAATTTTAAGAAAAGAGTGTACGTCTGTGGAGCTGCAAGAGGAGGCCTTTTGCCAGATATTATTTTTCGCATATGAGTGTCATAACTGATACTTTAATTACCAATAAAAAGTTTTTGAAAGTGAATGCAAATTATGTGTTTTATTTATTCTTTAAAAAAACCGCGTAATTTGAAAGACCCTTTACTTGTATTACACATTAGAAAAACTTTTGCAATTATGCACAATTTTATGAGCAATGATGTGATCACTAACTTTATGCTCGCCGGTTAAATTAACTAGAACAGCAAATGCGCGAATAAAATGTCTCACGACAGAGGTGTATGTGATGATAATAGAAACACAGGATGTACAGAATGAAGGTAGATACACTGAGGTAGAAGTCTACGAAATAGGTCATAGTCGAGATGAACAAGAGACAGAAAGCGACAGATATAGTAGACATAAGTAGAATTAGATAGAAAACAAATATTTCCTAATTAGACATAAATTTGGGTTCTATATAAATAGGTACTCACGGTATTCTTAAAATCTCAAAAATAAACTGTAGCTTTAACGTAGCGCGAAAGAAACTCATTTCCACTATAGATAACCTAAATATTGTTGGTCACTCGAGTATAATAGAACTATAAAGTGTGTTTTCTTATTATAATTCAAATAATATATTCTCGAAAGATTGAATAACTAGAATAGGAGTTCTTTCTTGGGATGCGAAACAGTAGCACGGCGAAAGTCGCGCATATTCGTGTCGACGTTCGCTTTGAAATAGTGTAGCGCTAAATTTAATTCGTATTTGTTACTATTTGATCACATTCTACAAACGAGAATTGCTCTTAAAAAATGAGTACTTAACTTTTTCTTGAGTGCTCCGTAAATTTCTATTTGAAGGAATGTCTCTGATAATGTTTGTTTTAACAAAACATTTAGATATGTTTGAGGTTAGTCTTTTTATGCCATAGAATCGCTCCTTCTTTCAGATTCACTCAAATTGGGTATTTTAAATAATTAACTTTTCGATATATCGTTTATTTATTTTATTATACTAATATATCAAATTCAATAAAATGCATAAGCACGTGATCTCGAAATTAGAGCAAAATGTAGAGCGTTAATAATCCTATCGAAGAAACTGCTACCTGCAATACATGTTTTAGTCGACTTTCAAAATACGTTCGTTTGTGTTTTATTTATTTATACAATGTCACAAAGCAATAGACGATAGCATATTGAAGGAAGCTGTTACAAAATTTTTGTGACGTCTGTACGCGATCATTATATATTGTCTGGAACATAACATTTAGTTGGCCAACATCCGAGACGTTCGCCATTGGGCGTGGGTGTGCTAAATAAAATTTAAAACCTTCACTGCAATAATTTTAACATTCAATCATGTGTACTTTTGCCTGTAATTACTACAAATAGGAAACAATGTCGATAATGGTTTTACATAAAATTTAATACTCGTCTAAATATGTTCTCACTGCGTAGTTTCAATTATATTGAACAACTTTTGTTGTTCTCTGCGTATTTACATTGTTAAATAAACTACATGTATCTTTCATAGTAGTAGTCTTATAGAAATGAAACGTAAATAAAGCTTAGCACTAATAATGAAACTAACATCAGTGTATTTTCGTTTTTTACAAAATATATACGCCTACCCAATCTGATTATTTTCCATCATGAATACTGGATAACTTTAATTAACTATATTCAATTCAGAAGTGATACAAATGACACTTGAACTATTTCATTATTATTTGAAAATCTTTAAGGACTTTCTGTATATAGATGCTTACGAGTTATCATAGCTTAACGTTGAGCTATCTTAGATTCTTATTTTTCAATTGGTAGTGAATTTTCTTAATGCGCATTTATATTACAATTACTTGCAAAAATAGTTATGATAACAGTAAAAGAACAAAACGGAAGAAAATAATGATAAAGAATATGAGGTAATGTTCGTTCTGCTCTCCTTAACAATTTCTCGGATATTTCAGATTTCTTCCATCATATTGATTCTTATTTTATATGGTGTGATTTCTAAAGATGTAGTAAAAGTTTGCACAAAGAACACATAATTATAGGCGTTTTACGATCAAGATCATTTTTCTTAAACTATTCTACTAGTACATATAATTAAGATAATCGAGTACTAAACTTCAAATGTAAGTTTAACTAATAGCATTTTGATATTTTCCTATTCTTTCTCGAATATTCTATGCACTGCCTACACCTTGTTTACCACAGCTCCTACGTTTTAAATTCTTCTATCGCTAAATAAGTTTCTATTATTTCTTCTTAAATGACTCAGTCGGTTCTTGAGTTTTTTCTAAACTTTTCTATTTCCTTTCAAAATGTCTATGGTATCTATATAACACACACTTGCGTTTCTATAAGAAAAAATCCGTCGCATCTTTCTTTTGTGCTGCTTCACAACCCCGTAGCTGTAATACTTGTTAAAATATCGGCTTCTTTCTACCGAAGATTATATTATACTACACTTCCCAAAATAATTAATGGAAATTCTATATAATTGATAACGAAAAGTAGTGTCAGTAAATGTTTTTCTTGGAAATACTTTTGTAAACGAATTTCAATTATTTAAAACAATAAGATGAACATAGACGTATTTTAACATCTCTACGCTTGTGTAACAGCAATGGTCGGTGGACTGTATAAAAGCGCGCCATGATGCCCTCCTCATTTTTATTTTTATAGATAACAAAATGTAGTGTATATTTATATTTATATTTATATTTATACTTATATTTATATTTATATTTATATTTATACTTATATTTATATTTATATTTATATTTATACTTATATTTATATTTATATTTATATTCCTCTTGATTTTCTAAATCAATTTTGACGATAATGCTTGTCCTTATCGAGAAAACATCGCTAACAACTAGACCGACAAAGTTGGTAATAAGAGAACGGAGTGGACAGGGAATTTTCAAATGGTAGTCTAATAGAATACCATTGAAATGTGAGAAAATGTGTTGCTGCGGAATATAAACTTTATCTTTTACATATCCCAATAAGAAAAAGTCATATACAATTAGATCTGAAGATCTGACAGGTCAATCACAAAGAGTAAGATCTTGAACTACATTGCGACCAAGCCATCGCTGGCACACTTCTTTATTCAAAAGGGCTTGAATCATCAGAAGCTAATGGAGCAGTGCTTGTTGAAAAATGAATTTATTTGAACTGACGGATCGGATCTCTTTCAAACATAGTACGCATTTTGTCCATTGGTATCTCGAAAACTAACAATCGACCTGGTTTATTACACATTAACTCAATAAAGTATCGAAACAACTGCCATATGTTCTTGAGAAAGGGCGATATAATATCTAATCACCCTCGAGAAGTGCACTAGACCGTAACAAACAAATTTACTTTCTCGAAATTGAGAATCCGAAAAGCCTCTTGCTGTCAACTTGTAATTTCGACTATAATAACTGACTGCTATTAGAACCACAGAAACTGTCTCTTTCAAGTGGTCAGAAATTCGCTCTATGACAGTGCTAAAGATTCTGAACATTGCTTCATGAAATCGGTTTACTTTTATAGAATAACCCTGTACGTATATTTTCTTTATTGGAGCAAATACGATACTATGTAACATAGTTTTTGCACTTTTCTTGTTTAAAAATACAATTAATTTACTGTGGATGAATAAATTATAACATATTTGTAGTTTTCAGTGTTGTAGATGTATTGGTAAAACAGTGCTCTGACCAACGCCATTTTTCTGTGCTCTTTCTTGAAACTTCACTTAAATATAAAAATTCAAAAATATTGCGGTAGTAATCAATATTTATAGCATTGCATTATATCTAAGAAGGAAGTTTATAATTTTAGATCAGATTGTGCGTGATTACTCGTCTAATTTAAATATTGGGAAAAAATAAATACACCAAAAAAATGGACAATATTGCAATGCTTGTATAATCAAACTAGTGTACATTTTTCAATAAAAATTATCAGTAAATGTATATATGTATAAGAGTATGCTACAAATATAAACAATGTTCACAAGTGCACAGATAATCAAAATATAGATAATTATTAGTAAAACGGAGATTGATTGTCAATTAATTTCAAAATTCCCCATCGAAAGATAAAGCATCTATAAACATTGTACAGGCTGTGTGTTTAATACAATGATTTATTTAGTTAGTAAGTAGATAGTAATAAATTCAAGCTTTTCGAATATCACAGAATTACGTCTTCTTATTGTCAACAACGATTTAAAATTTGAAGCAAATACATGTACTATATTCTACACTAATATTTCATGACCGGAATTTGTTAACTGACGACGAAATTATTAAAATTAACAATTATACAATTATTACGACAAATTAAAAACAACTATTTGAATTGCTATCTGCTTCTGGGCTACCGGGCTAGAACCGCGTCACTTGTATATCTGCCGAGGTTTCGTACCAATTTGCATGGGACACCTTCAGGGCTCAACTACTGCACTGAAACTCATTTCAGTGCAGTAGTACCGCGAAAATCTACGTACCAGATTAACTATTTGAATTGTTAGTTTGGCTATTCTCATCCAGTTTGTCTATCGCATTCGTCATTATTCCGATGCCCTTGTTTTTGACAACTTTTTTTTTACATATGTAATCATTTTCTTTAGTTTATTCGTTGTATTTCTTACTTCTGCTTTACTATTTTTCTCTTCTGAGCAAATTTTTACGTTGTCATAAGGGCATCTAGATATCCTAATCTTAACATTGCTGGAATAGTTGGTACCAACTTGCAAGTGTGTTGTTTTTAATAAAACTTATTCTTCAGTCTACAATCACTTTTCTTCTGTCCAAAATCTAGGAATGGTAGTTTTCTGTTTCTACTTCCAAGGCGAACGAGTCATCTACATGTCCCAGTCATACTTCTGGCTTCACGTTATATATGGTTATTGCTCTAGACACGATTCTTTCCCTGTTTGTTTTGCTTAATATTGGAGATAATCTTGAACCATTATTTCCCATTCTACTCTGAGACTACTCAGTTCTGCAGTAGAGGAATCGTCGAAACGTAAACTAACATAAACCTTTTAAACGATCAAAATAGGCTAAATAACAACTCCAATATTATACTCATAACATTCGGATACCTCGAGAACAAATAAAAAAATGACTACGATAGTAGGTAACATAAAACATATGTAATTAATATTTTTGAGGAATTATGCTCTAATCAAACAATATATAGAAGAGAGTGAATACTCTGGACAAGAATGATAAGCTTTAACAAATATTTAATAGTCAGCCTTTAATTTTATTTTTACTGTTAAAAGTATACACCGAATTAATGGTAACTTCTAATTTCCAAAAAAAAGTAATGCATGAAAATGTTAGAAATCTGAATTTTACAAGGTGTCGTTAATAACTTTTCCGATCATAAACTTTTTTATGGAAATTGCGCTGTGAGCATGAATGTTATGTCTTGATGTTTATATTCATTACTGCTCTCTTCCACATATTAACTAATTCCGAATTGAAAAAATAACGACCTTATCTCTATAATGATGATTCTGCATCACATAACATTTATCTTATTCTGTAATTTCAAAGAAGCCGACATACGCCTTTGTTATTCTCAATTAATGGTTTAAGAGCATTTGTGCTATTCTTTTCTCCTATAGCCACGAGGGAGTACCCAAAAATCATTTGTTTTGCGTTCTGTGCAGTCAGTTCTTTTGCCAAATAATGTTTTATCTTGTTACAGTGAATTTTTTGTAAAAGCATTTTCGTTTACGCATCATTTTTTGTAATATCGGACTTAAGTGGACAGCGCGCGGCTGTGAAATTTGGAGGTTCTGCGTAAAAGTGCGCGATGAAAGAGGCCAGGTTTGTGGCAGACGGGGAGTAGTTTTTCGACCATGACAATGCACCAGCTCACACAGCGTTGATACATCAGTTTACCAATTCTTGGCTAAAAATAGCATGATTCCTTTACCCCACGCCTGATCTTGCTCCGTGCGACTTTTTGTGTTTCCATGAATGAAGAGGAACATGAAAGGGCATCGTTTCAACGTGTGAAAGAGGTGGACAGAAAACGACACAACAGCTAGCAGCCGTTCAGAAAAGAGAGTTCGAACAATGTTCCAACAATGGAATCATAGATTAGAGAAGTGTATAAAGTTAAATGGAAATTACGAATATATTAAATGTGTCAGTACATAATAGATAAAACAAATACAAAACGCACTAATCATTTTCACTTTATCGATATAACAAAACAGTCACTTTTTATTGGCACACCACATATAATTGATTATGGTTATAGTTTGCTGTTATTCACATGAGTTTTCACTATATAGTGCTCTACAAAAGTTCTTGCAACATGACGCAATTGATTGCTGCATGTTATGAAATATTTAATATTGCTTGAGACCCGTTCAAGCCTGCAATCTAACCGACGGCTCGGTTTCTATATATTAGTTGTTCCAAAAGCTATCATAGTGTAAACAAGTCACCATATTATCTTGGTTTTAGGGCAGAACTCTGCCCATGAATTTAACATTGATCAGTGTTTGAAGAAACTGTCCTCTATGATTGTTACAACTGTTTAGATGGTATATGAAATTATATAGAAGAAATTTTATCTTCAAAGAAGCTCTGATTTTGGAATATTTCGCATTGTCTGTTACCGAAGCGAACATTGAAGGTGTCAGGTAGATATTCGACTTCAATAGATAGATACTATTGGTCTATCGCGCCAACGTATGTGACCGAGTATTTAGCAAGGCTCGGGCTGAAGTTGCTGAAACTTCCGTCTTACAGTACGGATCTCGGTCCATAAAGCTTTAAGACTTTATTCTGCTTGCAAATGAAGAACAAGCTGAAACAAAATAGTTTTTCCAAGAATAAAGCCCTTTTTACGTTTCGAAGAATGCACAACTGCAAATATGGAAATTATTTTGAAAGATTGTAAACATAAATCTTTAGTAGTTCCATTGTATTTTTGTATAGCGGGTAAATCTCTTCAAAGTCAACGTCAGTAACCTAATATTTTTTTATGAAAGTATCTATAACGACGATGTCTGGTTTAACAGGTTTCGAATGTGAATGACCTGAGGGAAATAACGTAACGCGTAACGAGAACTAACAGAAGAAGCACATGCATTTTATTATTGTTGATTATGCAGAGATTTAGCCGGTATTTTAAGGGTAACATTCCATTAACCTCGCCTTAAAGTTAGATTACCGTTCTATTTACTTAAATCCTTAGAGATGTTCTATGATTTCTTAAGTGCTAAGAAACCTCTAAGTTTTGAAATATGTTAGTCTTGGCCTAAACGATCTAATTGTAGCTTGTTACTATAAAATGCTAAGGAAGATAAAACGCTATCTGAGGGAAATTCGTTTAATTGGTATTTGCAGTATATTCGTGCTTTTCGAAAGCCAAGTTATGATTTTTTCAAATAAAATTAGATTGACCTATAAATTCGTTTAGTTTAAAATTGATTGATTACGAATATTAACAAAGAAAATTACATAAATTAATTAATGTATACCCTTCTCCATTATTTACGATCGCTTCTCAATGATTTTGTCAATTTTTGACTGCACACCAGAAGAAGTTCGATAATAATACAAATCAATAAAAATCGTTTATGTCAAAATAGTTCCCCTTAAATCGAAAAAACCATTTCTGTGTTCTACTCTACTCAATTACATTTTCTTCGCAAGCGGAGAGGCAAATGGTTCTAGCGGGTTTAGTCATACGTCAGAAATGCTCGTTTTTTTGCTCAATATTCCAGTTTCATTTGTCAATAAATAAAGCAATCTTTGCTTAAATTCGAAAGCTATTTAATTAAACAATAATACGAGATTACAATAACTTTGACATATGTTTAACAATTTTTTTAAGACTCCAAAAGAATTATATTGATATAATTCTTTGATACGTGATCATATTCTATTTAAATGACCACTTTGCACCAAATTGAAAATACATTAAGCATTTTTAAATCATTAATATTTAGTTCTTGCAAAAGTTAAATAAATACGTGTTTAAGTTTATGAGATTTTATGCTTTGTTGTTCTTTCTTACTTAATATTCTAGTTTATTTTGTGAATAAATAAAACAATCTTTGCCAAAAAATTCAAAAACTTATTAAACAATACATTAAAATAACTGACATATGGCGAACAAATTTTTTTTTTAGACACTAAAGAACACGTATTGATATAATTCTTCGAATACGTTTCCATGTTCTATTTAAATGACCATTTTGCACCAACTTGAAAATACATTAAGCATTTTTAAATCATTAATATTTAGTTCTTGCACAAGTCAAATAAATACGTATCCGAGTTTATGAGATTTTACGTTTTATTGTTCCAATATCTGTTTTTCGCAGCTCACGTTCCTATTCAACATGTATAAATTTTAGTAAACTCTGCTTTCGCTGTTCATTTTATATTGCTTTTTATAAATTATAAATTTCATTTTTCAAATGTACGAGTAGCTTGAAATTTTTACACGTCCATTAAAAAAACCCACTCCCACCTTCTATAAATATATCATTATTTGAAACAGCATTGTCTGGATGGATGACCGTTTGTAGAAGTTTGTTGTAGTTTCTGACTGCCGTTGCTATAAAAATTGATAAAAATTGAAAAATGGATAGAAATCACGTAACGAATACTAATTTAAAAAAATATTAGTGGCACTCTGTGGATAATTATACAACGAGTTCTTTTAATTTCGACATGAAATAACAAATTTTTTGGTCAATTTCGCCACATTTTCCTTTTTAGGCAATATACCTTTGGTAATACTTTTAGTGAGCAAACCAGAAGTAAGTTGCTCATTGTTATTATAATGAAATATGACTTTTTTTGATCGATTATCATAGACCTTTGGAAGGAATACGGAGAAGCAGTGCATTAGTTTCTTCGAAGCAGACTCATTTTGGATCTAAAGAATGACCACTATTTTTTCAGTGTTAAATGACTAAATTCAACTCCGTCATATCTTAGAATGTTATAAACTAGATGAGAGATCAACAAGCAAAATTTGTCAGAGCTGCAGTAAATTATTTATAAGAGCTGTTTTAGAGTTGTCGTTAAACGCAGTGAATCCACATGTTCTTACATCTTCTTCAATTCTTCTCAACAAACCAAGTTAGAAAAATAAATTCCAAAATTTTACAGTTTATTATAACAACACAATATTGTCCATGATTTTGACATATAAATACATAATTTACGAATGGAAGTCGAAGTAAAGATGATACTAAAATCCGGTAATCCAGCATATGAAGTTCCATCTTATAGACTCATCTTTTTATTGCCAAATATATATATATACATATATATATATATATGTACATACACTTCAAGGCATTGTTACTAAAAAAACTGATACCCATCATTAAAAAATACAATTTGATTTCAATCAAGGCCACTCAATGTATTCTTGGCTAGATACATCGAATTATTAGCAGAGTCGAAAATTGGTTGAAGGATAGAAGAAAGAAAAATGTTGTCGACACAGACGTTTTATTAAGTGTAGCCTAAAATGCCTAAAACATAAAAGTTTCTTTCTGTATAACATTCGCGGTGCTTAAAATCATATATATCTAATATATTCTTCAAAACTAAGCAGCAAAAGTTTACGTCCACCTAGAGAAAATAAAAGATGACTTCTCCATAGGTTTAACCGAAGATCATTTATACATGTACCTATAAATGATATACTTGAACTAGGTAACAATTGCTACCTTTGCAGAGAGCGAGGCGCTCTTGTTACAGTAAATATTCATGAGGAAGCTACAAAAAAACCACAATTCAAAACCAATAGTACACGTTTTAATTTAATTTGGAAGAGACGTACATTTACTAGTGCTGTGACCAAGTTGTTGCTGTTATATATGGAAACTATAAATTTATAAGAAGGAAACAATCACAAATGTGATAAAACGAAGAAAGAATTAATATTTAATACACAAAGTAAATATAATGTTGAGTAAAACAAAGAAAATCGGAAATAAAATAAAATGTAATTAGGAGTGTCCTCCTCTATAAGTAATATGAAACTATGACTTATACGGTAAAGTAAAGCATTCTATATGGGGAAAGAGCATCCACACTTTTCTTCCTACGAACATTTACTTATGTGCTCCTGACCATAGATGCGATGTTTTTACTGTATATTACTAAATTATTTTCGCGAAAGGGCGAATTAAAGAAAATAAATAGCTCCTGAAAAAAGTTGATTAACAATAAATAGTTAGCAGATCACAGGAATGATATTTAAAAAGAACTTTGAAGAATGCAACTCTTTCGTAATTTAGTAAACGAAAACATTAAGTCAAACAGTTTCAACTGCATAATATGTAAATAATCTCTTCAGTAACTCGCATTTTCTCAATCGTTACCTCTCAATTCTTCCGTTTTATTAGACGTCGTTTCATGTAATAGAATATCTGTCAAGCCATTTGACGCATTTAGAAGCGACTATATTTATTCTTCGATATGGGAATGTACATAGGACTAATAAAATTACAACTACATAAATCATCCGATTCTACAAGTAATATCTTGAAACGATAAAGCTGAGCTAAAATAATAAAGTTAGAATTAAGTGTAATACAACTTCAACTGAACGATTATGTTGTCGTAGTTTACGTACATCTTTATTAATTGTGTCCTTTTCTACTCCACTTTGAAATGAAATGAAAGAAATTCCGTCTTATAATAACAACGTCTAATATATATGGTATGTTCGTATGTACGTAATAGATTCGTTTTGGTAACTATTTAAAGTGTGTTATTTCACAAATCGGTGAATACTAAATTAAGACAAAATACGAGATTATCATCTCTTCCTGTAATTTTAAATGTCACAAAAGACATATACGTTTTATGAAATTGTAGCTATTGCGCTTCGTTTAAAACAGGATATTTTTAGACAATATATGTAATGTTAGTGATTAAAATCAAAATTTATCGATTGGCAAAATTGAAAAGAATTTAATTACTAATGACATTGTTTTACTTGAACGTAGTCATTCGACAATGTTTCTATATTAATATTTATTTCTAATTATGCATTTGTCCATTTTCATGGTAATTTGCAGTCATGACTTTGTATTCTTATGATAAATGCATCCGGCTACGACAGCATGACTGTAGTATTTTGTGCTATCGTACCGAGGTATCTAATTTAAGTCATCAATGAGAAATTACAAACCGAGAACAGATGGTGGTGGTGAATGAAAAAACATTTACTGTCACCAATTTCAACAGACCATCCTCGTTTGTGAAACTTGAACAAACAAGTCGAGGTCATTATTTTTGACGTACACAGTTAGACATCAAAATCTAAAGACTGCTAAAATGCCTTATCCTGAAACCTTGTTCCGAAATGGTTCTCCGTGTGCGCCGTTAGATCGTCTTTTATTTTTCAATTTTTAGAACAAAAAAGAGCTTAACTTGATTCAACGGGTAGATAACCGCAGAGATGAATCTGACTAGAAAGTAATAATAGGATACACAATCTTTTGAAAAAAATATACAGAGAGAAACTATAAATATATGCTTCGAGCAGAAGAGGTACAGCAACTAACGCATGAGAAGCAGATTGAATTTGTACGAATTATAGATTCTTTCGGCACAAAATTTGTATTGATTTATCGTTTTATGATGTATAGTAGTACCTTAGTATCAGCTGCACATACCAGGCTCAAGCTCATAGAAATGTGGATTAAGTGTTTAGTTTTTAGTCGTTGAAGAAGTAACTGAAGTCTACACCATAATAAAAAACAATTACAATAGTAATAATTTTAATAGTAACAATTCTTTATTGCTATCAATGCTGTACTGTTAATGGACTCGCCTGAGTGTCAAGTACTAGAAGAATATGGTGACAGGTTGTCAAGAAGAATGTCTTCATAAAAATGTATTAAGCGTTTGCTTTGAAGCGAAGTGTAGTGAACTTTGGTTATCGAAAAAAGCGGTTGGCATCGTTTTGATTATTGATTTCGTAGCGTGGACTATTCTTTATTCAGATTACATCATATCCCCACTTAATAGACGAATTGTGTTGAAAGCACTACGATCCTTCCCCGATGATCAACCTGATTTAAGAAATCTTCATATATACCCATCCAATTGATAAAATAGCGTGTAGCAATCTTCTATGGTCCTTTCTATTCAGCATGTCTAGAAAAAACTTGGCATACATTTCTTTACTCTGAACATCAAGCACAGTACAGTGAATGTTTGTTATATCAATATTGAATTATTTCGATAACATTCCAATACTTTTGTGTTTCCCCCTGTCAGAGGGAAAGAGTTATCCTTATTTAAGATGGTATTCTTACAATTTTTAAATGATGACTACTGTTCAAAATCTTATAATCGCTTAAATAATCATTTGTGTATGTTAATTTACTTATAGCGTGTATCTGTTACATTGCAGAAATAGTGTTACTGGATCATATGTGCTACAAACTCTCATATCTAATTAATACATATAATAATTTAGGGAGAATGTTAGATTAAATATTTCCATATTGTAAAATATAGAGCCCCTGGACTTTTCGAATGCATTCGGCAATCTAACAAAGTGCTCCTACGAAGTTTAAAGTCACTTGATTTCTTTTCCACGAGGAGTGTTGAATAACTATGTGATCTAACAAAGAAAACGTCATTTTTTTGGACAAAAACACTTTACTTTTCAATATTATCTCCTGTTCGCTCACCACACTTATTCCAACAGTACACCAAATTAGCAATACCTTAATTTTGGGTGAATGAATCTAAGCTTCGAAATATCTGCTTACAACAGGTATTACCTCAGAATTGGACGAAAATCTCTTTCTGTCTAACAATTCTTGGGGTGAATAAAGCATTAATTGAAAATCTAGTCCAATAAATTTGCATGACGATCGGAAACTTGTGCACGGTAGGAAAATATTTTCTTCTCTGCCAAATGAGCTCGTCTCTCTTTGTTTTGTTGCTCAATTTTGTCACAGGTCCGGTGATCATTAAATACAATTCGATCATTTTTTTAAACTCACGCGAAGAAGTTAAAATTCGGAAACCCAGTTTCTAACCATTGAAGACGAAGGATTGGATTCTAACAGTATCAAGTGCAATCGTGCTTTAGTTTTGGTTGATGTTCAGCCTTTCAAACAAAAATACCTTATCACTGCTATTAACTCAGTTTTTGTTATTGTTAAAGAAATGTTCACATGTCATATTTACGGTTCTACAAAATGGTAGAAAATATTCTGCCTAATTGACGCCTCTATTTTGGGCCACGTATTGATCGAACAATTCTCATAATCCATGGATTTTACTATTAACAAAAATACAGATTGAATTATATTTGTTTAAAATTGCTTTAGATTTTTGAAGCTTACGGAACCTACTATGGCATTGTGACAACTAAATTACAAAACATATCAGATTTATCATAAAAAGAAATATTGTGGTGCGTATCTCGATAGAAAAATTACCTCGCAAGTTTTTATAATAAAGTAGAAGCTATTATCAAGATTTTTTTCTAAACAGTTTCAATTCACCATTGAAAATAAACTACTTTATATGTATAAAGAAATCTTGAAACCTGCATGGAGACATAGCTACAAAGCACCGTTAACAATTCAAATACCAGGATTCAATACAAATTCTAAAATAAAATATTAAGAACAGTAGTCAGTACAACAAAATATATGTCGAATTCTATAATACAGGAAAGTTTGTCAATTCTATATAATAAATAATTCTATATAATAAATAAGAAAATAAGCAATGAAATTGGATTTCTAAGCTGTTATATACATATAATGCTGAAATGTACGTATGTGGTGTATATGTATGCATGAGAAAGGGATTTTGTACCTATAATTTTTACAATTTTCAAATAGACAGTGCTCTATGGAAAAAGAGAGCGCAAAAAGTGAGTATTTTGGCTTTGAAATTTACAAAATAATTTTTATTTTTCAATATGTTCTCCTAAAAGAGCAATACATTTATTCCAACGGTGCTCCAATGCCTTTATGCCATCTCTAAATTGCGATTCCGGAAGGCTTGCAAAATACTCATTTACGAAGATGATAAGCTCGTAGTTAGACGAAAATTTCTTTCCGCCTAGTGCCGTTTTCAATTTTGGAAAAAGGTGGAAGTCGGAAGGGGCTAGATCCGGCGAATAAGGTGCATGCGGTACTAATTGGAAATGCACATCGTGGATTTTGGACATCGCAACTGTGCTGGTACGCGAGGGAGCATTGTCTTGGTGAAACAGAATCCTTTTCTTTGAAATTCCTGGCCGTTTAGCACGAATCTCAACACTTAATTTTTGTAGAAGTTCTGCATAATATTGTGCGTTTATTGTGGCACCTTTCTGAAGGTAATCAATGAGCAAAATGCCCTTTGAATCCCAAAAAATTGATGACATCACCTTGTTTACCGATAAAGTGGTTTTCGCTTTCTTTGGAGGTGCAGAACCACGTTTTAACCATTGTTTCGACTGTTGTTTAGTTCCACGATACGACGTGTTGCTTCTTTTTCAGTCAGCTGTCAAAAATAAACTAATCAAGCGATTTATCTAAATATCGGAATGTAAACATATAAATAGGCAAACTAAATTACAATGCATTTGTTTTACCAATTAGAGCGCCACCTATGTGTCATTCTCACTACTTGTCAAACTGTCAAAATCTTCGTATATATATTATCTATTTATTTAGAATTTTAAATTCATAGATTCTAACATTGGGTTAACTAAGATAGAATTTTACTTTTATTTTTGAGGATGTTTCTTTCTTTTTTTAGAGACGTTCTTATTTGCATTGAACATTTATATTTTGTTAGAACATACCTACAACTTTAATATTAATAATACTGAAATAAATGACTGTTTACTAATTACTTGTACTCACATCTTTCTTTCTGTTTACTTAACTTTATTTTTCATAAATATTAAAATCTGAATAGTTTTACATATATAAAAAATAGCGCATGAAGACCTATCTATGTTTTAAAATACACAAACGTTGTAAGAATAGACCTGTTTCGGACATTGAATATATTCTCCAGATTCTCCCGCGTCTTCCGCTGCTAAATTTGACTACTCCAAAGTTTTTGACACAAACTTTTTGTAATACATAGATAAAACGAAATAAATACAATCATTAAATCTTAAATTAACTACTTAATTTTATATTTATCTAGTATTAAAATATACACACGCGTTTTGCATAATCGTTAAAACACTTTGAACTTTCTCGCGCTTCTTTTAGCAGATAAAATACTAGACTCTAAATGCGAAGATTTCTTTATTTTAGAGTGACAGTAAATTAATCAAGTTCTCAATTTAGCTCTTACTGAGATTACTTTTCTATCATTACATTTCAAAATTATAATGCGAATTGATCTAGATAACTTTGCATAAAAGAATAGAACGGATTCTTTAAGCGGTTACGACATGATACTTCCTGAAGTTAATTATCCACAGAATTATAATAATGTTGAAAGGAAATTGCAACCCACCAAATTTAATAAGTAGTTTCAACGCACACATATAAAGTGTAGCTAAAAACTTAAATAATCTTAAATGATCTACATAATTCATGTTAACAAAACTTGTCGACACTCCGCGTATATAAGAAAATTTCAGAAATCTCCTCAGGTAATTTGTTAAGAACATTTTATCCAATGCAGGTTGATGAAATTCATACAATATTACCGTTAAACTTAAGAATAAAAATTTATTTTGTTACCTGATCGGTATATTATTAAAGTCTTGTCTCACCTTGAACACGTTAAAGTCTCATTCATGAAAAAGTCGCTAACAAATGGTGAAAATATTAATTAACTAAATACTATATGCATACCTTTATTTTACTTTTAACAAATCCACAATTAAATGACTTTTAAATCAAGAATATAAACTGTAAAAGAGATAAAGCTTGGCGAAAAGCCTTAAATTTATTTTGATACCTCGCGTCAATATTTGTTCATTTTTATTGATCATCGTTTCACTCGTTGAATTTCTCGTACGTTTAAGTTTCATTTGCCTTTAATAATTACCCAATGTTTTTAGTTGTGATGCACTTTCGAACAATTTGGAGGATTCTCAATGATGAGTATAATTTTGACATTATTATCTGAATATCAACGCAGAGTAGCTTTAACATAATGGCTTGGCGCTTAATAGTGTCGAAGTATCACTGAACCGTTGTGACTTTCAACTAATGTTAAAAAACGTTTCTCCAAACATCCCTTAAACATATTTGCTGATTAAGTGTAAAGATAACCGGTCGTAACAAATACATTTCTATAGGTCGTAAGAGCAAATTGCTTGCCATGCAAGAAATTTTATGGCGAATTTATTTAGTTCTTCAGTTTTAAATTTATCATTAACCTCGCCTCGTTTTGTTGACGAGCTACATAAAATTGTTAGCTTAACAATTGCCTGCATTATGATTGAAAAACTTGATTTCTCTTTTCGCTTTTATTTTACCCACTGAATCCGTTGCTGACTAAGCATTTTCCTAAACCACATACAATCATTAGCATTCGAACTACCATAACTAATGTTAATAGTTGAGAATTTGTAGACATATTGTGGTCCTCCTCGTGTGAACTGATAGAAAAAATTGTTTAAGGCTCTGAAGTCCTTCGCTATACGAGGCAAGACACACAATAGATGTTAAGTTGTAATTACAACTGTCCACTTCTATTTCTTGATAATGCTTACAGAAGCCGGTGGTACCATGCAGAAATAATAATCATCAACGTGACCGGTAGTTCCTTCTAAACTACAGGCACAGCAAATAGTGTCATTAAGCCGCTGTGAAAGTTTTGCTTGTATAAGTGTGGCAGCATACGTGTAGGACACAAGCTTTACACTGGTAACTTATCTTGCAATTGAAATACAATTGATACGCTTTCTTAACTATTGCATTGATGGTCTTTTTCTGCGCAGCAAATCTCACTTCTCCAAATCTCACTTCTCCACTACTAGCGCAGTTACGAAGCACTGCTTATTGTCAAATTTATGCTTTAGCAATCACTTGTGATGCTAGAGTTTCAAAATGTATGGACAACATGAAAGAAAACTACTCGAGCTGCGATGCATCGCCTTTAAAAATGAACTATTTCTAGATTTTACCGGACCACTTTTGACAACAGCTTAGCGCATATGATGTAGTAACATGTTTACATGAAGGAATAATGCAACATGACGCAAAATCTTGTAACCATATATTTATCTCAGTAAATAGCATTATATCACAAAATGTTAATACATTTGCAACTAGAGCCAATCAACTTTTTCAAGGTAATACTCGTGTTCTGTATTAAATTAATTCTGGGTGGGGTACTTTACTTTAAGAAGCAATTTTATCGTTGCCCAGTTATAGTTCTTCAACAATATGACTTAACACATTGACAAAGTAACAGATGGTTAAAAAGTAACCATCTGTAAAATTGGAATTACTTCACGACCAAACTGACCAATTTTTTCATGGGCAGCTTTTACTTGAACTTTGGGATACATAAACTGAAACCTAAAGTCAATATACAATTGAAATTTTTAAAGAGTTTTGGATCGAGTGGCCCCAATAACCCTTTCTATCTTTTCTTGAGCAATGAAAAGTTTATTTAATCCATTTGACGTACCCGCAAGACCTATATCTATCTTAAACGACCAATCCCCAAGACATATACCATATCTTAGACGATCAATGCATGATAGGCTGATACTAATTATTTTATGGATTTCAACAGTATATTATATATATATATATATATATATATATATATATATTTATTTTTCAACATAATTTTCTTTCATCTCTGTACACTTTTCCCAGCGATGTACAATAAGTTCGTTACCCTTTTTGTAATAAGAATTGTTTTGCTCCTCAAAACAGCCATTAACTGCCGACATCACTTCTTCATCGTTGGAAAGTCTTTGACGACTGGGCATATTTTCAAGTTTGGGAATAGAAAATAATCCTACGGGGTTAAATCTGGTGAATATGGTGCATGAGGTCGCAATTCAAACATTAATTCATTAATTTTGGCCATTGCAATAACGGATTTGTGAGCTGGTACATTGTCTTGATGAAACAACACTTTCTTCTTAGCCAAATATGGCCGTTTTTGCTTGATTTCTTCGCTCAAACGTTGTAATAAGTGCACATAATACTCGCTGTTGATAGTTTTTCTTTTTCAAGATAGTTTATGAAAATTATTCCACGAGCATCCTAGAAAACCGATGCCATGACCTTGCCTGCAGATGAAGCTCTCCTCGTCTTTTTGGAGCAGGTTCTCCCTTTTGGGTCTATTGTTTGGTTATTCTTTTGTCTCGAGTGTGAAGTGATGTACCAGGTTTCATCCATGGTTATGAAACGGCACAAAATTCTGCTTTGTTGCTGTGAAACTTCGCTAAACACTCAATTGAAACATCTTCACGACACAGTTTTTTCTTTCTCAATCCACTACTGCCATCTCTAGGTCAGGTCGGGTACTTATGAGACCACCCCCGTAAATAAATAACTTTAGGAATGTATCTTAAAACTAAATTAGTACAATGACATTTCCAGTGTTCGTGGATGTTCCCAAAAAGTTAACCGTTAACCTTTAATTGATTTTTCACCTCTACACTTAGGGCAGTGGTTTTGCTTGATATTTTATATATAGCCCGCCCCTTGTATATTACAAATATTATATACATTTATTTACTCATTTCGAATTTCATTTGAAAATAATTATTATTAGTGCTAATTGAAATTCATATTTATTCAAGTTTGAATGTTATTAAATTTCTTAATTTGTTTCAGGTACTGGAACATTTGGCAGAGTATTGCTGTGTCGCAACAAATCAACAGACGAATATTTTGCCATGAAAATATTAAATTTAGCGGATGTCATAAGACTGAAACAGGTGGACCATGTGAAAAACGAAAAGAATATTTTAATGGAAATTAGACACCCGTTCATTGTAAATCTGTAAGTACATGATAGCATTTTAAATTGATGCAATCCCGCTCTTCTACAAATATTTATAGAATATAATCGAGATTTCGATTTGTTAACAATTTCGTACAGACGTTTACGTAATACTAAAAAATGTACCGTTCAAATAAAACAGAAGGCGAATGCATATAGGTAATAGTTTATAATAAGGTAATTCTTTTAGAAATCATTCTATTTCTGGAGACAGCGTCGTGTATATAATTCATACTATGGTCGGCTTTTCTCATTTGATTACTGCATTTTGCTAATAATAATAATGCTAGAATAACCTAAAATTTTTATTTAAATTGTTTAAAATCGAAGTAATAATATTAGATTTTAATCATAAATTAATGGGAGAAACTGTAAATTTAAAACAGTATGAGAAAAGTGCAATTACTCTTGAGTGTATACTTCCCCGGCTGTTTTCTGTTTAAGAATATTTTCTTAGATTTAGTCTTGATTGAAATATATTTCTCGCGTATACTTTTGTATATGGATTATAATTCTTTCCGACGTCATTTATTATTTATTACTATTAACATTTTACTACATGACTTTAAAATATTTACAATTACTGTCAATGCACTTTAAAATTCTAAGAAACCACTTGCCAAAACATTTTTCCATGTTTCTAATTTAAGTTATTTTTATCCCTCCTTTGAAAATCATGGGAGTTTCACTGAACAGAGTAAAATATATTCCCTGCAATTTGGTTTAGATATGCGGGTATAAAGAATACTATATAATCGAGACCACCAAAACAGGATGCGTGTATGAAGGCTATTACGTTGCAGTGTTCTTTTAATCGATCAAAATAGACTTTCATTATGAAATTTTGGTCAGGGTTGGTATAAAATTATTTGTATCCATGCATAATTGTCTATGGTTATAACTAAAATATGCTATATTATAAGAAAGCAGTTGGCAGCTAAGGTACTTTGATTATGGAAGAGATCAAGATTGTGTAACTATACCTAAACGATTTGTAAGTGATAGAACCAGGATTAGTAAAAAAAATTAATAGTTAATAACGGAGAATGGAAAGATGTGCTTCAAAAGAAAAACTGAATTCTAACCCTAATTTTCCGTTTACCTAATATTCAATTGTTAACTATGACCAATACTCTTAAGAGTATTTTCCCTCTTCTAAAATTAAAGTGTTCGAATTTTAACACCACATGTGTACTCAGGTGATTATTTAAGACATGTGGATTTTAGTAAGAAGGAAATACTTCACTCAAGTAAGTAAAAAAATGCCAGCACGAAAATAAAACAAAAATCCAAGAAAAATTCCAAATTTATTGACTACACATCGTATATCTTAAAGAGGAAAGCTAATTCAAAATGAAATATTAATAAAGTTAAACGCACAATTTAAAAATTAATTGAAATGATTACAATTAAGCTTTAAGATACCAGTAACAGATAAAAGTTTGGCTAATCTAGAAAAGGTTAATAAAACAATGAATTAAATACATTTAGCTAAATGAATTTATAATCACCATCAACATAAGAGCAAGGCATAAAAAATATTAAGAGCTGAAGAAAATCACACATATGTAACAAGTTCTGAAGATTCTATCCAGACAAATTCGACAGAAACAGAGACTTGACTATAATGAAATTTAATTTAGTAACGTTCAAGATATAGTCGATGGTTTTATAGTTATTTTCTAGTGCTTTCTTTTTAAATGCGTATACTGCTCCAGATATTGAGACAAACATATTATCGTTTATATTTCATTTGATAATTCTACAGGCAATTGGAAAAATCTTGTTTCTTTTTCAGATAAACCAATAATGGACGGCAATTTGATACCGCTATTTTATTTGCAAAGGCTTTAAAAATTGTTTTCAATTTGAATCTAAAATTGTTTTTCCTCATCGACGGAAAATAACTGGAATTACGATTGTTTAGAAAGATAAAACTATGGAACAGATTTCTTCCAATGTTATACTTTATAACAGATTATCATACATAGCACAGCAACCAACATAGATTTTTGCCATCGTGATCTATTGTAGCATTATCGGCCCAACTCTAGTGGCGCATCTTTATTGTCCTTGACCAACAAATGCTGTTATGCAAATGTACTTTTCACTTTGGTACGTCTGTATTACACCATACTTTCTTATATACTTTAAATAAAGCAAACTATGGATTTTATATATACTTTTCTTTTCATCAAGGCCTTCCAAATTCTGGCGAGCCTTAAGGTACTAATCTATGTCCTCTTCTTTTCTTCTTGTTATTAATGCTCTTGCATCTGTTGTTGTTCTATACTAACTTTCGCTGACTAAACTGTATTTACTTTTTCAGTCACAGAATGATGACGTTTTCAAAGTATTATTGATATATTCGCAAATTGTTATTGTAAAAACAAGCATTAATATGAACAAATGTCGCGTTATGTCCAGTACTTGCAAGGTTAATTAGCTAATGTCAACGTACACTACTAATGCCTAACAATTAGTGAGCGGTCGTTTCATCCGCCTTCAATATTATTAGAGCTTTATTATACGGTTAAGAAATCTCTGAATCTCTGAAATTATTTTATCAGGCTTTTATTTTGAACAGAATTAAGCATGTTTTATGGTCTTTTTACTATGAAACACATGATACCTTACTAGAACGTATTAAAGGAGGTTCTTGAAATGTTGTAGCAGATATCCCGAAATAAATACTGATTATAATTTCCCTCGCAAAATATATTACTTCAAATCTTCAAGATATCGTCGAGAAATTTAAACTTCTCGATTTACGCATAATATTATTGATAGTCAAATTGAATCGCTACAGATTGTATTAAGTTGTAATACTTTTCATGAGCTCCGGGTGTTCTCAATATCTAACACCACTCTTTATCCCCTAAAGGAGTTATTGAGAGTATCTATTCATCATATGTATTACTGTACTTCTATAGTGTAAAACGAGTAGTTTAGATTTGCTAATGTTTTCACAGGTTGTGTTTAGGTTGGGCTAAATTTTTGTGTCGTCGTGTTAGTGTATATTTACTTATTATACTTCGTACATTTATATTTTGTATTTGTTGTTATTTGTACGTCACTGTTGTTTCTCTTTTTCTTCTTAGAAATCGAATCAACTTTTGGAAAATAAAGATTATTATTATCTACACCAGATGAATCCAAACCAAATGAAAATAACATAAGTATGTATGGTAAAGAATTTGAACACTACCTAAATAGAAGAAAAATTAAAAAAAACTTACTTGTTGATGATAATATTAGGTATGTGTCCTCGAGTCTAAACCAGCGATTCTAAAATTTTTTTCTCTCCCGTACTCCTTAATTAGGATTCCCCTCCTCTCACCAATGAGTATACCTGAAATTCGGCGCAAGGTTTTTTTCATAGATAGGTATAGGTTAACAGTTCTGAGATTAGGTAAATAATCAAATAATTCAAAATAGCAGAATTAATGGCCTTCTATTTTATTACAATTTACAATTCAAGTTATTTCTAGAATTACAAGGGAAGCGTAAGTGTGTGACGCGCAGTGATATCTTTAGCGACGGAGGTGAGGACGCATCCTTGTTAAGTAATATGAATGGCACTTGGTGAGGTTTCGTTATTATTATTACTATGTACGACTTACTTTTGCAACTGGATTGTGGAAAGCTACTATTTGCTGGTGTCGCAAATTTAATCTCAAGTAATACTATGTTAATCTATCAAACATAGTTCGATAGTTAAAATCATATTTAGGATAAACTCCATCTTATAAATATATGAGGTACTTCAATGACTTTCTTTGCGCAGATTAAATCGTATTGATATGTATTAGGTAATCAGGACACGATGCCAATAGCAATTTTAAATATATTGAAATCGCGATAATTTTTTCATATAAATTTGAAGGTTCGGTAAGTATTTACTATTGTGTGGATTATATGCTAGTCAAATACGAACTTCGAATCAAATTAAATAGCCAGAACTTTTTTTATTAGAGCTACAAGGTAATCGTATATATCCTTGAAGATATAACCTGGCACTTACTAATGCTTGAAGAATTAAACTCTTTTCGGAATGATATGCAGTCCTCAGTAAATTTAATAGTATAATACATCGGTACTATTTAATTACTTCATAAACGACGTCTTTCTTGTAGAGCCTTAGCATACGCCGACGACTTAAAAATTGTCTTTTATATATCCACTAATGGTGCCTGCCAGATTCTGCAACATAGTCTTGACATAATCAACGATTGGTGTGTGCCGAACGATATAACTGTTAATGTTGATAAGCGTGCTGTGGTCACTTATGCTCGGATTAATAATCCCATAATTCGACAGTACACTACTAAAAACACTGCAATCTTGAGAAAGTCGGGGATTATGCATCTTGGGTCCTTCTTTGACTCCAGATCGGAGTTTACGGACCGCATCACTGTGGTACGTGCTTCGGCATCTCGACCTCTGGGTTTCCTAGTGCGTTGCTGTCGGCAGTTCAATAATATTGATGCTCTCAAGACTATATGTTATATATTTGTTCGCACTAAGCTGGAGTATGCTTTAATGGTCTGGTATCCTAGCTATATTTATCAACGTTTCTTTCTGGAGATGATACAGAGATTTTTGAAGTATTTGTCATATGGTCTTGATGGTACGTACTGACTGCGGGGAGTAAATTTATTTTTCGCAAAGGCGTTTATATCAAATTACCCTGCGAAACGTCACAATACTTTCTCAATTTTATAGATATATTTATATTTGTAATATTGGTAAAAAAACGTAATGAGTAGATTACAATAACGTCGTAGTCAATAAACCAACATCTGATGATTAGTTTCTATAATAAGAAAAATTATCGGCATTCGTCTAGGAGGTATTGTATTGGAGAGTACGAAAAATTTGAAACATTGTTTTCAATCCAAGTTAACACAAGCAGTTTTGAGTAATTGGTTGCTGTTTTACTTTGAATCGAATATTTATGTGTACACATACATTTACAAACAAATATGTGCAAACTGCATAACTTAAACGTCGAATGAAAAGAATTTAAAGAAATATGAAATTCAAAATATTTGTTTACAGAACAACATGCTTGTTTTATGACGTACGTGTGTGGACGTATTTGTAAAACATACGTTCAGAATAGAACAAGAAATTTCAAATTTATGCATTAATTGACAAACGAGATTATTTATACAGCTCAAAAGACTTCACGCTTCGAGCCGAATACAAGGTTTATTATCTATACAGACAGAAGACCTCTTAAGTATTATCGTGTAATTAAAAGTCACTGAGTTGTGTTAACTTATTTTGCATTTGCGTAAAGTTAAAAGGTTTATTGAATTTTTCGGTGCTATTGCCAACCAACACGTGATTTTTTACAATGACATTAAAATTTATAAAAAAATGTTTAATAATAGAATTCGGTTATGTTTCTCAGTGCCGTCATTTGATTGTAAGACGCTTCGTTCTGAAACATTAACTAATATTATTTTTGGCAAAGGTTGTACACGAACAAAAATGTGTTTTGAGTAATTAACACCTGCTAATTCTCATACTTTTGTAAATAAGTCATTAAATTTTTTCGAAGTGTTTACAAATGTTATCTCTGCAATTATAGATACATCAATTTGTTCTGGTAATTTATTTTGATTATTTTATGCTGTACGAGTAGTTTAAAACATTGTAACCTAGATCAATAAGAATTGATTGATGTCACAGTACAGTTATTACATATACAAGTCTTACTTTATGAAACTTTTTGATACATCTTGAAAACTTCCACGTTAATTCTTCACTAAGGACTCAGGTACGAGTATTTTTTTTGATCGAAAACTTTGTTTTAATCATCTTTAATCCAAAGTAGTTAGCAGCAATTTCAAAATATACGGACTTGTTTACCACACAATATGTCGCAGAGAAAACCGAACTTTTTTAAAATAAAAACGAAAGCTTACTATTTCGGTAAAATTGATTTACTTTATTCAAAGTAATCGCCTTCGGCTTCAATACAAGGTTTTGCATGGTCAATTAATATGTCGCATGAATTTTTAAGTTCATCTTTAGAGATGTTCTTCAAGAACTTTCTCCACGCCTTTTCAATGGCTTCGATGTCTGCATAACGTTATCCTTTTATCGGCAAATGTAGTTTGGAGAATAGATCGAAATCACAGAAGGCCAGGTCCGGTGAATATGGTGAATTGATTGATGGCTCAAATGCTATTTGTAGTGAAAAAATCAGTGATAAGTGTCGAGCGATGAGATGGTGCATTATCAGGTAAGATACGCCAGCTACTATTATCACGATATTGAGGGCGCACACGACGAATACGCGCCAAGAAACGCTTCGTAACACCAAGACAATATACAACATTGTTTGACTAGTTGGTACAAACTCTTTGTGCACTATACTTCCATTCGAGCCTTGATGCTTGGTCTCTGGATCATATTGAAAACATCACGTCTTGTCGCCAGTTAGAACAGAATACTTGAAGTTTTCGTCTTTAATTAAGTCTGTACAATGTTGAATTCGGAGCAATTTTTAATCATCGGTTAGCTTGTGTGAAACAAATCTTGCATAAATCTTTCTCATTCCCAAATGCTGCGCCGCTTTACTACTGCACTGAAACTCAGTTTCAGTGCAGTAGCTAAGCCCTGAAGATGTTCATTACAAATGGGTACCAAACGTCGGCAGATATACAAGTGACGCGATTCCAGCCCGGAAGCCCAGAAGCTGACAACTTAATTTCATTGTCTTTAACAGGATTTATCTTTTATTATTATTATCTAAATACATTATTGTTATTCAGGGTATACCTAAACAGTAGTCAGACTTGTTTATATAACAGACAAAAAAGGGTTGGTTGCGGTGAAGCATGTTCTGCCTTACTTGGAATTAATATTGGTATATCGCAAGATTCAGTCCTTAGACCTAGGTTATTTTTGGTTGTCATTAATCACCATTATCAATTGCTGCGTTGTCAACTCTAACATAAATTAATATTGTATATATATATATATATATATATATATATATATATATATATATATATATATATATATATATATATATATATATATTATTAGTTTATAATAACCCAAGTGTATGATGGTTTTAAATAATAGATTCGTAAATAGTAAGACTAAAACATCATGTATGCCGTTTTCAAATTCTATAAATATTGCTTCTTTTGTGCCAGGCGATGTAAATAGTTCGGTACCGATTAATAATAATGCCACTGTTTCATGTTCAGTTATATACAAGAATCTCAGATGAGAGATCAAACTACTTATAATAAATTAAATAGAATTTATTTTTCTTTAAAATCGTTAAGCAAATCTTGTAATTTAGATCCAATGAAAAACCTTTTATTACTCAAAATTTTTGTGTACTTTACCATACGTTATGGAATAATCCATTAGGAAAGTTTGTCTCAAGCACACCGCGTATTTGTCATACAAATATCTAGAATCGTTCGAGTCTTACAGAAGTACATTTCAAAGTATTTTCTAACTGTTTATGATCATTACATTTTAGAAATTGTATGCTTTGTACATAAGTGTTACAAGAGTGTTAGTAAAATTATATCTTTTATGGTTATGATACTAAACAGAATAATTACTTTCTTCCGTCAAGATATACAATTAAGGTTTATCAAAAAGATCTGAAATATAAAGACCAATTAGCTTAAGAAGTATTAAATCCAATTATGAATTTAATATATATTATTTATTAGAATGCGGTTGTTACAATTTGTGAAATTGATTCTTGTGATTTTGCTTTTCCTTTCTTATTTCAGTTTGATGTGTACTGTTGTGTATTTGTAGATAATTCTATTACTTATTTCTTAATAATAATAATAAATTTGCACATATTATTATTATATCTGAAATAATATGTATGTGCACATAGCTAGATAATCTTAACTCGTTAATAGCGTTTGGTTTCATTAAATCATATGCTCCTTTATATAATGGGTGTTTCTTAAGCTGCATGAGAACTATCGATATCGATAACTATGGTTTGATAGCTGATAATGTCAAACTGTGTTGATATTTCTATTAAGTAAGGTTTGGCAAGTTATCATAAATCGTTTAACACCAAAACAACGCTTCCAAATTGTGGAAATTTACTTTGAAAACAATAAATCTGTTCGCGAAGTTCATAGAGCATTTCGTCCATTTTACGGTCAACAAAATCGGCCTAGTGAGCAAGCAATTCGTGCAGTTATTGATCGTTTTCGCACTACTTATACTTTTCTCGATTCAAAACCATCAACGAGACAAAGAAATGTGCATACCGATAAGAATATTGCTGTTGTAGCGCGAAGTATTGAAGAAGACGCCGAAATGTCGATTCGTCATCGTTCTCAACTTGTTGGCCTTTGTCCTTCGACTACGTGGAAAATTTTACGTAAGGATCTTGCCTAACGTACCTATAAAATACAGCTCGTGCAAGAATTGAAGCCAAACGACCATCGTTTGCGTCGCATTTTTGCTGATTGGGTTCATTTGAAACTGGCCGAAGATGAACATTTTTATCAAAGAATTGTGTTTAGTGATGAAGCTCATTTCTGGTTAAATGGCTACGTTAATAAGCAAAATTGCTTTATTTGCATTTTCGGTCCTTATTTATTTGGGTAATGTGCTGCCATTACGGTGAATGGCGAGCGCTATCGAGCCATGCTGACTGAATCTTTTTTCCAAAAATTAATCAGCTAAACAATATGACATTTGATTCCAACAAGACGACGCAACTTGCCATACAGCGCGCTTAACAATCGATTTATTGCAAAATCAATTTGATGACAACTTTATTTCCCGAAGTGGTCCCGTTCACTGACCCGCTTGTTCGTGCGATTTAACGCCTCTGGATTACTTTTTATGCGACTATGTCAAGTCATTGATTTACGCCGACAAACCAGCAACTCTTCAAGCATTGGAAGCCAATATTCAAGCCGTCGCTGATGCCATACGTCCAGATTCATTGGAAAAAGTAGTCAAAAATTGGACTGATCAAATGGACCATGTAACTTGTTGCCGCAGTAGACATATGACGGAAATCATATTAAAAAAATAAATGCCATGAATTTATCTACCAGATTATAATAAAAAAATTTCATTCCGACACTATTTCTGTCCTGTATTATCATTTAAAGTTCTCAAGTTCTTAAAAAAACCCGTTACTTATGTTTATATACTTATGTCACGAGTGCAAAAGAACAATCATATATATGCTGAGTAGTCTACGTTTCTCCACAATTCCAAAAATCTTAATTCAGATGAAGGCAATCACCTAAACTAGTTGACGGAATTTCTTCACTAGATATCTTCCTTCTGGAATCGGTGATCAATTATTTATGTGTCAATGCTATCAAAAAATTCTTTCTGAATTTATTCATAGAGGAATTTCATCGATATATAAAGAGTGAACTTAAAATTGTTTGAGATTAGTTTTAATGTTCAAAATTAATTTGTCACTGACTGTACACATTCTTTAATATCAATGATTCCTCAGAAGTAGATAATAAATGTCATTTATCTGTTTCGATCAACTTTAAATGTCTTGTAACCAACGCCTATAGATAGATCAATATCATACTGACTATTTATAGAATTACATAAGTATTACCAATATTAATGAAATTGAATTTGCATCATTTGTTTGGATAAATATTTAAGATTTATTTCAAGACTAACAATTAATTAAAGGGCAAAATTGAAATATCGGAAAATAAGAAAACAAATAGGTTTAGTCCCAAATGCAGCAACGTATATGAAGTTAAGAACCAAAAAGTGAAAGGAATAAGTAGAGCAGATTAATAGCGATAAAAGAATATATATTTAAGAAAAGTACTATAATATATAAAAGAGCTATGCAGGCTTTAGAAGCAAACAGCTTCTAGGTCTAGATTATAGCTAATTTTGTGTTTCTAAATATTGTACTTTTCACACTTTAGTTTTTCCAAATCTTTTTTTTCTAAAGTCGTGTATTTCAACTCTCTTCAATTCGCTCTTTATTTTTTATTCGGGAGATACTTCGTCAAAAAATTGTTCATTAATCTTCCACCTAACAGAAGGTAAACAATCCTTGTATAGACGAGTATATTCCTGAAAAATAGAGAATTATGATGGTGTTATAACTGTCCTCGTACCTTGCTTCGATTTTTCTTTCTTTCGGACGATTTCTCATTTCTACGATCATCTTCCATAAATTCAGATATTACTAAAGCTATTTAGTGTAAGCTTTACTTGAAGAGCAAGTATTGTCTCCATTTATCATAATAATTTGTTTTTAAATAGATAATAGATTATTTTTGTATTATTTATTGAAAATTTTATGATGGTTCACTTTTAAAATATTTTATTTTAATGGAGAAAAATACTTCTTCCTAAATTTCGTCAATATATATTGTTTGTATCTATGTAATATATAGAATTCTTTACCACTTATTGCATAGAATTTCTATTAAGCTTTTAGTATATTCCTATCTCCGCTGTCTATAGATCTCCGCTTACAGGGATCAAAACACATATATAATTTTCACTATGCTCGCTACTAATTCTTCTTTGTAGACTGCTACGATGAGTGTCAGGCGGAACATACAATGACTGTTTATTTGCAGAATCGTCTGGTATTATCCAGGTTCTGAACGCGGTCACTCTCTTGACTGATTAGAATTCCCTATCTGTTTATATAAACGCATATTTTATTACACACTCTATACACAAATGGATTATCCTACTGTCCGCCACAACTTTGTCTCTACAGACAGAAATTGTTTATTATATGCACGTAGCTCACAATTTCATGCAATTGGTTCTTTACTTATACTTGCATACCATAAACGTAGACGTTACATAAAATAGATGCAATAACTTAACATTAAAAATAACTATACTGAAATATAATTAATTTCAGAAGAAAAAAGTCGATCATGGAATATGGCATATTTCGTTTGGGGCAATAACAAATTTGAATGTGATTTTTTAAATATGTTTATTCTGATAACTAATTAACTCCTTTTGAACACAAGAATACATTTAAATTAAGGAAATATCAAAACCATAATTAAAGAATATAATTGAAATTAAAAGAAACCAGTACATTGTAAGATAAGCAAACTTACAATTTATTAATTAAAAAACATAACGAAAGAGAAATATATAGTATTGCAACTTATCTTCCGAGAGAAAAATTATATAATTACTCTATTCTTTATTGTGAATACAGTATTCATTATATTCTGCAAATTGTTTCTGTAATTTAATATGTTCATAAACGTAACACATTGTAATACCATAACCATAAAACTACATGCACATGTAACCAAGCGGCACGCTGTTAAACTACTCTACTCTTTTTAATGTTAAGGTCAATGTTACTTGAAATTAGTAGGTCGACCGGTCTCACTTTCACCAAATTCTGTTCACTTTTTTTCTATTGAACTAATCTTAATACGTAAACATAACCTACTGGAGAAAGTATAAACCAACGTTTTCGTTTCTAATAAGACAGAAGATATTCGTCTTCTAAAAATAATATCTCTAGATAAGACACGTATTTTTATTTTGTATACTCGTGATATAAAATCAAAACTCTGACCACACTGTTTGCCAGAAATCTTGTGTTAATGTAGACAGTGCAAGCATAACATTAACAGGTAACACCTGTCGTGAATTCTATATAAATTCTGCTTTCGAGATCATGACGTAAAATTATATTTTTAAAAATTTGTTAAAAAGATTAATCGTTTCGTTAAAACGTTTTGTCGAAACGTATTTGTTTCTCATATACGTTGAGTTTAATCTTTGGACAAGGTCTTCGTCAAGAGCGGATAAAAATAATATCGTTTAAATAAAGTACTTGACATTAGAAAAAAAAATTAATCCTGATTATTTACAGATAAATACTTAAACGCCTTGATTGTTTTAGTAATAAAATATCATTTGATTATGAAAATACAAAATAATTGCAGACACCTTATTTATTGTGCATAGAAATTTAAAACTCCTTTTATCGCCAACCGAATATGATTGGATCTTGTGTGGAATATGTTATCAGAGCTATATCATACCCGTCGGACTTTAGACTCGTTTCGTTCTTTACGAAACTCCTTGCGCGGTGTCACGTCCGCTGAAGCTGTGAATTACCACTTTATAAAGTCCCTTGCTGGTAAAGATAAGTCCTTTCCTCTACGAGGAATTGTAAAGCAATATATAATTAATCACTGAAGGTCGATATAACCCCTTTTCACATTAATATTCGTGTTCTGTATACATATTTCGACAACTAAGTTGTCATCATCAGCAGATAATTAAACATTGTCGCACCTGGGAAACTACGGTAAAAATATCCGTACGAAAATCGCACACGATCTATACCGTTGAAAGCCAAAACGTTACTGGTTAATTATCTGCTGATGATGACAACTTAATTGTCGAAATACGTATACAGAACACGAATATTAATGTAGAAAAGGGTTATATATCAACCTTCAGTGATTAAGTTAATCAGCCACAGACTCCATCAAAATTACCTTCAATATATAATTAGTTTATATTTTTTATATTATTGAATGGCCTATGAAAAATGTAGAAGAAATACGCCATGACTTTTCTGGCTACCCAATAATATGTTCTGATTGTTAATTAAAGTAGGCAAAACACTCTAAAATTGTAAAGTCATGTATAATTGTTTTATACCATACGTATATACATATGTATGTATAATTATCCAAATTTGTAATGTTTAAGAGAAACTATTGAACGTTTGAGTGTAGTTGGTGTTCTATACTTCAGTCTCGGAGTGTCGATTACATTCTGTTTTAATGAGCTTATGTATTAACTTTTATCATAAATATCTCATTCGTCACGATAACTAACATACAAATGGAATTCGTCCCTTTGTTTCAAACATTATTTGCGTAATTGTTTTCATTATTGACACGTTGCGTTATTGAAATTCCATTGTTATACTGCTTATCGCCCCGGTTAATATCGACATTGATGATTCAATGTCATTTGGTTTTATAAACTATGTCATTTGCATTATATAATTTTTGTTTGCAAACATAGATTTAAACATTGAAAGTCTCGCGAACGGACATTTATTATTGCTAATCGGATTGAACTTATGTCCAAACTAGTCAATAATATTTTATTTATGTTGAAGTAGTGAGCAAGCTTAATAGTTTTTAAACTATAAAGTAGCTGTAACATCAATAGTAAAAATTTTCTGTAGTAAATATTAATATCATAATAAAAAAATATATATGTACATATGTATGTAATACAATTATGACCGTATAACACGTTTACACATACTACCATGAATAAGTTTTATTCTTTTAACAAAGAACTTTGGCATAAGAATAAAGTGGTATTTTGAGTAATATATTTTATTAGATATTTCTACTTTATAATGCATTATTTTTACTACAGCATACAAAAATAAAGTGAATATGGACTCTCTTGTACATTTGTGCAGTTGTATTATATAGTCTTTGAATATATATATAAAATTGGAATAAAACAGTGGATAGCTTTTAAAGACTTGCTTTTCGAAGTAGTCTCCACGAAGCTTAATTCCTTTTTGCATATGCTCGAACCTACTCTGGAAGTAGTTATTCCATTCGTTTGTTGGTACAGCCAAGTTGCGTTTTTGAAGGCATCGACTGCTCCTTCTGACAATTGAAACCTTTGACTACGCAGTCCGTTCTTGATTTTCGGAAAGGTAAAGAAATCGTTGGGACTTAGATTCCGGACTGTACGGAGGAAGGTCCAACAATTCGACGTTTTATTGCTTTATAATCTACTTTTTGGAGACACTTCGAGAACGGACGACTTTTGTCGGCTTTTCTTCACCTTGGAACGCCCAAACACACTACTAGCGTTTATTTTCTGGCTCGTATGAGTAAATCCAAGATTCATCACCACCGACAGTGTTATATATGTATTTAAAGTTTCTGGCGTTGAAGCGATCTAAAGTTTTTTGACACCATTCACCCTAACTGCTTTCTATTCTTGGGTTAATAGTCGCGGTATCCAACGGGAAACGAACAATTCTTTATGCCAAATTTTTTGAATTGAAGTCTTTAAAGTCCCCAAAAATGCTTCAATCAAGTGATATATCACACGTCGATCTTCGTTGATGATCTTGCGCACAGCATTTACGTTTTCCTGAGTGACTGCCACTTTTGGTGAACCTGCTCTTGGATCGTCGCTAAGATTAATCCATCCACGTTTGAATTCTCCACACCAACGAAAAATTGTTGACTGATGTGGTGCTTTATTGTCAGAAAGAGAAACCAACTTGGCGAGACATTCTTGTTGCGATAATTGTCTTCGAAAAATTATTCCGCGAAAATGTACTCGATTTAATTCCATTTTTCGACTAACTTGTCAACCGTGATAGTTCATTGTAGCTACAACACTATAGGTATCGCGCTGAAACTATGGATTTAGGTTAACTAAAAACGGAGGTTAATTTTTAGTACTGACATTTGATTAGTGGCGACCTTTGTATCCCACTATGCAAAAGATATCCTATGTATGTACGTGTGTCACTTTGTTCATTTTATCAAACTAACTAGACATTTCTTCTGAATGTTCTTCTGAAAAATATAAAGCTAAAAGTTCTTTATTATAATCTGGAAGTCTCATAAATAAGTAATGCTTTGCTAATTTTTTGATAGTGTCTACATTTCTCCGAGTGACTCTGGATTCAGCTATAGGCTCTCCAATATTGTCAAATATTCATATTTTTATTCTCATGGAAGCCAATTAAAAATAGTGTTTCAAGTGGAACACATGGTGTACCTAGTTTTATTTTGCTAGATTGTGCTAATGTATTTACTAAACCTTTACATCGTTTTATTTTAATGTAATTTTCCGGCAATTTAAATATCCAAATAAGTGAAAGATATAGGACATTTACCCAGAAATATAGAAAGTGGTACTTTAGATGTGACTAATTATAGGTCAACTCCAATTCTATCCCAATTTCCTAAAATATTTGAATTGATCTTGTACTTTTCGGTATGATGTGTTCAGTACGGTTGTGAGTAAAGGTCTACAACTGTTAATTTGAGCTATTTTAGTCAATATGTTTCTGAAAATTTGGATAATCAAGGCCTTTGATCAGACTAATCACTTTATACTACTTAGTACACATCTTACTACACTTCTGCACATCGATTTTTCTCTTGCACTTAATGCTTTGTTTAAATTCTATCTGACGGATAGGTCATATGTTGAGTATTGAGACATAAAATCTACAACATATAGTCTAACTTTCAATGTGCCTTAGGCCACCTATTAAGAGACATCTGTTGTTTCCCATTTTCATGAATGACATAATAACTAATGTACGATGTGAAGTATTCTTACTTGCCGATGGTATCAAAGTCTTTTTGAGAATCGAATTAATAAAAGAATGTCGCGAATTCCAAAAGAACCATCTATGTATGGGTTTGGTGACGGCATAATCAGTTACTGCTTAATGTATCGAATTGCAAGGTGACGAGTTACAGCAAAAGGTTGAACAGTATCAATTTTAATTAGCCTAGTGATATAGCTTTATCAAATATAACAGAAAATATCTTTAATAAAAAGTTATCTTTACTACATATTACCAATATGGTCGAAAGAGCATACAAAATGTGCAGAAGTTGAGATATTTTATAGAAACTGCGAAGACTACGAATTTTAATTATTCGATGCAGTTATTTATTTCATTTGCGAGATCTGTGTTGAAATGTGGATCACTTATTCGGTTTTCAGTTTACCAATGGCATATTGACAGCATCAAAAATATTCAGATACTTTTTCTAAAATACTTAATGGTCCATACTAGTGCTGCATTCACTTAAACATCACCAGTATAAGATCGTTCTTAACTGATTGAATTTTATATTTCTCCAGTTTAGATTTCATATTTGTACTGTTAAATGTTTATGCGATATTTTAAATTATAAAACTATATTTAAGAAACATAAGAATGCGTTAAAATTATTTCTTTAATAACAATTAACTAATTGCACTTTCGAAGGATAGTCGAAATAAGCATGTATTAGGAAATTTGTGTCAATAGTTTATCACTAATCTGTATTTGCGTAATACACTATCGTAAATAAAACTCATGATTCTTTTTTTAGCTGAAATTGACACATTCCTTTAAGCGCCAGACAAATCGTTAGCTACTCTTTAAACAATTTGTCATTTCTCCTGCTTGTTCTGCCTAAAAATAGATGCCTGCATTAAAAAAAATTGAAAAGTAAAGAAACAACCGAACTCGTCTGTCGTTGTTTTCTGTCAGCGAATGTTATTACAACCAACCAAATGTAAAATTAGATTTTGTAATATATGTATGTAAACCACTGCTACGTACCTATTTTCTGATATGTAGCGAATGAGTTGTATACATTTACATGTATGAATTGTATAATCAAGTGAACCTTAACCGGAATTTTGTGTATAACATTATTGTGTACGAAATTAGTAGTATGAAAAGCAGTGATTCATCATGGACTTTATTGCTTTTATTAACAACATTAATAATATACTTTTATTGTTCAATAAATATTGCATCCATTTACAAAGTAGTAATAAATATAATAAGAACAAATTAAGGGAAATTGCAGAGATGCAGAAAATCTAAAACAAACGAAAATTTTTAAAAAATACACTTGCAAAGTGTTTGTTTGCATTTTCACACATAACAGATGCCAATTTTTGCCAGTGGTAGACCAAAATAATCTTATGACTTACAGAAACTGTTGGGATGTGGAAAGCTACTTTTCCAGATAGGTAACAATACAACATTTATCGACATTAAATTTTAATTGAAATTCTCACATCAAGGCTTAATATTGCCTGGATTCCAAGTTTAGAACATACATAGCATACATCGTGTATGTATAAATTTAAAAACATATATCACCAGCAAAAGCCAAAATGAGACAAATCCACTTTTAAAAAGGGTCGTTAACGAAATAGATAAATAAAAGTGGACCCAAAGTAGAACACTGCGGACACCAGACATGGCATTAAGCTAATTATTGCGGTTTTTCAAATATAACTTCAAAGGTGGAAGTACAAACGGAGCAAAACCAAAAGAACAATTTATATATTTGTAGAACAGCTTGATGGCATATTTTATTAAAGTGTTATAAATCTGTATATGTCTATTTGTTCGCGCTTATCTAAAACCTCGCGTATATATATACTAGGAAATAATTAAAGTTGATCTGCCACAATTGAAGTCATGTTGGCTTGATGACGAAAAAGTACAGAATATTGGAAAATGTAGATGTATTAGGATCTATTCGAAAGCTTTTGCAAAGTTTGGCATGACAAATGACCACTCGTTCCTATACGTCAGAAGATATACACGTCTTTAGAGAAAAGTTAAGCATTATATGTAATGGCGCAGTAAGGACAAATTTGCAATCCCGAATCTTGTTAACTTGTTAAGATATCACCAGTAATGCGGTCTAGACATATGCATAATTAAATGAATCTGTCTTACAAACATAATTTCTAAAAGGACCGAAAGTAACGTATTCAGGATAAACAATAATCAATCATTGTTATGAATCGACGGGAAATTGGTGCGATATTCTTTATTAACTGTTTTACTTTCACAGATAATGTATTTTTTTCAACTTTTCAACAAAACAACTGTACATATTTTAAATAAAAGCATTGTCTAAGTTGTTACTGCTGCTATTATCTAAGTTCTTACTAGCAACAGTAATAGATTAGAAAACCCCGAAGTCGAAAGCAAAAATCAATCGGTCCTAATACTATTTGACACTTAAATAACCTAAAGCTTTGTGTAATCTTAAATAATTATTTAGACTCCTGTCAATTTATTGCGTAATTATTGCATGTAATAAAAAGACAAATGATCTGTTGTTTTCGGCAAATTAAACGTGGGTCGACGATTGTATAAGAAGTACCCGTGTTTAGAGGCAGATGGCACTGTAAAATCATGTAAAAGAGGAATACTTTATTTGGATGAAAAACGTGTACAGAAATCAAAGAGAAGTTGGATGCAGTTTATAATGACATTTACTTTTAATGATTAGCATCATATAGTGGTTTAATGAATTTAAGACATTAGTCTTTAATAAGGAGCGGCGAGGTCGTCCCATTACGGTGACTACGGACGATATAATCAATAAAGTTTATATGGTGTTAGCAGACTGACAAGTAAAGGTTAACGAGATTCCTAATATGGTAAACACCTCAATTGAATGTATGCAAAACGTACTTCACAAAAAATTGAGTATGATAAAGCTATCTATGAGGTGGATGTCGCGTCTGTTGACAATTGATTAAAATCGGAATCGCGTAATAACTTTAACGCATTGTTTGGACATATCTAAGTACAGTACAAGTTAATCTTTGCAACATTAAGTAACTGTAGATGGGACATAGATCTATCACTACACGCCAAAAACCCAAGGTCAGTCAGCACAATGGATTTTTCCCTGCGAACGAGCATCAAAGAAGGCGAAGACGGAAAATTTATGGTAACGATATTTTTGGATTCACAAAGCAGAATTTAAATTGAATATTGGAGCTCATCAGCAAAACTAGTCGATTTACGGTGCGAATTGGTACCCCATCCACCATGTTTACCAAATTCAGACCTCTATCACTTCCCTCTGTTTCCAAACTTGAAAAAATGGCTTGGTGGAAAGAGGTTCACGACAAATGAAGAGGTCGGTTATTGCCGAAACAGAAGCCTATTTTGAAAAGTTCGACAAATCTTATTAGCTAGATAGCTTAAAAAGTATCGCTGAACTAAGAATATAGAGCTATAAAGAGATTATATCGAGAAATAAATTTACTAAATGCAAAACAATTGCGTTGTATTCTTCAGCATAGATATTTATCATGCCATCCTCGTATATGACAAAATGCTTTAAATTTTTCTTTCATAAAGAAATAGTTCACTGATTGCGGTTGTCTTCATCTAATAAATTAGCCAAGGTATTCAACTGAATACTATCACTAGTTTGTTTATACATTCATAGAGAACAATACTTTTTACTTGAAATATAATTCTAACAATTTTCATATCAATATCCCAGTTATACTTATGAAATTCAAAAATTGTATTTTATTAATACAAAACCGTCTTTTTTGCAGATTGTGGTGCCACCGCGATGACACAAGTATATATATGCTGTTCGAATATATCTGTGGTGGGGAATTATTTTCATACCTGAGAAATTCCGGAAGATTTAGTACACAAACAGCTAACTTCTATGCCTGCGAAATCATCTGTGCAATAGACTACTTACATTTAAAAAATATTGTCTACAGAGACTTAAAGCCGGAAAATCTGTTATTAGACAGAGAAGGTCATTTAAAAATAACTGATTTTGGTTTCGCCAAGAAGTTAACGGACAGAACGTGGACACTTTGTGGCACCCCGGAATATTTAGCACCTGAAATTATTCAAAGTAAAGGACACAATAAAGCAGTGGATTGGTGGGCTTTAGGTATGTGATTTTTACCAAAATATGAATATGAATATACAGAATTCATATTTTTACCAAAATATGTATACTGTATAAATATTATGCAGTTGATAAAAAAGTAATTCATTCCATTGACTCAAACTTTTGACAGATATATTTTCCAACCATTAATAAAAAATTGTACTAAAAATAAGTAATATGTAAGTATATGAGAGACTATCAAGAATCGATTGTATTAATAATATTCATTAGTAGTAATGCAGTGAAATATTATTTTAATGATTGCTTACATTATTGTTGTGATATTATGTGCAATAATATTTATGTAATATTAATTTTTGTCTAGAAAGAAATTTTGTTAATGTTCCTCTTACTAACAGTTTTATAGCTCTACTTAAATAAATATTTTTGCATGTATAATTTGAAATTTTTTTAGAATATAATTTAAATGGATTTCGATTATATAGCATTTTTAGAGATTAAACTGTTATTTGGGATAGTTTTATTATATATGTTTTATTCAATTGACAAATTGTTTGCAAAAATACGTCTAAAATATTGTTCTTCAAAATTTAAAAGGGTCGAATGAAAATTTTATTTATTTTAAATGTTGGTCATAGAGCCTGAGTCGTTCTTTAAAGTTCACATCTCGAATTTTTGTTATATTTCCTAAGCCTTAGAGGAACTAATTGCTAGATAGGATGTTATATTCTAAAGTTATTTAAATAACAGTAACGTAAATTCTAAAATATGCCTTTCGGTGTCGAATTGTGTTCTAGTTTAGCTTCCAGTTTAGATTCTTAATTCCTCGCACCATATTTTTTAGCCGCTATACGCATCTCTTGCTTCCATGTTTTCCTTGGTCTGCCTATTTTCTCTTTTCCCATTTTTTTGCCTGGAATATTTGCCTGATTAATCTGTTCTGTTCTCTTCTCATTATGTGATCTAACCACCTTAGTTAATCTCATTCTATCTTGGTTTTTCTCTAGGTTTTCGGATTTTCAATTTTATCCTAAAAATCTCAAACTTGTTAACTTTGTTTCTTTGTTTTTGTGTTGCTTACTAAGATTCACACGCACATGTCAATACTGGTTTGTTTTATATATACTTACGAGGGTAGTTTGACAAGTAGTGAGAATGGAAAAGAGAAACGAATTTTTTAAATACAAAATAATTTTTATTTTTCAATATATTCTCCTAAAAGAGCAATACATTTATTTCAGCGGTGCTTCAATGCCCTTATGCCACCTCTAAAATGCGATACCGGAAAGCTTGCAAAATACTCATTTACGAAGATGATAAGCTCGTCGTTAGACGAAAATTTCTTTCCATCTTAGTGCCGTTTTCAATTTTGCAAAAAGCTGGAAGTAGGAAGGGGCTAGATCCGGCGAATAAAGAGCATACGGTACTAATTGGAAATGCAACTCGTGGATTTTGGATATCACAACTGTGCTGGTATGCGAGGGAGCGGTGTCTTGGTGAAACAGAATCTTTTTCTTTGCCATTCCTGGCCGTTTGGCACGAATCTCAACATTTAATTTTTGTAGAAGTTCTGCATAATATCGACCGTTCATTGTGACACATTTCTGAAGGTAATCAATGAGAAAAATGCCCTTTGAATCCCAAAAAATTTATGCCAAAGCTTGAAAAGGCCCAATTCTTTCGTTAAAATGTGGTGTACGTGTTCTGTTGAAACGTTTACCATGTCTGCTATCTCTCTCACTTTGAGTCGTCGATCTTGCGTAATAATATTATGGATTTTTATAATCATTTCCTTAAAAGTCACGATTTTTGGTGCTCCAGAGCGCGCTTCATCAATACAGCTTGTTCTACCACGTTTAAATTCATTTACCCATCTACTTACTATGGCGGATGATGAAGCAGATTCACCTAATGTTTCCCGTAACTCATTTTTTATTTCGGTAGCTTTCATACCCTTAATTACGAAGTATTTAATCACCGCACGATACTCTGCTTTTTCCATTTTAACAAAACGACGTGTTGCTTCTTTTTCAATCAGCTGTTAAAAATAAACTAATCAACCGATTTATCTAAATATCGGAATGTAAACATATAAATAGCCACTACTTGTCAAACTATCCTCGTATATATATGTATATAAATTAATCGAAAATAGTCTTTTCTAATTTGTTGCTATAATAACACTGAATATAAATTATAATAGATTATAAACTCGCCATTTAAGTCTAATGCAATTTAGATTTTCAAGAGTGGGTCCATTAAAATTTCATATTATATATTTAGCCCTGTAAATAGAATATTTAGAATATTGCCGTTGAAGACATGTAGGTAAAATGTTTTCTGATACATCTTGTATATTTTATTTCCACTATTCTTCAAATTTTATAAATCGCCTTTTGTAATTGTCACGCGACTTAATAGGAAGTCAATTATTTACGACGTCTTCTATAACTTCTCTAATTTGAGGCAGAGTACATGAAAAATTCTCATTCCTTTCATATTAAATTTAAAAAGACCAAAACATTAAAAAAAATTTGACAAATTTAAATTTGAAATTAATGAATAACATCGTGTATTGCCAGTAACCACGAAAATTCTCAAATGTATTTGTCATTTATTCAGAAAATCCCACAAAAGAAGACAAATTAGGAAAATAACATGAACAACTTGTGTCATAAGACACCTATTGTAGAGCATTTTTCACTCCCTGTGCCTCCAACTAGCCTCGTGAGATAAGACCTGTCTTACTACACTCGTTCTTTAATAAACTATTATATCTGGGATCTTTGCCTTTTCACTTTTACTGCATTGGTTATTTAAAGATAATGGAATTTTCGATACCATTTTATTTCCAGATTGTCTCATAAGATTTATCGAAAATTACATGTGATGCCCTCTTAAAATTGATTTACATTTACAATATTTCTCAAAGTTCATATTCTGCATTTGTCTCAATATTTAGTCCAACAAGGCACTTCTATTTAGTCACCAAGCAAATATTTCTATATAATTCTTACAATTGTAGTATTGTAGCTTTAACCAATATACGGTAGCAAATTTTTCTAATTTGTTATGGTGGTATGTTTTTTTTTATATTTTGATTATGCGACCAGTTATATGCAATTTCTTGTTAATGTACAATTATTTCATGATGGATCGCTGATTTAAGTCTGATTCTGAAAAATATTCAAATAATGTGGCAATTAATAGAATAAGCTTAGGAAACTCAGCAACCGTCAAGTTTATGGTTGACAGCTGCTGTTCGTTCTGAAGTACGTAAAATTAAGGGTCACAAATATTGTGATGAATGCTAAAATTATGATTTTGTGCAAGCAGGAGCAGTAAATAAACATAGATCTCAACGTATACATTCCAATGAAATATTGCGAAATGAAGCAATGAAACCAGAAACATTGGGAGTTATTTTAAAACCAAATACATTGATTTCGTTGATAATTCAACTTGATTTTCTAAAGCAAGATTTAAATAAACGAAAAAAGCAGGAGTACTATTGTAAAATGTGTAATGGCGAACAACAACGAACAGGAATCAGTTACAAAGGCGTTAAGCACAGTTTGGGCGTCTGAATTAGATAAAGAATCGAGGACATGAACTTCACATAAAAAAACTATTTTTTAAGTTCAAATAATCGAAAAGATTTTTTTTTTACAAATGAAAGTATCGACTTAACTGAAACATCACTCCATTTAGCTTTTATACAATTGGATGGCCTTCAATATTCTCTAATCTCACAAAGCATCGATGTCACCGTAGTAAACAACATAAAAGTCTAGCCTTTGCACTCCTATATTTTTACTTTGATGTCTAAGACATTGGAAGAGCTTGCTGTTTGGTAACAACATTATCCTATAAGATGAAATTAGAATACTTTTCATGAAAGATTTCTTTCCTAGTGAATAATTATGCTGCTACATACGCAAAAGTAAAAAGACTGAATTTTAAGCTCTGTACGGATGTACCTTTTCCAGGTAATCTAAACTGAGAAAGAAAACTTTTCGCAGCTAAGCCGGGTTGCAAACAAATCTCACAGGTTATCTGTTTGATAAATATATTAGAATATATCAGAAGAAACATCCTGTAATGTGCCAAAAATTGTTGTTGAACACTTGAGTGAGTTAGCAATAACTTCGAAAGATGGTTTTTCTGAGACAGATTCTCGCAATGAGTGTGGGCAATACCTTTTCACCAATAACCTATAAAAAGGAATAATTTCAAATAAATTTCAGGTTGAGAATTTTAAAAATCCAACACTCGGCGAACTCTCCAGATATTATGAAATTAAACAAACAGTTTAGTTCCTTCTAGTGAATAGAAATGTATTATTTTACCAATTTACTGATCGAATTTTAACGTTATTATTTTAACTTTCATTTATTTGAAATTATTTTAAGTATTTAAAGTACTCAAAGTTGAGAAGATATAAAATGGCGACTACTGACTATGAATTTTGAGAAACATTAGCTACAGCTGTACTTCTACATATGTATTCTTATTCTAAAGTGGTTAACATTATCGATGTTAATGCAATGGTTAAAGTTAAATGTATAACTAGCACTCCGGACACATTTGATGCGAATACATATCGTTAAATGAAGATTCTGTTTTTTTTTCAATTCCAATTATATATATTTAATGTAAACAATTCTTACTCTGTAAACTGCTTTATAATGAAAACATTTAAGATAAATCAAACTATCAACGTGATTAAATAGATTTCAACACCAACGCGCCATCTAGGCTTTTGTCCGTGAACTTTAGAGTCAATTAACATGAGAAAATTAAATCGGGCCTATTTTAAAGGCCTTTTAGAATCTTAAAAATTTCCTTTACACCGTTTTTCTTTTTTTATTATCTAAAGAATGACTTCATTTCAACAATATTTCTTTGTTCGCCTGTTTACAGCTTTTTTAATACTTGTATATAGTACGTACAATATATAATATTTGATGATTACTTTTATCGTTCAATTTGCGTTTCGTTCGCGTGAATCATATAAAACGGAAAATAAAGTTTATTCAAAAAAACTATGGAGATTCTTTATTGATGTCCATTGTTAAATATCACAGGTTATAGATACTTTCAACAGTTCGTCAAATCAAAGCGAATTTCTGTCAGTGTTTAATATTACAAAGGAAGCGTTGATAGTTCGTTATTTATACACATTCGAAATAGGGGATTAGGAATGTACATGGGCGTTTTAATTAAGCCATTCGAAAAATATAAATTCTGCTACATTTTTATGAAGCAAAAACATATGTCACAAGTAACATGTATTATAATGACAGAAATTAATGACAATATAGAACAGTTAACGTTTACAAAATAAGAATTGTAGGCTGGGGTCAGCGGCTAATAACTTGATATATTGATTAGAAATGTTAAATTAAATAAAAATTAGCCTTAAATACAGTACACGCCAGGAGAGTTGGCGAGTGGTGGAAGTAACTTCGCGCATCATAAAAAATGGTGGAAAGTCTTCCAATAGGTTTCACATAAAGTGTAAAGACACCAAAGATACAAAAGACTTGCTACCCCTCTGGTGGTTAGAGTAGTACATATACGTTGGAAATATGGTTACTTGAAATGGTTAAGTGTTCGCTGTTGACTGAGCGCTCCAATAACAACTTTGCAGCGAATCTAAAGGCGCCACATAAATTTTTACAGTACATCGATCTAGAATAAATCTTAATCGCAATGAATAATAAAAACATAATTAACAGCTTTACTATAGTTTACCGAATATGATGGTATTATTCTAAAATTATATAGCTATAGAAACTATTTTTCTAGTAATTTGCAAGTAATTTCTATTTTTCACATAATGCTTTTCATTTAATTCCTTTGAATGGCATGATTATCAGTAAATATGTTTTGAATAGAAATATTATATGTACCGGCTTTTTCTATTAGGACATAACAACTCTTTATTTAAATAAAAACCATAATTGCAATATTGGGCTAAAATTTATTCTAGGTGCAGTACACATGATATATTTAGCTATGGAATTCGATCTCGTTCATATGACAACCGCGAGCAGATTTGCTGCGATCCAGCCAATTTTCCACCACTCTTTCATACATATCGATCAAAACGTTGGCAGTTTAGCGTTCAATATATAAAAGAAATCCAATGGCGTTTAATTGCATGAGCAAGGTGGTCACCCTACCAGACCATTTCTCGAGATTACGCGATTATTGAACTTCCCCTTTAATATTGGGTTGGCAACTAAGTACTTACGGTTTTGTAGTATAAAATAAAACACTTTTTTTTTAAACAAAGAATAGTTTTTAATCAATTATACATTTGCCATTTTGCTCAATGACCTTTTGCCATCTTTCTTTCAGCTGCATGATTCCGCGCTCATAAAATTTCTGGTCCTTATCAGCAAAAATGTGAACCAGGTGCGAGTGAAGGTCATCGTCATTTGTGAAAGATTTACCATTCAAAAAATTCTGCAAACTTCGAAATAAATGGTAATCAGATGGTGCTAGATCTGGACTGTATGGGGGATGTGGCATCACTTCCCAGCCAAGCACCAATAGTTTCCCACGAGTTGCAAAAGATGTGTGAGGCCTTGCATTATTTTGGTGGAAAACTACACCTTTCCGATTTGACTATTCTGGCCGTTTTTCTTTGATTGCTTCATCCACTTTTATTAATTGTTGACAGTAAACATCAGAATTTATCGTTTGGTTCCTTGGAAGCAGCTCAAGAAACACAACATCTTTGTAATCCCACCAAACTGACAGCATGATCTTTTTTGGATGCAATTCAGCTTTCGATGTGGTTTGAGCTGGTTTATCGTGTTTGCTCCATGATCGTTTTCGAACTATGTTACTGTACAGGACCTATTTTTCATCACCAGTGATGATTCTTTTTAAGAAAGGGTCGGTTTCATTTCGTCTAAGTTGCTTATCGCAAAAATTGATTCGTTGTGTTAAATGAATTTCTTTCAATTCGTGAGGTACCCAAATATCAAGCTTCGTAGCTAGCCCAAGACATTTTAAATGTTTTTCAATTATTGTGTGCGATACATGTAGCCTCTCCGCAACCTCTCGAACAGTTATATGACGATCCTCTTCAATTGTAACTTTGATTTGGTCATCATCAACTTCAGTAGGCCGACCAGAACGTTGCTCATCTTTGAGGGAAAAATCTCCAGAACGGAATTTTTTATACCAATTCTGACACGTGCGCTCTGTTAAGCTATTAGCACCATAAGCTTCACATATTTTTTTGTGAGCCGCAGCAGCTTTCTTTCCTTTACGGAAATAAAATAGTAAAATATGTCGAAAATGTTCGTTTCTGCACTCCATTTAAAATTAACCCACAACTAATAGCTTTAATAAAAATCATGCACTACTTCTTTCTGAAGTTACGTCAATGTGACTAGTATCACGCGACAAACGGTAAAGTACAGCACTAACATACGTTATACAAAAAAAAAGCAACGCTCTCTATCAGCAAAATCGAAAGTACTTAGTTGCCCACCCAATAGATCAATTGCTTCACTAGACGTGTGGAATGTGTCACCATCTTGTTGAAACCACATATATATATATCAAGTCCATCCAATTCTGGTCGAAAATATTCTTCCGACATGGCACGATAGCGGCCGTAACAAGGCAATCATTTTCATTGACGAAAAAATAATTCAAATCTGCTTCCGGTATTAAATATACACTACACAATCACTTTTGTAACTGTAATGGAATCTCTTGGAGTACATATGGGTTTATTGCTGTCCAATGATGCATATTTTGCTTATTAAGCCAAAAATGAGCTTCATCGCTGAAGATGATTTTTCGATAAATTTCAGAATTTTCTTCAAATTTTAGCAGAGCCCAATCGGAGAAGTATCGGTACTTCAAATAATCATAAGACTTCAGTTCTTGAGTTAATTTGATCTTGTAATAGGCCAAGATCTTTACGCAAAATTTGCCTCAATGTGGTTTTACTATTCTCTGATCGAGACAGTGAAATTCTCAGTGCCATTATTTACATTCCAGAAACATCCAATTTCCATCTTGGTACAATTATTAATCTGTTAAAGCAGAAGGAATATTTTCACAAAAAAATAGCGTAGATATGACATATGTATACCTTAATGCATTTATGGGGATTTATGGGGTTAAGAAAGTTACAGCAAAAATATAATCTGCTTTCAATGCGAATTAATTGGCTGCTGAAAACGAAGTTGCAAACTATCCTAAATTTTTCTGGCAATATTTCAATGATAGGCGTTATTCCTCTAGAATACGTGGATGTGTTACTTAAAGCGATGAAATTGTTACTTCTCCTACTAATATTGTAAAATCTTTTGCTAAATAAATAAGCTTAACTGACTCTACTACGATACAACGCACTGTAAAGGAAGATCTGAATACCAACAAATTTTACATTAATTTCGTCACGTCCAGAGGTGTCTATAATGGTGGAAGAAGGCTAAAGTCAAATATGAATGCTGGATATGATAGAATAATATATAATTTTCTTGTACGTGACACGTAACTGTGCAATAATGTTATGCAACCTATAAGCTATAATTTTTAATTTATTTTTAAGAACACCAGTATTTCCTGATTATTGGAAGACTGTCAGGGTAAAACCAGCTTTGAAGAGAGATCACTTTAATATTCATAATTTTAGGCCAACTACTCTACTATCGAACTTTGCCAAGATTTTTAAACGTCTTTATACTAGATGGTTTAATAGCTTTAAACATTACTTACCAAACTACCAACATTTTTTCCTGGAATGTCTACAATTACAAACCTTACCGAAATTGCACAATATATTAGTGAATTTATTGATAAACAATGACTTTCAGAGGTTTTTTTCCTTTGATTAAATAAGAAAAGTAATGCGTGCCGCAAATGCACTTTTTCAGCCACGAAACTCGACATTTTCAAAAAGGTATAAGTTTATGACGCTGCTACTTTCGCAAAATATAACATGTATGGCTTTGAAGTGTGGTACCGGTAGAATAAAATGACATGTCAAATCATAACACTGCATTCCTAAGCCTAGCGACATCTTTTAGAGAAACCGGTAATGAATTTCCGGCACACCTGGTATTTGTCTCAGTATCTGGAACAGTAGGTGTTACTTTCGCCATATATGTTATATGACTTTGAAGCTTGATGTTAGTAGAATAAAATGATATATATGTGTCAAATCATAACATTGCATACTTAAGCCTAGCGACATCTGTTATAGAAACCGGTAATGACTTTTCAATACACCTGGTATATACATATTTAATTCTTTTATTTCGGATATTTATTTCGTTCTTGTATAGACTCTGTATGTAGTCCATTTTTGTATATTGTCCTGTTAGAGGAATTTTTTTCTGTTGGGCAGTAAATCATATTATTATTATCATTATTATCAGAATGTTAAATTTTATTAATAAATAATTAAAAATATGTTCTTACAGCGAAAGTTAAGACAAAATAAATAAAAATGTAAACATTAGATATTAGAATAAAGACATGACAAAGCATTATAACGTATTCATAAACATAAGTACAAAAAATTCAATATAATCTACAGATCATTTATGGATTATCATGTATGTACCTACATACATGCTCTCAAACATGACACAATGATAAGACTTTTGCCAACATTAGTCATTGATTATTTTGTAAAATAAGGTAAATATAGAAACGCTTTTATTTATTACAAAAAGAATATAACAAAACGTTGTTGGTAAATAATTTTCACGTTCCATTTAAATTAGAATAAAATATTGTTTATTTTACGTTTGACAAGTACCACCTTGAAAGTCCAAAATTAACAGCTTTATCATTGAATAACCAATTGACTTTGGTATTGCTTAGAATAAACTCATTTTCTAAGAAAAGAAAAGCACAATGTGACGTTAGTGTGAGTTTATTTTTCCGCTGGTTATTGACGCATGTTGCATAAAAGTAGAACCTAAACTTTTTAATTGCTTTTCGTACGTAGGTTTGTTGGAATATTCCTCTGAATTGATAATATTTCATTTAAAAAAGTTGTTTTGTTTGAATACTTTAAGCATTTTAATTTTTTTAATGTTACTTTACTTTAATTGTTTAGAAATTTGAAATGTCATCTAGTCAAGTCTTTACGTTCAGAAAAGGAGACTAATTGAAATATCAAATGATTTTACGAATTTATTTTGTTTATTTGATGAAATATATAATTTATCGAAAATAAAGACAAAATTCAATTTAATTTCAGGAGGGAGCGTCTCGGGTTACATATTATACTGTCACTTGTAATTCTTCATGGTAATAATTTTAATACGTACTTATATGTAGATAAGTACAAACTTAATTTTGTTTCTAAACTTCCACACTTATAGTAGTACACTTATAGTACTTTTTGTTTCTGGACTACTCTTTAACAATTGCTCTCATAGAAAATCCTCCAAGGTTTTTATTATGTCGTTGCTATTTTCATTAGTGTAACTTGTTCCTGGTAAGTTAATGAGGTGTTTCGTTTCCATACTTTACTATAAAAGTTTCTTAACAATTGTGTGGCAGCTATTCATCAATTACCATGATTATAGTATAGGATTTCTAATTTGGAATTTCTATCGAATCTTTATCGATTTACACAAGAAACTTTCAAATTAAGACAGAATTTTGTTTTTCTCCAAGCAATCACTTTCATAGGCATGTCTCCATATGTTAGATATAATGCGGGCAATGCTCTTCAATAATGTTTTTCAATGACGCATGAGCAGATACGTATGGTTATCTGTTACTTGATTCTGCTCTTTTAGTAGAATTCTTCCATGCAGAAACTAGTTCCTTAATCACATTGGCTATAGCAAGGAAAAAATGCAATATCGTACCCATAGTTTCAAATCGATTTGTTTCATTTGCCAGCCCTGTGAAATGGCACGTTATTAACTATAAAATGCGCACATTTGATATCATCATTGCGCAAATGGTCGGTTAAGGTAACACTAGAAATAGATATAATGATTTTATTGACATAGCGGTAGTAATAAAGTAGTTTCGATCTATGATTTGACCTTTGTGTACATATGCCGGTCTATTTTTGGTGGACCTACCACAACGAATATGAGGAAAACAAGAATATCAAATTTATCGATAAAATCTATAATCCAAGACATGATACTTGGATTATGGATTTTATCGATAAATTTGATATTCTTGTTTTGCTGCTATTATAGCAAATACTATGCTTCCTACGGTAAAAAGAAATACAAGCCTTGGAGCTCACAGTAAAGAAGGGAAATAATGTAACTATGCTCCATGTAAAGTTCGTAGTCACATATTGAAACCTTTCATGTATTATTTTGTGTGCGTTACTTCTTGTCGGTACGATTGTGACTTTTTTAAATGAAAAATAAAATTCATGGGAATCTGATTAATAATCAATTTGAAAATTCGCATATTAGGCCATACCTCAAGACACTTGATCCAGATAGTTTGAGTAAAATCAGCATATAGCCAACTACGATTCTGTTCCATCTGTTGTTCAGTTAAAACTTGCTTGCAATGACCTTTAGTATTTTTTACTAACTCTCTGGATATTTTAAGTATATGCTGCATATATTTTCCTATTTGGTTAAGTAGGGATTTCCGCTATTGTCAAATTCATAGACTGGATAAACCAGAATATATTAGTCTTATTGTAGGACTCCACTTTTCATTCACTATTTTGCTACTTCGTCAGCATTCATTTAAGCCAGACAGGAAACTATGAAAAACGTTCTCAAACAGCAGGCTGTTGGATTTGATACCAAGACTCTCGACATGGGTTAACCAGTAGCTCACCTCTGACTAATTAGCGGACTTAATGCAGCTAATTTAGTATTAATGCAGTAACAACAAAGAATATGGTTACTTATAATGTCACCGTGGGTAGATTCACCCAGTTTGCAGATGATAGGTCCATAACAGTGCGTGCCCAGTGCAAGGAAGTTGCAGAGGTTTATATGGAGACTGCGTTGGGGGAAGCAAGTGAGTGGTTTAGTAGCAATCTTATGAAATTAAATCAGGCCAAAACCCAACAGCTGGCAATAACAACTAGAGGAGTGGCGGGCGAGCCCAAAGTGAATATCAAGTTTCTGGGCCTGCTGATTGCGAGCAACCTGACTTGGGAGTGCCACATTGATAACTTGTGTCGCAATTTGGCATCAGCAATATACTCAATACGAAGAGTGAAACTGGTGGCTACACCCGAGGCGGTTATGACTGTGTACTATGCAAATTTTCAGGGCAGGGTTTTGTATGGCCTATTGATGTGGGGAGCGTCTGGCGCGGCTGAGGCGGTTTTCAGGATGCAAAAGAGTGCAGTCAGAGCCCTTAGTGGTGTATCCAGTACCACAAGTTGTGTAAACTTATTCAGAAAACACAAAATACTGACCCTCTCATCCTTGTATATACTTGCTTGCCTGGAATTTGTTCATAAGTCGCCAGATAAATTCTGCAAAAATGGTGATTTTCACGAATATGAAACACGAAACCAGAGCGGTTTGGTGATACCGTATCATCGCATTGGGAAAAGTCAGCTAAGTTCGAATTACGTGGCCATGAAGATATACAATGCTTTGCCTTATAGGTTTAGGAACCTACCATGGATTAATCTCAAAATATTAATAAAAAAGGTGCTGATGGAGAACGTTTTTTATTCAGTAAATGACTTCCTGAAGCATAAATTTTGACATTGCCCTTTTTGTGTTTTTATATTTTAATTGGTACTCTGGTGTTTTGTTTTGTATAGGTCTTGCGGATTTTAACGTGTTGTGAGCGCATTAATTGTGTTTTTGTTTATCTATGATTATTCTATGACGTGTCTATGTACATATATATCAATAAATTATTATTATTATTATTATTATTATCAATACCGTTTTCAATTCCTGTAAAGAAGGCAAAAAGATAGAATAAATAAATAAATTTAATGACAGAATGACCTAGAAGTCTAAACGAGAGTATCCATTAAAAAAGATGTAGTAATAAAGTATGCGTTTAAGTTAATGTGAAAAACGGCCTGTATGTAGGAAAAATATTAAATTCAACTAAAATTTTGGACACATATATACATATCAGAAACAGAATGTTAAAAAATTAATACGTGGGTAAAAATAATATAATAGGAATAAAATTTCTCAGGAATAAATTATAAATTTTAAATGCTACGTTAAAAAAAGCAACTGCATTCAATTAGATGTTTCTAAACAGCTTTTCCGAAAACGAATCAATTAGTGATCAATTGTTAATTAATACTTTACGAACTTATTATAGACTTCACACCATATAATACGCTTAAAATAACTGGAAAAGAAATTTGTACCTGCCTAGACTATACAACGTAGTACTAATAATTTACTTTACCCATTAAAAAGTAAACAATTTTCCTATTTCAATGCTAAGATAACACACATAAACTGTTTTCTTTAAAAAATAACCTACTGAAGCAGTGTGTTCATGTTGCAATACATTCAAAATAAATAACATTTGCATATACATATTTGTATCTTAGGTTATTTTTTGATTGAATTCCTATTTACAAACTTCAACTCATACTTACCAATTAGCAGAAACAATTTATGAACAACGAATAATTAATGTGGCTTTTAATATGCGTAAAACGCTTAACTAAATACAAATTTTGATAATTTCTTAGCAGATGAAATGCGATATTGTAAAATAGGTCGGTTAAGTTATATAAATTTTACAAAATTTTAAATACGAATCAGTTTCAATCTATTTACTCTGAAACAACCTTCGAGATATTATTTATTCAAAATAAGTAAATTCGAATATTTAACTTAAAATAATTTTAAATGACAATCAAACTAATTTAAGATGTTAATTTATATACGTATAACTGGGTCTTTCAATAAGCAAATATAATAAAATACAATACCCAAATAGGAAGTAAATGGTTGTACTTATGTATGTAGATGCACATATAACGTAAAAAATAGCATCCCTGTGGTCAAAGGCGCACATACTCAGAAATTATGATTATACTTCTTGAAGAAGAAAACTATTTGTAATGAAGTATGGTAACAGTAAATTTATAAGGAAGAAAAAAATTATAAATGTGACAAAACAAAGAAGAAAAAGTAATATTAAATATACGAACTAGATATAATGTGAAACAAAACAAAATGAAATCAGAAATTAAATAAAAGTCGATTGGAAAAAATATATTTTGCATTCTATATAATGTGAAAACATCACCACTATTTTTCTTGTGAATATTTAAGTTATAACTAAAGTCGTGCATCGTATCATGTTAACAGAGTATCACGTAGCGAAATATATATCGGGCCTATCCCTGTGTAAGTAGGCATATATAACATTCAACAAATATCTAGGTAATTTATATAATATACAAAAGAAATATATTAAAATAATTTGATTAAAATAAATTTTTAAATACTTATTGTACATACAATACGTTGAATATAACGACTAGTGTAATGCAATGTTGGAAACGTCCGAAAGGTTTTCATAGATGGATGTGCTGATTCATTGAAAGGACGTTTAAACGAAAAATACTTCATTTCGTGAATACGAGATTATCACCATCTACGTTTGAATACACCGCTTCCCATGCAATCATAATCTCCAATAATGTCACTCGCTTTAATGATAAGTTATCATTAAGGAGTATGATTTTGCATCTACATAGTTTCAAAGTTTTGTGTAAATGTATAGATTTTAATTTTAAAATACTGCAAATTTTTGTATAAACATATACTTCTCATAAATATATTTTTACCATAAATTTTATTCTTTTGTAATTGGGTTTTTGGACCAGTACCCATAATAGAATACTTAATTGACATTAACGACGCTTCGGAGTGTTTTTTCGTCGTTGTTGTTTCAAGTTATTAACTTCTTCCATTAACCTGCAATATATTAACTTCATATATGTATATTTTTATTTGACGGATTTTTTTATAATAGCTTACTTACTTACTTACTTAATCCTATAGACTCCTATAGAGTCCTCCGCTTCCCTTCTCCATACTTCCTTCACTTTCCTCTGTTGCTCGCCAAAGCCTTTATGGTCTCCCATCCTACTCCACTCTTTTCCGCCGCCGCCCGCACTTCATCCCTCCACGTTCATTTCGGTCTACCTCTCTTCCTCTTTCCAATCTCCCTGGCCTCAAACACCTGCCTAATCAACCTCTCCTCGCCCCTTCTCATTATATGACCCAACCACCTTAGCCGACCCTGTTCTATCGTCGTTTCTCTTGGGATTATGTTTAAATTTTCCCTAAATACCTGGTTCCTAATTTTATCCATTCTCGTTTTCCCCTCTATTTTTCTCAGGAATCTCATCTCTGTGCTTGTAAGTCATTTCTTTGCAGCTGTTTCTCTGTTCCCCCCATTATCACCATGTCATCCGCATAACATACATAGTTCTGTCAAGTGTACGCATTTTAATCTCCAGTATCCCACTGGATATACTTCCAGTCTATCTCTACTCTGGTTCTAGATGAAGCAATTAAGCAGAGTAGAGATTTATAATAGCTTTTGCAAAATATATAAATATTTATAAGTACATACATTTCTCCTGTTATTATGATACTATTATGTAGACGTAACCGTTATGTGCATTTTGTTTGTAAAATGTTGTATACGTACGTGATGATAAGTCCGGTATATATTTCACAAGGTGCCATTTTGTTAATAAGTGATACTCTCTAGTTGCAACACATGACTAACTTTCGAAAGAGCTTGAATACTTTTACACAAATTTTTAACATTATTCCGTTGTACTTCGCACAATTTTGTATTATTTGCATTTATAAAGCGTATAAGATATTTATTACTTTATATATATATATATATATATATATATATATATATGTGTGTGTGTGTGTGTGTGTGTGTGTGTGTGTGTGTGTGTGTGTACACTCCGCGCAACATGAATAGGACCACCCGACTTGTTGCAAGCTTTCGGTGGTTTGAAAAACAATTCATTTACTAAAAATACAATGCAAGTTTGTAATGGTATGAAATGGCAAATAATACGCATTATTGCGCAATAGTGCCTAACGTTATCCATTGGGTGACGTAAGTACCACATACATATAAAATGCACCGCGCCGGTTGGATACGACCAGTATTTAATAGTAAGCTACCGGATGAGTGTCGAGTTACAACGTGTATCCGGATAAACAAACATCTGTAATTAAGGGTATTGTGCAACGATGGGACGACAGAAGTGCTTAAGTATGGAAGAAATTGGAAAAATTAAAGCGTTCCATCAAGAAGGGTATTCCTCAAGGGCTACTGCAAAGAAAATAAGTCGATCACACCAGGTTGTGAACAATTTTATTAGGGATCCCGAGAATTATGGAAAACGTTTTAAAGGGCGAACAACATCCGTTACAACTAAGAGAGAACGTCGAGCCATATTACGCGAAGCATAGAATTCGGCATTAACGGCAAGACAAATCGCGAATAACGTTGGAACGAATGCATCGGTAAGAACTGTACAGAAGTTACTGAAGACCTGTCCGCATTTAAAACGTTTGAAAATTAAACGACGGGAATTTCAGCGCACTGCACGTCTTCAGTTTGCTCAAGCAAAAATGGGGTGGACAAGAGAATGGCAAACTGCTATTTTCAGTGACGAGAAGAAATTTAATTTAGATGGCCCGGATGGGTTTTCTTATTATTTCCACGATTTACGTAAAGATGAAGTGATTCAGTCACGAAGGCGAGCCGATGTTGGTTCAGTCATGGTATGGGGAGCTGTTTCCTATAACGGACCTGTTGATTTAGTAATAGTGAAGTGCAGACAGAATTCGGAAAAGTACGTCCAGCTGCTGCAACAGGTGAAAGACAAATTTTCCAACGTTATGGCAGGTGGGCCATTTATTTTCCAACAGGATAATGCCAGTATTCACACCGCGCGCATTGTTCGACGCTGGTTTCAAGAACAAGGCATGGAGGTTCTCGATTGGCCATCGCTCTCCCCCGATCTGAACATCATAGAAAATGTTTGGGGATGGTTCTCGCGTAAATTGTACTCCAATGCTACCCAATTCAGTTGCGCTGACGAACTAGAGCAGGCGCTGAAACGAAGTTGGGCGGTACTTCCCGTTGACTGCTTGAGAACCCTGTATAATTCCATTCCATCCCGACTATTTGAGGTTATAAGAAATAATGGCAAAAGTACTCATTATTGAACAATAAAGTATTTTGTTATTGCAAACGAATCTTTTATTTTGTAGATTGGTCGTATTCAAGTGGCGTTTAATTACTCTACTTATTGTCATTAGTAACGTACATTTGCACTGACTTTTACAAAAATTATATTTGGTACCTACATACATCTTTTTATCAACCCTCTTATTTTCGAAAATAACAATTCCAGCGCGCTACCATGTTTATACCAACTACAAATGTCATATATGCAGTTGGTCCTATTCATGTTGCGCGAAGTGTATGTGTGTGTGTGTGTGTGTGTTTGTATGTGTATATGCTTAACTTAGTCGTAAAAATATAAAATTAATTTTTAATATGATAATCACTATATAATTATTTTTATTTAATAGGAATTTTGATTTTCGAAATGCTTGTTGGATATCCACCTTTCTACGATGACAATCCTTTTGGAATTTATGAGAAAATACTTAGTGGAAAAATAGAATGGGCCAGGCATCTAGATCCAATAGCCAAAGATTTAATCAAGAAATTACTAGTTCAAGACAGAACTAAGAGATTAGGCAACATGAAGGTAATAACCATAAAACTTTTCATTGCTTCAATATTAAATTGCAGACGAATTTACAGAGTGGAGCGGAAGATATCAAAAGGCACCGGTGGTTTAAAGGTGTCGACTGGCAAGAAGTTATCTTAAGGAAATTGAAGGTAAAGTATATGAAATATTTTTAATAGGAATTTTAGGAATAAATGAAGGAAGTAAAAGACAAATGTCTTTTACTTCCTTCATTTATTATTTTCACTTCATTTTCCAAATAGAGCTACTTTGTGGTCTTTTTCCCCGCTAAAGTTTTTTTCTTTACAGTAATTGTACCAGATTGTATAAATAGAAGCGGACAAATATAAATAGAAAATAGAATAATAAGAAAGCTATAGAGTTAGCGAAAAGCTAGACAATTGGAGAGTTCGTAGTTCCACTTCGTTGTTAAAATGTTACATTTTTAATATTTTAATTTTAAAGAAACTTGGATATGTCCATAAGACCATTTTCACCTAAATTGTTTTTTTATATTATTATCTAACCACAGAAGTTATTTAATGTATTAAACATATCGACACACTTGTGATATATTTAATATATCTTTAGAAATATACAGTTAATGATAAGTAAGATCTCAGCTTGAAATAGTAGTATTAGCAATACGCTTTCTTTTCGATAGGTAACCTCATAACCAATAGTCGACCGAATTCATATTAGATGACAAAGGTCAACTGTTCGAAAATTCTCTATTACCTAGACGCCAAATACAATATGTTGCGTAGTATCATGATTCTGTAATACTATTCTAGTAGAGCAAAGCCTTCCAACATCCAAAAATATCGCAGCCTACTTACCATTAGTTTTCATTTGTCGATGTTACATTTCTTCATAGAAACAAGCCTATTAGGAAATTTTTCGTAAAGCTGTAACAAGCAGCAAGATTGAAGTTATGTAATCCCTGCTGAACAATCATACTTGGGTTATTTTTTGCTAATATCTTGCAATTGCGTGTGTTAACACTTCATGGAATTCAAAATGTGACACATCTATCCAAAAGATTTTGTCTAGGTATTCAGCATTATCGTGTATTTCTGGTAACATTTGTAAAACAAAAGTTACACGAACCTGCTTAGAATTAAAGCGCATTTTTATTTCATAGGGATACAGACGAAGCTGTGGCCCACTCAGAATTCGTCACGCTCTTGAAATAACTCATACTCAATCATTTTGAAACTTGTTTAGCACTAGTGACATCATATGCAAAATTTTCGCGAACGTCCAGAAATTCCTATGAAACTAGAACTGCATTGACTTCGTCTTGATTCGAAATGATTTTACTGAGCAAGGCCCAATTCTCAATCTATACATTATTCGATATCTTATTAACGTGTTAACATATATTTTTCTGTTAATTCAGTAGTAGTATACTGAATAAGGCTAATATGGACCCTAAGTATCGATAAAAAATTACCGTCAGTACTCAAAATCGCAGTGTGGCGTGTATTCTGAAGAAACCCAAACTCTCAAATCATAATGATATTTATATGTAGAATATTAAGGTCTTTCAAACAGGAAACATACTTTTGAACAACCCTGTAATTTAAAATTAAGAAATATTGATAATCGAAGGGCTTCTTATATATTGTATGTATGTGTATAATGAAGTTATGATATATGTATACGTATTGCACATAATATGTTTCAAATTCGAACAAAAATTTAAAATTACTAGAATGATTTGGTGAAAATGAAACTCGTCTGCTAGTATCATCTTTCGGAAACACTTGCAATAGATTTCCAAGTTTCCAATTCTTCTATCTTCTTCAATGCAAATGAAATTTAATATATTTTACTAAATATAAATAATAATAAATATAGTACAGACCAGTTCTAGAGCTGTGGAGGGACATGTTTGAGTAACTTGATAGAATGATGACCTGAATCTAGAACATTGTTATTTTTTAAGTTTCACAAAATTACTCTCACTTTTTCTAATTTAAATTAATCGTTTGTTTCTTCTGCATACAAAAATGTTCCTGGGTAGTCTCTACGATGTTCAGTCAATAGGTTACTGTAATAATTTCTATATTTCGTTAGTGTTTTTTCTTAGGTTATTTATGGTGTCCCACACTTCTCTAGACCTAGATTCTCTTACCATTAAGCCTAATTGTGCACATTTGTTTCCTCGTGCTTCATCTTTTGCTTTTTTATTTCTTTCTACTAGAAACTTATATCCTTTATAGAATCCATTATGAATCAGAAAACCGCAATCTGATTCATTTGTTACCAACCAATTGAGATACAGTCTTTTCTATTCATCTACTAATTTAGTACGCTCCTTCGTTCACCAAATATTTTTAGTTACTGTTTTAGTTTGTGTTCCTAGAGAATCTGCTGCTGCTGTATCTATTCATTTTCTAGCATCTCACACATATCTTCTGTCGTACTTGTTATCTCTTCGTCTAATACTTGTGCCACACGCAGTTTGAATAGAAAGCTTGTAGACCTATTTCTTTTATCAAAATAGTAATGTTTCTCATGCTCACATTTTCCTCTCAACGGTTTTTGTAATATATTTGTTATATTTTGTTTAAGTAGACGATTTAAGTATATGCATTATTTATTTAGTGTATACGGAGTTTTATTTTATATCAATGTGGTTTATTATTTTTCGGTCTTTTGTGTTCCTGTATATTTATTTACATTTTTATGTTGAAAGTAGACTTTCAAGACACCTAATGAATGTTGTACGCACATTTCTATTCATCTTATTTTATTATCATTCGCCACGTCTTCCCCGTGTCATCCAATTATCAACAACTTTACCTAATCTGCCTTGTAGGTCTCCCAACAGTATTATCGCTTGTTTATTTTTTGTTTTATTTAATTCATCAGAGAGTTTGTCAAAAAATGTTTCCTTCATTTCTGCATTGAAAGAACTGTTACATCGATAAAAATTTTTTCCCCAAACTCAAACTTTTTCATACTGAAAAGTAGCTTCAGTTAGACGAAAAGACTTATTGCAGCAACATAACTGTATTTTAAGGATTTCAAGAAAGAAAACGACATAATAGAATTTCATTTGAAGGAGAACATATTTACTTTTCAATCTCACTTACCGTCATATCGTCCTTGCATACATTTTCCTCCTTGTGCTTTTGTTTGCACCGTTATTTATAAAATATCTTTTCTTATTTTTCAGCCACCAATTGTACCTAAAGTTACCAATGATGGAGATACTAGTAATTTCGATGAATACCCTGAAGTAGATTTTAGAACAGCCAGAGCACTAGAAGATTCCGAACTTAAATTATTTGAGGATTTCTGATAGTGCTGGACTGCATCCTTTTATCACTATCAGTATTGCGTATGAATTCTTGGTGCTATAATTTTTTTGTACGTTGTTACTATTTTTTATGTGATACGCTATTATAACATAGTATTGTTTTCGTTTATAGGTTATAGAGATTGTTAATATAACAACATTTGTTATATATAGTGTGGATCATCATAGTGTATTATTATTAATTTGTGTACATAGTAATTTTCTAGGCTAGGCCATTGATACTTGAGAATAAAATGTTTTCTTTTTTATTGTCTGTGTTTTATTTATTTAAAGCTTTCTACATATACCAAGAATGTTTAGCTATAAAGCTTTAGTTATTCTATTTTGTTTCTACTCAAAATTAGTTACTAGAAAATCAGCTAGTCATTGTCGTGACATTGACTACTACTAGTAAGTATTTTACAATTTTAGAATGTTATTAAAATCTGTGTCTATTTGGATATTGAGTAAGCTTCATATACATCACAGTAATATGAGAGAAGCCACTTATATCCTCCCAAACATGCTAATCTAATAGTTCTACTTATAAGAATATATTTAAACCAAACTTAAATTTCACTAAGCAAAGTTTTAGGAAGTCCGCTTGGTTTTCTTGCTTTAGAAAATTACGTCTTATCTAGCATCTTATAAGGCACTTCATATTTTTAATTTCATCGCGATCCTACTTACGTACGAACAACGTAGCACCTATTATAGAGCATTCTTGATCGAAATTTATCAATTATTTCGGTGTTTGTGTACGCTGTAATTCCCCATGGTTCAATCCCGTATGTCCAAATAAGCTTCAGGATTATTTTGTGTAAAAGAACTTTGGGTTTTAATGGAAGCTTTGACTTAAGTACAACAAGTTAATAAATTTTATGTAATTTGTAACCCATTTGATTTCACTTGGTAAAAATATGTTTGCAGCATGGTAGACGACGACCTGGATGTGAATACCATAAAATTAAGCCAAATATTCTCGAAATAATAAATTACTTGGGCCTATATGTGTCTCCTATATTTTTATTATACTTACTGTGTACTGTTGCTTGTATAATAATGCGTTCAGAGTTCATCAACTGTTATTATTCGGCGTCAACAGTCTTTCGAATCATGTCTTAACTTCGCTAAATTAAGACCTGTGTGCTCATTTGCGTCTATTTCTCACAATCAACATATACTGCATCCATCTTGCACAGCATTTTTAGTACTCAATTCATCATGCCAAACCGGAACCACAGATCATATGAAATCCTCTGCTATGTCGTGCAAGTTTAGTAAACGGTCATCTAACACCATATCATGTATTTTTTTAATCATATGTGGAGTACATACGTCTGGGCATCCTAAGCATTGTTTATCAAATATACTGTTTCTGTCCCGTTTAAATTCAAATGTCCATCTTTTTATAGTTGCAATCCATAGAATTGGTCCTCGTAAACAGACACTAGCTCGGCTTTGATTTCATAGTTTGTTTTCCGAGGATAGTTTGACAAGTTGGTGGCGCTCTAGTTGGTAAAACAAATGCACTGCAATTTAGTTTGGCTATTTATATGTTTACATTCCGATATTTAGATAAATCGGTTGATTAGTTTATTTTTGACAGCTGATTGAAACAGAAGCAACACGTTGTTTTGTTAAAATGGTAAAAGTATCGTGCGGTGATTAGATACTTCGTAATTAAGGATATGAAAGCTACCGAAATAAAAGATGAGTTACGGGAAGCATTAGGTGAATCTGCTCCATCATCCGCCACAATAAGTAGATGGGTAAATGAATTTAAACGTGGTAGAACAAGCTGTGTTGATGAAGCGCGCTCTGGAGCACCCAAAATCGTGACTTCTAAGGAAATGATTATAAAAATCCATAACATTATTACGCAAGATCGACTACTCAAAGTGAGAGAGATAGCAGACATGGTAAACATATCAACAGAATGCGTACACCACATTTTAACGAAAGAAATGTGCCTTTCCAAGCTTTCGGCAAGATGGGTGCCGCGATTGCTTACAACTGATCAAAAGTTCACTCGTTTGCGCATTTCCAATGAGTGTTTGGACCTTCATAAGCAGAATCCGGTTGATTTTTATAGGCGATTTGTTACTTGCGATGAAACTTGGACACACTACAGTACACCCGAAACTAAACAATAGTCCAAACAACGGTTAGAACGTGGCTCTGCACCTCCAAAGAAAGCGAAAACCATTTTATCGGCAAACAAGGTGATTGCATCAATTTTATGGGATTCAAAGGGCATTTTCCTCATTGATTAATTTCAGAAAGGTGCCACAATAAACGGACAATATTATGCAGAACTTCTACAAAAGGTAAATGTTGAGATTCATGCTAAACAGCCAGGAATGGGAAAGAGAAAGATTCTGTTTCACCAAGACAACGCTCTCTCGCATACCAGCACAGTTGCGATGTCCAAAATCCACGAGTTGCATTTCCAATTAGTATCGCATGCGCCTTATTCGCCGGATCTAGCCCCTTCCGACTTCCACCTTTTTCCAAAATTGAAAACGGCACTAGGTGGAAAGAAATTTTTGTCTAACGACGAGCTTATCATCTTCGTAAATGAGTATTTTTCAAGCCTTCTGGAATGGCATTTTAGAGGTGGCATAAGGGCATTGGAGCACAGTTGGAATAAATGTATTGCTCGTTCAGGAGAATATATTGAAAAATAAAAATTATTTTGTATTTAAAAAATTCGTTTTTCTTTTCCATTCTCACTACTTGTCAAACTACCCTAGTAGTTATAAAAAATTAAAACTTGGTCATTGATCGGTACTTCATTATTTCCATATTTAAAAACAAACAGAAACTGAAATAGATCACTTTCTATTCAAATAACAAGCGCCCTTACGATCGAAATGAATTCAAATTTTGAAAATTACATTATGAAGGATTGTCAAGATTTAAAAAAATTATATTTTCTATTAGAGCTGTGCTCCATTGTCAGGTTTACTACTGAACCGCCTTCGATGAACAAACGGTATTATTTTGTTATAAAAAAAAGTTTAATAAGGGACAATCTCGGTATGTGAACAATATCGTGACAGGTGACGAGACTTGGCTGTACTATTCCGATGTGCCGATCAAAGCTCAAAACGAAGTTTGGTTCTTTGATGATGAGGACGCACCCGTAGTTGTCAGAAAATCCTGATCTGTAAAGAAGGAAATGATAGCTGTATTTTTCAAATCGAGCGGACGTCGTTTTGGACACACAGAGACAGTCACAGCTCAAGTCTCATTTGCAGTATAGGCAACTTCTTATTCAGGAGCAACATTTAATTATACTTTCATAAAATTGAGCTTGGTATCATGTTGACTTAAGGTTAATAAAAAAAGCTGTTTAATTAAATGACTGTTAAATTTGTGGACTCTCATATAGGCAACCTTATATTCACATACTTTAAAATAACACACTTTTTCAATATTATCTTTAAATCAGATTTTTAATAATAAATATTAGTCAAATATTATTTTTAAATAAGTAAATTTGATTATTTTGTTCATCTATTAATAAATCATGATTTATATTTAATATTCGACAGTGTACCAGGTATGATTAGTCGATTTTTGCTTTCAATGATTTTTAGCATGTGAGATAAAGGTATCTGAGCATATCATAAAAGATAATATAATCTCTAGTCTGTGAGTAATATTAGCGTGGTGTTTATATTGATTGCACGAAGCTAACCTTCGTTAGTAATTTTCAATTACTTGCCGATTTTTGAAAATGGCTTTACGGCCTCTATCTAAAGAACTACAAGCTAAAGCTATCGCCGAACTAAATGAAACTCCAAATCGAATACAAGAAGACATAGAGTACGTAAAAGAATGGTTGAAAAAACAGCCGCATTTAAATCCCAGAATAGGTAATTTTACATTCTAAAATTTATTAAATATATTTGCTTTTAATATTTCAGACGACCAATTTATTTTGACATACTTAAGAGGATGCAAATTTAGTTTAGAAAAGACAAAATCGAAATTGGATTCACATCACACTTTAAAAGTTATGTTGCCAGAATTCTTTTCGAATCGCGATCCGTTTGACAAAGACATCCAGACATTATTGAAGGCTGGGTAAATAGAAACATTTTCATTCATAATTTCGTTCTTATTGAATTCGTAACTTTAGTGCAGTTTTGCCTCTAACCAAGGCTGCAGCACCGGATGCTCCAAGGATAATACTTTTTAGAGTGAATATTGCTGATGCTAATAATACCAAACTAGAAACATTATTCAAACTAAACCTTATGATATCAGACATTATAGTCAGGGAGGATGATCAGTTTGTAGTTTGTGGTTTAGTACTATTTCTAGACATGACAGGAATGAGTATGGCACATATGGCCCAAATGAATCCATCTGTAACCAAAAAATCGATGACTTACTTTCAAGAAGCTCATCCAAGTAGACCGAAAGAAATGCATTTCTTTAACATTCCATCGTTTTTCGATACAGTATTAGGTATTATTAAACCGTTAATGAAGGATAAAATACAGCAAAGGGTAAGTTTGTATATGGTCTTGTGTAATAATTTATATGCCTTATTATCGACAAATATAAAAGAATTATGAGAGATATTTGAAAAGAATGTGGCTTTCGAATAATAGTGTATTAAGTATCAATGCTAAGAAAATTGTACCGATCGAATACAATCCTAATTGTTGAAGATATTGGTATTTCCTTACTGTTCGTGATGCATATATTTTTTGTGCGATTGAATTTATAAATTTCAATAAACAAGTACTCCCAAAATTAAGATTCATATCGAATGCCCACATATTGGTGCTTGCCATTGGTATCTCGGTTATTAAAAGACCAAGAGCAACGGCTAAATGGTAAATGTTTTGCAGAATTCAATGCTCGTGGACAATCTCATTTCAAAATCCATGCTAACTTTATTAAATTTTAAGATAATTTGACAAAACCAATTCAATTTTCTTCAATGATTCAATAACATCTAATGTGACTGCTTTTAAAATCTTACAGTGTTGAGACATTTTTTAAAGCAATTTTTTTATGTGACAAATACCTCCGATTAGCATTCGTTTTCAAATTATTAGTGCTATGTTTTGGCTTTCACAGACAACCGTATTTAATTTTTGGTTAGTTCTTAAAGAGAGCTCTTCAGCAATCTATAGTATACCGGAAAAATTTTTATTTGCAGGGAGATATTAACGAAAAAATATGAAATTAGTGCACTGTGTAACTGAACACAAATGAGAAATGAAAGCGAAAAATATTCTATATAATATTATAAAATAACGAACAGATGTTGACGTTTAATTTCATATTAACGAAAAACAGAATATCTAAAAATTAGTAAGCCATGGAATTAAATGTCAGTTCCCAACAGAATGATGAGCTGTCAAAGTACAATTAGTGCTACAGAGATTAGTTAGTTAAAACCTCGTTCGCTCGTAGTTATTGATAAGTCATTATTGTCAAGTATTAATATTAATAAGTACTGATAATGGTAGATAAATATTCAAATGAAAGAAAAAGTTCATATGTTGGAAATGTATTTCAAAGCAAATAGAAACTAAAAATGCTTACATGAGTTACGCCGATAATTTTTCTAGAAAGAGTAATCCGCAATTTACTGAACGTTGGAAGCTTAAAATGAAACAGAACTATCTACGAAGTTTATAGTGCTAATATACACCGAAATAATATTTAGCAAAATATTACGAATAATTCAACCACATCAGTTCATCGAGTGGTCGAGAAACTGGAATTCCAAAATCCACCGTTTACAAAACCTTAAAGCAAAACAAACACTGTCCTCCATAATTGTGAAAGGTTCAAATAATATTGGCATCATTACATGTACCAACAAAAATAGGAAGATAATGCGAACTTTCCTAGAAAAGTACTGTGGATCTACGAAACACGATTTATAAGATCTTGATATAAAATACTTCCTGAAATAAAACACGTGAAATGAAACACCTTACTTTTTCATAAACTAAGTTTTTACTACAAATTTAGATGTAAATTTAATGTGCACTGCAACTTCGTAAATAGTAACTAGCCTAGATTTCTTACTTATTAGATTATATACATTTTGAGAGCCACAAAAGATTAAAGTAAAATCCTATGTGCAAGTTTTACCTTATTAGAAGAAGCAATATAAAAGGGAAAAATGGTAAAGCAGTGTAAGAGCATACTAAATATGATTCGTGCGAAAATTTACTTTTGCTTGGTATGAGGGAATATATTTCTAAGAATTTTTTGAAGTAATACGTTTAGTTATATAGTATTAGTTATAATGTTCGTTTATCTTGTCGTTAATAGAAATATATTCTTTAATACAGTTAGTATTTCCAGGTTTTTACAAAACAATTTTTCGCGGATACTTATTAGTGGAACTCTCATATCGCTCTGCCATTGTACCCTTTTGCTTTTCTAGTGAGGCAAAACTGTAACACAGGATTTTACTTAAATCTTTTATGGCATTCATAATATATATAAACTGATAAGTAAGAAGTCTGGGCTAGTTACTAGTGACGATATATGCAGTGTACATGAAACGTACATATGTATATCATGAAATCTTGTCCACATTTTTTGCTTTTGAGTTTCTTTATGTTTTCGAAAATCATTTAGTAGGGCCTTTTATCTTTGACTATAATTTAACTGGCAAAAATATTTAAAGCTACTAGCAAATGAGATAATATCTGCTTTGAGACAAATTATTAAAATCCTGACATGCAAAACATTTGGTTCCAGCAAGATAATTGCCCGGCCCATAACACTCGTGTCGTGTAATATTTTTCAAGAGAAAGCTAATAAGAGAGAGGTTTCAAATAATGAAGCAGTGTAATGACCTGCGAGGTTATTCGACTTTATCAATCTTGACTCTTATTTCTGAGCTACCACTAAAAACTATTTCGAATCGTCGGAAATTCGGGAAATATTATAATAGAGAGTACTTTGTAACAATGGTAGAAACAGGTGTCTAGAAAGTGTATGGAACAGAATTATCATCACATTGAATAGTTTCTTTAAGATATTCTCAATTTTTGGTACTCTTTCCTTACTTTTTAATTTATTTTGTTGCTAATGTCTATCTAAATAAAAACTTTTCGGGTGTGTTATTCATAGTTGAAAACATGCTAAAAATCCAATATATGAAAAAAAAATAGGACTTATAAATTGAAAACAAATGGCAATCGGGGGTTTCTGTTTATATAGAAAAAATTATCTTAAAAGGGTGTCTAAAGATTGTAAAACTTTAGAAGCGGTCACATTATATTTTACCGAATTATTGAGGAAAACTGAAATCGGTAAATTTTGGACTTTTCAAATTCAATAATTTAAGAAAAAGGGAACTTGAAATAAGATTTGTCGCGAGTATTGAATTCTCCAAAACAGTCCCCATTTAACCGTTGCTCTATATCTTCTAATAACGGAGATACCAATTGTGACAAAAAATGAAGACACTCCGTTTGATAACCGATGTAATATGCATATATCTGTCTTGAAATTATATTGCTGCGATATCGATATGTTAGTTGTGCTGCTATGAAAGTTTGCAAACAGCTATCACCATGTGTAGGGATGAACAGCGCTAGTTATAATAGAATGAGTGATATTAGTAATACTGAAAATGAAATATAACAAAAAATCTAAAGCACGCTATGAAAACATCAGTAGGTATAGGGACGGTTGGGCTGGATAGTCTTATCACACCAACTGGCACTATTCCATTAGTAAAATATGACTTGTAGCAGTTTGTTTGTCGTTAGGCTCTGTTTCTACCTAATTCAGAGCCGTTCCTATCTGTTCCAGATCTGTTCCCACCTATTCCAGATCTATTCCCTTCTATTCCAGGGCTGCTCTTACCTGTTCCACAACTGTTCCGTGATTGTTGGAACTCCTGCATTCCGATGATGACAGGCACACGCTCGTTGATCATACCTTATCAACGGAATAGCGCCGATCGTTGCGATAAGTCTGTCTGGCCCAATCTTCTCTATATCTACAATTTCGTCGATATGTCGAAGTTTTCAATATTAATTGCCTTTTAGAAGAAAACTAATATTGGATATCGAGAGAGTTACAGAGAAAAATCGTGAATTTTAAAATCGACTATTTTTCACACAAATTATTCCTGTATATTTTAAAAACGATTTGATAATTTACTTACTGTTCTACAATACCAAAATTCTTACTGTTGACTTTAATCTCTGCAGTAAGTAGGGTAGTGGTTTATTAATTACTAAAGAACCGGTAAATAATGCCTACTGTCTTGGGAACTAATATGGCGAATAATCAAGAAGAGCTCAATTGTACAAAAAAAAACAATAGTTAATACAGGAAACGTTTCGTTTCTTATAGAATGTCTTTTAGGCTTTATATGGTACAGTTAAACTAGTAATACCTGGACTTTTAAAGTCTTCTAAAAACTAGGCTCTTGGAAATGCTGCAAAATAGGTCTGCGCTTTAGTGATGAACTTCGATTATGAATCTTCGTACGCTGAATCATTTTTTCAGATTCGGCAATAAAAAATATCATAGAATATGAAGTACAAGACCGCTCTTCGAAACGTAATTTGGCCAAATCAGTAGTTACAATTGCAGACGAAAAATCTGCTGCTTTATTATGGTGAAACGGCACGTATTTCTTCGTCAAATGTAGTCATTTTCTACTTTAATTCAGCATTAAAATTTTTCAATAAATCAACATAATATGGTCCTGTGATCGGTCTGTCCTTTTCCAAGCAATAAATATATTGTTACTTATCCAGTGCGCAAATACTCAATTGGATTGCGCTTAGATATATTCAAACATTGTGTTGAAATCTAACAGTAAATGAGAATAATCTTTTCACATCCAAATATTCATAAAAAAGATTGAATGGACGTTAAGCAGGAATGTTTATAATCCCAATTATTACATGCAACTTCAATCGACGATCTATTAACACCGTATTACGGACTTTCATTATTTCTTCGATAGTCACTGTAAGCGAAATACTTAGGGGCTCATAATTCGTGCGCATATGCGAAGAGACAGAATCTCTAACTTCATATTCACAATAAACTATGAACTTATTCATTTTTGAAGCGTGTGAAAAAATTACTATTTGATAGACCTTAATAAAATTTATTTTGTATTTAGTTCAGTTACCAAACGTTAAAAATATATGAATTAATATTTAAACCTAGTGCCCTCCGTCAATAGCCACGGTACTCTCAAATGAAGCTTATGTATATACTTGTAAAATATATATACACATTAACTTTCTCTAGTTACATGTTCACAATACTAGTAGAATAGAAGAAATGTACCAGTACATTCCTAAATCAATATTGCCCTCAGAATATGGAGGTGATGCTGGACCTATTCAAAACCTAATTGGTAACACTTCATAAATAGATAAAATTTATATTATTTACATACCTATATTTTTTTGTAGATTATTGGAAAAAGAAGGTAGAAGACTATGCTGATTGGTACAAAGATGATTATCAATATGTATCTAATGAATCAAAGAGAATAGGAAAGCCAAAAACGGCCAACGACATACTTGGAATTGAAGGTTCATTTAGGAAGTTAGACGTGGATTGACATACATCATAATTTTAATGGACTAAAAGCAAGTTTTCGTGGTTTCTATTTTGTCAGAAAAAAAATAAAAAGTTGTATCGAATAAAATACAATTCCGTCAGTATAAAAGTGTTTGTGGCTTGATCCAAGAATCACTTAGCTTTCTTATTATTATATTTGACTTTTAATTCAATAGTTACATTTCATACTTGGAAATGAATAAAATAAATTAAAAAAAATAGTAAATAAGTCTGAATAATGGAGACGTAGTCTATTTAGTTAAGTTATTGGTTTTATTTTTTGTAGTTTTGTTTTTACTTTTATTAAGTGCTTAAATATACTGTGATACAATCATATAATATATTTATTTTTAGCTCGTAAACTCTTAAATATTTGAATTTCATAAATAAAATTCTGAACTATATACATTTCATAAAAATTATCAATCATTCATACTTATCACAGATTTTACATAAGAGCGTTTAATCACCTAATCAAATATTAATCAATATTTCTTTTGATCATAAATTAGATATCATAAATTTACTATTTTGCATGGTTTTGATATACTTTTCTAAGTGCCCATTATTTAAGAAATCATCATCACATGATTTTTGAGAATAGCGCCAAAGTGCATTTTTAAATTAGAAATTATTACATGGTTTATTTTCTCCAAGGTGCAAATAAGGAAAAGAATTATCATCGAGAGATTACAGTTACCAAAAAATGGATAAACTGAAACACACATATTAAATGCTTATAAAATTTTACCACCAAATTGGCATTTCCAGTGTTTCCTAAGAACATCGTCATATGTAATTCAATTATAGATGACAATAAAAGAATGCTATTAATTCATCAACGCTAACTTTGGTGGCAACAATTTCTGGTGCAAAATATCAATTTGTTGACAGTAATACATTAATTGTTTGATGAACTCCTAGGAAACTTCGATTCCATAATACCATCACCATTTTCTTTGAATGTAAGCTTCTTTTAGATTTTCCATCTGTACCCAGCCACTAGGCTGAGCATTTGCGATTATTATACAGTATTCACTTTTCATTAGAAGTAATTAGTCGGTCCAAAAAGCTACAATTTTAAACCTAATTCTCAATGGTATATACATCTGCAAGCGTTCTAATTTCTGTCAACTCCTGTGGATCCAATTTGTAAATTTTTTCATATTTCCAAGCGCTGCAAGATGTCTCGAAATTGTAGCTATGCCTACTCCAAAATTAACAGCAAGTTCCCCAACAGTTATTGTAGGGTAAACTTCAATGCTTTTAGGTCTTCCATGGGGTTCATTATTTGTTGAAGTTGTGACTTCCTCTAGATTTATTTTAATCGCAAACTACACATTTTTTCTTCTGTCTTTTCCATAGTTTCCAAAAACGTTCTTGTACTCATGGTGTATAAGAAAGAGAAGGACTATACTATAAATATATTTCTCAATAAATTAGTAAAGAATGTAAAATATAATTGTCACCTGATTAAAGGAGAATCACCGCTACTCCTCTCTCTCTAGACTCCATCCCTTTACGATGTATTACAATATCAGAAACGAATATCGAAGGAGGTAGAGCATAATATACATCCTATTAGACATATACATAGAACTTCACAATTAACGAACTCAAGCAATTCAATTACAGGCAGTACACACGTTAATTGTTCGGGTCTTGGTGTGAGCTCGACAAGCCATCTTTAAAATCCCATGACACTGATGATGGGAGAGTATAACCTTCCTTTACTGAATGTTTGCTTCAGATGATATTTGAGGGGAATTTTCAGGTCGAAACCAAGATCACTTTTGCAACACATTACTAAAAAGAATCCACTTCTCATAAGTTATCAATCGCTTCGAAAATTATAATTTTCCTCACGTTTAAATGGTATATTGGACATGTTTATACGCATCGTCAAGTGAACTTCCTTGAGTTTACGAGGAACCAAATATAAAGCTTGCTAACGTATCCTAGTTCTTTTATGTGCCTGTCAACATTTGAATGATAGACGCTTAACGTTTCTGCAATCTCTCGTGTCGTTAGCTGTGGGTTTTACTCGATCGACCCCTTTGTTTTGGAAGGAGCATTAAGATTAATATAATAATAGTAGCAATAGCAATGCTTTAACGAAACGGCCGGTATTACAAGTTGAAGGCAGATGTAACAAATATGTGACAAATATACGTAAATATAGATAAGAATAGACAATAATTAATATTTTTTAGTTGGCATTCGCAAAATATTTATCAACGGAACAAAACATATTAATAAGATATTTCTCTTCAAAATTTTTAAAGTTGCTCTATATTTTATACGAATACTGAGGCAGCGAATTATAAGTTCTTAGTCCATGAGTATTTCCTGCTATTTGAAGTCTATATTCTAGAAGATCACTTGTCTTTCGGGTGTTCATACCAAAAGAAAAGTGATCTCCTTCGGGTGCAATACTTATACAGAGTCTTATGTTGTACAAAGTTTTCTTTATTCATGAAAATGTAGGTAGTTATCTCTAGAATGTATCAGGTTTTCCAATAGGGACATAACAACTTTTTCTTTTAATATAAACGCACTCTTGAACGTTTATCATGGTCTGTCAACATCAAAGCATCAGTCTAGGTTAACATTCTCATCATGGTAAAGTTCGTATAACTTTCGGTCGTAATAATCGTCTCACCAGACAGGCTATGCGTGCTATAGTGGATAAATTCGAGTCAAAATATTCACTATTGGATGTTCCTGTGTCAGTGAGACAACGCACCGGTATCGAAAATATCGTAACCGTAAGTGCTTCAGTTCAAAATGGGCCAAATTAGTGGATTCCATGCCTTTCACAGGAATTAGGAATCTCTCAAACAACATTGTGGCGCATTTTGCGTAGGGATCTTGGCATACACAATTAACTAAAGAAATGAAGTTTCTTGGTAATTTGAAGCGTGGAAACCTCTCCGATTCGGCTCTGCTAAACTTTTAAGAAAATTCTGAATTTCATCGAAAAATGCATCTTCAGCGATGAAGTTTATTTTTAGATTAATAACTTTGTCGATAAGCAAAATATGCGTTACTGGACAGTAAAAAACCCACATGTACTTCAAGAGACTCCATTACAACCACAAAAAGTGACCGTGTGGCGTGAATTCATGCCATGGGTGTGATTGGACCATATGTTTTCGACGATGAAAATGATCGCCATGTTTGGGAGACTATTCCTGGTCAAAATTGGATGGACTTGACAACAGTGATATGTGGTTCCAATAACATAGTGCCCAATGTTACGCAGTTGGTCAAACAATTGATAGGGAAAGTTGATTGAAGGGAAAGTTCGGTAACCATGTAATTTCGAGAAATAGTCTGGCCAAGTGACTACCTCGTCATACGATTTAATGCCGTTGGACATTTTTTATGGGGTTATGTTAATTCGTTGGTATATGCCAACAAGCCAACTATGTTAGAGGGGTTCATAGACATTATCGAACGGTAAATTGCCAACGTCTCGGCCGATATGTGTGTAAAGGTAGTGGAAAATTGGTTTCAAAGAATCGATCGCCGCAAACGTGGACACGGTGGTCATATCAACGAGATCGAATTCCATAGTTAACATATATACTGCACCTGGAGTAAATTACAGTGTAATACCTGAATTATTCTGGGTTTTATTTAAATAGAAAGTTGTTATGTCCGTATTGAAAAACCAAATAAATGTATGGTAGAAGGAACAAATTCGATTTTTCATAAATACACTTACATGAGTTAGTACAGTGAGATCTCACCTTACCTTACACATAATATCATTTTCTGTGTTTAAAATACCGCATGCGCTTCCATCTAGGCGCCCAATAATTCTACACCATAATGATAGTGAGAATTTATTTCTGCATAGTACACGGACTGTAATGTTGGTCACGGACCCTCAATCAACGCAACGCCTTGTTTGAGATGATACATGTTAAAAGGTCGCTATATTCTTTACATAATATGTTGAAGATGTACACCGACAAAGCGTACAGATTCGCATAATTTGAAAGCGGTGGTATTTATTTCCACATTTAAAACTTCAACATGTCTCTATGTTGTATGAAATATCGCATATTTAGTTTTCTCCAAACTTAAGGGGAAACCTAAAATGAACATTAAATCATTAGTATACAAGGTTATGTAGACATCTGACAAAGACAAAGCAGTATCATTAATGTACAATGCGAATAGTATTGGGGCTAGTACTAATCCCGTGGTAGATCATCTGCCATTGGTAAGTAACGGGATTTACCTCTTTCTGTGTGACTAGAAGTAAACAATTTATTCTTATTAGCCATATATATTTGATTTTTCAAAGTTCAAAAATGCGCAAATATTGGCCTTTCATTAAGTTTTTTTGAAACTCTTAACTAAATTGTTCAATTTATTTTCCAAAACGAAGTTATATCACCTGTCATATGATATAGCATAAAGATAGATGCGAATAGCTTTAGCACTTGTACTACCACTGTATCATAACTTCCTCGCGAACCTAAGTTATTCTTGCTAAAGTGAATTTATGTAAAGAAGGAGAATACCTTTCATTTGGTTGAATAAACAAGATTCTGTTTATTATAGACTTTTAGGACATAGGAAAATATTATAAATTTTGATAAATATAGTCAAATTTTGATGAAAGTTTTCCAAAAAAGATTTACCAACTTTTGTACAGGATAATACTGGTGACTAATTTATCAAATGAGTATGTGCAATTTTGAAATTGTTTTGTTTAAAATATAGGATAGAACGTTTCGACAGGTCTAATATATGGCAGCTGACTCAGAGTTACACATGTTTAAATACAATTATTGACATCATAAAATAGGCAATTATTTTCCTTTATAAGAGACTGAAAGATATTATACTGATTTCAATTTCTCTCATATGAATTAATTTTAGAACATACTGCTTAGCAATAAGAAGTGTAATTTCACTATTATATTATTCACACAAATATTAGTAGAAATTAGAATATCGTCATCAAAGCTGTAATTTTATGTACATTTTGCATAGAAACAAATACTTATTATATACTGATAAAGTTTACTATACAAACTCAAGTGTGTATGAATTAAACAATTTAGTTTTATATTTTAAATTTGTACTTGTTTACAGAGTATATTAATAATCTATAGAATGATAAGAATAATACCTATAATATACTTTTGTGAACGGAATTACGGAGATAATGTCGTGGCATGAACATTTATTGTTGGGATACTGGTTGATATACAAAAAAAATCGATTTTAACAACTTTTATTTGATTGAATATTCGAAGCTATAAATAAATCATTTCTTTTCGTTTTGCTAATTTATTTACTAAAGATTTTTTGTTTTACAATATGTCTCTGATCAATATTTTAAAGTGTCATAAATCCATATATTTATGTTCTTGTGTTATAGATTTATGAACAGAGTTTATATGCCTTCCCGCAGGCCAGGTTCGCATTGAGTACACAGCGCTCCCATCGGTATAATGTAGTAAAACAAATGAAGTGTAGAATTATAAGTTAGTACCGAGCGGTTCTTTATATAAGGCGAACATTCAATTATTAAGTATGACGGACATGCGTAAGGGTAAAACGAGACCATTGGTTGGCGTAGTGCGGCAGTTGATTGACGAATTTCCCGATTTGTATTACAATGGTGCGAAGATGTATTGTAAAGTTTGCCACACTCCTTTGATGTGCTGGGACAAACGCGAATGTAAAAATCAAATAAAGAGTGTAGAATGCTGAAATAAGAAGAATAGCGTGCCACCAAAAACGCAGTTTAAGTTCGACTTACTGCTCATGATAATAGCCTGTGATTTGAGACTTCGTCTACTCGATAAGTAACCGTTTCACTTCTGGAATAAATGTAATTGCAACTACCATCCTGAAGAGCATTACAAAGTCATATGCCAACTGTGCGTAACGACAAAGAAAGAAACAACGGTGGATATGTGTCGACGAAACGACAGATCGTAAAACATTCTATTTTGAATATTATACTCGTAATGTGCGTTCTAGATTCTGTTTGTGTTTTCATTGTATTAGCTAGGAAAAGATTAGAAAAGTGCACTGACGAACCAATTATGAAGGTAGTGTTGGATACGCTAAAAAAACTTCTAATTGATTAAATGTTGATGTTTGTGAGCGATGGTGCAGCGACAACCAATGTGTAGTGTAGGCAAGTGTGAGGGACTTTTACGTATGCCGTGTAAATATGATGCTTTACACTTTGTAGCACAAAGTATTCGACAGTGTTATCCAGAGGTGAATGCATTAATTTCAAATACCAACAGGGTGTTTTTGAAATGTCCCAAACGAATTCGAGAATTCTACAGACCACCTACTAGAGCCAATTCACACATGCTTGAATTCGTTAAGGCAGGCTGTCGGTCCAGACTTTTACAGTGTCTTGCAACTTTGTCTTCTTACAATAGATTTAAGAACATTCCAAATTTAATCACTAAGGTTGGTATATAATCCCTTTCCACATTAACTTTTGTAATTCTTGTCATCATAAGTGTACGTTTAGGTTTGTACCGCGTACGGAGTGTGTTTTCGTACAGGTATTTTTCGCCGTGGTTACCAGGTGCGACACTTTGCGGTTATCTGCTGATGATGACAACTTAGTTATCGAAATGCGTATACAGAATTACAAAAGTTAATGTGGAAAGGGGTTATATACCAACCTTAGTGCTTAAGTTAATCAACAACAGGCTCCATCAAATTCAAATTCAACAACATTCCAAATATTCTTGACAGGATTGAGATCCGGCCCATTTTCAGACCAAGCAAATACTGGTATGCCAAAATCGTGAAAAACTTCTGGAGAGATTTGACCATATGAAACAGAACCCCATCTCGTATAAATATTGAAGTATTTTGCATCTAGTGAAGTAAAGGGTATCAAAAGAGTGTCTATTACTTTTTTTTAGAGAGATCCTGAATGCATAGCCATACCATCGCAGTGGGGGGGGGGATGATTACCACTTTGTGATGTATAATGTTCCTCTTCATCTTGAATTTTTACAAGATGTTCGTTCCACATATTTGATAGATTCTGTAACCGATTTGCGTCATAACTCGTCATTGAACATAATCTGTTAAATTATTTGCGAAATAGTTTTATACAAAGACTTTTCTCCACTCTTCAATAGTAAAACGTTAATGCATTTCTGCCCACTGTAGAAAATACTCTCCCATTGTTTCGATTAAACATGGTTTTCTTTCGCAGGCAGACTACATTTTAATTCAGCAATGTATAATCGAGTTCGCTAGGTCTGCTCTAATATCTTTATACTAAAGGACTGCCTGAAATGTAACAGCTCTCTGATTAAAGCTTGTTTTTTTTAATTGTTAATAATTTTTCTATCCTGTCGTTCTGTGGTTTTCGTGTGACAATGTTATAGACCACTTGATGTTGAGGGCAAATTTTCTTTGATGACTGTTGCAGTTTTTCCTCCGTTCAATGTTAAACTTTTACTTTTTTAGCAATTTCGCTTTTATAAAAATATAAAGTATAAAATTAGTGCGCCAATAATCTAACTATAAAACACTAAGCTAAATATGCTAAATACTTTATCACAAACATACTCTTAAAGGGTTCTAATAATTCTGAATAATTTTACTTGTATAAACGCTCTGTACTACCCCTCCGCCTTCCTAGAATTTAGCTAGTTATGGATTAGCGACCCCGAAACTTAATACTATGAATGAAATAAATAAATATAGGTAAGTATATTGTAGGCTAACTGTCTGTGTACTTAAGAAATATGTATATCTTTTTGGGAGAGTATAATAATAAGTATTTAAATATATTATTATTACGTAAGTATAGTCTTCTTCAAATAGTTGTTATGAATAATATTACAGACACTAAAGAAATGACAGATACACATGATATCGCTTCATGATAATGCTTAGTCGCCTAAACTTTCTTTAAGTATTTTTAATTTTATACATATTATATAATTTATACTGTAGACTAATTCTCTTGTGTTTACAATTTATATGGTACAAAGTTCTTCGTAATATAAATTTTTATGTCTTCGGATTCCGAAAAAAAATTTGATAGTGAGATGTACCTATTAAACTGATTATTTGTTTAATAGTGATTTACCGTTTAATATGATTTGTAACTTACTTGAGCTGAAAGAAAACATCATTATTTTTTATCAAACTAATACTGAATCCCAAGACATGAGTGAGAGAAGTAAATACGATTTGTCTTCTGTGGGGCAAGCGTTTTACTAAAAACTAGGTTCTTGACAGGAAATAAATGGAAAGCATTTAGTTCGCTAAAACAAGCAGCAAGGAACTTTGTACGGAAATATTTTATGTTATAATACTGTTCACTTCACTTACTTTTGCGTTTTCATTAAATCACTTAAAAAGCATTATATTTACTATTCAAAGAAATTTAAGCATTGCAAATCATTAAACTCAAGTTATTAATTAGAATTAAAAAATGTAAAAATATACAAGGTGATTCATTTAATAAAGTTCAGTTACTGCAAATACATGAAGCACCCTGTCAAATATTTATTTAAAAGACTTTAAACTCAGTTTAAAGATTGAACTAACACAACGTATATATATTCGATGACATCTCAATCATCTTCTTCAGCAGTTGTTTCGTAGTGATGCCTCAACCTGAATGTTTCAGGTTGACGCTTGGTTAGTAGTAGTAATGGATCAACCTGAAACAGTTTCAGATTGACGCTTCACTACGAAACAACTCCTGAAGAAAATGATTGAGATGCCATCGAAACGTCGAGATGTCGATTCTTTCGAGAATTTCTGTCCAACATCGCGGAGAGCCCGAGTTTCTAATATTACTCATACTTATAATCGCGAGAATCTTCGTTCAAACACACACACACACACACACACACACACACACACACACACACACATATATATATATATATATATATATATATATATATATATATATATGTGTGTGTGTATGTATATCTTTATGAAATGACGTAATGCAATAAATAAACAAGGCAATTAGAGATGAAGTAAAGTTGTACTTATGAGTATATACGTTAATAATAATACGTTTAACATAAACGTTAAGACGTGTATATATTAAAATAATGTAAAATAAAGTATACATACATATTTGAATCATAACTTAAAAAAATACGATGATAGTAAAATGTCAAAAACATTTTGAGGCTCATATAATGCAATATTAGACCAATGTCCTTCATGTTTGACGTAAATAGTAGTATTTGAATTTAACTGAAATTGTAATAATGAATGTTGAAGCCTAAAAAAAGATTAGATTAGAACATTAGTACTATTCAAAATTATCAATATAATACAGATTTATTATAGAAAACGTAGGATTATAATAATATAGGTAATAGTAGGTAAGAAGTAGTCAAACTTCTTTCCATCAACATTTTCAGAAACTTTTTCAACAGATTTCTGCATTATATATATATATGAACTATAAAGCGATTAAAATTAGAACTTTTAAGTTTAGCATCATAAAAATGCATGATTGTATGCAATTAATAACTTACTGTGGGTTTTCGTTTAATAACTGTTCCCATAATGCAATTTATGGCACATTAGAAGGACTCTAATTAATTGTCTCCGTAGTCTAACGGTAATAGCACATTTGCGGAAAGAATGAAATCGTGGGTACCAATCCCACACGAAGAACAGAAATTTTTTAAAACATATTTTATGCAAAAGCGATTCAAATTAGAATATTTCAGTTTAGAATCGTAAGAACAGATAATTGTATTCAATTAATAAACTACTATGGATTTTCATTTAATAACAGTTTCCATAATGCAATTTATGGCTCACAAGAAGGGTTCAAATTAACCGTCTCCGTTGTCTAATGGTGTTGGCACATATCTGGATAGAATGGGATCATGAGTTCGGGTCCTACGTGGAGAATAGAAATTTTTTCAAAAATTTATGTGATAATATACGATTTAAAAAGCAGTTCAAATTATAATTTGTCTGTTTAGCATCGTAAAAATGCATAATTATATAAATTAGCATATATTAAAAGAAATTAGAATAGTATATACAATAGTTATAATAAAAAAGTGTTAAAACGTGAAAATTTATTATTTTTACTATTAAATATTATGTATAAAGTGTTTAAAATTAAAATTATAAATAAACAAACAAGCAAGACAATCAGGACACAACCATATTGAAATTTTGCTAGGATAGGGATAACAGCATATCTTAGTGGGATAAAAGATAATATTTAGCGGAAAATTCAAATTCATAAAATTAAAGACGGATTATTGGAAGGCAGATAATTTTATTATTTACAATTTGCATATTTGAAGATAAGGTTAGTGTTTGTTATACTTGTGTATATATATAAATGTGCTTAAGCTGTTTTGTGTATTCCAATTTAAATTTAAAGTTTATTAATTAAATACAAATTAACTATATGAATTTACAAATCTGGAGTTTAAAGTGTACTAAAAAGCAGGTTATTAAAATTTTCTTCGTCGTTTTTCTGGTATTTGTAAAATTTAATTTAATTTATTGATTGTAGAGCTTTAGTTTGTTTTAGTTATTTATTTATGTAAGAAAAGTAATAATTTGCAAAACAATTTAATTTATTCTGATTTTTAAGAAAGTAATTTGATGTATTAAATAATGTCATTAAAATAAAACATCATATTTACCAATTCTTTCATATTTATTAAGTTCTCAGAATTCAATAATACATTAATAAGCACTCAAACGTAATACGTACAAATATTATTAATATATAAATTACAGGATAATTCTAACCCTATCGAGAGATCTTACGATACTCCGAGACCATAAAAAAGTATAGCGAATTGAGAAGTAGAATCAGTAAAACAAAGTAAGTATAAAACTCCACTTATTACTCTACATATTTAATGTATATTTAAAGAGTTAATCTCTTTATTACATTCAAAGGAAAATAAAATATTGAAGCATACTAAATGATACCATTTTGGTGCAGTAATGTAAAGCATTTTATATTACAATCATTACGTAACTTATTTATTATTAATTTTATAATATATTGTATATATATATATATATATATATATATGTATGTGTAAAATAATTTGATGTAAAGTAGAGCTTGTGCAAAATTACAAGCGTTTGATATCGGAACCACATAAATCCCTAAAAATTACTAATGTCATTGAACAGATGTCGTTTCAAAAAAATCAAGGCAAAAAATATTGAAATAGTGACGTGAATAATCGCTTAAGTGTGATATAGTTTTGATCGTTAAACATTTTTATCATTTTTATGCTTATCGGTAGGGTTTCAATACTTATCAGTTTAGTATCTCTGTTGGTTACTGCACTAAAAGGTGTTTTTTTTAGTTGCCACTTAATAAGTTATATAAGAAAATATGTCTATAAGACCGTTATCGAAAGAATTACAAGCGAAAGCCATTTCTCAACTAAATGAAGTGCCTGAGCGCATTCCGGAAGATATTGAATATATTAAAACTTGGCTTAGAAAACAGTCCCATCTGAATGCACGCATGGGTATGAGATTTGTTTCAATTATTCACATACCGAGATTATTCTTTATATAAAAAAGTAGAAGTAATTAATACGAAATTTTATAAACATCTACTATCTTTATAATAGATTAAATTAGGCATAAAAAGATAGAACAAGTTTTATTTTCAATAAGCAAGTATAGTAGATTTCAATTGCAACCTTGAAGATAATTGAACCTAATTGAAGATTCTTATTATTTTATCTCCTTTGTAGAAGATCAATTAATCCTAAACTATTTAAGAGGATGTAAGTTTAGTTTAGAAAAGACGAAAGTTAAACTCGATTCATTATACACATTGAAAGGAATGCTACCTGAATTCTTTACAAATAGAGACCCATTCGATAAAGAAATACAAGAAATTCTTAAACTAGGGTAAAAATATATATATTCGCCCCACAGAAAATGATTATATATATTTTAAACTTTTAGTGCAGTTCTACCTTTACCTAAAACTGCTACACCTGACTCTCCAAGAGTAATGCTGTTTAGGAATGTAGCCGATCCCACTGTTTACAACATCGAAACACTTTTTAAAATAAATGTAATGGTAGGGGATATTATGGTGCAAGAAGATGATCAGTACATTGTTGGCGGTTTAATATTATTTCAAGATATGACCGGAATGACAATGAGCCACATGACACACATGAGTCCTTCATTAGCTAAGAAGTCTATGACTTATTACCAGGATGCATATCCCACGAGACCACAACAGTTACACTTTTTCAATATTCCTTCATTTTTTGATATGTTATATGGAATGGTGAAACCTTTTATGAAACCAAAAATGCAAGAAAGAGTAAGTTATTAATTCTTTCTTAAAGTTAGGAAGTTGAAAAATAATAACAATAATTATTATATTTTAGGTACATATACATAACACTAATAAAATAGAAAATATGTACCAATATATTCCAAAGTCAATTTTGCCTACCGAGTATGGTGGTGATGCTGGTCCAATCCAGGATATTATCGGTCAGTTACAACATTTATTAAAATCAATTTCACACCAAAGATTAATTTATCTTAATAGATCTCTGGAAGAAGAAAGTCGAGGATTATGCCTATTGGTTTAAAGATGACTACCAGTATGTGTCTGATGAATCCAAAAGAATAGGAACTCCTAAGTCAGCAGCCGATTTGTTTGGAATAGAAGGCTCTTTCAGAAAATTAAATGTTGATTAAATCGAAAGTTTTTCATTTAATAAAGTTTTTTTATTGGCGGTTTTTTTTAAATTTTCCAATATCCATTAACATTAAAAAAATTAATTAATCATTTAACCTCACATTTTTCAAAATACTATAAGGAGTAAGATACACGTGAGTAATTAATAATGCCATGAATTATACTAAAGAATAATTCCAGGAAGAACGGGTTAGGGTACAAGTAATGTATTCCATGACCCTTATATTCAATGCTCGTGATCTTAGCGTTGATCAATTTGATAAAATATACATCACAATCAAAAATTAATGTTCGTCTAAACATAAAGTTTTCAAATGGTAATGGTATTATAATGCAACTTAAAAACAATAAAAATCTACCATTGTTGTAAGATGTGAAAGCCTGGTCTCTCAGATTGATTAAGAAGAAAATTAGTAAGAGAGGTTACTAAAAATTCTCAATAAGGTTGGTAGAAGAAATCGCAATATCAAAATTAACGCATAGTGGCAACGTTAGTTGCACAGTTGGACTTTATGAAAGAGTTGAAAGAAAACTGTTAACTGGGCTAAAAACTGTATTTTTCGAGATCGCCATTTTCGGCAATACGATCTAAGGTGAGTTGAGAATGGATTTGATGACGCTCGTCAACACAATTAGTGATATTTACACCAAACCATAAAGTATGGCAATGCCAGTATGATGATGTGGAAAGCAATATGGTAAAATGGAAGAAGCTCTTTTTTGTGTGGTGGAAATAAAAATTCCAAAAAATATATTGACGCAAATGGTCTATTATATATCCATAATACCATTAAATAAAAATGAATCGCAATTTATGTTTACTGAAGAGTGGGAGGATATATACGAAGATAAGATCAATAATTTAATTGACAATACGTAAGATAGAGTAAAGTCTCTGTATGACAAGACAAGTAAGTTATCTAATTATTGATTTTATAAGAACATTCTCTTGTAAATCTTTTATATTTTAAAAGAATAGATAGTTTGAAATCAGTAGTGTCTATTTGCTTTTGACAACCTAGTGTATATATGTACCAAATCAATAAGAAGGACTTCAAAATTTGGTAACCAGAGTGTACGGATACATCCTGGAAGGTAGTGTTGATATTTAGCTGTTAGTAGAAAACTACGGGCTGAACATAGATTAGGGACCAAACAGTACAAATTTAATATATTCGAAAATATAGATTATTTAGATGAGGACCATCGATTTGAAAAATATGATCATAGCAATGGTTAAAAATGGGGCAAATTGTTTCAAGAAATAGAGGAATTTATTTTAGTAATACGAGATAATATAATCGCCATTATAAACTACAGAAAACACTTAATGAACTTTAGAAAATGACTTAAAGAACTTTCGAAAGAGTTTCGTAGTTCAAAACAATATCATTTTTGATCACGATTCGTGGTGAAATATACCTTGGCCGAAAAAATTGTAACTTTAACTTTAACCCGAATGGTGGAAAATTTGCAGATAACTTACTTGCTTATCCAGTTCCTCCCGGGCCGTTCAGCATCGAGACATCCTGCCTTGCAATATTTCTTCTCTTTTTGTCCTTCCTTTGTTATAATCCGACTTTGTTACAGGGCGATTTTCGTCGTTTTCAGAAGCCTTGCAAATTTTTAATTCCAGATTTTCTTTCCCGATTTTTTCCCTTATGCTTCCTTATTATTCATATTTCTTTGAAGACCCCATCAGATTATATGATTCAACCAGTCAAATTACATTTTCTAGATTTTTGGAGTTGCTCCAAGTTTTCCTGTAATTTTTGTATTTTATTTTGTTTGTTTGGTTATAACACTTCATATTCCTCTTAAAATAATAATTCCACTGTGTGTTGTTAAACTTAATTTTGATCGTTAATGTCTACAAATCGCTCCCGTAAATCAATGTTGAAACAAAGATTGTTTTGCATATTAAATCCTTGTGGTTTAGCCTACCATTTATATATAAATTAAATTTTGATCTTAATACACCATTTTGATGTCTTTATGTTGTAATATTATAGTATGATGAACATAAGTAAGTTTATAAAGTGTTAGAATGTTGAGTAAGTGTATTCCTTCTTTAATTTCTCAAAGAAACAAGCAAAAACATTTAAACACATATCCATATTTAATAAGAAAATATTTTTTTAGACCTATAAGTGACACATGAATAGTAGATATACAAGAAACTCAATAACAATAAACACGAAATTCCAAGTAACGCTCCAAAACCTCTACTTAATGCATAGATAATTCTGTGACAAATCGATGCACAAGCTTCGTACTTAATTGCGAAATCTTAAATAGGGAAATAATTATTGTAAAAATTGTTTTTTTATAGTTACTATGCACAGATAGAAATATGTTCAATAGATAGAAACTTAATCACTTTAAGTTGATATATTATTCCTTTCCACATTAATTTTCGTATTCTGTGTATGTATTTCGACAACTAAGTTGTCACCATCAGCAGATTAATTATCTGCTGATCTTTAGTTATCGAAATACGTAAGTGATTAAGTTAATGAACCACAGGCTCCATCAAAATTACCTTAGATAGAAACTATTTCGATTATTAAAAATTATTTTCTGGAAACAATAGTTTTAGTTTCTACTCATCAAATTCGACATCTCATATGTACCAACTTAATAGAGAAGGAACCATTTGAAACATCTGTTTAATTAGTGTATTTATTGCAGTTGGTAATGTAACAAAATATAAAATTATATCGTATTATTAAAGATAAGAGTATTTATCGCGGAAAAAATATTGATATTGCACAAACTAACTAGTCATTTAAGGCACTGCTTCAATTATTCTAGCTTAATCTAATCTACATCGATATATGAATAAATGTTTATATAAATGTCGAAACAAAATTTACTTTTCATTTAAGCATTTTGACTTTTATAATAATAATGGCGATAAGACCTTTAACAAAGGAGCTGCAGGCAAAAGCTATAGCAGAATTAAATGAAGATCCGAAAAGGATCCAAGAAGATATAGAACATATAAAAGAATGGATTTCGAAACAAAATTATTTAAAAGCACGAACAGGTCAGCAGTGTTACACAATATTCTTCTTCGTATATTAATTTTACTTGTATATTTACTGCACTTACCCTTGTAGAAGATCAATGGCTTTTGACATTTCTTAGAGGGTGTAAATTTAGTTTAGAAAGGACGAAGGAGAAGTTAGATATGTATTACAGCATGAGAAGTTTAGTTCCAGAATTTTTTCAAAATCGGGATCCATTTTCACCTAAGGTGCAGGAAGTTTTAAAAACCGGGTAAGAAGTTTCAATAAACTGCTATATATACACTATATTGCATTCCTTAATGTTAATTATTGTTGATGGTAATCATGTGTAATATTATGGTTACTATAGAACTTTAATTATCTCTGTACTGAAAATATATATCTAAATATTATGTTAAGGTTCTAGTTTATTTTGTTTTAATAAGAAGTAGAGCTTTTAAGGGATTACTTTACTATACTAGAGTGAAAGAATGTACTGTTCTGTGAATGTTTTTAGGGAGAGATATCGAAACAAATAAATACAATTTTCATAATAAATAATAGTTTCCCATAAGAAATCTTAAAGAGGTTATGACAGAATATGGTCATCACGGCAGTGCGTCTTTTCAGTACAGTGGGTTCGCAACTTAGTAAATGCTGCAAACTAACTATTTTTGACCCAGAATTTCATCTCCAGTTACTGATTTTTAACAGCCTGAGTAGAGTCGGAGCCAAAAAATGTAATCTGTGTTATTGACCTTACCAAAGTTCGAGCTTGGTATGTTGAGATTTGAGACATTGGGGCCATACTGGGTTAGTGTACTGATGAATAGTCTACTAATCTCAACATACCAGATTAAATTCCTCATGAGACCAATAACACGGATGATGCGCCCAACTCGACTAGGACTGTTAGAAATCAATACCTGAAGGTGAAATTCTGGGTACTAGTAGATATATATGTGTATACATGAGTACTAAATGAAACAGCTATTGATATATTCAAAATACATAAACAAAATAAAATTTAACCTTCATAAGACTGTACATTAGTTAAACTATTAAAATATTTATACCAAAAAATTCATAAAATGATGGCTCTTCAAAAATTTTGAGGCAATTTACGTTAAAATTCTTCTACATAAATATTAACTTCATTGTAGTTCATATTTTAGAAACACGTATATTTTATAAGTGAAAGGAGGGTCAAAGCCAAACCATTAATAGATATTTTCTAATCAATTCCATAAGTTTTTAAAACATCTATCTCAAAGAAATAATTTCAAATTTTAATTTTTTTAGTATTTACGTAGAGATTTTAGGTATTAATGCCTAATCAGAGGTCACTTCAAATAAATCTTGTTCGACTTAGCTCTTTAAGAGCTATTCTAGCCTGTAGTGATTCAATACGAGGACCGATGCTTGGTAATTTTCAAATTCAGCATCGTATATCTGTAAACAGTTTTGCGTCAGGACCAACCTTTATTTTTTACACATTTATTAGTTTTAGTAGCCGTGTATGTTTTTTCAATAAATATGTCTGTTACAAAAGAACGCAAAAACTTCGACAATTTTTGAAGCTGAAAAGAGATGATTTGCGCCACTTTGGAACAAATTGCCTTGTTTTGATTGCATTTTACGGACAGTTAATTGAAGTTTGTGTTTCGCCCAAAGTGGCAATAACCTTGCCACGTCGTCATTTACACCAGGAGTCAGATCCTGGTCGGCAATGTAAATGTAGTCAATTTGCATTGGCAGATGACGTGATAATATGTTGATCAACAGAATTTGGATAGTGTGTGACGACCGGTCTGTAAAATGCAGACTACTGCATAAATTTACCAATGGGTTAGTCTTTTCTGAAATATTTTTTTAAATTTCGAAACCCGTTTCCGTCTTTTTCTAAACATCTAATAACATTTTCGGGAAAGTTTTAAATATCTTAGTGCCTCCGTACTGTCCATATTTGCTGCCATAGATCCAATAAATATAAGAATTTACGTTTGGAACTTCGAATAGACTTTTAGAGCCAAAATTTTTGGCCTTTTGAGAACCAAAATGTACACTCGGTTACACTGGTTCTCAACTGCACAGTACGTACGGAGTTTGTTTTCGTACGGGTGTTTTTTCGCCGTAGTTTACCAGGTACGATACTTTTTAATTATCTGCTAATGACGACAACTTAGTTGTCGAAATACGTATACACAATTCGAAAGTTAATGTGGCAAGGGGTTATATTTCAACTTTCAGTGATTAAGTGAATCAACCACAAGCTCCATCAAAATTACCTACTCTAGAATGCGGTAAAAAAGAATTCAGCAAATTAATTAATATCCTTAGCAGTAGTTGCAAATCATTTGATAAGCTGTAAATAAAAACGTTTAGCAACTTTTCACTTTACCCCTAATCATTGGAATTAATTTCTTTATTGGAATTAAATTCCTAAATAAAATAATTACTTGAAATTTATATTTATTCGTTGGTTTCTCTAAAGCACTTGAATCTCAAAAACTGTTTAAGCTTTAATTTAAAAAAAAGTACACTTACCTGTAAATAAAATTGGTAATCAACAGAAATTGTTAAACTTAAAATAAATCTAAAACTTTCTTCTCAAATTCAATTGACTAAATTTAGTAGATATAACTAAACTGATTACTGTACCAATTTGAAGAACATAACATAATTAAGAGTTGTGTATATTAAACTGTTTAAGAAAATGATTGATTTTTTCTGTATCTTTCGCAAAATTTTTAAAGCAACATACGTACAAGAGCAGAATGAAAAGTTCTTGCTTTGACAGATAAGTGAAGGTTAGCCTTTCGTCAGCCGCGAAATGAAAATACGTGTACACAAGTTGCCCTTCCAGCATAAGCGCGTATTCGGGCTCAAGCGGCTCCTTCACTTTTATGATCATGTCGGAAACGGCCCAAACCTCGGCGGCGCTGTCCAATATTTTGGCCCCGGCCTTGAGGTATTCTTCGTCAAGAATGGCGGAGCCGAGCCCCGCGCCCTTTTCCATAAACACCTCATGCCCCGCCGCCACATAGCTGTGGGCGGAGCTGGGGGTGAGGCCCACACGGTTCTCGTTGTTTTTAATCTCAGTAGGACAGCCGACTTTCATAACCACTCCTGACGGCCTAACGCCGGTTTGTTGTCTAGGGAAGATAGACGCGCGGCACGCGAGGCGATACCGTGCAGACAAGTTCGTAATTGATGGTGCCGATTCTCTCGGCCACTTCGTCCGTAGTGAGTTCGGGAGCGCCAAAAAGCGTGACCTGATCACCCTCTTTCACGCCCGGTATTCCGCTGACGTCGGCCATGCACTGGTCCATGCAGATTGTACCCGCAAGCGGAGCCCGCTTACCGTTTACCAAAACTTCCGCCCTGCCGCTGAGGCCCCTGACCCAGCCGTCGGCGTAGCCTACCGGAAGAGTGGCGATTTTTTCATGCCCATCGGCTGTATAAACGCATCCGTATGAAACGCAACTCCCCGCAGGCACGTTTTTGAGCATGACTATGCTGGTTTTGAAGTGCATGGCCGGAATCGCGGTAAAAGGAACGCTTGTTTCCTCCGACGGTTTCAGACCGTAAAGAATGATTCCCGGGCGCACCATGTCCAGGTGCGTTTCCGGCAGATCAAGGATGGCGGCGCTGTTGGCGCAATGCCTGATTGCGATGTGAACGCCTTTGGCTTTAATGCCGTCAAGCGTCCGGCAAAAAGCGAAAAATTGCCCGCGTACGTGACTTTTATCCCGGCTGTCGGCCTTGGCGAAATGCGTAAACACTCCTTCAAGCTCAAGGCCGGGCAGAGCGGCAATCTTCGCGGCCAGTTCCGGCGCGTCGTCCGCCTGAACGCCCAAGCGGCTCATGCCTGTATCGACCTTAAGATGCGCTTTAACCTGATGCCCTGAGGCCGTGCCCGCGGCGGAAAGAGCCTCGGCCTGTTCAAGATTGAACACTGTCTGCGTAATGTCGGACTCGGCCACTACTCCATATTGGTGCGGCGGAGTGTAGCCGAGAATAAGAATTGGTTGCGTAATGCCAGCTTCTCTAAGCTGAAGCGCTTCAACCAGAATGGCCACGGCCAGGTAGTCGGCCCCCGCCCTGATGGCCTCGTGAGCCACTTGGACAGAACCATGCCCGTAGCCGTTGGCTTTTACGACCGCGCATATTTTTGTGCCGGGAACAAGCAGGGCCCGCACGTTTCGTATGTTGCCGCGAATGGCCGAAAGGTTTATCTCGGCCCAGGTGGGTCGCCCCATGTACATAAACACCCCGGAAACACCAGGACAGGGGTGATCCCCTGCCCTATCAAAGAACTGCGAATGCCTTTCGGCAAAACACAAGTACCAGGACCTGACGCATTAAAATCGGCAGACGCTATGCGGTCTATGATTTACTGGCCGTTCAGCTCGGCCCTGAATTTGCGGGAAAGACGAAATACTACGACTTTGCGCGGAGGAAGCACGATGCTTTCTTCAGTCTGCGGGTTCCGCCCCTTGCGGGCCTTCTTGTCATAGGCTTCAAACTTTCCGAATCCGCTGATCAGAAGCGCATGATCCTTTTTGATAGCCTGCTTCATAATTTTGAGAAGCGACTCGACAATGCTTTTCATTTCAAGACGGTTGCGGTTTACCTTCTCATAGATGGAATCCAAGATATCCGCTTTGGTCAAGGTTTTTTCACTCATGCTACACCTCATATTCTACATTGATGAACTAAGTTTCTTTGCAAGTGAAAGCATCTCTTCCTGACTGGCATAATTACCCGGAATCCAAGTAAAAGCAAGTCCATCTCCAGATACTCTGGGAACAACGTGCCAGTGAAGATGCATCACCTCTTGCCCGGCAGCGGAAAAATTATTCTGCAAACAGTTAAAGCCTTGGGCTCCAAGGGTTTTCATCTGCGCTTTGCCTACAGCGGCCATGGCTGCGAGTGCGGCGTCGCCAAAACCGGAGGGCAAATCCGGCAGGGTCGCGGCATGTGTTTTCGGCACAACCAAGGCGTGCCCCTTTGCCACCGGGTTCAGGTCGAGAAAAGCCAGCACCTTGCCGTCTTCGTAGATTTTCGCGCTGGGAATAACCCCTGCGACGATTTTACAAAAAATACAATCCTCGGACATGGCAAGCTCCACCAGCAGGAAAATACACACCGCCCCGCTCATTCCGGGGCTGGACTACATTAAATGTATGCATGCCTACTACTTATAGTTTATTCATTTTACAGACAAACAACGGGCAAAAGCAAGATGTTTTTTGATAAATTAAAATAATCTCCTCTCTTACGTCCACTTTTCCCTTAGCGGGACACGCCTTGCGGATAAATGCGGCAAATTATTCTTGCTTTGCGGCACAAGAAGTAACAAAATAACCTCATGCGTTTTTTGCACCCGGAACCAGTATGGCACAATCCACAGATATACCCGGCCTTCATACCTTTTTCAGGGTGTAAAACCCGCTGTGTGTTCTGCTCACAAAACCTGCAAACCGGACGAGAGCTGGAAAACCCGCAAAGCATCATCAGACGCGTGGAAGATCATTTTTCCGGGGCAGATTACAAAAAACCGCCGGATCTGGCCTATTATGGCGGCACCTTTACGTCTCTGCCCGATGACGAACAAAGGGAGTACCTCGCGCTGGCCAGACGCCTCAAGGAAAAAGGCATGGTGCGGCAGGTGCGTTGCTCGACCAGGCCGGATGCTGTTACGCCGAATCAACTGAAAAAACTGCGCGAATGGGGCCTGGATTGCATTGAGCTTGGCGTGCAGAGTTTTTGCTCTACGCCGCTCTCGGCCAGCCTGCGGGATTATAGCGGGGCTTCGGCCTACCAAACCTGCCAGATGGTACAGGAAACCGGCATGAGTCTTGTGGTGCAGCTAATGCCTGGCATGCCCGGTCAAAGCGAACGCCATTTTGCCGAAGACATAAAAATATGCCTGGATCTCAAGCCGAACGCGGTGCGTCTGTATCCCTGCCTGGTCATCCGCGGCACCGCCCTGGCCGCCCGCTGGGAACGCGGCTATTACCGACCCTGGACGCTGAATGAAACTATTGAAAGGCTTTCTCCCGCCGTACTCGGCCTGTGGGAGCAAGGCGTCCGCACTATCCGCCTGGGCCTCGCCCCGGAAGAAAGCCTTCTGGACAATATTCTGGACGGCCCGTTCCATCCCGCACTGGGGCAATGCCTGCGCAGCCGCGCGCTGTATATTTTCCTGAAAAGCAGACTTGTCTCCGGAGAGTCGGAAAGCCTGGTCAAAGGAAAAAAGCTTCTGGCCCCAAAGCGCGTACAGGGCGAATTTTTCGGGCACAAGGGAGACCTAAAAACCGCTTATGCCGAAATTGGACTTGTCACGTCCAATGTAGAATGGCATCACAGCGAATATTTCGAGATCCACGAGCCTGACAAGGAATAATCGCCCGTCCGGCGGTGCTGATAAAAACGCGAAACCAGTTGCAAAAGACGCGAAAAAAAGCAATTATCCCACAGTGCAACGATTCTGGAAATCATTGTCGCACTGTCGTTTTTGCCACCCGGGTAGCAAAACAATTTTAAGAGACCTCTTATGCAGCAGAAAAAACAGGGCAACTCTGAACAACAGTTGGCCGACTACCTTGCCAAACGCGGCATGAAATTCACCAACCAGCGCAAAATGATCCTCTCCGCTTTCTATGACGCTGAAGGGCACCTCAGCGCTGAAGAACTTTATCGACAGCTTCGTACCACAGACGCATCCCTCGGGCAGGCCACGGTCTACCGCACGCTCAAGCTTATGAAAGAAGCGGGGCTCGCCCGCGAACACCGTTTCGGAGACGACGTCACCAGGTTTGAACCCCGGCTCGGCAAAGGTCACCATGACCATCTCATCTGTGACGAATGCGGCGCCACCGTGCCGGTGTTCAATGAGCAGATTGAAGAACTTCAGACCAGGCTCGCCGGGGAGCATGGCTACAAACCCACTTCGCACCGCATGTATCTTTACGGTATCTGCCCGGATTGTCAGAAAAAACGGAAATAACAAGCGCATGGGCATTAGTCCGTCACTTCTGGAGATACGCGGGCTGAGCCGCGATTTTACCCAAGGCGGCGGATTTGCCGGGGCTCGCAGCGTTTTCAAAGCTGTGGACAAGGTAAGCTTGAATATTGAGCGGCGCTCAACGCTGGGCCTCGTCGGAGAATCCGGCAGCGGCAAGTCCACCTTGGCCAAAATGGCCGTGCACCTTCTGCATCCCAGCCAGGGCAACGTGCTTGTGGACGGACGGCCCATTTACGACGATGCCGGGCAAAAAGCCGACAAAGCCCTTGTCCGCGCTCTTCCCTCCCGTCTCCAGATGGTCTTTCAAGACCCTTATTCCTCCCTGAACCCGCGCCTGAAAATAGGTTACAGCATTGCCGAACCGCTTGTCTGCCGAGGGGCCTCGCGCGCGGAAAGCCGCAAGAGGGTGGCAGAGCTGCTTGGCAGCGTCGGCCTGAGCCCGAAAGACGCCGCCCGCTACCCTCACGAATTCTCCGGCGGTCAGCGGCAGCGCATCGCCCTGGCCCGCGCTATGGCTCCAGGCCCGGAACTCATAGTCTGCGACGAGCCCGTATCTTCGTTGGACGCCTCGGTGCAAGCGCAGGTTCTCAACCTGCTAAAAGACAGCCAGGATGCCCTCAAGCTCGCCTATCTCTTCATTTCTCACGATCTCACCGTGGTCAGCCATATGAGCGACGAGGTAGCGGTCATGTATATGGGCCGCATCGTGGAAATGGGCAAAACGGATGATATCTTCACCAGCCCGCTGCACCCATACACGCACCTCCTGCTCCAAGCGGCCGCGGGCAAAAAAAAAGGCGCTCACGCCAAATCACGGGCAGGCGCACAGCTTGAAGCGCCCAAAAACGGGTGTGGCTTTGCGCCGCGCTGCCCAAAAGCGCGGCCCGGTTGCTTTGAACGCGTTCCTCAACCGGAATTTCACCAAGGCCACCAGGTCAGTTGTTTTCATGCCGGCTAGTCAGATGGTGCCCGCAAAAAGACTGCCGCACCATGTATATTGGAGAAGTCACCAATAGTATTGAGCAAGTATCGGATCCGGCGGCTATTTTTGTTTGCCGAAGCCGGGTATGTAAGCCCTGGCTTCAATTTTGTGCAGCAACCAGGTAGCGACCGTAGTGAGAAAGAGATAATACATGCCCGCAGCCATGAATATCTCGGTGTAGCGGTAAGTGCGCGCGGCCAGAACTTTGGCCTCGCCGGTAAGCTCGATGCAGGTGGTCACGTAGGCCAGCGAAGAATACTTGATAAGATAGATAATTTCATTACCGCAGCCGGGCAGCGCCCTGCGCATGGCCTGCGGAATGAGTATGGACTTCACGAGTTGAAAGGTGCTGAAGCCCAGCGCTTGCGCCGCCTTGTACTGCCCCTGCTTGATGGAAAGGAGCGACCCCCGGATATATTCCGAGTGGTAGGCCGCGCTGCACAAAATAAAACCGATGACTGCCGCCGAGAATCCGTCAAAATAAAGCCCCAATTTTGGCAGGCCGTAATAGAGGATAAACAGCTGGATCACCAGGGGCACGCCACGAAACAGCGTGGTGTAAACATCTCCGGCCTTGCGCGCCATACTCGAACCGAACACCCGCAAGGCTCCAAGCAGCACGCCGCCCGCAAGGCCCAGCAGAGCCGAAGGGACGATCAGTTGAAGGCTCACCCACAGCCCCCTGTTCAGCACCGGCACAATGCGTTCTGTAAAGAAAACCCAATCCATGTTTATCCCTGTTTTTGAAGTGGCTCCGCTCCTCAAAAAAATTCTTTCTACTCCGCCTTCTCGTCCTTGCCTTTGATCTCCATGGCCAGGCGGCTGCAAAAATCGTAGGTGCGTGTTCCCGCACCCGGCTCCAACAGTTTTTCCGGCGCTCCGCTTTCGATGATCCGTCCCTTTTCCATGAAGAGAATCTCATTGGCCAAGGCGCGGGCAAAATCCATCTGGTGCGTGGCCATGAGCATGGTCATGCCGCCGCGCGCGAGGTCGCGGATAACTGCCAGGACTTCACCCACCAGTTCGGGGTCGAGGGCCGAGGTAGGCTCGTCCAGCAAAATCACTTTCGGGTCCATGGCCAAAGCGCGGGCAAAGGCAACGCGCTGCTTCTGTCCACCCGAAAGCTCTGCCGGGTAAAGAGAAGCGCGGCTCTCAAGGCCTACGCGATCCAGTTCGGCCATGGCCCGCATGCCCGACTCGCTCTTTGACATGCCGCGTACCTTTTGCAGGGCGATGGCCACGTTGTCTACGGCGCTGAGGTGATCGAAGAGGTTGAAATCCTGAAAAATCATGCCTACCTGCTGGCGAAACATGCGCAAAGCGTTTTTGCTGCCCTGATCCAGGCGGTTGCCTTCAAGAAAAATATTGCCGCTGTCCGGCATAACCAGGCAGTTTACGCATTGCAGGAGAGTGCTTTTGCCTGCGCCGGAGGGGCCTATAATGACCTTGAGCTCGCCCTTGTTGATGGACAGGGAAACGGAATTCAAGATTTGGCGTCCGCCGAGATTCTTGCTGATGCTCTCCAGCCGCAGCACGGCGTCTTTATGAATATCGCTCATTCCAAAGCCTTAGATGTTGTAGCCGGGCAGGCGCATTTTTTTTTCAAGGCCGCGCAGGAGCTTCAGCCCCACGACGGTAATAACGAAAAATATGACCCCGGCCAGAATATAGTAGGAAAAATGCGAATAAGTGCGCGAAGCCACCATGTGAGAACGCTGCATAATCTCGGGCACGCCAATCACGTAAACCAGCGCGGAATCTTTGAGGATGATGGAAAACTCGTTGGACCAGCCGGGCAGAGCCTGGCGCAGGGCCTGGGGAAGGATGATGCAGCGTATACCCGTAAAATCACTCATGCCCAAAGCGCGGGCCGCTTTGAGCTGGCCGGACGGAAGCGCCCCGACGGCTCCGCGAAAAATCTGCGACTGGTAGGCCGCGCTGGTAAGACCAAGCACTATGCAGGACGAGGTCAGGGCCGACACGTTCAGACCAAGGGCGATGAACAACCCGAAATAAAAAAGGTAGAGCAGTACCAGAATCGGCGTGCCCCTGAAAAACCACACGTAAAGACCCACGGCCCAGCGTACCGGTTTTGAGCCATACACGTGCAGAAGGGACAGTGGAATACCGATGATAAAGCCCATGCTCAGGGCGCCCGCGACCACGATCAGGGTCACAAAGGCGCCTCGCAGTATGTAGGGCAGTTCGCTGGCAAGGTTTGTCAGGTACTCTAGCATTCAAATACCATAAAACCGGGCAAGCTTGAGCCTGCCCGGCATGATTTTATTAATCGGCGGTATAACTGTCGTACTTCTTCTGCAGCTCAAGCCAGTAAGGATCTTTCTTGAGCAGATCGAAGCCCTTGTTGATCATCTCGCGCAGTTCCTTGTCCTCGTTGCGGGTGGCCACGCCGAAGTTGTCCGACTCGGCGAATTCTCCGATGATCTGCACGGGCTTCTTGCCCTGCTTGATGGCGTTGTTGGCCGGGGCGGAGTCCATGGCGGCGGCGTCAATGCGGCCGTTCACGAGATCTTCGACGGCCATGGGCGCGGAGTCATAGTACTTGAGGGTATAGTTCCATTTGTTGGGAACCTTGTTCTGCTCCAGCCACTCGGCCTCGTTGGTGCCGCGCTGCACGCCCATGGTCTTCTTGCCGCTGAGCACCTGGTCGCGGGTGAGCTTGTTGTTGTTGCGCACCACAAGAACTTTCGCGACCTTGAAGTAGGGATTCGAGAAGGTGACCACTGCCTGGCGCTCGGGAGAAATGCTCATGCCCGAGGCGACCATATCTATTTTTTTGGCCAGCAGGCTGGCGATGATGGTGTCCCAGTCCATGGGAATGTGTTTGACCTGAAAGCCCATTTTTTCGCCGATCCAGTCCATGGCCTCAACATCCAGGCCCTCGGGCTGGCCGG